>MUAA02000019.1:0-1488297 GCA_014180765.2 Marchantia paleacea | reverse complement strand
AGATTGATATGATACTCCAGAGGGTTCGGGTTGCTTCTATATATACTCCACATAGCAGTTAATTTGAGAACGTGGACATGTCAACCAACCAAAGAATTGAATACATGTGGAAAGAAACAGGAAGAATCGACGCTGCCCATTCTTCAAGGCTATATTAAAAATGATCGAGTCGCAATCGATATAGTAACATATAAGTTTCTTGTCACTCATTCGAGCACATTTCCCAAAGCGTGACCCACAAGAACCGCGCCCATGCATGCCACAGCCAAGGAGCAGGTGTCGAGCAAACTGCAGAGCCACAGTTTGCAGTCAGATAGTTTATCAATACGTGTCATGTTCAAGTAAATGCATATCACAAGACAAGGTTATGGGCAGGGATCACGTTTTTAGAAATTATCATTACAATACATTACATGCATAGGCTGCAATTTAGCGTTTCAGCTTCGGCGACCATGAAATAACGCAGTGTTGTTTTGTGAGCCTCCCATTCGCGTTCGCCATTGCTCAGCTTTCATAAGGTGGAAGGTTGGGCCAGAACAGGGACTTAACTTCGAACTATCAGGATCAAACGACACGTGTGACCTGACGCTGGCAATTCTAGTGTTCATTAGTTTTCGGCAGCGATGGACTCTGGTATAATGCAGCTAAAACTGGAAACAGATTTGTGAAGCTAAAGTTGTGTCGGATCATAGCCAACATCTACAACTGGAAAGCTACAAGTATTGTTCGAGGATTTGGAAGAAGAACTCCTTGAGTCCTGTCACTAATGTACCGGAATCTTTCCTTGAGGTAGAAGCCAGGATTGTCATCAATGTTGTAGGCCCAAAAGCTTCCTTTTTGATAGTGAAGTGGTTCCTTGTTTGAATGATGCGTACTGCGCAAAAGAGTAATGATAGCCAATGTTCCCAGCAGACAATCCTTTAGTGCCACTCAAAGCATTTCTCAATTCCCTTGTGTCTTTATCAAAGCCACAGCTTTATAGAACTCTGGAGTCGGCCACTTTTCACCGAGCAAAACCTGGCAATTATTAAGACTGCACGCAGGAAGCAGAAACATATGCCAAAAAAGAAGACCACATTCTGGGAAAACTCTTGGTCAGAAGCAGGGACTTGGTCAAACAGAATTCAGATGCTCAAAGTCAGTGCGTCTGAACTTAGTGTCACACTACGAGAACGCGGTTTATGCATAATTTCTCCCTTCAATGGAAACGGAAGTAGAAAGCATGTAGCAAAAGACGAAAAGTGTCTACTGCAGGACGCCGACTGAGAAGTTCGAAAATCTTGTAAGGATTTGAAACTAAACAGATAGATTTACCTTCTTTTCTTCCACACATATGCTGCAACTGCGGATTCATATCCTTCTTCGATTTTACAAACCTCATTTCAAAATTGAAGTTATTTGCAGCTGAATTTGTTTATTTTGCATTTTCCTTCCATTCTCTCATCAAAATATCTCATCAAAATATGTCATTGTAATGTGTACAATTTACAGTTGTAGAGAGTGGTTTGCGTCATCCAGGTAAAGTTTATTCTTTTCTTTCGCCATTTCAGGATTATATTGAACATGAAATTGAAGATGTAGTTTTTTTTATTATTCTTTAGTGTCGTTTTTTATGAGATTTGGAAAGCAGTATGAGAATGTCAACTAATACTTTTTTACGCAGAATTGCAAATATTCAACAATTTGTATATTTCAATGGTTTTTTTTCCTCAAATTTCATATTTGAATCAAAGAAGTTGAATCTCATCTTCACCGAGTTTTAATGTCACATTCCTCGTAAACCAATCACACTACTGGACCCAGTCTCGACCTTATCACTTTCTTAGAAAAGCGTAGATTATTTATTAAATATACGATTTACATATGAGGGCGCATGCCCTGAAAGAAGTTACACAAGCAACATATCTCGAGACCTCTGCCAAAAGCTTTCCTACAACGAGCTATATATAAATTCCAGTAATTACACCAAATGTACTCTACAACCGTGACGTCAAACTGTCAGAATGGCACTACTCCGATTGTCGTTTCCGTAATATCAAAACCATGTTCCACGATGCAGGATGATGGTTGTCACTAGCTTGCCAAAGCTTGAAACTCTGATCGAAAGTGGTTCACGGAGCTTGATGCCAAAACCGCCGAGATTGAAAAATGTAATAAACTCTCACTTCATTTATATTTCTGTCTTCACGTCCTCAACAAATTCCTTATCCATTTCATTCACCTCCTGTTGGTTCTCCTTCACTTCCTGCTGAAGCTTTTGGGCTTGCTCTGCCTTCTTCACGTTGGCCTTGTCCCGACCTTCGACGGCCTTCTGACGTTTCTCTACCTGGACTCCGACCTTCTCGAGCTGAGCTTCGAGATCGGCATTGATCTCCCTCAATTCAGATACCTCTGACTCCAACTCTGCAATTCTAGATTCTAGGTCTTGAATTCTGCAGAGCATCAGAGACACAACGTCAGCACTGGGAAGTAACAATGAAATTGGAGAAGGGCACGTTTTAAGATCGATTATGGATTACACATTCTGACATCCAGAAGATGAATTTACCTGCTGTCAACGCCCTCGCTCTTCTTCACTGCCTCGTCACGCTCTAGGCGCAAGTTCTTGAGCTTGGAAGATAATTCCGCAAGCTTGTCGCCGTGGTTCTTCAATGCGCTCTCCGTTTCCTCCAATTTGGCCTCCTTGTTTTGAAGTTCTTCTGCAGCGCGCTCACCAGCTGCGGCCTTGGAACGAGAAGCATCCAACTCAGCTACCAAATTCTTTTGCTCACCGGCAGCATCCTTAGCAACAGACTTTTCCTCTTGAGCCTTCTCACCCTGCTTGGCAGCAGCTTCATCTTTCTCGGCAGCCTCGGCAGCCTTGTCCTGGGCAATCTTTTCCTCTTTGTCGGCCTTGGAGAAAGCACCCAACATCTTCGACCACACGCCGCTCTTCTCCTGCTCCTGGTTCTTGGCCTCGGCCCGTGCCTTTTCTTTCTTGGCAGCTTCTTTGTCAGCTGCAGATTCAGCTTCGGCCTTCTCATTTTCCTTCGTGTCAGCCACAGCTGCCTTGGCAGCCTTCAGATCCTCCTTTTCACCTTCGAGAGTATTCACTGTCACATCCTTGTCCTCCTGGGTACCGTGCAGAACTTTCTCCAGCTCGTCAATGCGCTCAGCCAACACTCTGTGGTGGCCTGCATCTGCATCGAGCTTCTGTCGCAGACTGGTCACTTCACTTTCCAGTGCGGCAGACTTTTCTCTCTCTTGCGACAAGGCAGACTCCAGTTCTGATGCACGACTGTCCAACTCTGATGCCTTCTTCTCAGCTGGGATTGCTCGAGATTTCAACTGCTCTGCCTGCATCATCATAAACCAAGAGGAAGTCTTGAGCACATGCAAAGTTCTTTGAATATTATCCTCTTGAATTCACAATTTGAAAAAGTTTTCTAGAGTAGTCTTTTCCAGATTATCAATCACCGTAAGTGCAGACTAAACCATCTCTAAGTTAAAGTTAAGTCAGTCACATAAAGAAGTACTTCCGGGATTTTTAGCACCGTAAAACAGAACGGTAATTCCTTCATGAAAACAAGTTGAAATCCTTACTTCCTTCGAAACATCGTCGATAACAGCTTCCTTCTGAGGAATCTGCTGGCTGAGGTCTTCCATTCGCATTTCGCGGTCCTGCAGTCCGGCGTGGACTCCCTGAGATCCTTCTCATATTTAGCACGATCCTCCCTGGCAACACCAAGTTTCTCTTGATAGGCACGCATCTTGTCTTCAGCGGCAGCAAACTTGTTATCAGATTCCTTCAGTAGCATCTCTAACTCCTTAGCCTTGGCACCGGCAGCCTGGACTTCAGCTTCCAAGTCAGCAATTCTGTTTTGCATCTCGGCGTTCTTGCCCTTAACTTCCTTCAGCTGCTCATTTGACTTGCTTGTCTCTTGGTTCGCCATCTCCAAGGCTTCTTCGCACTGTTCCAAGCTCTTCTTGAGTCTTGCATTCTCCGATTCCAGAAAGTCGATATGCTGCACAAGGATAAATGCACGTCGATGTATAAATAACAACTCCAAAATTCTCGGTGAATGCACATCATTACTATATTACCACCTACAGCTTCAGAGCCTACTTCCTTGTAAGAAACTCAGAAAGCTCAAGTCCACAGACTTGCTTGGATGCTAGACAGAGTATCCACGCGCATGCTCAAGAACTGTCATACTACAAGATAAAATGTGTGATTCATCCACCTCCATACCTCTTTGCTCTTCTTGCTGAGCTCAGCTGGGATGGCGATCTGCTCAGTAATAACTGTTGTTGCTTCCGATCCTCCCAATTTTTGCTGTGTCTCCCTTGCTTGCTGCTCTAGTCCTTGCCTCGCTTCCTCCGCTACGGAATTTGATCGTTCGTCTTGCATGGATGCCATATTGATATTCCTGAATGTGTTGTAGAATGCAACAAACCGCTGTACTGTCTGTCTCAGCTAAGAGAATTCGAAATTTGCGCCTCTAAATGAGTGAGCTCCGATCAAGCGTGGAGAGTGCGATTGTAGAGTTGATTGAGCTGCAATGTGAGGTCCGAAATTCAAGATGAGGGTGGTGGACTGTTTCTGAATTTGGTGGCACGATTCCGGGGTTTTATATGCCCTGTCTGAATTCGAGTCTGCATTCTGATGGTGAACGGGAATTGCCTTCGTTCAAAACGTCAACTCGAAGTCACATTGGCTGGCGGCCGGGTGTCAAAAGGTCCTCACGTCCAGCATGGCAAGCAGAACTTGGAGCCACGTTCGGTAAGTAAGTACGTTCCGTCCTCAGGTGGCTGATCTGAAGATTGACATGTGGCAAATCATGCACTTTTCTTTTACAAGGTGCTGTGCTGGAGCATGTACCCTCCAGCTTCACACTTGCATCGCCTTTGTTATACAAGAACAGTCTGTTACTATACCAGCATTTCCATCGCAAAATGGTGCCTCCGATCAATTTCCGCTAAATACTCTGTCAGTGAAGCGCATCACCTTTGTGCGTGTCGTCCTCTTATTCCTTCGTGGGTGCGCGCTGTTTCATTCATGTGAATGCCTGCTCTTCTGAAGGATGCGTTTTCTCTGTACATTGCATTACACAATCGCCCACTAGTGTCCAGGTGATGTTCAAAATTGATGGACTGATGACCGTGTTACCGTTCAAGTTATACATCCACTCGAATTTGGAGACATAACATGCATTTCTTTAGGAAGAGCTATCAACGAGTTTCGTTGTCCATTCTTCGAATAACGTAGAGGCCTGTGACCCAATCCACCAATCGGAGGTTGTTCCCACATTCTGGCTGTCCATCAAAGTTACTTCAGATTTTTCACGCTCCATCTATTACAGTAGTTGGAGAATGTCAATCAATGCACTCGGCAGCTGTAAATCTTTTCTCAAAGAAGTTCATCCTTGTCCAAGAAACCAGAATTGCTCCTCGTATTATTACTGATACCATACCTTGCCATAAATTCCATAACAGAGCTACTTCAGTGAATAAATGATTATGGTCTGACTAAATATTATATTCAAACCAGAATATTTTACTTCAGAGATATTGTAGAACAAAGCTCTTCTATGAAGCGGGACTTAATTTCCGAAGACAAGAAACAAAAGTGTACAATGAAAAGCCCTTTCAGAATGTATGGCATCTTGGTGGGAGTTGTTAAACTTGCGACATGCAACGGTCCATGTTCAGGCCAGCGCTTCTGGCCTTCGCTTACTTTCGCATGGGGCTAGCTTGGCCAACACTTAGGTTTATTGACCACACACTCCGTAAAAACCAGGATTGCTGGCACAATCAAGGAAGACCAAGACAACGTTCAAGCTTAACTGTGTGGCCAAATCCTTGAGGGCGGCCAAGAAGAAACTAACGCCTCGGCAGGGAAAAGTCCTCAGACTCCATGTGATCGGGTCCAGACTACATAAATGAGCGATAAGCAGCACCATCTTCTGAAATGAAACTGCAGCTTCACAACGCGTGAGTCGAAGCAGGATCCGGGAAGATAGAGAAGGCCTGATTCGGACCTAGGTAAGGTTTAGGAACAGGCTTCTGCTGGTTGTCCTGATTCGAGCAAGCGGCCAGTACCACTTCGTTCTCAAAGCTGCCAAATATGACTACTTCAGGCGCAACATCAATTGATGAAGACGAGTGAACATCCGGCAGCTGGTGATTCATGTAACCGTCATGAACGTCCACCAAGCATGCGTTGCAATTGTTGCTTCCTGATCCATGGCGCTGTCGACGTCGCTGGCATGTCTCCTGGCATGCACTGGATCAGAGTCACGACTACTCTGCGAACCACGTTAGAGACCTCCGTCAACTTGAGAAACCTGAACTGAGTTTCTAAACTGAAGTTTGTGGCTTATATGAGCTTGAGGACTACAAGGTATCACTGATTTCTCTTCACGAACTGATGTCATCTCCCTTGCCGATGGAAATTGAAAGTATTATGAGTGAGCTTCCCAATCTCACGAGCTGCCATATGGTTCTCGTGTCGGAACCTTGCTCCATTCACTGACGCGGGCGCGAATGCAATCGAACGGAGAATCTTCACAGTGTATTTTTCCCACTTTCCAGCATGTTTGACGTCAAGGGAAGCACTATTAGACTAGGGTCTAATAGGGTCTAATTTTGCGTAAAAGTTCAGTCCAAGGATGTGAGCAGTTGAACACATGACATACATTGTGCTGTTTCAAAACAGGAACTGTCTGGTCGGATTTCGTTCATATTCTTGATTTCATGGATCTTTTGCCGAGGACTTTCCAGTCCTGGTCACATGAGATTTCGGTTGTGCTACTCGAAGCGTGTAGGGTAGATGCGGCATGCATGAAGTTTTAGAGAATATAAGTAGCGAACACCTTCATTTTTATGATTTAAGTGCACCTAATATATTTATTTTTCATGTCAAAATTATTTTTATTTCATCCTAAGTGGGATGTATCATTTAAGATATATACAAAAAAATTTATACATCGTTTATTAAATATCAATCATATCAAATACAAATCTAACAATCATTGGCATTCTATGTTGACCGATTGGCATCTAAATTGATTTTTACATAATAATTAGAGTATTAAAAATATCATTAGATTTGATTAGACTGCGCAGAGATCACGTTTCATTTCTGTATCACGGTGGTATTTTGATTTAATATTTATTTTGATCAGAGGATATGTCTACAGGTTTTTAATTAGTAAAAGAAAAATATTATTATCTGGTAAAATATTGAAAAATAATTAAAATTGAATTATATACTTTGTGAATTGACATAAATTTTTTTTTATATATGTGCAAAAATTAGTAACTGAAAATTTCTTTTGAATCTCATAAAATCCACTCATTACCATATGAAACTCATATCAATTAGTGTATTTTTTTCATTTTTCAGTAATTTAACTTGTTCAGATTGTAGATAGTATTTTTTACGTTGTTCATGTAGACGAAGGGGGGCGTACAAAAGGGATCGATGGATCGAAGTTGTTAACAAGATCATAAGTGACGAATGTGTTAGTCAATGGAAGAAATTGCTCTCAAGCACCCATGTAGCACCAAGGGTCATAGGTCCACATGAACGTACCGTGCACATCAAGAACACGAGGAGGGGAGATGCGGCTCAAGCATAGATTTGAGGACTCGGTCTGCTGAATAAGTCGGTTTTACTTGTTAATCAAATTACATTCACAATGTTTCAGTTCTCTCTGTTCGATTCTTCATCATTACATCTCTTGAGATAATTTAATTTCATATATAGTAAATATTAATTTATCTTGGTATGAAACATGACGAGCACTTGCGGTCTCATGTCCATGTCCACAATTGGTTCTCGGCCTTCTAGACCGTGGCCACCCTGTTCCTGGATGAGTATTATCAGAAGGCCACGTTTGTCCTGATTGAATATTGTAGATACACTTTCAAATTCCTCGAGTGGCTCTTACCTCGTTATCTATAAAGAAGATCAAACTAATTCGAAGAGAAGAACATTTCAGTTGGACACGTATGTTCTTTCACGTCCGTGTCGACTGTTCTCCAAGGCTCAGTGAAGGATGAACTATGAATGGTGAAGTATGAACTTCACCATTTGTCTGTCCAGATATCAAGCTCTGCGGTGTTGATTTGCAGGAGTTCGACCAATAGCTCTTCAGGCCAAAACTTCAGGATAAACTTCACAATTTTCTCAAAAGTCGCCTGATGTTATAAGTGTTAATTGATGGTCATAGCAGGAAGATGGGTCCTCGCTGGGTCTTCACGACTGTTCACCAATTTGCGGGGTGAGGGCACTCAGAATATACATAAGATGACAAATCTGAATTTCGCCCTCCTCAAGAAAGCAGGGGAGAAGAATGAACTTTTGTACACACTAGCTCTCTAACCTCTGTCCAGCCAGAGCTCAGGAATCAATGTGAAACTGCATGAATTACGCGGCAATATGATCAGGCAGCACCGGTAGAGCTAGTTAAGATGCTCGAATATCAATCCAGTAAAGAGTTTTCTCTACTTCTAGTGATATATTCTCAAGTTATGCGTTCTATACTGTAGTAGAGAAAGTCGGAGTTCAGGTCGAATCACGAAGTCCCACAGTACCTTTATACACTTGTGGAATAAAGAACCATTTCTTTTTCTGACATCTTTTCGTCAAAACGCCAGGAAATGCACAAGATTTTGGTAACATGTACACAATCTAATTTTCTCTCAAGGTGACACCAAAGGACTTTGGAACTGGCTATTGATGACTATTGATAAACACTATTGATGACCCCATTCATTGCAACTGGCTGAGGTAACACATCTACCAGTCAGAATAAACTGAAGAAATTCTGAGAAACCTCCAGTCCGCAAAGCCAGAACTTTTATCACATGTGCAGGTCAAGAAAATCATCCTATCATGATAAAATTTACCGATCAAATTCAGAAACTGGGTGTTTTTCCATGAAATGGTATCTTTACGTTCAATAATGACTGTAGCTGAACTGCAATGAATCAATCAATCAAAATGAATGATCAGTTTTGTTCGTACACAATTGTGTCATGTTCTATAAATATTCTTGACTGGGTTTGCATTTGCTAATGTTCCGGTGTGAAATTTGACATGTTCTGTACATGTACGTAGATGCACGTGTTACAGTAGTACATTGACGATACTACAGTGCAGACTTGCGACTCGAGGTCAATGCTAGTCATTCTGGGATAGATAAGAAAAAAGGAGAAGTAGGATCAGGTCATGTAGTTGTTACTCACGTTAAACATCATTAAAAACAAAACAAAACGTCTTTGAGACCAAATTAGTCAAGTTCTTCATTCCCGTATATAGTAGAGCAAGAAGATTGGTTACACTGATGCGATGTGGGCCGACTGAATGCGTATGGGCACCAGCTGAGCAAGACCAGACTGAAGAACTGAACCCGCAGTGCTTGGGCAAGTATACGACGATCAAAGCTGTATTCGTTTGACCAACCGAAGACTGAGCGAGTCCAAGAAGCCACTATGAAGTACAAGAAGTCTGAGAAAATACCCGCGCGCACGGAAGTCGCATAGTTTTCTGACAAATTTAAGCTCTATGCGTTCGTCACTGCATCTGGTAACCAGAGTGGCCAGTAGTGGGCAGGTATTTTAAAAAGCGTGAATTCAAAGAATCTGGAACGGAAAAATTTGCCCTTCTGAATGTACTATAGTCTCTAGCCTAGTATTGTCTGACATCATACAAATATCAGGCAAGTACAATTAAACCGTCAGATGCCATGATTATCCGCCAGTGTTTGAAACAAAGCTTTCCTTCATTTGTCCAGGCAAAGGGATCGCTGCTCTCCTTTGGCATATGTATGCGCAAGCATAGACCATGAACACAATGCAAATTCCAAGCAATCTCCCTTCTTCTGACGTCGTACTCCGACTCGTTTATGCGATTCCAATGAGAAGGATTGAACCAGCTAGCAGATTTCATTCATTTGATTTGTCTGTGTTGCATTCTCCAGTTCAAATATGTTTTACACAGCTCGAGATAAGGTAGGAGCTGGTAATAAAGCGGTATAACAGCGAACAGTTTTTGTTGCGATAGGACAAGCTTTAGCTGGTTGTTCAGCTCTGGGGAAATTATGCTAGCCGAGTCAGCTGTAAGTGGGTCACCTTGAACTCTGCCGAAGTTTAATCTCAATGTTATGAACAAGATCTAGAGCGAGAAGTGCAAGCTTTCGGACATCCCCACTCCCCTTCCATAAACGGCATTCGTGAGGAGAAAGACAGTCACTCACATCAGTCATTGATTCAAGACTCAATTACCCCGATACAGGCACAAATATACTTCAACGACCCATCCTGGACCATCATTTCCAAGCTCACAAATTAATTTCTGCTGGAATACTAGCAGTGGTTACAAGAGCGTTACAAAGAGCAGAGTTACAAAGAAGTTTCTTTGTCAGAGCTTGATATGGTGGAGTTGTTTCTCTTCGTTAAATATCCGCAGCTTGATCATGACTAGTAGGCCTGTTCTTCAGGATGAAGTCTACAGAGGTGGTGTTGCCTCTCTTTCAAACATGCGAATTTTGGGCTGTAGTGTCAGCGCTCAGCATTGCAGAGGTTATCAAGGCTTGTACGCTGGAGAACTTGCATAACTGGGGCTGGGCAAGTTATACTTCTCCTTGTTGATGGAATAAAAGTTAGTCCTTACATAAGGAAACGTTTATCA
Source organism: Marchantia paleacea (assembly GCA_014180765.2). Classification (NCBI taxonomy): domain Eukaryota; kingdom Viridiplantae; phylum Streptophyta; class Marchantiopsida; order Marchantiales; family Marchantiaceae; genus Marchantia; species Marchantia paleacea. The sequence goes on along the minus strand of MUAA02000019.1, from coordinate 1,477,619 downwards.
AGTGGGATAAGTGTGGCAACGGGATACATATGGGTTATAATTTGCCCATGCCCTACGTTTACAATAGTTTACTACGTTCTAATACACACCGCATTAATCAAATAAACTAACATCGTGCAAAGAAACATAAAACAACTTTAAGCATATGGGACTTATATTCTCATAAGAAGAATACAATAGATATTCATATTTAAACAGAATGAAATAAAAATATAATATATAAAATTTTTATTTATTTATCAAATTTGAGTCACGTACATTCCAAAAGGAAGAAATGAGATTCTTTATTAAAAATATATAGATCTCAAAAGTTTACAGATATATTATTGATTGATTAGAAAAATCATTTTATAATTGATAAACTTATTTTTTTGAATTTAGAGTCCAAAATAAAAATTCTGCTTGAAAATATTTAATCACAACATAATTTTTACTCTTGATTTTATTAAATAAATAAAGTAGATATCAAAATCAATTTCTAAACTTATAAATGATTATGCAATCACATATATTGAAAAATATAGTTCTTATAAAAAATGTACCATACAATTCTATCAGATATAAAATATGTAATATTTTTCACAAAAAGGATGTAAAATTAAAAAAATTACATCAAAAAAAAGACAAGTAATTTCCTCTAAATTGGACTGAAATTTTTATCTAAATTTTTGAATAAAAATAATTTTCAAAAAATAAAATTCAAGGAAAATTTTAAAACTTTCAAAATCATGAATATTTTGAAAAACATGAAGTCATTCAAATATAAAATACCGGGGTGATTTTTTCAAAATTATAAAAAGTTGGAAATATTTTTAAATTTGAGTGGGTTTCTACATTTTAATTATATTTGAGATAAATCCACCATCTTTACTTCAACTTTGATTAAATAAAATTTATTATTTTTTCATTAAATTTTATAAAAAAAATATAAAAAATAAAAATTTTACATCTTATGAATTATTTTTAAGTTAAAAAATTTGATAAGAATTTTTTCAAAATTAATCAGAAATATTTATATTTAAATATAAATTTGAAATATTTTCTAATTATTTTATTTTTGTGATATTTTTAAAAATATTATATAAAAATATATATAAAATATTAGTCCTATTTTTATTACTTTCCTGGCGAAATAAATTTTACTTTTTAACTGAAATATTTTTTAAAAACATAAAAAATCACATCTCCTACAGCAAATAATTTCAACTTTTAAACATTCAAGTTATCTGATTTATTAAGAAAGAAGTATCCTAATAGTTTGCAAGAATTAAGAAATTAAATTTATTGTATAAATATGTTCAAACAGAATTTATTATTATTATTATTAAATACTTCTGTAAATGCAAACATGATTCTCTACATCATTTTACTATGATTATATTGCGAAATATAATCGTACATTTTTTAATCTCTAAAATTAATTTTTTGGATGTTTTTATGTTAGAAAATATGAAATTGTTGTGAACTCTTTGAATCATATTTCTTTTTCTTTATTCGAGTAATATGCAAAAAAGTAAGAAAAAAAATTACCAAATGTGAGGTAAGAATAATTCTTAAGAAAGAATTATCTTAAAAATATCCAAGAATCATCCCATCTTATTTAATTCCTTGTGTTATTTCAGTTGCAATTAATGAAGCTATAGTATAAGTCGTAACCAGAATATCAACAATGTTTATATTAGAATTCAAACATTCTTATTACAAAATTATGTGCAACCTATAATAAATCCTGAATTAATTTGAAAATTCAATTATTATTTATGATTATGATTAGTAAAGGAGAAAAAAATTTATATATTATTTTAATTCTAAGAAATAAAAAAAATAATTTTTATTTGAAAAACTATAATTAATTATTTTTTTTTTTTTAAAAAATAATTTAAAATTTTTATCATTTGATGTATCAATTTAAATCAATAAAAAGTTTAAATTTAAATTTAACACCAAATTTTAATCTTTTTTATTAAAATAATGATTGGGATGATCAAGTATCAGAAATTTGGAATATACACCTATTTTAAACTAGCTTTTTGATTCTTGTTGATAGATGTGAACCAACTAAATGGATAAGAAGATGTAAAATATTATATGTTTCATGCCAGCATAATTTCTATTGAAGACATGTCAATTTGAAATTTTCTTCAAATCTCTAATTTTTTTATGAAAAAAAATTTATTATTATGATTAACTTTAGATCTTAATATGATGAGCTTTCTAATGTTTAGGTTGAGATAAAATTATAAGTAAATGACTTTCATCTTTGAATCTTATGGACATTGTATCAATACATGAAATCATATGTGATTATCAAGTGAATATATGAATGAATTGTAAATATATAAAAAATAATTGTAAAAATTTTTGTATTAGATTGTTGACTCATATGACATATTGGATGAACTTTATTGTTTTCTAAAAGAGTCATGAGCACTAATGATTTTAAGAGTATCAACGTTCCATCTTTTGTCTTGCACCTGGTGGATGAGCAAGTTTAAAATGCATTTCTTGCCCGTGATATCATGTTGAAATAATCTATAAATACAAAATTAGATGTATTTTATTAAGTTATATTTATCCTTGTGTTGATCTTAGAGTGGAGATTCTTGTGTTAGGTTTATGATGATGATGTATTTTTTTAACATGACCATGCATGTACATGTAAAGATTTGACATTTGCATGGAAAAAGTGACATTAACCTAGTGAGATTTTGTTTTCATGTGAGTTGTTTAGGTGTGATACTAATATTACAAGTACTATGCAGTTTGGTAGAAGTTGTTTCAATGCATATGTGATAAGGTGTAAAGTTTGGTTATGTGTGATTATATATATTTCTTCAAACAAGGAGTGGTAGTGGAGGAAAATATTTTCAACCATATATTTAGGTGTGACATAAGGCAGCACAATAAACAAGTACAAGTATGAAATTTTCTTTGATAAAAAAAATTATTTTCTTGTTTTTTTCCATAAATTGGCCATGTTTGGGTTTGATTATGGATGTGATTTAGAGTCTTGACTATATGTCAGATTACTAGTGGTTATTGGATGGTTTGGGATCCATGATTCTGCTCTTAGTCTATTCGGTAATGGATTTATTTGTTATGTGATGTAAATTTGTAGTTTATATACAAGAGAATGGATACTTCACATGAAGGGAGGTTTGTATGTGTTACAGCTCACTTGGGTCAAGACAAACTTATATTTGATTGGGAGGACCAGGTTACCATAGTAGATGTTGTGGTTACATATCCCACATGTCTCACTGTTTAAGAGGGGCTGATTACCTATCCTTCTGGATGCGCATCAAGTGGAGTCGAGGTCTCCAATATAGGGGTATGAAGACATCACATCTCTTTGTTCCTTAACCTTGGAGTTATATGAAACTATGGACAAAGACTTTGACATGTTCATGAGAGAATGCGCCATAACATACCATACTAGGCAACAAGGGTATCATTCTCGTTATCATATTGTGTTGCTTATTTCATATAGCGGGTATCCATTGCTTTACAAAGAGCACTGGCAAGTCCAATCCATAGGAGAGCAATCATGTTAGGTGACGCTTCATAGGATGCTCAACTAGTATGTAGACCATTTGATCTAGATATTTCGGATATCTTCTATGCATTAAGACATATTTCCCATTATGATGCTATTGGAATCTAGTCCCATCTTACCCCTTTGGTTTCTTCCTTGGACGACTTGATGCGGTCTTCCCATCCTTTTTCTTGGAATTTTCTCGCGCAAAAGGTATTTACAATTAGTTTTACAATGGCTTTCTGCTTGTGTATTGAGGTTACTTGATGTGTTTGTGTTGGCCGTGGGGCCTGGTTAGGGAGTTATCTAGCTTTGCAAGCTTGTGAGCAATCTCATTGCCCTCGATGCCAATGTGTGACTTAACCTTGAAAAGATGTTAGTTGTGTCACCTATTATATATTAGGTGTAGGAGCAAGTCATCTTTAGGTCTTGCTATGTCCAACGGGTGCTAGATGGTTTTGTGAAAGGAAAAAAAAATTCACTCTCCTCTTGACGACAAAAAAAGGTTACATTTTGTGGTAGACTCTTTATGAGTGTGTTTTAGAGCTATGAGTATAGCAGTAAGCTCAATACTGAGCACCAATGGAAATTCAAGTAAGGGATTTGCCATTTTAGTATTAGAGTGTACCGGCATTGGGTTGGCACGGAGTGTTTTTTGTATGTATTATTAATTTCTTTTTATGAGCCAGATGAGTCCATGTGTGAGTGAGTGTATGGTGGTGACCTCGTGGGGAAATCGCTTTGTGTTTGTGGTTGGCATTCTGCTGCTAGAGCCAAGTAACGTGCATATCTATTACGAGGATTTAATTTTCAGGTTCATCTTTTTTCATTGTGGTGTTCTACCAACTCTCCTTGAAAACTAGGAAGACAAATTGAAATCGCAAAAAAAACTCTGGAGATATAACAAGCAAGAAGATTATTATTTTTTACTTCTTGTTTTCCAATCCACACAATGGGTGCTTGTCTCTGCTTATAAGCAAAGTTCAAATCTCACCAAAGTTGCCCAGAGTTTTGAGATCCATTGTGAAACAAAACCTTGCAGGTTACGAAGTTGAGAATGACAAGAACCGGACACTAAGCGGGACCAAATCCCAAATAAATGAAGTTCAACCCATGCTAGACCCCTTGCAAAGTATAAAACTCATATTGTAAATATATTTAAAACCAATGGTGAAAACGAAGTGTGAGGATCACCATTGACTCGAGGAAAATTGATGAAAGATCGTAAAGTGCCTTTGTATCATTCAAGTCTTGTGTGCAAGTTACTCCGGGGAAAATAATGTTTTCTTTTGGATGAAGTAATTGTGAGGATCCTTTGACAGCTGAAACATTTGTTTCACTCTCTTCAGCATTCTCGTACGATAAGGACAAATTCGCTTCAAGAAAAAGCAGTATCATGACATGGGTGTAAAGAGTTCACCACAGACTGGAGTGTACATGACTTCTCTTTACCAAGAGGTTGGAAAATACTTTGGGATTGAGCATAAAGTAGTGAATGAGATTCAGAAGGGGAAGTGGTGCACATTTTGAAGCTAATTAGCATGTCCGTAGTGCATACTTCTTATCTGTGCGGCAGTCTGTGAGACCATCTGAAGAAGAATAGGGCACGTTTTGACAACTTATCGCAACCGTTTTACGAGTACAAAAGCATGAAGCACGTTGAGCAATTCCCCAATCATTACGAGAGTAGTAATATAAAATTGTGTCTGAGCTGTAAGACGAAGAAAAAGCTTTCGTTGTAGGTAATCGTGGTAGAATACAACTCGCGGACAGGAAGGCCATTGGAAAATTGTGAACTGACTTCAAGAGATCATGTGATAAGTTCAATACGCTCTGAATGATTTTGACCACCCCACCTGGCACTGAAGTCTGAAACACGGTAGAGGCCGAATGCAGGTTGTGGAACATAGCAAATCTACAACTGTAGTTTCATGTACGCACTAGCTGGTGCAATCCAGAAGAGAAAAAGCACGTTAGGTGATGTTTCTCATATGCTCTGTAGTATGTAGACCGTTTTAGCTAGATAGTTAGGATATTTTAGGTGCAGTAGTACATATTGCCCATTGTGATGCTATTGGCGCCTAGTCCCATCTTACCCCCTTTGGATTCATCCATGTAGGACTTGATGGGGTCTTCCCATCCTTTTTGCTATATTACTTGCTGATTCTTTCTGAGTTTGTACAACATGAGACCAACATCAAGGCAAGGCCATCACCGGCTTCAGGTTCGCCACTTACAAATTTCTTCTTTCTCTGTTACAGTCAACAAGTCCAGTCCCATGTGACTTGATGGGCCCCAATTGGACCCAACTCATTACTCTGTCCAAGGGAACTGATGTCCAGTATACCTTTGAGTATTTACCAAGTAAAAACATCCATAACTCCCGGAGTCCGGAGTGAAGATGAGGTAAAACCTTATCCTAACACCGATCAGCCGATTGTAGTACAATTCCTAGTAATATACTGAGACCATTTCAACATGCCAGACACAGTGATTTCAATCACTGTATTGTTCAAGCCCGGGTTGATGGACACTCGGCGGTACAAACTGAAGTACTTCGATCTCCGGAGGTTCCAATCCATGTCAGATGCCCAAGAGAAAGGGATCGAAGTGGATCAAAAAATTATATAATAATGCTCCCGGTATTGCTGGACTGAGTTTGTAGTACAATTGGTAGTATTACTATCCGATGCAATTTGGAATGAAACAGATCGGGAGTACAGATTGGAGTAAGCAGAAGCCATCGATGGAGTTTGAAGTACCTAACGTAGTACAGAGAGCTCTGTTCATTAGGAGTGATGTGCAGCTCGATCATGACGATTAAATGTCAATTCATCTGCTTCATTCCTCACTGCCAGTGTCACGAGGAGTCTCCACTCAGCAAATCTTGAATGAGGGGAATCGAGTGAAGATCCCAAAGTGAAAAGGTGCCTTATGCCAGAGCAAAAAACTGAATGAGCTGCGGCTTGCAACTTTTGTGAAAGTTGTCGCCGATCAGCTGGTGTGGTTATCAGGCTCTTTGAATGCGAGGTACGCAAATCGTCCATCACGCATTACCCCGTCCATCGATGAATTAAGAAGATTGTCAATTAGTGCAGAGTATAAACAGCTGCTCCTCTATCTTGCTCTTCTATTCTTGCCCGAACCGGCGTTCCCTGGTGCGCCGTTTCACTGGCCGTTCCTTGCTCTCAGGAGTTCTATCTTCTCACAGAGTGTTGAGAGTATTTCTTTGTGTTTTAGCTCGAGGTTCTTGTGCCGTTTCACTCTGCATAATCTGCTTCTTTGCCCTCACAAATTCTAAGTTCTCACCGAGTGTTGAATGCAGGGTTTTCTGCGTTTTGCTTGAACTTCGACAGTGCTGTGAGGTATTCGCTTTTGAGCAACTCTAGCTTATTTGATATAATCGACCAATATGCCTGCTATGGAGATCAGCACGGGCTTCCAGAAGAGTGAATGGGAGGAGGCCCAAAGAATTCAGATAAACGAGGACCTGATATTGGCAGCCAAGGATGAGATTAGGATTTTGGCATTGGTGGAGGGTACTCCCGCTTTGAAGAAGCCAGAAGTGCTTCAGAGAGCCATTGAAAGGTACTAGAAACATTAGAGACGTGCATTGATTTTCCGTGCTGATAATATTCACACTTGATTATACTTGCATGCTGCAGATTCTGATTGACAATACAATTCTTTTCAGGAATCAGTTATCAGCTACTCTGTTCTTAAGCTTAACTGTTACAAACAACTGTTTTCTCTTGTTATCTTCAGATACCTCCACTGCTGGCTTCCTCTGGCTCACAGCCATATGAACGGGGGCTCCAACTGTCTTGAGCCCCCGCTGGACTGTGCTTGGATCTGGCACTGTCACAGGCTCAATCCGGTAAGAATCTCTTTGACTAAGATCTTGGTTCCTAGAGACATGGTGTCTGACTGTACCCGTTGCATAACTCCTCGACATTTCTGCACTGCATATGATGTCCACCCGCTCGATAGGTATAGTGAGCCATCTCAAATCCGAATTTTTGGAGTATGTAAGTCCAATTATAACAATTAATCTTCACTAAGAGTCAGTACACTCGTAACTGTGCAGGTGCAATATGGAAAGGACTGTCGCAATTTGTTTCAGAAATTAGTTCACTTGACACCCTCGTACCTTATCAATTCTGCATTCCGACAAGAGAAGCTACGAGCTGAGACGGAGAGAGAGACAATTCAGCTGTGGAGTGAGACATACCCACAAGAACCCTACCACTTTGTTCGATTCGGTGAAGATGGGTCCGAGCGTCAACTTTCGACTACTACTTTCCCTCCTAGTAAAGTGCGGTACAATCTGCTCGCGGCAGCAGAACGTCAGGCTTCGTTCTACTATCAGGTCAGAACCATTCAATGTCAGTTATGGATATGAATCCTGCCAATGATGCTATGACTACTCGGTACTGGGTGATTGATTTTCTGTATGAAGATTGCCATGGCTCTAGCAGGATGAAGTCAGAACTGATGAATCAAGATTGCAGAAAATGAGTTTTTTTTAATGTACAAAGAAATAGAATCTGTATGCCACTCGACGCTTATCAGAATGATTGAACTTTCAGATGAGGTTACATTCCTTGGTTAAATTTTATGCATGAGAGGTGAAAAATGGAAGCGTACTTGTATGCAAATTAGTAACTCGTGTTGTTACTCTCGCAGGTGAACCGGCCATGGATGTCTGATGAGACATATCTACAAGAAGCCGAGAAGAGATACAGAGGCTTTCTTCATCTTATTAGACGTGCTTCAAAGGCGGCGGAGCACAGTGATGGTCCCCGTCCTTTTATTGTGCCCACATATGATGTTGATTTGTTGTGGCATGCGCACCAGCTTCGGCCCATGGCTTACAGATTGGACATGATAAAGCTCATGGGCAGAGTGCTAGATCACGACGATACTGACAGTGATCGGAGCTCAGGCCAAAAGCTTAACACAAGCTTTTTGGACACTTGTGAACTATGGCTAAAAACTTTTGGCTCAGTGTATGAGCAGGCAGGTGCAATGTACAGAGGACCAGGTTTTGATCCTGCACCTCCTGCGCCATCACAGACAGAGAAGCTCAACTTGAAGACAACCCTCATGGAAGAGCATATGCGGGGCAACTCTCAGTTACTGAAAAGGGAAACTGTACAGGTAAACTGGTCTTGCTGATTGATTGCAATGACATCGAAGAGCAATCACTCTTGAGTTAGCTATTTCGCACCTAAGGATCTGAAATATCTCAATGATAGACAAAAAGTTTGGTGCCTACATGGCCAGGACATTATCAAAATCTATCTCTTTCATTAGACTAAGTTGTCTTATTGAGACTTCGTGCGAAAAGAAAATGTATCTAATAGACTATTATAATCCTCTGTGGGCAGTCTAAGTCCATATTTTGAACGTAGACATCAACCCTAAAATTTTCTTGAAGGAAAAGCTGCTGCACTTACATGACGGACGTTTTAGATTATTCATTTCGTTTTATTGATTCCTGAATCAATGAAACGAATCAACAAAAGTAGGCCGAAAGCAATCTCAGGTGTAGAAAGACTCGAAATCACAGTTGAAGAATTCGTCATCTGGAAGCATGTAGATCAACCTAAATTCCATGTGATCGTTCTTATAGGACACTAAAAGGTTCTGCTACTTGATGCAGGTCCATCTGGTGTTATTTGGTGCCAAAAACATTCGTCAGAGGCTATCAGGAAGCCTTTTTTATGTACAGGTGACAGCTATGAGTAAATGTCCTACCATGAGACTCATTACAGAACCAGTGAAGTGCTCGACCACCCAATTAACCTGGAACCAAGGATTCTCTTTTGAAGCTGAAATCTCGACGGAGGGCTTGCAACTGGACCTTATGTTCTATTCAGGTCACATTCCCAAGGCCAAAGCAACGTGCCTTGGAGGGCTTTCTGTAACTTGGAGGTCGATTCTCAGTGGCCCTGCGCTTTCTTGCACGAGTTGGTCCACGATTGAGCAGAAGGTAAAGCATTATATAGAAACAATGTTATGGATTTCTATGTAAATTCTTACTTGTTTGACTGAAAGAATGTATTGTCTTCGGCTGATGAGAAACGTGAGCTTGCCCTTACTACTTGCAAAATGTTCAAATGTGTGCAGTCCCCAGAATCGGGATTTGTAGGCTCTCAAATACATTATTCACTGTCGATAACACCTCCAAGCGCTGCACCTTACATTTTTCGTTCCAAACAAGGGCATATGACCGATTATAGTGGATCTTCAGTAACGGCCAGTTCTGCCATTGAAGGGATCCATCACGATGGACAATGGCTCACGAGAACGACAATAGACCACTCTGGTGAAGAAAGATTTGTCATTAGGACCAGGTATACCTATTTTTTGTAAAATCCCTACAGCTCACATGCTCTACTCGATTGATGTATTTTGGTAGGCAAAACAAAAGGGAGACCGTTTGATCTCTGAGGAGTGCTTGATATATGAAATGGACATGCAGATCTTCCACGGCTGAAGAAGAAAAGCTGATTAAGATCCACCAAATTACATCGGATGGATTCCACCCTGGTAAGAAATCGAAGCTTCGAAACGTTAAATTTTGACACTACATCGTTGTCTTCATAGCTTTTGCATTACAATTCCTCTCAGGCAAAACAAACGATTAGGGAACAAGTAGGGACTTGTGTAATCAAGACGCAACGATTGCTACCTCCAACTGATGAACAGCCACCATGATAATTGCAGAGAGAAATGTTGTGGCGATGGCCCAACAGTTGGCTGAGAAAGCAGACAACATGCAAGAATGGTCACTCTTTGGCGGAGCTGCTACTTTCACGATTCAAAGACATGAAGGAAACGGTCTAGAAGGTCACATCCAAGGAAATCTTGGTTTCCCAGTAAGTCACCGTCTGCTTGAACTGGCTACACACTGTAATATGTCCAGATACTTGTAAATTTCCTCATGTTGCTAAAACTGGATTCCAAAATTTTGCCAGTTGTCTGGACAAAGTCAAAAGTGAAGCTGACTAAGAGTGTAGATAAGTAGATAATGACACGACACTGTTTTAAAACGAAATGGGTGCAGATGAGGCTACTTGCCGGAAAGAGGTTGGAGTATCAGGGACAATCTGCAGCCCCAGGACTCTGCTTCACTCTCGTTCGATACACCCCAGACTCTCCTCTGGGAAAGGCAACTGCCTTGATTAATTTGAGTTCAGCATCCCTTGAGGTATATGAAAGCAATCCCAAATTTTATAGTGATTCTGAATTCCAGATCCACGTTCTATGCCTTGATTTTAACATCTCCCTGTCCAATCAAGCACCAGGAACTTATACCTGACCGCTTCATAAAAATTTTGCTTGCAGGTAATGAAGGATGAAAGCGTAACGTTAGTCCTTTTACTTTCTTCAGCCCTTAACATCTACTTGTCAGAGATGAAGCCTACATCCAGACCGCCGGTGTGGAAGAAACTTCCTTCAGCTGTGAGGAGACGGCAAAGACGAGGCTCCAATGGCGATCTAGGTAACTTCTCAAATCGGCTCAAGTCTAGGTTAGAGATATTGTACATTTTCTCTCATTCTCAATACTTGACCGGGTGAACTCAGGGAAGTACACATTAATTAGAAGAGGATGGTAAGACTTGCTACGTAAGAATGAAGATTCTCCCATCATCAGTGATCGCAAGAGTCTTCTGTGATCAGTAATTTCTTGTACATCATAACAAAAGTATCATAAGTGCTTACTTCTGATAAATATGGTTCCTGTTGCGCAGGTGCAGTTCGGTTACTAGGAAATGGATTATCTTCAAAGTGGTGTAATCACAACCACAACAGCTCAAACTTGAAACCAAGTTCGAAGACCTTGGACCTTCACAGTCCTTGGTGGGAATTCAATACGGCACTTCGTAAAACCGATGGACCTGTGCTCGTAGGCATTGGAGAAAGCGCTGGATGTGGCAGTGGATGCGGAGGAGGATGTAGTGGTGGTTGTGGAGGAACCAAGTCTGCAGGATGTGGAAGTGGCTGTGGTGGAGGGTGCGGGAGTGGATGTGGTGGACCACTAAAAGCCTCAACCACAGTTCAATCCGTCACTGCTGGTGCAGGTTGCGGAAGTGCATGTGGTGGAGGGTGCGGTAGTGGATGCGGTGGAGCACTCAGAGCCTCAACCACAGTTCAATCAGTCACTGCTGGTGCAGGTTGCGGAAGCGCATGTGGTGGAGGGTGTGGTAGTGGATGTGCTGGAGCACTAAAAGCCTCGAGCGCGGTTCAATCCGTCTGTGCTGGTGCAGGTTGTGGAAGTGCATGTGGTGGAGGGTGCGGTAGTGGATGTGGTGGAGCACTGAAATCCTCTGGCACAGTTCAATCTGTCGCAGCTGGTGCAGGTTGCGGAAGCGGATGTGGTGCAGGATGCGGTAGTGGATGTAGTGGAGCAGCACAAGCCTCAACAACTCAATCAGTTGCAACTGCTGCAGGTTGTGAGAGTGAACGCGGTAGTGGAGGTGGTGGAGCAATGAAAACTTCCGGCACAGTTCAAGCTGTTACAGGTGGTTCAGGTTGTGGAAGTGCTTGCGGTGGTGGATGTGCTGGGGCAGTAACAGCTTCAGCAGCTGTGACAGCTGCTGGAGGTTGTGGAAGTGGATGTGGTGCTGGATGCGGTAGTGGATGTGGTGGCGCAGCAGCAGCATCAGGGGGTAATGCAACATGTGGCAGTGACTAAGTTCTTGAGTTCGTCAAAACTGATGATGACGAAAGAAGAGGGATCGTAAGGTATCAGATCAGCAGCAGTTGGACTTCTCTTGCTGAGCAGGAGTTAAGTTTTTTCTCAGGACTCCCCGTTGTATAGAAAGGAAGCTGGGATGGAATCTGATCTACATGCAGTCTTGTCAATCATAACAAAGCCAGTTGAAAAGCTACAACCTGTAAAAAGGAATCATCATATCTGTACATTTCACTCAAGCGTTACCTAAATGAGCTGTTAAGCATTGTATCTCGTTCGCCTCAATTGAGATTGCAAATATAGTTGATCTCTCCGCTGAGTACTCACAATCAAGATGAACTTTTGTACGTCTTAAGATAACCTTTCTGTTGCCTATATACTGTCTGCTTGCACATGTTTGATTGATCAGATTTGAAAGCGGTAGATCTGATGATGTGAACCCCAACATGCCCATCAACCTTCAGAACAGAGGACTTGAGAAACTGTCTTCAGTTCTTTCTTAATCGAAAGATACTCGTATGTTACTGTTCTTACTGTCTAACTGAGAAGCTCTAGTGTTTGCTTCACTGCGAGATAGGTAGTCTCACACAAATAAATTCGTTTGAGATACCTAAATTGAGCCTCATTTTCTTGGATTTTATATTATTTTTAAAAATGAAACTTTGAGCACCTGAAATAGGTTTGCTGAAGTTGAAACATTAATTTTTCTCACTTCATTGAGGAGAAAACTAAGCAAATACTCATGTCTCCTCACATTGCAGGAAAAGTATGCCGCTCCTGCAATTAAGAATCAAACCGCGGATTCTTGTAGAAGATCATGACAGTCCGTCCGTAATGGGCTGTCATAACTTCAATTCCACATCGTCTTTTCAGTATTTGGCTTGGGTCTTAGGGTACTGATCATTTGATTTATCATATCATACCGGTCATACCTCGACGCAACTCTTAGTGTGTGATGCACGCAAACATTGGCGTGTGTCAAAGAGAAAATTTAAAGTATATTAATCATCATATAAGTTAAGGTTCAAAATGAAAACTATTTAAATTATTTTCCAGTTACACAAAGGACTTGAGAATTTCCAGTTACACATTTATTACCCGCCACACTTCCTCATTTGGTAATCTACTCAAGTGAATAATTTGCTTCCTGCGACACAAGTACTTCTGGTCTATTTTTTGTTAGCTAAGCTTACACTGGTTAGTACTAACTAGCCACTCCATGTAGACTAATATCCTGCAGTTCGTAATTTCCAAAGAAGCCAAAAAGCGAGTCAAGTATGAGCAAGCTATGAACCAAGTATGATTAGAAATGTTATCGAGTCGGAATCCCGCAAGTCAATTCTGAGAAGCCACTTCAGGAGGAACTAAGTCTTGAGGATAAACTTAGTTTCATAAACTTGAGCAGGGAGTAAAAGTAGAGTGTAACCTCCTGTTGTTAAGTTGTAACCTGTTCCTTTGGAACGACAATGCTCGTTGTGGAGAATCTTGATTTTTTCGGGTTTCATTTTGCTTACGGAACGAAAAGCTTCCATTCCTCTATACAGAAAATATGTATATCTCCTCACTGTATTTCTTTAATTATAAACGTCTATCGATTTATTTTATATATATTCTGTTTTATAGCAGATACGAATATAACCTTATTTCCTATCAAACTGTACTTCCTGGTCGCTTATATATTTATTTATTTATTTATATAAGAAAAATCTCGTGTCTCGACAGTTCAGGAGGTCGACGGTAATCTGTGAAATTTTCTCCTAGATTCCACTATTTGTTTCATTAAAAAAACAAATCATGGATGAAATATATTTCAAACATCCTCTGAAAAATTTTGCAAACAATCTATCAATATTAAATATTTTTAAAAGATAATTTTTATACATATTTTCTGAGTAAGCTTGCAATATTGACAACAGCATGCACTTGAATATACTTTGCACTTTAAATTTGATAACAACTTGCGGATATTCCAAAAGATATTATTGCACAATGCATATAGCCTTGACCACGTGGGGCCTTTTTGGTAAAAGGTAAGCCTATTTGAATTTGGACACAGTTCTGCTCGTTTTGAAAAAATTAACGAATCAGGCGCATTGGTCTTCCGGTATCGACTCCGCAGTGGATATGAGGACTTCATCCATGACTTTGGTGGCTTTGGTGGTTTTAATCAGAGTCTAAAGCAGCGTATGTTTTCGCACCTTGCTTTGACCTAAATCTTGTAGTAGGATGAGTGCCACCATAAATTTTCAGAAGATTCCAGTGTCAACTCTTTCCCAGCATTGTAGTCCTTTGTTCTCATGGTACTGAGGGTAGGTTCAGAAAATGTTTGCTGTCTTTGTGCACAATCACAATGTGGTCAATGGAGAGATAACTGCATCTACCAATGCTGAAAAAGGAAGAAGCTATACCAAGAGTATCTAGTAGGTTGCTTTGCAAGTGAACAGAACAGAATGAAGAGTAGTGCCTTTTGTTCAATACGAATCTTACGTCATCACAGTATATTAAAAAATTCTCCTGTCTTAGACCACTCAGAACAGATTCTTTGATTGGTCAAAAGTTCGGCAATAAGAAACTAACAACCAAAGAAAATGTGGAGGACTGAAGCATCGAGATTAGAATCCGTTCAAGGACTAGGATCAAAAGGCACACAAAATTTCACTCCTACAACCTGTAAGAAACTGGACGACGAATATACTGCCACAAGTTCGTGATGGGGGAGATTCTAAAGTTGATTCGTCACTGAATTCCATCTTCTGCTTATCAAGATATGACTGCGAATACATTCATGGTAATGTCTTTTAAAAGCTAAGGAGCTGGAAAGCAATGTCTAGATATTTATTACATGCCTTGCTCAGAGGTTGAATGAAGGCTTTGGGACATAGGTTGAAGAAAGTGGAATTTGATTGTAAATGTATGGTAGCTGGACCAAATTGAAGAAGGCTCTGCCTGCCGAGAGAGAAGGCAGTCCACTAGAGCTTGGACCCGGTTTTATCAATGTATTCGTCTATTGTCCCAGGCGTTGTCCTATCTTTCGACATGGGGTCGATCTGTAATTATCTCAGACTGCGACATGATTATTTGCGGATGAGTCAGATTCTCATTGCAGAGTACGTTGCATTTGGTCATGCCAGTCACTTCATTCGAAGTAATTTTGTATCATGTATATCAGCTTCTACGCCGGCTAGTTGTAAAAATGCCAACCAGCGCTTGAGAAGCTTTGCTCATTTTGTCTACGGATATCGATTTACGGGTTTACTGTGATTGCAAATCTATGTCAGGGTCTCCTGTTTTATGTCAGACGCTTCTACTTGCTTAAAGATTACTCCAATTTCCACTTGGTTCGACTCCAGAAATGATGTACATCTTCAACTTTTCGGTACGTGCAATCAATCAAACGTTCACCGACTGAGATCCATTTTTTGCCTTAAAAGATCAACCTTGCAGGTTGCGTTTCTCAAACCTTGTTCCCATGCTCACATAATCCTCACCAATTCTCTTCTCGGCCATTCAGCAGAGAATGAACTTCATATACTCTTTGACTTATATTCCTCGGTTGACAACGATTTCATTTGCATGTTGCAGAGAAGGGGTTCATGGGAGATGACGGTCAGTCGTACACTCGGTCCCGAACGCCTGGAACTGAATCTGAAAGCAGTCAGCATGGAGAATGTTCACCTCCGATTTCTAACCAACACAGCTGCTCGACCCAGGAAAACGAGACGAAGGTTGCAGGAAGCTGCAGCTGTTTGTGACGGATCAAGAGGTCGACAAAGTCATACTCCAGGAGCATGGCTACAGACCCGCTGTGAGCGAGGCCCTGAATGCGTTCCTTTCCGAGATTCAGCAGGTCAGGAGATACGAAACATACTGCCAGAAGTTGTCAGTAGACGGCAGTACATAACTACCAGAGTGAGTGGGTTAAACACGTGGAGGAAGTGGTGATAGAAGCTGAAGATATCGTTCTCAAACGCTAAGGAAGCGAGTCAACTTGTCTAGGATTTTTTTCCATGCCCAGATCGTACGACCTCCAGAATCAGGCATCGCCAATAGGTCTCCTGACGATCAACAGTTTTTATAGTACGGCAGAGGACGGAGTGAACATGCTGAAGGATGTCCAGGGTGTATATGGCTGCGCTGCATTTTGGATTACAATGTCGATAGAAGTCACAGGCATAGGTCTTCTCTAACTCTACAAATCCTTGGCTCAGCAGATCAATCCAGGTTGGGCCAAAACTCTGCCTCCTTCCCCAGCTGACTGCAAGAAGGAAATTAGAGCGAAGCTGCAGAGTATGTCTGTGTTGCTCATACTGGATGACGAAGAGCTGGTCGACAATCTCATGGTCGCCGTTGGACCTGGAAGTGTGATTCTCATAACCACCAGGAAGGAAAGCGTTCTTGTGAGGGCTGTAAAGTACAAGAGGCCGACAAACTGGTGCTTTGTGATTTGTCTAGCGAGGATAGTTGGCAGCCCTTTTGCTCTCATGCATTCGGTCGCAAAGGAGCTCTTTGGTCCTCTGCTGTGGAGCTTTGACGAGCTGGGCTCAGTGGTCCGCAGACTGCAGGTATGCTTTCAATACTTCGCCGCGTACGAGAAGGATGACGAAATCGACGGGAGACAGTTGGTTCAGTACTGGGTTTGTGGGGGACTGATCGGCGAAGATTCTGCTGACCGAACGGAAGACGCCTATACCTGCATCCGAAACACGGCAAAAGCTGGAAACCTGCCCTCCTATTTACTCAACCTGTAGTTTTGTTGTTTTAATCGGGGCAAACTAACTCTCACACTCCAAGCAGTAGCAAATATGGGTTTCGGAGTCCAATTGAGAGAGTTTGCTCACGACGTCGTCGACTTTGCTGTGGACGTGGTTACAAGTATTGCAGAGCACTGTCCGAGCTCGACCTTGCTACCGGAGCCCGTGACACAAAGTAAAGTCCAGGAGACTAGGGAGAGCGTGGCGCCTAATGTCCCCGTGCAGACGTCAGTATCAACTAAAGACTTGTGATATTATGGTCATTATTGATATCAGATGTTTAATAGATGCAATCAGGATCATGGGTTCCTGCACTAACACATGCTGCTTTACTTCTTCCCAGTGAATCATATGCAGAATCGGTCCAGAAGCGCGTGACACTTTCGAGTCTGCTCTACGCTGCCTACTCGATACACGAAAACAGGCCGGACTGCAGTCACGTGTGGAAGTCGGAAGGCTATGAGAAAGTAAACGTGGAAGACATTCTGTCCAAGGATAATCTACGCAAATATCACAAAGGTAATGCACGTAATCTGATACAACGTTACAGAATGTTCTCAGTTCAATTTCAGAACTCTTGAATAGTTACTCCCACTGCTCAGGCTGCATGCGCAGAACGTAGTGCTTCCAGTAGTTCTCGTAGTTATGAAGATTGGTCGACAATACACATCGGAAGATGCGCATAGAAGTTTGCTGATAGAAGCGCGTCTGTACATTAAACTTGTGACGTACAATTGTACAGAAATTGAGAAGGAGGAAAGGCGCAAACACATAGCTGTATTCCAGCGACCAGGGCAAAAACATGCTGCGCGTCCACCGTGGGTCATTGCCGTTCGAGGAACGGCAATGAACCATGTCGGGAATGCATGATATTTGGGATGACTTGAAGATCATAACCCAGAGGCTACATAGAACAACCCTTGTTCGACTCCTGGAGGCAGTAGTTCTTAATCTGGCCAATCAAGTAGGGTACGAACAGATATGTGTGACTGGTCACTCCCCAGGTGCTGCGGCGGGCATGCTCGTTTGTCGTAAAATAGCTCTGACGGAGCATAATGGTTATCACATAGATGCTCATCTTTTCAATCCCCCGTTCGCCTCAGTGGAGATACTTTTCAGGCAATTTGTAGATGCTGGAGTGGGGGTGCCTACATGGCTCTTGGGTAAAATGGTACTGGTACCGAAACTGGTCACGCCTACGCTCTATTTTCTGAAGTATTGTGTTACCATCGGAGCTGGGCAAGCCAAGAAAATTGCTCAGGCCCATGAGGAGTACGTGAATTTGGCAAACTGGACTCCAACACTTTATTTGAATCCACATGATCCAATCTGCAGGGAGTATGTTACCCATTTTCAAAAGACCAGACTGGGTACAACTATTGATAATTTGGTGCATCCTGAGAGCTTTTCGGTAGGAGCCCTTGTTTTGCAGAGGGTTATGGGACAACGCCGAGTACAAGCATTTAATCTGTTCCCGAGTGCAATTATTTGTGTCACTAAGGCACATACAAGACGTCATCACTTCATGAGAGCACACTCGTTACAAAATTGGCAAGATACCTCGCTGAAGGTCGATGTTAGGCACCATGCTCTGATCGCTGAGCTCAGGAAGAAGGTTAAGGCCCGTCGTGACGTACCTCGATGCGTACCTGGTTTGTTGTCCAGATCTGCTCCAGAGCAAGATGATTTTGAGCACGTGTTCACTTACAACATTGAGGTGTCTGGAGATGAGCTACCGGATGCCGGTGATTATGATCATGAATTTGGTGAGACAGTTTCGAGATCTTTTGAATCTGGCTCTTCAACCTCGTCTGATCCCACTTTTGACAATGACGCCTGGGAGTACGTAGACCTGCCGTGCCGCCCTGAAGGTTCCTGCATCGAATCACAGGACAGGAGTATATTCAAGTCCCTAAACGGGTCTGCAGGTGCGGAACCTAACGGAGATGGCTCTTCTCATCAGTATACTCATGCTGAGTTCGTAGGAACGCAGACCATCTATTCTCACACTTCGGTGCAGTCTGGTATAGAGGACCCGCAGCCTTTCGTGTACGCAGAGACCTCACAGGTCCATTTGCAGGTTGTGTCGGAGCATCCCCAGCCATACTACGGGAACCCATATTATAGGCAGGGCTATGGGCTGCCTCACCCGCCCACGGTGCATCCATATGCAAACCCTGTCACTATGGCATACCCGCCCTTGAGCTTCCAGGCATCACACATTCAATATCAGGCTTGTCCGGCGCCGTATTATCCGGGTGAGCCTTGTCAGACCTGGAATGTGGCAAGTTCTTGCGGGCCAATGGGGTCTTTGCCGGTTGCGGACCCGTATGTTGCGTTCAAGATGTCTCCTGAGTCCACGGTCGACCATTTCGAACCGGGGGAAGCAGAGCCAGGTGATTTGTCGATTTCATATTCCGAGCTGAAGGACGAGACAGCCGAGTCGTTGTCGAGGGAGATTTTGGACGGCAGCAGCGGAGCAGTTTGTTATCAGGTCACCTTTGAGGGTGAAGAGTACTTCACCATTTCATCCAGATCGCCAGGCTACCCCAGCTTCTCATGATGGCCCGTCGATGTTCCATACGACAGTGAGTCACAACTGGAGAAATCAGAGGATTTCAGAAAAAAGAAAAGAATTTTAATATCTGGAATGTTGCCCTCAAACTTAGGGGACTTAGACTTGTCCCGTAAATTTTCCGGGTTACCTTTCCAGATTAACGTTAAATTCCGGAAACCGTAAAAAGCTATCCTAAATAACCTTATTCTTGCTACAAACTGGATTGCAGTAGACTGGATTGTGAGTGCCAGTAGAAGACTATGACGTAGATGAAGTGCGAGTGGCTTGCCAGTGGAACTTCGCGTTGTAAGCTGGATGGAAGTGCCGGGTGCTGCCAACCAAATAGCCAGAATGCATGTTCACCAGATAAGTGCGATTAATGAAGCCTTAGGCGGCGAGAGTTCGACATTGATAAGAGTTAGCATAGCTTGACCGTCGAACTTTGTAAGCTTGGATGGAAGTGCCAAGGACAGCCAACCGTATAGCCAGAATCTAAAATCAGAAAAATTGGGGCTCATCCATCAAGATGTGTCTTTCAGTGAAGACTGATTCCTATGTACCCCAATTCCCATCGATGTTATGAGTTTTCTGCTCAATTTATAACTCATTTGATTATTTTAGGTGCAAGGTTTTATTTATACTGCGTGCTGTTCTAGATTTACCCTTATTGTCAGTGACCCCAGATAGGAGTACATTTCATTCCGAAAATACTGGACGTTACTGGTCACTCTTCTGTGCCTACGCCATCGCTCCTCATGCTACTCTCCCTCGCTTCCCTCCCTCCCCTCTCCTAGCGGTCAGTTAGTCCGTCGGTCGGTCGGTCAGGCAGGCGGTCATGGTCACCGGAGCATGCTGGGATAAGACCGCAGTAAAGACAGAGCAGGGTCTCGGCGAGAGTATGGTGAGGTTGGAAGTACCGGAGGTCACCGGTGGGTGTAGGCGAGTGTATGATGGTCTTTCGGCGATAAATTTCTAGCATATTAATCATTATTATAGTGCTCATTGCTGCTGGCTAGTAAGTCAACCTTGTATTTGGCTACTTGGTTAGGTCCGGTACGGTGTACCGTGAGTTTTGTTCAGGGAACTACTGTGCTGTGGGTAGTGTACTGTGCAAAGCTGCAGAATCGCATTCCATGCAAGTGATGATTTTCACTTGATGGAATGTTGAATGTTCACCAGTTTGGACCCTTAAAATTGGGCTGAAATTTCCGGTCCTCTTGTGGTTTCGAGATCGCCCCATGCAAGATACCTTCAAGACATATTCGCACTTGATTGGCAATGAATTCTCGTCGGAGCCACTATGCACAACAAACAAGGGGATGAAGTCTTACCAATATCAGAGGTTTTCACCCCCTCCACTTTAAGTATTGTAGCCCTTGTGATATGGTAAATTAAGATGGAGTGTGAGATCTTACTCCATCTCTAAAGGGGATCTCACCAGAACTGATTCATGAACCAGCAAGTAGAAAATTTCTTTATATGTATATATTTGAGTCTCACGCAACATAATCACTTCTCGTTGCGCATAACTCCAAGTAAAGTACAAGTAATATATAAAAAAGGATGGGAAGACCCCATCAAGACTTACATGGATGAAACCAAAGGGGGTAACTTGGGGCTGGCCTCAATAGCATCACTATGGGAAATATGTACTACTTTACCTAAGATATATATGAATAATCTAGGTCAAATGGTTACATGCTATATTTTCTGTTTCCTCCTTTGATACGTAGTGTTAGAATCGAATGCAATTTATGTCATCACAGGATCCAATGTAACTTGTGCGGGACACGAAGTATTGATGCGGTATTATACAGTGTCACAAACGAAATTGTTTGTCTTCAGAACACCAAATTGGAAACTCTCCCTGTTGTGGTCTCCAATTCATCATTTCAAAATTCAAAACACCAGTTTTAGGTCTTTCGGTGCTACTAGGGTTCCTGATCTCACAATTATGGTAAATAGTTGTCTTCGGAAACTGACTTCAGAATGTCTAAGTTGGTTCGGTATATTCACTGGGTATTCCATGGGCCCTCAGATCGGATTGACACTAAGTAAATGACCTCGGATGACATGCAATTCATTTCTTAGCATTGCTTTATCCACATTCAGATGGAAATACTTTATGCGGCCGTCCTGTAGCGCATGTGTAGGCGCTAGAACGAAAAGACAAAACAGAGAAAACTTGGAATAACTGAAAGCAGTCCAAATGGCGAGTCGTTTTTATTCCTGCAAGTAGACTGGCTGGCTGGAGTGCGAATCATGTAACGCGGGAGAGTAACGTTTCTAATAGTGAAACACAACCGATTTCTCAAATCAGTTCCAGAGAATTCATGATAAAAAAATCTGAAAATCAATGATTTCAACGCGATGGATTTTTAACGTCAATTCCTGAAACTTTTCAGGTATTGACGTTAGTAAAAAGTCAAGGTAAAAACTTGGAAGATGACATATGTCATTATTTTTTTAGTAATTGGTTCACAAATCAGCAACTGACTCCAAAGGTATAAAAGAGTCAAAATAAAAAGTGTCACCAATTCTCATCATCTAGGTATAGCACCTACCAAGTTCAACGGCCTGGCTTTTTATGGATCCAAGGTGAACAACAATCTAAGCAAACTCTACGCAGAAGTTCGTGATCATCGATACCCACAGATCGATATTGACGTAGTCTCACTGTTTGAACAGTTTGGAGCGGTTACGAACCGAGGGACCTACCAAGAAGTTGTCCTTAGCACACATAATTAAGCAAAGAGGATTGTATCTTATGTCGTCTAAGGTGTCTAAAATTGATTTTGGCTGGACACACATTTCTCTGCCCCATAGCCGCGAGCTGCATGGCTCCACGCTGAATGTGCTACTCAAGTTGCAAAGATAGAACTCCAGAACTGCACTCTGAGATTAGTTCCTTCCCAAATTGTGACGTTCCACCTATCCTTCACCACGAGCTTACAACCCACCAAGTTCCCATCTTCCGCGACCTCCTACCATCTTCGCTGCCATGTTCGATCTTCCTTTTCATAAGGCTGCTGAGGATCGCAAATCTGTATTACAAGGTCGCTCCTTCTGCTGTCAGCTTTGTTTTCACACCTCAAGCGTAGACGATCACATGGGGCAGCGCCTTGACCGTCCTCATCCACACTCCCATTTCTCACTCTCATTTCAATGTTTAGATCGAAAGAATCCTTCTGGACCTACAAAGAATCTGGAAATCTACAGACTTTGACAATTTCGTAGAGAATCTCGCTGTGCTCTGAAAACATCTCCACCCTTCTGTTACTCAGGTCGAGGCGCTCGTACTCTATGTGGTATTCTCCTTCATGACAGCCAGTCTTAAAATTCGAAAGCTTCTCTGGGGACCTAGACTCATTTAGATAATCTTCTATCGAAAATGCATTGCCAATATTATGACAGTCAAAGGGGTAGCAAAGTGGGTCTTCCTTGAAGAATACAATCAACTGAGAGTTCAGTGAATCGACTGGAGACTCCGCGTTCAGGATGACCTTGCTAATTGTCTAAGATCGAAATGCTTGTTTCACAGCGAGAGGCGAACACTTATATGTCTAACTGACCAACACACTATCGATGTCGGCTGGTCGTACTGTAGAATAAATCGTTATCCAGAAAACTGGTGATTGGTATCTGGTCATTTTAGTCAAATTGAAATCCCACGTGAGGTTCACAAGTACGGTCCTTTCGCATACGCTCGTGGTGATGTGATACGCATATGCTTTACTTGAGTTCTCAAGGTTCTGAATATGAGTAATTCACTACAGTTGGCGAAGTTGGTGAGTCAAGAGATCGTCAAACGTCAATTAGATAGATCGACGTAGGGACATAGTATAATAGGCGCGAAGTGGGTGTCGATGACACGGGCTGGGAACAGGTAGCTCAAACATGCTCAATCACGAGGTCACCATGTGGCGGAGGGTGGAAGGCGCAAGCGGGCAAGCAAGAGATATCAAGCAAGCTGAGGAAGGGGGAGGAAAGAGAAAAGATGCAGTCTCCTACGACATACAGAAAGATGGAGGGGAAACACTCGGCCAAATGACAAAAAGTGACAGGTCTCGATGGTCATATTAGAAGGTGTCTTCGGACCGAGCCCAGCCACATCAGACAGAGCGGCTCAGAGCGAAGCAAAGCAATTCGTCCTTCCCGCACATCTCCATCCATCCACGTCGCATCAATGAAGGTCCAAAAGAGACTAGGGGGAAGAGAGGAGAGTATTGTTCAAAGACGTGATCATTTCTTCTCATATTGTGTATGGTTATTCTTTGTTGAGAGTGAGTAGGTTATCCTTTGCCAAAAACATGTAAGTGAATAGACATTTATATTATTTTTTCAAGTTGGGTTCCATTGGTACTTAAATTTAACATTACACATAATAATATGGAGATAATTAAATAATTTTGTTATTTTTAGAATTTTGAGTTATTTTTCTCTAATTGGACATATGGGTAAGATTTTTTGGTTCCAATCTATTTCTTTTATTACACTCATTCTATTAGTATATAGTTGGAAAATTATAGAGATTTGAATAAAAAATTCTGACTATTTTTAAATTTTAGAGTTTTCATAGTTAACATTTTTCCATGTGATTTGGGGTGTCATGGGATTGTGGTTCTACATGTGAGAGGAAATACATGGTGGAGTGCTCAGTGTACTTATCATTTTATTTGTGCTAGCTATAATTTCACTTCCCCTTATAGGGCAGCCACAAGCAGTGAGTGATTCACCATGTCTGGTGTGTCATTGTCTCTTTATATCACAAGGGGCAGAGACCCATGTGGGAAAGATGCACAAAGATTATAATTGGACCAATGGGAATATGCACGTGAGGAAGACGATGACATTTGCCACTTTAGACAACACACAAGATACATCGATTCCTTCGTTGATTGTTTTGAATATACGGATTGGGTAATGTGAGTGGTTAGCTTCCCATGTAGATTCTATTCTATGATTTTTTGAGACTAGATTTTCATGTTCACGTTTATTCCATAAGCTTTCTCATGCACTCCATGACGAGGCTAGATGTGCTTTTTGCTTATCGCTTGATCGTTTGGCACGTGATCCCATGAACAAGTTAGCGAGATTTTTGTTCCTCTTACTTCCGCGATGGTGTGTACTTTAGTATAGAGGGAGCGTGTTGGACATAGGGAGATGACAAATAGATTTCATAGATTTAGAACAAGGGATTGGGCTATATTTCCGGAGCAGTTTGTTTGGGTCACATATGTTAGTCGTTGGATTTATGCACATGATACTTCTGATTCGGCTCAATTGCAAAAATGTAGGATCTTAATGCAAGCCGGGGAGTATAGCAGGGCTGCGTAGGCCCTTCATCCTTTGTATACGGCTAGTCTTACTATGGAGACAAATTCCTCTTTACGTCTTTTACATCCATCCATGGGCAAGGAGATATCATTAGAGGTCTTGGAGTATCAGCCAGAGGAGCCATTGTGTCTTGATAGATTACTATTTGGCCATTCTATATGCACATCCCCACACTTATCCTCACAAGACTTTTAAGGGATGGTATATGGACATTTTGCATATTGCTTTAAAATGGATGATCCCTCTAGTGATTTCACGGAGTTGTTCCAAGTGGTTGCATCAGTTGCAAGAGGGGAGATTTTATTGTTAGTTAGGCAGAAGTTGGATGTTAGTCGGCTTCTTAGAATGGAGAAGAACAGAGGGAGCATCATACCAATTGCTATTGGAGAGGTTTTATTGCATTTAGTCATTTGTACCGTGGTCTTATAACATTACACTTCTAGCAACATCTTTGTCCACACTAGTTTGGAGTCGTTATCGTAAGAAATCTAACAACAAGATCTAGGAGATGGGCTCAAGAATAAATATAATTAATTGATTTGTCAATCTATTATGATGATTTGAAATTAGAGAGTGAAATAAATATCATACATCGTATTTGAGTCTATTCTAAAAATTTAGTGGGGTTTTGAGGGATATGATTGACATATAATTTAAAACTTTATCTTATGTTTGGATAGAATTTTTAATCTCACTAGAAAAGTTTTGAGTATAGAATGATAGCTTGAAATTTTTATACATTGTCAAAGTTGCAAGGTTGCAATTATTATCATGAAGTTAGAACAATGATGATAACTTTTGCTATCGATAGTTTTTATCAATACAACTTTTTAAAAAAATCTTCTTTTGAAATTTGAAAAGAATTGGAGTGAAAGATTGAAATATGTGATAGTTTTAATTCATAAAGTTTTGCATATCGCCTTATGAAACAATGTATTGTTAGAGATTTATTCTGAAAGATCTTAAAAAAAAATAACGTACATTTTTTTAAAAAAAATATAGCTTAATCATAAAATAATTATTTATGAAGTTTGGACAAAAGTTAACAGTTATCTTCTTATGCCAACTGATAATAATAAATTAGAGTTTGGAGTAGTGAGGAGGAGAAAGAGAGAATAACAACTCACATGAGGATAAAAAAGTATTTTATTCAACCAAGCGATCATGCATTCTCAAAGCAAAGTAATATCCTTGTGATATAAGTGGTGAACGCGACGTGAAGTACGTGAGGTGGAGTAATTTTCATGAGTTCTCGTGTTGTAAATTTATAGTGTCATCAGTTACGGCTTATGATTAAGTGTTTCAAGAATACTGTAAGGTTTAGATTACAAGCTCAAGTTGTGGGTTAAACTTCAGATATTTAATTGGTTAGAATTCAGATTTGTAATGACTCTATTGTGATAATTTAGCTTTGAACATTGAATTTTATAATGTGTCAAATGTCAAATGATGGCAAGAGTAAGTCATGGTTAGATTGGAAGAATCTAAGTATGGAGTGTCGTTGTTTGCTTCTTGTGTTTGGATCCCCCCCATATTGGCTTCATATATATGTGCCATGTTAGGTTTGTGTGGGCACCTTATTTATATGAGTGTTCCATATTTGATCACCAGTTACCACTCTAGTGTGTATTGTATATTTCTCTTGTGAGAAGTTGAAAGGGATGATCAGCTAGCCCAAGAATACTTGAGGTGATGGGAGGTTAGGTTGACAAATCTATTTGGCAGATACCACAGGGTTCTAGATTTTCATGAGTTTAGATAGAGTGAAAAGGTTGGATATTTGGAAGATTGGTGGGATCAACAATCAAAACTGTTTCATATTAGCAACAAGCTAAGTGGTTTTTCTTGTTCAAAAAGGAGGTTATAATGAGTGAGGAGGGATCAAACAAAACCGGTAAGGTGCCTAAGGTATAGCTTGATCGAGCAATAATAAAACCGTTTTAAGGTTCACTCTACAATCGTAACAATTGCATGATCAAAAAGAAAATTTAGCCACAAGGTCGTTACAAGATCTGATTGGAAAGATGGATCATTTTGACCGAATAGATGTCTCAAAAAACTTGAGATATTATGTTTGAGAGATGAAGCTCAACCGTGTACCAAAGAGAAGTGGTAGAAATGTTTCATTTTGATGTCATGCCAAATCAAAGATCATGTGAGATCCCTATAAGAATAATTTGGTGAAAGTTGGGAAAAATATTCATGACCCTTGAGGGACGAATAATTTGTAGGATGAGAATCTCTATGGAACTAGACTAGCTATTTGAAGGAGTTGGTGATGAACTGAATAAATGCTTTAGAGACACAACTATCATGCTTAATCTAATCATCAAGTTCTTCAAGTCTATATGGCCTTATCTAAATTATTTTAATTAATTTAGATAATAAACAACCAAGTTAAGATGTTTTGTGTGTAACTTTGTGTGAATAAGTTACAAAGTTTTGGTTGCAAATTTGTAATACGAATGTAGCTTCTCAGAATGAAGCTTCTTACTATCAGCAAGTTGGTGAATGGACTAAAAGACAATAATTCCACTCAATTTAAAAGCTTGGTCCATACTTCTAATTTATCTCAATGATAATCAAAAGCGTTCTTTGGTAAAGCTTTTGTAAGTACATCTGAAATCATCTTCTTAAGGAAAGATAATCAACTGAAATATCATATTTCTCAAGGTAATCACAAACAAGACTAAATTTAATGTCAATTTGCGTCATCTTAAAATGATCCATAAGGTTCTTTTTTTGATGAATGAAACTTTGACTATATGAATTAATCAGAATGGATGCGATAGTGTTAAAACCAAGTAGCAAAAGTTATGTTTTTCAATCAAATTGCTTCTTTGATAGCATGAAAAACTTCTATGAATTCTGCTTTAAATGTTGAAAGAACTACATCTTGCTTTTTGACACTCCAACTTAGAGCTCCATTTATCACCTGAAGTTGACTTTTGATCATCAGCATCTGAGAAATCAATCAAAATTGTGGATGTGATGTCAAAGCTCCCTGAACTCAACGCAATTATCTTTTAAGTATATAAGGATTCTTCTCACAACTTTCCAATGAGCAAGACCTAGATTTGCACTGACTTTGTTTATGGTAAAAACAGGGTAAGCCAAATCGGCCTTGTATGTATCATCAAATACATAAGAATTCCAATAGCATAGCCGTCAAGCAACTTACTCATCATCTGCTCTTCCTTCCTTGAAGATGAATACATGCTGAATGTAAGTTTAAGGCCTTGCGTTATAGTGTAGACACATGGTGACATATCTCCATATCAAATTTTTTTCAATATGCTTAATATGTAACGAGATTGTGACATTATTAGTGTTCATTGACTCTTGATGATAATATTGAGTAAATATTTCACCTCTCCTCAGGCAGTCATATCAAATTCTGGGTAAATTTTATTTCGAACTCCAGAATCTTTTCTTAACTATTGCTCATGAGTAAACAATCATAAACATAAATAAAAATCCAGAAATAACTATCCAGATAGATATAAACACCATGATCAGCATCACTACGTCTAAATCCAGCAACTATTAAATACTGATTTAACTTATTGTAACATGCACAGAATGTTTGACTGAGGCCATATAAAGATTTTCTCAAGAAGCAAAATTTGCCATTGGATATATGGAATCCTTGTGGCTTAAACATATCAAGCTCTTCACTAAGATCTCCATGTAAAAAGTTGTGATTACATTTAATTAATCTAAGTTATGAAAATTGAATGCGGAAATATGCACAAAGATGTTGTATCAAGATTATGCAATTGTAAACAATGGAATCAATTGAGAATGCTCAGCTCTGTATATCAAATTTTATTTTGATAAGGTGAAGTGGTTTGATCCACAAGAGCGCAAAGGGACAAATGTGTATTGTGACCTCCGGACTAACTCTCACTCAGGTTTACCTCCAATGGCTTTTTGAAAGCTCATCATGAATCTAAAAGGACTTATTCCCACTCTATAACCATGACCCTAATGCACACTCTTATACAAACTCTCAAAGTCCAAACTTCATAATGCAAATTCTCACAAAGAGTAAGATATCACTCCAAAGGAATAGATACTTTGATGATCAAAGTCTTCATTAAATCAAGTCTCCAATCCAAACATGATTTCTCTAACAACCAAGCTCTCCAAAACAAGATTTCATAAAACTAAGTTCTCCCAAAACTAACTTAAGAGGTGATTCTCAACCTCTTTATTTATACTACTTAGAATCTTACCCTAGTAATTATAAGTAAGTACCATGTAATCTTCTTTTATCAAGTTTAATCAAGGTAGAGAACACAAACCCCAATGTAAAAGGTACATGGCAACATGCAATTAGTCCACTTGGATCTTCTAGAAGCCCAACTACCCTCCAATTGACTTAAGTGTACCAAGTCAATCTCGCCCGTAAATTTACAGGTCTTCACCAAGTCTAACCAATGAAAACTAGTCCAAGTCAAGGAAAGTTAAGTCCATGTGATGGAATCTGTTCCTTGATTTCTACTTAACAACAAAATAGTTATTCTCATCTACCACACCACGAACTACTCTATATTTTTCTCCAACTTTACCATAACTAACTAAACATAATCATGACTATGTTTAGCTAGTTATAGTTAAGTTGGAGAAAAATATAGTCACAATTTAGATACACTCATATTTCATCTATATGTACAACCATGGGTCTTACTGTACAAGATTAATTTAATAAATATGATTTCAAATGAAAGATTTCGTACATATTGAAATAATTATTTTCTGTCCAATGCATGTCGTACATGAGTTTGTATAAGATGAAATTAGTTGAAGAATTCATTCGTGACTTGACTAAAATTAATTACGGAGGAATATTTTCCAAGAATGTGCAAGCCATAACTTAAAAAAATTGGACATAATATTTTAGAGTGTATTTAATTTCTACATATGTATTTGAGTATGGACTGCATAACAACTAAGAAGAGAAAGGATATCAATAAGGGACTAGTGGGTTGGACATTGAAGTAGACTTTGGACATGCAAGCAATGGATCAACAAGAAACCTTTCAAAGTCTATTGAAGATGAAGTGATATTGCTTACTTTAGATGGGATATATGAAAAAAAATTGCCTAAGATGCCTTATGAGGAACTAGATAGAGTAATAGGAGGAATAAAAAAATAGTCTTTAGAAAGATAGATCAATGGATTTTTTGAAAAAGAGAATGCACTATTCAAGTATGAACGTTGTGAGATAACCTCCATTGAAAAGAAAAAAGCTGGAGGTGAATAAGTGGATTGAAAGCCCCTTGGCCATTTCATTAAGTTTCATCAGTATAGTAACGGCTACATTCTTCAACTTCTGAGTAAGTTATAGCACGTAAAATATCAGCTACCCTTGATGTACCTTAGAAGCTTTTATCTTTGGTGTAAAGCCTGTCATCCATAATGTACATTTTATTCCAATTGTAGTAAAAATCTCTGAAAAGAGTTGATTCAGTGCAAACATAAGGACTTGTTATTGCAATTTGTTATGAGAAAAACATGATCATAATGACAAGGTTGGACAAGAACTCTTAAAATTGAGAAGTGATGTGCCTCAACAATGGACAAACAACTCACAAGTTAATGTGAAGATCAAGAATTTTCTCAATAAAACTTCGGGAGGTATTGTCTATTACCAACATTAAAAAAACACCCATACTTAGAAAGTGATTTTGTTGTGAATTTCAAAATCTTGCATTGATTGTGATCTTATTGATGGGTTAAGGAGTGAGCATGACATTGAATTGATTCTATTGCTATTGTGAGAATTAATTTGTTTTACTTTTTGGATCTATAAGACCCATGGTTGTACATATAGGATGAAATATGAGTTTATCTTAGTCATGACTATGTTTAGCTCGTTATGGTTAAGTTGGGGGAAAATATAGAGTAGCTCTTGGTGTGGTAGATGAGAACAACTATTTTGTTGTTTAGTAGGAATCAAGGAACAGATTGTATCACATGGGTATCTTGACTTTCCTTGACTTGGACTAGTTTTCATTGGTTGGACTTGATGAAGACCCTTAAATCTAGAGGCGAGATTGACTTGGTACACTAAAGTCAATTGGAGGATAGTTAGGCTTCTAAAAGATCCAAGTGGACCAATTGCATGTTGCCATGAACACTTTTCATTGGGGTTTGTGATCTCTACCTCATTTAAACTTGGTAAGAGAAAGTTACATGATGATTACTTATAGTTACTAGGGTAAGATTCTAAGTAGTATAAATAGAGAGGTTGAGAAACACCTTTCAAGTTAGTTTTGGGAGAAGTTAATTTTGTGATTTTAGTTTCGGAGAGACCTTGCTTTGGGAAGTTTGGTTTGAGAAGTCATGTAAAGGTTGGAGCCTTGATTCAATGAAGACTTTTGATCATCAAAGTATCCCTTCCTTTTGAGTGATATCTTACTCTTTGTGAGAATTTGCATCATAGAGTTTGGACTTTGAGAGTTTGTGTAAGAGTGTGCATTATGATCATGGTACTAGG
The DNA here is from genome assembly GCA_014180765.2 of Marchantia paleacea. Taxonomy (NCBI): domain Eukaryota; kingdom Viridiplantae; phylum Streptophyta; class Marchantiopsida; order Marchantiales; family Marchantiaceae; genus Marchantia; species Marchantia paleacea. The sequence goes on along the minus strand of MUAA02000019.1, from coordinate 1,446,229 downwards.
GTGGGAAGAAGTCCTTTTAGATTCATGATGAGCTTCAAAAAAGCCATTGGAGGTAAACCTGAGTGAGAGTCAGCCATGAGATCATAGATTTCAAAGTCCAAAGTTTTCTAAAAATGTATAATTTGACAATTACCTTCCAATCTTATCTTCATGAAATCTTATTGGCTTTGGAATGAATCTTAAGTACCACAATGTACTTCTTGAGGCTAGATTTATGGAAATATCATATGAAGAGTATGGTTCTATTGTGGTATATAACAATCAATAAGGATATACATGATAATTATACAGATAGACACATATGTGTTGACTACCGATTTATCAATCGATATACAAAATGTGATTCACATGTTTTAACTTCATCTTAATAGATTGTTGATGTACTTTGGCATGCACATGTTTTTAGTATATTATATTTATAAATAGGATACCATTAGTTGCAGATTCAAGATGAGGAGAAAGTCAAAATTGCCTTTTGGGCAATATATTCACATGGCAAGGATGTGTTATATTAGTGAAGTTTTTTACTGTTTGGATTGAAAAGTGCACTTGATGAGTTTTAAAGAGTGATGGATAGATTTCCTTCGGACATGATTATGCCTAAGCCTACATTGATGATATTCTAATATATATTGTTACAGTGATGGAGTATGAGAAACATTTACATGAGGTTACCAAACGTGATATGAATGTAGTTGAAGGAGGAACCGTGCAAAAAAGGTAGATGAGTCGACGAGCAATACTAGATGACAATATACCAAACGCCACCTACGGATCCCCTAGTAGAGGAAGATCGTCTACATGCAAAACATCATCGGTAAATGCAACGTCAAGGTAGCGTGAAACAAAATCCTCAAACCCTATTAGCACTCCTAGAATACGTAAACTATCTGTCGATGTCATACATCCCTCTAGAAGATGGAGATGAGGCAGAATGCCCAAAGGAGACCAAGTTGTACACTTTGACACCTTGACTCTCAAGCCTACAAGATGAAGCTCGGTAGTCAAGTAATCAAAGGCATGCTTAATGTTGTTTACAGGGTCCACAATGTATGTATTATCCGATAAGGAGGGAAACACACAACCGGACACGATCAAAGCAGTAGACAAAAGAGCTCTATAATGAACCATGGTAAAAAAGGGTCCTCCCAAAAAGATCTCCCTGTTGAGTACTAGCGACGGACTGTAGAACGGTGACTCCCTCTTCGAAAAAGCCATGCTAATAAAAAAGAGAAGAATATGAACCGTTGAAAGACCGTAAGAAAGGAATGAGGTTTGATAGGTGTCCACCAGCCTCTCTAAGCTCTCTTAAAATGGATGCATGCAAGACGCTATTAAAAGCATTCTCAACATCCACATGCAACCCAATCCGGATGGATATCTAGAAATGCTCTAATGTCCAACGATACCGCCTCACAGCCTTGTGGTGTGATGACTCCAAACTAATGTGGACAAAAATGCTCTTGGAAGTGTGAACAATGCCGCAAGACAACGGAACGGCTAACTTATTGCAATAAGACCTCTCCAATACTAATCGGTTTGATGGCCCTAGTGTACTTCTCCATCGCAAGAAGCCGATTAGTACCCAGAGGCTGACTAACTCACAACAGAATCTCCCCTCTTGCAATTGATGCAGCCACCTTTAACAACTCCATGAAACCACTAGAGGTATCATCCGCCTGAAAGTAATCTCGAAGATGCTCATATACCATCCCTAACAAACCCCCTGAGGATAAGCGTGGGGCTATGCATAGAGAATGGGCAAATAATGATCTATCAAGACATAATGGCTCCTCTGGCTGATACTCACAGACCTCTAATGATATCTCCTCGTCCATGGGTGGATGTAGAAGGGTTAAGAGGAAATCATCTCCTCAGTGGGACTATCCATGGACAAAGGATGAAGGGCCCGTGCAGCCCTGCTATACTCCCCGACCTGCCCCAAGATCCAACACCTTCGCAATCGTGCCGAATCAGAAGTATCATGTGACTCAACATGACTCCTAACCTTCTGGTCCGAACAGACTCCGCCTGCAATGTAGCTCAATCCCTTGCTCAGAATCTCCAAAATCTAGCTGTCACCTCCCTCTGTCCATCATGTTCCCCTCTAGTATAACGTAGATACCATCAGGGAAGTAATAGAAACAAAAACCGCTCTAACTCCTCCATGAGATCACGAGCCAACCGATCGAGCGGTAAGCAAAAAGCACGTCTAGCCTCGTCATGAAGTGCACGAGGAAGCCTATGGAATAAACATTGACATAGAAACCTAGTCAGAAAAAGCCCTAGAATCGAACTTGCATGGGAAGCTAACAACTTTCACGAAGACCGTCTAGCCTCGTCTCCCATTATACCAAGAATGCTCAACGAAGGAGTGGATGTAGTATGCGTGTTCCCCGAAGTGACAAATACCGATGTCAATGTGACCGTCCTCCTCACATGCGCATCCCAAGTAGTCCAATCATAATCTTTGTGCATCTTTCTCACGTTGGTCTTTACTCCTTGCAATGTAAAGAGACAATGACACTTCTAACATGGTATATCACGCATCGCTTTTGGCGGTCCCATGAGGGAAAGTGAAGCTATAGCTAGTACAAAGAGAAAGATAAAGAAACCTAGCACTCAATCATGTATCTAGTACCACATGTAGAACCACAATCCACTAACACCCCACCTCATATCGGAAAATGCTAACTATGAAAACTCTAAAATCTAAAAACACTCATAACTTTTTATTTGGATCTCCATAATTTTCCAACTAGGTTTCAAAAGAACCAATGCAAGAAAAGTAAAATATTTGAACCCAAAAAAAAACTTGACCCATATGTCTAATTGAATAAAAATCACTCAAACAATAAAAAAACAAAAAAATTCATATATCACTATATCATTATCCATAGTATTCAATTTAGGTACCAATGAAATCCAAATTAAAAGACAAAGATAATGTACTATTCACTCTATATGTTTAACAAAATATAATCACAAAATATAGTATATTTTTCTATATATAATTTCCATACCTTTCTCAAACCAATAAAATATATTATACAAAATAAAATATTATACATTTATTAATAAATATATATTACATAAATATACACCGATTACATAATCAGTGTATATTTATGACAGACCTTAGAATCAACTGCGCTAGCTCTCGCTCACCCTCTGCTCTATTACTTTTCTTTGTCAGATGGATATAGAAATCTATCCTCGTACACGGCGATTCAAAATCTGAAATCAACAAAGTTCCTTGTTTCTGCTGCAAAGGAAACATGCCTCGGCGAAACTTTTCTCACCATCGCCGATCTCGTGCAAACTTTCTGGAAACACATGTTGGATTTCTTAACGACGAACCATACTCTCTGAATGTACGCAGTCCATGGAGTGGCCAACCGAAGAATACTGACTAGAAATTCGATTCCCTCTATGTATTGTAATCAATAATAATCTGACTTCATCGTATGACCAGAAAAAATATTTGCATCACGTCCGTTGAGTAGGGTTATTTTCTTAAGTGCGATAGACTTTTGAAAAGTTTCGTTATTGGTTCACATCGACAGTGAGCTATCAATTGAAGTATCATCTGAGTCTTCTTCTGCAAAGCATCCGTGTGCTAGTGGAATACTTCTTTCTTCCACTCTGAACACATTCAAAAATTTTGGAGGTCAACGTTAGGGTCTGCAACAAATCTTCAGCGGTTGTGCTTGTATAAAAGCCAATGCACAGACCACTCATAATCATATCCATTCTATTTCTGTAGCTTTAGCCGAGGAAACGCCTTACTGGATTGTGAAACTTTTGCAATCAGATAAATTTGTCTGTCTTCAGTTTGCTTGGCTCTTGTGGACTAATTTCAGGAAGAAGCAAGTTTTTGGATTCCCTGTTTCCTTTGTTACATCAATCGTGAAGCTGATGAAGTATTTACGATGGGAGAATCCCATCTTTCGTCCTAGCGGACTTTTGGCCAGCATCGGAAAACCCGACGCGTTGGATTATGTCGATCGCGTATTTAGTGCTCGATACATACTTTTGGATGAATGTTCTCAATCCGAGCCTTGCTGGTGACGAGAGCTGTAAGCAAGAGGTTTATCAGGTGCCAGGTGTGCGAGTATGGGCTTGGCAAAAGCAGTTCCTGCACGAATCTCGAAAATTCAAGTAGAGTGGATGGGTTCTATGAGATCACAAAAGATAAAGCGAGAAGTTTTTGTCGTGGATGAGATTGGCAATGATCCCGGAATGACGCCTCGTACATATCTCGATATCAGCAAGGTGAGTCGCCTTCAGCATATATCCATCATAGGATTTAGCAACTCCGACCAACTTTGCTACCTCATTGGACCATGTTCCAATACACTTTTGCCTAGATGAGTCTCGGATGATCCATGTCAACCACTGGAGGAGAGGAACAACATGGTGAACGTTTACAGCGTGGTTTTGTGTGCAGCCGAAATCCGTTTACGAGACATGAAATGCAATCGTATTGCCTTCTTTGTGAATGCCAAAGGCATATTCATAACAGCTGCAGAAATTCAAAAAGGATCTACGTTCGGAGAAATTACCTTCATTCCTATCCTACGTTGTATAGATTTTCTATTTGAATTAGGAAATCTATATATTAATATGTTTATTTAGGGTTGGGTTGAATGCTCAGGAGGTTCCAGAGTGCACTCAAATAATATGAAGTGAATTCATAAAATGACTACTCTCTACAAAAAATTAAGAATGGTACTGAAGAATAATTAAGTACCCAAGACACCAAGTTAGCAGTCAATCTCACGAATGCTATGAGATAATCATAAATCTTAAGTTTCACATATAAACACACTAAATTATACAGATTCCACATCCATTGACATATATTTCACTGGCTACCAAGGATTCAAAAGTATTGGAAACTATCTTTAGATGTGCTCTTAAATATTTGGAGCTTGACTATTCCAAGTGGATTTGTCAATATTTCAGGCAACTGATCAGTAGATGGGACATGCAGAATCTCTACAAAAATTTTCAATGTAGATTACAGCGTATTGCCTTACATGGTTTTGAGTTATTTTAACCATATTCATGTTATTACAAAAGATTTTATATGCCGGAATGCCAAGACCTGTCCAGAAAATCCTAGATACCTCTTGCAAGTCCTATATACTCTGCCTCTGCTGAGTGTTGCTAGGGTTATTTGCTTTCACTACCCGATGGGTGTTCTCCTCCGAAACACATATCAAGACGATTATTCTTCCGGTGAAACAAACCTCCAGACTCGGAACCCATGCGAGCGATCATCCTAATATTTTCGCATACCATCAGTATTTTGAAGTCGCCTTGTTCAGTTTCCCAGTTCAAGTTTGAAATACTTCTTGGTGTGACTAAGGACACCTTTCCCGTCCTTGAGATGTCGTTGTTTGATTAACGAGCATCTGGCACATGAGCAGACTCCAACCATCAAAATGAATTTCACCAATGGCAAGATCAAGCGAGCTTGTCATTATGTCTGTGCCAACTTAGGTCAGAAAACTGAGAGAAACTTCTTAGACTCTTTTGTCCCTATTATACCCTCCGTCATATTCCAGGAAATCTGGCTTCTCACTTAGGCTAATGAAGAGTGAAGAAAAGTGAAGTCCAAGGGAATGCGAATGGTCACAAGGCTCGTTGCATAAAGACCCGAGGACTGAGGACACGGTTGGAAGCGAAACAGCCCTCCTCTGCTAAATTTTCTAAAGGATTATATATATTCCAAAGGGGCCTTCTTTGGGTGTCGCTTTTCATGCACTCTCGGTGAACTAGTCCAACAATTGTCTCATGCCAAGAACTTTTACTCTATAATTGCGTTCGTATTCTTCTAGATCGATGTATACCAGGGATGCTGCTCAAGTTTTGAGGGTAGCACTGAATGAGATATTCGTGCATAAAAGTGGAATTGTTAGCTCGTAGCCAGATGAAGATCAGAATTCTTGGTGACAACAGAAAAGCTTTCTCTTTGCAGTATATTTGGGACTATTTAGTTGACGCATTGCAGATGTTCAAGATTATCAACTGGAGACTAGTCCTTGTATCTTCATTAATCTTATTATTTTCCATCCACGCAACAAAATTTCAACTGCTTGATACTTTGGGTTATCGAAGGACACATCCAGGTCTTAGAGCATACTCTACACTATGATGCGATTTCGTTGCAACTAGAAGCTAAGTTTTAGATTTTTATTTTAGACCTTGGAGATGTAGTGAATTCAGGTTGGAGATTTCTCTGTAGAGATCCAGAATTGAAACTAACTCTACATTTTAGAATGTAATCCACCATCAAGATGGGTCAATTGATAACGATTTCATTTATATTATGTCATTTGAAGTATGAGACAGAAAATCAATGAAACGTTATACTCAAAGAAGTTTTCCACATAATTTCTGTGGTACAGTAAGTGTTTTTTGTATATAATTACAATATCTATCAAATTCATCAATGAAAAAAAATCAAGTCTGATTTTTTTACAATAATGGCAGTACATAGTCTTCAAATTATCAGTTATAGTTGGAATGAAAATCAATTATTATCCGTTGACGATTATCATATCATTATAACAAAATTAATCATTTTATTTAAAACTGTGTAAAATAATGAAAATATAATCAATACCTAGGAAGTGCATCATTTACGCTTCTTATGAGTTATGAATAACAGTACATTGTATGTCAATGTACTGTTATTCTGTGAAAATTCACTTAATATTCTGGTCAAAGTTTTGAGTACTTTGAATATGATGCGCGTGAAAAGAAACACCGGAGATCTTCTTACATGAAGTAGATTCAATTTGACGTGTATTCAGTTGGTTACTATCAAATGGCATTGCACTTGAAGTTCATTTAGAACGGTTTTTGTGCCACTAAGATTTAACAATTCTATCCCTCTGAGTTTAGAGACCATGGGTTTTTTCCTTTGTGACTCAAAGGTTAATGTCTTTGGTAAGTCACTTCAAAGATCTTAAATTTCTTTCTCACAAAATCTTAATAAACCAGATCAGATAAATCACCTTCCCTTATTAGCAACGATTACATTCCAACTAAATTTTGTTTAGAAAATGTATTAATTTCAATAGAAATAATCAAAAATTGTAGCGAAAAATATTTTTTAAATTGAATAATTGGAACTTATAATATCCAAGTCTTATCTCTAAAAAATATGAAGATCATTAAATTACTTTTAAAACAAACTTAGAAATAAGTCTCAATCAAATTCATGTTTCTAAAAATATACATTTACTGATTGAGTGATTTTACAGTTCAAATGAAGATCCCAATAAATATAATGAGTGACATATTTGTCAGTGAAAACTTAAAAAGAACAAGGAACAAAGACTTTATGTTCATAAAAAAAATAAAAATCGCTTAATTTGTAAATATTATGATAATTAATATTTAATTTATTTTCAAAAATATCATTATGATGTAAATATTTATGAATAAGTTAAAATTTAGATTACAAGTATTCGAATCAAATTATTTTTTAATTATAAAATTTATATATATGATAACTTTATTCTATCAAAAATATCTTTTGATTATTTTTCTTTAATTTTAAATAAAATAAATTAACAATAATAAAAATAAAATTTTAAAATTATTTTTTTTAAGTTTAATTTTTGGTAAAAAATATTATTATTTTCAATTATTTTTCTTTAAATCTGATTTTTTATGTAATAATATTATTTATGTTATTTTTTATTTTCAATATATTATATGAAATAAATAAATATAATATTTAGTGAAATCATATAAAATGTTACAAATTTAGATAAGATCAAAGTACATTTATGAGATGTGTCATGCACATACATATCGCATCACAACAGACATTGCTGTCACATCACAACACATAAATCCTAAACCCTAAATCTTTTCTACTCTCAAAATGTCCACAAGAACACTACGCTCATAACCATAGCATAAAAGAGAGATTACAGTCAAGCCAAACCCACTTTGTGCTTCAAAGACTCCAGGTTCCCGCACTATCTACTATCCACCATAGCCACACTCTCAAAGGCTCAACTTCGAAAATTGGCCTCCAAGGAGCCCTAATTCAAACTCTACCCCTTGAGCCCTAGCACCCCTAACGGCGATGTCAGCCCTAACGCCAGTCCCAGTGCGAACACCACTAACTACACAACCGGCTCTAACTGCTGTATCTGCTCGTGCATACACGCACCTACATAACTAGAGATGCTACTACATAAGTCATGACAGCTGTCGTGCACATACATATCGCATCACAACATACATTGTTGTCACATCAAACATCACAACACATAGATCGTCATACACCAACACAAGTGCACCACAATCGCCCCCCCTAATCCACATAATATACATCTCAAGCCTGCACGTACAACTGTTAGGCTTGGATCCATAGTATCATCAATATTTGGAAGGTGACATGGCGCACAATTACGCACATGATCCTTCCAAATCACACCATCACGATCCTCCAATTCCAAAACTCCAGAATGTAAAACCTCACGTACTCGTAGAATCGTGCGACCAGCCGTAACATCCAATGTGATCGATGCACTCTGCTGCAAGTAAACATAATCACCAACATGAAATCTACAAATTGAAGGTCGATATCCACCTGCTCGGATGGTAGCATAATGCAAAGTATCTCTATGTTGAGCAATAGCCAGGTTCTCAAATGCCATGAGCATGACTCTACGGAAGAGTTCTGCCTTTTGAGAAGACACCCTAACCCAAACATCCAAGTCCAAGACTTCACTTGACTCTCTACGGATAGCTGCAGGTAAGTCTGGATCTCTACCATATAATAAAAAGTACGGTGAGAATGACGCTAGAGATGTTTGCCGGCTGAATCGATAATCCATGACCAACCATGGTAGTTGGATGTCCCAGTCTCCCAGATGACCTTTCTCCAAGCCAAACTTTTGCAGTCCTCTTTTCACCATCTGAACAACTTGCTCTGCTAGACCATTAGCCTCAGGATGATCTCTTGAGCTGGTACGATGATCGATCAACACTCGATCACACAAAGCCTGAAACTCGTCCAAAAACTCAGTACCCTGATCAGTCAACACTTCTGCTGGTGCACCAAATCGACTAAGCACTGCAGCTAAGAACGCATAAGCTATTCCCTCACAGGACTTGTCGGGCAAGGCCACCAACTCAATCCACTTGGAGAAATATTCCACCATGACCAACACATATCGATGATGTCGTATAGTCAATGGCAAAGGTCCTGCAAAATCCAAGCTCCAACGATAACCAAGTCCCATAATCGGTAGAGGATGTAGTTATGGTGTAGGGGCATTGAATGATACACGAACACGATCACATACCATACATCTCGCCGCAAACTGCTGCACCTCAGTTTGCATACCTCTCCACCAATAGTGACTTTGAAGTAAGCTATATGTCCGCTTTACTCCAAAATGACCTAACTCCTCATGAGCATGTCTGATCAACTGTGCTCTCTGAGATGGAAGTGGCACAACACGAATGCTGCCATCTTCCCATACTCGAAGAAGGTGTCTACCTTCCCATCTGAACCGTCGAGCTCTCTGTAAAACTCGATCCCGCTCCTTTGCACTCAAGGTGCCCAACAAACCACCTGTACAAAGATACTCCAACACCACCATGTCATCATGGATGTCTCGGTTTACCATCAAACCATCCTCAATCTCAGCGTCCAAGGCTAATATATATGCTCTTTGACCCAAGAGAGATATCATATAGCTCTCAAGCGCCAACAAACTCAAAAAGGCAAATGCATGCCAACCCGGCACCATCTCCTCATCAGTATCACCGTGCCATCGAGCATCGGTTTCGTCAACTTGACTTATACATGGGTTTTGACTTAATCCATCTGCATCATGGTTCACCACTCCAGGTCTATGAACAACCGTGAAATCATACTCATGTAGTATAAGAGCCCATTGTGCAAGCTTTCCTGTAAGCTTGTCCGATTCCATCAACCATTTCAATGGTTGATGATCAGTGATGAGAGTGAAGGAGAACCATATACCTCCTAGGTGAACCATATACCTCCTGGGTATATGGTATGACTCAAGTACTCTACCTGCTCCTGAAAGAACTTACACTTTCCAGGATGCACCAGGAGACCATGAGCAATCAGTCGCTCAAATACCTCCTGCAAATGTATCTCATGCTCCCTCACTGAAGCACTATACACTAGAATATCATCGATGTAGGCTCTGGCACAATCAAGTCCGGCTAGGATCCTATCCATCACTCTTTGGAACTCAGCAGGTGCATTCTTCAACCCAAATGGTAAGAACCTCCACTGATACAACACATCCTTGCCATGCGAATCGATTGCCGAAAAGGCTGTCTTGGCCTTATCCTCATCTCGAATCCGCAACTGATGATATCCCGTTCGTAAATCCAATGTACTAAAAACCTTTGCATGTCCAACTGCATCAAAGATCTCCTCAGGTGTAAGCATAGCATATCGATCAGATTTTGTCTATCGGTTGATAGATCAGTAGTCACCACACATGCGTCAATCTATATAATTACCATGTATATCCTTCTTGACTGACATCACCACAGCAGAGGCATACTCTCCATATGATATCTCCACTAATCCAGCCTCAAGAAGGTCTTGACACCTACTTTGTATCAGATCTCTCTCCATATCACTGTATAGATAGGGATGACAAAAGACTGGTGCATCTGTTGTCAAGTCAATCCGTATGCCAGGTCCCTTCAAATAGCCTAAATCCTTCATACAAAAGGAAAAATAGTTTTTGAAACTCCTCAGAAACCTCCGCACCCTACGTCTTTCTTCTCGTGTCACTTTGGGACCAATCTCAATATCCCAAATCTCCTCTCTATCGACGCTAGAGATAGAAAACGTAGTATATGCTTGCTAAATGACAACCTCTTGAGCAGAGAGCTTTTTCTGCTCTCTCATACCAGGCTCCACTATCTCAATGTGAACAACTCCTGCTGATGTAGTTGTAACCTCTTGTGTTGTATCACAAAGATCAAAAGTAGTAATCACCGCTTGCTCCGCGCAAAAAACCAACTTTTGCCTCCACCGTGTCAGTAGGCAAAGAGCTTACCAATGGTCTTGTAGTCATACATGTGGATCACATGCGTCTTTGCTCAGCCAATCCAAGGCTCACAATCCATGTCAAACAGTTTAGGTTCATAGCCTGACCCAACACCTGACGTCGTGATGCCTTTGACAATGTAGGTACTGCTGTAGTACCGGTACAAATCCCATAGCTCGCTCTCTCTCTTCAGCGTTGGGTTCCACCAACCGTTGCAAGGGAGAATCCCATACAAGTCCAGGTCCTCCCTCTCTGTAAGCATGGGAAGCTGGGTAACTCAACAACGTGGGTAATGCAGCTTTGGGCTGACCCACAAGGTTCACCACTGCTATGGGTGACTTGTCAGCATAGACCACTACCTGGGAATGGCTACCCACATCCAAAATACTCTCCACTATGAGATGTGAGGGCCTCTCTACTCCGTCATAAGCTCGCAATAAAACCTCCCTTGGAAGAAGGTTTGTCCACCACATACGTGGACAGTGTGCACGAGATCCTACTCTCGCTGCATCCAGCAATACCACTGGTCCAATCCATGACCGCACCTGATGTGCACTCGTCATCACCCGTGCACGTGGATCACCCAACAAGGGAACATTCTCCAAAATGTATGCCGGAGAATAGATCTACTGTGACTGGAGAGAACGTAACACACGTAACATCTCCCAAAACATGCCAGAACGTGAATCGTGTAGCCCATGACCATTACCAACACGTGTGTGTCCCTAACATGGTCATCTAGCAATAACCAAATGTATGTTGCCATGCTGAGCAAGGTCTTGCACCTCCAACAACGAAATATATGACGGCAAGGCCTGCTGATATCCTTGAACTGCCAACACTGGTAGAAGATCTAGATATCTCCGCACCAGCTGTGCCACATGGCGTAATGAGATGCGTCTTGCAATCTCATCTCGCTCCACATACAAGTATCGATGTACTCGTATGCCAGATTGCAAAACAGCAGCCAAACTTGTGCTAATCACTCCAAACAGATCTAACACACATATACCCTCCTCTGGAAACTGCCAAGCAATAAGCGTTGTATCTAAAGGTGACAACATAGTGGAAGTGGGAATAACTTCCTTCGTCTCCTCCCTCTCCGGAGCAAAAGACTCACTCCAAGCCTGATGTATGAGCTGATCAACCATCTGTTGTAGCTGCATACATGAAGTACCTAGTGTTCCATCCAACGTGGATGACACTACTCCACTAAGACTTGGCATGATAGTCACATCCTCTCGACCATGACTATCATGAGCATCCATGTTACCCTCCAACAAATCATCATGCCAAGTAACACAAGTACTGAAGGCTGCAACATACGTCAAACCTCCACTTGGTAAAAGCTTAGAACCTATGATGAATCGTACAAGTAATCGACTCACTCGGCCCTCGCTAGATTACCAACTTGGCCGATAAGAGGTTGTCTCCTTCCAATAATCAATGCTAAACCCCATCGGGTATAACATTGCCGCACCCACCAATATATCATACGACTCTACAAGTGTAACCACATCACGTGCTCACGTTGTAGAGCTATCTGTGACATGATCCGGTTGCACTTGCACAGTCCACGTCATCCGGGTGATGTATGGTGCCAGGGCATCATTAGAACCTCCAAGAGATGTCTGAATCTGGAATGGACATCTCTCCGCATCGGTCTTTCGCAAACCAAGACCAAGCAGTGCATCCTTACCCAACATAAGGGGTTGTGCACCATAATCCAACAACACGCATTGAGGTCGATAAACCTTTCCTGAAGGTTAGACCAAACAGAAGACACCACTTTTGTTATCCAACATCACCGCACTTGGTGACAGCCTAGTACGCTCGTATCCTGGCCTCGCCGATAACTCCATCATTCGAGCGGCAACAGCTTGCCAAGTTCCACTAGTAGCTGTCATGATCCCATGATCAACACTACTAGAAGCAACCAACATATCTTCTTTGTTTTTGCAAAGTGTGGCTACCAATCGTAGTACATGGGATGATGACACCCCCAACGCCAATAAATCCTTGGCTGAGAAAACAGGAGAATGAACAAGAGTCTTTGCCGCTCCCAACATTGCGCTTGATGCTTCCTCAGACGATGTTGATGGCTGATCCCTACTTGCTCCATCTCCAAGTACATCCACATTGGCTTGCACCCTCATCTCTCCAATAGAATGTCTAGGAGCCATGGATGAGGTGTTCAATGTGAAAGACTGAGGAAGTCTAACCTGTTGGCTAGTCTTCCCTCTTTGTGGATCCAACTCCACATATGCTCCTCTAGACTCAGTAGTATGTGTCGCACTACAAGTCACAACAACTGCACATGGTTGTGTCGCTGCGCACATGTACTCCACAACATCTCCATCATATGATGAGGCACCAGCTCCAGAATCTGATCTTTGTTTGACTATAGCCATACTTGCTATCTTCTGCTCCAATCGAGATGCCATGTTCACCTCATGACTAGCCTCATGGGCTAACACTTGAGTAGGGGCTGGTCCTCTACTACCACCCCTCCCACCACCCGTGCCACCTTGAACTCCTTGTCCTCTTCCAGGAACTGCCATGGCAACTCTTGTTGATCCTAATTCTGGATGGAGATCAAAACATAGATCCATCATGTGACCATGTCTATGACAATGCTCACATGATTTTAGTCCAAAAGGATCCATCCTTCGACCTTGAAGTCAATCCTTCTTGTGATGAGATCCACCACATGTCCAACATACCATCCCAACAACTGATTGTTAACCTGAAAAGGATGGCAATGGTCTGGATGTTGCACCTTCACCACTCTGTCCAGATGGTCGAAACTGTCCCACATGTCTACCATAACCACTCCGGGTTTGTGTTATAGACTAGTAACGTGAAGACGTTGATGAAGATGCTGAATCCTTGCTGAACCCAACAGTCACTACCCTCTCTTCTTGCATGTTAAGATCAATACGCTCAGCAAGACAAAACACAATGGCCAACGTAGGTGATGTCTCCTGTATTAAGGTAGCATCTCTCACTCTACGTCTCAACTCCCTATCCAATATCCCATACCAATATTGGACAGCTTGTGCCTTTGTCACCCCATGGGTAACATTGATCAACCAACGCATTCGGGTATACGTCTCTCGAAGACTCTCCCCAATCTTCCGTTGAAACTTCTGCAAGCCTCGTAGCTTGTGAGTTCTCACCCCTTGGTAGTCTCTCCTCAACCGTGCAAAGAACTCCAGAATAGGGTTGAAGGTTGGAACCTCTGAACTCTTCCCAACTCTACTAGCTCCAACCGTATCATCAGTGTCAGGTACATAGGATAAACTCGCACCTCCAAACATTGTACCAGAAGTAATAGAGATGTAGTTTGGAGACCAATATTGTCTCCAAAACTCTATCTCCTCAAGGTGTTCACGCCAAAACTCATGATAATTATCCATCGGCGGACCCTCCAAATGCTGGAATAATCCCTTCCAAGCCGTAAACGGACTGAACAACGCAGAGTTGCGCATCTGTTGTAAATCACACCATGAGTCAAACTCCTGGATGAAGTCATCCAACTCAATAGTGCCAACTGTACCCGAATATCGTCTAGGACCCTTGGTGGCCCCATAGATATCATGCATGTCCCACAACAACGGTGTGGATACACAATCCAAGATATCACAAAGCTCAGCTCCATCACTCTGTGAAACCAAATCAGAGTCTTCTGTGAACCTCAAAGGCCAAGGTTGGTACCGCACTCCGCTACGGGTGCACCCAATGCTAACACGAGCAGTCTCTCCTCCGGAACCTCCAGAGAACTCCACTGTGACACCAATGTTTCACCTCCACAACCGTACAAAAACAGGTCCCCAACTGGAACCAGCAACAATAACTGTAACCAGAAACCATAACAGAAGGTACCCGAGGCACCACAAGGTGCTAACACAAGGGCAACCTGAAACCTGCCATCACCACATGCACTCACCCAGTATACAGGTCCGCAAGTCTTGTCTCACTGGAGAGAAACATGGATAGTCTGACTGGTCCGCAAATCCAGCCTCACTATCGACAGCACACATGAGCTCCAACACTCCAAAAAACAAAGCACCAACACAAACAAATGTGGTGCACAAACAGGAAGCAAAGATGGAGGTATATCAATCACAAGAAACATAAAGAACAATACTTCATCTCAAAAACATCCATCAAAGGGGTCAAACCAACCCATCCCATACTGACATAGCCTCAGAAGGGCATTTAAAAACACAAAAACTTGATTTCGGAGGTCTTATGCTCTCCGGATCGATAAACTGAGACTAGCAATTTGGCTGTATAAGGCGTTGCTACCTAACAAAAAAAAAATTTTCGCAAACGAACGCTGTTTGAAACTTCTGCAGGACTCTAAAAATCTTCAACTTCGATTTCAGACCCCTAAACGTCCAAATTTTGCAATTCTGACACTGCCAGCCTTGGGCCAGACGTCCCTACCCCCGCGCTACAAACTTTACATAATCTATCACCCCATCAAATTTCAGATCAAACGTATATTGTATGATAATCTGATAGTCTACTGCTACTATTTTCGACCCGAAAACTTCGAAAAACCAAATCTTGGACTTCCATCACTTCTGTCCGAAATATTTTTAGGCCAATCTCAAATTAATGCTCCAAGACAACTATAAACATCGACCCACTTTGTCAATTTCCAGCAGCGCTTCCGCCCTCAAACTTGGGAATTCACATAGTATAAAGAATACTGTAATGTATTCTTTAGAAATGTTTATTCTCTAATTTTGGCAACATGTGTACCTGTAACTTCTAGCTCAGAAACTTAACTGAATATGGTTACGGTCACAAGATATCATGTGCATTGAAGAAAGACTTGAAGAGCTGGAAACCTCAAGGCCAAAGATACATCGGCACCAAAAAATTTCTCTCTTTTGTGTATGGAGCACTTTGACAGTGGAAGCCATGCAGTCCGCGATCTTTGACTGTTGTAAGTCTGTCCTTTGACCTTAACCTCAAGCATCTTGTTAGCAAAGTTGCAGCTCGAGATGTTACCATTTGGGAGCACAAAGGAGTGGCTTACACAAAGGAGGCTCTTCTTTGTACTCACAACTGCTATTATATAAATTTTACTCATCGCGGTAAACGCGGAGCAGCCAGTTCATATGCGCTACAGATTTCACGTAGAGAATGTCAACTCTTGTATACGTCAGCGGCGGGACATTTTGATTCTGGATGTGCTCAACGTTGTAACTTGTATTATAAAAGCAATGAAATGTCAGCAAAGTACAACGCTGATATGCCTATTAATTCTATACTGCTTGTTTAAGTGGCAGCTATCGCTGTAAGACGTCTGGATTCTCAAAGCAACTCCCTAGCCATCAGCTCGATTGGAGCGTATATCTGTAGAGAATGACTTCAGATAGTACAGTGGGCTGACTCCGTGCTACGTAGAGATCTAACATTCCACATGTTTCTAAAACGGAAGGATCACAATCGTTATAACTTTGAATAATTGTTACCCTGGAGCACCGTTTCATTATAAGAAGCCTTAAAATTTGGACAAGAAATATTCGACGTGCGTACGTACCTATTACCGTGGAGCACCACGAAAGGTTGCATTGTCAGTTTCTCAACGGCCAGTTTAGATCACTGAGGAATTCCACCGGGATAAGATGGAAATAGTAAACGACTGAAAAGGTTGACGCGAGCCGTAAGAGTAACAGGTGCCAAATCCATTCGTATGCAGCTGTAAACATCGCCACATTACCACATGTAACTTGATTCACGTAGTTCAAAGGACTCTCAAATATGCCTTATGATGAATGCGTTTAGAGTGTGTCTTGGAATCACATCTCGAACAGTTATATTTTGCACACCCATAATTTTAGTTCGAAGAGGCAAACCGGGTCCAACCAATATAGACGTGCATTTGTAAAGGACGTTTATGAGAGATTGAGTGATGTACTCATAGTGGAGAACGGAGGACCCTATGTTTTACAAGACGAAAGAAATATTTAAAATAAGCAGTTGAGTATATTTTTAGTAGACACCAACTAATATAGCAAAAAGGATGGGAAGACCCCATCAGGTGGGGATGAATCCAAAGGGGGTAAGATGGGGCTAGGCCCCAATAGTATCCGAGTGGGAAATATGTACTACTCTGTCCTAGTAGTACAACTAAGATATATGAAGTATCTAGGTCTAATGGTATACATATTACATGAGCATCCATAGAAGCATCGGCTAATGTAATTGATCTTATATGGATTGCACAAGCTAGTGTTTTTTTAGAGCCGGGTATACACGTTATCTAAAATATGTTATACAATATGATAAAGATAGTGATACCCAGTGTCGCCTAGTGTCGCCTAGTATGGTAATCTCTCGTGCACTCTTTCACGAATGAGTCAAAGTTGATGTCCATAGCTCCATATAACTCCAAAGCTAGAATAACAAAGAGTTGATCTCTATGCATACCCCTATACTTGGAGACTTTAGATGATGCCACTCCACTTGCCGCCCATGTGATGTATCCACGCTCTCATGCCATAACAAACATCACATCCCTAATGTCATCATGGGTAGCTATACTCTTTGTATACCCCTACACTTAGAGATCTAAGGTATTGTCGCTTCACTCGCCATCCATGTGATGTATCCATACTCTTGTGTCACAACAAACACCACATCCCCAATGGCATCATGGGTAGCTATACTTTGACCTCTGAATGGACAATGACACTTTGTTGCATCTAAGGTAATATCACAGTCATATGAAGTAGTAATGAAAATGCATATGGGTGGACCAAGCCAAGATACACATGCTTGCACCCTTGCTAGAGCAAGAGTGTAGATGACCTAGTAGTATGAAGAATATGAGAGTGTGTAGAGATTACTGAAACTATTGGTACATCAAAGTAGACCGGAGTACTTTAGTCAAATAGGTGGTCAAAGTTGAACTCCTCAAAGGTTGAACATTCCCACAATAGTCACACAAGTGGTATCAGAATCAATGAAGGATACACAAAAAGTTCATTTCCTGCATGTGTTGAGTTGGCTACTCCTGGGTTTCACGTGAATCAACCAGACTCTACCCGTCATTTGACCATCAAACTCAGGAGCTGACCCTTGACTCCACAAATCCGAACAAAGAGAGATACTACGTGTAATTTACAATACAACTGTTTTTATATTTCGTATACTACCTTCTTTGGAAGACTGATTTGGGATCTTTAATCGAACTTAGCTGTTAACATAGTTCTTCCTCAAGGCGAGCAATCTTGTTTGTAAGCTTGCAGCATGGGATCTCCTGGAGTTGTGAGCACAGAGCAGTGGCTTCTATCAGATGCTGCTGCTTTGATACGTTTCTGAGGAGTAGACGCGACAACGTGCATTTCAGCCGGAGCTTCGAGATGGAGAGCCGCACATCATCAACATATCAAGAAAGAGGCCTTCGGCTCTAGATTGAATGATGAACCAAGAATGAATGATGATTCAACGTCCACGAGCTTCCGCTGTGGAACTGCCAAAATTCGAACTGAGCCGCCCAAAACTCTCCAGAGTATGAGGAGAGCTATAAAACTACAATCCAGTTTGATTCTCAAGACATCTAATGCGCACAAAGTGCGTTGGGGTTACCAATTGGAAAGTCTCGGAGGTGATGTGGATTCCCGAATAGGTCCGGATAAGTATTTCTGACGACTTAAATGTATTCCTATGTTTTGTCGTGTTTTCCATCTTAACTGCATCTAATGTACACCAGATGAGGTTCTAATGTACTAACTCCCTCTCAATCTTGACTTCTGCAGACTGTTTACTACTGTGAGGCACCTGGCACGTGCATATTTCTACGTCTTGGAAGCAGACACGTGCTCATGTTGTCGAGTTAAAAAGTGCACGTAATGCCTGAATTATTTCCTGTACAAACTAAAACGCTGAGTTCCATGTAACTTACATACCACCTTGCCCGATTTGACCATTCAACATCCCGAAATTCTGAGAGCAACTCTGCTGCCATCAGCTTGTACAGATGTAAGTTCAAGGATTACACTAATTCGAAAAAATCGAACCATCAAAAGGTGGTCCAAGCAAGAGTTTACGAACTTCAGTGATGATTTTCCACGAATGTTCCTTACTTTACTAGAAGTGACTAGCTCTCTTTTCCTTTGGGTCGGGTTTTCTTTGTCTTTTGTTTTGTAACTTGCCTGTTGGTTCCTGCTATAGTCGGGCTGCCATAGACGGGCAATATCTGGACACCAATGGTGTCACGAAATGCACCAAGGCCTGCAATTCATCCGCACAGTCACACAGTTGATAACTTTCAAATGGGAGTCTTCTATCTTATCACAACAATATGATTCCATATGGGTCTCACCGAGTCTGATGATCCAGCCAAGTCAGCCACTTCACTAGTTACATTTGAAGGGGTTAATTTTGACTTAGATAGTTAGGATATCTTAGGTGCATTAGGACATGTTTCCATTGTGATGCTATTGGGGCCTAGCCCCATGTTACCTCTATGGTTTCATCCATATACCACTTGATGGGGTCTTCCATCCTTTTTGTTATTTTACTTTTTCTTTTGTCTTAGTGATAACTAAGTTATCCCTAAGACCTCGTTGAAACTAGAAAAGAAGGTTGCGAAATAACGTCAATTTTTCATCCTTCTAACGCAAGAGACTTTGTGCTCTAGAGGAACAGACATAAACAGTAAGCTCCTGAATGGCTAGATCCATTTTCATTTTTCTCCAACAAGTTTCCATAGCTTTCAAAGAGCTATGGCACGTGCCAGAGAAAGAAAGATCATGTTTGCAGAAGACATTTCGAAGCACATGTTCTTGTTATTGTTCCATTCATGAGACTAAGGGTTAGGTTTCAATGCCATTCGTAAAGTGGTCAGAGAGATTAGTCCATAAATGGCTTTTTGGGGTTCTTAGTGATCTGAAGGTTCTTTCCTCCTTTTCCCCTTATGATGAGGTTTTGGGACTTTGAATTTTCTCCATATATATATATGATTTGTGAAATCGTGATGGGCTATCCTGATGGGCTTACCCTGGTTGTTGTCATACCAATGTTGTATCACGACATTTATTGAAAGCACAACATTTTGAAGTGAAAAACCAATGGACATAGTGCTCATCTAGAAGTTCATTTTGCAAAAATCCAATATTCTAGGATGAAAGAAATGATCATGAGCAAATTCTTATTCTTTCATATAACAAGATTTAAAACTGGCATAAAAATAATTAATAGATTTACATTTATATATATATATATATATTTGAGATTCATAATAAAAATTTATGTTCATAAAACTTCAAATAGACTATTATTTCAAATTATATATAAATCAAATATTATTTACATGTATGTAGATTTATTATTATTAATCTTTAAACTAAATTTAAAGAATTTAGATATTATATGTAATCTAGTCCATGCAATCATTCAAATTTTATGAATAAATATTGCACACATGTTGTACACTTTGATTTGCAAAAAGAATTTTTCAAAATATCAACATTTGATGCGAGCTATGTGGTTGTTATACTATGTCTTCCTTACAAGCCTAGAAAATAACTTACATAAGTGAACAAATAGCTCTCATTTTTCAAAAATTAACTTTTACTTCTGAATTAATGACATGAATAATTTTATGTATATCAAGAATATGAGAATTCCAATTTCATCTTTATAAAAATTTTCACAACTATTATATCTACACACATTATATTTGACGTCACCTTAATGAAATAAAAAACTAAAAGATTAATAAATATTAAGTAAAAAAATAGAAATTGCCATGAGATTTGTACATTATGGTCTTAGTTTTCCTATTCAAAATTTTATTTGGATTATTTGAATATATATATAAGTAAATTCTAAAATCAAGAGTGTTGATAATTCCCATAGCAAGATAAAGAGATATTAAATGAGAGAGATAAATGACATATTTATATGTCATTTAGAGTAATATTGAAATAATAAAAATATAGTGGTAATTATCTTTTGGAAAATTTCCTGAATCTACACTTGAGGTTATTAGACAGAACTCGATACAACAAAATCTGAGCCTAGTGTGCTTCGGGTAAAGTTGAGCGCGTTAGTCCGTCGCTGTAGGTTTCTTTGGTCCTTGCTGATTCACACTGGCTTCCACGTGCCCCATGCTACTCGGGTTAGAGCCTGAGCTAGTGCTGCTTTCGGTTACTGGACTTTCACCATCTAGGGTGCAGGACTAACTGCTTCGCTTTATTGTCAAAAAGGTTGGACATAATAAACCTCAACTTTTTTTCTACAATTAATTTTGGGTCGAGCTGGATTTGATATTGACAATCGTGACAACAGAAAAAGCTGTTTTTCTGTTTTTCTGTTCGAAAGGTTCCTTTCGAACACCTCACCTCATAGGCCAATCTTCTGCTGACAGGTTACCAGCATACCTCCCTGAGAAACACACTTAGCTCAGTAGTCATATTTCTTCCTCTCTGCTGAGATCGATGATCAAGTACACTGACTCCGTTTGCGTCATGAGTTGTTCGGTTCACACCACATGCCATCCCGTAGAACATGCGTGACGATTTCGTTGATTGCTGAGTAGGCCTATTTCTCGTGGCTTCAAGGGTGGTGCCATATCAATGTCATCTGGTCAGTGAGCTCGTCTACTGGCTCACATACGAGGATCTTAGTATTGCATACTAGATTTTCACCTGCTTGTTATATCACTTGAACCTTGCAGAACCTAATCATCAGTCATGATGCGTAGAATCACCTCCTGGCCTCTGACTTTCATTCTTTCCTTGGTCTGCGTTGACAACATTTTCAATTGTATGCTGCAGCTTAGGGACCTCGGTCGATCAACGAAGTGACGGATCGTAGTACACTTTGTAGCAGCCGCCTAGAACACAGACCTTGATATGTGATTAGTATGGAGATTGTTTTCCTACACTGTCGGACTCGGACAGCGCTAGACCCATGACACCAAGTTGAAGCTTGCACGGGCCTCAGCTGTCTGTGTGATTGATCACGAGGCTTATAACTCAGGGAGAATGGCAGAATTTGTGGGAAGTGCTGTCTTTGGAGCTATTGTGAGTGAGGGTCTGAAGAAGGTCATTACCCAAAGCCAGCACGTACGGAGATGCAAAACATACTGCGAGAGAAGTTGTCCCGTAAGTTATCGATCATGAAGAAGGTAGTAGATGATCTAGGGAAGAAACATGGAAGCCACACTGAACTCGACGAGTGGATGAAACGCCTGGAGAAAGTGGTAGCTCGAGCAGACGATGAGATTGTAGACTGCGCTGGAAGTCAATCAACTTGTCTAGACTTTTTCTCCAAGTCAAAATTGAGTAGAAAGATCTTAAAAATTGACAGGGACCTCGAAGAGCTCCAGAGACATGCATCGTCGATGAATCCCGTGACAACAAATCTTGCAATTGCCAGGACAGATGTTGCAATAAGCAGGACGGCCGATCTCGGAGTACAAATGCAAACCATGGAGAGGAACTTCTTAGCTGAACTGGCTCCTCTTACGGGAGACTGCGTTGAGAAGAAGTCTAAGTCGGCAGCTGGGGTAGAGCGAAATCACACCTGATCAAGACACTGAGTCACACAAGTGCTTGACAGGCGGAGAGGTGGCTTCAAGCGAGGACCCCGCATCCGCTACCACAACCCAGAGCCGGCAACCAGTGCCAAGTAAAATCTTCGGCTTGAAGGAGCTGAACAGAAAAATTTATTCATTATTCCAGTGGATACGCACACCAAAGAGAGACGGAAACGATGAGGAGCCGAACTGCACTGGAATCTTTGGCTCCGGCGGTGCTGGCAAAACTGTATTGGCACAGGCCGTCCACAACAGCAAGTTCTTGGAGGAGATGTTCGGTCGGGCCATATACTGGCTCACAGTATCCATAGACGCTGCAGAAGAAGATCTCCCATTTTATATCGGTACTAAGCTCAGCAGATCGATCCAGTGTGGGCTGGAAACGGCAGTGTGACTGTTATAACCACGCGGAAAAAATCCATTCTACAGAGGGCTAAAGTGCCAGAGATGGGCATGGTGAAGATTATGGGAGTTGGATAGTTGGAAGCTCTTCTGCTTTCATGCTTTCGGTGACGAGGAGAAAGTTGACTCTGATCTGGAGGATGTGGCTCGGAAGGTGGCAGACGAATGCAAGGACTTCCTTTAGCTCTTCGCGTGATCGGTGGAGCAATGGCTCATAAATCTAGACTGCCTCAAATGGAAGTAGTATTGCAAAAACTCCAAGGTTCCCATCTGCTGGACGGGGATGTTGAGAAAGAGATCTGTGGCCCTCTGAAGTGGAGTTTTGACGAGCTTCAGCTCGTGGACCCGAGACTCCAGGCCTGCTTCCAATACTTCGCAGCTTACAAGGAGGATGACGAGATCGAAGGGAAGCAGATAGTCAGATACTGGATTCGCGAAGGCTTGATGGGAGACAATTCTCCTGACCTTACAGAGGAAGCGTACACCCTTCTCGGATTGCTGATCGGACGCTGTCTCATAGACCTGTCTCCCAAAGCCCTCGGATCCTCTTATCTGTCACGTCTCAAAATCCCCGACGTTCTCAGAGATCTGGCACTGCACACTCTCAGGGGGCCCATACATTCCCCACTTCCGCAACATAAACAGTCTTGTCTCTTCAAGCCAGGTCGAGCGCTGGACTCATTTCCCAGAGCGTGGATGACGTAGAGCGGTCGGGAGCTGGACGTGCGCAGGATGTCACTGAGGGACAACCCGACACTGAAAAATTGCCCGAACAGATTCATGCGCCTCAAATGCAGGTTCTGCTTCTGACTAACTCTGCAGCCATAGAACGGATTCCTGCTACGTTTTGGGAGTCCTTCGGAGGCCTGAGGGTCCTGGGCCTCGCCAACTGCAGTCTGACGGACCTTCCGGACAATTTGGGAGAGCTCAAACAGCTGACGAACCTCGCTTGCTCCCACAACGACAGAATCACACGCCTTCCTCGGATTTCACCAAGCTTAGAAATCTGCAGGAGTTGGATCTTTCTTACTGTACAGAGCTGGAGGCGTATGATCTATGTGACATGATCGCAAGATAGTGGTTGAGACAACTCATACACGGGTATGTTAGAAGTTTCAAAGATGCCAAGCATTGGGATTTTTACATGGGAATGCTGTTAACGCCTGTAATACAGCGAATCAATGTACTAGACATGACGATGATTGTAGGCGAAGTAGACGAAGGGATGTAACGCGACAATTAATACAGTCCTGAAGGATTGCAATAAAGTACTGAGGCTTGTACATCAAGCAACGCAGTCGGAAAGACTGGATTGCAAACGAGGACAAAACTTTAGCCCCACTTTCGAGTTTTCACATGCCATTTTGTGGCTGAATGTAACTACAAACCCTGAAGGGACGTATTTGATATGTTTCACTGATAGACTGATGTGCTTGTGATACGGAACAATTTATTAAGGGCTTTGGTCGCCAAGGACTGATTTCTATTCTCTGATCTGAAGTCCAACTCAGATAGTCCATGATGGATAGAAAATTAGGTTATGATGATTTCACCTGCTCAGACATCAAACCTCTACGTAATAAGAGTTCTCTTCTTGTACTAAAGGTCAAAATTTAAATTTACAATTTCGGTTGACGATGTATCAACATATCAAATTTTTCAGACATCTATATATCTACAAAGATTCGGGTAACTGCGCAACACTAAAATCTAGATCCTGCTTTACAATGCAGGTCAGTAACCAATCTGAGTTGTATGTATAGAGCCCTTCTTTTGCAGCAGCCATGGCTAGCTCCGTATCTTCTTCAGAAGCTATGACTATGCCCAGCGACTTCTTCTCCAGGTTAAGCGCTTCCTCGAAAGTTGCGAGAACCTAACCACACCAAATGACGTCACGTTAGCAAATTGTGAATTGACTTGCAGGTTCACTTGTAAGTTTGACTAGTCAATTTGCAAGAATGAGAAATCGAAAGGAAATATGATTTTTGACCGAATCTGAAACCTATTCGGTGAATAATGTTACGACACATACAAAATGTAATAGAAACAGGGTTAGAAAAAGTACTTGTCCGCCAGCGGCCTTGATAATGTCGGAAATCGTGTTGACTGGAGGGTGTACATTCGGGGATGGATATATATATAGCCCATCCAGCAAAAGGTTTGGCATCTGCTGAGCTTTGGGAATAACATCTCGTAATGATGTATTGTATTTCGCCTCAAACTTCTTATCACTGAGGATGTACGGTTCCTCATCTGCAGACCATCAGGAGCCAGTCAGTGTACATCGAAAACTGGATTCTGTCGATCCTTGATTCACAGACGTGAAAGGGTACGCGATTCGGTGCTATGTCTAAGTAACTTGCAAGCACGTGAGGCGTTCATCCAAAACAGGCACAGTTTTCAGCACTGAAAAAACTCAAATCTTGATCCGGGTGTGGGTTCTGTGATCACATGCTCACCTACGAATCTCTTCTGCTTCACGCTCACTTTCAACCAGTCGGGCGAGAGAATCCAAGCTCTGCAAACAATGATGATAATCATCAGTTTGATAACACAGAACGTTGAACATCTTTGAGATCCAACAGAAAACAGCAGGGACCTAAGCAACTCAAAGGTCCTGAAAGGAACAGGGACCCAGACGCAATGTGCAAATCAATCATCTGAAGTGGAGGTGTTTACCCAGAAGACATAGCTACGCAGAAGTTCAGAGTTCTGCGCACTTCCATAGTCACTACGTGTGTGCATTTGCTTCCTTCACATGTCACCAGACCTCCTAATTTCTCCACGTGCTGAACAGACATATTACGGAACAAGTGAGTACACTCTGTACATTCTCAGGAATAAATCATTATCAAGTCCATTAAAGGAGAAACAAATGCTCGAAAAGAACTCGTCAATCTTCGATCGGGCATTATCACCTTGATAAGCTGTCTCTTTTTGCTGTCGTCCGACATGTTCATAAACATTATAACATATGGTGGCTTCTCTGACTCCTGGTCTTCTTCAGCTCCCTCTATCGCAGAGTCAGGCACTTCGGCAGCTGATACAATGCAGCCATCGACACTTGCAACCTGCATGTTTGTGCGACCTTTTGAGCCCGGCGACTTTTTTTGTTCATGTATATTTCCTGGATGGGCTCCGGTTCCGTCCACTCCATGGTTCAACTCAGGTATATCAGCACGAGGAATGACTGGTGCATGATTTCTCAGAGAGCTACCTAAAGAACTCGACCCAGATGTGCCCTCCTTCGCATCTTTGCACCCCTGCACACTTGTACCTCCACCTGCATCTTCCTGAACTGGCAACAGAATGTTGAGAGTATCTGCCAGCCCGTCATCAGCGTCCTTGGCCCCATCCACATTTTCAACCATTTCATCTCCATCTGCCTCTTGGCACCCACGGTTGCCGTCTGAGTCCTTACTACCTGGTGGTGGATCTGCCTTCCTACGCTTCGTTACTGTGCGAACCACTACAGCTGGTCTACCACGCTTGAGACGGTTCTTGAGTTCTCGGGTCTCGGAGGATGATGGTGGCTCAGCCCCTTTTGCAGGCACCTTCCCGACAGCTTTGTTTTCCGAATTCTGTACATCGGGCGTGACACCTTGGCCACATTCTTCGGATCCGGTTTTCAGTACAGGTGTTGATGGAACCTTGCGAACATGTGAAGATGTAGCGGCCTCTTTGTTTGCTCCAGCTGCAGGCAATTTTGATGGTTTACCGCGTTTGATAGGCCCAGCTTTCTCCTTCTCGTATTCTGTTGCACCAGACCCTGGGAGACCCGCCTGATCGTTGACGGTTGCTCCTCGGACTTTCTTCTCCCCTCTGCTTGTCAGTGCTTTGGGTGGTCTTCCCCGCTTGACACCGGTTCTCTGTCGAGAGGGCCCATTTGGTGAATAACCTTCGTCATCATCCTTCTTCGTTTCTTCGCCGAACTGCTTCTCAGACTGATTGACGTTGCATCTGGCCGACCTTCCCCGCTTTTCAGTCTTCTCTTCGGCGGGAGTAGATTTGTTCAAGGGTTCTGATTCTGGGGCGCTTTCGTGACCAATGACCCCTGTTATTGCAGATAGAGGGGATAATCCAGCTCCATCCTGCTTCACATGATGAGGAGTAACGTCTTCAGCAGAAACATTCGAAGTCTTTGGGGCACTGGCTTTCCGTTGGCCAACCTTAGCTCTGGGTCCAAGAAAAGACGACAATTTTCCTCCTTCCTTTCCAGGCCCCTCCAAATCTACGACCAGCTTGACCTCGGAAATATTCTCCTTCCCGCTGGGCCTGGGAGGCAATGTATTTCCTGCACGAGATCCAGATCGCAATTGTGAGTGATCAATCATAGATTAGGCCCTCTTGCAGAAATATTTATATCAAATCACGATGTCACGGAGGAATAGGCGGGCTTACCAGAAGACCTCGCGGCGTTATGCATGCGCCTCACATAGGTACGTTTGTTGATTAGCCCAGGACTCCTAGTAGCAGGCAAATCATTAGTGAAATCGGTCACTGAGAGGGCATAGGCAGAGTTGTCACTCGGTTCCATAGACTCAGAGTCAGGCACAGCAGCAAAAGGCACGATTTGCAGGGAATTGACACCGGGTTCAGCTGTTTCAGGGGCAGTCGCAAGGTTGCATGCTTGGAAAGATGAGTCGGGAGCCAGGCTAAAGAGCTTTCCATCCATGTTGAGTGGAGTGATTGAGACGCTGCTCTTGTGGGAAACTCCAGTCGAAAGTTCTGGAGATTCGCTCATTGTCTGCGGGGGAGTGTTAACGTGGCTTGATTTTGCCTCCCCTGCGAACTCTGGAGTAGTTACCATCGTCGTTGGAGACGTAATGTTCGATAACTGAAAGCAGTTCGCCGAGTTGTGAAGTCGAGAAGGAGTATCTGAGAACACCTTCTCCACTGCTTGATTGGGTGTAGAACTTTTAGCCTTCAGGCTCTCAGGAGGTACAGAGACTGTTGTTTGGAAGAGGCCGCAGTCCAAATATGAGACCATGAGAGCGGCGCTTCCTGGAATGCTCATCGCCTTCTTCAAGTCTCCTTTGATGGGGAGTTTCCTTGGTTTCCCGCGGCCATCTACTTCGGCTACTTTGACATATCCCTGTTTGGACCAAAATGTCTCTGATTCGGCGTCACCCCAGCAGTAAACAGAGGTCACTCCAACATCCATCAGTCGTCTCCGGAGCTCTTTGTACATAAGAGCCCCATAACCCTGTAACATAAATGAGCCGTCAGGCTACGTCAAGCCAGGTCCTCTCTGGAGGCTTCACTGGTTTATACTCAAAACTGCGTTGCTTTCAGCTCGATTTCTAAAACATTCGATGACAGCTTGGAAATCAATTCCACTACTAATGGGTCTAGCAGTGCCAAGTTTATGGTAGTTTTACATCACAACGTAGAACCGAGACTTCAAATGTGTGAATGATTTGATTCAGGATACTCGAAGTGAATTGAAAAATAACAGGCTATACCATAGTTCTTAGTAAGAACTATCAAAAGACTTCAATGCAACCACATTCAAAGGGCCTGGGCAGAAGTGATACCTTTCTCTGGTGCGCGTGACGAATAGCTGCTAGCGGAACCTCGGCTTGTTGACAATCTGGAGGCAGGATTTGAAATGTCACTGCACCAATGAGCTGGAGGACAGAATTACTTATCAGAAGTGGTTAAAGAACAAAAGTAAGGACAGAACCGACACGAAGCAGGTAGAGAACCCACTCCTTACAATCTCATGAAATGATAATCATCTCTGCTTATGGAGTACATCTCCTGAGCTCTCCTCTGCTCCATACAGCAAATCTACGCGTCCACGAACTGATTCAAATACGCATCACTCCATAAGGCCTACCTCGGATTCCACGCTCCCGGGTTCATGGTTCCTCATGAGAAGAGTACAGTATTTACTGCAATCAAGATCCACGAAAATGCACTGATGAGTATCAGTTAATTTCAATAAAAATCCAAGCCTGCATTCGATACCCATTCGTGCTTTCAACACTGACGAGCACCAAGCTGGAGACCTTACCCGTCCATCACACAACTTTCGAGGAATGGGGATTCCTTCCCGGTATTAGCAGCAAAGCTCATGGCTGGAAGTTCCACGTTGTAAAGGTGCAGAATATCCTGTGGATGGTAAAAGCAACAAGTTACTTTGCTGGCGATTAAGGATTAATATCAGTGTTCGAAGAGCCAAAATTCCAAATCCCAGTTGAGATTCCCTGCCTGGAACAGTAAATAATAATTTGTAATAGCAAACCTGCAGAAGAAACTTTCCGGGGCCGTCGACATTCTTGGGATTCAGCAACGAGAAAGAAAGTCCGATCGGTGGGGTTATTATTCGGGCGACAGCTGCAGGGTAACATTTGAAGTCATGTAAGAGCAGAATCCTGTCCGTAGCTTGAAATGCTGGCAGAGAAATGGCTCTTCACAAATGTACGAGAAAATGGGCCAATTTCTGACTCATGAATCAGCTGGCATCCAGTAAGAATCAGTTCTAACCTTCATAAACCTTCAACGTGCCGACATCATGAATTTCGGTGCTGAATCCTTCATACGTAAGCTCGTAACCCAAGGCATCTGGAACGTCCAATCGGCAATTCCCTGCGGACACCATACGGATTTCAAAGAAGAACCAGATGCTCATAACTGACGGGAACACATCAGAAGAATTATCTCTTCCATTTAAGAGAACAAGCTGCAACAATTTCAGAGGTCGCACCTAAAACAACAATGTGGGATCCGCTTGGGGCCGATGGAGAGGGCCTTCCTTTGGGAACAGGCCTGCCCCGGGGAGGCATGGAATCTCACTCCGGGCACGTTTGCAAGAAACCAAGGCTCCCAGTAGACAGATCGACCAATGAGCTGCTTGAAGGCTGAGCTTCCAATGTACTTCCAGTGGCTACGGCAATTTGAGCCTTGATATAGAACGAAGAAACAATCGATATTGAATAGTAGAGTGAATAGCTTAGAAACGAACATCAAATTTCACTGAGCTTCTTCCACGTCAAGAGAAATTGACGAGCGGGATGCACGATTCGCAAGTGATCGGCCTACTCATGGAGAATTCTCAACGACAGATGGAAACAAGAATTAGAGACTGAGTAAGCTGAGCTAAAACACGAGCATTGCACTTCTTCAAACCACGGAATAACTAGAGAGAGCGAGATCTGAAAATCGGGAGTGAGCAGAGGTCTGCTCCTTGCAGCAAAGCTTCAGTCAGAAGATTGGAGATCCCGCAATATTCAAATTCGAATTTCCATCTGTTTCCCCTCCACATTACCGCCTCTTCAGCCCCTGGGCCCTCGCCCCATCTTCTTGCCCCGTGGCGCAACTCTCGCCACGCCTGTACTTCTTGCCACGATGGATGTCGATTTGGCTGTCCATCGCCAGGGGGGATGCTATTATTCTATTTAGATTCTAAATCGACGATAATAAGACTCAACAGTCAACGCCCGCCGTCTATTGAGGCCCTCGGTGCCCGGGAAGCCGTAGCGAGCACTGGCGACACATTCTGGAATGTGATTAGCTGACGCTAGTTCCAAAACTTATGTCCCGCTCGGCGCGTGACACGTCAGCACAACCAAAGACAGTGGTATTTCAGTGCGATGTGGTCAATTACAGGTTCAAAAATTCAGTCGTTCCTGAATCCTAACATAGAGAGTTCGCATAACGCTGGTTTCTACACGAGAGCTTACCATATTAGGCGCACGGGTATACTCCATTATTATACAGATAGCATTACCTGGTACAATCCATAAGAAAATGCTTCTTCTTATCTTTGAAGACCATTTGACCTATATGGACATATTTTCCATTGTGTTGGTATTGGTGCTAGCCCCATGTTACCAGTTTGTTTTCATCCATGTGTGACTTGATGGGGTCTTCATTTTTTGTTATTTTAAGGTGTCCCTGTCCCCTTTCTCTTGTTTCTACTTGTTATTGTGGCTCGCTGTGATCCCGGATGTGGAACGATGTTGCCCACTCAGTTCACGAGTCGCGGGACTCACATCTCCGTTTGGCGTTCCAGTTCGCGCAACAATGACATATCTGGAATATCACTACCTTATCTACGATTGAAAATCTGCCCGAGCATCCACCAATTCAATTCTAAGTACTCTAGTAAGAGATATGCAATATTAAATTATATATCTCTTAAAATAATTTTATATAAATATAAATAAATTATCGTGCATATACATATCTCATTATATATATCGTTGTCACATCACAATACATAGATCATCATACACCAACATAAGTGTATCACAATCGTCCAATTTGAGTTTTGGAAATAATATTTTCTATTCTCAAAACGTACACAAGAACACTCTCCTCAAAACCATAGGATTAAAGAAATATTATAATCAAGCCAAACCCACTTTATGCTTCAAAGATTCCATGATCCCGCACTAGTACACTCTCAAATACTCAACTTCTAAAACTGCACTCCAATGAGCCCTAATTCTAACTCTAGCCCTTGAGCCCTACGACCCCTAACGGCGTTGTCGACCCTAACAATAGTTCCAGGTCTAACGGTGCTAACTACACAACCGGCTCTAATTGTAGTATATGCTCTGCATACGCACACCTACATAACTAGAGATGCCGTTACATAAGTCGTGATAAAATAAATAAATAAATAAATAAATAGTGTTATTTATATATTTCTATATATATAACACTTTATCTCAATGCATAATAGTGAGTTATATTTTTTTTCAATGATATTTTAAAATTTAAAATGTAAAAACTATTTTTAAATATTTATTTAGTTATTTTTTTAAAAAAAATAAATCAAATAAGATGATTTGATGCATCAAAATCTACATAAAAATTCAAATCAATTTTTTGATAATTTTTTACTATTAAATTTTAAATTAAGATAAGATTATAAAATAAATCAGAGAAAAAAATGTAATCTTAATTATTTGATGTTAAAATTAATTTTTTTATAACTTTCATATGATAAAATAATCAATATCAATTATTGATTTAATTAATAATGATAAATTAAATCAAACATAAATACTATGATTATAGACTAGAACAAAATATTCATAAAAAAATATATTTTTATTTCCATCATAATCATATGAATTTGAATTTAAATTGAATTATGTGTGTATATACATACATACATATATATAAATATAAATATACATTTATTTATATTAAACTTCATGATTAAAGTATTTTACAAATATAAAAAAATCTTATATTTTTAATTTTTAATACAAATTAAGATCAACTTGTTTGTTTCAACATTAAATATTACTTCCAAAAAATTCAAAGTTCTTTTTTTTTTGTAATTCAAAATTTATCCATAAAAAAATGAAATTTTTTTTCCAGAAAAAAAAGTCAACTTGGATTGCTCATTCAGATTATTTCAATCAATATTTTGTTCTCCAACTTAGTCAATACATTAACAATATCTAATATATAAGTGAAATTTTCACAATGAAATGATGTCATATTGTCATTATTTAAATATTTTTCTACATGACATATTGGCACACACTATCATCCATTCTATACTTTTGAAACATAATAATGTATTAAATTAAATTATTTCTTTTAAATTAAAAATATGAAGTTTATCAATTTCTGAAAATTTTCATCAAAAATCTATTAAATATTATTTTAAAGTATCTAATTTTTTTTTTGAATAAGATTTGGAGTTCATGAATTATAAATAAATATAATAATAAATACAGAAGTAAATAATATGAATGAGGATGGAAAATAATGCTAATTGCATCTTGTCAACTATAATACATTTTTTATTAAATATTTTTAAAAATATATTGATATGAATTTATAATATATTTAATAAATATTTAAAATATTAATTTTCATTTTTCATAAATATAATTAAAAATTATTTTTATATGTTAAAATGGAATTATTTATTTTTTAAAATAAATAAATATATCTTGACTGATATTTAAAATTCAAATATTTTTTTATTGTAATCAAAATTAGATTATATATATTGAAAACTTTTTAAATGATATATTATTATATGTCATAATAATATATGTCAAACTTCATTTTATTTTAAATTAAATTAAGAATCTAAATGAGTAAAAAATTGTAATCAAATTTTCCAATTGTAGCAAAATTATCAAATTTATGTTTCATTTTTTAAAATATTACTTATGACGTATCAATCTATAGATATGTTTGTGCAAATATTGCAGATAAATATATTCATCTTCTGATGTTTAATAATAATAAGTTTTTTTTTAAGAATTTTAACTTAATATTTATTTATTATAAAATATTTTGATCATTTTAGCACATTAGATTCAATATCTACCAATTTACATGAGTTGCTAAGAAAAAAAAATGTGATTATCAAAATAGATTAAGAATTAAAAATTATATAGACTTAAAATAATAATTATCAAGATGGTATAGTCAATATTATGTTATTTGATGCTTATTAATTTTAATTATAATTTAAATAAATCAATCATATTTAGAGATAAATTTTTTTAAAGTTCAAATTTATGAATTTCATGTCATATGCATTGTATCTAAATTATTTTCAAAACTTGCACATAAATAAGAATTTTTAGGTTTATTAATTTTTAACTTGTGTAAATTTGATATTAAAAGATTTAATCTCTATTCAAGTTTAGATTAAAGAAGATACCTTAAATGACTAAACTTAAATTATTGTAGAATTTGAGTGAAACTTCTACAATTTAGTCACTTTTTGGAATTTTTGAATGTACATAATGACAAAGAGCAAACAAAGTGATGGCCATGGTGTGAATCTATATATTAGAGAAAACTACAAAAGATATTTCAAAATCAAGAATTTAGACACTTTCATGAAATTTAAGAAGGTACATAATATAAGAAAACATTACAATAGATATTGACATAAATATTAATTTGATAAGTGTTGAGTTATCTTGTCATGTATTGAGTGAAAGTTCTCAACGTTTCAAACAATGATATTTTGTACACGTGATTAAATCTTAGTGTTATGTATTAATACATTATGAAGTTCAAACATTCTGAATGTACTACTTATACAAATTGGATCAAATTCTTGAATTCAAGTGTTATTATGTTTGATAATCCTTATTATAAAATTCCATTTGATCACAAATATATTTTTTTTCATTGATCAATATCATATTTTATCCTCCATATGCTTTGTTTTATTTGTTAAAATTTTATTATTATAACATAGTTTTAAAATATCAACATAATATATATTAGAAATAATTTATATTCATTATCCTTTAATATGTGAACTGTTCCTTGAGTTGAATCTATTATGGGTATTTTTTTCTAATTGCATGATTTATCATATTTTTTATCATTATCAATAACATTTTTTATTGTTAGGTTGTTATATTATATAGTTTATATGGTTTTAATTATTATCATTAACTTGGGTTTGAAATTATGTCTATAGAATATATCTTTGATAATAAATTATCATTACATCCATGACTTGTTTCGAATTATATTACTTGAGATCACTACCTTATAATCTTGTGACCATTCTCAAGCAACTTTTAATTGATATTGAGAATATCAAGTGATTGATTCTTTGAACTCCAACCACCCTAATTGAAATGATTGATTACTATTATAATTAACATTAAATGAACATTTAGTTTAGGGTTTCAAGTCTTCATCTCTCCAAAATTATACACTTGTCGAATCATGACATCTCATCAAATCATACTTGAAGAAATTGGTGAGGAAAATCATCCATTATCTCATGATAAAATTATGGAGTTATCAACATGAACTCATAATTGGATAAGATTTCATGTTGAATTTTAAAGCTCAAGACTACTTTTTGGAATTGTTAGATTCTTTAGATAATAATGTAATGTTAACTTTTATCTTATTAATCATAGTTAGCTTAATCATGGTTAGGTTAGACTAGTTAGATTAATTATCTACTAGCTTTAGGGCTATATATACTAGGTTACTCCCTCTAGTGATAAATATGTAGAGTCTTATTATGGAGACTCATGTACTTTGAATTTGAGTGAATCACTCGCTCTTGCTAGTGGATGTAGCATATGGATGAACCACATATATATACGTTGTTTGTGTCTAATGTTGTGTTCTTTGTATTGTTGATGTGTTTGCAGAAATGAAAATTTATCATCACAATTGATATCATAGGTGGGCTGAAATATCCTTCAGTTGAGAGGAAAAGAGTTTAGATGTTTCAGATTTTTCCAAACGAAATTTTGAGAAGTTTTAGTGGGACGAGAAGAGAAAAGATAAAATGTCCATAGCATAAAAGAGATATTACTATTGAGCCAAATCCATTTTGAGCTTCAAAGATTACAAGTTCATGCACTAGCTTCTATCCACCATATCCACATGATCAAAGTCTCAACTTCAAAAACTGCACTCTAAGGAACCCTAATTCTAAATCTACCCCTTGAGCCCCATGTCTCCTACGACGTTGTCGATCTTAACAGTAGTTTCAATGTAAATAGCGCTAATTACACTATTGGCTATAACTGATGTATTTGCTCATGCATGTTCACAACTACTTAACTAGAGATGCGACTACATAACTTGTGATAGTTATCTTGCACATACAAATCGCTATCACATCAAACATCACAATCCATAGATCGTCATACACCAACATAAGTGTAACACAATCACCCCTCTAACTAATGATTTGATTCCTCTAACACCAAGTAATTATCTAGTCCATTAACATGATATGCCCTTTGTGAGACTAAGATTAGGAGGTCGGGCGTTACAATGCTTCATCATTAGTCACTTGTATGCAATCCATACCATGAAACGTCAAACCACTTTGTATGCTAATCGCATCGAGAACATCTCCACATGTCACTTGATAGCATATTGAGACTAGTTGTCAAACATGACATATGTCATCATCTTTTCTACTCTCAAAACGTCCACAAGGACACTCCGCTCATAACCATAGCATAAAAGAGAGATTACAATCAAGCCAAACCCACTTTGTGCTTCAAAGACTCCAGGTTCCCGCACTAGCTACTATCCACCATAGCCACACTCTCAAAGGCTCAACTTCAAAAACTGGCCTCCAAGGAGCCCTAATTCGAATTGTACCCCTTGAGCTCTAGGACCCCTAACGGCGCTGTCGGCCCTAACGGCAGTCCCAGTGCGAATTGCGCTAACCGCACAACCGGCTCTAATGCATATCTCGCTCCCCGCATACGCCGCACCTACCTAACTAGAGATGCCACTACATAAGTCGTGGATACCGTGTGCACATACATATCGCATCACAACATACATCGCTGTCACATCAAACATCACAACACATAGATCGTCATACACCAACACAAGTGTACCACAATCGCCCCCCTAACTGGCGGTTAGGTCCCTCTTACACCAGGTAGCCATCTAGTCCATAACATGATATGCCCTTCGTGGGGCTAAGATCAGGAGGCCGGGTGCTACAATGCCCCATCGTTAGTCGCCTATCTGCAATCCATATCATGTAACGGTCAGACCTGCTTGCCTGCTAAACGCATCGAGTACATCTCCACCGCCCACTGGGCACCGCATTGAGAGGAGGTGTCAAACATGACATATGCCATCCTCTTGAACAAGAATCACAAATCAACATACGGGCTGCTCCACCAGCTGATCCACATAACATACATCTCAAGCCTGCACGTACAACTGCCAAGCTTGGATCTGTGACCTCCGGGCTGACTCTCACTCAGGTTTACCTCCGATGGCTTTTTGGAAGCTCATCATGAATCTAGAAGGACTTAGTCCCACCCTTTGCCCATGATCCTATTGCTCACTCTTACACAAACTCTCAAAGTCCAAGCTCTATTATGCACATTATCACCAAGAGTAAGATATCACTCAAAAGGAAAGGGATACTTTGGTATTCAAAGTCTTCATTGAATCAAGGTTCCACTCCGAACATGACATCTCCAAGAACCAAGCTCCCTAAAACTAAGATCACCACACTATCTCCTCCCAAAACTAACTTCCATTGAAAAACTACTTGAGAGGTGCTTCTCAACCTCTCTATTTATACTACTTAGAATCTTACTCTAGTAACTACAAGTAATCACCATGTAACTTCCTCTTACCAAGTTTAAACGAGGTAGAGATCACAAACCCCAATGAAAAGGGTACATGGCAACATGCAATTGGTCCACTTGGATCTTCTAGAAGCCCAACTACTCCCTAATTGACTTCTAGTGTACCAAGTCAATCTAAATACCTAGATTTAAGGGTCTTCACCAAGTCCAACCAATGAAAACTAGTCCAAGTCAAGGGAAGTCAAGATACCCATGTGATGGAATCTATTCCTTGACTCATACTAAACAACAAAATAGTAGTTCTCATCTACCACACCAAAAGTTACTCTATATTTTCCTCCAACTTAACCATAACTAGCTAAACATAGTCATGACTAAGATAAACTTAGGCACAATTTAGATATACTTTCATTTTATCCTATATGTACAACCACGGGTCTTACGGATCCATAGTACCATCAATGTTTGGAAGGTGACATGGCGCACAATTACGCACATGATCCTTCCAAATCACACCATCACGACCCTCCAATACCAAAACTCCGAGAAGGTAAAACCTCACGTACTTTCGTAGAATCGTGCGACCAAAGATAACATCCAATGTGATTGGTGCACTCTGCTACAAGTAAACGTAATCACCAACATGAAATCTGCGAATTGAAGGTCGATATCCACCTCCTCGGATGGTAGCATAACGCAAAGTATCTCTATGTCTTTGAGCAATAGCAAGGTTCTCAAATGCCATGGGCATGACTCTACGGAAGAGTTACGCCCTTTGAGAACACACCCTAACCCAAACATCGGGGTTATCCAAGTCCAAGACTTCACCCGACTCTCTACGGATAGGCTGCGGTAAGTCTGGATCTCTACCATATAATAAAAAGTACGGTGAGAATGACGCTAGAGATGCTTGCCGGCTAAATTGATAACCCATGGCCAACCATGGTAGCTGGATGTCCCGCCTCCCAAATGACCTTTCTCCAAGCCAAACTTTTGTTTGTCCTCTCTTCACCGTCTCCGAACAACTCTCTGCTAGACCATCAGCCTCAGGATGATCTCTTGAGGTGGTATGATGATCGATCAACGCTCGATCACACAAAGCCTGAAACTCGTCCAAAAACTCAGTACCACGATCGGTCAACACTTCCTGCCGGTGCACCAAATCGGCTAAGCATTTGCAGCCTAAGAACGCATAAGTCGTTCCCTCACTTGACTTGTCGAGCAAGGCCACCAACTCAATCCACTTGGAGAAATGTTCCACCATGACCAACACATATCGATGATGTCGTATAGTCAATGACAAAGGTCCTGCAAAATCCAAGCTCCAACGATAACCAAGTCCCATAATCGGTAGAGGATGTAGTTGTGGTGTAGGGTCATTGAATGATGCTCGAACACGATCACATACCATACATCTCGCCACAAACTGCTGCACCTCAGTTTGCGTACCTCTCCACTAGTAGTGACTTTGAAGTAAGCTATATGTCCGCTTTACTCCAAAATGACCTAACTCCTCATGAGCATGTCGACCAATCAGCTTCTCTCGAGATGGAAGTGGCACAACACGAACGCCGCCATCTCCCCATACTCAAAGAAGGTGTCTACCTTCCCACCGAAACGTCGAGCTCTCTCAGAAAACTCGATCCCGCTCCTTTGCACTCAAGGTGCCCAACAAAGCACCGGTGCGAAGATACTCCAACACCAAAGATGTCATCATTGATGTCTCGGTTTTGATCAAACCGTCCCGACTCTTTAGCGTCCAAGGCTAATATATATGCTCTTTTATTACCCAATAGAGATATCATATAGCTCTCAAGCGCCAACATACTCAAAAAGGCGGATGCATGCCAACCCGACACCATCTCCTCATCGGTATCACCGTGCCATCGAGCCCCGGGTTTCGTCAACTTGACTTGTACATGGGTTTCGACTTAACCCATCCGCATCACGGTTCACCACCCGGTCTATGAATAACCGTGAAATCATACTCTTGTAGGATAAGAGCCCATCGTGCAAGCTTTCTGTAAAGCTTGTGCGATTCCATCAACCATTTCAATGGTTGATGGAATGAGAGTGAAGGAGTTTCCAAACAAATAACATCTGAAATGTGCCACCGCCCAAACAGCTGCCAAACATTCTCCTTCATAAGAACTATACTTCGCCTCTTTGCATTGTTGGAACGACTTGCATAAGCCACTACAAACTCCTTCCTCATCATTATGTTGGGTAAGCAAGCATTGCTCCCAAACCCAACATACTCCAATCAAGATGTACTTGAAACGGACGACCTCTCACAGGTCTCCTCAAAATAGGGGCAGATGTCAACCTTCCCTTGAGCTCAACAAAAGCTCTCTCCTGTTCATCTCCTCAACTCCACTCTTGATCTAGCTTTGTCAGCTTTGGCAATAGTGCTAAATCCTCGCACATATCGACGATAGAAGTTTGCAAGTCCAAGGAAAGCTCGAACCCTCCTCACATCTGAGGGTTGTGGAATACGCAAGATTGCCTCCTCCTTGGTTTGCTGAACTCCCAATCCTCCTGGATATATGGTATGACCCAAGTACTCTACCTGCTCCTGAAAGAACTTACACTTTCCAAGATGCAACTTGAGGCCATGAGCAATCAGTCGCTCAAATACCTCCTGCAAATGTATCTCATGCTTTCTCACTGTAGCACTATACACTAGAATATCATCAATGTAGGCTCTGGCACAATCAAGTCCGGCTAGGATCCTATCCATCACTCTTTGGAACTCAACAGGTGCATTCTTCAACCCAAATGGTAAGAACTTCCACTGATACAACACATCCTTGCCATGCGAATCAATTGCCCAAAAGGCTCTCTTGGCTTATCCTCATCTCGAATCCGCAACTGATGATATCATGCTCGTAAATCCAATGTACTGAAAACCTTTGCATGCCCAACTGCATCAAAGATCTCCTCAGGTGTAGGCATAGCATATTGATCAGATTTTGTCTGTCGATTGATAGATCGGTAGTCATCACACATGCGTCTATCTGTATAATTGCCATGTATATCCTTCTTGACTGGCATCACCACAAAGCAGAGGCATACTCTCCATATGATATCTCCACTAATCTAGCATCAAGAAGGTCTTGACACCTACTTTGGATCAGATCTCTCTCCATATCACTGTATCGATAGGGACGACGGAAGACTGGTGCAACTGTTGTCAAGTCAATCCGTATGTCGAGTCCCTTCAAACAAATTAAATCCTTCATACCGAAGGCAAAATAGTTTCAAACTCCTCAGAAACCTCCACACCCTACGTCTTTCTTCTTCTGTCACTTTGAGACCAATCTCAATATCCCAAATCTCCTCTCCATCGACACTAGAGATAGAAGACGTAGTATCTGGTTGCTAAATGACAACCTCTTGAGCAGAGAGCTTTTTCTGCTCTCTCATACTAGGCTCCACTATCTCAATGTGAACAACTCTGTAACTGTAACCTCTTGTGTTGTATCACAAAGGTCAAAAGTGGTAACCACCGCCTGCTCCACGCAAAAAACTCCAACAATACTCAAAGAAGACTCTACCTCTCCTTCTCTCACATCCCCATAAGACCAAGGATGAGATCTTGGGCACTTCTCGCCCCCAGCTTTTGCCTCCACCGTCTCGGTAGGCAAAGAGCTTACTAATGGTCTTGCAAATACATGTGGATCTCATGCGTCTCCTTTCGGCCAATCCAATGCTCACAATCCATGTCAAAACGATTCAGGTCCATAGCACGACCCAACACCGACGTCGTGAAGCCTCGACAATGTAGAATGCTGGCAGTAGTACCGGTACAAAATCCCATAGCTCGCTCTCTCTCTCTTCAGGCGTTGGGTTCCACCAACCGCCGCAAGCGAAATCCCATACAAGTCCGGGTCCTCCCTCTCTATAAGCATGGGAAGTCAACTCAACAACGTGGGTAATGCGACTCTTGGGCGACCCACAAGGTTCACCACCGCCATGGGTGACCACGGATAGACCATTTGCACGGGAGTGTCTACCCACATCCAAAATACTCTCCATTGTGAGATGTGAGGGCCTCTCCACTCCGTCATATGCTCGCAATAAAACCTCCCTTGGAAGGAGGTTTGTCCACCATAGATGTGGACGGTGTGCACGAGATCCTACTCTCGTTGCATCCAACAATACCGCTGGTCCAATCCATGACCGCACGTGATGTGCACTCGTCATCACCCGTGCACGTGGATCACCCAACAAGGGAACATTCTAAAATGTATGCCGAGAATATGTCTGATGTGACTGGAGAGAACGTAACACACGTAACATCTTCCAAAACATGCCAGAACGTGAATCCTCAGAACCCATGACCATTACCAAAGACGTGTGTGTCCCTGACATGGCCATCCAGCAATAACCAAATGTATGGTGCCATGCCGAGCAAGGTCTTGCGTCCCCAACAACAAAATATTTGACGGCAAGGCTTGTTGATATCCTTTTGACCGCCAACACCGGTAGAAGATCCGGGTATCTCCGCACCAATCGTGCCACATGGCGTAATGAGACGCAGCGCCTTGCAATCTCATCTCGCTCCACATACAAGTATCGATGTACTTTCGTATACCGACTGCAAAAGCAGCCAAACCTCGTGCTAATCCCTCCAAACCGATCCGGCACACATATACCTCCTCCGGATACTGCCAAGCAATAGGCGTTGTATCTAAAGGGGATAACATAGTGGAAGTGGGAATAACTTCCTTCGTCTCCTCCCTCTCCGAGAGCAAAAGATTCACTCCAAGCCTCGATGTATGAGCCGATCGGCCATCCATTGTAGTTGCATACATGAAGTACCTAGTGTTCCATCCAACGTGGATGACACTACTCCACTAAGACTTGGCATGATAGTCACATCCTCTCTAACCATGACTATCATGAGCATCCATGTTACCCTCCAACAAATCACCGGGCCAAGTAACACAAGTAATGCGAAGTCCGCAACATAAGCCAAACCTCCACTTGGTAAAGGCCTAGAATCGGTGATGAATCGTGCAGTGTCGACTCACTGCCCCCTCGCCCAGATTGCCAACCTCGCCGATAAGAGGTTGTCTCATCCCAATAATCAATGCTAAACCCCATCGGGTATAACACCGCCGCACCCACCAATACATCATAGGACTGCGCAAGTGTAACCACAAAGACGTGCTTTCGCGTTGTAGAGCTATATGTGACATGATCCGTTGTACTTGCACACAAATAACGCCATCCGGGTGATGTATGGTGCCGGGCATCACTAGAACCTCCAAGAGATGTCTGAATGCGGAATGGACATCTCTCCACATCGGTCTTTTCGCAAACCAAGACCAAGCGGTGCATCCTTACCCAACATAAGGGGTTGTGCACCAGAATCCAACAACACGCGTTGAGGTCGATAAACCTTTCGTGAAGGTCCGACCAAACAGAACACACCACTTCTGTTATCCAACATCGCCGCACTCGGTTACACCCTGGTACGCTCGTATGCCGGCCTAGCTGATAACTCCATCATCCGAGCGGCAGCAACTTGCCAAGTTCCACTAGTAGGTGTCCTAATCCCAGGATCAACACTACTAGTGCTCACACAACTAGAAGCAACCAACACATCCTCTTTTTGCTTTCGCAAAGTGTGTGGTCGCTAATCGTAGTATATGGGATGATGACACCCCCAACGCCAATAAATCCTTGGCTGAGAAAATAGGAGAATGAACAAGAATCCTTGCCACCCCCAACATTGCGCTAGATGCTTCCTCAGACGATGTTGATGGCTGGTCCCTACTTGCTCCATCTCCAAGTACATCCACATTGGCTTGCACCCTCATCTCTCCAATAGGTGGTGTAGGAGCCATGGATGAGGTGTTCATTGCCTCAGACAATGTGAAAGACTGAGGAAGTCTAACCTGTCGGCTAGCCTCCCCTCTTTGTGGATCCAACTCCACAGATGCTCCTCTAGACTCAATAGTATGTGTCGCACTACTTAATCCAAAGAATTGCACATGGTTGTCTTGCTAGCACATGTACTCCACAAATCTCCATCGTATGATGTAGAGGCACCAGCTCCAGAATCTGATCTTTGTTGGGCTATAGCCATACTTGCTATCTTCTGCTCCAACTGCTCTGTAAGACCCAGGGTTGTACATATAGGATAAAATGAAAGTATATCTAAATTGTGCCTAAGTTTATCTTAGTCATGACTATGTTTAGCTAGTTATGGTTAAGTTGGAGGAAAATATAGAGTAACTTTTGGTGTGGTAGATGAGAACTTCTATTTTGTTGTTTAGTATGAGTCAAGGAATAGATTCCATCACATGGGTATCTTGACTTCCCTTGACTTGGACTAGTTTTCATTGGTTGGACTTGGTGAAGACCCTTAAATCTAGGGGCGAGATTGACTTGGTACACTAGAAGTCAATTAGGGAGTAGTTGGGCTTCTAGAAGATCCAAGTGGACCAATTGCATGTTGCCATGTACCCTTTTCATTGGGGTTTGTGATCTCTACCTCGTTTAAACTTGGTAAGAGGAAGTTACATGGTGATTACTTGTAGTTAGTTACTAGGGTAAGATTCTAAGTAGTATAAATAGAGAGGTTGAGAAGCACCTCTCAAGTAGTTTTTCAATGGAAGTTAGTTTTGGGAGAAGATAGTGTGGTGATCTTAGTTTTGGGGAGCTTGGTTCTTGGAGACGTCATGTTCGGAGTGGAGCCTTGATTCAATGAAGACTTTGATTACCAAAGTATCCCTTTCCTTTTGAGTGATATCTTACTCTTGGAGATAATGTGCATAATGGAGCTTGGACTTTGAGAGTTTGTGTAAGAGTGAGCAATAGGGTCATGGTCATAGGGTGGGACTAAGTCCTTCTAGATTCATGATGAGCTTCCAAAAAGCCATCGG
Organism: Marchantia paleacea; assembly: GCA_014180765.2. Taxonomy (NCBI): domain Eukaryota; kingdom Viridiplantae; phylum Streptophyta; class Marchantiopsida; order Marchantiales; family Marchantiaceae; genus Marchantia; species Marchantia paleacea. Next base: position 1,402,233 of record MUAA02000019.1, on the reverse strand, counting down.
AGGTAAACCTGAGTGAGAGTCAGCCCGGAGTTCACAGCTCCAATCGAGATGTCATGTTCACCTCATGACTAGCCTCATGGGCTAACACTTGAGTAGGGGCTAGTCCTCTACCACCACCCCTACCACCTTGAACTCCTCGTCCTCTTCCAAGAACTGCCATGGCAACTCTTGTTGATCGTAATTCTGGATGGAGATCAAAACATTGATCCATCATGTGACCATGTTTGTGACAATGCTCACATGATTTTACTCCAATAGGATCCATCCTTCGACCTTGAAGGAAATCCTTCTTGTGATGAGGTCCACCACATGTCCAACATACCATCCCAACAACTAATTGTTGACCTGAAAAGGATGGTAATGGTCTGGAGGCTGCATCTTCACCACTCTGTCCAGATGGTCGAGACTGTCCCACATGTCTACCATAACCACTTCGGGTTTATGTTGTAGATTGGTAACGTGAAGACGTTGATGAAGATGGTGAATCCTTGCTGAACCCAACAGTCACTACCCTCTCTTCTTGCATGTTGAGCTCAATACGCTCCGCAAGACAAAACACAATGGCCAACGTAGGCGATGTCTCCCAGTAGTAAGGTAGCATCTCTCACTCTACGCCTCAACTCCCTATCCAATATCCCATACCAATATTGGGCCGACTTTTGTGCCTCTTCACCCCATGGGTAACACTGATCAACCGACGCATTCGGGTATACGCCTCTCGAAGACTCTCCCAGTCTTCCATTGAAACTCCTGCAAGCCTCGTAGCTTGTCAGTTCTCACCCCTTGGTAGTCTCTCCTCAACCGTGCAAAGAACTCCGAATAGGGTTGAAGGTTGGGACCTCTCCGAACTCTTCCCAACTCTACTAGCTCCAACAAATCAGATCATCGGTGCCATGTACGAGGATGAACTCGCACCTCCAAACACTGTACCCGAAGTAATAGAGATGTAGTTTGGAGACCAATATTGTCTCCAGAACTCTATCTCCTCAAGGTGTTCACGCCGGAACTCATGATAATCATCCATCGGTGGACCCTCCAAATGCTGGAATAATCCCTTCCAAGCCATAAACGGACTGAACAACGTAGAGTTGCGCATCCGCTGTAAATCACACCATGAGTTAAACTCCTGGATGAAGTCATCCAACTCAATAGTGCCAATTGTACCCGAATATCGTCTAGGACCCTTGGTGGCCCCATAGATATCATCCATGTCCCACAACAATAGTGTGGGTACACACTCCAAGATATCACCAAGCTCAGCTCCATCACTCTGTGAAACCAAATCAGAATCTTCTGTGAACCTCAAAGGCCAAGGTTGGTACCGCACTCCGCTACGGTGTTGCATGGACATTTCTTTGCTCTGAGAACGCCTGAGCGCCTGGCTGTAGAAGAACCTTCTAGAACCTCATGTGAGTTGACAATCTCTTCTTCTTCTCCTCAGCACTCCACATTATAGCCGGTAAAACTTCAGCGGAAGAAGACTATGATATCTAATGATTCGACCAATAACTTTCGCTCAAACTTTACAGAAAATTGCTCCACGACCCTTACTATCACTCAGAAAAGTTTCAGATGTTTTTCGTTTCTAGATCTCTCAAAACAATTGGTGATTTACCCACTGTAACACAAGGCGATATGCAGACCCCTGTGTACAAAACCCGTCACACATCCCAATCCTTGACTTCAATTGCTCCCCGATTTTATAAAAAGGTCACTCATCATCAGAACTTGAACTGTGCAAAGTTTTATTGACAGAAATTTCTGATATCAAAAGATATGATCTCTGTACTAACTTCGTGACAGTCAGTGCAGTCATGCAATTTTGACTATATACACAAACTTCAAGCTATCACTCCGTACTCAAAACTCGTCCAATCGAGTCAAAACTTCGATCATAACACAAGCCTGAGTCAAAAACTATATCTCTGTCGACTCAGATCTCCCAAAACCCTTGTAAGGTTCTCAGAAAACTCCCCAAATACACTCAAAGATCTAAATTTCTCACTCTAACTTTGAATCATCACTTCCGAGTGACAAATCCTTCAAATCCATCCATTCTTGAGCCCACGTCGTAGCTCGTCCCGTCAGCTCTCCAACCCAATCCTCATATCTTTGAATGTTCCCCTAGAAGGTCTCCAAAACTCCTCAAAACCTCGAAGAAGTTGCCCAAGAGCCCTCATTGGCCCAAACTCCAAGACCAATGAGAATGAAGAGTGTTATTTTGACCTCTAGTGTGGCCAAATTAGCTCCATTTTAACTTAGAGCTTTACAACTATCCTAAACACTCTACTTAGCCATCCTATACACAATACGAGTTGCCACTAATAAAGAGTCAAAATGATAACTCGAAACCGGCTAAGTATGAACGGAACTACAAACGGAACCGGGGAGTTTATAACTTGAGAATAATACTCCTCGCCAAAGTTCCTAACAATCAACTCCCTATGGCTTGTTTTCGGGTAGCAATAGTGATGGATTGGAACCCATGTGTTGAAAGCCACCACTACTGGTAAGTTCAAATCCATAGCACCCAAACTAAATCAAAACGCGTAATCGTTATTCGTCCCAAATCGCCCGTAGGAAACAACTGGAAGAATAATCGGGTCTGGAGAGTTTATCACTTGTTGCAGAAAGTTATCTCCAAAATGATACACCATGCCCGAAAATGATCACGATGAAGACACCGGATATTGATCACAAATGGATTAGGCATCGGTAGATCTGGAGGATCATGTTGACCTCTATCCATGTCCTCGTCGGCTCCACTTCGATCATATATGCTCCTTAGTCAGCAAAGTGATGTGTCTAGCACTCTCCCATACCCTTTCCATCCTAACTGCGCTTTATATCTGATAAGGTCCAAGATAATATCTTTTGGAGCCTTTTCAACATCCTGACCCTACAAAGTAGATCCAACGGTGGGCTCTTAATGACCTTTACAAAGTGCCCGTCGGTTATCCTAACCTAAACTATCGCCGTCATGACAACAGCTCTGAAGATGACACATGTCATCATCTTCTCATAGTAGCCGCGTCACAACACGACAACGGGTGCACCCAATGCTAACCCGAGCAGTCTCTCCTCCAGAACCTCCAGAGAACTCCACTGTGACACCAATGTATCACCTCCACAACCGTACAAAAACATGTCCCCAACCCGAACTAGAATCAAAGAATCGAACCGTAAACCGCAATGAAGGTACCCGAGGCACCACAAGATGCTAACACAAGGGCAACCTAAAACCTGCCATCACCACATGCACTCACCCAGTCTACAGGTCCGCAAGTCTTGTCTCACTGGGGAGAAACATGGATAGTCGGATCGTCCGCAAATCCAAATTCACTATCGGCAAAGACAAAGGAGCTCCAACACTCCAAACAACAAAGCACCAACACAAACAAACGTGGTGCACAAACAGGAAGCAGAGATGGAGGTATATCAATAACAAGAAACATAAAGCACAATACTCCATCTCAAAAACATCCATCAAAGGGGTCAAACCAACCCAACCTGCATCGACATAGCCTCGGAAGGGCATTTAAAAACACAAAAACTCGATTTCGGAGGTCTTCTGCTCTCCAGATCGATAAACTGAGACTGGTAATCCGGCTAGCCTTTTCCAATTTGCTACCTAACGCAATTTTTTTTCGCAAACGGACACCGTTTGAAACTTCTGCAGGACTCTGAAAATCTTCAACTTCGATTTCTGACCCCTAAACCTCAAAATTTCGCAATTCTGACACCGTTAGCCTTGGGCCCGACATCTCTACCCCCGCGCGACAAACTTTACATAATCTATCACCCCACCAAATTTCAGATCAAACGGACATTGTATGATAATCGATAGGTCGGCTTTCCTATTTTCGACCCGAAAACTTCGAAAAACCAAATCTTGGACTTCTAGCACTTCTATCCGAAATATTTCTCGGCCAATCTCAAATTAATGCTCCAAGACAACTATAAGCATCGACCCACTTCGTCAATTTCCAACAGCGCTTACGCCTCGACAATTCCCCGATTCGGATTTACACTAAAACAGAAAAATACAGAAATTCAAAATCGATAAGATCCACCTCAAATCGACTCTACTTCTAGATCACCACCACGGGCTGCACTCGAAGAACGCCTTGCATGCTCAACGACCAACGGATTGAAGCTACCATCGATCCAAACTCGCCAAAACACTTTCAGCCTCCAAGAACTCCCATTCTCATCACGTAATCCAATTTGAGTTTTCGGTAATCTTTTCTACTCTCAAAACGTCCACAAGGACACTCCGCTCACAACCATAACATAAAAGAGAGATTACAAATAAGCCAAACCCACTTTGTGCTTCAAAGACTCCAGGTTCCCGCACTAGCTACTATCCACCATAGCCACACTCTCAAAGACTCAACTTCGAAAACTGGCCTCCAAGGAGCCCTAATTCGAACTCTACCCCTTGAGCCCTAGGACCCCTAACGGCGCTGTCGGCCCTAACGGCAGTCCCAGTGCGAACTGCGCTAATTGCACAACCGGCTCTAACTGTTGTATCTACTCCTGCATACGCGCACCTACCTAACTAGAGATGCCACTACATAAGTCGTGACACCTTTGTGAGACTAAGATTAGGAGGTCGGGCGCTACAATGCTTCATCATTAGTCACTTGTATGCAATCCATACCATGAAACGTCAAACCACTTTGTATGCTAATCGCATCGAGAACATCTCCACATGTCACTTGATAGCATATTGAGACTAGTTGTCAAACATGACATATGTCATCATCTTGAACAAGAATCATATATCAACAAATTGGATGCTCCACCAATAGAAGCAAGAGTGGGATGCATCAATGCACAAGGATATGGAATCACTTCTAGACAAAAAAAACATGAAAACTCATGGATTTGCCCCCATGCAAACAAGTAATGGATTATAAGTGGATTTACATGATGAAAGATGGAGGTACTAAAGCATATAAAAAAAATTTCAAGGTCATGCTAGTGGCGAAGGGATTCACACAAAGGAAAGGTGTGGATTATAATGAAGTTTTTTTCTCTGGTAGCAAAGTATTCTATAATATGTTTGTTATGTGCTCTTGTAGTTTTGTTTAAATTGTTTGATGAGATGATCTTGATGCAACGATCGCAAAATTTTGTGACAAAGGGTAAGAAGAGAATGGTAGTAAGGTTGTTAAAGTCATTGTATGGATTAAAGCAAAGATTTGATGGGGTCTTCCCATCTTTTGTTATTTTACTACGTCACCTTTTTCCCCGATTAAAGCAAAGCTTGAAGCTCTGTAAGAAGTGCTTCAATGATTTCATGTGCTCACAAGGATTGATAAAAAGTGTAAATGATCCATATGTGTATCCAAAATGAAAAAGTAGCTCAAGTTTAGGGCTCATTATTCTTGTCTTGTACATTGATGACATGCTTATTAAGGTCGAGAATAAATATGATATTTTTACGGTAAATTGTCAATTGAGTCAACTTTTAGCATGAAGGATTTGAGTCTAGCCATGAATATTTTAATTTCTCAGGTGTAAATAATGACATAATAAATATTTAAAATATATAATCTTACTTGGATAAGCTAGCAACTTTATGAGTTTAATCATTTAATTATCTAAAATATAAATCAAATATATATAATCATGATGCATATACATCTATAGTGCAGTAGTAATTTGGATATCTCTCAATTCATAACTTTTCAATATATTTTCACTCCTATAGATTAAACCCAACTTTAGAAAGTGTATGCGCACTCAACTGAGATATTCTTTACATTCATCATCTCTCCCTTTTGCTACTTAAAAAAATAATTTATTATCCCGACCGACAGGAAAATATTTCAATCCTTTTAGAACTTAGATTCCTTCACAATCGAGAGTGAAATTACGATGTATGTGCCTTGCAACATGTCAAGGGACGTTTCACCATATGGAACCCAAATGCCGGTGTAACTGCTCTGAAAAAGTAGCGAGGAAGAATGGCAACGTGGAAATACTATAGGTCTGATTCGAATGCTCAACAATGACCTGTGCAGATATTTCCATCAAAAAGTGATGGGCATAGAAAGGCACATAATGTTGCAAGGCACATAATTACAAACAATCATAACTGTAAAGAAGCGCAGAAACTTGAAAACCATGTAATCTCCAGAGGAATTTGAATCATTAAGCTTTTCCTTTGGGTACTATCATTCACTTCGTTTCCAGTAATCTTCTACATTCACGTGGTCAAGAGTGAAAATAGTTATAGAGGTTTCGTGATTTAGACTTGCACTTTGTCCATCATCTTGACCACCTTGACATCTTATGTGTAGTCTCCTCCCATCATCATCATCTCACCATCCCCGTATTCAAAAAGCCTGGAAGCTGAATCAAAACTACAATATCGATGAAGAGCTGGATTTCACCTCGATGACTACACTTACTCCCCGTTCGGAATATGTTGACTGAATTGCATGGGCTTCCATGCCTGCAATTCCCTCTCAAACACTCTCATCTCTCATCACTTCAATTTCAGATAGCAATCAAAACTACGCGCGAAATGTCTTTATGTGCTCAGAGTCTCATCGACGACTAAAAGCGGAAACGTCCCTGATGGTGGGAGAGAGTTCACTTCAGAGAGAGCTCTACAATATGGTGTACTTGTGTACTTTCATGTCGTTGAGTTCATTGATTTTTCTAGGGGATTAAAATTTAGCAGAGAATTCTCACCAGTTCTGACTCACTATAGTCTGTAATTTGCGAAGCCGGGTAATTAGTTGCCGTCGACGGTTTCCCGTACATTATTCCATGCGTCCCCCTTTTCCTATTTGCGAAGCTGGGTGGACGAGCTCTCTGAGGGTCACTTGACGTGCTGAGGTGATGCATTTCTGTTGCCTCAATTCACTTCACTTCAATGGACTTCACTGACTATCTATAGACTCTGGCCCTATTACTGATCGAAACAGCAGGCCGGAAGACTTACAAGGCGCAAACGCAGAACCTGAGCGAACACGTGTTGCCTAGCTCGCAGGTTCCGGTACAGGTCCGTGTCGTTGTCGACCCGGGGAACTCTCCTTTTCTCTCGCCCAGCTCAGCTTACGATTGCCTCGTTGTTGCCGTTGCTCCGTTTCACTCAGCCGTGGAAGACTACAGCCTTTGCTTCGTAGAGCATTCGTTAGTGTCTGGAAGTTTGTGATGAAACTAGTCGACGAGAAGTTGTCGAGTTGCCGAGAGGCTGCGTGTGAGAACTGCGCCTATGCGCTTGTTGCCGGGTCAAACTAGCATGCACTCGGTGAAACAAGATCACAGTCAGTCGATTAACAGTCTCAGGGAGCCGGGACTCGGGAGGAGGAGGGAAGCTGTAAGAAGGGTTGCCGGTTGACATGTGCCCAGATCATCTGTGTGAGTAGTTTGCAGACCGGTCGTTTTGACTGTAGGAGCAATTGGTATCGCCACGAGGATCAGGGAAGGGAAGGGAGGGGAGGTGCCCGAGAAGAGTGCACCCTCGTTATGAACTTGGTGGCCACGGAGGACAGGAAGCGGGAAGATGAGGAGAGGTCGTCCGAGGCGAAGAGACAAATGCTTCCTGTGAACTGGGATATGCTGCCCGAAGACCTGCTGGCTAGAATTTTGTCCAGATTACCGTTCTCGAGTCTGGTTAGGTCTCGGAGTGTTTGCAGGACGTGGAGAGATCTGGCCCTGTCGCCCGAGTTTACCTTCTCCGGCAATTTGGCTTCCAAGTGCGTTCCCATTTACTTCTACCAGGGTCCGCTGCAGGTCTACAATTCGAGAACCAACGCTTGGGAGCAGCAGAGTCTGGAGTTTTTAGACGTCCCTTTAGCGTCGCTGGCATTGTTGGTCTCAGCCGGTGGCTTGCTCTGTTTCAAGAACAAGGTCTCTGGCGACTTCGTGGTGTGTAATCCCATCACGAAGAAGTCGCGAGTCGTGCAGTTGCCTCCCGGCTTCGATCATGGTGCCATCAAACCTCCGCAACCAGGGAGGGAGTGGATTGTCCCGGAGCCTGATACATCACTGGAGATTATGACTCGGGAGGATGAGCTGGTTGCAGAGTTCTATCGGACCTTCGGCAGGGAGGGTATCGTGGGCCTTTTGACGGAGAAGTACGAAAGGAGTTACAAAGTGATTGTGGCGGGTATCAGAGACGGGGACTCTGAGAAGCGGCCGACGTTGATTTACGACTCGTTGACGAGCTCTTGGACCAGAGGAAGTGAGGTTCCGAGCGGAGTGAGGTTCTGGGAATCGGGAAAGCCCCTTTACTTCAACGGGGCGTTTTACTGCTTGACCTGGAGCAAAGGCTTGTCTCCAGGATCTTGCGCTTTGAGAAGACCGTGGAGCATCGTTAAATACAACGTGAAGAAGGATTTCTGGAGCGAGTATAACCTCAATATCTGCAGCACTCTGATACCCCAGCTGGTGGAGCATCGAGAGCGAGGCTATCTGGTGCAGAAGAGGATTCTCCACCGCCAGTCTGTGATTTTTTACGAGGAGCTGGAGAAGCCCGAGGAAACGGCGAGGCTGCTCCATGATTGCCACGAAGCCAGCGTTCCCACCATGGGAGACTGGTGCATAGGACAGGGTGATTGCTTCTACATCGGCGGTAGTGGCAAGGGGCAGCGAAAGGACTCAGGTTTCTCCGTTTTGGCTCGCGACCTGACCACCGGTGTATGGAACAGACTACCCACTCTCTTCGACTACACCAAGCCTCGGCCGAGTCTGACATGGCTGCGTACTCTCGAGGCCTCCATGACCGCTGCAGTGTAATCCAAAGTGGCAAATTCTCATTCCTGGTGCTCTCCTCGTGGAGCCCAAGTCCATCCCTCCTTCAGCACTGCTAGTGTCCAATCAAGCTTGGCTCCGACAGTGACGTCCAGGTTTTAGATAAAGCAGACAAAGGGATCTGGGGATGATAGTTGGGAACCACAACTTTGTTGTACACACTGCAAGTTTCGCTTATCAGCAGAGTCGCTTGCCGCCTCAGACAACAACCACGAGAACAGAAGGATTTTGTGCTCGGACACAGAGAGAAGGTTTCTAGTAGAAGTTAAGTTTTCTCTTGGAGTGTATACTGGGGAACAACTGACTGGGAGATTTGCTTCAAAGGTATGCAACTTTTAATCTCGTTATTAATTTGGTTTTCTGTCGGAGTTTTCCAGCTTGGTGGGTTGATGGGCGATTTGATTGTCCTAACTTGACTGGCTTGCAACTATTCGGGGGAAATAGAAGCACATGCGTGAACAGATGGTGTCTTTTTACTTACTTCTGCCAAGAACTTACGGCTATATTGACTTTGTCCCAGCATGTCCCTTCTTACCCAAACTAATTAACGAAGTCTTGTAATCTCGAGTGCACCTGTCTCCCAAACGTAGAAGTCGAAGTCTGTCTTGGCGTACGGGATGGATTGGACATGTCCCAGTAGAGCAATCAGCTGAGCGAATGCACCACGACCTTTCTGCTCTAGTACTCCTCCAGCTGACGAGCGGTATTTTGATTTGATGAAGGTGCTAGTCAGTGTTGAATCCTTGTTGGGTTAACGTGTAACCGATCACTCGCTCAGGCCGTTTATTTCTGTGTCGGTCTGCCCTCTGGCGAGAGATTGTAGCATTTTGTAAATATGTCAATAAATTGAGTTTCACATTCGTCTTTCTCTGTTTGATGCGCGTTCGGCACGTCCCTCTGAATAGGTAGCAGTGGTGTTGATTATAATTATCATGCTTAACATTGCTTAATGGTGTTGTATTCGTGACGATGGCACGATACGAATCACGTTTGGCCGTTGGGAGTTCTATGAAACCGTTAGGTAATGATTGCGCAACGAGTGCCCTCCGAAGCCTCGAGATTGAGAGGGAGTCTTTCTGGGTGAGGATTAAACCTGTGATTAGTGTAAGCACTGTTTAATATGATAAGTTGGCACTGACGCAATCGCCATATCGATCGGACGGGCGTAACTTTATCGTATGAGAAGATTATCGCGTCGTCATGTGAAATACTTCTTCACGGATACAATCCTTCTACGCTTGAATAAAAGTCGAACGGGAATTTATTATTGGAATGAGAACAGTAGACCAGGAGTGAACTGATGGCGGAAGCTTGATTGTTGTTTCGATCCCTAATTTTATGGAGTGATCTGGAATGGAAACGCGTAACTGCTTGCTTGCAGAGCTCCTTTCTATCTCTCACGCAGACGCTGAGTGAATGTTTGTTAAGTGTCGGGACTCGTTATCTAGTGTTTCATCGGTATCCATTGTCTCGAGAGTATCCGCACGAGTTCACGGGCGCCAATCTATTTCTCAATTACTGAGTAGGGGACGACCGATTATATCCTGCGGCAATCCCGTCCTGCTGCTTTTGAATTTGTAACTTCAGACCGGTCGTCGCCATGTCTCTGGAGAATGGCGCTACGATCTCTTGCAACAGCCATGTTCACAGACACGGGGAGGATAAGAAAGGACTCGATTGGGAGGCCCTGAGTGAGGACGTACACATCATGGTGCTCCGCAAGCTTCCGGTCTTCAGCCTAATCAGAGTGCGAGGCGTGTGCAAGAGGTGGAATCATCTGATCCGGTCTCATGAGATTTGTGCTCCTCAACAACACCCGGGGCCGAGGGCTGTGCCGATCTATTTCAGCCACGGGCAATTGATCGTGTTCGATCATCGTAAGAACTGCTGGGACGAGCAATGCCTGGACTACGTGAAATTTCCTTCCCACTCCCTATCCTTGCTCGTTTCAGCTGGGGGCTTGCTCTGTTTCAAGACCAGCGTAACCGGAGAACTGATAGTCTGCAACCCAATCTCTATGGAATGCCAGTACTTACAACTGCCCCAAGGCTTCAGCGTCGAGGCCATCACCGATCCCTTGCCCAACCTTCTGAAGCCCGTGGTCACTCTGGAGGGCGGCAAGGAGGCCATCGAGGCATTCCAAAGGTCCTTCGGAAAGGAGGTCGTGGTGGGCTTGGTCACCGAGAGGCACAAGCAGTGGTACAAGCTCGTGGTTGCAGGAATCTGCAGCGACGAAAACGCCGCCGAGAGGGCCACTCTGGTCTACGATTCTTTCACGGACAGGTGGAGCACGGGGGCCGAGGTGCCGAAGGGAGCCAGATTCTGGGAGTCCGGCAAGACCGTGAACGTCGACGGCTCGCTCTACTGCCTGACCTTCACTGCCGGGCTGTCCAGCGGTACCTGCGGGCTCGATTGGCCCTGGAGCATCGTCAGGTACAATGCGGATGACGACATTTGGAGTGAGATCCGCCTCGGCCGACGAGGCTCCATTCTGCCGCAGCTCGTCGAGCATCGAGGTCGTATTTTGGTGATACAGCGGAACGGGAAGACGCAGAATGAGATCTCGATCTCGGAGTTGAAAGAGGAGGAGCCCATGTGCTCCTTGACGACGAGACATTTGCCTTCCAGCTTGTTTCCTCCGAAGCCGGGAAAGAGGTGTCCCATGATTATGCAGGACTGGTGCGTCGGTCAGGGAGACTGGCTCTACGTTGCCGGTCGACATCGCGAGAGCGATGCCGATGCCGCGTGCCCGCGAGGGTTGGTCATACTCGCTCACAGCTTCAGTAAAGATATCTGGATCCGCCTTCCCACTATGGCCGATGCATCCACTTTACGTGGCCACTTCTCTGCTGCCCTTCACGGCTTTCACAACGCTACCTGGCTGCATGCATTCGAGCCATCGTTGGGTGCCAAAGTTTGAATCAGACGATTTGCAGCTTCTTCTGCTTTCGAACAATTCTTTCCCGTGTTTCTGGCTTACAGGGGAGGCTCAGAAGCATTTTGTTTTTTGACGACGAGCCTAGAAACTCGACACCCCAGAGCCAGATGCTCTCATAATCAATTCTCTACTTCTTTGGAAGCTAAGTATCGCGCTGCAGAATTCTGACTGTGTGCCACACTGTTTCTAAATTTGATAACCACTTGTCAAGACTGCAAAGTTCTCCGGATGCAGGGATAGTGCTAGATTGATCTAATGCTCGAGTATTGGCCCTTCTCGAGAATACGATCACCTTGTATCACTGGATACTTGGTACATGATGTGTGGTGTATCTTACGAGGTGGACCGATGGAAACCGTGTGAGGTCTCCACCTACTCATTGAATCATTTCCTGCCATCATGAGGTACTAGGTGTAATAACCGCATACAGTACAGTGGGTATGAGTGGAGGCGACCGTGCGGAATGTGAGTCTCGTGTCGTTTTGATGATCACAGTACCGGGTTCGGGATCTGGCTGACAGCAGATCTGCGCAGATTCTGAACGAAACATTTTTAATACCGGGCGGTCAAAGCATAGGGTCAAGGTCAAAGTGGCGTTTCTGCAGAATCTGCTAATCAGCTGCTGCCCTCAAGCAATAGCTCACAGCCAACTTTTTCTCGGGGCCACGCTAGTTTTAGTCATTTTGTTTTCTCAAACGTTCTTGTCTATCCCACATTGCCAAGCTCTTTTCGTTTTGTTGGACTTGGAATGAAAACCTCTGAAAAGGAAGCAGTGAAACATTATTTCAAGAGTAGCAGTATTTATGGTCGTCAAGGGAGCCAACTCCTGCTCATCGACTGAACGAATATCAGCGCTAATGCCTTAGGATCTCGGTTTCATTGAGCATTACTGTTAACTAGAAACTTGATCGGTCTGTGGGTTGGCAGAAGCCTTCGACGTAAGTCAGCTCAGCTACTAAGCCGATAGGTTGGTGTTTGTAGGCTGCGCCAGTTTACATTGCCGAAATGGCAGCTGCCAGAATCCGGGGGGTGCTCATTAACTCGTTCCAATTTTCGCGCACGGTCGGTTTGTTCACGTCTAGCCTTCTCAACTATTACACAGGGAAGGTTCACCCGTATGGATGGCACATCTCTTAGGACTGGGAGCTTCCCAGCTGTGATACTTACACTTGGCGCAATCCTTCTTCCTGACACACCGGTCAGTTACGTCGAACGGGGGCAACTGAATAAAGGGCGAGAGATTCTTGAGAAGTCAGGTGATTGAAGAATGTTGACATGGAGTTTGAGGATAATTTTGGAGTCCATTCAAGTCGCTAGTTAGAGGGTTCTCGCGCACGGAATACATTTTGGACATAAGTATGTGTATATGGATGACAGATCGGGAGGTGCCCTCTTCTTGGGACACTGGGAACCAACAAACAAAGTACTAGGTTACCAAATCCATCGACTTCGTTCACCTCGTTGCGGAATTCAACATCATAGTAAACAGAGTGCATCACTAAGGAAGGGAGAGACAGGAAATAAGGGGAGGAAGAGAGTAGGGGGAAGAAACAGAGAAGAGGGAGGAGAGAGGGAGAAGTGGAGCATTGGAGATGGAAGAAAAGCAGAGCGAGTCTTGTCTATTCTGCAATGTTGGTTTTTTAATTAGTGTAAGAGAGAAAAGGGGCGAGTGTTGGGATGAAATCAAGGTAATATGTGTAACGCGAGTGAGTATATAATAGAAAAATATAGAATCGGAAAAGAGTATATGCCTCCTATCTCATCTCGATGCAGGCCAAAATTTACACAAGCACAATTGTTTGGTGTTTGCCGTGTGAAGTCAGTTACAATTGACGACTTTGACCGTAGAGACTCGCAAAGAGTAAATCAAATTTGGTCAACAGGAGGCTCTACATTCACTCTTAGTGGATCCGGACATTTCTCGTATTAGTAGAGTTCGTCTACGCTCTTGCAGGCTCGTGGATCTTGGCTCGACCATGCATAAGGGCTTTTCGACTCGCACCAGCTACTTTCTCCACAGCGATGGGGTTCCGTCTTGGCTTGGTCCATCCATTTACATCTTCATTACTCACATGTGAGTGTGATATTATTTTAGATGCCGTAGGTGTTCATATGACTCGTTGTCCATTCGGAGTGCAGAGGATAGCTACCCATGATGCCATTAGAGATGTGGTGTTAACTATGGCGTGAGAGGGTGGATACCTCACATGGAGAGAGCGTTGGTATGCCTTGCAGTCGACTAGGGTTAGGGCAGACATGTACTTGGTTCGGGAGTACCAGGTCACTGTGACGGATGTGGTGGTTACCGATCCTACTAGAGACACAGTTTCAGAGTGGGTGATCACCCATCCTCCAGGATGGGCGGCGAGTGGAACGGCAACAGCCAAGGTCTCCAAGTATAGAGGTATGTAGAGAGGTCACCTCTTTGTTACTCTAGCTTTGGAGTTATATGGAACTATAGACACCTACTTCGACATGTTCGTGAGTGAGTGCAGGAGAGCCTACCATACTAGGCGATATGGCTATCACTCTCTTTAGGTTAATGTATAGCCTATTTTAGGTAACATGTTTCCATTACTCTACAGAGTATACTCGTTGGTGCAATCTATAGGAGAGCAATCATGTTAGGTGATGATTCTTCATATACTATGTTATCTGTATACCGTTTGACTTAGATAATTGAGATATTTTAGGTGATGTATGAAATATTTCCAAGTGTGATACTATTGGGGCTAGCCCCATGTTACCTGTTTGGTTCCATCCTTTGATGGGGTCTTCCCATCCGTTTTGTTATTATACTTTGTCATTACTAATTTGGTCATGGGCGAGATTTCGGGTAGATGATGGAGGTTGCCGATCTTGGGAATCTTCGCGGGAAGAAGATTAGCCCGATTCTGCTTGACAATGATTAGATCGAGTGACGATTGGGATGGCTGTCCGAGGGCACTTCCTCTTCAGACGATTATGCTTCTACTGATCAATGTAGCCGCTTGTCATATCATACTACACACTGCAGTACTGCTGGATCTTCTACCTTCAATAACAGCTTTCAACAGTGGAGATTCAGGAACTTGTTCACCGAGTCTAGTCAAAAAGTAATCGACTGTTGCGGTTTCAGGTTTCCCTGAGCTGTCCAAATGATCATGATCTGAATGGAGGCCATGGCGTCATAGGCAGAACCCCCGATGCAAATCGTAATTGAAGCAAAGATGGAAGTCCACTCTGCAGAGGTTGAAGTTTTGAATGAAAAACAGCGCGACATATGGAACAACATATCGCCATTCTGGGACAAGCACATAGCAGAGGGCAACAGGTTTCAGCGAATGCTAGTGGGGCCAAGCACCGAGCGTTTGTTAGACCTGAAACCTGGTGAGCGTGTCCTGGAAATCGGGTGGGGAAACGGAGTTATGGCTCGGCACTTGGCTCAACTTCATGACCATCGCGTCGACATTTTGGCCACTGATTTCATCGAGAATCAAATTCAACTAGCCCAGGCTCGAACACCAGTCGACACTTTTACCTCCATCAAGTACAGAGTTGTAGATGCCACCGATGAGAATGCTCTGCTCGGTAAAAAACCTGCAGAAGAAGAAGCATTCGATGCAGTGCTTTGCAACATGGCAATGATGGACATGGCCACCATCGATCCCCTCCTAAGAGCTGTTCCCAAGCTGCTTCGAGGCTCTGCAAATGGTCGCTTTGTATTCTGTGTTATGCACCCTTGCTTCAACGGTGCAGACTCTCAGTTGAATGCTCATCAGAAATTGAAGGAAGTGATGTGAAGACCGTGTACTCTGTTAAGGTGGGCAAGTACCTTCAGGTTTCTCCCGAGCTAGGGCTGGCAATTCCCGGACAGCCCGAGCCTCATTACTACTTCCATCGCCCGCTCAATGTCCTGTTCACTTCATGCTTTCGAGCTGGCTTGGTCATGGATGGTATCGAGGAGCCGGGCTTTCAGCCTTCATCTGCCAGCGCCGAAGGAGGAAGTTGGACGCTAAGATGGACTGACTTTACACAAATTCCACCAGTTCTGGCTGTGCGAATGAGGCCCGTTCCGGTGCTCCCATAGATCTTAACAGAATTACCGGGGGGTTTTCTGTCTTCGTTAATCTGGGGGTGCTCCAAGCAGAATCATTTGTTTGTGCTTCACTTTCAGATCCGTAGTTTGGTGCTCTATCTAATGGAGCTACAAGCACTCGTAACGGAGACTGTCCATAGATGAGAGTATTGGTGCTGGTGTGAGGTGTGTCGCTAAATTTGGTCCCGCTGAACCAACACTTGTAACCAGTGCTTAGATTGCCAGGCAGCAATCATTTATGTACCATGTTTCAAGGTATTACATTGGAATCTTTAACCTCAGAGCAGAGATGATTTTCGTCTACTTGGAGTTCAACATCTCATAAGCAGCAGGCGGGTCGCAAATTTGGTCCGACGCATCTGTGGAAAATTCGTCCGGAACAGTGCCAATTTTGCGGAGTGTAGCTTGGTTGACATGCCCTTATGAGTAGGGTTCCGCTGTTTCCTCTTTTCAGTGCTCGGATCACCTAAAGACTAGTGGACGTCAAGTTTGTGAATTGAATTTCACTCGTGGAAACTACAGGCTATCGCATTGACGGCCGTTGCAAGGAGCAGAAGAAACGACAGTGTCAGTGTACTCGAGGAAAGATGAACGACAAGGCGTCTTGTCCACCTAACTGAAGATCATATAGAGAACATGTCGTAGGCCATCGTTTTGACTTAGTATGTCCATGTTTCTTCCGACGTTATGATGACATCCCATCGCTGAACGTGGCGTACTGGTCACGACGAGGTGTTCTACGAAATTGGTTCGCTTGTCCAGGGACATGGGCAGTGAATCAGATTGAAACGCCTCCTCAACCGTCCATCATCATAGAAAAAAATTGCTCACTGCATAGAAGGGGTTTGCACACTGCACAGCAGTAGGAAACCTCAGAACATAAATAAAATCTGATGGAAGTTTTCTGTTCATCGGTTCCGAGATGTACAGAGCCTATGCTAACTCTCTCGTCAAAACATATATGGACTTGGCCTGAATAGCCGTACGAGAGATTTACCTGTACATCGGATACCGGTTTACCATCTAAAAAGTGATACCTGATTGATAAGCGGTCAAATCAATCCGCCTCACATCATGCTGTGCTGAATCTGACCCAAGTGTGGAGCAGAACTGTGAAGAGATGGCATGTGGTTCTAGTGCTGGAGAAATGGAAGTCATTGACACCATTCATCATACGGAGATTTCTGACGGATCAATCTCTCACTTATCTGGTACACGTGATCTTTTAAACAGTACCGAGAGCTACTCAATCACTGCGTAATCTCTCTTACTTTCTCGCTAGCATCTACTGGTATGTTGCACCGCCTGGTTCATGGATTCATGTTTACCGTTCAAGCAAGCTCGCTCTTCCGTGCTGCCCTGGCTTGCTGTAGCATAACCACGACCTCTCTCATCGTCGGTCGTTTTGAGGGAATCTTGTTGATACAAGACACAGCTACCTTCAGGACTAAGAGCATTTCCTTCACCGCTTGCCTTTGGTCGGACTCGAGCACCTCCTTGTCCAGTATCTCTTCCACAACTTTGTTTGCGTAAATGTTGGCCTCAACCCAAGTGACGATGGTCGATTCTTCTGGGTATGCCTGATCGTGTAGAGGATGCTTGCCAGTCAGCAGTTCCAGCAGCAACACTCCATAGCTGTAGACGTCCATTTTGTCACTTAACTGCATCGTGCTTCCGTACTCTGCAAACCCAACAACTCAGCTTCTGAAGTTAGAACATTAATCAGCAATGCAACACTTTTATTTCTAATGACACATGGTGAATGGAGTCCATAGTAACATATAAAGGGGTTGGACAGATTACTACTTGTTTACGGGATCCGACAGACTGCACGTGATAATGAAATTTAGATTGTTGAGTTTAAGACTCTCACCTGGTGCGATGTATCCATATGTGCCCACCAGACTCGATGCCAAGTCGTTTCTTCGGTATGTGTCGAGGATTTTGGCGCTGCCAAAATCAGCAATGTGGGGCTCAAAATCCTCGTCAAGTAAGACGTTCGAAGATTTGATGTCACGATGCAGGATGGGAGGATTGCAGGTGTGGTGGAGATGCTCCAGTCCTTGAGCTATGCCCAGAGCCACCTTGTACCTGGAATCCCAATCTCGCAAGCCCTCAACCTGCTTCTTATGGAGCACATCATTCAAGCTACCTTTGCCGAGGAACTCAAATAATACGAACTTAAGTCTCTTCCACTTGCAGTATCCTACCACTTTGACGAGGTTGCGGTGTCTGACCCTTCCGATGGTCTCGATGACCATCTCATGAACTCTCTCCACGCTCTCATCCTGCTCCTCGTGCACCACTTTGATCGCCAACACCACGCCAGAGTTAAGCGAAGCCTTGTACACAGTACTGTTGCTGCTTCTGCTCACAACCTGAGGATCGCTCATTCCGATGGTTGCATCTCGAATATCCTGAAAGGTCAGATTCTTGTATCTGCAATCTCTGGACCAGATTTCCAATTTCCCTTCCGATTCATCCATGTTCTGGCCTTTACTCCACAAATACCATATGACAATCCCCACCACGATCAGGACCAGAGCAGTCGCACAAGCTGATGCCACAGCAATGATCGATGGAACCGACAAGTTGTCCTCGTAACTCTCTGACGGTGACCAGGAAGAGCAATTTTCATGAACAGAGCACAATCCCGGGTTTCCTTGAACTGGATCTGAGATTTTCTCCCATGAGGGTGGCAGAGACCCCGTCAAGCTGTTGAACGAGATGTTAACAGAAAGTAGTGACAGCATGTTGTCCAGAACCGCCGGTATCTCTCCAGATAAATTGTTGTATGAAAGGTCTAGGCACTGCAAAAGAATTAAGCTCCCTAGCTCGGGAGGAATTTGTCCTGAGAACCGATTTCTACTCAAATCCAAGATCGTACGTAGATTGCTCAACCTGCCAATGGTAGCGGGAATCGAGCCCTCGAAGAGATTGCCTCCCAGCTGAAGTCCCTGAATTCTAGGAAAGGAACCCCACCAATCCGGCAGGCCCGTTAGGAGATTGTCATTCACGTTGAGATTCTTCAAACTCGATAATTTAGAAAACTCTCCTGGTATGTCCCCACTGATGCCGTTCCTACTGAGGTCCAGTTCGGAAAGCACATCTAGTCTAGCAAGTTCGGACGGGATGGATCCTGTCAACCGATTTGAGGACAGATCTAGACTTTCCAGAAGCTTTAGCTGGCCCAGGCTTGAAGGTATACTGCCGTTGAGATTGTTGTCTGAAAGGAGGAGTGCTGTAAGATTTTCACATGACCCAAGCTCCACAGGTATGCCACCAGTCAAGTTGTTGGAATTTGCCTCAAAGCGGTACAATGCTTTGTTCTGGCCGAACTCCTTGGGAATGGGTCCTGTGAGTTGATTGGAGTTAATGCGCAGGCGTCGAAGAATCGAACACCGTGCAAGCTCGGTTGGAATCTCACCGTCGAAGCGATTGTCGGACAACACTAGAACATCCAGTCCGCCATATCTGCATAACCCAGATGGAATGTTGCCACTCATGGTGTTGTAATCTAGATCTAATGTCGAGAGATTGCTGTGAAGCCCGAGATCAGGCGGAATGGCTCCGCGTAGCCTGTTGTTATACAAGCGCAATTCTCTGAGCAGGGGAAGCGTAGCAAGCTCTGGAGGAATGCTGCCTTCCAGATGATTGTTGTTGAGGTCAATCAACTGAAGGTTGGTGCAATTTCCAATCTCAGAAGGAATGGAGCCAGTCAAGGTGCTGCTCCATATCTGAAGTCTGGACAACATATGCAGATTTCCGAGTTGAGGCGATAGGCTCCCAGTCAGGTTGTTATTTGAGAAGAAAATCAGGTCCAGATTCGTGCAGTTGAACAACTCATCAGGGATGCTCCCAGTCAGAGAGTTGTCGTTCAGGTTTAAGTAAACCAAGTCCCTCAGCCGTCCAAGCGTCGATGGTATTTCTCCCGTCAGTTGATTAGTTCCCACGGTGAAGTTCCTGAGACTGGACACGTTTCCAAGATGTGGTGGAATTTCCCCTGTCAACCTGTTCACGTTTAGATACAAAACCTGAACATTTCGTAGTCTCCCTAGCTGCTCTGGTATGCTGCCATTCAGTTCATTATACCCGATGTAAATAGTCGTCAGGCTCGTACAGTTGCCCAGTTCTGGCGGAATATGACCTGTTAATTGATTGGTGCTGAGGTCAAGGGTCGATAATGCAACCAGGTTCCCGAACGACGCAGGAATGCTTCCATTCAGCCCCAAGTGAGATAGCTCCAGGGTTCTGAGATTTGTACAGTTGCCCAATGACGGAGGAAGAGGTCCTGAAAGTAAGTTCCTAGATAATTGAATGACTGAAATTTGTTGCAGAGCTCCCAGAGATGATGGGATCTGACCTGTGAGATTGTTGGAGTAGAGAGACAAGGTAATCAGACTGCTGAGATTGCCGAGTTCATCGGGAATGTTATCTACAAGTTGCAGCTCGGAAAGACTCAGATATTGCAGTTTTGCAAGTTTGCCAAATTCATGAGGAATGGCTCCTGAGATCAATGAGTTGGAATCAAGTCGCATGTGACGCAGCTCCGATAAATTTCCAAGTTCTTTTGGAAGGGGCCCACTAAGACTATTGGAAGCCAGATCGAGTTCCTGCAGACTTGTCAGATCGCCGAAGCTTGGCGACAATGTTCCTGAGAGATCATAACTATGCCCACTGAGGTTAAGAGCACGCACTGACAATCCATCTTCTAGGCAGGATACACCAAACCAACTGCAAGGCGTTGAATCTGTGGGGAGCCAGCTGCTCAGAACTCCTGATGCGTCAACCAGGGACTCCTTGATCTCCAGTAATGTTTCACCGTCGACAGACAATCCATGAACTCGTGTCGCAAGGATCCAGAAGGTCCAAATCAGCGCTGCCACCCGATAGGGAATACCCATGAGAGGACGTTCCCGAGCCATGAATCCTTCCCTCATCAACAGGGGCTCGAGGTTTTGCATGTAACCCAACGCATCATCATCCACCATTATCCGATCTCTACAACAAGTTTTATGAAACAGGGCAAACAGGCTTCTGTTCCGTATACCTTCATGTCCAATACGCACTTCCTTTGTTAACAGCCTTGGATGCCTATCAGCTCCAGGCAGCGAATGAAATCCGGGACGCACCAGTCAAGTCGATGGCTTGCAGTCAACGAATACCATAAAAGCTCTCCGGGCGGATGTACCACCAACCTCTGAAGTCAACGATTGTTGATTATTCTCGATAGTAGCTGACGTTTGTCGTTCCATCTGATTGTCAACTTGCTTTAAACATGAACAGGGTGTTGTGACGCGAAAATCAACTAGCCGTCTAACCAGTTCAGAAAAAAATAATCAGTCTTCACAGCCAGGAGCAGAAAAGCGTTCAAGTTCTGATGTCACGGTTTGAACTGATGTCAGTTCCCTTTTCTCCTGATTGAAAACTGCAAGCTTGTTGACCGATTTAGTAAGTAATTGAAGGGAAGTAACGTAGACATCACCATAGTTGCAAAAGTGAATGTGATACAGAAGTCCCTAGTTCTAATCAACAGGACTGTGAGCATCACAGATCTGCTTTCCCGCTGCAAAGTCTAAGGCCCATCTTGTTCTCTAATCATGGCCCAGGATAGTATTAGACCCAGATATTATGATTTGCAAAATACAGCAGCATGTCAAGAAGATGGAGGAAACCATAGTGACTGATGGAAGGCATTTCAAACCCCCCTTGCAGTAAGGTGTCACTCTATTGGAGACCCAAATTCAGCCTAGTCTGATGCTTGGTCTAAGAAAACTTCAAATCGCTCTCAGACATCTCTTCCCGATAGTCGAGTCTACAGTAGCTAGCCTACCGGTTGCGGTACGGAATTTATAAAACTGTTCTTTGGAAATTTACTTCACCCTTCTCTCTGCTTCGATTGTCTTATCCCAAATTTATTATCCCAAATCCGTTATGATCATTAATTTTATTACATACATTTCAACATAGCACACTTTAATTCTCCCTCGTTTGATGCTCTTTCGTGGAAGAATTTGATGCTGTTGTGACGTATTTAGCGTCAAACCAGACGCCTAAGGTAACTCAATTAAATCACTTCAAACCAGTTGCAGGCTGTCAACTCTCTGCAGCTGCAATTTTCAATCCCATACAATGTCATACAATATGGGGCGAATATAGAATTGTAGTTTAATGTTTATACTCTAAACCGGGAATGTTCCTTGCCACCTTGCGTGCAAATGATACGTTAGGACTAAGTACACACATAAGCTTGAAATTGGTTGCACCTGTCACAATCTTCTTTCTCTCAGAACATTTCAACCACGGGCTGAAGTTGTGAATCTGGAAGGTCAGCACGACCATGCGGTGAAGGAGTACCGCACACGATTTCAACAGCATGCGCCTTGAAAAGTGATTCTCCAACCTCCGAAGATAAAAAGTAAAGGAACAATTGTGGGATGTTGCCCGGAGTCCAGACGAGAATTCTTTCCGGAGTCCAAACACAATCAACGCTTTGACGGTTGCTCTCAGGTGCGAAAGACGCGTCCACGAGGACAAACGTAACGTTCTTGTCCATTCTACGGACATTCTACGGTATATCGTTTCCTCCTCTTTTCCGTACCAGGCATGAAAGGGAAGTTCTTTTGCTTTGAATCTAGTTTTCTCGTTTTCATTCCACTAACTCAGGGTACATTCGGAATTTGCACCTTTCGGAAGTCCGAGTAGAGCCGTAATAAGCATGTTACAGGTAAGAAGTTGGACAACGAAAATTCATAAGATACTAGGGGGTAATGGACCCCGATATTTTATTACGAAAAGACCTGATTTCCATCAAATATAGTTCTCGAGCCCGGATATATTATAGGCCAATTTATATACATCTGTAAATGATTTCATGGGGTTAAATATTTCGGATTTGGCATGATACATAAAAGTTGAGATATTCAAAAATAAAATGGAAATGAGAACAACTTATTACGGGAATGTAGTCTCCCCTTAAAATTCAAGGGGTTTTTTTCGGGATGCCGGCTGCCATAAAATGGTATTACGGGATTGCCATAAACGGTTACTGGGCAATGATGTCTTCAATGAAGTCCAATAGATCTACTGTAGAGAATGACTTTGTTGTTCATATACATCATCTTGTACTGTTAATCGACGACACTCATTCTGCAACAGCAATGGGATAGATTTCTTTTTTTCTGCCGTCTTGAGGAAAACACGGTGCCATGTTGTGGTCCTCGTTCCGTTCGATGGCTCTGCAATCCCTTTGTCACTCCACGTCTTGCTTTCGCTTGAATAGGATAGGTTTGGAGCGCTTCCTACTTTGAAAAGCAAGTTGACGAGACTCAACAGAGGTCTCACTTTTTCATATGTAGATGAATTTATTGCACTCTATCTTTCTATGTATTTCAATTGTTTCCGAACACGACTTTCGTAATGCCACTTTGAATGCTCAGGTGCCATCCCAGGAAAACAACGTTTTTGACCTGGGACATGGCTTTTTAGGAGGGGTTGTGTACTGTGTGATACCAAAAACCTTTTATTCTTCCATAGTTTGCTTATAATCTCGTTAATTTAAAATTGCACCTTTCTAAAACTTTACATCCCCTAATAAACCGTCCATCCAAAAAGGTATAAGATTTTATTAATATGAAATTATTGTAGTGATTTTCTGACTGTAAGTCAACACTTCTTCAACAATGTGAATTGTTAAGTACGTCTCTTTAGCCGTCAGAGAATGGTATAAAGGCGGAGGACTGCTTACATGTCTGTTCTTATTGAGGTGACTATTGAGTGCACTTGTACTTCTTTCACATACAAATTGACTTTCATACTAAAGTTGTAAGTTGAACAGACCTTTTGGATACACAGTGGATCATGGTTTCCTTCCCTTAAAATCCCGCTAAGTCTTCGCCGAGTGGCAGACTATATTGGAAAGCATTGCGTGACCTTCACTCTTCTCATTCACCTCGAGTTGTGTGAAAAGGTCCTCGTGCACGCGAAGAAGAAGACTTCCACCAGAATAATCAGAAAATTGAGAAAACCAAAACAAAATGGTACTGTGATAACATAGAGAGGAGTCTAATAAACCTCTGGGCTCTTTCAAGTGGAGATTGATTATGAAATAACTGAAGCAAAAGTATATGCAGGAGGGAAGATTCTGAAGTCAATGAATTTTAAACAAAACTAAGATAGTGAAAGATTTGTATGACTGAGAAAGGAGAAGAACGCAGAAAGCAATGTCAACATGTTACTCATGATTTCCATGTATTTTCAGCATACTAAGCTGTATGACTGGAGTATATATTTCGTTGATTGGGTTGCTGTAAGATCTATGTGCAAAGAATTCCGGCGTTAGTGTTTACACCTTATGTGTGTGGATCCAAAATTAGTGTATATAAGACTAGTATACACTACTCAAGGTATTCAAATTTTTGAAAAATCACTGTATACTTATTGGATTAGAAACATGATTTTGCATCATTCTTACATAATTTATGGCAGGTCTTCTCCCGCCACCTTTTTTTCTAAAAATAATATTTAAATCTAAACTTTCAGGATCTATTTGTAACAGAAGTTGAAAGTTAAGTGATTTTTAAAAATTAAGCAGATAGAATTCACTCTATTGGATCATAAGTGCAAATGTTTGTTGACACAAAGAACTGCACAATCTAATGTACTCATATGGAGTACCATATTCTTTTTTATTTTTTAACTAAAAAGATTGACTTTAAGAAATATTTATTCTAAGTCGGAGTGAAAAATTCAACTTCTTTGCCACAGAGCTTATTTGTCACATGCTCTAGATGTACTTCAATTAGTGTATATAAGTGTCTACCTCTACTTAGTGTATATAGTCTAATTAATGCATATCATTCTAGTATACACTAATTACAAACTCCTTGGTAACTCTTGGAGGTCTTTAAAAGTAACGCCTGCTCAGATCTAATGCCAGAACTCATGAATTTATTTGAGGAAATGAGTTACACATGTCTTATCTAACAAAGAGTATAAAAAAATTACAAATAATCATAAATGTCATTATCGCGACATGTGCAACAATATTTCTCTGAAAGCCATCACTTATATATGATGAGTACACTTAGAGAGATACACATGATGGTACATGATATCTAAAAGATATCATGTACTCTCAAGTGATTGATTTTATATATATATATATATAGATTGTGGTAAAAAAATCCCTTATTCCAATTATGTAATGAAGAATAATCATAATAATGAGTACTTTATTGTAAATATGAGAGGATATCAGTAAAAAAAAACATTTACGTGTAAGAAACATCTTAAAGTTTTGACTTGATAAAATAATGATACCAATGAAAAATAAAATAAATCCTGTTTCACAAGAGGATTTGATATACATAGGGTTAATATTTGAAATCTTTCTTGCAAGTTGTACATATGTTATTTTCAAAGTGCATGGAGTTGATAATGGAAAAGAGGATTCTTTCAAACTCATACTGGCCTGCAACTTTAGCGAATTTATAGATTAGTGGCATTAGATTTTGTGACACATGCCCTATAGCACAAGATCAATATCTCATTAATTTGGCAATTGAATGTATAAGGTTCAAACTCTTGTGGTTCTTGAAAAGTGAGAAGTAAGAAATATAAAGCAAAAAGAGTGGGAAGATCCCATCAACCTGTACATGGATGTAACCAAAGGAGTAAGATGGAGCTCGGTTCTTATAGCATTATAATTGAAATTGTCTTATATCGCACCTAAGATATCCGAACTATCTAGGTCAAACGGTCATACAACATATGAAGAAGCATCACCTAACATGGTTGCTCTTTTATGGATCGCTAGTGCTTTCTCTTGAAAAGGAATATATGTAATGGAAGCAAGGCATATATCATACACATATGGTATCATTCAACATATATTGTACTCAATATAGGGTCTTCTCCTTCTGATTTCATGCCTAGTCTACTAACAATAAAAGAAACACATCATGATCATGTTGTCATCCTCTATCTTTGTTGAATTGTACTTATTATATTGGAAAACAAGTATTTGGTGTTGATTCAAAATTTGATTTAATAAACTTTTTAACTATTCAACAGAAATTAAAGAGTATGAATGGATCAGAAGCTTTCAAATCAAGACGTCAATAATTATTGGAGTTGGAGGGGGTCCAACCTATGGCCATAGTACATGTAGAGCGGACTCAACAATTGCAGAAGAAGTATCACAATAATCCATTAGATAAGATTAAGGCTTACAAAGAAGGTTATTGGGTAATACTTTACGACTCCATTAGATATTAGAGGTCTAGAAGAAGTTTTTTTCAAAGTACTTTGATTCTTTCATAGTTCAAAAAATTTGGAAAAACTTTACTTGCGATTTAAAGGAGTTGGAAGGACAACATTTTGATCAAGTGAATCATGACAAGTTGAAGCTGTTTCATCGACGATCAGATTCGTTCACTCTGAGGACAGAGTGATATTTTGATACGGGGGTATATGTAAGATCCATGGTTGTACATACATGATAAAATATGAATATAGTTAAAATGTGACTAAGTTTATCTTAGTCATGATTGTTTAGCTTGTTATGGTTAATAAGAGAAAAATATAATATAGTTCTTTATGTAGTAGATGTGAAAAATTATTTTATTGTTTAGGCGGATTTAATGAACATATTCAATTACATGGCTATACTGACTTTCCTTGACTTGGACTAGTTTTCATTGGTTTGATTTGATGAGGACCCTTAAATCTAGATGCGAGATTGACTTGTTAAACCAAAGTCAATAAGAGTGTAGTTGAATTTCTAGAAGATCCAAGTTGATCAATTGCATGTTGAAATGTATCCTTTTTCATTGGGGGTTGTGACCTTTACCTCAATTAAATTTGATAAGAGAAAATTGTAAGATGATTATTTTTAATTCCTATGGTAAAAATCTAAATACTATAATAAAGAGGTTGAGAATCACCTCTCAAGTTAATTTTGAAAGAAGCTGATTTTGAAAAAAATGTTGTTTGGAGAGTGAAGGCTTGTTAGGGTTGGAGCCTTGTTTCAAGAAAGCCTTTGATAATCAATAAATGATCTCTTCCTTTTTAGTGATATTTGATTCTTTGTTAAAATTGTCATGAGATATGGAGTCTTGAGTTTGAGAGTTTGTGTAAGAGTATGCATTAGGGCTATGGTCATTGGGTTGGAACATGTCCTTCGAGATTCATGATGAGCTTTCAAAAAGCCAAAGGTAAACCTAAGTGAGAGTTAGTCCGGAAGTAAAAGTCCAAATAGTTGCCAAATATTTTCATTCGTAAGAACTATACTTTGACTCTACTCCATTGTTAGAGTTACTTGCATAAGTTATTACAAACTCCTTGCCCTCATCATCATGTTGGGTAAGCACTGCTCCCAAATCCAACATACTCCAATCAACATGTATTTGACAACCTCTCATTGGACTCCTCAAAATAGTGGAATATACTTAACAAAAGCTCTTTCATGTTCATTTCCCCAACACCACTCTTGATCTAGCTTTGTCAATATTTTGGAAATATTGGTAAATTCACTCACATATCGACGATAAAAGTTTGCAAGCCCAATTAAGGCTTGCACCTTAATCATATCTGAGGTTTGTGGAATACACAAGATTGCATTCAACTTGATTTGTTGAACTCCCAATCCTCCTAGATATGGATATATGGTATGACCCAATTACTCTACATGCTCCTAAAAGAACTTACACTTTCCAAGATGCAACTTGAGGTCATGAGTAATCAATCGCTCAAATATCTTATGCAAATGTTTTTCATGCTCCACCACTGTAACACAATATACTAGAATATCGCCGATGTAGGCCCGGGTCCAAGTCCGGCTAGGATCCTATCCATCACTCTCTGGAACTCAGAACTTGCATTCTTCAACCCAAATGTTAAATGCTTCCATTGATACAACACATCCTCGCCATGCGAATCAATTGTCCAAAGGTTTTCTTCATCTCAAATATGCAATTGATGATATCCTACTCTTAAATCCAATATATGAAAACCTTTGCATGTCTGACCACATAAAAGATCTTCTCAGGTGTAGGCATAACATATCGATCGGATTTTGTTTGTAGATTGATAGATAGGTAGTCATCACACATGCGTATATCTGTGTAATTGCCATGTATATCTTTCTTGACTGGCATCACCATAACATATGCATATTCTCTATATGATATCTCCGCTAATCTATTCTCAATAAGATCTTGACATCTACTTTAGATCAAATCTCTCTCCATATGGGTATATTGAAAGTGACAACGGGAAGATTGGTGCATGTGTTATCAAATCAATCTTTACACAACCTAAATCCTTAGTGAAGTCCAAACAGTTTCTGAAACTCCTCATACATGGCAAGTCATGCACTTTCAAATCCATCCAACAGATTCCGGCCTTGCAAGGTTGTAGAACTAGTTAGAGAAATTCCTTGGGCAGGTCAACCCTGGACTCGCGATCCATGTCCGCCACAAAACATGTCTCTCGTCATCGACTCGTTCGGTCTATGGGACTCGCTGCATATTTGACAAGCATGTGCGGCCAGCTCGGTCGGTGGAGCGAGAGGATGAAATCGCTGAAACATAGACGATCCGATTTCCACCATCCCGTGGATGCGATGGGATTGGTGGATGTTTCTACATCTTATGGAGTACCATTCAAGATTGAGGACCTTGTTAGTCGCCTAGCGTTGCGGTAGATCGTTCTTGTTTTTGGTTAATGATCTCCATCTCCTAAGTTTCGGAATTCGCGGAAATCAAATGCGTGGCATCTACTTCATCAAATTAACATACTTCACATCTGCCGCTGAACCTTGAGTTACCCCCGCAAACTTTGAGAAATAATCATATGTTTTTATTTTTCATATTGTTCGCCTTTTCCGGGCGTAATGTCTTTTTCTTTTGGCGTGTATTCACTGCGATGAATAATCGGAGAGATTAGACGAGCTTGTGTGATTCTTCTTCTCGTCATAAGTTAAATTAAGATTTGCAAAATTTAAATACGAAGTATATGCTTGAAATGTATTCTGCATGCTCAAATTGAAAAATAATGTTAATTTTTATTTTTGGAAAATGTTGACACAGCTTTTCCATGCTCTAGAATTACAAAAAGTCAGAAAATATTCATTTCTGAGAATGAATCCGAACAAAAATATATGGAAAAATGCGAGGAAAAATACGAGACGCTTTATCCCATTATTAGGGTTACTCACGCTTCTAAGTGGAAAAGAAGAGAAATAACACATCTCTTGTGTTCCGTGGTGATAGGGCAATAAAGTTAATAACTATTGGATATGCTTAGGCGAATTATTTATTAAGACCCTTAGTTCTGGAAGTTTTTTCATGCAACCTGATTAAAGAAATTATAATAGATTTATTTCTCGATGACTTGTTAGGCTCCAAAGCTCAAGGATTTGTAGGACTGGGTCTAGTGATTACGAGGATTCTTAACTTTTACGACTTATCCTTTACAGCATGCGTCCTGGTCTTACGAGTAGTAGGTCCATCATGAAGCATAGAAAGACCTTTCGGTTACAGATTTCAAGATGTTCATCCATCCACCCACCCAGAAAAACACACGTCGCAAGTCGCAGAAGTAACCGGCTATCACAAACCACAAACGGTTGAAGACGGCTGGTTTACGAACTCCATCTTCCTTTCTCATCCAACAACGTCACACGTCAAACTTCACCTTTGACTACACGGAAACGTCAACCTCGTTGAAGACGAGGTCCGCTACCAGTTTACTACACGTGAATCATGGGCACTCTGTCAGATATTATGAAGCAAAATTAAGCCCAAAATATATGGGCCTTGAGGGAACGAATTACCGCATCATTGACCACATTATGAAGGTCTCTATGCCCTGGTGAGCACGTAGCCTACTCTTCCCGCACCGCGAACTCAACAGTTGTCGAAAGGATAGTGCGATTCAGATCTCTGACAGTGCTCATAAGCACATCCGACTCACGTCAGTTCGCGCAAGAGGTGTGAAGGACCGAGATTGGCAAGATTATAAGAACAGCACCTGCGCTACGATCATTGCTTTGGAACTTGGAAAGATCTGCTCTCGAGCCCTGGGGAGAACTCCCGCGGGCAAAGATTCCGTTGCTTATATGATGGATTGTGTTTCATGCTGGTCTTTGTTAGCTGTTGTGTTCGGGACTTTTCACAAAAATTTATTTGCAATATCTTTATAAATTAACTCCCAGTCAAGGAGGTAATGGATCCTAAACAAGTACACTATTGTGCTATGTAACGCGTTCTAACCACACCAAATAACATCTAGCCATGCTTAGATAAATTTTTATGATTCAGATTAAATTAAAATTATATCATTCATATATATATATATATATATATAACACGTAAAGATAAAGAAGGTTTGTTACAATCTAAAATGATGGATTGCATTTTTTGTTGTTTTTGAAACGAAAATTTTCATTATTTTATTTATATGAATCTAATTTATTAAATATGTTCTATAACTCAAAGCGGAAAAACGTTTCTTCTGACTCATATACAATAAATAAACCATGCATGTATTACATTGTAAATTGTGACAAAATATTTGGAAAATTTGAAAATAATTTTTTATCAAAATTTGTTTGGCCTATTCAACATATTAGTAAAGAAATATTTGCTGTAAAAAATCCACAAGAATTCAATTTTCTTTAAATTTAGAAAAAAATTATAAATTATTATTCTAAACAACTTTTTACATGACTATTTTTTTTATTTTGTGCATTATATTATTGAAGAGTTATTATATACTTTAAGCTTGTAATGAATATGCTAAATTACCTTATTTTATTTTTGCTTTCAATTTACTTTTGTATTGAATGAGGTCTGATGTTTATAAACTTGAAGATTATATAAAAATAAATAAATAAATACATACATCAATTTTTTAATTAAAAAATATCAAATTTGATATATTGAATTGAAATATTTTTATTATGTGACATGAATTCAAATCATTATTAACTATTTATTGAGCTATTATTTTGGAGAGAGAATGATGAGGTTGATAAAAACCTTAATTTTTGTTTGCAAAATATTTTAACATTCATGGATCATTCAAAATTTTCAACTAACATGTCCAAACATTAGAATTCATATTTTTTTAAAATTGATATTTTTTTATCTCATGATTAGTCGAGCTATATATATCATAAAAAAATGCAAAAATAAAATAAAAAATAAAATAATTATGATAACATGTTATAGATAAACTTGTTTAAACTATTTTTCACAAATCTTGTAATAAATAAGTTGCTATTGATGCATCAAAATGAATTTCTGAAAAATCTACTTACTTGCATCAACCTTATGAATATCATCTTCATCAATGTATTGAAATTTTGATAATTTAAAATAAAATTTTATATTCATATGAATCATCAATGATGTATTAAAATGGTAATGTAATTTTTTGTCACTATGTAAACAACCTTGTTGACTTCTATTGAATTGAATTACACAAATTAGCACTCGTGATCATGATCAATTTTCATATTTTGATAATATATACAAATCAAATTAGAGAATATTTTAAATAATAAGCAAGATCAAAATAGTACAAATAATTGTATCTCTTCAAGGATGATTCTATAAAATGTATTGTCAAATATTTTTGAACTAAAATTGTAATTTTTAATAGAATTTTAATTATTATTAAATCATATTTTAAATAAATTTTTATTTCATAAGCATCATGACATTGTATTCGTATCCAATCATTTTAAAACTTATAAATTAAATTTTATCACAAAGAAATTTTTTAAAAAAATTATTAACCAATTTGAACATTAATTTTTTCATCTTCTAAAAATTTTATATTTCATTATATTTATAATTTAAATTTGTAAGTTTAAAGATAATTTAATTCATAAATTATCACAAAGTTTCAATGTTAAGAAAAAAAAATTACAACATTGAAAAAAATTAAAAAAATTCAGTTTAAATATTATAATAAATACATATATTCAAATTAAACTCAATTTATTTAATCAAATAAATTTTAAAATTAAACTTTCAAATAGAACTAAATCATGACATGAATTAAAAATTACAAACCTAAAATGATTAATAACTTTAATTGTAAACATATATATTGTAAAAATTAATCCAAAATTAAAATATATAACATTGATTTATATTAAAATTAAAAAATTCGTATTTATATTTTTAAAACTTAAATGATAGGCTTAAATTTTTAAAAATAATATATATAATAAAAAAAATAATTATTTAATATTAAAAATTACATTTAAATATCTTAAATATTTTATGATGAAAAGAAATAAATCATTTGTCAAAATGAGATAACAAATTTTTTTTCATCATCATTTGATGAAAGATTATAAAAAAAATAAAATTTTCAATATGAATGAAAAAATTTCATTTATGAGTGTAATATTCAAATCTTATTGATATGTATTTGAAATTTTTTGTAATCTATATTGAATTTAAATTGATTATATTGTAAATAAGTAAGATGATCATAATATGATTTCATCATATTTATTTAAGTTTGAAAGCTATAAGTTTTAATATTTTTAGAGATATCAAACACATGTGATTTTTAAAATAAAAAAATTAATGTTATTATTTTTTAAATATCCATATTTTTTTTCTATTCAAATTAACAATATAATTTTTTTAAAAAATAGAATCTTTCTTTTAAGTTATCATAAATTTCTTGTCTCATCATTCAATGATAATGCTTTGATGATAAAAATGTCAAAATTATTTAAATTACTAGAAAACTATTTATAAAAAATTGACTTTATTGAAAGTAATAATCCCATGAGTATATCAAGTTAAAAATCTAATCTAGTTTGAAAAAAAAATGAATTATCAAAGAGATTTAAGGAAGTCAAGTGCTTCTATTGCAATGGATTTAAAAAAATGCTTAATGATATAAGAATATTCAACCAAGTCAAAATAAATCAAGATATTTTTTTAAAATGAAGGCATTGTATTTATTTAAATATACAAATTTATTTATAAATTCATGAGCAATCCCTAACATGATACATATGAAAATTAATATGATTTAATCCAAATATTTACAACAAAGAAATAATGTATTTGTGATATGATCCTTTTCCACTTTCTAGCTGATTATAAATATTTTGTATATTTCAAGTATAAGGAAAAAAGTTTTCATTTATTGGTAGATTCATGACCTAAGATTTGATGATTATGTTTGATAGTAAGAAACATTGTATTAAAATTCAAACTTGTAATACGTAGAGGTCATGAAGATAAAAATTGGCATATATGATCTACTCAATTTTAAAAATAAAATAAAATTTCATATCCAAAAATATTCATTCAGAGATAAAGATTCTGAAAAATTGCTTAATTAACTTAATTATTTTCAAATAAATTGACAGAACATAAAAAACTGTTATTTTTTATTATATACAATGATAAGCATGAACGGAATATGTTTTTATTGTCAATTTAAAATATTATTATTTTTTATAAAATTAATGCAGTAGCATATTTATGATTGATATGTGTTAAATCATTCCACTATCATTCATCAAATTAAAAATATTAAATTTTTTAAATAGATCAAAAAAATTAAAATAATTATTATGGATTTTTTTTAAATAATAAAATATAATTATTTTACATTATGGTATTAAGAGTATATTGCATAAACAAAATTAAAAGTTTCATCCAAAATCTAGTCATAAAAAATAAAAGTATCTTTTTTTGATAAAAAATAAAACAAATACTTTAATTTATTATAATTGTTCATAAATAATAATAATTATATATATTAATACTTTAAAATATTTGAATTCTTGAGATAATCTAGAAGTCCTGACTTAAGTCATTCAAGCGCTATAAAAAGAAAAGTATGAATTCAATCTTCATTGTACCAAGTTTGTTTTAAGATATTATATTCTTTTATATAATTGTCAATATTGTCGTGCACATATATATCATATCACAATGTTCATTGCTGTCACATCAAACATCATAACACATAGATCATCATACATGTTAAAGATCCGGACTTGAGAAATTTTTACCTCATTTGGCTCCCATAGGAGAGTAGAGAAATCATCAAAGGAAACACAAGTGTACCACAATTATCTTTTCTACTCTCAAAACATACACAACGACACTTTGCTCATAACCATAGTATAAAAGATAGATTACAGTTGAACCAAATCCACTTTGTGCTTCAAAGACTCAAGGTTCCCGTACTAGCTACTCTCCACCATAACTACATTCTTAAAGGTTCAAAATCAAAAACTGCTCTCCAAGGAGCTCTAATTCGAACTCTACCCCTTGAACCCTAGGTCTCATAAAAGCTATGTTGGTCCAAGTGGCCGTTTGCACTGGAAGTGCCCTTAGGGGCGTTGCTGGCCCTATTGGCACTTCCAATGAATGTTCTCTTGCATACGCACACCTAGCTAACTAGCGAAAATGTTACATGAGTCACGTCAGTTGTAAATGATTTCTCTTTCTTCATATATAGGCCTTCAAAAGGTACAATATAGATAAGGTCTCACAACCAGCATCCATCCAACTCCTCGTGGATCGATGATATGACAGATATCATTATGAGCACACTCATTGTTGATGTGTAATTTCAACTGACACATTAAAAACAAAACCTAGTGAACACATGGATTGTTTACTTGACATATTTTTAATAGTCCAAAAGGTATCAAATCAAGACTACTTATCTTGACATTGCGTAACCTTTACTTTACTTCTCATTAATTAAAGATGGTTACAAACCCCCTACTTTTAAGATGCAATGTCCTTGTTGCACACAAATTTAAACTATTGAACAATCAAATGTGCATTAGCTAAATTGTTAGCAGGTTTTCAAGGTGAGTCATATGATGAATATCTTTTCATTGAATCAAATATTCGGTTTATGGATATTTGTGGCCGTGAATACTCTTTTTAAGTATCTTTTCAAACTCAAATTCTTCATGATCTATTACCATAGTAGGTAAGTAGGCATAGGAGTAGGTGTTGATGTATTTGTGACCTCCTTGGATTGTGATACATGTTTCGAAGTTGTGACACATGAAAGAAGTGATATATTTTCATATATGATGGAAACTCCAATTAATAAGACATATCACAAACATGCTTTAACATCACAAAAAGACCAATGAATCAAAGGTTAAATTTTGATGTTCGCACTAGTGACAAATTGGTAGTGGATAATCTAACTTGATCTCTTACCTAAAAAAATCAACTTCATGCGAAGGGCATTTGCATACTATTTCTGTTGATTTTGAACAATTACCAACTTCTCCTTTGATGGATGTAATCTTTTGTATATGAGTTTCATAAAATCATTGACCATCACAACTTTGGTTGAAAATTTTTACACTTAACTAATTCTTGCCAAACTAGAAGTTGTCAAATGATATCACCATACATCAATAAAATGGAAACACTTTTGTGAAACACATTAACAGAATTGTTATATGCAAATTACAAAAGAGTGAAAATATTATAACACTATTGCCCTGATAACATTTACATTTTGCTTATTTATGTCATCTTGAGCCCATGGAGGAAACACACGAGTAACCTAAAGTGATTATTGCGGGGGCATCACCAAGATACTACGTTGACTTGTTGTTTACTACTGACAACACGAATCATTTCTCCGTATGCCGACCAAATGACAGGACTTCTAAATGCTATCTCGGTCTTCTGCATGCCGTGAAGAGGTGTTGCATCAAGAAAGCTGATGCTGGGCTTTATTCAAGGGTACCCTCAGTCGACACGGAGGTGGACAACTAGGAGCAGAAGTAAGAGCTTAGAGATGAACCACCCACACAGTCAAGCCAAGGTTGTTAGGAAACAAGGAATGTATGAGTTTAACAAAATCATTGACCATCGCAACTTTGTTGAAAATTTTTACACTTGAGTAATTCTTGCCAAACTAGAAGTTATCAAATGATATCACCGTACATCAATAAAATGAAAACACTTTTGTGAAACACATTAACAGAATTGTTATATGCAAAATGCAAATTACAAAAGAGTGAAAAGATTATAACACTATTGCCATGATCACATTTACATTTTGCTTATTTATGTCATCTTGAGCCCATGGAGAAACATACGAGTAACCTAAATTGATTATTCCGGGGGCATCACCAAGATACTAGGTTGACTTGTTGTTTACTACTGACAACGCGAACCATTTCTCCGTCTGCCGACCAAAGGACAGGACTTCTAACTGCTATCTCGGTCTTCTGCATGCCGTGAATAGGTGTTGCATCAAGAAAGCTGATGCTGGGCTTTATTCAAGGGTACCCTCAGTCGACACGGAGGCGGACAACTTGGAGCAGAAGTAAGAGCTCAGAGATGAACCACCCACACAAAGTCAAGCCAAGGTTGTTCAGAAACAAGGAATGTGCTTGTTGTGTGATTCGTATATATGTACCCTGCGCACTTTTTCTCAATACGGATTACATATCAACGTGTCGCCTGGTTGCCTGACTCTGAGTTTCTTATGTTTCATGTCTGTCGAAGTTTCCAAACATTCTGTACTAGGAGTTGCGGCTAAAAGAGAACAACACCAGCATAGAGCAGCAAGAACGTCGTCTAACAGAAGTCTTGTTTGCACTGAAGACCTCAAAATGTTTTGTTAAAGGCAGGAAGAAGCATCAAACCGCAAAGAGCCTAGTCAAACAAAAATTAAACATGGCTGATGGACGGATAGTTCCAGTTACAAATTATGAGTTTACAATGTACGGAGTACATCGTACATCTCACTCTCCATAGCAATATCCCACTCAAGCTTATTGATATAGGCTTCAGCTTATCTATATGAACAAGGTTCTTCTTCTTCCAAAATCAGCACATTGCCTTCATCATTCTCAATTTCAATATCATGATTCTCAAGAATAGATGAATCAGCACATGTTCCATACTTTTTGGGAGCTCTACTAATTCGATTTGATGATCTCCTAGTAGATGGTCTTGGTTGATCTTCATCATTTTGTGCTCTGTCTTAAGGCTCATCAACGACAACTTGCTCCTCCAATTCCTGTTGTTCAGGAATTTGCTCTATCTATTCTTTTAATCCGTCAATCCAATTTGAGCTATCTAGCGACCTCCACCCCTCGATGCACTAGGAATTCACAGGGCATACCATCCCTCATATTCCTAAATTCTTGTAAACCCAAATCCTGCATATAACGAGTATCCACCAAGCAACAACTCCACCACCTACTAACTGCCGCTTTGTGAACCCTTCACCCCTCTTGACAATTCTATTACCTCGAACCTGCGGGAAAATTTTCCCACAGGTTTTGGTCCCATGGAGGTTTTTCCATGGGACCAAAACCTCCATGATTCACTACCCACCGACCTCCACACTTGAAAGATTCGCGAGTTTCTATGTAAACACCTATGGATTGGAGCAAACTTATATCTCACCGTCTTTCCTATCTTCTTCGTCTTGTGCTTTTGTTGCGCTTCTAAAGAAGCTACTGCATAGCTGGCTCTTATCACAAGCTGGCTGATTAAGAACATAGAATTTTTGAGGAGATTCAAGGGAAAGTCAAGGATTCTACAGAAGAGGTTCGAGCCAGGCCCAACCTCCACACAACAGCAACCGCATGTGTCCTAAACTTGACCCTAAGTCAAAAATTCGTCCATAAGACTCTCCAATACTCTATCTCTGTCCTCGCACCCACTCCATTCCACAAAGAACAAACTCATGGGAAAGAACTCAGTTGTAGCTTCCAACAGTTTGGATCAAAGCAACTCAATGACAATAACAAAAAAAGTGAAATCGATTGAGAAAGCGACGATGAAATCATTCGACTATCAAATATTGCAACCGCTATCATGAACTTCAACAGCCGCGTCTTTCTTAGAAAATGAAGCTCGAAAGTGCAAATTCAGCTCATAGTCCCGCTTCAAATATTCGCAAAAACCTCCCAAACTTCCAATCCACACGCAGCTGAGACCAGCTCCAACATCTTAATCCAAATATCTGGCCCCTCCAACCTTTACAAAATTAATCTCCATCCCGTATATGTGCACTTTTATTCACAATAATTTCCAGAGAGAATTCCAATCCATCGGCACTATATAGCATACACCAGCGATCGCCAATGTGAAGTTTCTTGGTTCTCAAAACCTTCGCCAACTAATTTTAAACCTCTTTTCTTGTGGATGAGTCATTCAGACCTTTGTCTCCACAAGCAACGCTCTTGTTCTTCTACCAAACCACTAGCATCAACACCAGAACCTGCACCTACTTACTTCGAAACGGACTGTTTATTTCATATGCTCGGCATCATAGAGCACTCTCAATCCTAGAGCACTCTCAATCCAACCATGAGCATTTTTGAGAATTTCCGCGTATTTCCTATCTGACCAGACCGGCCCATATTGCACACACGAATCCCCTCAAGCTAAATTTGGATCTTGGGCCTTAAATTAAAGCCACAAAAATATTGTACCTACCTCCATCGATCGCTTGCTTCTCATGCTCCATTTCATTCTTTCAGTCAAGCCAGCCGTTAGAAATCTCATAAACCAGACACTGCTCTTGTGCG
Organism: Marchantia paleacea; assembly: GCA_014180765.2. NCBI lineage: Eukaryota > Viridiplantae > Streptophyta > Marchantiopsida > Marchantiales > Marchantiaceae > Marchantia > Marchantia paleacea. The sequence goes on along the minus strand of MUAA02000019.1, from coordinate 1,363,857 downwards.
CTCCCCTAGAGCCGACAGTGGTCGGACAAAGCACAGCCCATGCACACAAACCTATTGCTTTGACACCAATTATCGGTCCGAAATAGGAATTCACAGAGAAACGCATGCGATCAAGAATCGACACAAGTAAATAAGTGGTTCACCTCAGTGAGGCTATGTCCGAAGAACATATAGTCACTTTATTGAACAACCCTAATTTGGTCATAGAGAGCTTCTACCTGCCTCTTATATAGTAGTTTCAGCCCTAGTCTAACTTACTATAGTCAAACTAACTAGAGTTACTCAAAACCTGAGTTAACTCCTAACAATGATGAAACCCTTTAGAACTCAAGATATCATAGAGTTATTATTTTCGGTTTGGGTTATGAAGGAGCCTTTTTCTAATATTTATGTTATTTTCCACAAATTATTCATGAGGTTAAGTTTATTCCTTGTACTCCAATCATAGCCTGTCGACTAGAAATTTCCTTGTTCCCCATTTAAAACTTCAGAACATACTTTGTTCCCATCAACTAAAATGCTCTTCCTTGGTACCCATCCAATAATGCCATTAGAGATGTGATGTTTATTATGGAAGGAGAGCCCGGATACATCACATGGAGAGATCGTTGATATGCCTTGTAGTCAACTAGGGTAAGAACATACCTATACTTGATTCGGAAGGACTACATTGTTGTGGTAGACGTGGTGATTATCGATCATACTCGTGACACAATTTCAAAAAGTGTGATCACCCATCCTCCAGGATAGGCAGCGAGTGGAGTGACATCAACCAAGGTTTCCAAGTATAAGGGTTTGCAGAAATGTCACATGTTTGTTCCTCTAGCTTTGGAGTTATATGGAGCTATGGACATCGACTTCAACATGTTCATGAGGGAGTCCGTGAGGGCTTATCATATAAAGCAATAGGGGGTATCACTCTCTTTAGTTTATTATAAATCTATTTTAGGTAACATGTTTCCATTACTCTACAAATAGCACTAGCTGGTGCAATCCATAGGTAAACAATCAAGTTATTTTTTGTTTCTTTGGATGCTCCTCTTGTTTGTAGATCATTTGACTTAGACATCTCGGATATCTTAGTTGTAGTATGACATATTTTCAAGTGTGATGCTATTATGTTACCGGTTTGGTTTCATCCTTATGAGACTTGATGGGATCTTCCCATCCTTTTTGTTATTTTCATGTGTCTCTATCTAATAATTACATATATAGTCAGCAATTTCTTTCAACTTTTCTTTTCAACAAAAAAATTTCATTTTTACCTCACCATTTAAGATTATTTTGTCAAGATACAAGCTTTATCTTGTCAAAAAAGTACATGAAAATATTTATCTCGTAAATTTTTTTTTCTAATATTAATATTGGAATTAACTTACACATATATTTATATTAAATTGTAAATTTTTTTCATGAATTATACTCTTTTGTGTTATAACAATTGAATAATTGATCTAAAATTTTCAATGTAATGTTAATTGTAATATTGCGTTAATTGTAATATACACATCATAAATAATTTGTTTTCAACATCAGTATAGAAATTATTGTTATAATTTTTTTATTATTTGAAAAATGTAGATATTTTTAAATATAGAAGTTTTTTTAAAAAATAAAATCTTAAGATAAGATTATTACTTTAGAGTGATATAAATATTAAAAAGTGCATATTGTATAAATATGATATAGTTTTAAAATATATGAGATAAATATCAATAATATGCGATTTTTTCAATTTATAAATTATTTTATGATGTAAATTAAAGGAAAAATAAAACTCGAATCGATTTTATTGTATTTTTTTAATAAATTATTCAAAAATGTTCAAAATCTAGAAAATATTTAAAGATATATAGTTTTTTATGTATGTTATTCTATGCATGTAAATTTCCCTCACAACAAAAGTCTTCATTCAAACTTATCAATCTGTATACATATATTACGATTCTTATCATCTTTTTAAAAAGTCTGAGTTCTAACACTTAAAAAACCAAAACTTATGCCTGAATTATTTTACCCTCAATAATATGAAAAGTATATTTCTAAGGCTTTCGTGTTATATATGAAAAAAAAAGTATAGTAAAACATCTTCAAAGTATGTTCCTTATGTAAAATCTTCATCTAAACTACAATACCTGAAATGTATGTTCTCAATAGACCGAAAAGAAGCGTCAAAATTTGAACAATACTGATTCAATTTAATTATATACTAGCAGTAAGCAGAACGGCCTTTTCAGTTTATAGCTTTATGATCAAAATGAAAATTAAAAGGATGATGTCATAGAGTTCGAGACCTTCAGAATTAAACATCTAAACTTCTTTTGTCTAAAATGCATGTTGTTTCAGAATCTGCCCCTCCCGAAGAAACACTTCATGAAACATCTTTTGATTGATAATCTCCATCTCTATTATAGGTGTGCTATATGCCTCTCAATGCAGGCAATATCCCACCGCCTTGTGAACTAATTCTTCTTTGAGAAAATATCGAATTCTTTCATCGATCCTAAGAACATATGTCCGGTATTCCCCCTCCCAACGTTTTCTTCTAGCCGGACTGGGAATATGTGAAAGTCAAGCTGCCAGTCTTGTGATAGTCACGTGCTGCCTGCAAGCAAGTTCAACGATAAAGACTTTAGCCCAAGTTGAAAATTGTACGCGTGAGATTTGAACCTTAAACATTCGTTTGACTGATTCCTTGATCAAAAGGAGCGGGCCTGGGTTTTGCAGGAGGATGATTCTACTCTGGCCTGTAGCCCTCTTGTCAATAAGTCGTCGGTAAAGGCTTCCCTCTGTTCCATTCCATGCGTCTTCATTCGTTCTCGAAAATGTTCGGTCTTATCGTCAGCAACTCTGGTGTTGCTTATACTGGACAGAGTTGAATTCTTTAGTATGACTATCAGACCTCGACGTACTTTGACCATCATGTTCCTTGCCTCAAAAGAGTTGGTTATGTATGTAATCAGCCAGTCACCACTTGCCAGGTCAAGTATGGCATGAACGTCACGACCTCTGGCAGGAATAGCTTGATTCTGTTTCCGCCATAGTCTGTATCCATGTGCAATCTTCTTATTACTCTGTTTGGAGGCTCAGCTCTAGAGCATCGAGTTTTCTTCTAAATTGTGCTTACTAAAGCATAAGCTATGGGAGTGCCCACTGCCCTCACAATGCATTTACGCTGAGATGTTAGTTTTTGACAAAGTCTCGTGAGGAGATGATGTGCGATGGGAGGGGAGATATAAGACATTGTACTCGTGAAGGCCCTTATAGCACAAGCAGACGAACTGGGTGTTCAGCCCTGGAATACAGGGATAATGTTAAATTTTACAGATACTAGGATATCAATGGGCTCAATATCGATTACCCTTGCAACATGAATCCCTTTTTTATCCAAAGGTGGAGACGATCATACCCACTTCTAGCGGGATGTGCCGGCCCAAGCAGCAACTAGTTTTCCCTCACTACAAACTTCACTTCACTGGAGCTAGGCTTTATACGAACGAGTCCCCGTCCACCACTCCGCGTCATATATTCTGGATGCCGGGACCGACTTAGACTCCTCGAAAATATGCAGGAGCCGCGAGAGGGGGAGATGCTACCACTGGTGGGAGAGCGGGTGACACCAATGGCACCGGTGCTGAATCAGAGGGTGCTCTGCATGGACCACAGAGAAAGAAATTAGCATAAAATCATGAGCACACTAAACGAGCTGTACACTGATTTTGTGATTGTAGATAACGAATCGCAGTCTTGCCATGTGTGGTGAAAGTGTGGACAAGCTGTCTTACAAGGTCACGTTGACGGTGATCAGACCCACTTTAAGAGGAGCGAGTTTAGCGAATGCCTCTTTGGAAAGGAGAATTATGTCATCGGCAGCGTGCTCGACGATGGTCGCAATAACAGCAGGGGCCTCTTCCCCACCGCTCTTGATGCAAGGACTGTCTTTGCCGTTTGAAACGCATGAAACTGCCAGTCTTTTCCCACATGCCCGTCCTGAGTTCCAAACATGTTTAGGAACTCCCATAAGCATCTCATCCTTCACCGCTGCCACGAATTCAGGTCCACAAGCCGCGCCTGAAAAATTCATGTTCCACCAAACAAGTTGAGACAAACCCCAGTCTAACATAGATGCAATCTGTTCAGACAGAGCACGTCTACAGACCACCAGGTGCTTAGAATATACATGGCTGGTGATGATGCCGATTGAAACTAGAAGCTGAAAGCAGGAAAATGAAATTCACATGGTTAAGAAAGTGCATATTTGTAGTTGCAGGCAATGCTTCAAGAGCATACTTGTGTACGGTGGGCTGAAATACTTCGCTGTGAAAGTGTGAGCTTCAGTATGAGCGACAGACACACACACTAGCGCCAGCAGCAGAGCTGAGGGTAGAGGCAATGATACGAGGGACTTTCCTCCTGCCATGTCCAAGCTGATGCCGCCAACTGAATGGCCGGAAGATTTGGAGGGAATTTCTGGATAAGAGTTCAGCTCAGCGGATTCAGTAGCTGCAATGCACCTGTTATTAACTGACGGCGAATGGCGAGTCTAATCCCAAATCTGATTGTTTGAATGCAAAAATCTACACCTGATATTTATACTTCTCCTTTGAATTCCGACTGGTACTATCTTCGCTGCGTCTTAGTTTTGAACGCCTCAGGGACAATGGAAATTCATTGTAGTGAAGCAAACGAAGAGTCAGATTATGTGGAGGAACAGTAACTAATTTGGACTTCTCTCTTCTTTGGAATTTGAAATCAACTGTAGTCTGCACGACAGTATCGTACAAATAAGTCAACAAAGTTTCTTCTTTGATGGGATGAATTTTTTTGCTGGGCTTACAGCTAGGAATGCATGGAATTAAACAATCAAATCGTAGTTGCTATTCAGGGTTAAATCGCACACACATTGCCTTGGAATATATGACAATTGGATTCTATTGGGATCTGAACTGGACATCCATGCTGCATTGTCTGCTTCCTCTCATTGGACGTTACTCGTCCTTTTATACGTTAAACTTCGTACGATCAACTGTGAGTTTCAGGTGTAGCTGCAACAGGAAGTGCTATAAAAGTTCGATTTGGCTGACACCAGGCTTAGCTTCTTCTTCTCGGGTTTCTTCTTCGAAACTTTACATTCTTGCAATAACTCTATTACTATCGAATGACCGTCCTATATATGCACAAGTTTCAAATTCAGGTTCAAAACGCGGAAGATCCAGATTCAACTCTGTCCAGCACTTTATTTCAACCTGTAAGCAAGTGATTGCCCTCCATAGCTAATGAGATAGATTGATTTTCAAATGTTTCCGGAAAAAAGTCAAATGACCCTTTATAGATCTTTGGCATTTTGATGTGGATGAAAATAAGATCTGTTAGATAACGAGAAGATTCTACGTATATTCTCAGCAGCTGAGACTACATATAGCTCATGTTGCTATAGCTCCTTGCTATGTCGAAACTACATGGATTTCAAAATGCTTCTGTCATGCTGCAAATGGAGTGCTTCCTTCACTTAGAATTTGGGTAGATTGCAACAGTTAATTTCTTAGCAATCTAATAGGCTACAAGAGCCCGAGCTCAAGCACGAGATCGACTTAATTTTGCACTTGATATGGATGCCGACTGGAGGAAACTAAACTACAAATCTGGTATCATGAGAACAGTTGCAATTTGATTGTAAAACTAGGCGAAGCTGTTCTAAATTTTTCTCCCATGGGTTGGAGAAAGACAAGCTATAACTTCCTAATTGTGGATGCATATTGACTTCTCAAAGTTAGATCAATTGAGAGCTACTCCGTACATTGTAAACTCATAATTTGTAACTGGAACTATCCGTCCATCAGCCGTGTTTAATTTTTGTTTGACTAGGCTCTTTGCGGTTTGATGCTTCTTCCTGCCTTTAACAAAACATTTTGAGGTCTTCAGTGCAAACAAGACTTCTGTTAGACGACGTTCTTGCTGCTCTATGCTGGTGTTGTTCTCTTTTAGCCGCAACTCCTAGTACAGAATGTTTGGAAACTTCGACAGACATGAAACATAAGAAACTCAGAGTCAGGCAACCAGGCGACACGTTGATATGTAATCCGTATTGAGAAAAAGTGCGCAGGGTACATATATACGAATCACACAACAAGCACATTCCTTGTTTCTGAACAACCTTGGCTTGACTCTGTGTGGGTGGTTCATCTCTGAGCTCTTACTTCTGCTCCAAGTTGTCCGCCTCCGTGTCGACTGAGGGTACCCTTGAATAAAGCCCAGCATCAGCTTTCTTGATGCAACACCTATTCACGGCATGCAGAAGACCGAGATAGCAGTTAGAAGTCCTGTCCTTTGGTCGGCAGACGGAGAAATGGTTCGCGTTGTCAGTAGTACAGAACAAGTCAACGTCATACCTTGCCGATGCCTCCGGAATAATCACTTTAGGTTACTCGTCTGTCTCCTACATGGGCTCAAGATGACAGAAATCAGGAAAATGTAGATGCCTTCGAAAGGAACTAAGATCTGATTCGTGTGATTGATAAGAAATTAAGAAGATGCGAAGTGCATAGCGATTCAAAGGCTTCAATACGAGGAGGTAAAATCCAATTACCTACCTCCCTCCTTCCCTCCCTCCCCTATAAAGACTGAGCTACACTAAAAGACGTCCATGAACTTCGCAATCCATCATCCATCAAGATCGATGTCAACCACGAGACTCAGAACCTTAAGAGTGATCACTACCGTAACTGACTCCTCCGGTAAAGATCAGAGAAACCTTTACCTTTCGCTGAGCAACCAGAGAATCATCACAACGTTAACAGTCATGAATGAGTAAAAGAATTTAACGTCCTCGGGGTCCAAAAGAGGAACTAGTGACCAAAACGAGTATTAAAAACCTAAGTATCTCTCACCATAACTACCTGTTTGATGTACTTAGCAAGTTTAATTTGACTGGAGTCAGATAAGAACTTGCTGAAGCTGTGACTGAAAAAAGTCTTGAAAAGAATTTCTAATGGAAAAGTGGAAACTGTTGTCATCAATCTGAGCTAGAGAGCAATGTTCACAGAAACGCTCATGTGTAGGAATACTTAGCCATTTATTGGTGTTAATGGCTAGAGAAGAGACACTGTTTTTAAGCTGCAAGTGATGAGAAGAGATGGGAATCTTGACCACCAGATAGGGTGCTGGTCTGTAAATATAAGTAGGATTTATGATCATCCTATATTTCTGAATCTCTCACCATAGTAAGTATCCATCTAGCCTGCAATGCAGACCATGTTCTTTCCATGTAAATCTGTGAAGCTCTTGTGATAGAGCAGTACCGCTGTTTGCTGATTTTGAATGTTTTAACATACCCCAGGAATTTAGCCAAGTTTGACATAAATTAAACCAACCAGATTGTGAAGTTTCGCATGCTGACTTGGAGATGTTGAATGATTGAAATGCAAGTCGGTGAGGGTGTTCACGGTCGAGAGCTTGGAATCTTGAATGAAGCCTACCACTGCTTTGAGTGCATACACTTCCATGTACATATCTCCCGCTCACATGACACTTCAAGAGAGGTCTAATAATCTTCAAACAAAATTATGCCCGGCGGATAAAACAGACTTGAAATGAGAAGAAATGATCATGGATGCAATGGCATCAGGGTGGAAGAATTTCGTGGTGGAGGAACGCCATTAGGTAGAGAATTTGAGAGTAGCAAAGTTTTGATTAGGCACTTCCCATTTTTCTACTGCTTCATCATTACGAAAGTACCTCAGACGTTCCAACAAAAACCTTAATGTATCTCTGTTAAGTCTAAACTTGTCCTTCCCGAGTACATCCCATATGTGACTGCATGGTCGAATTCAATAAGTTGGTCTTGATGTGAGAGCTCCAACATCGTTGACATATCCACAGCTATCTCAAATTGAGACGTGCATAGACTGTACAGAAACGAAAGCTATGGATACCATGTGAACATACCGGACTCGCGACCAGGCTCTGCAAACTAATGCCCTCGGAGCACTCACTGATGATGTGGGGAAGCACTCAACAAATATACGACGTGGAAGCTTCTGGGATGCACTTTCCCCGGAAATGGCTGCACAGTCTGATCACAAGGAGGTTACTAGGCCCTTGCTCGTCACACGAACGCTTTAATCACAAGGACTTGCAGCACACGTCGATCCCCAACCGCAAGAGTCGAGGCGAAGCAACGCACAACCTGCAGAGGGGAACAAATGTCCATCACGAATCACTACAAGCGCAAGGACCAGGTAGCTCTGACGAGCGAAGCTTATGAAAATACCACGGGAGATTAATACTCTTGGAAGTCCACATCTCACCCGTGAACATCCTTGTGCCACCAACCTTGCTTTCTACCTCTGCGGAGTGCATGCTTCGTATATGGTTTTTTAGATCCATTTTGTTTCGAGAAGTCTTGATACTATGGTAACTCATCTCTGGTATCATTTAACCTTATAGCATCAAAGTTTGCTTCCACTCAATACTGCGTTTTTACTCTTTCTATGTAGTTGGTTCTCTATACTCCAGCACTTTAGACATAACTGCAAAATTGTCTGCTCATTATATCTCTTCACATGTTTTTTAACTTTCAACAATCTCTTTACCGGGTTAGCATCTTATACATTAGATGATTGTGATGTCTCAATGCCCTTTAGAGGTAACTATAGCTCCAGTTGAACTTTGAGTTCTCAAAGTTTTAGCTCACACATCCTCTCTCAATTTTACAATATCATCGTGTTTGAAAACTATGAGGTAGAGGTGTGAGGTAAAAACATGCAACATGTGCAGGTTTGTCAAAAACCATAGCTTTGTAGAGGAGCAACTTGTTTGATCCAATTTCCAAAAGCCTATATGTTTGTTCATGTTTTGCATATCCATTGAACATATAGGAACAACACTTGTAATCCAATTTCTTCTTCATCTCCTTAGTAATGAATCAAGAGGGACAAAGTATAATAACAAAAGTGATGGGAAGACCCTATCAAAGCGAACAAGGTAACATGGGGCTAGGCCCCAATAGTATCATACCGGGAAATATGTCCTACAACATCTAAGATATCCGAACTATCTCGGTCAAACAGTCATCTCCTTAGTTACAAGTGAGTATATTTTGCTACCAAAAACTTTATAATATTGCACATCAGGTTAAATTCCTATATAAGTTTCCTCTAAAGTAACCTCTTTCAGTGCTGATGTAGGGATTGTTTAAAACAAAAACAAATGTATCAACAAATTTTGCCAAAAATGCTTCTTCTCATTGAGCATACATCTGGCCATCTTGACAACTAGACAATTACTCTGTTCTATAACTCCAGTTTGTTAAGGAATAAACAACATTGTGAATTTTTTCAAGATGTCTTTTTTTAACATAATTTTTCAAAATGTATGATAGAAACTATCCACGTCTATATAACATTATCATCTTCATCTTCATTCAAGTGTGATTTTTCACCATTAACAAAAATCTCTAAAACTGCAAGAAGGCTAATGACTTTTTTTACACCCACATTTTTTGATTGAAGTCATACTCAATCAAAAGAATATAGCTTGCTTTTTTTTATTGGTTTTGTTTGTGTGTACTCATACAAGTCAATATGAAAATCTTCAAGTATGTGTGATTGTAATACTTAGAAGAGTTTTGTTGAGTTTGCTTGCCCTTTATAGAAACTTCACAAGTGTGAATTTTTTCACCAATCTTAGATACTCCACTACCATATGCTTAAGATACAACATCTACAAGCTATCAAGGTTGACGTAGCCAAATCTCTTGTGTCAAACTTGAGATTTTTCTTTACTTTAGTTATAACACTCAAACTTGGATTATAAACACTTATAGCATTGAGTTTGAATAATTTTTCTCTCTTGTGTCTTTTGTTTTTCCAACAACTCCTTCTTGATATCAAAAATAACACATTTATTATGACAAAAAATGAATTCCATTTTTTTCCTCTTTTCTAATGTCACCAATACTAAATGTATTGTGCATCATATGAGAAACATGCCACATGTTCTCCATATAAGACGTTTCTATTGACACAATGCCAATTGACTCCATTTAATGCTGCTTTCTATGATGAGTAATTGACTAAGGTACATTTGTATTGTGTGTAAATGCCACAAAAAACTCACACCAATCTGACATTTGGTGCAAATCACCATTGTCAATTCACCACACATCATCATCTTTGCTTTGTGTCATCAAAGTCATATTATGATAGAATAACTTTCTTGGATGACTAATGTGATGATTAAATAAATCTTGAATATAAGTAAGAGGTTCTATCATTTACTCTCTTCATGTATTTGTATATTGTTGAGTTATTACTTTAAGTGTAACTTTATGATACTCCTTACCTTTGTAAGAAGTACAATAAAGTTTGTAATGTTCTAAGTATGATAATCTTGAGCTTTACACATTATGATTCTTGCATAAACATGACAACTTGATGAACATCAATGCTTTATCCTCATCTACATTGTAATGTCTTTAATAACTGGATTTTTTTTTCATCAACTACAAGCAAACCGTATGATTGTGGAATAACCCTTAGTCCACAATCAAATTGGCCGGTTGAGAGATTCTGCTAGAGATGAAGTAGTTGATGTTGCCTCATTTGACGAGGTGGCAATGTCTATGTTTATTAAAATTGTGTCGTACAATGATTCAACAAATTTCTAGATTTTTTTTCTTTCAACAATGCTATGGGCTTTCCACTTCCATATAAGATAATCTGCACCAGCAAAATTGATAATCATTGTTGTCATTATTCCAAATAAAAATCTTGCAGAGTCATGTATCTGTCGTTTGAACCTAAATCAATTAACGTGTGTTATGGTGTGTATGTGAACGGAAATCTAAAATTTATTGTCTGAGAATTGAAAATTGTGGATATGTTGACGCATATCTTAAGCGAATAGGTATGCACTTTCTACCGCCATATAGATGGAGTTGAGGATGTCACTTCTCCATGAGTGCGAAAACGTTGGTGTACTACTGTGACAGCAACCTAAGTTTTTGTATGAATTAAGTATTATGTTTTATTTGCTCGAAGTTCTCGTTTGATACCAGTCAAATCTTATCTTGGTTTTCTTCTGATACTAGACGAACCTATCTTGGTATTCGTTTTCCTTCATAGCTTTGTAATCAGTTTTAAGAGATAACAATTTAAGATATTTTCAAAACGTCATTTTGGTGATGATTTTACATTTAAAATGAAACATTCTATTAGTTTTATATTTTTAATCATTAATTCTTACCGAGTATTTTGGAACTTTACTGAAAACTTTACTTTTGTGTCTTTCAACATTAGATTTTCAGTTGTTTCAATAATGTAGAACAAGGACAAATCATCAAAATTCATAGAGCTTTGATAAGTATTTTTTTGGTCAACAGTAATTTATTGAAGTCACTTGTAGTTTTTTTGGTATTTAGTGATTACATTTTATTATTATATATATATTAATAAAAAAAAAAGTATTTTATGCATACATAAAATAATTAATATATAATATATAAATAATTATAAGTATATATAATTATTTATTTTAATAAATTAGAATAATTTACTCAATTTATATCACATGAAATCTATCGATGTTATTTGGGTTAGTGAAGAAAATTTGGTGAATTGATTTGAAGTTTTCATTAGTTATGGAAATCATCTTCTATGTTCGGATGAATTTCTTTTTGACAAAGTCGGATTTCCATTAGCCTTTAACATGATTCTCTAGAATGAAACACATGAACCTATTACACTCATAGGCATAAGATAACAATCAAAATGTTAACTTTGTGCTAATCACTTTTCCTATTCAGACCTTGTGAAATAATTGATAACGGGTTAAAACATGAAGTCAGAAACACCAACTTGGTGATATTCATGAATATATACATGAATATATATATATATTCAATTGAGTAAATATTTTATAATATTGCAATAAAAATTTTAGATGCAGACAGGTGAGAGCAAGAATGAATAAAAGCTTTTGTTGCTCAAATCAGAATACAAAGACGTGCATGACTTCGCTCATGCCGCATGGACCACACCGATGATTAATGAAAGTGACGAGGCAAAATTTTATTTCCAACATCGCCCATGCACAGGTATGCATGCTACAGTTTTTTTGATGTCGTCGAACAGATCTAAGCACTCATGGGTTCGGCACTCTTTTACTCGAGTCACGTTGTCCATTGTGCAAGACGTCTAATCTACAGAAACTAGCTTCGTCTCGATTCATTTCATCGAGGGGGTCCTAATAATAGTACATATGGACGAGGCTAAACTCGCATTTTATGTCATTACCGCAGCCAGTTATGTTATATATAGTTATACTCCAACCGCCAAAGTTCTGCCTCAACTACAAAAGTAGTTCAAACTTCTCCCTGAATCGCTCACCAGAATCTCAAAATTGCGTCCTACAAGCTCGTTTTGACAGGTACACTTCATGCCTTGTGCATGTGCGCCCCGTCAATCAATGGCTTTTAAACCAGTCTATAATGCGATCAAGTAAGGCAGGATCATCCGTCCTTCACTGCTGATGCTTGTAAGGTATTTGGTAATACGTTGAAAGGATTATTCGTACATGGCTCTACCCAGAAGGACAATCGATCCTCTAAGGCCAGGGGTGGTTGTCATACAAGTGACAGGGATTCTAGCCTACGAGGCTCGAAAGGGATTCCGATATGTACGCTCTCAGCTATCGTATAAAAAAAGCTATGGCATCTCAATCTCCAGCTAACTCGAGATCTCAACTGAACCCATGCAGTCATGACGAGTTTGGGCGAGGTTGGGGGGCCTACTGTTAGGCCTTCCACAGATTACTCCTGAAAAATTGTTGGGCTTCAGCAGAGAGTCTCAGTGGGACGGAATGAGATGAGATGAGACGAGTGATTGAGTGAGCTGAGAAATACTGTGCACCTACTATCCCACCAGATGGACCGGCAGGCAAGAGAAGCGGCTTAGAATCAGGATCTCTAACAGTGTACAAGGTTTGGTTTGCGAAACTGGACACTGTCGCTGGCAGTTCTGAACAAGTGTACATGTGCGCTCCATGATGTGCGCAATTGTGGTGTGCGGATCTCACTGATCATTGCTCTTCCTCATCCTACGAACACGCATCAGGCATTTTCATCAGAAGACACCTTCCTGGCTCGTAAAGCAGTATCGTAACAGACATACCAGCGGACGTAACCTTGACCGGCATCACATCAATGCAATCGTCTCTTTTTGAAATCGATTTGAAGCCTTCAACTCACATTTTCGGATATTGTGGGCAGGACTTCACGCTGGACCCGTTCCCGGACTCTCTGCGCCTAAACAGTACAAAAACAGCACGATCATTCACCATCAAGTTCAGATTGGATCCCACATTCAGAAGCTGAGATCGTTGGAGGCGCGTAGAAAATAACGAATTATTTTATCGAAATCCTGCGCTGTACGCCACCTCTGTAATTTAGAACAATCTCCTGTGCAATTCCAGCACTTCTCTCCTCGGCCTAGTAACACTCTCGAATTGCTCTTTCTAATAGTTCTCTATCCATTATGAAAAGTAGCACTTCTCCTGTCATCTTCATGTTTTGTATCTAGCGTACGACCTCGATCCCTAATGCAGCGTGTTGATAGCAGGCTACCAGCTGCCGCTGGTAGCCTGCTATCAACAACTATTTGAAAGGTACAGCAGGTGACTGCTCACAGAAGTCCGGACTCTGCATTTCCGATCAGCAAGTCTGAGATACTCTTTTCGAGCGACCTGGTTAGGGTTCAAGAATGCAGCATCATACATGCTGCTATCAACCTGATCCGTGACTTTGAATCGCCTCTATGCTCTATGTATGCGATGAGGTCTGGATCCCTCACACTGTATCCTACTTGTGGCATGCTGTCACAAGTACTGAGAAGGATAAGCAGAGTACCTATCGCAAAAGCCCAGAAGATGCCTTCAACTCTGTGGGGCTCTTGGAGAATTTCCAGATCGAAGAAGACAGGAAACTTTAGGACTGCAGAAATTTTGGACGCTATTATTCCGTCAACATTACTGAGATCCACTACCGATTGAATTATTGCTTAGGCTAGTGAGAAGGTAAGATTCTTCAATTCAATATCGAGCCCCGGTTACCTCTTCTTTTACAAAATTTTGTAGTGAAATGAAGGGAAATTAAAGCAATGACTTCCCTTCGTGGCCATATATTTTCACTTTTTCTGCTGTTCAAAGCTTAAGTCACTGATGTTCGGAGTGTAGAGGGATCTAATCTTCTGTTTCTATGGGAACGCTAGTCTTATCTTCATCTCGTGAAGACCTCTCTCCCTTTGACAAGTATTCGGAATACTGGATCACCTGTTTTTCCCAATTTGTGAAGTACGTGATGGTCCCGACGATGACTGCTTGCGTGCAGAGTCCCATTATAATTCCCAGCCACAAACCCTATCATTCATCAGATTGGATCATTAGATGGGGGTACATATGACAGAATTTCAGCTGAAAGCAACACGTGTCCCACTGACTCCTTCGCCGAGATATTAAGATCCGGCAAGGAAGTCGTCCATTCAACACGATCAAAAATCCTTCAGCATTCCATTCCAGCAATACCGCAATGACACCTAAGGCCAGATAAACGACTGTCAAACAAATCGCCTGACATGTCTTCGAAAGGACGGCAAGGATATGAAATTACTCTGCCAGTCAGATTGAATACGAAGGCCAAAACTGCAGCCGAGGGTACACCAACGCCGTAAAATGCCACCAGATTCGTGCAAGCCGCCAGGAGTTGCCATCCGCATCCTCTTGCCACGCCTGCACACTCACAACGACGGTCAATGTGATGCTCTGATTCTTCTTTCGCAGAAAGTCTTCTCGCCGTTGCTGTTCAAGAATTTCGCTTGAACCCTTGACGATTGTAGTGGTGCTTGAATGACAAGGAATGGGCCAATTCGCACCATTGAGAGTTCCTTCGAAGGCATCGACAACCGCCATGACTGACAATACTGGGACGATGGCCGCAACGAACTTGATGACTTTGGTATCGTGAGTGTAAACCCGGGGCCAGAGGAATCGCATGGAGTATAGACCCACAGCAGTGATGATGCCCTCTATGATTGCCAAGGTGAGGGTCACTCCCACAGCTCCACGTGCATGACCAGGTCGTTTGGCCCTCAGTTCGGTAGAAACTCTCATGCTTAACACATCAAAATTTTCAATACATCAGTTCATCTGTACCAGGAAAGGATCAAGGGTTCACACAGGAATCGTGAGCATTGACAAAGTGCGGACATTTTCTAGCAAAACACTTCAGGTCCACGTTTAAATGTTTAGCTAAGGAGTCGAGAGACTGACCTGAGCGCTGCACTGAGGCCGTAGTGGAACATGTACAGGATGGTGATCGTATTCAAGCTATGCAAAAGTCAAACATATTACGAAACATGAGCAAACGATTTGGGCTGTAGCACTCCTTAGCGAAGCGGTCATTGACAATGACGCTAGGGACTTTTTATAGCTTAGGCTAAGGGGAGACCACATAGCTACTTTGTTCCGGATGCCCGCTTTTTCTGGGGCTCGAGTGTCTCCTTCAGTTCCAAGCCTTTGAGTGTTCTTGCACTTTGAATGGCATTCACTAACCTTACTTAACCTCAGACGGTCGACCCTCACTGTGAATGTAGTAAACCGTAAGTAACTCGAGCCTTGGAGAGAAAAACATTCTCCAAGATTCAGCAAGATGCAAACGCCCTCAATACCACTCAGTTGCACCTACTGTGAAAGCGACAGGTAAATTCCACTGTAAGCACGCATCCAAATTGGTGTATTCTCATTTCCTGCGGTTGACAATGGTGGAGGAAGATGAAGAAGATCCAGAGATTACCAGATCGACAAGGCCGAAATTTCCAACTTGGGATTTGGCAAATGACCAGACAGAAGCACCACGATTTGAAAAGTCCAGGCGTCCATGCTGCAGAACAGCGAGTCTCAAAAGGTCAGCGTCAACTGAAATTGGTCATATCTGATGGATTGTTGGACACGGCAACAGCTAAAGGAATTGACTGGATTCCAATCCCAGCACTCACCACAGCATGACAGTAGACGGTATAGCGACTCTGAAGAACCTCCCTACGTCGCCGAATGCCCTTCTTTGAAATCCTTTCCAGGTGTTCCTGAATCTCGGGGAGAATTTGATGAAGAGAGCTAGAAAGATGACGTTCAGCCACTCGGAAATCCCGTTAGCTATAGCGGCACCTCTGACGCCCATCCCCCTCTGGAAAACCAAGTAATAACAGAGAGGGATGTGGCAGCAGAGGGTGATTGCGGAGAAAATCGCCATCGGCAGACCTGCATTTTGTGCCTGCAAGAATTTGACCAGTGGCTGGAGAGTGGCATAGGAAAACAGAGTGGGAATCAAATACCGAGCGTAAACACCAGCTCCATCAGATATAGTAGCATCCTGCCCCATGAACTTGAGAATCGGTGCCATGTTGAGCCAAATAAACGAGACCAACACGGCGAGGCAGTTGAAGATCCAAATCGCTTGTTGTACGTAAATTCCTAGCAGGGGATATTGTTTCTCACCATAGGCCTGTCCGCATAAAGTTTCTAAAGCACAAGCCATCCCCATCTGCTCATCACAAACCAGCAAACCAGCCAACAAGCCCTCAGCCCTTCAGTAATCCAGCGAGCTAGTCTTCTCAACTTTCAGACATGAATCCAAGTACATGGATGCACACCCGAAAATTCAACGATTGTTTACACAGCAGGGTCAAGTGGTGAAGGTTAGACGCCCGACAGTCATCCGCCCATCAGAAATCCAACGAGCTGATCCTCCCAAACGAAGAGAATCGAACGGAGGCATCGACGTGGACGGGCCAGAACAGAATCGAGATTCCAGAGCACGGTAAAATGGTGAAGGTTAGAGGGCGCACTGACCAGCACGGTGTATCCTGAAATGGTTGCAAGGGCCGTTGCAATGGAAGCACTCGCCAGAGCAAGCTCTCCCAGGTGACCTACGAACATGAGCGAAACGCAGTTGACAGAGAACAGTAATAGATTGACGATGATGATGGGAGCAGCCAGACTCACTTGCTGCTTCACCTCGCCTGTCAGCCATGTCCAGTAGTCGACTCTTTCTCTTAGACGTCCATCGACTTCTATGTTATCATCTTCGAGCAACGGTTCACTCAGGTTCGATGACCCGTTCACGTTCACACTCGCCATCGTCTTCTGACTACTTTCCAACTGACTGACTGACTGACTGCCCGACTGATTGACTGATTCACACTATTTCGGCAGCAATGCTCTCACTTCACGGCAGCTGATGCAAATCACGATTGATCACAGTTGTTCCTCCACCGCTCTCCTCCAGTAAAGAGTGAGATTTCACTTCGGCGCTTCCTGGACGAACAAGTGAGAGCAAAAGCCAGATTCTCTCGTCCCTGAGAGCTCCAGATATGTAAACTCGACGCAGCTTGAGAGAATGTGTGCGAGTCACGAATCGCTCAATGTGCAGCGAGCCGTTCCGGTTCGAGGGGGTTCTACCATCTAGTGCAACTAAAGCTGAAGGCGGAGAGGCAGATGAGGTATGAGGTCACGTATGTGTCCGCAGACATTGACCGAAGTGCACAACCAGGACTGAGGCCAGGATGAGTGCCCTTGATCACGGATTATTGTTTACCCACGAGCGAAAAATCTCTTCGTGAGCCCGCAAAGAATCGAAGAATGGGGTGGTGATAGATGCGGAGGAAACAAATGTTTTCTCGGATTCCTACGAAGACAACGGACGAGGACACAATTGAAGATTGGCCATCTGTGTGGATGTGGCTCCGAACTCCTGCCCGCAGTCTCTCTGTCTGCTACGGCAACGACGAAGAGAAAATTCTAAAGAGGAAAAGGAGAAAGGAATCCCAGCAGCGAGCTGGGAGATTTGGATTGGACTTGCTCTGCCCTATCTGAAAGAAATCTGGGAAACTAGGCAGGAGGAAAAGGAGGATAGATATTAAGAGTTAGACTCTATCTCAGTCGGATTCATGCTTTCTTCTTGGCAGTGATGTCTATATAATCAGCAAACAACCTTCGGGCTCATTCCAACCGACCACGAGTTTGGAAGGAGCGACCCATGATATAGTATTTTAGTCGCTGACTGACACTGTACGAGCTCTGCAGTCGAAATCTGGATAAAGCCTGACCAAACTGCAAGGCCCAACCGAATCTGTAAGAGGATTCAATTCGAGCCTCGGAATCCAGATTCAGAATTTGATCTTTCTAATTTCCCTCTGTCCGAAAAGTAAGAGGATTACGCCATTGGAAAAAGTACAGTCACAAATCGCCGTCGGGGTTCTGCACGCTGCGACAGTTGACGGCGAAATTATCCATATCAGAACATCCAGGCAACCGGGTGCTCCAGCTACCGTTCCCGTACCATCCCCTTTTTAAGCAACAGGTGCTCGAACAGAAGTCACCTTCCCACTACTCTGTGACCGCAGCCGTGAACTTCCAAAATGCCTTCCTGTGCAGGCGGTCATAAACCTTTCAACATAGGATTGAAAAGTTTCAACGTCCGCCGGATGAGCCGGGCTCTGTCCAAATTGCTGAGGCTCCCCACCATCAACATGGTCCGGAGTGACTTTGCCACCACTGAGAAATGGAGTATCAAATTCCGAAGCACTTGCTAACGACCTCGAGGAATGCTGGATCATTTGCAAAGCAAGTGTGTAGATAAGACCTTCTTCCTTCAAACCACGGACAGTCCGGGAGGACTCCGTTGAATATACTCTCCTCGGCGTGTTTTGGATTCACGTGCTCGTTGCACGACAGCACACACTGTAAATTGTTCACTGATTTACCGGGCAGCAGTTTCGCAATACCAGCTTAAATTTGCTTGGAGATTCGAGGACGAAAGCTAGGGCGACTGGCAACACAGTATCTGTTTGCTCTTGTCGCCTTACGAATAGAGCCCGACTCATTGCCAATGGCGACTCGACTCTGGTGCCGCTTGAGTGGCCCCTGCTTCAGCCACCCGGAAGTGTTGCTAAATATCATATGCAATAATGACGAATAGAGTTGCAGCAATTGGATCCTCGAAGTACAGGCATGATGTGTCGAACGCAGTTACTGCTTGTCGCCTGCTTGTACGGCAATCCGCCCTGGTGTTCCGACTCGCCTTCCCCGCCGTACAGAGGTACAGCACAATGCACAACTGAGTGGCAGGCTACACCGAATAAGAAATGCTTTAGGTAGAATATACTTCTCAGTCCATCGGTTCAAAGCAGCTGGTGCAAGCTGTGATACTTCGACCTTACCAATTATTTGTCGCATGAAGCTTGCCACTCTCGACTTTGCTCTTTTTCACGGCCAGTGAACTGGAGTGAAGGAAGCAGTTCAACTCAAACATAGGGACAAAACGGATACTGGTTCCAGAAGGTGACAAGAATGGTTCCATCTGTTAACTGTTCTCAATCGACGGATATTGCTCGGATGCGCTCTTAGAAAGGCATAAAACCAAGCGCCACAAGACCGATCCTGCTACGGATTGAATAATATCATATTATTTTCTCGATGACAGTTCAGGATTGGTAAGGTAACCCAGATTGACTGATTCAACTTAATCATTACAGAAATTACGCACAATCTGAACTTTGGGGGTCAGCTGGCGTCCAGGGTCAGTCTGACGTAATGCAGACGAAACAAGCAACTGCGACTACTGTGGTTACAGCACGATTACAAGGACTTTGGCAGGAGTAACATAATTTTCTAACAATGTCACTTAAGCTACCGGCCAAAAGCTCAAATCCAGCCAACTTATAATATCGACATCATCAGTGGCATAGTTAAGACCAACAAAGCGTCAGGAACATGTATACCCAATTCGATAAAAGAAATGAATAGTGAGAGAGTATAATCGATTCATGTCCTTGTCTCAAAGCTCAATAACAAGCCCATGACCTTAATTTAAACTGAAGATGTGACCTTTTAAGATCGGCGACAGCGAATTCACCTTGATGCTGTCAAAGCGAAAGCATCCAATCAGCTCAAAATTAAACTCAGAGCGTTGTATTATATTCATTTTCCTGGTGTGAGATCTACCTCAAACGGGACGCTATCGGCTGAAGGTCTGCTGTAGCCTTCAAACGTTGGCGACTGCCAGGCCATTTGGCAGGTGTACCTACTAGATGTGGAAGCCCAGCATTATGCCTCTATTAGAACCCGTTTTCTCATCAGCAGCATCGACTCCCAGAATGACAGACCTGTACGAAGTGAGGCCCTTTTTTGGACAATTTCATACAAGGCTCCCGTTCAACATCAGGAAATAGCAACACAGTTCGGGACCTACAGAAGAAAGCCTGTTCCTGCGCAGCCGCGGATATCATATTCTGTTGCTTGGTTGAGTTCGCTGTGCATGTATATCGGACTCAAACCTGATGAACATTGGCATGATGGATAGAATGGATGAATTGGAATCAGTCTACGCAGTCGAGCCCAATGTGGTCACCCTCACATGCTGATTGCATGCTCAATTTCCATGAACCACTTTGTTCAACAGAGTTCAATTGTAACTGGGCGTCCTTACCTTTTATAGTTGATGACTTTATTTGAATGCTTGATGACTTATCCTACACGGCTAGTCACAATGCCATTACGAGTCCTAGTTGTGTCAAGACTGACTAAGTTGCTCAGTCCCAAATGTTTGAAACAGAACAAACGTTGGTCAGGCCTCTTCTATCATCTTTCAGAAAATCATTTCCAAATACCAGAGAGACTTCTACATAGATTCCAAGACTGACTACGTTCCTCAAGTCTCAAATATACTTAACAGAGTATTGAGGAGATACAAATTTCAGGCATAAATTGTATAATATATACGGAGTACATCCTTTACTGGTTCTTGATCTCAATAATGGGTGTATTCAATCTTTAGTTTCAGTTTCAGTTATCATCGGAGTAGGACTAGTGGTAACTCTGGAAACTTCAGAAAGGCGGTAGCTAAGCGTAAGACTTATTGAACTAAGACCAAGCACTTGAGAGGGGCCAGTTGCTCTTTGGTGCCGTGAGAATTAGGAGATTTTGTAATACTGCACTAGATTTGGCCTCGCTGAAAGCACGCAGAGAAAGTCAACCGAACCTGCCCAAGTGATTACGTTTTCTGCCATGTTGAGTTAGAGTTATACCTACGACTTACTTCATCAGTAAGTTACAAGCCGACGGGAAGCACACGCTGCCCTTTGGTCTACGTGCGGTTTTCTTGCCCTCCCTGTACTTTTATTCGACTCTTCTTCAAGATAGTCAAGGACCAACGTAGACGGTCACAATTTGACATTTCAGTTTGGAAACTGTCTTTTACCAGAACTGTTGAATGGTTTACCTGTAAGTCCGTGCAAAGATCATCAAAGGGGAAAGGTAAGTACTTGGTTCCCATGAGAAAGGTAAGGCTCAAGGACAACAGTCATTATCATATGCCTGGAAGTACTTACTACTCGACATAGATGAAACTGCCATATGCCAGTTGACATGTGGAGGGCCAAACTTTATACTGACGACGCGTGGTACAGAGGAGTTGAGAGCGAAAACAAATTATGAGATGAACAAATTTGGATTCTCATGCTTCAACTCCGGAGTCACATTGTCAATATTGTCACAGTGTTCCAAACAAATTGGGGAACAGCAAGAGAAACACATGCTCGAGTGGATACACACAGATTGCCAAAGCTGTAAGAAATGACAACATGATGGCCAGATTGCAGTAAAGACAAGGGAAGTCACAGTAAAATTGACCCTCATCTTTCAAGAACTTGAGGAAGGGGTAATAGATAGTGTATTGTTCAAACCCATTCGAAAAGGTTAGTACCCATGAAGTGGACAAGCTGATAGTCTCAGATCTCCAATTTCTCAGCAGTACTGTAGTAGTATATGTCCTGTACTTGTCCTTCAAGACTGCCTTGGGGTACCACGGCCTGAATGCTCTAAAGGCAGGTGAAGGTCACAGTAACGTTCCTTCTAACGTAGTTCGAGATCCTTCCTGTGCATTCTGAAATTAATCGTATGAACCGCTTTTCTATGAGGTGTGATGGGCTCATTGCAATCTTGAGTTTAGTGAATTTTTAAGATCAAACGTCGAGCGTAGTTTTTCAACTGAAAGTATTTTTACTGCAGTTGCGTCGTACACTAGTTTTTCTTGCCACTTCGAGCCTCATTCATTAGTACGTACATTCTGAATTGGTCGTACTACGTCCACCGAGAAGTTGGACTCAGGGTGGTGTAGGGATGAAAACCAGTCGGCCCTAAGACTTGATTATAAGAGATCTCATGATTCTTTGATCTCGTTTTTTATCAGTAATGCGTCTTCAGTTTGAGCAGAACCACTCCTTTAAATCGCGGTGAAATGTATTAAGAGAGAACCAAGAAATTTCTTTCTGTATATTTCACTATTCTTGGATCTCTGTGCCTCTGCACTTGACGTATGCCTGCCTCGTAGCTCGTGGAATCAACCGCTGCTCAGATCTAGCGGACGTCAAGATGCGAGTTTCCAAAGGATGGTCGGTACCCAGCAAAGATTTAAATTGAATCCAGGTGAAAATTTGATCTCTTCATGATCGATATGACAGATGCACTGCTGGTGGATTCGTCTGATCTTAATCGTTTTTTGTTTTTACACTTCAGATTAGATCAGGAGGATTTGACATTGTTCACGGCTTGCAGCAATAGCTTTCTTATAGTAGTAGTCTTCTATGTTTTGTCGTGAAGGCTGAGAAGTATGTTAATAGAATTTAGATCTGATTCCAGTCAACTACTCGGCGGTCAAGAAAGTGTACAACGAATGGGCATTTGGACTACTTGTGGGATTGATTGCTTTGAATTAGTATGGATCATCCAGATTAGATACTCTACAGCAACTTCGTGGCCAGCAACAATTTCTTCTATCCAATTGACGATACTTTCCTCTGCTAGCTTGACATGAGCACTGCGATGTTTCAACCATGCCGGAATTTGGAGTGAGGTTTCCCGATGCCAGCCATTTCGATTGACATTCGAAGTATGCAAGATCCCTCAGAGGTTATCCATCTCTTAACCTGTATTCAAAGCCCTTCCCTCAACAATGACCAAAAGCTTTTACATGACTGAGTAATTTGAGTGGGCTTCATTCCGTAGAGTGTCCTTTATGTCCTGATGATATCCTGTGCTTTATGTTATTACAAAGTTTACTCTGCAGTATCTTCTTGCCGATTACATGCTTCTGTTCGACTAGCATCCATCAGCTTAGTTTGTAATTTCGAATTCAATGTAAGACACAGATCCATAAAGAAGTTCCTGACATTTTTCCAGCAGATCATATGCAGCCGTACTGTTTTATGTTCTCCATTTGAAGAATTTGACGCACCACTGCAGCTATGAAAGCCCAGCGCAAATAGGTTTTCATTGAATCTTCAATTTCGAACCGGTTTCGACTGGTGTCATTACTCTTTTCCGACCTCTCTGCTTTCAGATTTTTTTAGCCTAATTTTTTGGGGCTTAACTTAAAAGAAACCTCTCTCTTTTCACCTCCTAAGAAGCATGCACTTCAACTTTATTACTGTTGTGTAATGTTTTTTGGGGAACATTGCAATCGTCCACTTTGTTGACACTTTCCTTACAATAGTAAATGCAGAACCTCGTAGATAGCCTGTGTATTCATGATCCCAAGCAAGTGTTGAAGGTTTTAACTGCGTGGAGCTTTCCTTTGAAGTCCGATACAGAGCAGTCTGTGGTTTATTTCTTGTTTTTCTTCTTTAGGCCGTATTTCAAACTGAGTAAGTTGTGGGGCTTCTTCTATTACAAAAACTAATCTAACGTACTGTCTGGATTACAAATAAACGACCCTTCGTGCAAATCTCAGCAGGATTTGCACGAAAGGTCGGTTATTTACGATTGAATGTGTACTGTATCAGGCGAGGATCAGTATATAGTAAAGAACAGCAGCCTCATGAAAGGAAGATTCACCTGCTCCAGCCACGACGCATGCGGCTCCATCTCCATTACGTTCATTCCTGCCTCATCTCAACATTGGTCTGAGCTCACACTAGTCTGAGCACTGTGGACTTGAATCATTCACAATTGTAAGTGGGGCCTCACCGGTATAAAGGAATCGGTTTATTTTGTTGTCTAGATTTATTCATGAGCGAATTAGAGCACTGAGCTGAAAAAAGTCATTAGTCTAAGGATTTTCTGATACTTTTGGACAGTCCGCGTAAGCATCACTATCCTTGTGAAGTATAGAACTGATCATGTCATCATTTACGGCACAGTTTAACGGCTCATTTTCTTCTACCCATGCTGAAGTGAGAAATATCTTCAAGCTGCACTGCTACCAAGTAAAAAGAATCTCTTCGACTGGTAAGCTAGCGACAATCTGTCAACATATTTGAGCTACATTCGAAGACAACGAAATATGCTTTATACTTTCAAAAGATATGAAGGAAAGGTTGAGACGACTTGGTACATCATATCCATTCGTTTTGTATTAACATTACGCGTTTTCAACTGCTATGTGTTCAGACCTGGGGAAGAAGACCAGAAAGTTGAATTCCTAATTAAATCTCTGCGTCTCGATTACTCTCAAGTTCTCTTGAAAAACTTTGACTGCAATCAGGCAGATATGGCGGACATTATAATTGAGTCTTTGCTCATAAAGATTGACCCTGCTGATAAATCTCATCTGATGTTGTCGGAGCTATTTGCAGGCTTCCTACTTCAGAAGAGGCTATTAGTGAGGGTACGTGGAGAGATCTGAAACCAACAAATTCCTGCATGGGTTTAGAAACGGCTTCACCTCCTCCCACCATATAACAGCATATCACTCTGCCTGTCCATAGTGACCAGCCAGGTCGACACTTTTCGGAACCTCAGCAATCTTTTAGCAGGTTTGCGCACGGAAGAAATCTCGGTAACGACACAAGGCTCCACGGAGTAGACAGCGACACCATATATTGTACAAGAAGGAACCACTCTTAAATAACTGAATCTAATCTTGGCAATCTGTAGCTCCGAATCCATCATAACTGTTTGCAAGTATCTCTGTCCTTATTGCGGTGTAATGCCAGTAGACATACCTGAATCTACGTCTTGCTCTGTCAGCAACTTCGGGCAAACTGGAATTGCTGACAAAGGTCCGAGTGTTGAAAAAGGGTCAAGACGGTTCTACCTTGGCCTTCGGGAGTTTCTCAAGACCCGGGCACGGTCCCGATGTGTATTATACATCTGCCTCACACCTGTAAATACATAATTGATCCAGTGACTGAAAGTGACTCACTCTTTTTGAAGATCCCCAATACTGACTGGACAGAAGGCAATGGACGGAGTTTGAACTAATGAATCCGACACGTAGTCCGTCACATCAGTCCCAAACTGAGGGACATATAAGTCCAGGGATGAGTTTAAATTGCTGTGTGGACCTGAGGAGTCTCAAATGGCAAGCCAAAGAACTTGTTTCCTCTCCTAAGCTCCAGTACCCACTTAAAGCTCGGTGCGGTTCAACAAAGTCTAACCACTGTGGAGAGTACAAAAGCAAAATCAAGTAGAACTATCTACTTCTGTACTCTCGATTTCTTTTAGATTGGCTGTTGACCTTAGGGTCTTGAGTGGTGGCGTGAATTAAATTCATCTATTCAAGAATCTAAAAGTTCCACTAAAGCGAGATTGAAACATCCTCTTGCTCTGATAAATTTGAAGTTGCTGAGTCGACCATCAACAGGTCTGAGAACGCTCGTGATCGAAACAGAGATGTAGTGAACGAGAGTCGGAATCAGCCCCCGTAGCTAGGAATTGCCGTCTGACCACAGTTCGCGGTAGATGGGAAATTCCAAGCCGATGAAGTCCTCGAATCTGCACATTTCAATAAGCATTCTGAGAGCATATCCTCCGTCCCGAGGAAAGTTATCCGTCGGCGGATGAGAATGTTCACATCTCGAAAGGGCCATACCTAAGAGTGCTGGTGAATCTTGAATCGGATAAGTTTCTGCTTCAGATGTAAGAGGTTGCGACTCGAATCATTCTAGGAGTTTCGCAGAGGTGAAAGCTCGAGTAGGCGCTTCAGCAATGAGCCAGAGGACATGCCGTGCCACACGCTGTGCAGTAGTGAAACCGATGTCGTGAGGGACAGAGCGATCCGTCAACTTTAACCGAGCACCGGTGGATCCCATCGACACACGATGTAAAGCGAAGGCGCTAGATCGAGTGCGGCCGCGGACACGGGTTCTCACTCGCCAGCATCTTTGCCATGGCGCAATGCAGAACTAGAAACGCGTCCAGCGGTAGATGAAATCGAAGATCTTCTCTCTCCTTCCTTGCAGGCTCCAACTGTCCATCTCACATAAAACACTGAGAATATGACACGTTTCACACGACGGCACGTTCATTTTTATAGTTTATTCGGACTCAAAGTCTCAGCCCAGAGCCGCAGATCATGCAACGAGCGGCCCTTGGGCCTTGACTTTGTGTGCCATGTAGTGGATGGTAATCCTGAGACCGTTTCGCCTTCTGGCGTACATCCCGATCTTCAGTTTGGGAGGCGTGAAGTCCCTGGGGTGCAAGAATAAACATTTGGCACTCCACGTTCCTCGCCCGCTGATATCATCGGCCGTAGAACTTCGATTTCTCAGCTGTTGGTAACTTCATCGGCCGGGAAGAATAGTCCGTGACCCAACGAGAACACTTTGATTCTCCGCAACTTTTGTGAAGTTGTTGAACAATGAAGCTCTTTCATGACAAAGGCCCACACACTTTTATCAAACCCTTTCAGTCTAGTAGCTGTTTTAATGATTTTAACATTCCATATTGCGACTCCATATTATTTGTGAACTGGAACATAAATTTTATTTCATTTCTTTTTTCTATGTTTTTCTTTAGAAACAAATAGGTAGAGTTTAAGGAGCAAGAATTGCTATGTAGCAAAATAAATTGTAAATTTAGTAACAACAATTATGATTTTTTGTTGTTGATGATTCAAAGCTTTAAAAAATACTAAATCATTTCAAAAAAATAATAGAAATTAATTTTTGTATTATTTTGATATTGAACATCTAGAAAAAGTACATGAAAATTTTTTTAATTATTCCTATTAATAATACTAATAACATAATGTATTATATCTAGTTTTAAATAATATTTTTATATATTTCAAATAAATTATTACAACGTTTATTTAATATATGAATCATTCATAAACTTATAAATTATAAAATAATATTGTGAGTTCTTAAGTTATTTGTGTGCATTGCTGCAATCTATTACTTGAATACAACAAGTTAAACATTGTGTGTCTTATGAAATCTAATATCTTGAATCAATTGTTCATCACCATATCTCAAACTGATTGTATCTTCAATATATATTCACAAAAGTAATCCTCATGTGGTCATTTGTACATGCTAAAAAAGTAATAACTTCATTGTAATGTACAACATATGTTTTCATGATATAGTAATTTTTCAAATTTAAATATACCTGATTGTGTCATATGAATAAAATTATCAATATAATTTTGTGATTTTTTGAATAAAATATTTTAATATCATATATTTTTTATCAATTTGAAATATCATATATTTAGTATATTTTTAAGCAAATTTAATTTTAACTAAAAATAAAAAATCCTTAATATTTTTAAGAAAGAATTTTATTTTTATTTTTTAACATAACAATGCATGAAGTAAAAAATAAATTACTACTTTCGAAAACTTTATCAATCACCATAGCATCATGTTTTTACAAGCTAGCAGCAAAAAAAAAAAAACATAAATTTTTTTAAATAAGTTGTTGTTTAAAGAGGAAGCTTTTGCTGAAGCACAATCAGTGATGATTTTTTATGATCTGTAATTCGTTATATGCGTTTCTTTTTTAAAATTGAAAAATTAAAAAAAAATTAATATTCATCTGCTTTGCAAATCATGCTATGATATTTCTTATCTATTATGAAAAATAATTTCCAAGGTTGAATAGAAAAAACTGCATAATGATCATTCTTATGAGTTATTGCTTTTGACTTTCCGAGAAAAAGCTTAAGTTATAATAATATACATCAATTAACAACTTTTTTCTTAGTTTGTGTATCTACTTAGCTTAGATAACTCCTAAGATTCTAAGAACAAGGAAAAATGTCTCACACAATTAGGCAACACCAATTTCGTTTATAAACTCATGGAGTCTTGAGGAGGTGTAGATGTATGTAATCTTGCGTATAATTCTAAGCCACTCCACCGGCATGCCTGTCTTTAATAGAGTACACAAAGTAGACTTTGGTGTCGTAATTCGGACAGGATTGCCCACAACGGTCCACCAATCCACACATCTGCCAAAGCTTTGACTTTTTATTTAATTGCCCAGCTGGTTCACTTGTGTTCTCTCCCTAGTCACATCTTGATACCCTCTCAAGAGTCATTGTTGGTCCATGTGATGAACGAACAAGAGTGGAAAAGGCCAAATCGTGGAGATACAAGGTAAAAGAATCTGTACCGGGAAGGAATCCGAATGCTGATGAAGCACACTAGGCCAAGGGACTAGGGGATAACGAAAGCTGGTGGAAAACGAATGCATTTTGGCAGCTTGTGTTCTAGTTGCATGGTGAAGCATGTATTCATAAGACAGTTATTATTTCAGAAGCTCGAATATGTGAACTTCATGTTAATGGAATTATTTCCTTTCTGCCGCGTCCGTCCACACGACATCTAGTTGCTGCGCACAGCACAGCAAATGATATGTGTCTACTCACCAGAATCAACTCTTAAAGATTTAGGAGGCACCTTATCTGAACAACGCATCTGCGGCCACTTGCCCTTTACGTTACGGGGAGTTAGAAGCCCTTGTAATGAGCTTGAAAATGAGGACCAAATCTTTTGTTCAACCTTGCTCGGATTGCAGTCAGATCTTGCTCAAAGCCTAAAGTGATAGCAGTCAACGCTGTGACCTCGGATACTTATCCTGTGACGAACATGGACATTTATTTCGTTGAAATATATACTCGCTGCTTACTTTCGTGACGACAGAATTCAACGCACTGCGCCGAACTCGCGCACGGTTCGGCGAAAAAATGTATTGGACTTTCACGAGCGAAATACTGCAGAGAGTCCAGAGCAATGTCCTCCTAACACAGCGAAAGAAGTTTGTGGCTTGATAGGATCCACATTTGCAGGGAGCATCCAAGTCCTGCTCTCCACCTTCTCAGTCACTTCAACCTGGTCAACGAGACTGCTCTTCATGATTCCACCTTTCTCCTTTACACCTCACGATAGAACAGCGTCATCCTGATCAAGCCTCCATTTACAAGACCCAGTCAGAGAGAGCGAGCGATTTAAGAACATGAATAGAACATATGTGTTACTGTACGTATGTGTTACGTTCATGAAGTCCATACTGAACGTAAGTAAAACATTCATCGTACTCTTGGTAAAAGTGACGAAGAGCATGATGCAGCCTATGTACACCATCACCTACACTGCATCGTTGTAATGAATGGCGTTGTGCTGGCTATAGGAGGGTTGACTTTGAATAAAACATGGATTAAAAACATCTCAGAATCCGGCAAACTCGTCACCAGTGGCCACATTGCGAATAGTCCTGCTCTGTGCCACTGGATCAGAAAATGCAGGCTACTTTGCCATTCTCTTCCTATATAAATTTCTCTTGGTCTTTGCCAAGGAGTTCATAACAATCCTTTAGATTTCACATCGCAAGGTTTCCTTAAAACCTCCACGTTGAGAACGCTTTCGTCTCCTTTTCTTTGTGTTCCAACTTTGTTCATGCTCTGACGCTGGATCGAGGTCCTTAAATCTGCTGACCGTCGCTCAGGATTCGATTTTCCTGCAAGCAACTTCACTTCGTTTTCGAACAGAGCAGGAGTCATGTAAGTGATCATCATATTTGATAGCAAGTTTAACAGTGAGAATCATTTTGCTGACCTTACTAGAATCTCCTTCATGACTTTGCACTGAACCTGCCACCGGCACCAGATCCAACCCGTGCAAACTTCAGAAGTCTGGACAGTTCTGCACTCTTGGGCTCTGTATTTTCTGAAGGTTTTGAGTCTTAGGAACACAGGAAAGATGCAGTCCATAATATCTTAACCAACTATCCTTATTGAATTTGAACAGATTCGCAGCTCCCAACCCCAATGTGAGTGAAGCTTCAAGATGTCGACCGGACTGCAGAGGATCCATGCTGGCATTGTCATCATCCCCATGACCATTCTGTCGATCATTATCATCGGCTTGGCAGGTGCATCATATGAAGACGTTTTCTCGTCGACCGATATTATCCTAGTCAATGCAGTGAGTACCACGCTAATGAGCTACGCAGTCCCGGCAGCTACTGTGGCGCTGGCTGCTGCCATTGGTGGTGCTTGTTACGCGATGGGCAAACCCGAGAGCTGGGTCGCTGCTGCCACAGCTTTGAGCACTGCCTTGGTGGCTTGGGCTTTCGGGCTAATCGTTTTTGGCTTCGCCTGTAAACAATCTGCAGTAGGCGGAGAGCTAGCGGGCAAGTTGAAAGGTTTATCCGGCATCTGCATCATCCTTTTCCTCGTCGAAACCATCTACGTCGCCGTCCTACACTTGATAGTTGCCCCATCAGGAGGCCCTACAGGAACTTAGATCATAAATCTGCTTGTGGTTTCAGTTAATCATTGTTCCATTGTAAACTTCCAATCGTTCTAGTTCCTTTCTCGTCGGGGACTCAGGCTCATGAGTTCCGATCTCTTAGTCTAGTATCTATGTCAATAGGTCAGGGGGACCGCCTACCGGGTCGTGCAAGCTCGTGATGGAATGCATCTTCTGTTGTGTTCCCGAATTGCGTATGTGTAGTATGTCCAGCACACAGTTAGACTTTATGCCGTTCCCTGCAGATCTGTAACATCATTCTTCGAGTATGAATCAATTCATAAACGCCTGCTGCGTAATAATGGCAGCTTCTTGAGTATTATAAATCTCATCCTGCGAGCATGACAAACGTTACACTGGAAGTTGCTCACAGCTCTACATCTGGAAATTTCTGTTGTGCACGAGAGATCATCTCGATATCCACCAAACTGAGCTGGAACATTTCATGAATGTCATGTAAACACGTAATTGAGCTCCAGTTTTATTATCAGTTGCGGGCAATTTTCAAATTCGAGCTCACGGCTGGACACATTGGTATATCGGATTCAGCGTGTAAGCGCCTTGCTCACATATTCTCTGGTGGAGACGATCCATCTTAAACTTCAGAGAGTGTTTATTGACCGGCAGGTTGTTCTCGAATACAGTTGGCAAGATATGATGTGCTTAATGTGTTTGGTATGATAGATCGATCTGTTGTTCAGAGATGTGGACGATCCGTACGATTCAGATTACAATATTACCAACAATGTTGTCACGGTGCCAGTTTATTTGAGACTACCTTGCATATTCAAACGCGTGATATGAAACATTTTCTCCCTTCGATATGAGAAGCAGATGACACTTGCCTGTTCTTAAGCGAGCATCACAAAACGTCGACAGGATAACTGGAACGTTAATTTCCAGACGTCGATTCGCTGAACTCGAAGGTCATTCATAGTCTGCATATGTCGTACTGCTACTTGAGTTCTCCTCTGCAGCTGATGATAATGCTGATAAAGGGAAACTATTGTCGATTGGCCACATATCACGATGAAAAGCTGAGAATATAAAACATAGGTAAACTGTTCAGCAGATGAGCACACTTGTTTATTGCCAAAGGAGAGAACATATTATCTAAAATTTCAGAAGCTGCCTCAACTTCATCAATCGTTCTTCATTTCCGAACTCCTAGAAGCACGTGCCCAGAGAGAGAATCCTGAGAGCCCAAAGCTCTGCAGCCACAGGCGAACCGATTGATTTAGAAAAGTGGCCAATCGGAAAATCGCAAGCACCTATTCTTTGCCACTGACCTGAGAAAGAATGCCCTTGTTGCGATGCCGTGAAGAATCTTCAATCCCAAGTGGTTTGCCTCAACATTTCGTCAGCTTTCATATTGGAAACGTGGGCCTTGGAAGTATTCAAGACAGAGCAAGTTCAAATCGAAGAGTATGAAGATAAGAGAAAGTATTTATTGTTCACCATTTCCCAGATTTTGAACTTTTCTGAGCTCTTTATGTAGAGCGGTGGAAATAGGCGCTATATTGTTTTGGCAAGATCAAGCCACTGGTGTATACAGCATGAATCCTGTCCGAAGAACTAATTTAGTTGAAGTGTGTGATTAAACTTGAGTGTGTGACTAAACTTGTGTCTTGATTATAGTGCGATGAAGATTAAACACACAAGACACAGTAATTAACATGACAGTTCCGCTCTGCTTTCAGCGTTCCGGGTGCGTTCGGAAGACTGCATCCTTATCCTTAAAAACTGGGCGTTTGGATTCCTCTTCAGAAGATGCACTCAACCTGCGCACTGAACATTAACGTTTGAGTGCCGGAATTTCATACAAGGATAGAAGACGCTCCATCTATGTATTTAAGTTCATGGCCCAAGAGCCACGTTGTCGTCACTGCATGTAGTTTGTGATTTTTCTCCCAGTGCGAGGCTTGTCTCCGCCGATACGCTCTCATCTTGCTCACATGATAATAAATGACAAACGTTACCTCGAGAAGTGAACAAACCACATTGAGAACTTTCAGAGCCTAGGCACCCCGCTGTACTGGTTGCTGCCGTGATGGGACTAAGCCTACCAGTGTCTTCCCGTCAGGCCACGAGGTAAACTTCCAAATTTAATGCTATCAGAGGAAATTAAATCCCGGATTAATTACACTAACTTTTTCTTTTTAAAAAACAAAGAAAGCCAGGTAAAATAACACAATGCATGGAAAACCATCAAGTCGTACATGCATGTATGAAACCAAGCAGTTAACATGAGGCTAGACCCCATTTAAAAAAAAGTGAAAAAAAGTCCAAGTAAAATAACAAAAAGTATAGTAAACCCCATAAAGCCTCACATGGATTAAACCAAAAGTGTAACAAGAGGCTAGCCCCAATGACATCACAATGGGAAATATATATTATGCAACTAAGATATCCTAACTGTCTAGGTCAAAAAGCTTACAAACAACACAGCATCCAAAGAAACATCACCTAACCTGATTGCTCTCCTATGGATTGCAGTAGCTAGTGTCCTCTACAGAGCAATGGAAATATATTTATTAAAATAAGCTATATAATAACCTAAAGAGAGTGATACCCCATTGCCGTCTAGTATGATGGGCTCTCACTAACATGTCGAACATATAAATCCAAAGCAAGAAGAACAAAGAGGTGACCTCTTTGCATACCCCTATACTTGGAGATCTTGGCTGTTGTCGCACCACTCGCCGTCCATCTAGTATGATGGATGATCACCCCCTTTGAAACTGTATCACGTGTAGTATCAATAATCACCACATCTCTGACAGTAACCTTGTCCTCCCAAACCAAGTGTAGGTTTGCCCTTACCCTAGTCGATTGCAAGCCATACCATTGCTCCATCCATGTGAGGTATCCACTCCCTCACGCAATAGCAAACACCACGTCCTTAATTGCATCATGGGTAGGTATCTTCTGACCTCTAAATGAGCAACAAATCATATGGACACGTGTTGCATCTAAAGTAGTATCACACACACACACATGTGAGAGCAAAACTGATGGATAGATCAAGCCAAGGTGGAATCTCATCGCTGTAGAATAAGTAGCTAGTGAGAGTTTGAAAGCCTTGATGCATGGTTGAGCCAAGATCCACTAGCATGCAACCTTGCCAAACCAAGAGCGTAAACAAGCCCTAGTAGTATAAGGAATGGTTAGATACACTAAGAATGAATGTAAAGCTTGCTAAAACTATCAATCCATCAAGCTAGATTGTAGACCTCTAGTCCAATAGAAGGGCAAAGAGGAAAAAGATGGGAACTTTTGTCGTACCTATTGGGGTAAAGCATCTCTCATATGTAGTAATAGTACTTGTACAAAAATGATCCTGTATCCACATCCCTTGCATACATCTCAAGGATGGGTCAATCTGCAATCACAAAACTGGAAGACACCAAAGGTGTTGAAAGTGCCCAACTAGCCAAAAATGCTATAGGTGACATCTCCTCCATAGATAATAAACCTAACCCTCCACATAAAATTGACAAAGATATATGTCTCCATATCAAATCTCCTATCAAACATTCGAAGTTCCCTAGTCTAATGATGTCACCAAAGACATCCATCATCCTTCTATCAAAGGCTGTCAAGAGTGATATGAATGCAGATGAAGGAAGAATCGTTCGTAGAAGGTAGGTGGGTCAACAAGTAAAATAAGAGGAGAATATATCAAATACCACCTAAGGATTTCCCAATAAAGGAACGTCATCTACATGCAATACATCCTTGTCAAGTGCAGCATCTAGGAAATGTGATACAAAATCCTAAGATCCTATTGGCACTCCTAGAATGCGTAAGCCGTCTGTCAATGTCATACATCCCTCCAGAAATTGGAGATGAGGAAGAATGTCCAAAGGAGACCAAGCTCTATACTTTGACAGCTTGACTCTCAAATTAACAAGATGAAGCTTGGTAGTCAAGTAATCAAAGGTATGTTTTATGTGGTCTACATGTCCAACAATGTGTGTATCATCCGCTAAGGAGGGGAACACACAACCTTGCACGGTCAAAGTATTACACAGAAAATTTCTATAATGAGCCATGGCAAATAGGGGTCCTCCCAAATGATCTAGCGAATACTAGCGGCAGACTATAGAACGGTGAGTCCCTCTAGTGAAAAGTCTTGTTGATAAAGGAGAGAAGAATGTCAAATGTAGAAAGATTGTTCAAAAAAAGTGAGTGTCAATAAAGGTTCATTAGCCTCTCTAAGCTCTCTAAAGATAAATTCATGTGAGACACTATTAAAAGCGTTCTCTATAACCACCTATAAAACAACCCAATCTGGATGGATATCTAGAAGTGTTCTAATACCCAACAATACCACCTTATAACTTCATGGTGTGACGACTCTAAATTAATATGGACAAAGATGCTGCTAGAATTATGAACGATAATGCATGTCTACGGTACAACTAACAAGACACAATAAGATCTCCTCAATAGCAATCAGTCTAATGCCCCCAATGTCCTTCTCCATCGTGAGAAGCCGGCTAGCACCTAGCATCTCACTAATTTACGACGGAATCTCCTCTCTCGCAACTAATGCATCCACCTAGAATAACTCCATGAAACCACTAGAAGTATCATCTCCTTGAAAAAAAATCTTGCATGGGGTTATGCATAGAGAATGGGCAAAAAGCGATCTATCAAGACATAATGGCTCCTCTTGCAGGTACTCCAAGACCTTCAATGATATTTGCTCGTCCATTGATGCATGTAAAAGGCGTAGAGACTAACCATAGATAAAGGATGAAGGGTCCATCTGGCCATGCTATACTTTCCAGACTGCCCCAAGATCCTACACCGTCGCAATCGAGCCAAATTTGAAGTATCATGTGGCTGAATCCGATGCCTAACATGTGTGACCATATAGAGTCCTCTTGTAATGAAGCAAAATATCTTCCTATGAATCTCCAAAATCTAGTTGCCAACTCACTATGTCGAGCATACCTCCCCTAGTATAATGTAGACATCATAATGGAAGTAAGAGAAACAAAAATCACCCTAACTTTTCCATGAGATCACGTATCAAGCAATCGAACGATCAACAAAAAGCACGTCTAGTCTCATCATGGAGTGCATGAGCCTCTGGAATAACCGTGGATATAAGATAGTCTTGAAAAGCTCTAGAATAGAACCTACATGGGATTCTAACCACTCCCACGACCTGATTGTTATAATGAAATATTCCTCAAAATGTCGAAGTTGATATGATTGTCCTCCTCATATGCGCATCCCAAATAGTCCAATCATAGTCTTTAGCCCTCGCGAGATAAGGAAACAATGACACACCATACATGTTGTATCATGCACCATTCTAGGCGGTCTCATGAGAAAAATTGAAACTATAACTAGCATAGAGAGAACGATAATGATACAAGTCACTTTTATCATGTATCTCCTCCCACCTGCAAAACCACAACCCTTTGACACCCTACCTCACATGGGATAATCAAAACCATCAAAAATCCTAAATTCTAAAAACACTCATAACTTTCTATTCTGATCTTCATAATTTTTCAACTAGGTCCCAATAGAATCAAGGTAGGAAGAGAAAGAGATAAGGAACGAAAAAGATCCGACCTGTATGTCATATTTGAGAAAAATCATTTAAAATCCTAAAAGTAACAAATTGCATATCTCTGTATACAATTCTCCACAATTTTCAATTTAGGTATCAACAGAACTCAAATTGAAAAGCGAAGAAAAGTATAAACCTACAATATGTGAAGAACTAATCCACGTCCCTTAATCTACTATCATCTGTCCCTTTCACTCACGTCATAATCATCCCCAATTCTCAATATCTAATTCAGATTTCAATCTCACAATATCTCAAATTTCAAATTGGATTTGTAGTTCAGTTTGAACTATCTTCAAATGTTTAAACGATTTTGAGGTTTTGCTGGAGCAAATTCCAATGTTATTTATTTTGGTAATCCTTTTTTATTCTTTCCTACACACACTTGTGAGATACTCCGTTCACAAATTTTATACTCATTTCAGTATAAAATGTTTGAGTATACTCATATTTTGCTACTCATTCACGAAAGTGATTTATAAATTCATATGTCTGAAACATACTCATATGACATATCCATTGTAGTTTGATAGCTAAGAATTATTTTAGTTGTACGAATAGAGTTGTTTGCACAACATTATTGATATTTTAATTTAAACTATTTGAATAAAATTCATAGTGGAGTTTTTCATGTCAAAATAAAATTATCATATTTAGCTTTTTTAAACTACAAATGAATTATTTTCTTTGATGTAATTGTTGATGAAAATTTTTAATTCTTAACTAATATAGATGATCATGATTCAAAAATCAAACAGAAATTGTGGAAAAAACATTAGCTACAAATAAAAATCAACAAAAGAAGTGGAAAAATATATGCAAGATGCATAATAATCTAAACATGTAAGATTACATAGATTAAAGAAATTAAAAATTAACAAATTTTGAAACATAATGATTACAAAAAAAATAAATTATGATGAAATTAATCTCAATCTTTCAAATCTTTTGAGTAGCTCCAAAACTAGATTAGGCATTCAAGTTTAGCTATTTCATCATGCATACTCTTGTATAAATTATACATGTCAGCATGTAGTTGTTGTCATGTAGTTGACAACAACTACATGATAATTCACATGACAGACATTGTACATAAATTCATAAGTTGACACTTAAAATATATTTTAAGTATCAGAAACATTTTAATTTCATCCTAGAATGTCAAATTTTTGTATCAAACGACAAATAAATGGTTTCATGTTTACACTCCATATTATTTGCATTAAACTGTGATATACTATTAGAAGTTAACACAATGTTAAATAAATGGGCATTATGACCATACCTCTGCAAATCCCATCATATTATTTTCTCTAATGTCAATCTCACATATTAGAAATCATCTTAAGAGAAATGATAAGTTTTAGAAAACTTCTAAGAAAGTTGCATACCTAATAACAAGTAGGCATGAGGCAATATTGTCTTGTGATATGTACTACTAACATCTAAATAAATTGCTACTTCAACTCTTGACTTAACATAGTTGTTCATAGTATGTTATCAAAGTTTTTAAAAAGTATGAAACATAATGATACTGAAACTTTAACAAAAAAATTATGAGATTTTGGTGCGAAATCTTTAGGTCTTTTTCATATTCATTAGGTTAATGTAATAAATTCTTTTGATATTTTTCTTAAGATATATGGCAATTTTTTTCAAAAAATATCAACATGATACATAATAATTTTTAATAATGTAAAATATTAGTTCCTTAAAATATCTAAATAATAAAAAATTCTTGCACATAAGACAAATATAAGATTAATACGTCAAATGATGTTCATAACATTCTACATTTTAGTTCATCATAAAATAACTAGGAACATATACATATATTTCTCCTCACTCAAGCTTTATTGAAATTCGAAAATTTAAAATTCTAAAATCATCATAATAAATTTGAAATAATAAAATGATGCAATATTATCAATTAAAAATAAATAATTTTTTCTTTAAAAGGTATTAAAAATATTAAATTAAGTGATTTAGATTCCAAAAAACAGAAAAAGTATTAAATATAAAATCAAAAATGAATTTTTTTTTTGTAAAATATAAATCTAATGCATCTCATCAATCAAAATCGAAATAAATTAAACTAAAACTTCAATTTTCAACTAAATAAACAAATAAATAAAATAATTTTCATTTTAATTTTTTAAATATGATTAATAATAAATAATTTTTTGAAAATTATACATGATACATTAAATTTTATTCAAGTTAGATTTTAAACTTAAATTGTAACTAATGATATAAAACTAAATTTTAAAATAAGATATAAAGATATACTAATAAACTTAATAAAAAATAATAAAAATGGAATTTAAAAAAACTTCAATCCAAAAATAAATAATATATTTTAAAAATTTCATCTAAAATATATTTTAAAATCAAATGCCAAAATTAAAAATTACAATTTTTTCCAATATACAAAAAATATTTTTAAAAATTAAATTAAAAAAATAATCACCAAAAAAACAAAAATATAAATTAATTAAAAAACATAAAAAAAACCCTTCTCTTGAAAAGGCAAAGAAGAAAATCTACAAGCCATATGAGGCCTTTGGCCCTTATTAAATTTTAAATATTTTAAATATTTTAAAATATAAATTAAAATTATTTTTATATTATTTTTGGTATTTTAAATAAAAAATCATATTTCACAAATCGTATTTCGAATAGTATAATTGAATCAAATTTTCAAAAATTATCGTTTTCTAAACCTACATTCTTTTAATCAAATGTGTATTCTCAAATTGAAATTTCACTGATAATATTAATCCTTTACATCCCTATGTGAAGAGAATTTGTAAAATTATTTAAATAGTATTTATAAGATCTTGAAAATCTATGTATAACATATTATTTCCAAGAAAATTGAATGCAAACATGAATAATTTTTATCAGAGTAACTCTATTCATGTTGCTTTTTTTTAGCCACTATGTGTAAAAAAAGGGATGTTACTTTTGATCTAGAAGCTTTACATCTAAAAACTCAAATTGATTATTCAATTTAGTATACTTCTTTTTTTTTAGAAAAAAATATATATAACATGACATTCTTCTAGATCTATTACATCGAATTTTTTTCACTATTAAAAACTTTATTTAACATTCACCATTATCATCTTGATCTTGAGAAAGTAATCTCATAAAAATAAGGATAACTATTATTTGAAGAAATACAATTTCAGAGGCAATTTCAAAGCAAGGTTGGTTCAGCTTGTTGAAGTCTAAACAAAGGCTTTTGAATATTTTGTATTGAATCAAGAAAAAAAAAATTAAATGTTTTTTTCATTTACATTGATTTTTTTTATTCAAATTATTTATTATGATGTTCTGTTGAATGGTGTAGATTTAACAGTATGTCATTTTTTTGACATAAAAAATAATTTAAAGATAATTTTTTTTAATTATGATTATTGAAAATAAAAAATCAATGAAAATAAAATAAATAGATTTATTTCACCTTTGTATCTACATAAGTGATTATATGTTGTGAGTAAGACATGCAATAGATGAGAAGCGATGATCTCATAAAATTTTATATTTTTTTATCTCATTTTATCATAGAATTCAAATAAAAATAAAATATAACAAAAATATCAAGAGAATTATTCTCATTATTATTTTTCATTTTTTTTATATATAATATAATTTTGTTATATTTTTTTCTTTGCTTTGTACTATATTTGATGATTTTGAGTCATTCAACCATTTAAATTTATGAATCATTGTTTTACTCCAACAAAAATTTGGCATTGTAAATTATTAAATCAAAATAAATCAAAATAATGATTATTTTGATTTTATGAATAATATAATTTCATTCTAACAAAATTTTGAATTGGTTCTTGCACCTATCCGGTGTCTCATGATTAGACTTAATTTTGAAAATACAAAAGGGCCTGGCTATTGAAAAATATATTTTTTAACAATCTTTTGAGTTTCATTATTTTCATAAATAAGAAATTACATATATCTATACA
Source organism: Marchantia paleacea (assembly GCA_014180765.2). Taxonomy (NCBI): domain Eukaryota; kingdom Viridiplantae; phylum Streptophyta; class Marchantiopsida; order Marchantiales; family Marchantiaceae; genus Marchantia; species Marchantia paleacea. Next base: position 1,323,688 of record MUAA02000019.1, on the reverse strand, counting down.
TGGGTTTAAGGCAATCGGTGATTCAATTCTCTACCTTACATAAAGTTAACTACAATTAGATTAGCTTAAACTTCTGGCGTATTTGCATTCACATATCTTCTATCAATCTATAAATTTTTTTAGTTTCCATATTCTCATATGTTTTAAAAAAACGAAACTTTTAAGAAATGGTGTTACATGAAAGGATATATAAAACTTGTAAAAAATATATTATGATTTTCATTTACTTAAAGTTACTTCAAATTTTGCATATAGAACTATAATTATCCACATTGCAATCCTGAAAATTCTATACAATCTGATTCAAACTTTTGAACAAAATAATAAATATTAAATGGCATCCATGTAATAAAAAAATTAATCATGCAATTGAAAATAAACTTAAAATTTTCAAATTTTTTAAGAGTAGTCAAATTTTATTGGATTGTATTTAAATTTATATCGAATAACAGCTCACGTGATCTATATATTTATTTAAGTAACTCAAAAATAATCTAAATTTAAAAAATATTTTCAAATATAACCAAAATTTTTAATTTCATAATTTTTACTTTAAAGCATCATAACAAACTATAAATATTTTCATTTTTCATTTTTACTGTCACATTACAAATTTTATTGCAAAATTTTTAAACATATAGCTCAATCTGTAAATGATTCCTAAGAATACTGTCAAAATCCATGAAAATTTTGAATTTTTATCCACATTATAATCATTATTGTAGACATCATGGCTAATAAGAATGTAACATTGTCATTTTTTATGAATAAAATAGCCAAATTTTCTCTGAAATTTTCAACGCAAACTTGATTGATTTTTTAGAGTATGATATAAAGACTTATAACGGTGTTCAAAATAAAATCAAAATAGTTTTTATGAATAAAACTAATAAAATATTCAAATCATTGGATTTATATAGATATAAGATTAGGATTTTTTCTTTTAACAGAAAATATAATTTTCTTAAATGATAAAAATATAGTTCTTTCATTTGTTCAAGCAAGATGAATTGCATAAGCTTATTTTTTTACTTTCAATAAAAAAATTTAGTAAAAATGAGCTAACTCAATAGTTCTATTTTCCAAATTTTTTAAAATAAAATAATCTTCAATCTTCTACTTAAAGTTATTGAATTGAGCTTTGGATTTTATTTAAATAATGATCTCAATTTGACTTAGTATAAACAAGACCACGAACAAAAATCTATGACTTTATTATTTTAAATTAATACTTATCTTCAAAGTTAGTAAGTATCATTGTACTACTGCTTGTATTTGGTGTACAATATTAATGCATCAAAATTATATATTGAAGTCCATGATTATCACCAAGTTTAAGTTCATATCAAAATAAAACATAAACCATCATATCTCAAATCGAATATCATCATGAAGCTTAAATCCATACCAAAGCAAATCATAACAAGTCAAATCTCAAATTGCATAATTGTTACCATGCTAGGAATGATAGATTCATGCAAATTCATCAACTTTAACATACAAAAATCATAAAATGATAAAATAATCATGTACAGATATTGATAACAAATTTTATCTACTTATGTGAAATATCAATTTTTCCTCTATCCATACATCTATTCTATTTGAACTAGATAAGATTTTTAATAAAAGAGTCAATCATTCAAAATCATGTTATCAATTTTCATTTTCATTTATCATTATTGAAAATAATATCTTTTGTATACTTGTCAATCTCTTGTTACTATAAAACATAATCTAAACAACATTACAATGATTACTCACAAATTATCATAACTAATAACTACCATCTTGTGGCAAAAGGGTTTGAAATTTTGTACACACAATTTATACACATTTCAACTCAGCAATAGCTTCCAAAATCAATGGTATTAAATTTTTTCATGTGTAACTAGTTATATGTAATTTAAGTGTGTAATATTACATAAATTTACATGATTTTTTTAAATAATTTACATTAGTTTTAATATAAATCAAAATTTTACATGATTTATATTATAAATAATGTAAATCAAAAAATTACACCCTTGATATAACATAAGTAATAGAATGTAAAGAGTAATTCGTATTTGCATAGAATGACTTGGCTTTGATGAAAGTGAAGCACATGAAGAGCGTTGAGTTTGGAACAGGGTGCTACAATTTGTGGAGTCCGCACCGTGGACAAACCAATGAATAGATGATGTGACATTGCTCTTTAAGTCACCTAGGACGTAGGCTCTCCACGGCGCTAACTAACCAAAATAAGGAAGGATAGTAAGCCCAACACAACGGCATCGAAAATGGACAATTGCAAACGTGGCCGTGCACTTAACGATCTTGCATTTGTACATTTGTCTTCATTACGGTTACACTAGAAATTACCGTGCAGCTAACCGTAAGTACACTTCTAAAATGTACCATGTAAACACTTAAACAGGGTTTTGCGCTTAAGAAAGATCCATCAGCCAGATAGTTTGACCCATTATCGCTTACCGAAGACTCAACCCTTCTCACTTGGCAGGAACTCTGACGCAGACGACAATCTGAGGGAAGAATCTACTGGATGACCTTCAAACTTCAGTTGACCTTGACATACTGACCTTAAGTCCACTTATCAGTACGCCACAAAGGCTGATAGACTGGGTCACTATCAATAGGAGGGACGAGAAACAAATTGAAAGCATCATGATTCGCATATAAAGGTCTATCATCACTCGCACTTGTACTTCAAATATCGAACCTCGCTATATCAATTCCGTTTGACATCATCCGCAAGCATGATTTACAGCGATGGTGACAGGCGGCAGGAAAGGACAGCTGATATCAAGTAGTATCGATACATACCTATATATGCACTGTGAGCCTCATTCCGAACCAAGGTAGGAGAACATAATTCGCCTAGTCTTGGCTTGCCGGCATATTTTCTCAACATTCCTGCTTATTTGGCCGTAAATGATGCCGTGTAACGTTCTGATCTAAGTTGGGTACTGGGGTGAGCACCCTGATATTTACAATTACCTGTAAATATCAGGGTGCTCATCTCAGATAGATTCAACTCTGAACCCTCTGTCCTCTTCCACCAGTGTCTGGACTACGTTGCACTTTAAGTAAATAGTCAAAACAACGTCGCAAGTAAGTTTCTGCATCTAAAAATGAACCTTGCGTGCTATTAACTCTTTAAACTTCGCCCATCCGAAATTTGATCGGAATCAAATAATTTACCGTCCGCTCAGTATTTGGATGTAATTATGAGATGCGGCTATTTGCTGTGTCACAAAGATCACGTTTTCAGTATTTATCTACTGCCTCATAGGAGCATAAGAAGTTATGAACTTCCTATGCTCATTCAGAAGACAGAAAACTAGTTCAAAATATAGGAAGGTCCTTACTAACCTGATATCAGAGTTGTTGAACTCCATTCTAACTCTGTCTGAACGTCGATCTCGTTTGGAACCAGATTCTTCAATCAATTTGCCATTGGCGGTTTAATGTGATTATGCTAACGTTATGTACTTATGCAATTCAATCAAGGCTTCTAAGCCTTGATTGAATTAATTGATTGAGTTTCAAAATGAAGCATGTGGGGTTTCATACTAGGTTCACAGCTCGTCGACATTCTGAGTCTCCGGTATTTCATGTGATAATCTCTTGATCACCATTTTGAACCTGTTCGTTCAGTTCTTCGTGCAGAAGCTGACAATCATTTACTTATACTAGACACTATGTTGAGCACTTTTGATTGCAGAAGTCAAAATGATTCAGTCCACAATGCTAAACATTCTAGAGTATAAAAGCATGCTAAACATTGAACTAGCCTCTATGAGCATTCTAGACTCTACATTCTTAAAATATAGAATTTAGTAAAGAATCATGATTCTCCAACTCCCAATCAGCTAGATTCCGCAGACACATCCTTGAAAAATCACGTGTTTTCTTTTTTTCTCAAATCTCTCGAAATTTTGTAACTAGCTACTTATTCACAACCCGCGCGTCTTTCCTGTTTTCCTGCCTTGCCTGCACAAGAATTGTTGGAGCATCCTGTAAGCAAGCTACTTATACACAGTACGTGCAGGAGAAGAAAGTTCCTGCAACCAACAGTACTCATGAGGTTATGCCAGCCAACAGTGAGAAAGATCTATAAAAAGCAGGGGCAAATCTGCCTGTCAGGATGCGGGCGATGGACATTTCCAACCATACACTGGTGTACAACTCTTCTTCATCCCACATCCCCAAAAGTTATGTGTCATTGTAAAATCACTTCATCGTTATTCATCAAGTTTACTAAAAAAGGTCCATTAGGCTTGAATTTATAATGGCTGGGAATCTTCGACGGCTACTGTGGCACTGACCGCTTTTGCCACGGAACTGCAGGATCAACGGACAATTGGATTATGAAAACGTTTCCTGGAGAAATCTGAGTTGTGGAAGTCTATATGCAGAAGCATATAGACTATGCTCAGACGTCAGAGCAAAGTCGATGTATCTGAGGACTGTGTGGATAACCACCTAATAAAGATTGGCAACTAGCCTGCACCTATGACTCCATAAATATCTTTTGAATCTTTCCTAACAGAGCCTGTACTAACGGCTCAGGGAGTGGAGAAGTTTGCAACTAGTTACAGTCATATGGTCAGATTTCTCTCATATCTGAATCCCTTATTTGCACTCCTTGATGTATCCGAGTGTAACAGATGACAATCACTTAACTGTACAATGGTGCAGCTGGAATGCAGAATTAGATCTAGAAGAACATATCTAGATCCGTAATCAATGTTCGTAGTCTACTACACTTTGTAAAGTGAATGTTAATACGTGCATCAGATGCAAAGTGAATGACCATCCAACAAATAATGCGCTGATCAAATGATCCACTTAATGCAGAATGTTGAACTACTTATATTCCTGCACGAAAGTTTGATTCTCCAAACCGCATGCAGCAGTTTGTATTCTTAACAATCACATATTGGTAACTTATTCTGCAATGGTACAATTGCGTTTGGTAACTGAGTGACTGGACCTTTTCTGGGCAGCTGATTGACGGACCCAGTCAATCAGTTACCGAGCGCATTGAGAGAGTTGTACCCCGGGAGCAAATAATTGAGGAACGATGGTCTGTTTCAACAGTTAATGCACAGAATGCACACATGGGGCGGAGAGGAAAGACCCAACAACACACACAATTAGTTACGAAAACCTGTTCTCGATGGAGATTCTGCACATGTGGAGTGTTGACTCTCCTGGTTCGCAGTCTTCAAGATCTGCAGAAATTTCAGACGAAACAATCCCTTCCACACATCGTTGCCACCGGGCAAGCTATTACACAGAGCTCGGTGAACTGAAGACCAGATCTTGCAATCTGCGGTCTACTCCTCCTTGAACAGATGGAAGAAGCTCCAAGTTCCAACTTGCAGCTCCAGCTTCTGGATCTCTGACATGTACAGTCTACACCTTCATGCCCAGTCAGACCATGCTACTGGATGCGATTCAGATTTAGACTTACGATGTTAGTGTCCAGATATTATACGCGGGATGTCGAGAAATGTCCATCTCTGGGGTCTCGAAGCATACAAGGATTCAAAAACTGGCACTCTTTCATTAACAACTTTTACATGTAGGTAAACACGGAACGGATACATTATTCTGCAGTGCGAGATGGTATGTACTGTACACTATTTATCAGAGTCTTCTTTTAGGCCAAGGTCAAACCCTGTCCGCTGAATGCAAGCCACTAGACTGTAAATATCTCCTAAATGCCAGAAAAAAACAAGACGTGATCCCTCCTTGCTTTTCCTACCTTTTGGGGATTCGAAATGGTCCCTCAAAAGTAGACTATGATAAAGACATCCTGTAGGGAGATAACCCAAGCACCTCTGAAGGGAATCACACAATTCTATGCTCTGGGAACACAAGCACTTATTTGTAGGTGGTTCGATACGGAAGTCTTTTTTTAATTGGGAATTCTGCAGTGGACAGTCCAAGGTTCTATATAAGCGTTGAATTATTTCTACGATTTTTCCACTGTAGCCACTAAGTGTCTGACGCCCCGTCAGATACGTGGAGGTGAGTGGCTTGCGGGCTGACAAGAGACGGATGCAGTGATAAGACAAGTATGACTTAGCCAGTTTAGAAGTTTGAGTTGTATAAAGTTGTGTATCAACAGTTTGTTGGTCTGTGAAGCATTCATATCCTACTTGATCCACTTGATGTATAAAGTGTAATTTTAGTTCCATAGTCGAAGTTTGATGCGACCCTATAATGTTCCATGTGAGTTACCCCTTCGATCTCCAGGTAGACAGGAGCTTCTCTAAACTTGTTACATCCCAGTTGTCAGATTCTGACTGAATAGAATTGTAACAACATAGTCTCAACACGAGGGCTGTTCTGTAACCAACTCTAGAACTAATTTCTATTTTTCTCTTAAACCATTACATCTACTTGAACTATTTGGTGAATTTTATACAATTTCTAGTTCAACAACTAAGATTCAAATTTTTAGTATTATGTAGCCATTCAAGATGCAGGAGTATTAAGAGGTAGTCTGATATGACTCCTAAATCACTTCTCTGACTCAGCCAAATAAAATATATGTAGTAGATGAGATTGTGGTGCCCAATCTGAGTGTACATCCAGACTATAAATTCAGTGGTGAGCCATTTTCTAGAAGCCAGTCTGACGAACCCATTTCATAGAGCGGGAGCAGATGCGGAAGACGAATGAAGTTCACCAAGAGCCACCCCTAGTGTGATGAGATCTAGAGGGGACATTAGCTTCGGCATCTGATCAATGTAGGAGGCTTTCTTACGTTGGAAGTGAACAATTTAGCACACGCTTGTCATGAGATGATCATTGTCTCGAAAGTTGTGTACAAACATTTGATCATGAAAGCTGTCACTAAACAGACCATGATCATCAGATCCACTCCTATACGTGTAAACGCCTTCTTGGCTCTGATCATCAATGAAAGAGTTGCTATAAACATTGTCGTAATTTGTGCACCCGCCTCTTTGATTGGTGATCATAGCCGTGAAGAGTTTCCATGAGCTCCAGAAGACTTTCGTCTGTACAAGGTTAGTTCCTGACCTAGTCAACGGTTCTTCTTGAGCTTCTCTGAAACTCGACGGTTTTCACGTTGTAATGCTGGATATATCATTTTGGAGAAGCAAATAACAGGAATCGCATTAAACAGAACGATCAACAGGTAATGCATACACATTGTCTGTAGCCTTGTACTAATTCCATCTGGTTATTTGATGTTGCATGTCAAGTTGCTTCCATCTTCTCGACAAATCTCACTAGCCCAATATAGGAATAGTTAGTTCGTAATTCATGGCCGACTACAGCAGCCAAAGATGGGCCCTGGGTTTGATTGTAGATCAAGGGGCACCCGCTTTCTTAACCCCTTTCTAGTCTGTATCGAAACGTAATATGAGCAACATAATCAAGACTCTGAATGCTGTTATAGATGTTAAAGTTAGTGAATTCTTCACACTCTTCCACTAGGACAGGCATTTGGATGTAACCCCAATTTGAAAGTGGACTTCACTGGCTGCCCCTCGATCTGAGGTCTTTCCGATCAGACTGATTCTGATGATGGCAGGATACATTGTGTTTCCCGTCACAATTGGTTTATCTTCTCGCTGAAATCATTGAGAAGACTTCATCCGGTGACTTCGAAGAGAATCTTTATGAAGTTCTTGCTTGTCGTTGCAATGGAGCCTAGAAAAAATGTCTACATTCTTTCTTTGTCATCGATGAAACCAAGGATGTCTACAAACGTGACACCTCTCACCATACACCGAAAGCTAACTACTCATTTCATGCCGGGTTGATACTGGCAACCAAACATTTTCCTATAAACGATCCCGGGACTATTCTGTAGTCATTGACGAACCTTTGACCCTGGATATCTGAGTATTCGTTTATGGTGCTGCATTGTTTGGATTCAAACTTTGTGGAAAGAACTTGAAGGAATGATGGGCATGATCGTACAAAGCCAGTGCAGGAGCCCACTTATTTCCTGATTAACTTTTATAATGGCATCGTCTGATTGCTTGTGATGGTCTGGTACTATTTTGGATGCCTTCAACTCTTGTTCTCAGGTTAGGTACCCACGGGTTTCCAACTATGAACCGGGCATTGAAGATTTATCAAGTCAGAGAAATATGAAATATATACATACGGATGTCTCTGACTGCTTGACTTTGATGCTATTCTATATAAATACAGCCATAGCTTAGAATTGTAAAGATAGATAGTGAAACAGTCAGGATTTCTGACTAGAAACTCGATGAATACAGAAAATTGAATGCATCTTTTTAATTCTCAGTTCCAGGAATTTTACTCTCTAGAACATTTAGCTTTGGGATTTTTACCAACATGACATTTTCACTGCTGATACCTTAGCAGGAAGCTGTTCTATTGAATCAGCAGGAATTCCCATTCACCCAGCTATAGTTTCTGGTACCAACTCGTATTAACTTAGAGCCAACGATTTGCAGTCTATGGTAGAGATATAACAGATGACAGGATGAGAGCAAACAGTGTACTAGACTCATTCTGAACTTTTAGAGAGCAATAAAGCAAACGGGCTGCTGTATGCATGGAATGTTGGATCAACTCTCATGAGATGTGTAGGTTGGTTAGAAGGGATCAGTTGAACGATCATCTCAGATATCAAATGGGTCATTTGACATCTGAGATGATGATTTATTGGTTAGACGAGTCTTTTGGTACATGTCAAACACATCAGCGTACGAATGAGGCATGTTGTGTCTCTAGATCCCGCATGAACTTCAGTTGTCAAGTATACTACCTCAGCTGTCAACCGAAACTGAAGTTAGACTTAACATATCTGTATAGTAGAGTGTAAGGCTAAGAATGTCATAACACCTGCCAGAAAGAACTTAAGACGCACACGGCAGTTTTAGCTTTCTAGCTGTCTTCAAGAAGGTGCGACAACTGAATCAGCTCCGTATGTGAAACTTGGGCCAACCCGTTCGATTGTCTTTCTCCCTTGTCCATATAATAGATTAGAGCTTGAAGCGCTTCAAGAACTCAGCCTATGTTTGTCTAATCAAAGTTCTAATCCCAAATCAGTTGCTAACGTCCATACTTATATTAGTTTTCAAACCAGCAACTCTCTCCGGGCTGCTAAGACTCAGCAACCATTCAAGAAGGCATGCAAGGAGAAAATAATCTCTTGAACGTTTCAGCAGAAGAGAACGACACAAAGATTTCTGTTATACCTTCCTTTATTTACAACTATCATGCTTTAACGTCCAAAATAACCTGCACTTCAGCATTTCTCTGGCTGTTAAACTGCCGATGTTAATTTTACGTATAACTCCGACGCTAATTAACTTGTATTCAAGATGTTGTAGATCTTAATGTTTAACTGTAAACTATTTATTGATGCACATCACTGGTAAAAGAATCCACAACAGACGGCAAAGCCATGTCAATTATCGTCGTAGTCTAACCTTGAGTTTACCCTCAAAAGCTTGGAAAAACCTAGTGCTTCCTTGTTTAAACTTTCCTTGTCAATGAGTTGGAATGTTCATGTCACCGTCACAGCGTGGGTATGCACTAAAATTCTGGATTCTTTTATATTTCCTGGATACGTTGTGTTAAATGGACATATTTCATCTTTGAGTATTCTGTAGGCGATCAAAACGAAGTAGTAGAGAAGATGCAAGACTGAAACGCAGAAAGACATAACTGTGACACCAGCTGTTGGAAATAATCGCCCTGCTGATCAAGGTAATAGTGAGCAATAAAATAACTTGATCCTCGCCGTGAAGATTGCATTCTTTTTTAAGACAGAAGCAGTACAGAAAAGGGACAATGGTTGGAGCATCTAAAGTTTCTATGCCCACGTCGAACACATCCTCAAGGGTACCTTTTACCAGTATTGCAACCTGCGAGATTGACGAGGAAAAGGACTGATCACCTGTAAATAAATCTCTGGTCGCATGAAGTGACACCATCGCGTATTGCACTGGTTAGTGCAAACAAATTTATAGAATCTGGTCCTTGTATTAGGCCATGTCGTCTGGAACTGAGGTTCTCCAGACTCATGAATAATGTAGACGTGGTAAGAAACAACGAGCGGCGATGTTGAATCATAACATTATCTCTGGATGTGGACAATTGACACATTGTGGAGCACCTAATCTCCTCATAAAGCATCCAATTCCAGTACACATTGTGACCAGTCAAGATTGCCGTGGATTGAGGATGAAGCCGGCCCGATTGCACGAAAGGCTGAAGTTGTCGAGGCCGAGCATGAAATGCTTATTATGAATGGGTGGAGTTTATACCTCCTGCATTCTACGTATTACATTTCGTTTTAAATAAATTTTATACAATGCATCACCTCTAACAGGCACAAAATCCTAAGAAATATTCGTGAAGATTTTTGAGGTTGCTGTTTCTTTCATTCTGCTACTACCACTTTAACACATGTACTAATGTAAATCCCTTAACACACGCACTGCTACTCGCCCACATTAAGATGAACATCTGAGTCAGATTCTTATTCTGGCTTTAAGTTGAAAATCATGCCACCTACAGGTGGAAGTGTCACCATCATGTGAAAATTGGCTCCACTGATACTCAAGGCCTGATGAGGACATCAGCGCACGAGGTATAGTACTCGCCTTGGTTAAGCATCCACCGCCATTGTAGAGTCCAGAGACCAGAAGTTACAGTCTTTGGGAGCCTGAAGCAGCCACCACAGAACCATTTGTCCGGGTCTCCCTCCTGCAAGCAGTTCTTGAATCTGAGTCTGGCGATTGGTTTGCCAAACTCCGACTGCCTTCCATTGGGCCTCTCCATCCTGCTCGGAATCATGCGAATGAAAACAAACTCTTCCTCTTGGGAAGGCACAGCGTGGTTTTTGGCAGGCCAACGCAAACATAAAGCAGAGCCTCTCCTCTTGATGGTCATGGGCCCATAGATATTTCCACGATGTGCGTATGCTGCTGAAACGGGTTTAGCACGCTGCTCGTCAGCTCCCTCATGCTCGCTTCCAGTGGGCCCATTGGAACAGGCGATCGGATCAGCAACACTCGCCTGCCGATAATGTCGACTGGGGTAATCGGAGTCCAGAGTCCCCCAAGCTCTTTGTGTATCGTAGCGACGAGCATATCCGTAACACTTGCCCAAATTATCCGAGAACGCCGCTGGATTGTTAGCATGCACACCACTGTAAAAGCGCCAATCGATGCACGCAGCCCATGAATGGCTTCTCACTCGACCGAGACTGGCCAAAACGACCCACAGGTATGAAAGAGCAGCAACTTTGCTGCGACGGCTGTGTGCTGTCATGATCATGAGAAGCTGAGATTGATGAAGGACTAAAGCCTTCTCGATCACATTCCGATCCTTTGCCTCAAGATGTAGACATTTGTGAAGTGTATTCGCTCACACTTAGGTTTTGATGTATGCTGGGCGATGGGATTTGTTTGCACTCTACACTAAATTAAGGCGTTCGAGTCGATTGCTCATATGTTGCGAACAGTCTTTGACTCTTAAGTCCCCGAGACCCGAGAATGATCATGAATGACGGCCAAATTTACGAGTAGCTGAGTAAATCCAAAGCCTACTTACCTCGGGAGATTCAACTCTGTCGTTTTTTCAGTTCCTCAGCTTTGTCTTCTTCCTCAGCTGCCAGCGTACTTTGGCATCGCTCGTCGTCAGTTACAACTTAGTCCTTCGTCAACATCTTGCCAATTGGGGGTTTGAAGGCGACGTCACGTATGCGAAGCTATCAAAACAGAATGAAGCTTTTGTCTAAAATTTTCTCCAATATTCAGAAGCGAATCTACTAAAGTCAATATGGATGTAAATTTCTTAATTGGGAGGCCAATATAAACATGAAGTTTATACCACTTAAAAACCTTTTGCTGGTCAGTGGAGTTAGAATAGAGTTCTGCAAGCCTTTCGGACTTTTGCTTACATTGTAAATGATACACACTGATCGTCGCAACCCATAGGACTGTATCAACAAAGCAATCAAAAGCCGGGGACATGATTCCTAATTGTTCTGTTTCATTCTTTTGTAATGGCCTTGCCGGCATCAGGCGTGAACTAGCCAAAGGCGACTCAGGGTTAACATAGAGGGCCTTTGCTTGGCAACACATGGAAACAAGCTCTGATTCATTTGATAACCACGCCCAAACCTCAGCCCAGGGTATATATAGATAGCTTCCATGTCGTTCCAGAAGTACTTTTAGCCGATATTAAGCTACATTGTAACTGCAGACCCTGATTGAACAAATGTGTACAAAGTTCATTGATATTATCTGGACAGTTCCATTATTCGTTCTATCGCTCGTATAAGATCCGCCCAACTATTGAGCACATCTCAGTTTCATAAATTACACGCTCAGCGTCAGGATGAGCGAGTGTCTCCACCTTCTATGCTTATGCTCGAGCTCTATCACCTGTGCATGCAAAATATCTCGTACCTTGTACGAGAAACCATTCAATGCGAGCGCAATCGCTCGTTTCTAAAGTCATTACGTATTTACAGCAGCGCCTGTTTGGTTAATGACTGCTTCTGTCCGGGACACAGAACTTCAAAATATTCGCAGAGTGTAGAATGCACCATTCGCCCAACCCAAGGGCTCATCTGAATTTCTCAGGCTTATCTGAGAACCTTCGCTGCCAAACCTCGCACGATAATGGCATCTGCTCTTAACATGTGAACGCTGCCACCTTGGAGTCTGACCGAGCGAGCGTTTGATTTTGCTACGTACGTGCCCAAGAGAAGTGCTTTCGTACTGGCAAAGCGATCTTTATCGTCACTGTTTTCGAACGTGCATGTGTGCTATTTCCTACAGGTCTTTGTCGTGTCAAGCTTTATCATGAACCGTTGAACTAGCAACGCTTTCTGATTCTGTGACTCAAATATGCCTTAGAATGAGAAAGTATACTGCCGCTGCTTACATGGACATGAATTCTCCAACATTTTTCACCGAGGCTGATGCTTCGTGAAAATACTACTTTACTTAAGACTTTGGTGGACTGTTGAGTCACTTCTTCTTTTCTCTCGGTAAAAATTTTACTGCGCCATACAATAATCATAACCGAAGGCGTGCATGTGCTAACACTACAAGCAGAGGCATCGGAGAGCAGAAGGTAATCAACACCACGTCGATCCAGTTTACAGTGATGGCCGTGACTACTAATATCAATGACTACTGAAGATCGAATGATGGGTGTAGTACGGCAAGATACGAGAACAATCTGATTCCAGGCATTTTTACACGAGGGAGAGTTTGGAGACGTAACTATTTTGATATCCGCCAGTGGTGGGACCCCCCTCATGCCTGAAGGATGAAGCAGTCTCAATGATCTAAACGTTTTAAACATGGTTTTCGTCGACATTTTTCTCGTCTGTATGCATGTTGATAGATACTGTACACCAATATTCCATTTTAGGGTTAACCAATTTAGACCAAGTATTGCTCAAAGGACCGGTGTTTGTAAATATTTAGCATATTAGGTGGCATTTATGACATTGCTCTGAAACAAACACTAGGAAGGATTTAGGACTTGTAGCCCGTCTTCTGCAAAGGGATTTATAACACCTGAGATACCACATACTCATTAGGCCTATCCGCTAGAGAACTCAATGTGCCAGGTTGCTTTCTGATAAAGTAGAGTAGAGTAGAGTAGAGTAGAGAAAGACTTTACAACAAGTAGGCCTTTTCCACTTTAGAGGCATCCAGTGCACCGTTTGCTGACCTCTACTCTGCACACCGATCCTATGGTCTGATGTATCTTCCAGCCTCACGCTGTAGATCAAAACCGCTGTTTGAAGCACTCCATGCATTTTCAGGTCCGCACCTAGTTTCCGTTGTGTATGGTCCCAGAGCTTTTATGAATCCCGATCTCTGGACTGGAGGAAGGCATATTCATTGCCTTCGTTCTTATCAACAACTTCCTGTGCATCATTCACTCATATCGTGTACTCTGTATTCCCTCGTATGTTCGTCGTAAGTCAAACCTCGTGGAGAGGAAATTACAGGTAAGTAGCAGTTCAACATCGCAAAGAATCCGTCGTCCTTCAAATTGAATTACAGGTATCTTGTAATTCAACATGGCAGAGAATCCATTATACGTAGACATTATTGATTTTATATTTATGAGTAATGCCTCGCCAGAAGACGCATCCTACGTCGAGCACCATGCGTCTTCTGGTGTTCGTTTCGGGCTATAATGTTCGTGGTTTGATTTTTAATCGCTCCGTACAATTATCAATAAAACACAAGAGAATGCGCCTACAATGCGCAGCTATCGATCTTTAAGGCAGCAAGACCATGCTTGCAGAGAAAAGGTCACAGGCTACCGTCAAGCATAAAAGTAGCATGGGGACCGGTGCCTTTCATCTATAGAATAATAAACTACTACTGCAAAAGGCGATGGAACCGGACACGGTGAGGGCAGTAGAACATTGTGAGGACAAGAACAAGTGCCGAACAGAGATTCATTCCTTCTCGTACGAGAGAGCATGGCCGTACAGAAACACATGCACTCCTTAGCAGAGGCCTTAGCCTCACTACGCCGTGCAGCTCAGCGTCGAGCTGCGGTGCACAAGAAGCTCGTACGACAGTCACACAGATCTGCAGAAGTAACTGTTGACGCTCACTACGTGGCCAGGCGAGATAATAATTGGGGCTGCTACCGCTCGTCTCGTCGAGAGCGAAGAGACTGGACTCTGGACAGGTTTTGATGGTTTTCCTCGATTTCATGGCAGCCCTTCTGACCTGTCAGGTGAGCCATACTGCCGTCCTTCACCCGAGGAACTACATACGCAATCATCAGTTTCCTTCTTTTAAAAATCTCCAGGAGTCAGACATGATTCCACGACGATTACATCCAATTCATTAGATTAGATATCCATATTTTACATATAAGAACATATTCTGTTCCCTTCATTTTCTGGAACCAGGCACTTGCTCGAGAACTCATCGTGTTCGGCCAATTTAGCAGACATGCGCAGTCAGATATGTCTCTGTCCGCGACGTTGAAATTGCGCCATTGTTGAAATGCGAAAGGCTGATGGCATTCTTCCTTTCTTCCACCCTCAGATCTAGACAGTACCTATCCGGTAAATCGCTGTCCTTGGGCCGTCCCTGCCCTTTGGAGTCGTGCATATGTGTATGGAGTGTTTTTCAATCGATCAGCATCGACTCACCTCCGCACCCTCGAAACGACCTGTGACCAACTCGAGCGCCTGCCCTCAGTAGATCAGATCAACATACACTAATCTACGCCAAGGGAGATTTCAACTACTACCGGACGATGTAGGGAAAAGATGGAAGTTCGAGTCTCGAGACCAATGCATGTCCAGTAAAGATTCAGATTCCGCTCCTTTTTGGACCCGCGAGCTCTCGAGTCTGGACTTCAGCTTTTGATCGCTGGACAGCCGAAGCATCTGAGCTCCATCATCATCACCGGTGTGCATCAGGCAGTCCTTTGTAGCCAGAGAGGTACACCCGGCGAGGTACGGATTGTTGTGTGGCCGGCCACAACAAAATCATCTCTGCTCCTTCCTTGATGCATGCCTCCCTTCCTGCCCGCCTGTTGGGCTTCGTTGTAGGTCCTGACAGTCATCGCGGAGTTCCAGCGGCTAATTACGAAGCAAAGTTGTTGAATCGGAGGAATGCAGTGCAATGAAATGGAAACAGTGTAACAGGGGAGCTGGTAGATGGCCGCGGCTGCCAAGGTTGCTGCGTTGGTTTGGCTCACGATAAGTTTGAGTGCTCTCTAAATGGGGACCTGGCCGGACGACATCCACAACCAAGTTCCCCTTAAACCGCGTCAATCTTACCTGTTCGCAGATTGGGGGAGGGATATTCGCTGGGCTCGCTGCATCGTAGGTGCCATTAACAGCGAAGTGCTGCCATCACTTTATTGACCTCAGCGCTGCACGTGTTCCAGTCCAAACTCTGCGCCTTCCAGCAGGGACAAAATTCCATGGCACCCTGGGCCCCCGCCTCCACACCCCAATGGCCCCTGGCGGTTGGGTTTGTTGTACGTCTCGTACACTTTCCTGTACTTCTTCAGTCCTTCTCAAGCTGAGCTAATTCAGTGGACCTGACAGAGCCTCGTCTTTCTGATGTTGGGTCCGTGTCCTAGTTTCGGACCTGGATTCGTCACGACTCCACCTCGTGACATTGCAATTTCGCAGCAGGCGGCCGGTTTTCTTGTCCGACCAAATAATTTGAACAGATAGACTTTGCTCTCTCTATTCCCTGATACCTTCCTCCTCTCCTCTCTCTCTCTCTCTCTCCCTCTGTGTCTCTGCCTACAAGCTCTAGCTGCCTATGTTGTAGCAGTAGTTATTCAGATATATATTCCACCGTCGAGCGTAGTTATAAACACCTTGCATGTGGAGGCGGATCTGCACAATTTCAGTGACAGAAAGACCCCCCTCATTGACACCGATCCAATCCAGGCTCGATCTCGCCAAAATTGGATGTACAGAGGTGGCCTCGTCGCCGTTCAGCGGACTCGGTGGTAGGAAATCTCGAGCGAGAGGTTCCATCCGAGGTTCGGGCCCGGTGAGGGTGGAACGATTGAGCTGGTGCCAGGTGCAGGGTCGAGCTGCCATCCCGAGCAACAACGTAGACACGAAGCAGGAGAATACGAGAACGTCAGACAGTAGACACCAGGTGCTTCCGGAGGCTGGTTTCTCGACGCAGACAGCAAATCGGGCGTGGACTTCGGGGTAAAAAAGGCATGGGCCGCTCTTCCGCTCCGCTCTTGCTCATCCTCCAGGCGGTCGTGGTGCTCGCCGCGCTGCTGTCGACGCCGAGGACGGTCGCTTCGCCGGTGCATTCCCCGTCGGAATTCTCCTCCTCTTCTCCGTGGCTCTCGAATGCTCGGAGGCAGCTGCTGGGTGACGGGGGCGGTGCATCGAACGCCCTCCGGCCGCCGAGAGGGATCCGGGCCGAGCTCGTGCACCGGGATCACGAAACTCGATTGGCGGAGCGGCTGTCGCACGGCGAGCGAGCGGAGCGCGATGTCAAGTTCAGCAGACTGAGGGCAGAGGAGCTGAACGCCCGAGGGGAGCTGAGACTCCGCAGCGGGTCGGAGAGGAGAGCGCTGGCGGAGGAACTCCAGGCTCGAGTGGACACGGCGCCGGGCGAGTACGTGATGAGCATCTCGGTGGGCACGCCGGCGCAGAATTTCGTGGCCGTGATCGACACCGGCAGCGATCTGACCTGGCTGCAGTGCTTCCCGTGCCAGGACTGCTTCGAGCAAGTGAACTCGCCGTACCTGCCGCTGAATTCCTCCTCCTACTCGCTCCTCCCCTGCACCGACGCCCACTGCCAGACGTTCCGCCGAGAGTACAACGACGAGTGGGTCACCAGCTGCAATCCTGCGTCGAACGACGACCTGCGACGAGTGGGCTGCCGCTACTCCTACTTCTACGCCGATTTCTCCAACACCACGGGCGACTTCGTGGCCGACACTCTGAATCTCCAGAAGCTCGACGGCAACGTGACCAGAGTCCCCAACTTCGCCTTCGGCTGCTCGCGCAAGAGCTTCAGCCCCACGTCTCTGTTCGAGGGCAGCGATGGGCTGGTGGGGCTCGCGCAGGGCGGCATTTCCTTCCCCGCCCAGATCGGCTCCGTTTACGGCGATGTGTTCTCCTACTGCCTGGTCAATTCCGATAGCTCCAGATCCAAGACCAGCACCATGTACTTCGGAGCCGAGGCCGCGGTGTTCAATGTCACGGGGCTGCAGTACACTCCCCTGATCAGCAACAAGGATAATCCCACCTTCTACTACGTGGGGCTGGAAGGCATCGCCGTGGACGGTGTGCCGATCGACATCTCCAAGGACTGGTTTGCCATCAGCAGGAGCAGGGGCGGAGTGTTTCTGGACAGTGGGACGACTTTGACGATTGTGGAGCCCCGAGCGCTGGCGGTGCTGGTGCGAGTGGTGACGCAGAAGATGAATTACTCGAGAGTGGATCCCAGCCCTTTCGAGGGGCTGGACTATTGCTGGAATGTCAGGGGGGAGTTTCAGTCCGATATCAAGGGGCCCAGCATCAGTTTCAACTTCACCGATGCGAATTACGACCTGGCTTTCGAGAATGCCTACATTCGGGTGGCCGACAGAGGGTACCAGCTGCTTTGTCTCGCTATGGCCCCGTCTTCCGAGGATGGCGCTGCCACCATCATCGGCAACATTCAGCAGCGCAATTTTCATATCGTCTACGACCGAGTTCAGAATAGGATTGGGTTTGCGAAGAAGGACTGCTCCTCGGCGCACACCCGGAGCTTCCAGACTCTTATTTTCATTCTTTTACAAACCGTAGTGGTAGCATTCATTCATGGCACCAGATGATGTCCCAGCCAGCCCAGCTTGCTTGACACAATCTTCGAGCGCGCGCTGTGCAGTACTGGTAAGTATGGAGGTTTGACACATTAGGTACGACATTATTTGAAAGAAATTCCAGGCATGCGAAGGAAATAATTGTACAATTACTCTCCTTATCTAAAAAGATTCCAGACCGTGCCCATCATTCATACTCAAGTTATATTCAAGCTTGTCTAAACATGAGATCAACTTTGCTCTCCGTGTTAGTCTTTGATCATGGTGACTGACCACAATTTCCGATTCCGAAATAAATGCACGGTCACCAGATCCAGAGCTGTAATGTGCCAGTCCTGATTCAGCCTAATCCAGGGGACAGTATGTCCTCATTCTGAAATGACCCAAACTGGTCGTAAGGCGTCCTCCTCACACAAGGCCACTATCCTCCTGTTCTGAATTCGGCTTAGACTGAGCTAGGATTATGAACTTGCCCAAAGTGGTAAACCCGTATACTATCTCAGGGTGTTGGTCATGAGTATCGAAGTACATTTCGAGGCTGTAGGGAAGCCTGTATAGATGTCCTTTTATCACATGATACATCTTTCTCGGTGGACGGCGGCAAGTCTACTGGGGAGTATCCAATCCCACTGAGGAAGAATGATTGGATGAAGTTTCTTTAATGTCCTTCATGTGCACTGGGACCTGGGTCATACGATCGATTGATTTCAAACAGAGGAAAGCAGCAGAGTAGACAGCAGAAATTGAGCAGGTAGAGTCATGACGGAAGATACAACGACAGACCTGATCTCATTAAGATTCTGTGACGATAAGGATAGGAGTACTTGAGAAAGGTCCGAAAGGAGGACCTAACGTGCAGATGCGAGCTGCCATGAAACGATTGAGCCGAAAGAAGTGAAGGTCCTACCAACGAAGGATACTGAAGTTCGTACATACAGAACAAATGCGTAGATCCTCTTTTATTCAGCGACAATTGCTCATTGTTCTTTAGTCTGACGGCTTTGTCATAGCCACCCTAGATTCTGCTGTTTCATAGCGGTGGCAGTCCCACATTTATTTCGTTTGAAATCGGCCGAATGAGCAATGAACCTCCCGCAAGTTCGTTGAGCATGTGCATCATGAGCTAGGCCTAACGGCACGTTCAAGAGTGGATAGCTCATCTAGTTACAGTAGTTGTGCGGGGCGCATCATGAGAGGGACAACTGAACGACTAAGAGTATATCTGTTCACAATGGGCTCTTGAGAAGCAAGAAATCACCGGCTACTGAGAAAGTCCTAAAAGCTTTCCAAATGATTTTTCGTCGTGTCTAGATACTCCCCTCGATGATTCCACTACAACCTTACCCTGGACACCGTCCACTTAGCACCAGAGAGCTCAGAGGTCAGATCAATTTCATCAGATTCAAGGACCAGTTTCTTTCCATGATGCCTGACGTTGATAAAAAAAACTCGAACGGAGTTATTTCACCTTGGACTATAATACTCGTAACAGAGCTATCATACTACTAGTCGAGCTGTGTGAAAGTTCACAGTACTGGTCGTCGATGTACCTTAAGTAAGATCAATCTATGTACATCTGCAGATATGAATCATCGTTGCATCTGTGGATCAAGCAATGATCGTTTGATTCAATAAATTTCATATATTCCTTCAATCGTAGTTGTGAGGCGAAACGCCTAGATAGTTTCTAAATTGATAATCTCCAGAAGTATTTCTAACAGTTTAGCTTTAGAAAGGGGTACTTTAGGTTTTCAAGGAATTCCCTTGAAATCAGTACCCTTGAATTGAAGAGTCCATATCCATATGAAAGATAGTCAAGCTTCCAAAGACAATGCGGCACTAGGCTACACCCGTACCACTGTCACTAGGATGCGGTCCACCAAAATCTCTTGTGAAGGCCCTGATCCCGCCTTCTAGCTATTGAATGCTAGGTGAAGTCAAGACATTTTGAAGTTGCGTACACCTCACATATGGATACGTCACAGCTCACAAAGCAGGAACTTCGAGGTCGAACGAAGATACGTTTAAGATTTAAGAAAGTATTCCAAGATTTGGATTTGTTCTCTGTTTTCCATCATATTAAAACAACCTTGAGTGTCATTTCTGCTAAAAGTCAAAAAATGTTATGCCATACAGATTTATTCCCATGTTAAGTCACGTATTCTCTTATCTTTCCACCTTTCTGTTCTGCAGGTTTCAAGATCGAAATCCCAACAACTACTGGCTGCTTTATAAAACATCTTTATTTTCCTATGTCCTAACTTACCAAACTTCTCTTGTTGATGCAGATTGCACTTTAAGATTCCCTTCTGTATATTTGTAGGTATGAAAGAGCTCTTTAAGAATCCATGTCGTCTAGCATCTTGATGATGGTAATTCACAACGGTATTCTTCAAAGAGACGCCCCCTTAATAACCGCTGAACTATCTTGAGATCACATCAAGATCTGCTTTCTCATCCGTACTTGAATAAAGTCTTTGCAAAAACCAACTCAAATACATGAAGTATTAATTTTTTAAGACCCAACTCAACGACCGCATCTGCATCACGGAATGGCACATAGCTCAATGCACAATGGCAGTGGGGAAAAAAAAAGGACATGCATGTCAATAACATGAGTGTCCGAGTACGTACGCAGGATCCAACAAACGATCGAAAGATCCGTTAAACGTAATCACAGTACATTTGTAATTTGCGGAGTCTAAGAGCTGGACCAGAGCGTTATTACATGAGGCAACAGGGGTTCGGGTTTGTGTTTTCGGCCCCATGTTTCGACCTGGAGCTTTTCTGCGCTCTCACCACCACTGATCCCCAGCACTGCCCTGCGGTGGAGGCAACCGGGTCCCGAGTCCGTTATCCACGAGGGTAATCCCCTCTCAATGTGGGTAGCCCGGTTCAGCTTTTCTATTTGCTGCGTGCTTCCCGTTTGACGACAGATCATTATTCTAACAGAGTGGGGAGGGCAGCGGTGGTGGAGTGAGCAGTCTCCTACAGATTGATCAAAGCTTTCAGTTGACGACGTGCAGTACAGCGTCCCAGAATTTCTCAGCCAAAATCTGATGTGCTCGCTCAGTAGGATGGAATTGGTCCCAGAATAAGTATTCTTCCACATAGTCGTGGGAGTTTTTGTTACAAGGTCGGCTGGCCGACCGCATTGGCATTCGGCGTTGTACAACCCCGATCCTCAACAAGCTGTTACTCCAGAAGTAAATCCATATTCTGATCCGTTATTTACCATAGTATAAATAGTCTCATAAGGCTTGCTTGGATGTCCTTGAAGACCTTTGGCAACCGATTCAGCGCCAGCTTCTCTAGAGCAGCGTTAAAACCTTTCGTCAAATCATTCACAGCTTCGTCACACTTGCCATCTTTTACCCCAGCAATTACCATAATTCCAGGAAGACATCCAATATGTCTACTGCTGAGCAAATAAACTTCCGCCCACCAGCATTGTATAGTGTTCTGACAGAATCCTCGAGGCCATCAATCATGTTTCTCATATACTCTTCTATGGGGAGAACTGGGTTGAGAAGGTAGAAGCTGAGATCATTTCCACCATGTTTATCAGAAAAAATGACTTTGAAAACAGCTCTTTGGCAGCGTCTGTAGCTTTCAGCGTTTGCTCAATCGACTTCCTCGTCTCTAGAAACTGCAAAATCTGATCCGGAAGCGGTATCACCTTAAAATGATTGTTGGTAGATCGGAGAACTCCACCTCCTGCAGATGCATAATTTTCGCCCTGCATGACATCCCATTCACCTTTCGGCTTCAGATAGGGCTCTGGAAACGCCAGCCCAATCTTCTCCGCAAACAGGTCCGCATAAGTTCGCCCCTTGGTGAACCTCCCTGTTGGTGTGCCAAAATACTGGTTGCCATAGGGCTTGAAATTCGCAGTAACTAGACTGGGAAAATAGTTGTTGGTGCCCGCATCCACGGTTTACTCCCCAAACACAAATATGGTTGGAGCCAAAGCCTTTGAGCTTTCCAATCCACACGGCTGAATGGCGGCATCATGGGCAGAGCCAGCTGCAATGATCAAGACTACCAGCAGCTGCCCCAACACCTCTGCGAACATCATGCTCACAGCTAGTTTGAAACCACCTGGGACCAGACCGGCTATACTGCTGTCTTTGCAAGACTGTCCGACAGCTCAAGTTCCCACATATATTCCTCACCTCATCGGAAAGACGGGAAGCCTGGACTCGCTCAGCCAGCAGCAGCTGCAACTTCTCAACCCTTTGAGGAAGCGAGATGGATACAAATCCACAGTATTCAGGACCGCGCACTCAATCTCGCTCAGCCGCTCGTCCAGATGCTACACTTTATTCACTGTTTTGAGGTGCAATTGCACATGAATGAAACGGATCGAAGGACTCATCTGCCTCGGTCCTCTTATATGGGCAATCTTTTTGCAGTAATTGACTTCGGACAGACGAGAGTCTGATAACTAGTCAAAGCATGATTCTGAGCATGATTTTCGGCGATCTTGAGTGAAGCGAGAATCATGAATTATGCATGAAATGTCAGATTTATTCCAACCTATAGACATAGATTACCGCGAAAATGATTACTCCCAGTGAAGCATGGGAAATTAAATTCTGGAGCTAAATAATGTAACCAGACAAACCGGTTGATCGAACTGACCATCTTGTGCCATTATAAATTCAAACGAGACGAGAGGATTGCTGCTAGTGGACAATGGATCACGAACAGAATTACTGTTCCAGCTGGCCCCAGATAATCTCACAACAATCGTATTGCCGTCAAGACGTACAAAAATATTCGACTTTTCCCATTTTCTCAGTCAAAAAATGCAAATTATGACCTGGTGGGGCGGTGATTCGGTGTCTGTTTCATTAGCCAATGTCGTGACTGTGGCACTTCTGCGAGTAGCCTGCGCAGAGGAAGATTGGGAGTGAGCGAACGAGTGTGGCAGCAATGTCACAGCATTCACTGAGGAGTGAAGGAGTGGAATGTTGTGGTGAGAAGTGACGGTGTGTGCAACGCTGCCACCATGCAACGACGCTCTCTCCGTCATTCTGCAGTCCGTCACTCCATGGCTGTGGTCGGATCTTCCAACATGGTGCCCATGTAGTGTGTTCAGTGTGCCTATGGTCAGTCGGCAGAAGCTTGTGTGTTGTTCGCTTCCCTGACATTTCTTTAGAAAAGTAATACTATAAGATAACCGCCAATTAAGGGCAAATTTCTTCTTGCAGACAGCGATAAAATTGTGTACACTGAATACCTCTACAATCACACCCTTATGACAAAAGGGATGCAGACCCATCCGTTTTGTTATTATACTTTGTCCCTAGTTTTACACCCTTATGACTTAGGGTGGGTACTTCTCTATCACTAAGAGAAGTAATCGCTGAAGTTTTGTGCGCGCAATGTGTGAGCGAAAGAAAGCCATGTCAGACTTTCATGAGTGAATGCTCATATCAGGTTTACACATACCGAGGGAAGTTACCGAATAAGTTGGAAACTTTACTCGAGTGAACAAGTTACGAAAAGAATGAAGAGTACAGACTTATTCAATTAAACATAAGGTGATGTTTCTTGGATTCCAGTGGTGGGGTTTCTTTGCAGTTGAGTATGTGAACACATTTTTAATGAAATATCTTGGGACGAGGTAAATCATGAATTATTAGGGTACTCATTTCAATATAAGGGTAGTTTTTTAAATCAACTACAAGTCTTGAGTGACCTAAAGTGGACGCTACAAAATCAACTTCAGTATGATGCACATCACATGGTTGTAGCTTTGAAGTACAACAAGGTGGTACAAAAACTAGAAAAATGAATAGATTCTTTGTCAAGATCTATTAATAAACCCAGATACCATTAGTGAGATATAATTTCTGATTCCACAAGAGAAAAAAAAAATTGTAACAAGTTTTATGCAGTCTTGCATTGCAGCCATATTTGACCCATGATTGTCATTGTATGTATCATTTTGTCCCTTGTAAACCTCAAAACTTCCACCATTCTCTTGTAACAGGTGTGATGATTTAGGGTTTAAAACACTTAATTTCGGTGATATGCACATTTTTGACAAAGCTTGCATATTCTCACATTATCAGTAGAATTATGAAAATTTTCATATATTTTAAATGAATGAATTAAATTTTATAGTTATTATTATAAATAATTTTATGTAAAATATAAAAATTTACAACAAGCAAAAATGATTAAAAAAAGGAAAAAATATAATTTACAGTACTTAAATTAACACGCAGCTAGCGTTATTATAGTTGTTTCTACTGATATATATAAAATTCTTGTTGAGTTGCAACCATGTGTGAGTTTTTCACAAAATTAGAACCTTAATTTTTTTTAGTATTTACACTGATTGAACATCTTTAATTCCTTTTGTAAATGATGAATAACAAACAAAATTCTTCTAGATGGTGGTGGAGTTATGTTAACATATTCATGGAATGAATGTAAATTTATTGCACAATTTAATCATCATAAGAAGATTCATTATCTCATAAGACTGATAAAAGATTGTGACTTTGTAACTTTTACATGACAATGATATGATTGACAGTATATATTAGATTATAATTAGATTTAACTGAAAATTTTTATATTTCAACTCTAACGTTTTTGTGTTCAACAATCCTCTGCAAGTTAAATGATTGCAATTTTTTAGAACTATGAAATTAATTATTCACTTTAATCATTATTTTATATTTGCAATCAATAATATTTTTAATATGATATTATATTTATTTTTGATAATATTATGTGTAAGAATGCTCTATATATCTATATATTTTATTTATTTATTTACATTTTTACAAAAAAATTTAAAAACATCATTATGGTTTTAAAAACAACTATTAAAATTGAAATTAAATTCAAATAAAAAAATATGACATCATATCTTTAAATTTCACGATTGTTGATTGAAAACTATTTATCTTTAATTTGTATAGATATCTGACTATTTTTGCACCACCACTAGTCAGCTATATGACTGCATTCTTTACAACATGGAGATAACTTTCCATTTGGCGTGCACGCAACTTGAGAAAATTGAGAAAAATGCATGCAAATCGCGGAAGTTTGGCTGGAGTAAAATGGACTGAAGAAATGGAGAATCCAATTGTTTAGCGTAAACACCATTCAGCTGAACCAGGATGTGCTCTATAAGAGGGACACCGTCGGAGTGAAAATGATGAGTTTGGAGTGTAAAACTTAACCATCCCGAGGCAGTTACAGCTCAGGATATCCATTTTGCTAGCACATGTTGGAGTGTCATGTGAGTACATGACACTCCATGTGATATCCATTGTGCTAGCAAAATGGATATCCTGCGGGCCCAAAGACTTGAACCTGCTAGCACACAATTACACACACTACGAAGAATGCGTAGAATACGTCTGTAGAAAACACCAAGTCCGGGGTTGGTATAGATGATGTAGGTTTTCAAGGCAACCCATGCATGACACCGCGCAGATTTGAAGACCACAGGAACGCTGCAGGAACCTCTCCAGCGAAGTCGTCACAGCCAGATCAACCTCGAACCCAACAACAAGCATCCATCCGAATCCCAAAGTCGCCTTCAGAGAATAAAGAGATTATTTCTTTTGGAAGAAAATGTATTATAATCGAAAATGAAGCCGACAAATTCCGTATGTTACCACCGAACTGAAATATCATTCCAAAAACGCACCGTACTAATCGGTTTCGCTGTCTCAGAGCTGAATAGAAAGAATCCAACCCCGTGCAACTGAAAAGGTACGGCATGTCTACGACGAAGTCCAAAACTGGACCACCGAAGATGAAATGCTGTGTGAAAAAGGACATATATGGACAGCACCGTCTCGGACCCTTTGTCTAGTTGCAGCAGCTCTCTCTAACGATCTGTGTCGTGGTGGCTCGGGCCAAGTTTGGTGATGGAGGTACATCCAAATCGCTACCGAAGGCTGTACAGCAACAGCAGCAGAGTGTAGAGTGCCGATCCACAGTAACAGAATCGCGCTAAAATTGGAACGAGGTTTAGGTCTGCGAGTCTGTGACACAGAGGAAAGGGCAATACACACGCAGAGCAGAGGTGGGTAGATAGTGTGAAGCCAACTCAAAGAATAGTAGAATATGTGATCCTCTGCAAACCTGACGGAAGAAGTAAAGGGAGAAGTGAAGGAATCAGGGAAACAATGGCGGTAAGGACGAACGATAGAGAGCAAGAAAGGAGGAGGAAGAGGGAGCACGGAATTATAATTGTTGCTTGAAAGGAGGGAGGGAGGGACCGAGCAAGGATTGTGGGAAGAAGGAAGGAAGGAAGGAAGCGGAGGAGTATCAGGAATTGAAATGCGAGGACTGTTGTGGTGGGTAGTTGCAAGGATTGCAGAGTTGAAGTTGAGGCGAGGAGAATGAACTCCCGGAGTACTGTGCAAATGTAGTTGGTTGGAGAGAGCAGAGAGGCAGGCTTAGCCTTTCATCGTAGTGAGCGTGGCGGTGGGGGTGTAAGATTTTGAAGATGGCTCACCGCGCCGGGCACCATGGACATCATGAGCACCAGCATCCGGAGCGGATTGTCGGCAAATATATCGTCACGCAGCAAATTGGATCGGGCTCGTTCGCCGTGGTGTGGAAAGCGCGTTCTATGGAGACTGGGGAGGAGGTCGCTATCAAGGAAATAGCTACCGACAAGCTTAACCCTAAACTCCAGGAGAGCTTGTTGTCGGAGATTGATATTCTCAAGTGTACTCACCACCCCAATATAATTCGACTGCTTGACATGGTTATCGTGAGTGTCTCTTTTCACCCTCGTGAGTGCTGGTTTACTTGTAAGGAGATGTCTTGGTCGGAATTCCCTGTCCGACGTTGTTTCTGTATTACAGATGATGGGTATTATTGTTAACGTGCCCGGCTTGGTGAGATTTTTCTGTCATGCGGGTGCTTACTGACGAAATTTGAATTGCGTCTTCTTCAGACACCAGGAAAGATAAGTCTCGTGCTGGAGTATTGCACCGGTGGTGATCTTAATGCTTACATCCAACGCCATGGGAGAGTTCCAGAAGCAGTTGCCCGTCACTTCATGCGCCAATTGGGTTCGTTTCCGTCCACCTCTTGTTTTTTAAACTTTTGGGGATTGTGTATCAGCTTACTGGGACTGTATTATATAATGCTCAAAATCAATAGCCTTCTATCCAAAGCTTTGATGGAAGAGTCCCTTTGAAGTGATCTAATATTGAGCGAGCCAGTTAAATGCTTTGCGAAGCGCATTCAAGGGTTCATATTTGTACCACTTCTACTTTAGTCTTACAATCTCCTGTCTTTTGTCCAAACAGGAGCAGGACTGCAAGTTTTGAGAGCCAGCAATCTGATTCATCGGGATTTGAAGCCCCAGGTAGGACACTAAACGGTTTCAATAGATTCGGACTTTGATAGCCTATCGATGATTACGTGTACACTTGATAAGTGTGCGTTTTTTTTTCCTCTCTTCGGAAACAATTCTGCTTGCGAGGGACATCAGAATGTGAGTAGTAAGTTATTCTTGTATGTTCTCTTCACGGGACTTTTTCTGACTACTGTCACATCATCCTCTGCAGAATCTTCTCTTGTCAACCGATGATCACAATGCAGTTCTAAAGATTGCAGATTTTGGTTTCGCACGGTCAGTACTTGACTTTCTCTTTTTGTTCTTCTCCTTTTGTCTGTTGTTTGGTGGTTCTAGAAGAGATAGGATTTAAATCTCCTGAAATCCCCATCAGAAATATTAGTAATATTGATTTTATGATTATGACCCGCGTACACTCATTCTGCTCAGCTTACTAACACCTGAATTATATTGTTGTAAAAACCTAGAGCAAAAGTAATTGACCTTGGTTACACACAGATGAAGCCGTTCCTGGCTGCGTGATGGCAAAGTGATGCTTACCATTCTTATGTTGGGGATGGTAACTGGCCCCTTTGCATCCATCGTGCCAGCACACTGCATTTTAGAATTTTGGGATTTTATTTTATTTTTTTTTAATTATTTCAAAGTATTTTACATCTACATGCCGTGGTTGTTCACGAGCTTACTTTATATCCTTGGCGTCTCTGAATGTTAACTGTACAGGTTTAGCTCTGCGCTTAAACGCATATGCTAAAGCTTTACTGTTGATCTTTTGCTATCGACAATATATATAGACCAAGACGTCTATAAGAGCCTACACCTTTCTTCATCTCTTGCTCTTATTGCGTGATATCATGCGTGCCTTCCTATACGTATCTGGAAATCGAATTTTAGAGGACTCTTTGTGGAATCTCGCATACAGGAAGTATTGAGAATGGGAACAAACAGGTTATTGGTATTACCAAGTTGCTCCATTGCTGGGATATCACCTCTAAAGTTATTAGTTCAGCTGTTCTCCATGCTACGCTGATCGCAATAGACTATGGAGTCGCAATATATAATACTAAAACCATACAACGAGCGAGGACGGCAGCAGTATAGCTGAAAGCCTGTCACACCATGGTCTCAGCTCTTATTGAACGTTGATATAAGGTCAGAATTCGGTGTAGCTCCCCTTCAAGTACGAGGAGATATGGCTAAACACAAAGAGGAATGCAGATGCACCATATGCCGTCTCACCGGTACCCCCGTTTTTTGGACTCGTATTAAAAGGCAAGGGAGACCTGCTAAGTTTGGTTTAGTCAGGTCAGGACATAGCGAAGTTAACAGATTGCCTTTGAAACCGGATGTCTGGGGGCAAGAGACAGCGCACTGGAACCTTGGTGTCGGGGGAGTAACTGCGATCTGAAAACCAAACTGCAGGGAGGAAGTGAATTACAAATATGATCTCTCCCTCTCCTTATTATACCTGGAAATCTCTGTTTTCAACAGAAGCTTCAGGGTTTCTTTGGGTTGATCCTTCTCGACCACAAGGAGAGCCGGATGCGGATCATACCTGTAAAACTTACACTGTAGCATGGAGGACGAAACATTTGTCCTTAATTTTGAGTTTCCACTTCCTTTACCAGATTGAGAACGATAGTATTCTAAAACGTCGTTCAGGTGGTGGAGCCAAAAGTGTGCCGAAAATCTTTAGCCTAGATCTACTGAGGTGGGTGAATAGAGATGAATTTCTGCCTGACATGTGGAAACTGCGAATTAACGTCATGTGTGGGAACGTATTTCATAACACAGAGTGTCTCTTCACTCTCAACTAGTACTCTAGCTTTCGACTCCCTGATTCATTGTCGCTTCTTCTTCGTCCTTTATCACTAGCACTCCCAACCAGAGCGCTGGGTCTATGGTCTGCAGATTGTGAGGCAAATGCTATTGAGTATAGTTTGTTCAGATTCTTACATACGCTTATACTGATCACACCGTGGTAATAACGCCTATATTATGATATGTCTCGGAAATATCATTTCCGTTTTGGGAACTGCTTCGGTTTGGAGCGCCTAAGAAGAATCGTTACATAGTGAATGTGGAGTAGCTGGAGGTTCCCATTTTCTTCTCAAACGCAGGGGAAAAATTTGAAAGGAAGTACATGATTGACATAAAAGACATCATGTCATCTTGATCTTCGATTTTAGTCCTCTTAGTCTATCCACTAAATGCTCTCCGTTTGATGGCTAGGTCCTTGCAACCTCAAGGTATGGCTGAGACCATTTGTGGTTCACCTCTCTACATGGCTCCGGAAATTCTACAAAGGCAGAAGTACAATGCCAAGGTTCACTTTTGTTGTGCGGCCGTGTCTTCTGATTTTCTAGGAGAACTATATCTGTCTGGTTAGTTCATCGCAGTGGAGGAAGATGAAAAATATCTGATATGGAATGTGATAATTTGAAAGTTTACTTATCACTTTTGATTAGCCTCAGACCCTCTGATTACGAGTACTATTTGTAATTTACTACCCATTGTGTTTGCAGGCAGATTTGTGGAGCGTAGGAGCCATCCTCTACCAGTTAGTTACTGGGCGTCCTCCTTTCCATGGAAACAGTCACGTCCAGGTACACATCTATTAAGATTCTTGACCAAGTTTTATCAAAAGTGCAGAACTTGTTCTCTTCTGAGATTCATGTGATTTCAGATGTCTATCATTTTGTGGTCATAACCTTCTCCATTGCTTCGCCTCTTTCATAGTATGATGTCTTCATGTGATGGGCACAGCATACACCTTACCTTATTTCATGAGAAGGAATACGTGTTTGCATCGTAGTCCACGGCCATTGTGTGAATCATCTACAACAGGATGCCTCTTGTCCCTTTTCAGCCCCTTGGTGGAGCTGTTGTCTAAGTTCTTTGGCAATTTTTGTCAAGGACTCCTATTTCTTTCGTTCACGCATCTTTTGGTTGGACATTCCTGGTTAGTTGGACATTGGTTGGACATTCTAATTCAGCTACAAATAGTAAAAGTGGGCTCGCAATCAGCGAGCCGAGTATCTCCTCGTGAAATATCTCGGTGCCCCATCATTGCTAAATCAAAACAATCTTGTGACTAGGGTTTTGATATTCAACTGGATACCGAGACTGTGAGCTCCTCTTGTTTTGTAGCTCAAACTAGAAACACATTGGGAGTGGGAAGTGACTGATGCGAGATAGTTGCATCAGCCATCACGATCATGTCTTTGATTCCGGCCTTATGCGTATCGACCTTTTCCGTCGTGTGACGCGAGATTTGCACTTCACCTGCTCTCTTACGTTATCCATTCTCCATTAACAAACTGCAATTGCGTTTGTCCATTCTTATATGTATGATTGCCCTTTTCCTGAGTCAAATTTCTTTTCAGCTTATTACTACTTGGAAGATATGCTGAGTGGTCGGTCGCAGCACCTCATTGTAGATATTGTCGGTAGCAATCTACAGTCCCGCATTCCTGTATAATTGGTTGTCAACCTGCTCTCATCGGTTCTTCCTCGGGCTGAAGTGACCCCGAATGACTACTATTGGTCGTCTCCGGTCGGTTAGACCTTAAATAGGTTTAGTTTAATACTTCATTGTCAGGAACTGATGCATCAGTCTTTTACGTTATATTTCCGTGTGCTTTTTGTGTACATGGTTCGGACATCAGTTACTGCTCAACATCGTACGGACGAATGAGGTCAAGTTTCCAGAGGGCGTTGTTTCTGAGCTACACGTAGATTGTATTGATATGATACGGAAACTACTCAAGCGTAACCCAGGTAATCTTCTATATCGATAGCAAGCTGGTAAAAGAACCTGTGAAAGAACAGCTTAAGAAAGAAAAAAATGTCACTATATTTCGCCTCTCCAGCATATCAGAAAGAGCAGGACTTTCTTTCAATCTTATGTTTCTCAGAGATCCCTCTTCGTTTCTTGAGAGATGTGTTTCAATGCAAGCGCTGAATGATGACTCTTTTGCAGAGAACATAGTATTTACGCAATTGTGGGGCTCTGTGCAGTTGAAAGATTGAGTTTTGAGGAGTTTTTCAACCACAACTTTATGCAAGCACCGAGGTAAGATTCCTTGAGTACACCTTGTATAGAATTGCGAATCATGCTCTTCTTTTTGTTATCTTCTGATTAGAAAAAAAAGAAGCTCCAGCGTTCTCCTCTGCTTTGAGTGTGGCGTTGCCACAAAAGGTGTTTACCGAGGTTGGAGAGTTCAGCATCATTGAGATTATTTGTGGGGATTCTTCTGGTGCAGGCCTAAGGTAGTAGAAAGGAGCCCCGTTCAACCAGTTGTTAGAAACCTAGGGGAATCATCTGATACATCTCAAGAAGATTGCTTCCCGTTTTCTCTCGATGACGAACATCAAGGCCCAGCGGAGGTACATTCTGCCTCGTATTCGAAACCACCGCTGTTCTCTGCATCACCTTCAAATAGTCTGCTCCAGACTCAAGCTGGGACAACTGGCAAGTTCTCTGTGGGAACTGCTCCTGCCGCTGTCCGAGGATTCGGATCGAGAAACCGTGGAATGGGATCTGGTTTTGGGTTTGAGGATAAACCAAAGCCGAATATTGGACTAGGGACTAGCCCCAACGGACTAGGAACAAGCCCCACAAGCAGGCTTCAGAGGTCACAGAGCAGCAAGACGCCTGGAGTTGCAATGCCGGAAGACAGGCAGAGGGAACCGTACAACAATTCAGCTACTTTTGGATCCTCAAAAGGAGGTAATTGGCGTCCAAAACCTCGAATGATTCTTGATATTTCTCACGTCCAGCTTGGTCTGATGGACTCTCTGTCCGTTACTTAGCTGGGCATTATCCTCAGTGTGAACTATTCGAGCATGTGCTCTTGCGTCATTGATTGTATGACTAGTATTGAAGTTCAAGAGGTGCTAGCGTGGGTTGAGGTCTTCCGGTTGTCATCCTTACTGCTTTTGCTTTGGATTCGAGGTTTGCTGTATGAATTGAGAAAGGGAGCTGATCATTACTCAAACATGCCTGCATGAAACAGGGGCTATGATGGATTCAATGGAGTTTATTGAGCGTGAGTACGTGCTAGTGGGGAACCTGATACCGTCTGTAGAGTCTCTTAACCAGGAAGGCTCAGTTGTAGTGAAAGGAGTAGGGTCACCGCAGAAAAATACTCTCTCAAGTGCCCCATTGTCAGTTACTGCTTCTCCAGGGCCACAAGCCTCGGTGAACTATGCATGGGCTCACGGATCACTTGGGCACGAAACATTTCGAGGACCCTCGGAAGAAAGTGAAGGCCCCTCACCTGATCCTCAGAAAAGACTTGCCTCTCTTAAACGAAGTGCTCGGTTAATAACAGAGCTTTCGACCGATAAGGTACAAGAATCTGTGCAGATTTGAACCCCGCCATCACTTCACTACACTGGCTTACGCTCAAAGTGTCCTTGTCACGCAGATTGTACGCTTGTTTTTTAAGGATGGTATTTATATGAAGTGGACCATCTGATAGGATAATCAAGGCTGCTTGTAGGACTTAAATGACATCGTCGGTGAGTTTTTGCAGCGGGAAGCAGGCCAGATACTTGAGTCATTTGCAGTTCAGTTGGTTTGTTTGGCCATCTGGAAGGAGTCGTTGCATGTGTGTCTTCGATGGGCAGCGCAAGCCGAAGAAGGAAATCATACCTATGGTGATATTTACACCGATGGAGCATATGAGCCTGGTCAGGAGAAAGCAGCTGCCACTGCCTGTTCTTCCATGGAGCGAGAATTCTCAGCTGCTGTAGATCGGGCTGAAGAGCTTGCTTTGCATGTTCGAGTGCTAGATGGTATGGTAGTGAATTTAAAAAGTTTGGAGTATTGATGGTCTCTTTGTTTTAAGAGTATTAGCTTCTCTAAGCTTTCATTTCTACAGATCGCAGCTCTCTTCTTTTTTGTTGAATCACGTAGGAAGTGTCGTCACGATGCAATTTTTTCAGTTCTAAGAGGACCATTAGAGGGTCTCCCCCTTGGAGCCCCATTGCACGAGAACGTATGAATCGTTGAAGCTTGGTGCATCCTCCGTACTGAATGGGTGTACTGATATGAGCGAGTAATGCACCTGAATTCTTGTTACGTGAACGATGGCTCCTTAGTTTCATGTCCGTTATTTTCCCCCCAAGTATCACTATACTGAAGGCTAATTTTGGCGGCTAGCATCAAGTTGATGCCATAAGATCAATGCGAGCTGGTTTATGAGTGTTCGTTCTAAGGCCGATCACTCCAATTGTGTTTACGGAAATTATTGTGACCAGGTTGCACAGAAATGCAAGACGCGATGGAGCTTATTTACCAGGCGGCTCTGGCTGTGGGGAGGGCGGGCGCGGTAAGTCTTTACCTTCTAGCTGTTCTCTTCTCTATCTAAGAACTCGTGAAATAGGCGATTATTTTGGTGATAATTTTATTGCCAACTTGAATAGGAGCAATAAGTATCTAGTTATCTTAGGCATCCATGACATAAAAAAATAAAAATTACGGTGTATGACAACACATGTCCTCTCGCTCATGCAGGTGGAAGAGCTTATGGGCAATGTAAGCAATGCGGCAGTGGCCTACTCCAAGGCTGCTGCATTGTTTCACTTTATTCTGGTGGAAGCTCCCCACTTGCCTCTCAATCCTCCGTTAGTGCTAACCGCTAACGACAGGTATAGACTGCGACGATATGCTGATTCCGTCATAATCCGACAAAATCAGTGTAATATGCACATTTCCCCTTAAATGCCACTACAACGAAATTACCACAGATAGGGATGGAGCTCCTTAGGTGAAGACTTCTTTTAGCTTCCTTCACGTATGCACGTTCTGCCGAAAGACGATTCGTGAGATTCTTTACTTGATTCTGTGGGTGGCCTCTGCTGTGTCATTGGAATATTAGGATCCCTGTAGTGTGTATATTGTATTGATTGGGCACAAATGCAGAGATGGATGTTGCACGTAGAATTAGGTTCGGAGGTTATAGTTGATTCACCGTTGATATGTGGCCGTGACTTAAATAGGATTGTACAAAACTCCCCCCCGGTCACATTGGGGAGCTAGACATAGCCTGATATTGCAAATTGCTTGCGTAGTGTAAGAAGTGTACTGTTAGAAGTGAGCCGTTGTATATATTCATTAGGTTCAGGTTGTGGCTTCGAAACATTGTTCCGTAAAAATTGTGTTCAGCCTACAGAAGTTCATCGGTAGTGAAGGCTGAGCATAGAGGCTGATAAGCAAAAAATATCATTGTATATGAGGTGATTATCATCTTTCGCTGAGATGTTTTGGGAGGCGAAATCAGAAGTCTGTCAATCATCTGATCTTCCACATGTAAAGTGATTGGTGATTTTACCATTTATGTTTAAATAAGGAGAAAAAAATTGCTCCATCAGAGTTCTTAATGCCTCTTGTTCGTCGGCAAGACTTGTTGGAAGTGTTGATCACTTAGTCCAACATGACCCACTGTTAACACGTCAAACTGAGATCCTTACCATCTCTTAGAAGCACTGCGTTTACGAAAAAGTCATGTTTGTCTCTTTCATTGTTCCTTCAGCATTTGTAGAGGGAAGATCTTCGCACGTGCTTGTTGATTGTCTCCAGAATCCATTGTCCAGCTCAGTCACTCGTGTGGTTGTCTCGTTTAAGATTGCGGGTTAATTCGAATGCAATGAATGTTGATGTGGGTACGAAAGAACATAATTTATTGCTGCGACATACCTTATTAATAAAGACAATTTGCAGATTTTGAAAGGGCGCAACTTCTCATGCATGCGTCGTAGGCCTCTAACGACGAGAGACGGATATTCCATATGCTCTTCTGAGCGAAAGTAAAGATTCAGGGAAACTGTATGATAACACTGGAAGAATACAGTTATGCTGGAAATGTCAGCACAACTCGTTTGCCTCGTGCAACATTACTTCTACCGAGTTTGCCTGTCTATCAACCATAGAATTTGCTTCCAGGGTTCCGTCTTTCCTTCAAGTCCGGTGATGGAGGTTTGCCTCAAATTACGGGGAGTTAACGTGGATGGTGAAGTTAGATGATCTTCACTTCAACATACCGGTATCAATTTTTGTTCTCCTACGACAGTGGTTTCCAAGTGGAATCCTCATCGCAAGGTATATACTGTACACAAAGGAGGCTTCAAGTGGAGCCAGAGGAGCAAAGAGGAAAAAGCAGTCAACTTAAAGATAAAGTTTCATCAATCCACGCAATGAGTAAGGGCTTCTCGGTGGACTTGCCAAGAGCACTTTCTCTCACCCGTCTTCGACTCATTCGCAGGCTCAATTTGAAACAGATATTCGAGCGGAAGAGCGCTCGTTAGCATCCCTTATCTTCATGTTCATGGAACACTCGAGTATGCCCTCGGAGCCAACTGCCATGTCACAGTGCTCATAACACAACAGATGAATGCTTGAGCAAAGCAGCTGACGAAGTCATTCCTCTGAGATTGAAGTCTGACCTATCGATGCATCTGTCTTCAAAACCTCAGAGTACATTGGCGCCAGTCGCCTGCTGCTGCTGACAGCGGGTAGTTCAAATTTGTTAGTGTGGTCTTCTGTAACCGTCGGTTCCACAAGTGCAGAAGATCGAGAGAGCACAAGGCATATCCTTGTGATTGCACTTTACCTCTGTGAACTATTGCAGCATATGCGTCAGGCATATTCGTGTAGCCAACATCTGGGAATGTGCTCGGAGATTGAGAGCCAGGTGTGCAGCTGCAGCAGGAGCCTCGGTTTGGCCAGCACCACTTTCGGGCCTCTGCGTATGGATGAGTGTGTCTGCTGCAGCTCGTTGTGACGTAGTGAAACTTGACAACACACTTGATACCTCAGAAGTTTGGGCTGTAACGCTGCTGTGCCAACGTGTTGTGTCGAAGTGCTCCTGGGGTAGATCGCGATAGAACTTCCAGGGAACCTCGTTGACCAAAAGTCCTGATTCATTGCAAAGTGTCGAGAGATAAAAGCCTACCGACCTTAGTTTTAAATCGAGGTTAGAATAGCATCTCGCTGCACCATCTTTCGAATGGCCATGCAAAGGCGGGCATCTGCAGATTATTATTCTTGATCCGTCGCCTGAGGAACTCCCCTTGGATCGGATTAAATGGCATGGACTCCAATGCTACTCATGACGCACAACGATGACTTAAAGCGACAAAATATTCAAAAGCTTGTCTATCTGGAGACAGAGATCTCAAAAGCTCGAGGCCCCACCTCCCCTACCTACCCATGTACAACCTTTGAAAACTTTTGACGCTTTGTCTAACACATCGGGAAGACATATCTTGAGGGCCCGGCCTGGCGGGCACGGGAGCGAGGCCTGTTTCATGATCACAAGCCTGTTGTGGACCCGATCCCGTCAGTCACAAGGTGTCCACCTCCATTTGTTTGGCATCCATTTGCATCTGTGATTCCTCTTCTTCCAGCATCCTCGAGTACGAGAAGTGTATTGGGCTTCTGATTCAATGAATGATATTTGCAGATCAGAGGAAGCGAGAGAGGGAGGGGAGAGAGACCTTGAGATTGGTTAGCCCAGGTTCAGCTCTACCACTGAATTGGGTGAAAGTCTATTCCAAGGTATAGGTAACCGACAGTCGATACGGAAGAGTTAGCCACATTCAAGAGATACTTTGAGAGAATCTTTTGTAGTTTAACCCTCAGCAGTCCATAGGAATGTCACTTTATCACTTTGACTAGCATCAAAATAAGTCTAAACTGCAGAACATGTTGGAGATTCAATGATATGAGTTGGTAGTCTACCCTTTTAAGAGCTTGGAAGTTGCAACGAACACCGTCATTGACTCCCGTGCAACCGTGTAGAACCTTCGTCTCT
This sequence comes from Marchantia paleacea, assembly GCA_014180765.2. Classification (NCBI taxonomy): domain Eukaryota; kingdom Viridiplantae; phylum Streptophyta; class Marchantiopsida; order Marchantiales; family Marchantiaceae; genus Marchantia; species Marchantia paleacea. The sequence continues at coordinate 1,286,173 of MUAA02000019.1, read as the reverse complement.
CACACAAATGCAAAACTCCAATACCCTCATTCATCAAGAGCAAACATCAAGTAGAATCGTACAAGCAAAATCCTCGTCAACCAGGGAGCATAGATATTCAATGGACGCTGGAATGCCGACTCGTAGCTTGGAATTGGCGACCAGATCACAGCATGGCGGATGCCCCCAACCTCCATACGTAAACAAGAGCTTCTTAATGTGTTACGGGAAGGAAATGCAGTCATCCCATTTTGGAATCAACAAATTTAACCCTAAAAGAGTAAGATCTGCACCTTTTAAAAGTCCATAAAGGACAACAACATAAACCAGAATTTGTGTGGACTCATCCTTTGAGGATATAGCTACTGAGGTGGAGTTTAGACTGGCTTCTCTGATTCCTCTGAATATTATTTCATTTCTTCGACTCAGAGAAGGCGGACCACCCAAGCCATGCCATGACAACGTGCTTTATCATTCGACTTTATCATTGTGCCCTAGAAACCGGGCTCTCAAGCTTTTCTGCAAAAGGACTCGAAAAGAACCATATCACTCTTCATGGCCAGATATGCCAGAAGAATAAAGAGAAATTAAAATAGTGCCATACGAAATCTGAAGCAACCAAACGAGGAAGAAGAACAATGAATCGATCTATGGTTCTGGGGCTGGTACAAAAGCAAGCTGGCCGTGCCTGGCAAGTGGTGAGGAGGAGATAATGGTAGGGCATGCATAGACAGAACTGATCTCTTCCTTGGGAACTGGGCATGCTAACAACATGTGGAAACCCTCACGCCTTTCTGCAAAGAAAAGGAAAAGTGAAAAAAATCTCGCAAACACTGGAAAACTCACAAAACTCGCTATGGAATGCGTGGAAGAATCTAACGTACACTGGAAACTTCCTTCATGCTCTTCCCTCGAGCATATTTCATGTTTTCGCGTAAAAAAACACACACATCATTCGTTTGCACTTTACCATTCACTCCGAGCAGATACTCGATGTCGTTGTAGGACTCTCAGAGTGGCTTGGGGTTGAAAGGTTACACAGTGGCGACCGCCATCATTGTCCGTCAGGCGCTGTACAGATTGCAGTGCCGAATATGTTGAAGAGGAGAGACGATGGAGTCCATCCGTCCGTCCAGCCTAAGTCCCATGACTGCTGTATGACAGTTACAACGAGTGTGCTTTCCGTAAGAGAGTGAGCGCATTACCGCCATTATAATCGATTATAGTCGTCCTTTACAAGTCTTTTAGCGGACCACGGATACTTGAAACAAAATTGTTCTTTCCATCAGAACCATCTCTGCCGTCGTTGGAAGAAATATAGGTGTATTTTCTGCACTTTCGTTTCCTGCTCATGTTCTGTGGCAGCAAGCAGTAAACGACTGGCCTCTGGAGCAACTTGTTTCTGATGAGGCCCCATTGAGGAGAACAGATTCATGTACAGCCAGTCGAATCTGCAGACTGGAGAAGGTACATTGGATGGATGTCCAGGGTGCATGTGATCACATGAATCAACAGTAGGCGGAGGAGTGATCAGAGAGTTTGAGCTATTGGAGATATAATCCCTGTTCAAACTCCAACGTCCAGGCTTAAAAAATGTTATCGGTTTGGTGGGCGAGTGACATGGAGGTATGCTTTAAAAACATCCTGAACGCATGCAGCCGGCAAAATTTTATTTTTCTTCGAATCGCGAATGAGGCTCATTATGCCTCATTCTCAAAAAGCATTTGATAATTAAATCAGCAGCTTTTCCGCCTCGGGAATCCTCACATGTTCTCAGACATCACATGGCGTCTTAAGACCCGGATTTCTGTATCATATCTTCCACCTGCCCTGCCCTGCTTCGCCTCCAGTTCTCCGCTATTCCCGTCTCCTCCTGCCGCCCAATAAGCTCGTAAAGTGCTCCTCTCCCATGGGCTCCAGCGTACAGGGGTTAACAAAAGCTCCAGGGTTGCTCTGTAATATCAATATCTATGCCTCCTCTGCGCCGCCGTGCATCTTCCTAACTTGCTTGCTCTGTCAATCCCATCTGGCTTGCATATGTCTTCAGAGGACGTGGTGAAGATTTAGGCATAATGTTTCAGAAGGTCAGAATTCGTGTTCGTCCTGGTTCTGTTTGCCACAAGGAAGGATGTCGTTATCAACGTAAATATCAGAGACAGATCCATGGCAAAGTACGGATGATCACTCGATTTTACCGTCGAGGGGCAGCGAAAGATATAGCAAGGGAGTACCAAGCTTTGAGGTAGAAAAGTAAATGTTGTCCATGTTCCTCTACGCATGGAGCTATGTTTGCCCGTGTGGATCCTGATTCTCCTGCCCAAGACCTGTACATTTTGTAACTCTACGGTGGAATCTTTCTGAAAAGCCTCTTGTTTATACGACCACACGATCTTAACACTCCACTCCACTCCACTCCACTATACTGTAGTACTGTCCACTTGACAAGAACCAAATGTCTGCATCCATATGCCAAGTCTCCCAGCTCCGTCCTTCTGATGGCGAAGGGTGAAAGTCAGGCACGTCTTTTGAGCTCATCGCCTTCAGCTTCCCCATTACCAACACATCTTGGCCACTCATGAGGAGTCATGACGACATCTAACGCCATGGCTCCAGCGAGTGACACAAGCCCCTCCTTCCAAATGTTGTTGGTGCGAACCGAATCGAATCGAATCGAACCAACAATTTTCCGATATGTTTCATCTGAGGTGATGATCTCCCGACTTGACGTCAGATCAGATCACAACCCGCTCGAAGAAAAGGAACCGAACACCATAAACCTGTAACTAAGCAAGCCCATGTGAAATTCGCTAACTGACCATCCTCGACAGAATATCCGAGAAATAAATCCAAGTGGAACAAAACGTTCGGTTTCTTCATAGGCTGCTCAAGTGTTGCCTCCTCCACCCAAAAGCACCCAAAAAAGTCATTTTCAGTATTTAGGCAGCCCATAAAACCTTAGCCCAAGATGGTTGTCGTTGGTGACGTCGGTTCAGGATCATCCCGCACGATTTGTTTCTAAGATTTGCAAGCCGGAGATATTAGATAGATAGATAGATCAATGCGCGGGGGATACTAGCTGATCATGACAAGAGTGATTCGCCCTCTGTTCTTTTCTTTGCCCTTGGTGGGCTTTTTGTTGCCCTTTGTGAGACTTTCATTTCTGCTTCTTTGGTGGCTTTTTCCATCGAGTCTTATCCTGTCCCTGTTCGATTTTCCGTGCTAACGACTTCTTTTTGTCCTGCTTCTTTACAAGAGATTCACTCCAAGCATAATCATTCCCCAAGAAAGAAAAATACAAACTCTACTGCTCGTGTGCACCTTGTTCTCTCTTTTAACTTTTGATTACTTCTGGCTCGCTTCTGTCGTGCTTCAGGGCAACTCCGGCGAAATAAACCTTCAACTTCTTATACCGAAAAACGTCACTCCCTTGAGATGGGCAGAGGCCGGTGATGCAGGTCAGGTTAGCACAGGGCTTCCGCACCCGCCGTTCTGAGCACCAGGTTCTGTCTGTGCTAGCACTGGTCACCGGTCACTGGTGTCCCTCCCTCCCTCGTAAAAGGCGCGTTCTCTTGGACGATGTTGCTCCGAGACAGCTCAGCGAGCTGAAACGGGAGCAGCTTCATAATTGGGAGACGCATCAGAAACAGTGAGAGCTTGCAGCCCTGCCATGGGAAGAGCAAGGGGATCCAAGATGTCAGCTGCTTGTGCAATGTGCGAGACCTCTTGATGATTTGATCGCTGGGCGTGAGCCTACCAGGCCCCCGATCAAGCCATCGACGGTCGGGCAGGTCATGCACCTTGAAATCCATCCAGCTGATTCCGGCCTTGCAAGCTTGTCCTGCGCAGAGAAATTCCTTGGGGCAGGTCAACCCTGCCTGATGAACTCGCGATCCACGTCCGCCACAAAACATGGACGTTGTCATTCTCTGGTCATCGACGCGCTCGGTCGGTGGGACTCGCTGCATATTTGACGAGCATGTGCGGCCAGCTCGGTCAGTGGAGCCAGAGGATGAACTCGCTGAAACATAGACGATCCGATTTCCACCATCCCGTGGATGCGATGGGATTCGTGGATGCTTCCACATCGTTTGGAGTACCATTCCCGAATGAGGACGTTGTTAGTCGCCTAGCGTTGCGGTGGATCGTTCTTGTTTTCGGTTGATGATCTCCATCTCCTAAGGTTCGGAATCCGCGGAAATCAAATGCGTGGCATCTACTTCATCCAATTAACATACTTCACATCTGCCGCTGAACCTTGAATTACCCCTGCAACCTTGAGAAATAATCATATGTTTTTATTTTTCATATTGTTCGCCTTTTTAACATTATGACAGGTCGTCATGTCTTTTTCTTTTGGCGTGTATTCACTGCCATGAATAATCGGAGAGATTAGACGAGCTTGTGTGATTCTTCTCTTCTCGTCATAAGTTAAATTAAGATTTGCAAATTCAAATACGAAGTATATGCTTGAAATGTATTCTGCATGCTCAAATTTCTATTTCTGGAAATTATTGACACAGCTATTCCATGTTCAAGAATTGCAAAAAGTCAGAAAATATTCATTTCTGAGATTGAATCCGAACAAAATAAATGGAAAAATGCTTGCAAAAATACGAGACGTATATATTTATACCATGATTAGTGTTACTCACACTTCTAAGTGGAAAAAAAGAGAAATAACACATCTCTTGTGTTCCGTGGTGATAGGGCAGTAAAGTTAATAACTATTGGATATGCTTTGGCGAATTATTCATTAAGACCCTAAGTTCTGGAAGTTTTTTCATGCAACCTGATTAAAGCAATTATAATAGATTTATTTCTGGATGACTTGTTAGGCTCCAAAGCTCAAGGATTTGTAGGACTGGGTCTGGTGATTACGAGGATTCTTAACTTTTACGACTTATCCTTTACAGAATGCGTCCTGGTCCTACGAAAGGTATGTCCATCATGAAGCACAGAAAGACCTTTCGGTTACAGATCTCAAGATGTTCATCCATCCACCCACCCAGAAAAACATCCAAGTCGCAGAAGTAACCGGCTATCACAAACCACAAACGGTTGAAGACGGCTGGTTTACGAACTCCATCTTCCCTTCTTCTCCAACAACGTCACGCGTCAAACTTCACCTTTGACTACAAGGAAACGTCAACCTCGTCGAAGACGAGGTCCGCTACCAGTTTACTACACGTGAATCATGGGCACTCTGTCAGATGTTATGAAGCTAAATTAAGCCCCAAATATAGGGGCCTTGAGGGAACGAACTACCGCATCATTGACCACGTTATGAAGGTCACTGTGCTCTTCCCGCACCGGGAACTCAACAGTTGTCGAAAGGATAGTGCGATTCAGATCTCTGACAGTGCTCATAAGCACATCCGACTCACGTCAGTTCGCGCAAGATGGTATGAAGGATCCAGTGGGCCATACATTAGGAGAACCGAGATTGGCAAGATTCTAAGAACACCACCTGCGCTACGATCATTGCTTTGGAACTTGGAAAGATCTGCTCGCGAGCCCTTATATTTAGTAAACAAGAGATTTGCAAAATATATTGTCATTTAATAAAAGCATATACAAACTTTATACAAATGTGCTTGTTGAGATTAAGGTCTGAGTATAATAATCTTATATATTAAGATGTATATGTTCAGGCTTATTATAAAGATGCAAAAGCATCAAATTTCATATTGAAAGTTTTATAAATGCAGTATTCTTCTTCATGTTGATTTAAAACTATATGTAAACATCTCTAATATGTTTTTAATGTGTTAGTTGGAATTATACGTCAGCAATAAATGTGATCATAATGATGTTCGCCCCATCATCGGTCCACCAGGAGTTGGATGGATGTTGGTTATGAGATATTATATAAATTGTACCTTTTGGAGTACTATATATACGAGAACTAGAAACCATTTAGGTTATCTTTCAACTTCGGAATTCTTGAACTATTCTATTGGTATGTACTCACTTCCCTAGTGTTGTCACTAATTATGAAACATAAATTGAGACATGTTGTGAAACATCATGTCGAAAATTCTAAAACACACATATGTACCTTGTTCATTTTACACTACTAACACATACCTCCACAATCGAACCACACATTAGCAACTATATGTTTCCAAATCTGTAAATCTACTCCTTGTAAATCCTCTAACATGTAATAAAACAAACAAACAAAATCTTAGATCACTCATGTTACTCCATGAGATTTACATTTTTTTTTTTATATATATATATATATATATATCTTTATATATATATCTTTATATATTATAAATACATCATAATCTTGGATGATGACTTCTAACCCTAGTTGTGACTATCATGGAGGGTAAAATGTGTCTATATTGATAAATTATTTACTCGTTGGTTTTTTTGCGTGAATGGTGTGGTAACTTTGAATGTAGATAGTGATAAAATGTTTTACTAAAGTATATTGTCATTATATTTTTATCGTTATTTGGAATTAAAATAACTGTTATATTAAACCAGAAAATGGCTCATGGATTGTTCAAGGTTAGCACAAATATCTATATGAAACTCATGGATCTTGCTGGAGGACTGTCGTGAATCCAAACAAAATTAGATCGGGATCAATCCCTTTGAGGCGGACATGCATGGACGAGCATAAAGATATCAACTGTCAATGATCACATGTTGTTCTTCTACCACGAGTTAGACCGCCCAACTGGCAATAACAGACCAACAAATGTACCACTGTCATATGATCTTAACCGTTATCTTTCAGTTATCCAAAAGTACTCCGCCAAAAGGTAAATGATCCACATAATAATGTGTGATAAATTTTAATATGTATATATGAATGAAATTTTTTTAAAATTCAATCCTTTTTTTATAATTTATGTTTTTTTTATAATTTATGATGATAATAATAATTATATAAACCGTTGATTTTGTTTAGTTACAATTAAATAAATCACATAGTCGTCCATAAATCTCATTTATTATATTATTGATATAAAATTAATATATAAAAATTAGATCAGTTTTGTAATAATGAAATAATTTTTTGAGAAGAATAAGTTTTATATCTCAAGCTTAATTTTTTATAAATGAAAAAATGGGAAAAATAAGTGAAAATAGAATCTGAAGAAAGGGTTGAAAGATAGGAGTCCATTAATGTTAACGTATTGTTTGAATCTCGTTACAAATTTCTAGCTACTTTATCGGGAATATTAGAAAGTTTGTATAGGGTAAAGTTGAAATCCACATAAATATAAGTACATTTTAGCCATGCAAAAGTCTTGTTCTTAAAATAAGGCACATGATGTTTTGGTCCTTACTTTCTCCCGTCTTGGAGTTTCGCGACCGGCTGAGTGTTGGATTGTCCTACTTAGGTGAAACCCACTTCAACTGGATTTCTACTCTTTCTTCCTCTTTCTTGGATACACTTTTGACACACTAATGTGGATGAGTAACACTCTCACCAGAGGAGGATCCCCGTTACCATATTTAAAAATTCAAAAATTTGAAGATTTGATCAGGCCGTAAAACGTTGCGAGGATGCAATTTCCCGAATAAGTGACGGGTGCTTTTTTGAATCTCATCCATGTTGTATGTGTAACGCAGAATGTCATTCAAATGACTGCTAGAAAGCGTTACGATCTATGGAGAACCACGGTTCACATTATGAAACTATGGAGAATACTAAACATATGCCGTGCTTCCTAGGGCCGATTAAGTATCTTGAAATCAGTTGAGTTTCAAATCTCTGTTTTTATAGTCCAGATTTTAAAATCATTGTACAGGAAAGGTAGGTACACCTTAGAACCATCTCGAAGAAGTAAGCTTGGGCGATCCGCTATTGGACGGGCATGGGAACAAGTAGGGAGTCACCGTTCTACAGTCCGCCGCTAGCACTCAACAGGGAGATCCTTTGGGAGGACCCTTATTCGCCATGGCTCATTATAGAGCTCTTGTGTCTACTGCTTTGGCCGTGCCCGTTGTGTGTTCCACTCCTTAGCGGATGATATACACATTGTGGGCAGTGTAGACAGCATTAGGCAGGCCTTTGATTACTTGACTACCGAGCTTCATCTGATAGGCTTGAGAGTCAAGGTGTCAAAGTCTGCGCAGGCTTAAATCTCCTTTGGGCATTCCGCCTCACATTCAGCTTCTAGAGGGATGTATGATATCGACAGATGGCCTACGTATTCTAGGAGTGCTAGTAGGGACTGAGGATTTTGTTTCACGCTACCTTGACGTTGCATTGGCCAAGGATGTTTTGCATGTAGACGACCTTCCTCTACTAGGGGATCCGCAGGTGGCGTTTGGTATACTATCATCTAGTATTGCTTGTCGACCCACCTATCTTGTTCGCACGGTTCCTCACATACATTCATATCACGTTTGACAGCCTTTGATAGGAGGATCATGGGTGTCTTTGGTGACATCATCGGACCATGGACATTCGAGTGTGTGATTGGAGATTTGGCAAGGAGACAGACATCTTTGCCAATTTCATGTGGAGGGGTAGGCTTATTATCGATGGAGTAGATGGCACCTGCGGCTTTCTTGGCGAGTTGGGCGCTTGTTGCACCTTTGTTATCTTCTCGATTTGTGATCGCATATAAACCTATTTTGGAGATATATACGAGGAACGTCGATACGGGATCATTTCCCTTACATGTATTATTACGACATACGAGAGATGCTTTACCACGGGAGGTACGACATGAGTTCCCATCTTTTTCCTCTTTGACTACCGATTGGACTAGGGATCTACAATCTATCTTGATGGACCGATAGTTTCAAGAGACTCTACATTCACTGTTAGTGGATCCGGCCATTCCTCGCACTACTAGAACTCGTCTACGCTCTTGCTCGGGCAAGGGTGTAGGCTCGTGGATCTTGGCTCGACCATGCATCAGGGCTTTCTGACTCGCACCAGCTACTTTCTCCCAAATGATGAGGTTCCGTCTTGGCTTGGTCCATCCATCTACATCTTCATTACTCACATGTGAGTGTGGTATCACTTTAGATGCAAAGAAGGTGTTCATATGACTCGTTGTCCATTTGGAGGGCAGAGGATAGCTACCCATGATGCCATTAGGGATGTGGTGTTTGCTATGGCGCGAGAGGGTGGATACCTCACATGGAGAGAGCGTTGGTATGCCTTGCAGTCGACTAGGGTTAGGGTAGACCTATACTTGGTTTGGGAGTACCCAGGTCACTACGTAGGATGTGGTGGTTCTGGATCCTACTAGAGACACGGTTTGGAGGGGTGATCACCCATCCTCCAGGATGGCCGGTGAGTGGAGGCGGCGGCGATAAGGTCTCAAGTATATAGGTATGCAGAGAGGTCACCTCTTTGTTCCTCTAGCTTTGGAGTTATATGGAGCTATGGATACCGACTTCGACATGTTCGTGAGGGAGTGTGCGAGAGCTTACCATACTAGGCGACATGGGGTATCACTCTCTTTAGCTTAATGTATAGCCTATTTTAGGCAACGTGTTTCCATTGCTCTACAGAGAGCACTAGCTGGTGCCATCCATAGGAGAGCAATCACGTTAGGTGATGATTCTTTGGATGATCTGTTGTTTCTAGACCTTTCGATTTGGATAGTTCAGATATCTTAGGTGTTGTAGTACATATTTCCCAGTGATACTATTGGGGCCTAGCCCCATGTTACCGTTTGGTTCCATCCTTGTACGATTTGATGGGATTTTCCCATCCCTTTTGTTATTATACTTTCTCTCGGGTTTTTCCCATCTGCGGTGGTACATGGCTATGTAAGGTGCGCACATTGTACAGTCGCAGCTCAAAAGGACTGCCAGAGTAGCACGTTCACCACGTACACGAGTAAACTGCTTAGGAAACGACCACGACCACGTATGGAGTCCAGCGAGCCAGGTAAAGCAGACGTCGGTTCAGGGTGTCAAACCGTCACCCATCCGTCAACTGTCAACTATCAACTCTCATCAGTTCCCAGCCCCGGGGCCGGGAATCACTGGATCTCGTCACCACTTATGCCGAATTCGACCTCTATACTACAGGCTACGGGTAGTCCCATAACCGTAGTAGTAGTTCCTATATGGCACATACAGGTCGCTGTTTGCTTCCTCTCTCCTCTTCGTCCTTGGGACTCAGAGTAATACGTACGGTTTGTCAGGCCAGGTCAGCAGGTCACTCCGGTCCAGTCCTGAGGAGTCAGGTCGGGTCCGGTCACATCGGGAAAAGATTTGGAGCAGTCAGTAAAGATCGAAGCTGGAGCGCTTCTTTCGTGGAGGGGAAAACCGGAAAGTTTGAAAAAAGGCGCATACCGCTTGTCCTACTTTCCGATCTCTCGCTCGTTCGTGGGTTCGCTTTGCTTTGCCCTCCCTTCCCTTCCCTGGCTTCGCTTTCGTCCTTCTTCTTTCCTCGAATTGTACCTGCCCTAACCTAATCTGCTGCTCGCGCTACTCGACCGGACTCTCCTGGGGATTGCTCCCTAGACTCTCTCGACAAGTTGTCGTCGTTTGCTTTCAGCGTGTGGAGGAGGAGGAGGAGTTGCTGTGCTGACGAATAATTGGAGAGGTGGTGGTCTTGGTCTTCGTCGTTGTTGGGCGGGTTTAGGCTTTGGCTCGACGAGATGGAGTGAGGGATTGATTTGTTTCGGACAGGGACGGGAAGTCTTGTGACGAAGATTGGGCGTGGATGGTGGGGTAGGAAGGACATAGATGGAAGCGAGGAATGATCTTGGATGTGCCGGTGTTTTCCTTCCGCCTTGAGGAGTGGGGTGTGGTGGTTGGACGACAATACGGAAGGAATTGCAGAAGTGGGTTTGAAGTTTGCGGTTAGGTTACAGGATCACGGGGAGTAAGTAGATTGGAATCGGAAAGAAGCTAGAAGTGAAGAGAAGAGAAGAAGAGGAGAAGGAGGAGGTGGCGTTGTTTCAGGTGTTGGTTTGGTTTCGTCTTCGGCCGGTGAGAATTTGGTTAAGGGTTTTCTTGTTTGGCTACGGTTGGAGTTCAATTTTTCGGTTGCATCGGTGGAGATATTGGAGTAGGAGAGGTTGAGGTCCTTCAGCCTGGGACCCTCGGGCTGGCGTTGTTTCCCGTCCTGGCGACTCGCATCCCTTTGTTGGTGAAACTATCATCTAGCGTCTTTTTGGTTCTCCGAGTTTCCTCCGCATTCCTTCTCTCGTGACTGTTCTTTCTGGCCTAGTGTTCCACACTGTCCATTCTTGTCGACGACCTTCTCTTCTACTCGATGCTATTACGAAGTGCTGCCATCTTGCTAGTTTTAATACCTTGTAGCCCTAACCCTAATTCATTGCTTTTACTTCTCTGACCTAATCACTCTGAGTTTGTTGCGCGGAGATTCAAATTGACTTTCTTTCCTTCCTCTATTCGTCCCTTAGCCATTCTTTTTAAACGTTCTCATCATCGATATTACGTCAGCGAAACCTATCCAATTAAGCTTTGTGCTTCGGGGTTTCGACCCTTCCTCGCCAGTTAATGTCTCACGTGTGCAGGAGGCTTCTTTTGCACCACGAAGTATGCACACAACATGATGGCTCAGAAGTAAAATCGAGTGGTAGAGTCTCGGACGCTTCACGAAGAGCTGCAATGGAGACGCTTAAGCCCTTAGTACAGTGTTAATGTAGACGCTGTGCCTTTTTTCGGGGGGAGTTCCATGTGTATCTTGGTGACATGAAAAGAGTTCAGACTGAACACGTGATTGGGATCTTACGAAGCTAGCTCTAAATCGAAGGAGGAAGGGTGTTTACAAGGCAATGGGTGCTCCCAAGCAAAAGTGGACGGCCGAAGAGGAGGCTGCCCTCCGGGCAGGAGTCGAGAAGTACGGACCGGGAAAATGGAGAGCGATTCAGAAGGATTCAAAATTCGGTCCTTGCCTAACATCTCGATCAAACGTGGACCTCAAGGTACATGATTTTTCACCCCTGGCCTGAAAGATATATTTTGTTACATAATTTGACTTCACTCTGTGGTCTAGAAAGCGAGCGGTGGTATTATATTGCTGTAAATTTTAGGAGTTACGATAGCGGCATTTTGGACAGAGACCTCAGTCGATTCGTGCACAGCGGTCGAGCATATGTCACTGCGCGTTCTGATCTGTCCTGAGTTATTTGTTTCGACAACTCTTTCCGTCTTCTTGGACTATGTTCGTTCTCATGGTTATAGAGTCCCAACGTGCATCATGTACAACGTGGTCTGTGCTTTCTGGCTGCGACGTCATTACTGGCATTAGTTATCCTCATGTTTACTATGAATCGGAGACCTTCCAGATCTCTCTTTTAATGAGTTGTGTGACCTTAATCGAATGGGTTTGTACGGGGACAGTTGATAACCTTCGAAAGGCCTCCCTGGTGTCCTCGTCCTGATGCATTCAGTTACCAGGTCGAGAGTGATTCTCAAGTTCTTTTTAATTTCCTAATACGCCTGTCCTAGTGCACGGGTAACGGAAGATGCGTGATAAGGTTGCACCCGTGAACCCTAATTGCTTACTTGTGACTATCATTAAAGCTTAAACTGGAGCTAGTAGGGATTAGCAATCCACGGCTAGTTAGCTTGTGATACAACAAGCCTGAAGTGAACCTTTTCTATTTGAGGTGAGGGGAAGTAATATCTTTTCTGCATCGTTGCTCGTTTGGTCGATGGGATTGATCGGAGATGCCGAAGGGTACTGGTCCTCGCGTGCAAGGATGTATAATTGTTGGTTTCTTAGGTGAATTTTGAAGCAACGAAGAATGAGTTTTTTACACGTGCCCTAATTTTCTTAAGTTGATGAAGTCGACGATCCTTCTAGCTCTCGCTTAACTGTACGAGTGGGTTAGAATGCGCGCTTTTACTAGGCTTGTACTTCCAGAGCGTTGGCTTGGCCCTGCTCAGCAGCCTGCAGATGCATCCTGGTGATGCCGACCGTACTGCTACCTCGCGCGATTACGGGATAAATCTATGTATCTGGGTACTCTCTGATGACCCCGTCGAGTTTCGTCACGGGAGTGTGATGGTTATTGGACCTCGGACTGCATCTCCCGATGCAGCCTGAACTGGATTTCTGCTCTTTCTGTTGTAGTCTCGTTTTCGGTGATTTTTCCATGTTACTCCTGATTGCTCGTGAAATCAGACTTCTGTCTGCTGACCTGTACCAGGAGCTGTACTTGACCGTTTGTCATGCCTCCGTTGATATGTGTCTTTTTTGAGAACGGCATCCGGAAGTATGATAATTCATTCTGGTTTTTCCCCATGATTTGTTCCTCTTTTCTCGCATGCGAAGCACTTGCGGTTCATTATTTGTAACCTGAATATACGACTCACAGCAATCAATTACGACCCGTAGCTGTCCATTGCTGTTTCTTGAAATAGTAGATTGCAGGTAGAAACTTTTGATTTCTAACCTCTTGTGTTGAGAAAGTTGTGGCTTAAGAGTTTCTCGTGTTATGTCACGCGAATCCTGCCGGAGTCACATCGTGGTTTGGATTTGTGCAGGACAAATGGCGAAATATGAGTGTAAGTGCCAATGGCCTGGGGTCCACAAGAGAAAGGAAGTCATTGGCCTTGACAGCTGGGTCAGGTCTGGTGACTTTGATGGAGGAAGCTGTTGCCGTCAGCCCTTTGCAATCCGTGTCTCCTGATGGAGTGTCAGATTCCAAGCCTCTGCTTATCACAACGTCGGGGCCGGGTCACAAAACAGCAGATCGAAAGTCACTGGGACCAAGGTAATTTATATGATCTAGGATTCTGAGGTATGACCATTGGACTCCAGTGCAGCTGTAATGGATTTATTTTTCTGAATAAGACGAGTTTGATTTTGATGTAACCGCTAAACTGACCTTTGGGATTTCCACCGGAATAGGATTCGAGTATACTTTTTGTTTCTGATCCTTGATGTCCTTATGCTCTCCACGTTAATGGTTTGCTTTGCTCTCGTAACACCGTTTTGTTATCGTGTGTTTTCATCGAATTGAGCAACTCATAGAAGAAGTTGCGTTATCGTATGCGTCCAGCGTGTCGTGGGAAGAATGTTTGTACCCATGGTAGCACGTATACACTTACCGCATTGCATGCACTTGATGCCTATCTGTTTAAACATATCCACGTGTGTTTGCAGATATGATGATATAGTTGTGGAGGCTGTATTGGGATTGAAGGATCCCAATGGTTCGAGCAATGCCTCAATTGCCAGCTATATTGAGGTAGAGTATGAAGCTGGTCGGGTGTACGGTTCGCGCTAATTTAATCAAAGATACACAATATGCATCTGTTCTACAAGTAATAAGTTTTGTGTACATTCTGTTTCATGAAATCTGAAGTTGTTGTACTCCATGTACTCCATCATCCAGAGGAATCTTATACCAAATGAATTTGACAGTTAGTCAGTCATTTGAGTCATAGAGTCATAGGTGGTTTGATTTCTAGTGTACTTGTTAGTGGCTAGGGATAGGGGAGTGAGTGAGAGAGCTGTATAGTCAGAGAAAGATGGTCTATATTATGACCGGGGGACTGTTTTGCAGGAACGCCATCCAGTGCCTTCCAACTTCCGAAGACTACTAACTTCAAAATTGAAGGCATTAGCAATGCAGGGGAAGCTTACAAAGGTTGGCCCTCCGTTGGGACTCATATGGCCCCATATAGCTCTATGCTTCATTGGTTGGTCTGTGAAATAGTCACACCTTTTTAGAACTAATTTCATTAGAATGATCTAGGATAGACGAGGCCCACTTTACACATGTGACATTTCATAGCTGGCTACATTTGGTACCGAATCCAGTTGAGCAGTGGTTTAGGCATTATCCACTCGTAACGAATGCTGTTCTCCTGTTAGTTGGGCTACAGTATGCAATAAAACAGTGGTAGAATTCATTGCTTCGTGGTCTTCTTGTATCCGAGGAGAACTTCATGTTTTTTTCGAGCCGTTGATTGTTGTTGGCATATGATTACAGGTGAAGCAAAATTACAAAGTGAGCAATGGCAACGTTAGTGACTCTCCATCAGATGGAAGGCCAGTCAAGAACACTAGACCGAGAAGACCGGAAGCTGGTGCTCTTCCCCCTCCTGCTGCGCCGGCTGATGAAACTCGACGAACACCTCGGTACCCTCGAGATCCAGCAAAGACCATGAGAGGTGCTGTTGGGATTAAGAAGCCGAAAATAGTTGATGCCGAATTTGCTCGAACAAAGATGAAAACAGCCGAAGAAGCTGCCCGTGCTGCAGTTCAGGCTGTTGCAGAGGCTGAGGCGGCCGCAGCAGCTGCAGAGCAAGCAGCTCGCGAAGCAGAACAAGCAGAAGCTGAAGCAGAGGCAGCGGAAGCCGCGGCGGAAGCGGCAGCCGCAGCCATCAGACCACCCAAGAAGTGTAAGTCTGGTTGTCTAACCAGTCCTTTGTATGTCAGCTGTGCGACTCGGTGATCATGTCTAGCGTATGGGTGTTGTCTGTGAGCCCTGTGAGAATGGGTTGAAGCGAAGTCGCAGATGGGGAAGAAAGGGGATTCAATTTGTAGATGAAGTTACCAGTCATCAGTTTATAAGTCTCGTTGATCTGCAGACCAAGCATTCTAGATTTCTCGTGTTCCCCTTGACTGGAAGTGAGGTATATATACCCACGTCTTATCCAGTCTGTATTTTTAGGGACATGAGTTGTTCATATTATTTTCCGGTTGCTGGTGTCAAGTAATTGCTCATTTATTTGAGACTTGTTTCGCAACAAATAAGAAGTCACTTTTTCCCTTCATTTTACTCCCCTCACCTGCAGAGTTGGGATCACTCGCCTTTGTTACGAACGGCCGTTTCACTATCGGTTAGTTGGTTAAAACAGAAGAGCTGTAAGCGTGCTTGTGGATGACATGTAGTGGCCTGAAGTATTTCCTGATTAAATTCAATGCTTGTTTTCCTGGGCTGTCCGTCGCATTTCTTGGATGCCGAGTTATGATAACGGATGAGATTCTTCTGGTACTAGCTGCGATAAGAAAAATCCTTTTATCATGCAGAGTCAGTTTGTCTTGACTGCTTGATATCTACGGCACTGCTGGCTTGTCTCTGCAAGAACGTAGGTCGGGTATTGATGGAACCCATGTCCACTTTTTGGTAAGGTTTGACATTATATTTTTTCTCCCAGTTGGATTGTGTTCTGAGAAAGATCTTACTGTTGAAAGTTTGAACTTGCAAAGACAACGTTCTTTGCTCATTCTTGGTGACCTCCAAGTCAAATGTGCAAATCTGTTTGTTGTGAAAACTTATAACTACCAATCGACGTGGTGGTGAAGATGTGAGGTGCTAGGTGCTTGTCAGCGTCAGTGCAGTGAAGTTGTAATGGACATCACAGCATTTATATATGGGACGTGTTTTCCTTTGTGATACTGCATATTGCTTGATGTTTAATTTTAGTAAAGATTTTTGTTGGGGGCTCTAAACTGTAGTGAAGTAATGTTCGATTCTGTAGGCGGCACTACATGTTGGTTTCTGACTACCTGCCATACATGCTTTTTGCGGTATTCTTTCCTGATTAAGAGTACCTACGAACAGATATTTGGTCCATCTGAAGGGTGGTGCCTTCTGACTCTCAGATTTTGCTTGCTGGTATCCAAGAAAGCGGTGACAATAGCTGATACGATTTGGTGCTAATCATTTGGCTGGGTGATGTGCAGCAGTTAGAGCAATGGCCATGGCTCGGGCAGAAGAAGTGTCTGTCAAAGGATAGTTGCCTCAGCTCCTTCATAAGAATGGGGTCATCCATCGGCATCAATTGCTCATTTTGGGAAAAGAATCAAAAGGCCCAAAACTGTATTGTAGCACTACACCTGGACCTGTGTCAATATAGATTCTTCAAAGCTCCTAGGAAAGAGAAATTCATTCTATTTTCGTAGACCCTGATGCGGAAGGGTTCCCTTTGATGCTCTGATTGTATCATTACTGATAATATCTGTAAAATCTAAGCTGCTCTCCCTCACGTTCTCCATAGCAAAGCCACCACAGTTTCTGGGAATACTTGCCGTCATGGTGGTTTTGAGGTTTACGAGATTGGTAAATCTCTTCTGCGATGTTCAGCATATCTCCTCTCCGCCAGGTAATGATCGAATCCATAAGTTTGCTCCTATCATTGTTTCACGTGTGCCCAGGCGTTGATCCATGTATTTGGAGACGGCTGCATGGCCACACCGTATGAAAGCAAACCAGGGTTCTCGGGGCCTGCGAAATTAGTGTATAGATCAATGTACAAAATCTTGCCGTGAAACGTGTAGGAATCACCGAGATCGTTTCCACGAATAGCAAGGAGTTTAACAATTGCCTCCTGTCTCAAATTTGTGTCTGTTTCTGCTTTTCTCGGTCTGTCACTGGTATTGAGCTGTGCATTTCTTCCACGTCTTTGTATACAATGTCGGGATTTGGAACTGATGGTTTTGACAGTTCAGTTCCCAAGTCCTGTGTATTCCTTAAACCTCGTCAAAACCATAGAAGCCATGCATGAGTTGGTTCCATTGTAGCTGTCAGGGAAAGTTTGTCTCACCGTCTTTTGCTCGAATTGTTTCGTTCGATCTCGTGACAGTTGTGAGAATGTTCAGCCTCAGTGCGTGGGACCGTAGGCTCACGAGAATAGTCTCACGCTGTCGCGGGCCCTCTCATTGTTCTAGTCTGCTGGCTATCCTTAAAAAATGTCGAGAATATAATTTGTTCGTGTACGTACTTGTTTGTTTGGAAGCATATCACTCATATCAGGGTGCTGTAAAGACCTGTTCAAGAGTCGTTCAAAGTGAATGTGTCTACACAGAAAACATGTCGCTCAATTTTTTCTGTGGTTAAGTAGGATGAGTTTTTGTACATGCATCGTGTCGCATCACGATCGAACCGTCATGGGAGACGAAAACGGATGGAGTTATTGGTTGTACTGAGAAGGGCGTGACGTCTAAAGTAATATTATGCCACGTCACAGCCATATGCCACGCCACCTTATTTACCTTCCAGGCCGGTTAAAGATGTTTCTGGTCAGTATTGCAGCCCTGAACTTGCGAGGACAACAGAAACTTAAGCCCCTTTCCTGTCGCCAGATATAAAATGCAAGCGGAGAACCAATTATGAACATCCGATATTCACCGGGATGCCAAATTGAAGGCCCATTTCAAGGACGTTCGACCTGGAAACCCAGCCTCGTTGATGGTTAACGACGAAGGTGAATAATCAAGGGAACTTGGCAACCTATAATGTGAGAGAGTCAAGACGAGTAGCGCAGGGCATATGCTGCTCTCGTGTAACGGATGGCACTCAATAGCAGCATCGCTTTTGGGAGGACCGAACTGGGAATCGTGGGTCCGAACGGGAGCGAGGGCTAGGAAAGAGAGCCAACACTGGCGTTTGAACTCGAGCGCAGGGAAGGACAAAGAAAATTGACCTGTATGGTAGGGAGGCAGACGATACGAAAGGTGCAAAAGGTTTTGGATAGGGATCGTCCACTTCAATTGTTGAATGTGAAGTCGCAGCTTTAATTATGAGCGAATCTGGCCGGACCCTAAGCTCAAGGCGCCGAGGACATAATCCACCCCGGCTAAGACTCGGTCAGAATACTTCATTCCCAAGAGTCTCTAATTGAAAAAGTTGTCCATGAAAATGGACGCCTGTCCTGGCGTCCAGCAGCATCCGTTCTGAAATTCCTGAAAAACATTCTGAAATTCCATTTGCAAGGAATTTCAAAAGCCGACACTACGACACAAGTCCAAGGCCCAGAGGTGGGGGGGAGCAGGGAAACGCACACAGAGCCATGCTCATTCATGCTCCCTGGCCTTTTGCCTGGGTCAAGATCCTAGGGGGCTATGGCGCTTGTCAACCAAAGCGATGTGGCGCAGCTTTGGCTTTAAAGGAAGAAAGCACGCCAACTTGGGGCCCGAGGGAGAACATCACACATGACAAATTCTCCCCGCTTTTCCCTTTTGAAATCTGCCGGAGCGAGGGAAGAAAAGTCCACTTTCGCCCGCCCTCGATCCATTCATCCACGGCCATGTTTGTACGCCTGCCTGAGAAAAGTCCAAAAGGCTCCTGGCTCCCTCCCTCGCTCCCTCGCACAGAGATCTGGTCGATAGGAGAAAGGTGTTTTGATCAACAACTTTGACGCCATCGTCCAGTTTGAGCAATACGACGCCCGTCTGAAAATAGCATAGAACCGATCACGCTTCTGAGCAGAAATGGCATGGGCATGGACTTGAAGGAAGAAAGGAAGCAAGGAAAGGAAGTAGCAGAGCCCGGCCCTCCTCCTCGTCCTTCGGGGCCTTCAAGTCTACCAAGTGGCAGAGGTTTGGCTACCGATTTCACCGATCTGGAATGTCGCTGTTCTAGCCCACATCACCATCCCTTCCCCTCCTGTTGAACATTTCAACCGTCAAAAGCAGTTAATGGAATTTCCATTGGAGCCGCACGACAATAGGCCCATGTGCTCCCCCATCCCCACCGAGCAAGCAAAAGTTGGTCCCCCATCAAGATGATGTGAATGAAAGTCGGCCTGCGCAGGCTCAGTCAGGCTCAGGGCACCGAGGCACTCCTCCCTCCTGAAGACCGGTGACCGCGAGGCAGCGAGTGAGGACCCCTCGAGTCCCGAGAGAGAGAGATGGATGGGGAGGGAGACGAGGCTGCCCGGGAGTCCGTGACTGCCTGTGCCTGCCTTGGCCGGTAGAAAGGTGGGCATTGACCATCGGGCTCCGTCGAAACAAGGCGAGAATGGACGTCCGCAGGGGGAGCTCAGTAAATGCGAGTGAACGACAATTGGATGTGCAGACAAACTGCCATGTGATAAGCGAGTGAATGGTCTCGTTCGGCTCCGAGCTACTGACAGAGCTCATACAGTGGAAAGTGGATCGAGCATGTCCGGCCGTAGAACACATGTACGCATTCAAACCGTTTTGGCCCCTAAAGCCAAAAGATCTGACTGTCTCGTCACCGCCTGCCCCTCGACACATCAACGGTAGACTTTGTTGTTTTGCGCCCATCCGGCCAATGGCCGCTTCCACGAATCAGCTTCCAGCTGGGGGGCCGGGACGATGGAGGGACGGACGGATGGACCTTTTTTGCATGGCCACGCCGAATTCGACACATCGAAATTGAATCGACATTCATTGACGCTTTTTCGGTTCCGGCTCGGATTGCGGTCCGGGCGCTTTCATGTTTCGAGTATTTGAAGAAAGACGAAGTAAAATATCAAAAGGGATGGGAAGACCCCATCAAATCGTTCAAGGAAGGAACCAAACCGGTAACATGGGGCTAGGCCCCAATAGTATTTCGAGTATTTTGCATGTTCATATTCTCCTCCTCGACGAGATGCGACGCGATGCGCTTTCCCATGATTGGGTCTTTCCGGACATCTCTCGAGCAGCACTTTTCCAACACACCGTCGTCCCGGTCCTCGATGCACACTACGCATTTTAAGCAACAATTTCAACCTTAAGGGCATGCAATTCCACTGAATCACGGGAAAGCACCACTCTCTCCTGCACTCGAGTGCTGCTCATCCTCCCCGTCCGTTTTTTTTATTCGCACGAAAAGCCTGTCTGATCAGGCGGCCACATCCCCCTCCCCGCTCCCAGGCCCGAATTGAAAACTCGCCATCCATGGAGATTCCCCTGTAATGCATGACATTGAATGGTGCTTGCAACCCCGCCACTTACGTTCCCATTTGGAACGCCTCACGGCAACTTATTCGTCCAACATGTGAAAGCAATAGTTCCAGCACCACAGTGCATCATCAATACGAACACTTCCCTCACCAAACCAGAGTGTTTAAAACGTGCTGAATCCATGTCGAAGCGTAATCAGGAGATTAGAGATACAGAGTTATGAAAAATCTTGGGGGTACCCCCTCGCATGTGCCTTTGTCGAAAAAGCGCAAGCTGAGAATGAGATCTCACTCTGGGACCGGTGGATTGTGGTGGGGAGGGTTTAGCTCAGACAGACAGAATATCATCAGCGAGTCAAGTCAAGTCAATCGGATTCAGCTCGATTCAGCGCAGTTTATTATGACGGACACTGATCTCACGTTACCTCACTTTGTCCTGCTGATGGAGCCAGGAACCAGGAACCGTAAGAGAGAAGACGAGACGAGGATCAACAGTGGCAGCATTGTTTCTTTCCCTTAGCCTTTTGTTTAGGACAATGAATCGCTTCCAGCTCTCGGGTCGTCGTGCTGCTCGTCGGGTCACTTGTTTCATCTCGCTCGCTCTCACATTTCAGTCGCTTCTGTACGCTAGTGGGATGGCCGATTCCCGAGGATCGCACTTTCTGCTTCATACACTCGAGTGGGCTGGAAAGCGCGCATTTTTCTAGTTGCTGCGTATTCTGAGTTCTCGGGATCTCGTTTTTATTCTCGATGCAGCTGCGTGCCCTTTTCCTCTTTCCTCTAGCTCTCTGGCTTGAAAAATGGTGCGGAGATCTCACGTATGATATTGTTCTGCATGTTATTCAAAAGACTGCCAAAAGAGCAAGAGATTTACTCCCATGCATGTAACAATCTGGGCAAATTGATGACAGCGGAAATGATGCGTTTGCTCACAGGAGCTTAGGGAGCACGCATGATTCTTATTTTGGGCACTTCTTCCGCGTCTCTCCCACCCTCTCTCTTTACGTTGAAGGAGGTTACCAGCGTCATTTGCCTTCATGCAGTTTGATTGAGTCTAATTCTGAACTCGAGAATATTTGTTCAGGGACTGTCGTTAGATGGGCAAAGCAAGTACAAAATCATTGAAAAGCTTGCAATGATTCTAAATAGAATCGTTTGGATTCAGCGTCGAAACAATGAAAGAGCTCCCTTATCAACGGTGCACGAAGTGAACAAGCTGGAAAGCAAGTCATCATTCGAAGGCTTCGTTCAACTCCCTTGTTTTCAAAGCGGAGGATCCAATTTACATTAGTGGATCTTAATACAATGATAGACATGGGAGCATGTGGCGTGGCGTATAGTCGTAGCAAAAACGAAATCTGCTCAGATTAATTCTTGTCATTATAGCTATAAAGCATGCCATTAGTTCGATTGTAAAGCTAATTTCAGTCACATGAGTGCAATCGCTTTCTGATATCTTCTGGCCCATAAACCACATCTACATTCTTCTTGTTTACGATTATGTCTCTGAGCGTTTTCAGTGAGAAATCCGATGGACTGAAATTTCTTTTAGCTTTTGAGAAGAGCTTAATTATTAGAATTGAAGTGTACCTTTTCAACGGTAATTACATTTTCCCCATCCCAGATAAAATAGCCATTTTTGGAATTCTATATATATCTTAGTCAGTTCAAAAACAATAAATACTCCATGATGAAAAATGATTCCAAAGGTGAGGTAAGAAAGGCAATTGCACGCAAACATTAGAGATCATGGGTTTTAATAGACAGGCCACTAAGAATGTTACTATGTGATTGATATATATATATATATATAGAGCTTAAATTAGGCACCCGAATCAAGGCACTGGACATACTTAACCTTTTTTTTTTTAAGCTTGAATTTCTTTATCACCATCCTTTCGCAAGCAAGAAAAAATTTATACCACAACAATATATATCTTTATTCATATTTTAGTTTAAAAAAAAGTCGTACAATCATAATGTGACATTGTCCCCTCAACATGTAAAACATAAAATATAAGCTTTTTTTTAAATTTTTAGCGAGGGAATATTATCATGAAAGGTAGTCCACTCTCATGATGTTCTCGGTCCTTCCTCTTTTATGTACAGCACTTATTTTGACTTTTATCAGTCGCAGGGTTACTTGGTCTGTCAACAAGGACGACACTAATTTTGGTACAATTCGACCTATTATAATGCTTTAAAATATATTTCTAGAAAATACATTACGCCACAACTACATGGGGTGAAACAAGTTGCACCTGGTTTTGTGAAGATTCACTTTAAAAGAATGGAAGAAAAAATGATGACTCATTGGTGACGATCAGTAATTTGATATAATTAAAGCGTAGGGAAAATGGAGGCCCAAAAGGTAAGAAAAATGGATAAAATTTGTCACTGAGATTTCAGAGATAGAGGAAGAAATCAATCTATTGTCATTCAAGTTCCAGAAGTGGACACTTTCATGCTCTGACTTACAAGAATCGAGGGAACTAATCAGCTTCACGCTGTGTCTCATCCAACGTCATCTTTGTAGATATGTTTAATGATCTAAGCAAAGACGAAGTAAAAGATATGTTTAATGAGGAAGTAGAGATGGAGACAGGCCGTATATGAGACATTGAAGGCAGATTCCTGTTCAACGTTTTGAAATCTGTGTACGAAGTGGAGAAAACGAAATCTGAATGAATAACAAGGACTAAATATACCTTGATGCGCGTGGAACACACTACTTCGGCTGTCGGTATTGTTTTACATTCTGAAATAGTTCTTTCTCAAAGATCATAAGACCTGCAAGGCATCAAAAGTTCTTCACGAGCTGTACCCTGAAGATCAGCTTCTTGAGAATCTGACTGTCATCTAATTCATTGTGTTGTACTTCATCAATCATGGTGGTGTTTAGATTCGACTTATTCATGACTAGATGAAATCACACACGTAAGCTCAAGTTTGATGGAAAATCTTTAGGAGCTTGATGTCGTGGCTTGCTCTAGATACAAGAGACTCCTTGAGGGCTGCTACCTGCAGGAGCATGTAAATAACCCGAAGGAAATGGACCGTAGGAAGAGCTCAACATATGTACGACCAAAGAACAATGATAATGTTAGAAGCCAAGTTATTTACTTTGGAAAATTATAAGAGATAAGAGGAAATAAAGGTAGCTTGATATGCATGAAGTTTCGAATTTATATATCTAAATTATTTGGATAATTCTTAGGTTCACGAATTAGGTATTTTGTCACTCAGAAGAAAAACATGACGAAACATAATCGTAAAGTTAAAAGACTTGAAAGCCAGTTTGGCCAATAAACGTCATATATATATATATAATATCTTCCTTAACACTTTTCGAGTATTACATACTTGAACCTTCAGATATTAGAAACGTAGTAGGATTTCAAAGGGGCCTCCTCCTTTTATCTATTACCCTGCCACCTACTAACAACGTACATAGATGACACTATGATATCAAAAACCATTTCCAAACGTGTGTTCTATAAAGGGCTTAAAATTCATAAACTCCAAACATAGGTTTCAATTCTCCAATATTTTAAGCCGTTACAGCAGGATGAAAATCACAGCTAATTTCTGGATGACACAAGTACAAAACATCATACGTGACATTAGGTTCAGAAAAAGAAGTACCTAGAATGCAGAACATATGATCCGACGATATTACGATAATCTCAAATGACACTCAGATCTGGGCAGTCCTTTACTTTACACTCCCCGAGTGTATGTGCCAGAAACTGAGAAGGCATAAGGCCAAGTATTTATGTTTCTCAAATAATTATGATAATATGCAGTGATTAGCTAATTAAGTACAAGGTTCAAGAATGGTTAAGGTAATGAGCCCTAGATTCTAGCAGAGGCCTTGGGACGTGGGGTGCAAGTGAGTGATGCATTTCAGGTCATCTGTACACCTTTGGCTGAGTTCCCTCCCTCCTTCCCTACACAAAATTCGATAATTCTTCGATTCTTGGGACAACTACTGGTACGTCCATCATTGGCCTGCTTGGACTGGATATTTGGAGAATAATCTTGTTCAACATCACTTCTAATAACTTGACTCGTCGACTAAGGATGGACAAATAAATGAAAATGATGTGGATTTTGGAGCAATAGCAAAGGCCATGATTGGTCAAGCGGAGGAATAATTCAGATCACTAGTTCCTTGCAAATAGAGAACAGTATGAGCAGGTTCTGGGGGTGGTGACATAAGAGAAATAAATGGAGGGCTGTTTTAGAATATTATGATGATGTAAGTCTCGGTCATCCTGGTTAGAAAAATTGATTCCTAACTATCGTCCAACATTTATATCCGAACACTTGCACTATCTTCGAGAAACGTGAATCAATCGCTTTATTACTGAGTGACACCAGCAGGACGGAACTCTATAAATCCTCAACTCCTCTCAAGAGACAGATAGAGAGCGAGAACCTCAGCTCAGCTCTGGCTCTCAAGACAGAGAGAAAATCTGATGTACCCCTGGTGCGTGGTTACGGTGGATTAGTACCGATGAACTTTTTGTTATATTCCCTAACTACGCTATCGCCCATCTTGTTTCCACATAATATATCATTTTGTCCACAGTGGGAGAATATGCATCATTGCGAGTTGGAGGACGAGGTTGAGGTCTGATGATGATTACATGAAAGAAGATTAGTACATCTTTAGCATTTTTCAATCTTATCCTTCATCTGTGACCTCGATCTTCATATGATAAGAAACAACCTTCCCTGGGACTGTGCACTTCTTGTTTTTTCAGTCTTTTATGTTAATGTATGTCTCTTTGTTTCAAATTTCGTTCCCGTTGTCCTCCATGGTGACTCTGAAAAGTGTATCTAGATAACGTATAATTAAGACTAGATGTATCTTCATTAAGAAAAAAACGCGATATATTTTACAGCACCTCACGCATGTACATTGTGGTAATGTTAATCAACGTCCGCAATTAGGCCACATTTTATTCCAAGTTCTCCGTGTAATGATTAAAATACTTTCCACTTTATTCATGACATGGAAAACTCTTTCAATCAATTCGATCCAGTATAGATTTCATCAATACATGTTTACACTGAGAAGAACGCCATTTCCATGTTAATCTTGTAAATTCCTTCTGCTGTTTGTGATTGATTAAATATTGCTGACGTCATGTAACTCACGCCTATGTATTTTCTTCTCGTTGACATTAACCTTCATAAAATATCACAAGTTAATGATTAGAGTTAAGTTCACGAGCTGCAAAATTAAAACATGAACTAAATCACTAGTTTCAGGCCAACCATGAAAGAGATAAATGGAGAAGTTTAGAAATCTGGCCGAAAGCTCGAGGAGTTACAAGAACTTGATGAAGCTAGATGAATCATATGATCAAATCAAAAGTGTCTCCCCTTTTGGTATTATTTTCACTCGTGTTGAAACTTCTGTTTCATTGCCATAAATCATCATATGTAAAGTATGAAATGCTGAAAGTTTGAAGTACAATGTCTGTTACTTGACCACATTGCACATCATTATAATTTAATAGCGTGATCTTGTTTAGATCTCATAGTTTCCCTTTCGACCACCATCCTCTCCAGACGATTGCAGCTTTACGTTGACCTCATTCGTAAGAACTCCATATAATTGACAAATTGTTCGTCATCATGCAACGACCTCTAGATAAGCTGCACCTTCTTTTCTAAACTCATTGTTAGCGCGGACACCACAAACTTTATAATCAAGATGATCAGCTGATAATCATGATGCGTTTCATTATGATTGGTAAATACATGATTAGCCTTTGCATCACACCTCACTGCTAGCAGAAACTACTCAAGCCGTGGAGACAATTGACCAAAATGGCCGTGACACTCTTACCACCTCAGACACATCACCTCTGTCTGGTCAAAACCGTTCTCCTAAAAGCAGGTACAGTGAACAATTTCTAAAGTCATAATTCTAGTGATAGAGAAGTCACGGAAAGGTTGTGAACATGGTAATTCCCCTGCATGTTTGAAAAGAGTGTCCAAATGATATTTTTGTCACCGAGCGCCTCTCGAGCGAACAGTGACCCCAAATGATGCAACAGTATCACCATTTGCGTGGACTCGCAGCAGTACCAGATTGAAACCCAAAGAATGAAAGCAACAGAATGCAAAGGGATGATGCTGTGGTGCCCCTCATCCCCGAGCCACAAGCATGTCCTAACCAATCCTCCTGCACCTGTACATGCAAAGGTGGAAGGATGGTGGTCGGCACAGGTGCTCTTCTTCTTGCAGATTCGCCCCAAGGCCCAAGGCCGAATGCAACCTTCATAAGCAACTCCACTCAACTAAATTACAATAGTTCCTCCACCAACAATCATGGACTTCAGAGTATACGGTATCTGATGATTTTGATCAGATCAGCTTAGAAGTGCCTTCAAATCACGTGCTTAAAAGGGAAAAACAGTATATAAGATCATTCGTGCGTCCGTCGGATTCCAGCCAGGGTGATGAGGTACAGTTTTCCACACGTGTTTACGGGTGACAAATTCTCACTCTCTTACTATCGGTACGCTCCACGTGTTCACTGTACTCATTGTTCTTTACTGCATATGACCTGTCCCACATAATACAACCTTTTCCAGAGAAGAAAGAAATATAGCAAAAAGGAAAGAAACCCCATCAAATCGTACATGAATGAAACCAAAGGGGATAAGATGAGGCTAGGCCCCAAATGTATCACAATGAGAAATATGTCCCCATGGAAGAAAGAAAGCGCAAGGCACCTCCCGCATTTACGTGCTAAGGTTAAGCGGCCCTCGGAGTCTGCCGGAGCGTAAAATTACGCCGAAGAAACTCGATCAGGACATTGTTATGGCCCTGTTACTTACTCCCCGGTCCCCGGACTTAGAGGGAAATTATCTTGTCTGAGCAGTAATCAGCAGCCAACGCGGATTCGAAATAATGAGGAGGCTCCAGATAGTTGTCAGGAGTTTAGGGCTGCAGTCTGGGTGCCCCAAGTCCCGCAGCCCAACTTGGTCAGAAGGGGAGATATACACAGAGAGAGAGAGAGAGAGAGTAGAGACATAGGGGGAACATGTTAGCCCGTTGGGGCTCATGTCCGGCCAGTTCAGTAAGTGGTTCTGGTGTGGCCAGCATGCTGTTGACTCCCCATGGGAAGGTGCGGCGCAGTTTAATAAGTGACACTGATAGTGAAAATTCGTGAGTTAGAGAGAGCAGAGAGAAAATCGGAGCCTCGACTCCAGAAGTTATGTTTCGCCACTTGGGGCCGTTACCTCCCAAATAAGTGGGCTCGATGTGCCGCTTAATTTGTATAGGGGGTCGAAATAGTTATGCCTATTGTCGCCTAAACAGGAAGTGACATATTAATCACCATGTCCGTGCGCTGAGGGTTGAGTGGAGTGGAGTTTGGCTGTAGGCCAGATGAGGCTATATTGATGTCTTAAGGATAGCGGATTTGGATCATAAGCTGTTTATCTCTGACTAATCAAGTGTCTGAATGTCTCCAAGTCTAGTGGACACTTCATCTGTCTTCGTACCTCAATGTCAGTTACAAAATTGGCAATGCTTATTAAAATCCTGGTGCTTAGGGTGCATGATTTGTCTTCTAATTAAGCCGATCCGTTACTAGTACCTATTCTTGTTTCAAAGATGGTCGGCCGCGAATTCTTTTATCATGGCTTTTCTCTCGTATTGATAGAATCTGTTGGTACTGTCGTCGTTATGTCCGAGACGGATATACAATACCCTAAACCCCCATGATATCTGCATTAGTGTTTTGTAGAGAAGGTGATAATTAGACTGAAATACCATGTCCATGCCAGGAATCAGTTATAAGTGGAAGTCAGGGTCAAAACTCTCTCTAGACTCTAAAACTGCTCGTTCTCAAACTGAATTGGAGGACCTTACGAGCCATTGGTTCATACTTGCTCGGACTCAAACTAAATTCTAATCAATATGGTACCGGAATCTATTGAACGTGTGGAGTTCATGCAACAGCGCTTAAAATCTGGTAGGAAAGGATCGGCAAGATTAGCATCACTCACAATATGATTAATTTGACAGTTCCAAATCGAGTGGAGATTGCGAGTCCTCATTTGATTTCATAAAATTATGGTTGTGGTCCAATCGGACGAGGAATTAGTTGACGATGCAGTGGAACACATCATCTCAAAACGAATCGGGTTACAAGTGGGTAAGAGATACAACTCTCGTGTGGAATTCTCTCACAGTGCTTTAACAAAAAAACAGTGCTAATGAAGGTTGGAAAAATCTTTTCTTGATTGAATGAAAGTCCGTTACTAACGCATGACGACAGCATAAGTTATTCAACAATTTAGTTGGAGCGAGCACAACTGTAATCTGTATACCGGCAGTCTAGCATCATGGGAAGGCCATCAAGGACGATGTAGGAAATATAAGTACAGTAGTGTCTTTGGTGTCCAGAAATTCTGTCAAATCGTTGAGCTTGTAAATGGTCTCTCATCATCCTAATCATGCGACTCCTGTGGTTGGATGTATGTAGATGCTTGATTGGGTGACAACTGAGAACAGCTTAACAAGCTGGCAATCTAGCTCATATGTATCATTTTACAGTGTAATGGAACTCACATCTCTGGTTTTATTTCTGCATTTTGCTGTCGAGGGTTTGATTCCTCAACAGATCATGAGATTCACTTGCAGCATAGAAATAATTTCATCAAATTTTCTTTCCGGTTCGGTTGGCTCTGTGGAGGTTGATGTATAATGTTAACTTTCAAAGTTGCGTGGCTCAAAGGCCTAAAAATTTGAACATGATAGCGTCAAGCACCGAAATCAGTATGACAAAATAACGGTGAAGAGAAAATAAAATGGAATGCAGATTATTTACGTTTTATGAGAAGATACATTAGGGTTTTCATAACTTACCCAAAACTCTCTACGGAAATCCCGTAATTTGTTTGATGGGTAATGGATAAACAGTTGCGGGATCCTGAAAAGGCACCCCGTATTTTACCATCCCCGTAACTCTTTCGGTCACTATCTACATATCAAGGAACAATAATTGTTTTCTCAATTTTGAAGTATAATAAGAGGAAATTAGATTCCTGGATTTATCCAGAAATTTTTTTTATTGACCTGTTGTGGGTTTTATTGGAATGGATAAATTCCAGTCAATTATTTTGGGGTTTCGTGAAACCTATGCTATAATAAAAATAATACTGGCTGACTTGGATACCTTTTCTCATGAACTTTTATGAATCTGTTCGAGATCTTGCTCTATGTTGTAAACTATGTCCGTGAGTTAAAACATTGCAACGTTTGAAATTGTAAATGCATGGCTTTGAACGTGAATGCATTAAAACTCAGCTTTTAACTTTAGAATGCACCGGTTTCAAACAGGCCGAGACGATGATCAAAAGAATAATAATAAAATAACAGGCCGAGATACTGGAGACATGAGTGTTTGTTTACCCAACTAAGCTAATTTGGAATGTGCTGTGCTGGATGGATTTGACGCGTCTGTCAATGATAGTTTGGACCCTCAAACTCTATTATTCTTCCTTAAGTACACTTTCACGGTAGTTTAAGTTTAAGTAATACAGTCTTTTGTGAGGGATTAAAAGTTAAAGTACAGCAAATTCATGACATGTAAGTGGTTGATACAGGACATCCGTTATTGTTGCTGAAGGCTTTGTGACTTATCCCTATTGAAAAAAAATCTCTTTAAACCTATACACAAAGATCAAAACTTCAATGTTCACAATATTGTTTGAGCGGGCAATCATGAAGTTCACCAAAGCGTGAAATCAGAGAGGCCCGCGTGAACAATTAGATTGGAATTTACTTGGTTGAAATTGTGACGCCACCTTGTTCTTTGTTTGGTCCTTGTGTTTTTCTGTTGGACGCTTTTTCTCTCTCTTAACTGGAAAGGTTATGGTTAAGTCTGTAGATAAGAAATATGTGAAGGTTGTGTGAGGATGGGTAAATGTCCAAACCAGAAGCTCATACTTTCGCAGGAGCTATGAATATAATGGAAAAAGTGAAGAGTAGAATGAAAATTATAAGAATATTCAGAAGAGTGGAGTTGACTTATAACAAACTGAACGAACATCAAAACAGTACACTTGCTTATGTGATATCGTCATTTCCTACTTGTATGACCAAGTGGACGGGATGAAAAAAAGGATTCTCGGTGTTTTTGTGAATAAATTGTTCCCCTTAACAAACCTACTCTATATAAACAACTGTAAACAAAGGAAGAAAGTCGTGGTTCCGAAGAGATGCGGTAGCACGAGAATGTTACCGAGAGGTGAAGAGCAATCATACTACAGCAGGTCGCATGGGAGAGAGAGCGAGAGAGATAAAAAGAAAGACGAGAGCTGAACAACAGCTGCGTGCTTAGAAAATGAGATGATAATGTCTTTCGCGTGCAGCCCTTGGGTGCATCATTGCGAGTTTGCCGAAAGGGCAAAATATGTTTTGTATTATTAGAGAAAGGCCCACCGTGCGATGCAGAAAGGG
Source organism: Marchantia paleacea (assembly GCA_014180765.2). Lineage (NCBI taxonomy): Eukaryota > Viridiplantae > Streptophyta > Marchantiopsida > Marchantiales > Marchantiaceae > Marchantia > Marchantia paleacea. The sequence continues at coordinate 1,255,138 of MUAA02000019.1, read as the reverse complement.
CCATCGGACTCGAGTAAGTCAATCACCGTTGCCCTCGCATGATGTCACAAGCGTAGTCTGAGCGCATGACATCACCTCATCAAACTCAGTGTCGAAATCAGTACACATGCATGGTACATGTAAAGTGCCCATTTGACATAGAGCAGCGGGGCCCGCCGCCCGCCATAGCTCTGTGCCTGGTGTGCCATGTCAAGTCATCATCTGATACATATTCTCTACGGCTACGACTGGCTGGAGACCACCGTCATGTTAAAGAGAGCATAAATGATGATGTGTGTTAATGTTTTGTTAAGACGCGTTACTGACAGCATCTTACATTCAAATTCACCAAATCTTATTAGGTCTCCAAACCGCAGGAGAGGAGGCCGTTAATCGAGTTAATAAAGAGTCAGTATCGTGTCCAACTGAGCTTCAGCTGCAACTCATGCTTCCAACATTGTTGTCGGGGCCCCGATGGATGCCGCTCATTATTCCCCCGTTACCCCGCAGTTCCTTTCGATTCGAGTTGGCCCTTCCTGATCCCATCAGTGGATTCCAGATATTTACTACCGAAGATTCTGCTGCATATTATACTGTGCTCCACATCCGAAAACCGGGAAACAGAGCTCGATGGCGAAGAAATCCTCGGTGGCCTCCCCGTCTACTTTCCATAATTTGGGAGATCTATTATCGTCTGGCCAACTTATCCGCTTGGCGATCAGTTCTCGTAGGTCCGCGAAAAGAATAGCTAACATGCGATTAGTCCACTTTTGTGGTCAGATTGGTTCCGGACGTTTTCTACAACTTGATCCGCGGGACAGGAAACTTGCTTGCACAAACTTCAAGACAGATGACTTGTGCACAACATATCGGGCCTGGGGCAGACTTTCCAGGTTATCGAGAATGAGTGGTGGTGACTCACATGAGGCAAGGTGAGAGCGTTGAGATAGCGACGTTGCACTCCCCCATTTATCATGTCTAGTTCGATCATTTGATCATGGAGGCTGAGCAAACTTTCCAAATCACGTACACTTCGAAAATAAGAGAAATAGCGTAGAGGGCAGGCAGGGGGTAAGACAAAGACGAATGATCGATCTGATGCTACCTTTGAGTTTGTGGTTAATGACTGAAAGGCGGTTCACAAGTGGTATGGTGACAGCTCTGCACTAGACTTCAAAGACAGTGCGGACCCTGTTGCAAAGCAAGGCACAACCTTGAAACTCGGAATTATTCATGAGTGTCGTTTGTTTTCGGGCGAAAACAAGCGCAGGAGAATGAAATTGTGGTCAGTAGAAAAAGCAACGAAGGCTGATGAAGACTGGCATTCGTAGAAGCTGCTCTATGAGACAAGACAAGGAGACTGGTCTACCCATGAATGCGTAGCTCTCACCCCCCCCTGATGGAAAGTTCTAGCTGCTCCTTTTGTAAACTGTGGATATGAGTAAAAGGTGAGGGTCCATGCTAAGTTGCAAACTAGAGAAGAAAAGAAGGACGAAAAAAGACCTTTGTAATAGGTCGTCCTGCTGGCCAGGGAATTAAGCAACACGTACAATGAAAGGGTCGGACGATTGTACTTTTCGTCCACATGCAACTGGGACCTGGGTGCTCTTCACCCGCACTCCCTTGCTTTTGGAAAGAGGATAAGTCTAAGCCTTAAACCGTCACTTTTGGAACATTCCAAGCGTGACGAGCAGGAGGAGGACGGGGAGATGAATGTTACATACTGTGTCTTTCTCTTTTGAACCCTCATGCAAGAAAAAACTCATCAACAGCAGCAGTTTTCAACATCCCGCAATGGACAGAATTTCCTTGCTTAGGGGACAGTCCATGTTTGAACGACCAATTTGGCGGGCAAGCACATAGCCTTGCATGATGACCAGCCTCTCATAGTACTTTACCTTACGACTCCCCGAATAAGAAGAGAGATTTTGATCTTTTCACACTTGATGCAGTTGTAATGTGGCCACCACCCCGAGACTCGTGGACCAACATGTGCGACCTTTTAATAGCCAGATTGATAATCAACACTTGGGAAAAATTACTCAAAACTTGTCGAACACCCTAGAATCGGAGACAAATCTGGGTCTCAAGCAGAAGCAAGTTAAATGTATTCCACGTTTGGATAGACAAGATACAGCCTCACAAGTACTATGTATGGAATGGCCTCTAATGATACTGTTTGATTGTTTAAGACGGAAGTTAAGTCCAGTAATAAGCCAAAGAGGGTCTCCGCGGGATGATGCGTAGGCTTGCCAACTGATTGAATGACGTTCTGCATCTTTCCATGATTCCATCTCTCGCTCTCTCCGGTCCGGCTGTTTTCGTGAAACATTGCCACATTTCGTGACAAGCGCAGACACCATGGGCGGTCCGGTTGTTGGTCGAGGTCAATGTACAGCTTCACAAGAATAACAAAACTTGTGCAAAAAGCAAGCGAAGATGTGCCTTTTTCAAGTCAAGTCCAAGTAGCCATGGGATTGCCACCCACATTCCCTACCGCACTCTTTCATTCCTTCCTCGCCTTCCAGTGTTCATCTTTTCACTTATGACGGTCATTCGGGCGGTATGTGTGTGGCCGAGCCATACAACAGCAATTGGTTGCTGCTGCTACTGCTTTACTTTTTGAATGTTTGCAGCTGTTCTTATTCTCTTGAGAGCACAACGCCCTTCTCCTTTTTGGTCTTTACAAGAGGAGAACATTCATAAAAGCACACCATCTCTGGCCCACCGGTACCCAAATAAGTGGGAGCCACAAGTGAAATAATTTATGAATTTTTGGAGATCATACCACCTTCCGGCAAGCAGGCTCTCTGGCTGGTTGGCTGGCTTTTCCTACCTTTAACATGTCTGCTTGCGATCGACCTTGGATTCAGCCCCGACCTTTGGAGTAAAGAGGGAAACATATCCAGTCACACTTGCAATCTCTTTTTATATGAGGAAACTGGGATCTACATAGATCTACTGTGTGATAGCTGGCTAGAGTACTAACAGCCATAACTTACTAAACTCAGAGACTTTAGCTCACCAGTTGAGATACTATGTGAAGGAAATACTTCCGGCAGAAAGTGGACCACGTACACCTTGGAAGGGACCTCTCTGATCTGTTCATTGGTTCCTTCTCCTTTAATCAATCACTTGATCTATGCATCTGACCATTTATCTCCTGCTGCTGCAGGCCATGAGAGTGCTGTGTGGACAATGTGTCTGATCTGTGCAGAAATCTTGGCAAAATCTTTGTAATGTTCCGGTTGAATGTTTTACATGAGATTCGATTCTCCCTCATACCTTTCCCCAGGATAACGCAACAACACACACACTATCGTTGAAGAATCGTTGCTACCACTATCTCCTCCTTTTCTTACGAATTGCTCCTGCACTCTACTGGTTTACTGTGCATGATTGATCATCATCGCCCCCATCCATATCCATGTTATATCTCGCAGTGGAATAAGGGATGTTGGCTCCTGCGTGTTTTGTTGTCTATAGACCATCGAAAGTCCCGTAAACAATGATTTAGACGCACTGTTCGTTCTATGCCAAATTTGTGATTAACATGTCACGGTGCTCTCAAACAGTGCAACTTTCAAAGAGCTGGGAATGGGGATAGGCATGGCTTTTGGATACTAGTACATTACTTGAGAAGGGTTGGAGGTTGTTGTTGGGGATTTTTGGGGTTTTGTGTTTTGTCAGCAAGGTACCATTCTACATAGGCCTCAACAATTGTTGCGCTTTTCTGAGTCTCTTCTACCTTCTCAACTTCTTCACAGGCTGCACTAAATGAAATGAGGGGCGAAGGGAGACGGGAGAGGTGTGTATACTCATTCCAGTGGGGAGGTTATGGCCAACCCCATCTTATAATGATCAACAAGAAGAACTTGGAAATCTTGTGGGTTTTCCCATTAGCTTAGAACTTTGCTGCTGGCCAGCAAGCCAACCAGCAGCAATGTTCTAACCAAGTGCGTAGAGAAGATCAATTTAGCGGCTCGTGTGTTGTGACAGAAGAAACTGTTGTGGATACTCCCGGTGACTCAGAAGTGAGAGGAAAGACTTTAGATGGATCATTGTCCATTAGAATCATGCCTCATGAGTTTAGGATTTGTTATGGACGGATCGGAAGGTCATGGACACGAAGAAAAACAAAAAGTGCTCGAACATGGGATAGGGCCAGATGTAAACCAATATACTAACTGTATTCCGTTCCCGGAAAAGGAGAACTATACACACGTGAAGTATCACAGCCTAAGACACCGATGTGCACATGTTTTTCCAATAACTCATCTTGTGCACAACCTCGAATCTCTATATTTCCTCCCGAAAATCGTACAGTTGGATTCTGAGATACATGTGAGCAGCAGATGATCATAAGCGAAGTCCTATTGCCCTTCTAAACCCTCCTTCTCTTGACAGGTGTGAAGCTTGTTGCCAGGGAGTCAACAACAGATTGCTCCATATTTATATTTGGGCTTTTTGTTGTCTTGGAGATGTAATGTATGTCCGGGTGGTAGTTTCCAAATTGAGATTGAGGACTTTTTTAATGATCTATATTTTCCCCACATCCACTTGCATTGCTGCCTCTCCATGAATAGATTGACTGTCGTGTGTCTTCTCATGTGTCTTTTTAGGGCAGGTGGGCGACTACATTGGCTGGCTAGTTGGCTGCCACTTCTCTCACTTTAACTTGCAGGTCACTGTTGATTGCGTCGAGAAAAAGAGAAACAAAATTTTCCATCCATTTGTTCTATTCCGTCACTCAGGTGAGATATGTTCCTTCTGCTGTATACACGCCTAGAGTTGAACCGAGACGCAGATAAAAAACCATGGAGGAGATGGGAAAAGTGTAAGTGACAGAAATGTGCAAGTGGCGAAATGCTGCCAAATGGTGAGGGAATGTCTTTCCTTGTGAGGTCGTCTCTCTCATGGCAGCGGACAAAAAGCAAGTGAGGGAATTACGTCCTAAATTCCCAATGATGCAAGAAAATGAAATCAGGCTTGGACGAGTACTTCAGAGGCCTCTCCGCCTCCTCCTCTTGCAACGATATTTTGCAGTAGCAGCTCAAAGTGTTCGAGGCGACAAGGAGGAATAAATTCCTACTTTTTCCTCCTCCTTTCAGATTGAGTCAAGAGTATCAGCAGTAAAAGTAGGATGCAATCATTTTAAGAAAGAGAACCACACATTGTTGTGTCTTCTCAAACATGATAAGCAAAAACCTTTGGACTTTGGCAATCGAGTTGGGCACAGAAATTCCCTCTTGCAAAGAATCATTATTAAGAATAGAGGTGGGGGCCGGCTAGAAAGATATATCTAAAAAAAAAGCCTGGTCAGTCAAATGGATGGGGACTCACGTTCAAGCTGCCTGGACTGTACCCTTTTCCTCTCTCTTTCTTACATGTGAGAGGTTTACGGCATAGAAAACAGAGGAAATCATTCACAAATATGACAAAGAGAAGAACAATATCAGAAAGGGAAACAACCAGAATGCCCATCATCGAGAGTGCAAATAATAGCATTTACGACAACTATCAACACTTACTACTACCTACTACTGTGTATGACAATATGACATTCTTTCTGCCAGCAGTTGTAAGAACAGAAGGTGGCATAAATTTAGCCTTTTAGCTCGTCAGGAGATTATTGTCCACTCGATTTGATAATCATGGTCATCACACCTCCGTAATGCACTGTAATGTACTGTAAGCCGTAGTTACCCAAAGTGGCAATCTCATCTCATCTCGCACTGCTCAGAGACGACATGACAAGGGAAGAGGAAGGTAAGCATTGACATTTCGGCCGGTGAAGGAGGAGACTAGATCCAATAATAGACTGGAAACGGTGAAGAAGAAAGATATGTTCGATCGGAAAGGGATTCGCATGCGCTTCAAATAGAAAACTGTAAATGAAGATCTTTGAAAATATTCGTTAATATTGTCGGGGAACACTATCGCTTCAAAGAAAGCACAAAGCAAGCAGCAAAGTGAAGCATACGAGTAGAAGTACAGAACACAACGCAACACATGTACACTGTGGGTATGCGATGAGATCGGCCGGTATGTGGCGTGCTGTCTGGCTGGCTCCACAACATAAGGCAGGACAAGGGGGTCTTATGTATGACACTGTCGCTCGTTCTAATCGAAAGTGAAGTAAGACACAGAAAGGAGCAGGTTATGTGATGAGAAAAGCAGCCGGAGTGCTGAAAATAGAAGGGAATACAAGTTCCCCACATTCCCCCCTTCAATCATTCTGCTCCTTCCCACATGCGAGCTGGAGAATGAATGTATAAGAAATGCGGAATCGATGCTGGCAGTGAATATATGCTCCCCATTCAGAATGTTGGAAGCGGGATGGAAAGACTTCCCTCCAATAAAAATCTCACCGGTCCTTATTTGAAGACTTTCTCTCTCTCTCTCTCTCTCTCTCTTTACATGATGATTGTATGTCGTCTGTCCCCACGGATGTGGATGTTGGGAGATAGTACTGAGTCCAGACTCCAGGAGGACCAACATGAGAGTCTAGAGAGATGGAGAGAAAGAGAGAGAGATGGTAGGAATGGAAGGAAGAACTGCAGCTTTTGACTTAACTTAATGGCTAGAGAAGCACACGGGAGCAGCTAGAAACCGGCAGTGCAATTTGAGGAGTTAAACATGCCCACCCCGTCCCTATCTTCTTTACTTCCTGAGGGTTCGTTCTTCGTTCCTTCCTGTCCGTCCGCCAGCTTTAACCTTTAAGAACCCGAGAACGCAGGAATTGTTCAAGCTCTCCACCTCTCCCGTTCACCCTTGCACAGCAGGCTTTAGCGGGGAGAAGGCCTAGTCCTGAAGAGAGAAGGAAGAGAAGACTCTAGGCCTGTCTGCTCTAATCACGCCTACTAATAAATGATTGAATAAGTGTCATGCATATGATCAGAATATTGTTGTGTGCTATAAATGCTCTAGTGCTTTGGGTGCTGCACCCCAATTGCCTTGCATGCTTTACTCTATCTATAGATAGCTAAAGACATTTCAGATTGCTCTCATAATGTTGCCCCAACAAAAGAGGGAGGTAATTGAGGTGCCAGAAACTGGGGGGAAATGGGTCTCCCTGCCCAGACCTTTTCTCAATAATATATCTAGTGTCAAATTACGCGCACAGCTGCAGACAGGCCTAGCATCCACCACTCAGAACTTCAGCTAAGCCTAGCTAGGGTTGAAAAAATATTAACATATTCAAATCGCTTGAGTGTATGATTCTTTGCTGCGGAATATACCAGCTTAAATTATGCTTCACTTGCTGCAATTTACATTGCATTGCATGCTCTACCCTATGGTAGTAAGTAAGTACGAAAGACAAGAGGCCTACCTCTGAAGATGAAATAAATGACGATAATAAAATTCCAATAACAAGGGGAGGTAAAAGCAGTCATCTCGAATTTCGAGCCTACATCCGGACTATGGCAAATCCCGAAGCCACCTACCCAATCACACTTCCATAAACACACCTCTCCTTCTTTACTGTCAATTCCACAAAGACATAAATTGCTGCGGAATTTCTTTCTATTTGCTCTTTCCCCACAGGGTATTATACTAAAATACTGAACAGCACACCTGAGCAACGGGTGACATTCTCACAGAACTCCCTTCCATCAGATACATCTGGGAGGTATTTAGATGAGTATGTGGACGGAGAGGTTATTCTGCCCAATACTGATCTAAGTTTTCATATACCGTAGGTAAGTACAATCTACAAGTATGTAAGGCAGATACAAATTTCACTTTTTTCCGAATAGTACACGCTGAATCAAATGCGAAGTGGGTCAAATCTTTCTTGAGACTAAAGAATTTCACAACTCCTTTGCTACTGCTCGAGTGTACTTTGTACATAGGTAGTGCCTTATTCAATCGGTTTGGCTAGGAACATGAAGGAACTGCTTGAAAAAATTTCATGTGATGAATCTAACAGGTGCATCTACCTCCTCGGGTTACACCCTGTTTCTTCTCACAAGGTGTACATTTCTTAAATAATATATATTCGGAATTGGATAGTATTCAATTGAGGTTCAAAACAGCTTTGGATATGTACAATCCATCCCATCGTGCTTGTTTCATCGAACTTGGATGAATACAAGAAAAGAAAAACTAGACAGCCAAGAGTATACAGAACTGGAGTTTTTGTTCCATCAGCAGCGAAGTCCTCTGGACATGCTTACTTCCTTTTCTGACTTGCTTCACAACGCATACGCGAACGTGAATAATAACCCCTCAATAATGTTTCTCCATGCCGAACACGGTTTCATTCCCTCGTGTTTACCTCCCAAGAACTTGGTAGATCTGATTACCTGTACATATGGACCAAGACCACGTGTAACCTCATTGGAGAAAAAATAGATAGTGCAATTTTGTAATTAGTATAATTATTTTAGAGAGAGTTAGATGTTATCTGAACGAGTGGTTTGGGAAGATATGCAAGAAGTATGTTTAGGACATATATAAGGAAAAAATAGGTTACTTCCTAATTGAAAAATAATAAATGTACCAATATGCATGTGTACTATTTGCAGGATTCCAGCCCGACCTCCATAATATTTAACGATTATGGTCTCATGTCCGTCATGTAGAGCGCCAACACATAAAAAGAAAGCTGAAGAAACCAGTCCATGACTTGACATAAGTAAAATGCTACCTTCAATTCCATGGAGTAACGTTGTAACGGGTAACATTGGGGGCCTAGCCCCATGTTACCCGTTTGGTTTCATCCATGTATGACTTGATGGGATCTTCCCATCCTTTCTGTTATTTTACTTGACCTTGGGGGTTATGGCGAGAGTCCTTCAATTCCTTGTATGTTCAAAGCAATGTCCCCAAAAGAGAAATAAAAAATAAGAACAATTTATTTATTAATTTTTTATTTGAACATAACATATAAGGTCTTCCTACAAGAAGTTTTTTACGGTTTTTCTAATATCTCGGGCATCTTGTTTGCTGCCTTTAATACCTAAAATTATGAAAAAGGTAACTTTTTGAATGCTTTGGAATTCTCATAAATGAAAAACCATGTCAGGCAAAATTTATAATCGCATCCATAGATGAGCTATAATTGATTGATAATCAGAGATTTTGAACAATGCAGCAGTGGCCCAAATAAAAGCAGAAGGAGTATGTCCACTATTACTATTAAAATAACCGCTTGAGGCTACAACGGCACACACCCGTATTCACAGGTATCCCTATATTCGCGATGAAAATTATCATTTTAAAGACGCAAACTCCTCTTTTACTAGCCATAAGGGCACACCAGGAGGAGTCGTCGCCCCAAGATACTATGAGGCGGTATCCTTGAGCATCCTTGAGTTTTCTAGATATTCATCCGGATTGGATTATCTTGCAAGTGAACATTGAGAACGCTTTTAATAGTGTCTCACATGCATCCATTTTTAGACTACTTACATAGGCTAGTGGACCTTTATTGAGACTCATTCTTTTCGTACGGTCTTTCTATTGTTCACATTCTTCTCTCTTTTATAAGTGTGACTTTTTCCAAGAGAAAGTCACCATTCCACAGTCCACTACTGTGACTCAAAAGGGAGATCCTTTAGGAAGACTGCTATTTGACATGGCTCATTATAAAGCTCTTTTGTCTACTACTTTGGTCGTGTTAGGTTATGTGTTCCCCTCATTAGCGGATGCTACACACATTATTGGTCCTCTAGACCATATTAGGCTTTTGATTACTTGACTACGGAGCTTCATCTTGTAAGCTTTAGAGTCAAGGTGTCAAAGTGAAGGCTTAGTCTCCTTTGGACATTCCTCCTCATCTCAAACTTCTAAAGGGATGTATGACATCGACGGACAAGAGACATATTTTAAGAGTGTCAATAAGGTCTGAGTATTTTGTATCACGCTACGCGGACATTGCTCTTGCCGAAAATATTTTGCATGTAAATGATATTCCTATACTAGGGGATCTGCATGTGGCATTTTTTATTCTCTCATCTAGTATTACGCATCAACCAACCTACCTTCTTGCATGGTTTCTCCTTCACCTACATTCATATCACGTTTGACAGTCTTTGATATGAGGATCATGGACGTCTTTGATGACATCATCAAAACAGGGACCTTCGAGTGTGTGGCAGGAGATTTGGCTTGGAGACAAACATCTTTGCCAATTTTATATGGAGGGGTAGGCTTATTATCGATCAAGAAGAATGCACCTTTAGCATTTTTGGCTAGTTAGACACTCTCGATACCTTTGTTATCTTCTCGATTTGTGATTGCAAATGGCCATCCTTGAAATATATGTGAAGGTTGTGGATACTTAATCACTTCCCTTACATGTATTATTGCGACATACAATAGATGCTTTATCCTTGGAGATACGACATGAGCTCCCATCTTTTTCCATTTTGACCATCAATTGGACTGGTATATAGTTTACCTTGATGCACAAACAGGTTGAGAATGCTCTACATTCAATCTTAGTGGATCCAGACATTCCTTGTATTACTAGGACTCGTCTACGCTCTTGCTCCGGCAAGGGTGAAGGCTCATGGATCTTGGCTCGAACATGCATAAAGGCTTTTTGAGTCGTATCAACTACTTTCTCTAAAAATCGATGAGTTTATATCTTGGTTTGATCCATTCACCTACATCTTCATAACTCACATGTGAGTGTGGTATCATTTTAGATGCAGCATATATTCATATGACTCGTTGTCCATTTGGAGTACAGATGATAGCTACCCATGATGCCATTAGGGATGTGGTGTGTGCTATGGCACGAGAGGGTGGATACCTCAAATGGAAGGAGTGTAGCACCCAAGGTCTTTAAGTATAGGGGTGTGCATAGAGATCACCTCTTTGTTCATCTAGCTTCGGAGTTACATGGAGTTATGGACACCGACTTTGACATGTTAGTGAGGGAGTGCACGAGAGCCTACCATATTATGCGACAATGGTATCACTCTCTTTAGCTTATTGTATAGCCTATTTTAGACAACGTGTTTCCATTGCTCTAGAGAGAACACCAATAGGTGCAATCCATAGAAGATGAATCACATTAGTTGATGCTTCTTCGGATGCTCTATTGTTTGACCTAGATAGTTTGGATATCTTAGGTGCAGTATGACATATTTCCCACTATGATGCTATTGGGACTAGACTCATGTTACCCGTTTGGTTTCCATGTAGGACTTGATGGGTTCTTCCCATCCTTTTTGTTATTTTACCGTGTGTGGTTCATGCCACAAGGGCTCACATTTGTTTACCTAGGTCTCTCAATGCCGAGAGAGGTGGAAAAAAAGAATTTTTTTCGCAGTGATCGTGCTCCTCGCTGTTTAGCGGTGATGTATTGATATTTTTAAGTATCAACCCGGTATGTTGTAATATTCCTTCATTACCTGGCGGTTTGTGCTCCGAGTCTGCTCTGTGCGTTTGCAACGAAGAGCGTCGTGGGATTTGAAACCAAACTGCAGCTAGGTGGAAGGTAAGCGAAAAAGCTCAAATAATGCCTCCTGAATTCCCGCCATTTACTCCCTGTGAGGGATATATGTATCAACGATTGTGCCATTGGACCAACATTGTGCCACCACAATGTTGGTCAAGATGTTTGATGTACAGTACTTGCAGAAGTACCTCTTCATCTTAGCCAGGACAATATCTTGTTTTGAAGGTGGATCTGATAATGCCTACTTGGTGATTGATCGGGAATCCTGGCCAATCCGAAGCTACTGGCAGGAAATCAGATATATATAACAAAGGCTTATAACTGCCAAGGAGGACAGAGATCGGGTGTGCTGGTATCCTCCATGAGTACCGTACTTGGTATATTTAATGAAATATACTCAATACAAGTCCAGAGTTTGGTCCAGAGCGAGTACTTGCCGGAGTGGTGTATGGAGAGGCGCTCTGTCTGTCTGGGAGAAAAAGATTGTCTGAATGTGCAGCAAAAAGACTTTGGATTTAATACATCTAGTCCACATGATAATCCCTTGATGATGACGGCCTAGGAAAGGCTTTTTGACTGGAGTAGGAAAAGTCACCCAAAGTCAAAAGAGGGAGAGACGAAGGTGAGGGGCAAAGAGCTGCTCCAGTCAAACCATAGAATATTACTAGACATGCGAGATTCATCATACCTATGTATCGATGTCCATCTCCCAACCAATTCATCAGGCATTGATGATCCACTTAGTGAGTGTTGTAAACAGGGATCAAGGACCGTGCCAGACCGGGGACAGAGCATATTCCATTCGGTGGAGAGTTGATTCCCATCAACGTTGGAATCTGGTGCTTGGAAATCAGTCCACGTTTCATTTCGCGAATTGCGTTTTTTCTTCCCTGCCTGCGAACGGCAAAATCCCGGAATTAATGTTAACGGAAGCCAAGGCAACCGCCGGCAGGAGGAACGGTACCGTTCCCGAAAGACCATCAACGGTCAGGACACACAAAAGGCCCGCGGGGCAGAAGAGCGGCCAAGGAGAATCCAGGGGAACCGCGCAGACGAAACGGCAGAGCCGAGCAAGTGCCCCACTGCGCGCTCAGTATATACCACGTAGGGGTAGACCAGTGAAGGCGACAGTTGGAAGGTGAATTTCGTTAACCAATATGGTTCAGAGAATCCGTTCAGCGGCCAAAGCAGCCCCTCTCTCAGACCGTCACAGACTCTCACTCGGGAACGAGGACTGAGGTCTCTGTGTCTTAACCTCTTGCTCCGGTAATTAGTGCTGGTGGTATCGGGGACAAGGATTGCGAGGGCCAATTACGTGAATGCCTGTTGGCACGTCGAAGCTATTCATTTCAAATGGAAGTCACTTCTAGTTCGAGAAATTGAGAGTGACCCTGAAGGGCGACTCTGCGGCCACCTGACGCAGAGCAGATGATATGCGGCTGATTAAACCTTCCTCTTCGTTCTCTGCAGGGTCACTAAGTTGTGGATACATGGCGCTTTATTGCGTAGACACCGATTGATTCTGGGACAAGATTCCTCCCATTCTATGTTCTCAAACATGTGTCTCTGGGCTCTTCTTCTTGCAGCGAGGCAAGGATAGAAACGTTGCAAGGAAGAAACATCGAGTCGTCCAGTTCGGAGTCTGGACGGCTTGCTTTGGCATCGGTCCAATAGGAATGCAAAGTTTCCAAGCCATCCAAGTGCACCTTCTAACTCCTAGCGATGCTTCACCGCTTGTCAGTGCATACCTCATGTGAACGAAGAGCCACCTAGAACCTAAACAATGTTTGGAGGCGCTAATCTTCTACTCGAGCAGCCAAGGAATCTGAGTTTACGCCTGTAATCACCCGAATGGCTGCAAACTGCAATAGTGTAGCCGGAGCTAGAATTCGAACTGAAGGAAAAAATAGTTTTACCGATACTTCTTGTTCAAGTCATAGTTAACTTCACGTGAAGTTCTTTTGTTGGAGGGCTGTCGTGGTGACTTTTGCTCTGCCCTGAGTATTATTAGGTGTCTCCATCAAGGTTCTGTGACTCATGTTGAATGAAAGGTGATGACTTTTAAGCTAACGGCCCTTCCGTCCTTCGAAGTTCCATTGCTAACGTTTCACTCACTAGTGACATCCAAATTGAATGCAAGTCCATTACTTTCCTACAGGCTCCTTGAGATGTGCCCACGCTTCGAAGCTCGCAGAGGTTTTTTCTTTTCTTGAAACAAAACCGCAAGGCCACAGCCCGCCTGAAAAAGAGAAATTAGATTAAAAGAATTGCATAGTCCGGGGGACGAAGCTCGCAGAGATACAAAGGAAATCGCGACAAAAAAATAAAATTATCGTCATTCAGTTCATATGTACCCATTTCTTTCCGCGCTTTATATCTCATGTGTACCCTGGGTTGAAAGTCTTGAGCTTGCATCACAAGGAATCATAATTACTCGACTGATCCGATTTAGTAGGTGTTTCGTTTACATCTAGACAGACGAGCTAAAAGATGGTCCGATTGTGCAATGGGCAGGCAGCTACCCAGACAGAGAGAGTTCGGTGGGCCCTGCAGGTTGGTGGATGCAGTGCAAGCAACAGAGGTAAATGCAGCAACAGCAGCTACGACTTACTTTCCATGTGGAGGATTCTCTGGTGATCAGCTTCGACGGAGATGAAAGGCCGGGCGGTTAATAAATGAAGCGCATATTTTAATCCAGAAAATCGCTAGTTCTCTCGCCTGGGTGAATGAGCTCGGGTGAATCTCAGATCACCTCGTCTCCTCTCCTGGTGAGATGTGTGGCTGATGATAGATTATGATGGGCACTCGGACCAGGCCACTTCAGTTTCCCCTTCATTCATACGAAAGAGCGAGAGCGAATCCAATCAATGAATGGATGGGGCCATGGAAAAAAGAGCTGAGTTGAGATTTCAGGGTATATGCCCCCACCAACTGAACAGCCCACATCCATACATTCATTCCCATCTTCAGGAATGGAATGGAATGGAATGACTGCAAAGAAATTGAATGAATGTCTGTTGTGTGGAGCATGGAATTTCCGATTATCATAAGGGGGAAGAATCTTGAACGTCCGCTCTACACTACTCCAGTGCAATCTGCTCTGCTCATCCTCCTCTACACTTCTACTCTACAACTCAGAGACTATGTGAATGTAATGTTCGCCAATCTACCGCTCGTCCGCCACTGTACAGACTTTGTCCGAGAAGATGACGAAAACTCGTGACTCGTGAGTGTGTGAGACCGTATGGGAGCTTTGGAAAACGCAACCAGGTGTTTTGTAGCCGAGACGAGCAGAGAAGAGGGGCAGGCTGGACTGGACTGGACAAAGCAAGGACGGGACCGGACTTGACTTGACTTTATGTGGGAGAGCTCCGTAATGGGTAGATATATAGAAAGGGACGAGACGAAGAAGTCATGTAGTCGCATCAACCTCGCTCGCTTCGGAGACGAGGCCAGAGTTTCCGTGAATGTGATGGGTCTGGGAACTCAAGTGCGAGAATTTAAGGTCAGACAGAGATGGGTGGGACGGACGGACGAACTGAGTGACTGCTTGTGCCTGACTACAACCTGTGCTTTTGCCTGGGCTGGCTTGGCTTGGCTTGGCTTGGCTTTGCATGGAGAGCCACGGTGCAAGGTGAGTGTCACTGAGTGGATGTCGGAGGCAGGAAGAATCTCTACGAGGTTATATGTATCGGGAACCGTGTTGACAATTTGCCAAAATGTTCTGCTTCTTCCTTGCTGTGCAGCTGAAGGTGGTGCGCACGTCACCAGGAAAAAGGGAGATTCAGATTGTGTGAATTGTCAATGGGGCCTTTCGTCGCTGCGTTCGTCGAAACTCGTGAACTATCTCCCATCCCAAGAAGTATGCATATTCTAAACATAAACTATACACGTAACGTATATCTGTGCCCCCCGCCTCATCAGTAGCACGTAATGTGCCTTGGCCGGGCAGAAAGTGAATCAAATCAAGTCAATCTTCTCTCTATGCTGGCCATCAGCGGCTGGGCATTTGGCAGGCGTCCATGGCTTGAAAATTCATTTGGTCAGCAGTGGGGGGTGTGTGTGGAAAGCGGAATGACAGAAGCCCGAAGAATCCTAAGGATTGGAAAAACAAAAATAAATAAATGATATTTCATAAGAATGTAGCGAGTTCCTCATATTTCTCGCCAGGAAAATTGTAGTTTAAGAAATGCTTGTTCAGTCATTCAAGTCTACTCCGTTCGTCCCTCTTACTCACTCACATTACTTCTGTCATTTGCCCTTCGCCCATTCCCCTCTGTTCAGTGACTTGAGTCCAGAACTAGTGTCACACAACAACCCATGTCATGCGCAGCCTGCAGAAGATGCATCCGTCAGACACATTTCCCACAACAGCTTCTTGTTCTGGTCTGCCTGGTCTGCCCTGCTCTTTGGAGAGAGAGAGAGAGAGAGAGAGAGAACAGTGGATACAGAGAAGAAGTAGTGGGAAGGGCTGGGCTGGGCTGAGGTAAAGGCAGCAGAAGAACAGCAGCCTGATTATTCTTGTTCCAGCTATAAAGGACGGCAACTTCCATCCTTGTGCCGGCCCATCCTCCCATTCGGGTGCTCGCTCGCTTGCAAACCTGCAGGTATATTTTTTAATGATGGAGTCCGGGGATTACGTCTACGCTCACGTCACACTCTCTGCCTCCCTCATGGCCGGCCTCCCCCTCATCCTTCTCTTCCCTCGTCATCCTGGTCCTTTCATTAGCTCACCATTCGTAAATTCCTGTTCACGCTTTCACCCCAGCCTGGGCCAGTCCAGTCTGCAGTCAGATTTTTACGACTTTTCCTCGCCTAGATTCTTAATTTATCTTCTTTCGGAATAATGTCATTGGAGCCTGCCTGGAGGAGGGGCCCAATGTACACGTCCAAGAAGAAATAGAAGAAGGGAATTTGGGCTGACATATATTCTCAGGCGAGAAAAGATCTCATCCCTTTGAGTGCAAGAAATATATGAAAATTTCAGTTCTTGCATATTAATTTCTCGGTCTACCCTGTCCATGTGGATATGTTTAAGAGAACAATAAACTATGAAAATATTCATGTCGCTACTTCCTGTTGGGAAAAGAATTCGCGAGTATACAACTAGATTATAATATAAGTTAGAAGAATTGGAAATCAACATTCCAAATCCTCAATATCCTTGGGGAAATGTAACCTCCTTGGAAACGACCAAATTTATATTCAAATACTAATTAAGAGAAAAATGTGATACCAACTCGATTGTAAACAGTGGGAATGAACAAAATTAACTAATTACTGCACTCTTCAGAACATTTCGACAGGAGAAAGGTGGAAAACAAGTTGAAACTTCCCACCACAACGAGAAACACATACTTCGCACAGTCGCACACACTTCGCGGCTTTTACAGTACACTGTTGGCTTGCTACCGGTACCTAAGTCATTGGAAGGTCCCCTCAATAGGGACACCTTAATGGTAACATAGGGAGGAATGAGTTTGATAACAAACATTCCCATGGAATGGAAGGGTTCTTCCTTGAGCGAAGATATTTAGACATTCCACCTTTGCAACTATGTTGGAGCCGGGAAAAGGATTTTGCTTTCTCGCTGTTGCTATAGGGACGAATATGACAAAGCATTCGGCTCAATACTTGGCACCTGTGAGAGGAGCAGAAAAGGAGGTGACAGATATTCTCTCCAAGTATTGAGGGAGGGACTGGAGCAAGAGCGCCAGTTCCAGCTTCTGTTTTGCTTCAGTACAAGAATGGTGTCGAGATTTTAAGACCAGAGCATTTTCCTCACTAACATTCGTACTTTGCACCCCTATAGAAGTAAGATGTGCTGTTGTTGTATGGTGTGTGGGACTCAAACACTTGAAAGCTACCATCATCTATATGCTCAAGGGACTGACTTCTCTCTATTTCATACGGTAGGGTGAACATTGAGAACACACCATAATAATATCGTTCTTCTGCAGGTAGCATGACGAAACTTATTCTCATTAAGGCTAGAATGAAACAAGCCAAACACATGGTAACTTGATTCCAAAAAACTCCAGAATCCACGTTGTGCTAGAACGCTTTCGTGAAAGCATTGGTCACCACTTTTCCCGCTTCCAACGCACACCATACAAATGAGATGAAATACCTCCCTCAATTCCTCCATATACGCTCAATATCTCATCCTGAGGCTACGCTTAAACCTTGTTACCATGAGAACAAGAAAGATCATTCCAAGCATAAAACAAACCGACAGGAATATTTCTATGTAAAGACCAGATAATTCAAGGAACCGGCGAACCGTGTACTTCTTTATCTTGGCGGAGAGGTCTTGGGCCTATTCCTACTCTATGTAGCGAAAAAGTTCTGTTTCTCAGCAGGACGGGAAGTTCACAGCATTCTTGTGTAGGCAAATATACGGTTAAAGGTGGTCGAATGATATGGTCTTTCCCGGCCAGTGACATACATTCTCAGAGAAAGAAACCTCCTTATTGCAGCATGAACAGAACAGCAGCAGGGAGAAGAAAAACTCTTGACATTCCACTTTAGTTGCAGCAGCAGGAGCAGTGGAAAATGAATGTAGTAGTAAATCGACAGTATAACTACAGTGGGGTTCAAGCGGGACATTACCCTGCTGGAAACTACGTGAAAATTGCAAAAAGTCCAGAGAATGGTCCGAAGCCGAAACACCTGCCCAACGCAACGAGGCACTGCAGAGGCAGGCAGCAGGCCAGGCAGGGAGGACAATGCGGGCTGGGCTGGAATGGGCCAGGCTGAGGAGGCAAGGGCAACCGGGGACGACTTTTATTCTACCATGTTCCCTAGCCGGCATCCATGCAAACACAGTCGTACATGGCACCGCAACCGGCTAGGCCCAGGACTGGGAATATTTCTATCAAT
The DNA here is from genome assembly GCA_014180765.2 of Marchantia paleacea. Taxonomy (NCBI): domain Eukaryota; kingdom Viridiplantae; phylum Streptophyta; class Marchantiopsida; order Marchantiales; family Marchantiaceae; genus Marchantia; species Marchantia paleacea. Next base: position 1,236,861 of record MUAA02000019.1, on the reverse strand, counting down.
GTCAGTCAAGCAACACAAACAACGACCACCGGTGTGTATATAGTACCTGGGCTGTTTCGAAAGGGTGGACAGAGTTCGCAATAATAAAGATGCTGAGAGTGAAGGTCGCCGCATTGCAAGATCTAGGGTCGAGAGGTCCAACCGTTGGTGTGATTATCATGTGGAGACCTATATTTGGGGGGGTTGGAGGAGAAGGAAAAGGAAGATTTGATTGATATACATGGGGGCCCGCACCGCTGACCTCACTCAGTCCGAAGCCATTACTGTCTCCGTGTGGCGAAAAAGGTTCAGTTTTCACCTTGAGTCTCACCACCATGACCACATCTCTCTCGATTGCGTTGCTTCTTCGCTTGCACACTGTGTTGAGACCAGCCCTGTCGTTAAGATGTCCATATTCTGAGGACTCGGTGGTACGAGAGTAGAAGAGAGGAGGTAGAGGAGGTCCTGCTAGAGATGAGAGAGCAGAGACCAGCGGCGGTGGAAAGGGAAAAGCCTCTGGGAATTGGTTTTTACTGAGAAGAGATGTGAGATCCGGAGCACCCAAATCTATGCCGTTGAGTGCAATATCCAGTGGCTGTCACCTGGCCAACTTCTAGATTTGAACTCAATCAGCTGAGTCTTAGAACTAGCTTCCGTGAGAGACGAAGACTCCTTGGCTAATCAAGTCAATTGAAGCTGGAGCCAACAGCAGAGGGTTATCATTATATCATTTGGCTGGAGCACAAAGGTACCTATACTGTGCTTGGACAGTAGGGCATGCTTGGCCGGATCAATGAAGTTACCCGACGATTCTTGGGGGTATATGGCGGAATGATACTATTATATTGGGCTTTGTCCCGGACTGAGAGAGGTGGTGGCCGCGTCTGGGCCACGCAGCGGACACCCAGGTTGTAGGAGTGTTGTTCAGGGACGTGGGTGTTGAAGATAGAGCAACGCTGGAAAGATGGAGAAGGAGGTAGCTACAGGTAGGTGTTGCTGCTGTTCACGAGCTGATCAGCAAGAGTGGACTCTTGCACAGTGCCTGCGTCTCTGAACGTACGAGATCTTATGTAGCCAAGGAGAGAACAAAGAACAACTACTTGAATTGGAAAGAAGTCCAGGCAAATCGATCCAGCATATCCTGCTAATAGCATCAATATTCGTCTTCTCTGCGGGGACGAGCACACCCACCACTCTCCCCTTCCCTGTACTAACACACAGCGGATTGCAGACAAGTGATAAGGATGTCTGTCATGTTGTCCATCAACACAGGTTGGGTCTCAGAAACTCTTGAGTCGCGTAGCAAACCTCCGCCTCATTCCTTAAAGGCTCTTTGTCTTCACCTTATATCTCACATCTTCCCGCGAATTCACTTTTCCTCTCAACTCACTACTACAAAACAGAACAATGTACGTTACATCACTCACTTCGTTCTCTGACCAATGGCAACATTAGCTCGGGGACCAGAGGTCTAAGCAGACTGTTGAGCTTGTCTTTCTTGTGGATTTTCCCCGTTATGGATACGTCCGGATGAAACTGGAACAAAAGGCTTTTCGATAGTTGTAAGGAATTGTTACCCATTTGAGGAACCAGTCGTGTCGCCGAGTTCCCACCTAAAATACCCCACCCTTGAGTGAGAATTGGCAGCTTTGTCCTTGCACATTCTCCTTTATCTTTGTCACAATCCTTGCTCACATATCTTCACTGCCCATTCGTAAGAAAAATCCTAAGACCGAAAAGGACAAACTGGTTAAGCAGTTGGGCAACTCGGGCACTTTCTACAATCGAGCCTTGATCATGTCTGATCCTTACCTCCTTATGTGATTTTATTGCCCATTCACATGTTCCATGTGACTGGGTTGTGCGTGGGTTGAAGGATCTATAATGGACCCTCACTGATGTCCCTGGATGACAAATAAATGCAAGGCCCCTAAAGGTAAGTAGACGTCTAGTGAACACAAGTCATCCCAGTAAAAGGCGCGAGAGGATGTAAGTATATAAAAGTACACGGGATACAAGAGTGCATGACATAAATAAAACTTCAAGGAGACAAACATCCGGAGATTCCAAGGTCAAAACTCTCAAATAATAAAACTCTCAAAATGTAATGGATATAATCACGAACATATCATTATATATCACATTGGTACATCCAACGGGGCACTAGTCCGTCGCTTAGAAGACTTCAAAAATTTGGCAAATTCTAGAAAATCCTATAAGGTCATCCATAATAATTTTCACCATAGATTCACTTGAAAACTTTGGACAATTTTCTAGAACGTTATGGTGTAACTGATAATAATTCTCAACATGAATATATATTTGTGTTGAGTCGTTTTCGGTCGAATTGATTGTAATATCAATACATCTAGCAGACAATGAAGATGACTAAAGATATCTAGGATGAAAGGTGTGAAATCTTTTGTAAGAAGCTGACTACCATACCACACATCCTTGTCATGCAACGAACTGTTGTTCGTTGCATGTCATGCTTGCAAAGTAGCTATCCCAAGAAGTTCTTGTAGAGTGTTCACAACCCATACGACAGATACTTTGTGACGACCCTCATGTATAGTGTTAATTTCAGCTTCATGTTCCTCACTGAGAGATCATGGAGAAAACATCACCACCTCTACTTGGAAGTGTAGTATTGTTGTTCAAAGAATGGTATCACCATGTCAAAAACAAAATGTCATGTACCATGATTACTCTTTCCCATCTGAATTCCAAAGTAGACTAGTCCATACGTGATAAAAAATAAAACGGCCCCCCAACTACATATGGACAAAGATCTACATGAACGGTATCAAAAAATCTTAGACGGAGATGGATCTCTACTATGAACATGTCAGACAACATTTGACAGTCAGTGAAAAAAAGATGCATGAAACAAAGAGCCCCTTATTTTTGCCACACAATAAAATACACATTGGTTTTGATACTAGTAACACCCCAAGAGAGTAGGGCAAAGACTCAAATAGGGTAAAGGACACTTGTCAATGAGCTTACTTAGGCGCAAAAGTAAATGAGCATGCTGCATTGCTTGGTAAAGCTCATCTTTGATAAATCTGAATGTGTGAAATAAATGAGCAGATTAACTTGCTGGATAAAGTTTATTCTTAAAAAAGCTACTGCAAAATGATTCCTCTCCGAAAGAAAATCCAAGGATCTAAAGCCTGTCAATCACAAACTAGAAGTCTGGATATTAAGATGGATTAAATGTAGTGGACGGAATTCAAACTTTACATTTGTGTGCATTTGCATAAACAGATGTAAAACAAATATGGTGGAAATTGTACCAATAATGTGAGTGTCATTGACTAGGGATGAATATTAACATGATGGATGGGCTACATTAGCATTACAAAAAACTATGAAATGAGCCAAAGCAAATGTTGGATCATTGAAGGTATCTTTCCATAGTATGGTATCTTTTATATATATATATATATATATATATGCAATTGCAAATTGTAATTGACGTAATGTGATGATTATAGAGAAACGGATTTCCATATCATATATTTTTTAAATAAAACATATGATAAAAGTGAGATCATCATTTGAATATCACAAAGCAGAATTTCACAGTTAATTCATACATTCTAAGAGTAAAAAACGCTGACTGATAGGGAGAAAGACTGAATCAAAAAAGAAGATTTTAGAGAAGTGAGTTTACCATTTGCATATCACACACACCCTAAAGAAAGTTCTACGAGACACCGTGTTGAACGAATTTGTCACATCTACTTACATAATTTCGAAATCATTATATATATGTTTCCAAAATAGTGCAAATGCTCACAATAACTAACTCATATCTTCCAAGAGTATAGATCATATATTGATAAAGCAAAGAATAGGAACAAAAAACATCACAATATGAATGCCAAATGACATGCAGAAAAAAATTAAAACATGTCATCAATAACAATAGCTGAAAACCAGATGGTTTTTTAAGAGAAGATTAAAAAACAAGAAGCATCAAAAATAAAAGTGGGAGAGGGAAGTGGAGAGTAGAAGCATACAAATCTCATGCAATGGATCAATCCATGAATGTGGCTCATCAAATGAGAAGACATCAGAAGGTTGATTAAAGATTATGTTTCATGTTTCACTTATATAATAACAAGGGGGAAGATCGGGCAAGATCTTGGTCGGGCTGAAAATCATGGACAAAATAGGTAAAATTTGACATGGCAGTCGAATGTAACGGCTTAACACACTGAGAAGTCTATGTTATGTGGGGTGTGTGTATGATAAAAGATAGGGAATGCATGACCGGCGTATACTCAACTGCTTGTGTTCGCATTAGAGTATTGATTGTGTTAACATAAGATGTAGGCATAACTGGCTTTGGTTAGATGATATGGCCCATAAAGAGGTAGATGGTGCTAACGGTGATGGTGCAATGGAGCACGATGATGGCGAGTCATTCAAAATCATACTAGTATGTGAAACAATACTACTTGATGGGGTCTTCCCATCCTTTTTGCTATGTTACTTGGTTTCTTCTTCTCCGTGAAACAATTCGTTTAGTCGTCTCGCAAGTGTAGAGACATAGGTGACATGTCACTGTATCTTTCTAGAGATCAAATGATCTATATGGTACGTGCACATGCATTTATTTGTCAACGAGGGCCATATTTGGAAGGTCAACAATAATCTGAGACCTTATAGCAAGCAGCACATGATTCTCTTGAATCATGGAATCAGGGAATTACAGGAGGCTTTTCCTCAGGGAAAGTCTGGAATTCAATAATGGAGAAGTCGTCCAGAGCACCCTTTGACCTCCATGAGGAATGTGGGAAGGGCAGGATCTCTCCAGCGCCCCAAAGATCATGAAATACTGGACACTTCCACATAAATGAAAATTGGTGAATCATAGTTCTCCTCTTGCTGGTCCTGTGGAGGAATGAGGAGAAGCCCTTTTTCAGTTGCAAATCGGCACTGCACATTCTACGGCTTTTCAGCAGGAAAAAGGTGCGCGTTGTGGCTTTACATTTTTGTACTCTATAAATCCTCTGTTTACTCGCCATACCACTACATCGAGGCGTATTCGTTTCAGGAAGTTTAGTTGTTGAACAAGCCCTTCTTAATTGGGCCCACTTAATCAACTTAAGGACGACAACTTGCCTGTGTACCATCAAGAGAATGAAGGTATGCTCTATTTATGTGCCGTTCATGGTAGAACAATGCTTAAATATCCCACCCCACCTCCTTGGGATATGCATACACATTTACCCTCCCGCTGTTTCCTTCAAACTTCTCGACTCTACGTGAAGTTGTGAACCTGATTACATCAGGGGCTCTGTAAGTCTACAATGTTACTTCTAGACATTTCCCGTCCAGATCGTACTTGTCTCTCTTATTCAAGGTCAAAGGCTATCTAGTAGGTCAGGCCTGCACCTTCGTGGTTGTTTCGGATATGTTTCATTCCTCATCCTATGCTTGCTTGCTTTACGTACTGGTACTACTGAAGCTTTGTTTTGGAATTTTTTTTCCCTTGCCTACTTCCATTAGGAGAGGCTAGGAGAGGAGCCAGGACGTTGAGCTGTTCACGCGGATGTTAATAGTCTCGTCTGTAGGTCGGAATGGGTGAGAAGAGCCATGTTTTGTACCATCGAGAATATATCTAGTCACAGAAAAAATGTTATGGTCCGGTACCGTCGAGAATATAACTCTCCACATGGGTTGCGTACTATGGCAACCTTGACACATTCCATGTTTGCAATGACCAAGAGTATCCTCTACAAGTTTCGAAGAATGTGATATGGAGTTAAATCAGGTCATGTGGATTAAATTGCTTGGAAAGTACCGAGAGCAAATCATGGCGTAATGCATTTGAGGAGTTCGATCCTTCTCCTGTTGATCATTGATGAACTTTCTCGAGATCTACTTGGAGTTTTTTAAAGTTCATATACAAATTCTTTAAGATCAGATTCTTGAGAATTGTTAGTTACATGGGAATGCGAGAAAGGTTGGATTTCTTCGATGAGTATTTCGTACGTCATTATATATTTCTATCACTTCCTTACATGTGAACCCTTCTCTACACCTTCGTTGCAGAACTAGGTCTAGTTACTGGACTACAATTGAAAAAGTTTGAGATCCGGACCGGCAATTCTCAATCAGGCTGCGGTAGAAAGCAACAATGGGTGAAGTAAGATGGGTAGTCAAAACTCAAGATGGGTATACATTCAAACACTAGTACATGACAGACAAGCAATACTGATTTGTTTCTGAAGATTTTTCCTGTTCTCTAGTCCCGCTGCTCAAACAATGCTTCGTTTATTCTACTCTAAAACAGTTCGAATGCAGCAATCAAATCAAAGTGACATTTTTTTGTTTTAGTACATGGAACGTGTTCATGTGTGCATGTTATTAGCCTCCTATATATAAGTACATTTACTGGAATTTTGCATTCACCTTATGATTGAAAAATACATTATCCCTTGTATCGCGAAGGAAATTAAAACGGACATTTATGTAATTCCATCACGAAACATTAAAGAAGAAATTTGGAATTTTCCAAAATCTAAGATCTAAATTTGCAACAAATAGTGGGAGAAAACAAGCATAAGATAACGTCCGTACTCATTGCCGCTCGATTCGTTGTGTGATGATTCGTGGGCATACCTGAAAATTTCTGGAAATATTGGCGTAACCTTGTGCAATACAATCCTTAGATATTTGCAAGGATCTGAATTCAGATGATGAAAATTAGTCTCATGCTTTTGAACTTAATATATTCACATTCCATAAGGATATACGTGCGAGATAAGCAACAAAAGTGTATAAATCAAATCCATGTTTTGACTTGAAAAAGTGGAATCACTATTCTTTAGATACACTTGAGCTTTTGGTGAGAATATGATAAGATGAGTTTTTGATTACGGCCATTTTTGTGGGTAAAGTTCATCACCTCAAACTTTTAGATTAGGTGTGCTGTTTTTGAATCACAATATCTGAAAAAAAATCTCCTAAATTCATAAATTGTTGCTAGGAGAAGAACATGGCTCGAATAAGATAGCAAAGAGGTTGGGAAGACCCCATCAAGTTGTAGAGTGAAACAAAGTGGGTACGATAGGACTAGACCCCATTAGCATCACAATTTGAAATATGTCATAGTGTACCTAAGATATCAAAATTATTTAGATCTGACAGTTTACATACTACTCTAGCATATGAAGAAGCATCACTTAATGTGATTTCTCTCTTATAGATTACATTAGCTAGTGTTCTTTGTAAAGTACTTGATAACTGTTCCTAAAATAGACTACATAATATAAAAATAGTGATACCACTATTGTCTAGTATGGTAGGCTCTCGTATACTCTCTCACGAACATGTCGATATCCATAGCTCCATATAACTCCGAGTCTAGAGAAACAAAGAGGTGACCTCTCTTCATACCCTTATATTTAAAAACCTTGGTTGTTGCCGCTCAACTTGCCCTATCCAAAAGGATGGATAATCATCCCCTCCAAAAATATGTCACATGTAGGATTTGTAAGCACAACCTCCACCACAATAAGCTAGTTCTCCTGAATCAAATATGTGTTTTGATCCGAGTAGAGTACAAGGCATACCAACACTCTCTCCACGTGAGGTATCCATACTCTTATGCCATAACAAATACCACATCTGTAATAGACCCCGTTGTATCTAAATAGAACCATACTCACAAGTGAGTCGAGCATATGGATGGAACAAGCCAAGGCAAAACCCCATTGCTTTAGAGAAGATAGATGGTGCTAGTTGCTAGATAGTATTTTACAGAATGAAGTGTGAATTAAAGCAAGATTAGGGTGAAAAATGAAAGTGCTTTCAAATTAATATTGTTCTAGCATCAGATGATTGAATCCTCTGCTATGTTTTGAAAGAAAGAAGATAGAAAAAGCCTTCAGATTGTATAATAAGGCGTATTCACAATGATCAAAAGGGTACTGATTACGATGTTGTCCTCCTCCATCAAATCGCCAACAGAAGCCATTGTTCAAATGCCAATAGGCTTTAAATATGGAGAATGATTCCGAGACAAGTTCCTCTAGTTGTCAACATGTCCTTGTTCATGCTCGAACTATCACTTCATGACCGGTGAAGAATGTTTGTGCTTCAAATTACTTAGCGATGTATGAATCAATACATCATGCAGTGCATTACAGATACATAAACCGTGTACTATTAACGTTCTCACGTTCAACTGTTCGTCAGCTTGAACAGTCAAACATGTGACAAACATCCAACAGAATATTTCACCGTTCTGTACAGAGTGCTGGTTGATATGAGTGGGTTTCTTTTCACAAAAAGTTTCTGTTGAATGTTGAACAATAGTTTTATGGAGCGTAAAGTTGACTGGTGCTATATGTGTACTCACCATGCAGCAAAGAACAGAAGCACCAAATTCTTTCCACCAGTGATTGCAGGGAAGATGTACTCCGAGAATAAGTGCTTGTGACACAAAGTGAACGGGAGGAACAGAAGAGGAGCATCTATCTTCTATGAGTGTGCATGCATTAATATGGTTTGGTAGACACGGTGTTCTCTAAAGACTTGTCAATCATATTTGCGGGCGGATTATTTTCTAGAACTCTTTCATAGTTAGTCATGTCAGAATACACTTTCACAAGCGAAATATATGATATAACAAGAACATGCAAAAATCAGAAGAACGTTATAGGTGTCAACTTGCTTCTTGCATGTGGTTCTATGACGATGTATCGGTCACTGGAAAAAATATTCTCTAAACGAAATGTAAAGCAAAGGACCTCAATTATTTTGCATGAAATACTCTGGAAAATTTCCTAGAGAGAGAGAGAGAGAGAGAGGAAAGGAAAAGTAACTTTTCAGTCTTCAGCCTTGGATATTTTTGGAATGGAAATTGATTTAGATTAATAATTTTTCATCTCTCCTGCCCATGCGGAAATCTGTCAAATCAAAATTTTGTTTCCTTGATTATAATTTCAAGTTTGCATTTCCATATGTCCGACATCAACTCCTGAATATGATGATAAGTTAGTTCACGCCCTCGCAGAAGTAGAAAGAGAAAAAATCTTATCAGATCTCTTGAGAGAGAAATTCACCGGCAAGCAAAAAGTTTGAATTCAAAGTCTTCTTACATTAAGGGCAAGCGTGAGGAGAGCCAAATGAACAACAAAGGTATAAAAAGCTCACACATTTACGTACGAGATGTGGAAATATGTAACAAAATTAAAATAATGTAGAACTCGTAAAAGTTGTGTTATTGGAGTAAACTTGTGTTATTGGAAAAGCTGAGAGGGCACCTATAAAGCTGATGTACAAAGCATTACTTCTTAGGTCCAAGAGTACCATCACCCCCGATGAAGACCATCAAAGTATAAAATTACAAACGAGGTTGACAAAGAGGAGTAACTGTCATAAAAGAGAGTTTTACTATTGTACACACTGTATTTAGAAATGGGAGGAAACTTATGCGCGGGAAGTATGTTTTGCAGAAGTCATAAACAGAAGCGGAGAGCAGAGAGCAAGCGAGACAATGGAAATGGAGAACCATGAGCGTAGAATGGTTTCCACACATCATGATTGGAAGAGTATGTTGGAGCTAAAGTAGGATCTATGGCGAAGAGCACGAGAGCGAGCGAAAGAGAGGGAGAAGTGCGGAGAAAGCTACATCACGAAAGGGAATTTAGACATTTAGAGATATATAGGGATAGATAGACGAACAAGCGTGAGATGGTTGTCATATTCCTTCATCACATGATAGCAATTCCAGTAGATTCTCTTACTACAAATGAAGAGAAGCCACCAAAGGACACAGTAAAATAACAAAAAAATGGGAAGACCCCAATGAAGAGAAGTACAAATAGGAAGAAGAAAGACGCCTTGCCAGGCCCACACGAAAGATTACACTAAAAGTATGTCACGAAATGGATTAAGATAAGAGTGGAAGTTGTATGTGGAATCGCATGAATCTTCAGTTGCTGGCAATCAATCAAAAGCAATCTTCTCCTATCCGTGGCCCTTTTACCCTACAGCCGACCTGGCTTCTCAGCTCTCAACTATACTCCTAAATAAACACATCGAAGCTCAAAAAATTCAAAATAATATTCTCCCATCAGTGGTACATCTTTAGACCTGTCGAGGATATGCCCTAGAACTAATGATGACTTAAGTCAAAACATAAACACTCGAGCGTACTTGGGAAGCACCTTCTAGTCCTGCAGAGATAGAGCTGAGCAGAGTCGCGGCAGGCTCCCAAGTTTTTTTCATAGCTTGGTTTACGGATATGGTACATTCTCTCTCTCCGTCCCGAATTACTTTATCATTCTTAACGATGGCCCGTGGCTCGCCCCATATCCAAGCGAGGAAAATGCTTTGGCGCGGCCCCCGACGCCATGTCCAACTCCTCCTCTCCCATCCCACAATATTCCGTCCCGCGTCTGCCATTATTCTCTTCGCCCAGCATCCTTTAAGAGGGGCCAACCGCGGTTAGGTTCGAACTGCATCCGCGGCATGTCATAAAGCTCAGGTTACCTGATCCTCCCTCGTCTTCTTTTTTGCAATAATCATGTAGTAAACAAATACTTGCCGAGAGGTCGTGGCCAAACAGCCCTGTACTTCCGTTGAGCGAGTTCGGATACCTTCGGTTTAACTGAAGGCAGTCCTAACGACGGTCTTGCTAGTACCGGACACACGCGAAGAAAAGTCCCCGGTGATCCGGGAACCAAAATGGGAGGAATTTCTTGAGACCGGCTTGGGCTCTGGAGTCAAGAGGTGCCGGAAATCTCAGCGAGGCGAATGCCTTATGCTCTTCTTCAGACACCATCACAGCGGCGAATGTAGATAAGCCGTGTTAAAGGCCGGTGATGTTAGGACAGAGGTTTTAAACTTGGCCCAGACCACGACCAGAAATACGCGTCCATCAGACCCATCCGACCCGATCCTACCGGACCCGCGGAAGGGTCCAGAGTAAACCGGCCGTTAAGAGCGTGGATACAGTTGTGTTTAAGACTGGGGACGGGTTCGTCGGAGATGAATATAATAGAACCGAAAGGGAAACCGGGGAAGGAGTACGAGCGAATGACGAAGGGGAACCGACATGTAGCATAAAAGGGAGGAGCAGGAGAAGAGGGTCCGAAGGGATGCACGATTGGCTGGATCCCAGGTCCCAGGATTGGAAGGAGGTCACATGATGGCAAAGGAAGGGGAGGGCAGGGGACGCCGGGGCGGGGCAGAGTTCAAGCCTCGAAGGGGAAAGGCGAAGGGAAAGACAAACAAATATCAGAGCATTTACTTGCGGTAAGGTAAGGTGAAGGAGAGTGTTAAGACTAAAGCAGAGGCGGGTGAGGAGGATGGTGGAGAAGGCGTGTTGCGGAAAAGATGTGATGCGGGAAAGGGAAAAGATGTTGTGGTGAAGTCCGCCAGACATTTTGTTGGGGAAAAGGACAGGAAAGTATGTAGAGGAGGGCGTTGGAGACTGGACTTTGGGGGCAATGTCTTTTGTCTGCTAGCGCCGAGCTCAATCCAGCGCCTCCCGGGGGCCGATCGCCTTGCTCGATTAGCTCGTGGACAAGCCAAGCCCGGTTCCGTTCCGGCGGAGGTATGATCCACTGGAGCTAGCCAGTCACCAGTGTGCTTCCCCCGAACGGGCATCGTCGGCAGCAGCGGGAGGGGTAGCAAGCAGCAAAGGCAGCCCAGGCCCCAGCTCCACCCAACCGGAAGGAGGGGAGCAGGAGGCGGAGAATAAGGGAAGGGAAGGTGGGGAAGGGAAGGGAAGGCAAGGGAAGGAAAGGAGGAGGAGGAAGAGACGGGGTGACGGAGGCCAGTCTTTGCTTTGCCTATATGTGCCTCTCATGTCCGCGGCACCCACCCTTCTCGCCTTCGCTCCATTCAGTACTCTAGACTGCTGTGCTGCTGCTACATCTGCGCCTGCTGTGTTGCTGCTGCTGTCGTCTGCTGTGATCGCCATCTCTGAGTGTTTATCTCTCTCGTTATCTGTCTCTCTGTCGTGAGAGATTGTGTGTGCGGACAGCGCGAGTGCTCGTGGGTTCTGCCCCAGGAACACCGACTCCTTCCACCACTACTACTACCACATTGCGCTCGAACGAGTGATAGAGTGCGTGCGTGCGTTCGTTGTGTGTGTGTGTGTGTGTGTGCGCGCGAGGTGTGTTAGCGAGATAGTGAAAGAGTGAGAGAGTGAGAGAGCGAGTGCAGTGCAGGGAGTGAGCGAGTGACCGAAGTCTGTTGTTTTGGAAGTGGGCCTTCTTCTCTCGGGGCCTCACTGTCTTCAATGTCGTGCATCGTTTTCGCGAGCGAGCGAGTAAGTGTCGAAGGGAGCGAAGGGTGGGTTCTTCAAGTGCTCTAGCGTAGAGAGAAAAGGAACAGGCAGAGGAACGAAAGCGAAGAGAAGGGACGAGACGAGTTAGGGTCGAGTTAGTAGGAGCTGCAGTGCGGTGCGGTGCGGTGCCTTTTAGTGCTTTGGCCGTGTTCGAGCGACCGTGCGTCTATATGCAATTTGGGTCTCGGTCTTGTGTGCTCCGCTCAAGCTCTATGCATGCAGTGCCTCAGCCTCCATTCTCCATCCAACCTCCATACACCCCAACTAGTGTATCGCCTCATCGCCGTTCCGTTGTGCTCTCTCTCTTCATATCAATCCCTTTCACTCAGCCTTCTCTGCTCGCATAATCGCCCTCATCCTCACCACCATCAGCACCATCCCCATTCGGTCGAAGCTGGTGCGAACCAGCCGAAGCAGCAGCAGCTCATCCACGGCGAGAGTGTGTCGTAGTGGGAAGTATCATCTGCTATCGGATCCATCAGGTCGGGCCGGCGTAGCAACGCAGGGCCTCGCAGGAAAACAGCGTCTCCTGGTCCAGTCAGTCGATGGAGTATAGCCATACTATCTTCTCAGTAGCCCCATCCCCGTCTGTCCTCTCTCTCTTCTGAGCCTCCAGCTCTTCTGGTTTGCCCTTCTTGCAGTCGGGTTTCGTTAGTCGCAACACTGGACATCACTTGAAAATATGTCTTCCGAGGTCATCTGATCTCTTCGCCCCCGCCTTCACTCGTCGTGCCTCCATCCCCGCAGCTGCTCAACCCAAAGTCAACGCTCGGAGGTATCACACTCATCGCTCGAAGGGATTTGCCCCACCGCTGCATCAACATCAGTCTATGGCTGCTTACTTTCACTGCTTTGTAACTGTAACGGAGTCCCCGTCTATGTCGTAAGAGGACACGAGGAGCTTGCTTTGGCCTGCAAGGTATTTATCCGCATCAACATCGCTGCTGTCACGATTCGATTCATCATCATTCATTTCGCTTCAACCACTACTATTTCTCGTAGCATTACTACTACTAGCACCGCAACCGGATCCGGAAGAACAGGCGGAACAGACGATAGGAGTCACAGGATCTCTCCCATTTCTTAATATATTCTCGACCGTGACGGAAGGACTGCGTACGAGACTTGGGAAAGAGCAGGTGCTGCAAGGTCGGTGGTCCGCATGAAAATGCACGAAAACTCCTACTTGAGCATGCCCAATATTGTTTCCCAATATTGCCCGGATTTGTCTCTTCAGATAAGCCCACCGTGCAGCAGTGCTCCCTTCTTAGTCAAGCACAAAAAGATTCCCGAGAAGATAGACGACGACCGAGGGTTCGACCTATGGAAGCGCCCCCAAACATCGAACCCGCGCCCTGCGACCAGCGTGCTCAGTGAGAGCTCCAGCAATTGTAGCAGCGCCAGCGACAACCTGACGAGTCCTGATGCAGCGTCCACGCAATTGTGCCTCGCAAACCCTTCTCATCGACTTCCGGAAGTTACCACGTCCAAAGCTGCCAGCTTCACGAACAGCACCCCGTCGTGCTTCAGCAAGGAAAGTGGCACTAAGCAACCGTCTATTACCAACACCACCACCACCATCACTGCCCCTGGATCAACAGCAGGTCTCACCCACCACCACCACCACCACCACAAAGCGAACAGCAACCACCATCAGGCCGGCCAAGCCCCTCCTTCCTTCCTTCAAGATTTGCACGCCAAGCCAGCAGACTCAACCAAACTCTTTGGCAGTCATGATTCATCCAAATCAGTCTACCTCACGAGCTTCCGAGGGGACCTCAACACCAAGTTCGTACTTCCCGAGCCTTCGACAGGTTACAGCAACAGCGGGAAGGGCCCCACTGGAGTTTGCTACCCTAGCTTCCCCGATGTACAGGCAGCAGACCCCAAGACCGGAATTGGTAGAAGTGGGAGAATGGAGGTCAGTAGTGGAGGGGATAACCTAGGCCTCGGCGGCATTGGGTTGCGGGTGTCCCCGCCCTACAACCATCATCTTTCCTACAACTCGACTGGCACCACAGTTCGAGACTCGCCGCATCTCAGCGGCACCACCACCACGAACAACAATTCCGATTCTCGTGAGCAGCAGCAGCTCGGTCTGTGCTCGCAAATTCTGAACCTGGCGGGGAGCGGAGTTCCATTTTCCAGCAACGGCGAGCCGACGTCTGTGAGTCATGCAGGGTCCAACTTGCTACACAAGGTCGGCGACGGATTCTCTTCAATGAGCCCTCAAGCGGGCAATGTTGGCTCGTCATCCATCAACCCGCAATTAAGCGCCGGGCGTTCTCCTGTTAATCCTCAATCCAGCGTCGGTTTGCTGGGAGACTCTCAGAGTAGCATTGTTCGTTCGAGATTCATGTCTAAACTTCCCAGCAAGAGGAGCATGCGCGCACCTCGGATGCGATGGACCAGCACTCTTCATGCCCACTTCGTTCACGCCGTCGAGCTTTTGGGTGGCCATGAAAGTAATCCCTCATTCATTGCCCTCCCGCCTCGCTCGCTGTCACAGCTCTTGTTTGAAACGAACAGTATTCAGTTATGCTTGTCGACATTCCAATTGGGTCTTGATCGTTCACTTATTTGTATGTACTCGGTCGTCAAACTCTCTAAGTCAAAGGCTGCCAAACGCTCTATGATGTGTTTTTCTGCTTCAAATAGCAGCTGTGTGACCAGTCAAGCTTCCTTCGACTGCCATGTCAACCTTCTTCTGTAATGCAGCCCTTTAATTTGGTCCAATTGTGTCATAATGTACGCAGTCACCTAGGATTAGGCTGTGTATTTGACCGTGCTTTGCCTGGCTCGATTTAGCCGGTTAAGGTTAGATGGAAGTCTAGAAACTGTCAGTTCGGTCCGAGATTATTGCGCCCCATTTTTCGGTCCTACGTGCTTTCTATCACTTGCCCTCGTCATCCCAGAGTTAAAAAGGTGCTTACCAGTGCCGCGTGTTTCTCGTCATGGCGTCTCCAGGAGCCACTCCTAAATCCGTTCTGGAGCTGATGAACGTCAAGGACCTTACTCTCGCCCACGTGAAGAGCCATTTGCAGGTGAGAACTCTCCACTGATCGTTTCTACATTATTCTACAGACTTAGACGCCATACAGTTCAATGGTGCACTTATCAACTAGGAACTTCGTCGAGCGGTCAGTCAGTGGGCTGTAATCGCCCTGTCTCGTTACGTCGCGGACTAGGGCGGGGATAACCATCAAGAAATACGGGCGGGAGTAGGATGGTTTCGGGTAGAGTAAGTGCTTGGTTATTCGTTGGCCTCCGGAAATCGCACAAGCACGGAGCCTGCCTGCACAGTACCATCGAGAAATTGTGGCCGAGTCAATAGGCCCCAGTCATCCATCAGTCGAGGGTTTTCATTGGGTGGGTTTACGATATTTATAACTTGACATTAGACCTGCGCACTTGCACATCGATCAGCCCCAGGTCTCGTCTGCGTCGAGCCTTCCGCTCTCTAGCCGTTAGGCGCCTAGCGGAATAATACGTACTTTCGCTGGGAAGGAGGTCAGCGGGTGATGAAAGGCGAAGAGAGGCTGGAGAGCATATGGGGTTTGCGGATTAAGGGTCGAAGCATAGACGTAGGCGTTGCCTTTCGATTTCATCCATCATTTTCTTTGGTTCGCTTTCAGTAGCTGTTATTTGGCCATGGGTACACAGTACATCCATCGCCGGTATAGCTCTCGGGTAATGACTGCGGGCTATCATTATCATGCAGTCATGGGTAGCTAGGGTCTGGTTAGCTTGGATGTACACGCACACGCGTGCTTGCATTATGATGGAGACTGCTGGAGGCTGACACAGCGGACGATTCCCTCTTGCAGATGTACCGCACAGTCAAAACGACAGACAAGCCAAGTAATCCCTCAGGTACTGTCCCTCTCTAATCTACTCTTCTTTCGTCTGCTCTGCGCACCGCGCCACTCATTGCTAGCGCTTCTTTATGTACGTGAACGTGGAGAGAGATTTTACAAAGGAAAGTTGCATGCTGTGGGTTGCGAGTCGATAAGGGGCAGTGCCGATGTCGGGCTCGCACCAGTCCGTTGCATCCATCTTTCGACGCTGTTGTTTTGGGTCCCCCACTCTTGCAGGTCCTCCGACTAGGGCAGAGAGTTGTATTTTTTTCCATTTTCCGGACAGGTTTTCGTGGACAGAATTTCGGAGCTTGGATGTTTATTCGACATTCGGAGACAGAAATGTCCTAGTTTCGGTCTAGTGCAAGTACTCGACGATACAAGTTATGGAGAATATTCTGTACATCCCTAGGCAGTAGGGCTCCGAGCATGTGAGAAATCTCTCATGAGATCACAATCCCCGTAGTCAAACACTGGAGTCTACCACGAGTACGCTCTGTCGTACGATGAATGTCTCGCAGCATCTTGGTGCCGATGACACGTCTCGCTCGTTGGTTCCAGAGCGTTGCGATAGCATTTAGTTGCGCTTACGGAGTCCGGACAGGCCAAACATGGTCAAGCTCTGTAATGCAGTGCGTTATGGCCACTTGTTATTTAACCTTTATTACATCTCAGACAAACGACACTGAACTCTATCATTGATTGATGCGCATGTGAAGAGGACCGAAGACTTTGGTTCTCTGCTCTCCCCATAACTTGAAACTGTAAGTTAGGGATGTGTGGTGGTTGAATATTCTCCGATTCCCTGCCATATCAATACAGTCAACGGCGCTAAATGCGACGAGCCGAGGACGGGAGGCATCGTGCTGTCATTGTAGAGGAAACGTTATAGGTTAAAATACCGTGTAGGGCCGTGGGATGTGACGGACTGGAAAGTGACTTGTCGGCTTTGTGAGTGGTCGAGTGAGAGGGACGAGGCGCTGGGAGAAATCGCAGAGAAAAGGATTTAGCGGTCAGCTTTTCCTGATCGACAAATTTTGCTTTGTTTGCAGGTCAAGCAGACTCGTCGAGCGAGATCGTTACAGGAGGGCGTAAAGCGGATGACAGTGCAACCCCGATCGTCGTGGACTCGGACTCGGGGCAGGAGGGGAACACTCTCTCCGAGTCGGGTACTGACGATGTGCATCAGGGGGGTCTTTTTTCCCTGCACATGAAACAATCTCTGCAGGAGTACCCATCAAATATGTGGGCCAACCCTGACAGGTACTTTTACCCGAGCTTCTGACCACCCCCATCTGCTCTCCTGTCGAAAGAAGTGTCGTGTCTGTCGTCACACCTTCATCACAAGATTCCACTTACCCGTCGCCTTGCGCCATTAAAAATTGTCTGCCCGCGTTCTTTCTCAGTCAGTATCTAATTGTAACCGACCACTGGCTCTTTCCAAAGCTATACGAAACGAAAAATGCTGGTCCGTAAAAGTCCAAAATTGTACTTCGTTCGTCGGACAACCGGCCAACAGTAGCTCGCTCAGCTAGCGCTCCCTCCTCCTCTTCCTCCTCGTTGTTGCTTTCTCCCTTTCATACTACCAGTCGTATCCAGTCGAAGGACCACCCGAAAAGAATCAAATCCTCATTGAATCCCCACTCGTAGATAGCAATCACTACTTGTACTGTTCCCGCTCCACTGTTCTCCCCTCCATATTTTTTCTGTAGCCCTATTTTGCGTTCGATCGTTTTCTGCGCACTGAATTGACGTATCCACATGTCTGCAGCATGAATCGAGGTGCATGGTCAGCCCGAGAGGTTGCCAAAGGCAGTCAAGGAAGGCAAGGCAGCAGCGGCGCTAGCGACGCTGTCTCTTGGCAGCCCAACACTGTTCCAGTACCCAATTTCAAGGTCAGTGCCATTTTGTCTAGCATCGGTCTATTTCCCAGTAGGGTTGGAATAATGCTGTCCTACGTGGTCGTGGCCATATATTTCTGATGGCTTAGATGTCCAAATTAGAGATCGTCTTTGCTCAATTTGAGGGAGTGTGCCCTAGCCTATTCCGGACACCCTAGCCTACCCTAACCCCACTACTGAGGTCCATGCTAGCGTCCTCGATTTGTCGCAACTGGAGAGAGATTGCTTCCAGTGATGGTGGGTCCGAGAGAAACTTTAATGCAGCCGCAACAGCTCCATCAACAGACTGTAGAGAGCCTACTAGCGACTCGAAAAATGCATGTCAACGTAATTTTCGAGGATTGAATGTTCGTGCTTGGTGCCGTACCATTGAATAAGCCGAAAAGATGGAGCAGTGGACGTCATCAGAGCGGTACTTTTGTTTGATATATAGATGCTTGGGATTCTCGAGGCCTAGAATGTGTGCAGCAGACGACTCTCGTGCCAATCTCGGAAATTTGCTTACAGCATCAAGTGTGATTGCGCTCGTCTGTCTGGCAGGCAAAAGATGGAGCAATGGGCATGATGGAGCAAGTGGCACATTTTGAGCCAAGCATGGTGGAAGATGCGGGTTGTAATTCAATGCAATCCCGGAACCAGCATCTACATATGGTCAGTGCATCGGCCCTCTCGCACATCGTTTCATCACAGATCACACAGCGGATCACCAAAATGCCCAATCTCGAGTTCACTCTGGGCAGACCTGGCTGGCACGATCATGCGGACTCTCCCCCAACCGAGCTTCTCCTTCTCAAATGTTGAGCAAGCGGAGCTCCGAAGGCAGCCCATACCCATCAGACGGCCAAGCTTCTCTAGATCGATTTCTTCTGTGTATTGTAAAGAAAACAGTTTCTAATAGCTGCCGAGTTATGCAAGCAAGCAGATGCTTCCCTGACACCCCGCTCCCATTCCACAATCATAGCTCACTTATCTCTTCCAGTAGCAGCTGTGCTGAAGAGGAAAGTGCCCACCCTCGTCTCCTCACCCAGCAATTCTCTCATGAATGCACTCGCTCTCTTAACTGTTTCCCATGATATGGATCCACTTGACATACAGTACAGCATCAATTTGTGTTTAGCCGAATCACCCTACGTCTGAATGTCTGTGAGTCGTGAAGTTGTTCACTGAAGAGGTATGATTACATGTTTACAATGAGACTCGATAGACCGAAGCTGCTTTAGCTTGCACCGGAAACAATGAAAACCGAAAAAAGTTGTCGAAACTTTGGACTTGGTACTTTGAAATCGATGCAGGAGGATGGGGAAGGGGAGATGTAGAGAGAAAGCCAGATAGATGAGAGAAATTAGATTAGAGTAGAGAAAGAGTCACTTTCTTAGCTTCTACCTTGGCAAATATGAGCCATGCAAAGGTACAAGCTAAATGTGCGCTTTTGCCTCTATTACAATTTGTTTAATTACTAGGATGTACCATTAAACCTGGGTGACAATTTTTACCATATTTTTTTGGATAAGCTGCCGTTTCTAATCAACGTACGTCATGCTTGTCACTGTCGAATCTACATGTTTGTTCAGATTTTTCAATGTGAATGAAATCTAATCACTTCAGTGGTGGGGAATGCCTAAAATATATTGCTCGACAGGCCGATTTATTCCTCCTGCTATTGTATGTGGTTGGTGCTCGTCGTCTAGTCGTCCCCCTGAGTAGATTACTCTTCGCGAACCTTCTGATGTGGATGAATGAGTCAAACCAAAAGTAGGCATAATGGCTATTGTTCGTTGCGAACTTCAAGGAAAAAGGAAAACAATTCTGGTGTGTGCAATGACAGGAGCTAACTATATTGTTCTATATGTGGACGAATGTTGTGTTGAAACGTAAGCACTACGCGAGTATCATTCCCATACGAACGCTTAAGTTCCCACCTGATCGTCTGTTGCGCCTGTCGTCCCTTCAATTTCACTTCTTTTCATGCGTCTCTAGATATGGATAAGTGTGCTAAGTAAACTTCTGGGAATCTCGGTTTGCACTACATTTTTTTCTGAGGCCCATCTACCGTACGTAGGCCCTGTCGTCTCTCAGTTAGATGAGATATGCCAACTAGACAGTTTCAAAAGCCATTCGAGAGTGGATATATTCCTGGAGCAGAAAGAGACATGCATTGTGCCCAACCGGTTTCGAAGGGAAAACGCCACTCCGTGCGCTCGACGTTACTGCGCTTATCTGCTCTAAAGCAAGAAAGAGAAAAGAGGAAGCGCTGAAATATGCGGATGCTCTCGCCCACTGTGGGACCATATATAGCACACAGCTTATCCTGTCTGAATGTCCGTAGCTACCCACTCCATCTCGAGAAGACTTCTCTAACTGGCATCTCACAGAAGCAGCGGAACTTTATTTCGCACCTGGAAATCAGTTAATTATTGGAGTTTACTTCCCATTTTCGAAAACTGTGCATTTCCGATTAATTTTGCACCTTCAAGCATAACCGTTTACTATCATTTTGGTCAAAACACTGACCATTCATGGCTGATCAATAGAAATGCAGCCAAACTAAAAAGAACGCAGTTTGCCATGACAATCTTTCCATATCTGCACAAAAGCCTAAGAGCGTAGATTTATCATCCTGCCTGATGAGCTTATCACTAATCCACCTTCACGTCATGCCTCGCTATCAAGCGCTGCATCTAGTGGGAGGCATTCTATGCCCTCCATCAGTACAAAGTAAATTACAGGTGGACACGTAAATCTGGAGCGATAATGTCTAAGAGGTTGACAAAACTGATCAATTCACTGACGATAATTTTTCTTGTCGTGAGTCCAGCACTATTACTAGTTTTTCAAACACAACTGACATGTGCGGGAACTCGAACTAAAATCACCGAGGGAATGCCTGGGCAAATGACAATAGCAACTGCTCGCTCGCTTTTCTGAGCCCGCATCATGATCCTGATATGGTAGGATGTTCCTTGTGCATGGCCAGTCTTGAAATGAGTAATGGTGGCTCACATGCGTCAACTAGCAGCAGCTCTAGTCATACCAAGTGTTTCCAGATTGCTCTGGCAGGGTTTCTCCCAAGCCGCTGTGCCAGCTTTTGGAAGGGCCTTGCGAAGCAAGAAGATGATGTTATGATATCGCCCGACTCCTGCTTATCCAGAAAGAATGTGTGAATGTTTCCTGCACGTTTCTAGTGTTACCTGATCTGCTCTCCAAGGACACTGTAAACTGACCCTCTTGTTTCTTCATTCCTGCTTCCCCGAAGTCTAGCCTTTGGGTAAACCACAAGTGGTGTTGCTTCAGTGGAGCTTCGAGGAGAGGAGAAGAGTTTCTTCTAACGTGATTCCACCCCTGCTTCTAGACATGTGTGGAAGTAGTGTCTATCGTTATTGGGAGGACCTTGGACTCTGGAGGAGTGGTCCTTTTAGTGATTCAAGAAATCCAAGTTCCAAGAGACAATTGAGGGCAAGTGAGGCAAAGATGATGAAGACAAACCTTCTTCCAGCAAGAATGTGCTCATCTAGAGGACCAAGCCAATGAGTCTGAGTTAGGAGCTAGAAGAGGAGTATTCTCGTACGTACGTACATACATACATACAAACAAACATGCTCGCTCGCTTTCTTTCTCACTTCCAAAAGAGAAGTGAATGCAGTTGACATTCCCACCCAAAAGTATCTCTCCTTCTCCACAAGTTTTGTTTCCTCACTCAACAAATCATTCAGCTTTTCTTGTCCTGCTGCGCTTTGCCTGCCTTCCTTCCTTCCTTGTCCTGGGCTTCAGAGTCGTTGAAACTCCCCTTGATGCTTCCTTCCGCCCTCATCGAACCAGGAGCGCTTGCTGTGAGCCTGGGGCCTGTCAGCGGCTCATGACCAGAACTGTCTGCGCACCGCCACAAGCCATCTGGATACACACTCAACCCCGCCTAGCTAGCGCCCCCTACTGCCCTCCGAGCTCCGCAACAAAAAAAAAAAAGGACATCTGGGCCCCACTCCGACTGCGAATTGCATATGCAAGAAGCAACCGATGGATGGATGGATCGAGCCAGCAAACGCGTACAAATATCTGCCACCTACAGTACAGCCCCTATCCATCTACCAAAAGATTCAGTCCCCTTTTCTTCTCGGTTCATCAATAATTTCCTTCCCTATCGGCCCTTCACCTCGCCATCCATCCGTCCGTCCGTCCGACCGTCCGCGCGCATACATACGTTACCCCGAATCGAGTATACTTGTATGTACTGGCCTAGTCCGCTATCTCTATCTCTCCCACTCCACTCCATTTCCACGAGTCCATGACATGCCATCTGCGCTGCAGGCTGAGGAGACCCAGCGCGCCAAGAAGCATAAACTATCCCCGTTCGGCGTATTCTACGGGGAAAGGTATGCAGGCCTGACAAAATCGGACGGATCAACTGCTTCAACTCAGCTGTTCGCTACTCGTAATCTATTGCGCCAACGCTTCGGGTCGCTGCTCGCCCACCTCCATACGTTGGGCAAACTTGCAGTACTCGAATTGTTCCTTTCGCTGCCATGTATGACTGCCACACTGTATGGAGGAGGAGTGGTGACTGCTACTTGTACCAGCACTGGTTGTAGACTGGTTGTCGTCGTTGTAGCGGTAGAAGAAAGCGCGGATGAAATAAATAAAGGCCGAAATTGAAAAGTATAGGGAGAGCAAAAGAAAGGCTTATCGCCCAAAACAGCCCCAGAAAAGAAGGGAGCTGACAAGAGTACTCAACTGTAAGCAAATCTGCTGCTGGTTCCTCTGCCTTAACGTAGAGGTAGGGGAGGACAGGGCATGGCAGGGCAGGTTAGGGTAGGGATTCAGGGAACTTGAGGGAAGGGCACATTTAGGGTTTCTCCACGTAAACACACTATGGCCCTTCTACTTTTAACGGCATAGAGTTGCGTGCACTGGCAGTCCGCTGCAGGTTCTCTGACGAATTGATTTCACCCGACTGACGGACTCCCTAGGGGCCTGACTTACGGTACCATGGCTGCTTTTCCTCGGCCATTTCCCTCCCTCGCTGCCTCCCTCCCTGGGTTGACTCGATCGTCCTCTGAACAGTGGATCCTCGCATGTCATTCACTGTTTATGTTAAAATAATCAGACGACCAATGGAGCTGCAAATCAGGAAATCATACTCGGGTGGAGGGGCTTCTGCCGAAGAATATCTGACGATTCAACTTGCAATTCTTTTTCCCTTCGTGCTTATATATTTTGGCTCTTTAGATCTGACCTACAATGATGTGCAGTTGCCCTAGGGCTTGTGCTTGGCATACTTTTCCCTCTACAGTTATACAGTGGAAGATCATGATCGGAGCATCCCTAATCATTCCCTACTCTGGAACGATTCTGTGTGATTCTTGATCGAGAGCATTGTATGTTCAACGAGCAGATGTTGATAGATTCTTCGTCACTTCTTCCACGTGATTGGAGAGAAAAATTTACACCTATGTTTTCATGTTGGGGCCTAGCCCCATCTTACCCGTTTGGTTTCATCCACGTACTCTACTTGCTGCAGTATTCTCATACTTTTTTACTTTCTCCTATATTACTCGGTTCCCCTTTTTTTCATGTTCATGTTTGTTATGTGTTTCTAGAGTCCATGAGAATGTACTCTTCTTTTCCATGGCTACCATCACCTAATTTCTCTATATCGAGGAGATTCTGTCTTGGCTTGATCCATCTATCTACATCTTCATTACTCATATATGAGTGTAATATTACTTTAGATATTACAGTTGTTCATATGATTCGTTGCCCGTTCGGAGTGTAGAGTATAACCAAAAAAGATTTCAGAAAAAAGGGATTGAAGTCCAAAAGTGCGTATCATATAATGTCCCTTTGATCTGAAATTTGGTGGGGTCATAGAAGATGTAAAGTTTCTCTCGCATAGAATCAAGATGTCGAACACAAGGTCGAAAAAAAATTTGTGAAAAAAAATTGCATTAGGTAGGAATTTGAAAAAGTCTTGTTTAGTACAGCATTTGTTATGATTGGATTTCTAGTGTTAGATTATCGATATGGAGAGTATAAAACCTTCAAAATTAAGTTTTAGTGTTTTTAAATTCCCTCCTTATTCTATGTCAGTTCGGGTTGGGTTGGTTGTTCCTTTTGATGTATGTTTCTGAAATGGAGTATTGTTATTTATGTTTATTGTTATTGATATACCTTCATCTTTGTTTCCTATTTGTGCATCGTGTTTATTTGTGTTGGTGCTTTGTTGTTTGAAGTGTTATGCTCGTGTGTGTTGCCAATAATGAGGCTGGATTTGCAAACCAATCAGATTATCCATGTTTTTCCTTAGTAAGACACTTGTTAAGGACTTGTAGACTCGGTAAGTGCTTGTGGTGATGGCAAGTTTTAGGTTGCCTCTGTGTTAGCATCTTGTGGTGCCTCGAGTACCTTTTATTGCGATCTCTTATTCCACTTGGAGACTTGTGTCTGCACCGTTACTGAGGTGATATACTGGTGTCATAATGGAGTTTTTTGGAGGTTTTGAAGGATTGCTCTAGTTAGCATTGGATGCACCCATAGCGGAGTGCGGTACCAACCTTGGCCTTTGAGATTCACATAAGACTCTGATTTGGTGGCAGAGAGTGACAGAGTTGAGCTTCTTGGAGTGTGTATCCACACCGTTGTTATAAGACATGTACGATATATATGGGATCACCAAGAGTCCCACACAATATTCGGATGATTAATGAAGACTAATGATTCAGTTGGAGCTAGTCGAGTTGGTAAGAGTTTAGAGGTCCCAACCTTTAACCTTATTATGGAGTTCTTTACACGGTTGAGGAGATATTACCAAGGCGTGAGGACTTTCAAGCAACGAGGCTTGCAGAATTTCCAACGGAAGATTGGGGAGAGTCTTTGATAGGAGTATACTCGAATGCTTTGATTGATCAGTATTACCCATGGGATGATAGAAGCACAAGCTGTTCAATATTAGTATGTGATATTGGACATGGAGTTGAGACATAGAGTGAGAGATGTCACCTTACTATAAGAAACATCATCTAGGTTGATCATTGTGTTTTGTCTTGTTGAATGTATTGAGCTAAACATGCAGGAGGAGAGAGTGGTGATTCATGGATTCAGCAAAGATTCACCAATTTCATAAACTCCTTCACATAACCAATCTACAACACAAACCCAAAGTGGTTATGGTAGATATGTGGGATAATCTCGACCATCCAAACTTAGTGGGGAAGGTGCCGGATCGAGACAATTGTCATCCTTTTTAGATTAATAATCAATTGTTGAGATGGAGAGAGGAGGGTTCAAGCCAATGTTGATGTACTTGGAGATGAAGCAAGTAGGACCAAGTCATCAATATCGACTGAGGTAGCATCCAACGCAATGTTGATGGTAGCAAAAACTCTTGTTCATTCTTTTGTTTTCTTAGCCAAAAAAATTATTGGTGTTGGGGGTGTCATTATTCCATATATTAGGATTGGTAGTCACATTTTACAAAAGAAAAGAGGATGTGATGGTTGCTTATGGTATTGATAACACTTGGGATCGAGAGAGATACAAGTGGAACTTGGCAAGCTGTCGCCACTTAAATGATGGAGTTACCAGCGAGGCCAGCATACGAACGTACTAAGTTGTCATCAAGTTTTATGATGTTGGATAACAAGAGTCTTTTGTTTGGTTGGACCTTCATGAAAGATTTATTGACCGATGTTGTTGGATTCTAATGCATAACCCCTTATGTTGGATAAGGATGCATTACTTTATCTTGGTTTGCAAAAGACGATGTTGAGAAATATCCATTTCAAATTCAGACATCTTTTGAAAGTTCTAGTGATGCATTGCCACCCTACATCATCCATATAGAGTTGACTGTGCAAATGCAATCAGATCATGTCATTGATAGCTCTACAACACGAACACATGTTGTAGTTACAATTACGGAGTTCTATGATATAATGGTGGATGGGGCAGTGTTATACTCAATGGGGTTTAGCATTGATTATTGGAATGAGATAACCTTTTATTGGCTTGGTTAGCAATTTGGTGAGGGTAGGATGAATCGATTACCAGTATGGTTCATTACGAGTTCTAATCCTTTACCAAGTGAAGGTTTGGGATATCTTGCGGCCTTTAATACTTGTGTTACTTGGCCTTAAGATTTGTTGGAATGAAACATGGATGCATATGATCATCCTTGTCTAGCAGACGTTACTATCATGACAAGTCTTAGTATAGTAGTATCATCCATGTTATATGAATCACTAAATACTTCATGTATGTAGCTACAACAGATTGCAGATCAACTGATACATCAGGCTTGGAGTGAATCTTTTATTCAAGAGATGGAGGAGACGAAGGAAGTTATTTCCACTTCCACTATGTTTTCACCTTTAGATACAACGTGTATTACTTGGGAATATCTAGAAGATGGCATATGTGTGTTGGATATGTTTGGAGGAATCAGACAAGTTTGGCTATTACTTTACAGTTTGGAATACGAGTACATCGATATTTTAATGTTGAGTGAGATGAGATTACAAGGTGTGTTTCATTACGCCATGTGGCATAATTGGTGCAATGACATCCATATCTTCTACCATTATTGACGGTTCAAGAATATCAGCAGACCTTGCCGTCAAATATTTTATTGTTGGGGGTGCAAAACCTTGCTCATCATGACACCATACATTTGGTTATCACTAGATAGCCATATCATGGACACACACAAACTAGTAATGGTCATGGAGTACAAGATTCATGTTCTGGCATGTTTTGGGAGATGTTACGTCTATTATGATCTCTCCCGTCAAAGCAAATCTATTCATTGGTATATATTTTGGACAATGTTTTCTTGTTAGGTGATCCACGTGCATGACGAATGCATATTAGGTACAATCATGGATTGGACTATCGGTATTGTTGGATGCAGCGAGAATAGATGTTGTGCACAATCGTTCATGTTTATGGTGGACAAACCTTCTTCCAAGGGAGTTTTTATCTCAAGAAAACCCTAGTAACATACTTTCATCAGCAATAAATAAAAAAAAACATAATGAATCTCAAGTGAAAAAGACATCCCTCGAGTTCTCTTGTGATCATTTATATATATATAATTTTTGTAAAATGTATTGTGTTAGTTTTTTGATAATTATGACGAGGTCAAATTGTTTCATCTCCACCTTTATAGTTACATGTTACTTTCACCTTGATTATAGTTACTGAAATAACACATGGAATATAGGTATCAAACACTACTTGTTACTTCCACATGAAATATATGTATCAAACACTCGTCGATACATTTTTATGCACATACATATCGCATTGTAACATACATTGCTGTCACATCAAACATCATAATACGTAGATTGTCATACACCATCTCTTTTGATGAGAAAAATAGATTATGACCTCTTGACTTCATATATCATGCTTAGTAAAAAATCCATCAAAGTCAATTAATAAATATTTCAATCTTTCATCATATCTCAATTTGTATATTAATATTGAGTCTGATTGTTGAAGCAAACTACATGATCATCTCTATTTAGTAACCATCTAACTTTAGCTTAATCTACTACATAGACATACATTTCTTTATTGTTATAAGATGTGTTAGTTCAAAAGTCCATTTGTTTACTTTCCAACCACTTGCAAAAATACTAATTCATTATACATAAAAAAATAAAAAATTACAACATTCAAAATCCAAAAATCATTGTACATATCTTTTAATCTATGCGACGTGATTGTGATGAGCATATTATCTTTCATCTTTATTAAAATGTTATCTTATAACAACTATCAATAATTATTTTGATGTGAATCAAATAGTTATTAATAGAGTAAGATCATTACTTCAAGTTGATAGAGTTTAATTGTTGTAAAATTTATATATGTCTTGTCTTCATAAACATATCAAGTTAGTTAAAAACACTCATACCATAGCTCTTGCGGACTTTGAATATTATATGAATGTGTCCAATAATTGAATCTAATATAGAAGTAAAATATAGATGATACAATATTTTTTATTCATCTCACGTTAGTTTGATAGCTTTTTTAATCACAAACTACTAAAATTATTTGCTCTTCAAAAATTTTATCATGCTAAATTTTCATGCTAAATAATTATATTTATCAAAAAAAATTTCGCGTAATCAAATTTGTTGTATGAAATATTGAAAGAATTTTTAATTTCAAGAGCATCAATGGATGATATAATACACATTACATTTCACCCACTTGCCACTCGTCTAAATTGTTGTGAACTGCCAAAGAACACACATAAAAGATGAAATAATATACAATACATTTGATGCATTTGTCAATCTTTAAATGGTTGTGTTTTGCCAAAGGATACATGGAAAAAATAATGTATTTTTTTAATGGTCGTAAGTATATAAAATATGAATTCATTCATTTGAGCCTTGAGCTAACATTGTCACAAAATTTGACATGCAAAAAGTTGAAATTATTTCAATTTTGCATATTTAATAATGATGTTTAGATCCCAAATTTATAATTTTATCATGTAGATTTGAAATTTTAATAAAATCTAAGTTTTTTCATGAATTTATCTCATTTTTTGATATTTTTTACTTCCATATATGATACATTTGTCTAGCACTGCAATAAACTTTCATCTCAACCTCCGTTTTGATATCAAATTACACATACATGATAGATAAAACAAGACTTATTACAAAGCACTCTTAAAACTGGAGGGAGAGCCCTAATTTAAAATTTATGAACCCTAGAAATATGATGAACTCTAATCAGATCAAAGAGTTTAACTAGTATATGTTACATATCAATAAAATAAATGAGACTTATAAAAATTAACATTAACTATATATTAAGAGAATATGAACATTCTCTTGATAATAAACTATACAAGCATTTTGTTGTGCATATGTCAAAAGCTAAACCATTAAAATATGTGGAAAAATTGTAGAATTATGTTTTATATCATTTACATTTTGTTTCACAATGACACTAACAATTGTGAATTATTAGCAATGGCATAAACATCAAAAGATTTAAGCATCCGAATAAATGTTCTTATGCATACTATTTGAAGGCAAAAATATGCAATGAAAAAATGTGACATTAATAATTTTAGATGTTGGACATATAATTTAAATTATTTCTAAAAATAATAATAATATATATATATTATATTAAAATTTATTATTAAATAATAATATTTAAATAGAAATAATCAATATTGAATTTTTCAAGACTATGAGTTGAATAGATTGACATAAGGTCATGTTTCTATAATAGATTCATAGACTTGAAATACATGGTAATTTCTGAATATTTAGTGTCTACCCACACATCATACAAGAATATATATACTAAAATAATAACATGCATGAATTGAGAAATAAAATATCAACAAATGAAACATAAATAATAACCTTTGCAAGCAATTGTGAATCATATTTGTAACATGTCTACATCTTGTAGAAAGTTATCATCATCACAATAGAGTTATAATTGTAATACAAGCAACAAACTCATGTAACACATTTTGTGCAAGAGATGTACAACCCTATATCCATCAAATCTAAAAGTTTGTTCATGGTTTTTTATTTAGGGTTGGTGTGGCTATTCAAAGATAGCCCATGTGGGAATCATGTAATACTCTTGAATTCTATCATTACCAAATTGCACGAAAGGTTAGGTCTTGATCTTCAAGGAGAATACATGTAGGTAGAGTTTTTTCAAATCCATGCTCTAATTTTCATCATTGCATCCATTATTTCCATGCCAAAACATATTCTCTCTTAAATCATTTTTTTCACCCATTCGAAAATTGAGACTTCAATCACATTACTTGTCTAGTTGGTCATTTTATTCTTAGTAGTCTTGTTTAAACCACCATTGTCAAGTGGTATATTTCTTCTCTATTTTTTATACCTATAATATTAAGTATAATTTCAAACAAACACCTAACCAATGTGCAGTCTTTAACATTTTTATAAGTGCAACTATATGTGCAACTAGCGTACTCATTGATATTTATCAGTATAACATAAAGATTTGCTGGTATCACATACTCATGTAACATAAAGTCCTCAACTTTTTCCACATAGAGAATGACATCTACATACCTTATCCCAATTGTGACTTCTTTTGTAATCATAAAATTATCCTTTCTTATTTTCTAAACAATCCGTATCACGATTCACCAATCTAGATCTAATTACAACTATGAAATCATACTTTTGTAAAATAAGAGTCATTGTGCAAGCTTTCCTTTAATCTTGTTTGATTCTATCAACCACATTAATGGTTGATGATGGTTGATGAGAGTGAATGAGTTTACAAACAAATAAGATCTTAAATGTGTCACAACCCAAACAACTGCCAAACATTCTCCGTAAGAACTACACTTAGACTCGGCTACATTGTCGAATATCTTGCATAAGCTATTACAAATTCATCCCCTTATTATCATGTTGGGTAAGTAGTGCTCTATGATCTCCGGGCTGACTCTCACTCAAGCATACTGTACCTCTGATGGCTTTTTGGAAGATTATCATGAATCTAGAATGACATGTTCCAACCTAGTGACCATAGGCTTGATGCACCCTCTTATATAAACTCTCATATTCCAAACTCCAAATGTGGAGGCAGCTCTCATCACTAAGCAATCTCACAAAGACTACTCCAAAACAAGGCTTCACCCCAAAACAAAGCTTCTTGGAAACAAGGTTTCACCCAAAACAAAGCTTCCAAAGGATTATCCAATACAGGTCATAGACTACACAATTGAGCTCACCCGATCGTTTGGAAAGTTTTGCGCCAGATTTATGCTCGTCACTTCGGGTTTCGATGGACTCGAAGCGCTTTTCGTTTTTCTGAGGGGAGACCGGATAGACACAGCAGGGGGCAGGGGTTAGCGATATGGAATGGCAGCAAGCTAAAGTACAGGAGTGAAAAGTATGCGGCAATGGATGTAGCGAAACTGAAACTGGCTGATGTCATTGAAGAATGGGAATGAATGTCTCAAACACAAACTGATGCAGCGGAAAACTGGAAGGGAATGGAATGGAATGGTTGTCAACGTATATTGTTGTTGCGAGTCACGCGAGAGTATCCAACGTGCCTGATGACAAGCGACAGGACAAAACGAAAGCAATCACGAAATTGATGACGGGAGAGCTTTTCGAGCTTTGGAGTTGAAAAAAGATGGTGATATATACTGATCCAAGGAAACGCCTGTTCATGATCATCCCGAGATTATTGTTGGTTGTTATGTTTGCGGTATAGTTAATAACAAAGATTCCGATATCACATTTCCTTGGAACTTGTGATGCATTTCAGCCCCGCCCGCGACTTGTAGCATCGTCTCATGAGGAGGAGGAGGGGGATTGGTAACTGCAGGAGTCCCAGGCCTCGGCCCTGCTTGGTCTCGTGGCCGAGTCTCCTTGACCTTTCGTATCTGATTTCCTTAGTCTACTGTTTTCTTCGCTCGTGGTCTACATTTCGCTTCTTCATCTGTCGAAAATAGTAGTCTACATCCGCAGGGGCCCAAAGACTCTTCTCCCACTGCATATACCGGAGATGGTTCCTTCGGGAGTCAAAATACGGGCCACTTGGTGGTGAATGGTTCGAGGATATCGGGCCAAGAATGTCTGAAGGCTCTCGAGACTTCATTATTCAGGCCAACTACTATTTGCACGTTTCTGGACACAACGATGTCCGAAGATTCTAGACTTCTTTCTGCTACCTGCTTCATAACTGTAGGATAAGAATTACGTTGAAACAAAGCATCTCCAGTGAAGGTTATACATCTCCTCCTTCATATCCGTTGAGAACAGTAGTCTACATCCTCCGGCCCCAAAGACTCTCCCCCTTTGAATATACCCAAGATGGTTCCTTCCGTAGGAAAATGTGGTCCACTTGGTGGAGAATGGTTCGAGGATATAAGGACAAGACTGTCTGAAGACTATCGAGACTTCATCATGCAGGTTATTCCTGGTTGCACGTTTCTGGACACAACGATTTTCTAAGATTCTTGACTGCTTCATATCTTGAGTGTATGTGTGACATGAAACAAAGCATATGATATGAAGATTTTATACCGATGAGCATGTATAATATTCTCTGGTAGTGTGTAGGTTGATTCTCAGACGTAGGTTCTCAATTTTAAGTATTAGTTTTGAGGAAGGCTGGAGGCTGCTTATGACATTACGGTGTAACCACCATATCGTTCCACAGCTTAACGGACTTGCAGTAAAGTTGATAGTGGTTATGACCAACCGCAATTCCAGTTATTTGAAAGAAGTTAGCTGTTCTCCATATTTGTCTTGGTGAGCTCGAAAGGTAAGTAAGTCCATGGTATAGCGCACGTGTTTTATATTTTGCCAGCTGCAACGCTATGTTCGTTCAGCAGTTTCTGGATTTCGAAAATCTCTCAAAATTGCTAGGTGCACTTGAATTTTCAGCGCACTTTTAGAGTAACAAGTGCATGCCCATCATTGTATTACTCGTTCTAGTTTCGTTTTTTGGCCGACTCGGAATTAAATAAATTATAATTCTTTACAAGAAAGTGCTCTTTCCTCTTTCAAGTACTGCTGATGACGAACACAATGTATATATACCTGTTGTCATCAGGACATGATATTTACTCCTGCGCTGAACATTTTCCTTGATATGAGAGCAAAGCCTCTAAGTTGATGAAAAGACGGCTCTGGCCACACATACTCTCAAAATGAAAAAGTGGACTAGAAATATTGTCTATTTGGTTACCCGTTGGTCCACTCTTCCAGCATTGACAGCTATACAAAAACGTGTAGTTATCGTAACACCTTCAAACTCATGCTGCTACTCTGGTCTGGGTGGCAATATCTTACCAGAACACGGGCCAAATCCGATACAGTAACCATCGCCCTGCAGTACGGAAGCAATAAAAGTTATCAAAATCAAGAACGGAAGGCATCATGCAAAGTACAAGGTTTGTCCAAATAAGTTTGTTTTTCTAGCATATCTGGAATCGGAAAATCAGATTCGATATTAAACATGATCGATAAAGTTTGATGCACTTCTAGAGCAGTATTTTACTGCATAAGCGCGTTCACTGGAGAGGTTGGCAGTGTATCTTTGTCCGGTTAGTAGATCCGAAAGAAACTCATCACGAAATTCTCATATTGGCTGAGCTCAAACAACAGTATTCACAATAACCGTTAGTTGTCACATATCTTGCACCGACGTACCTTGCAGCATGCTGTCATTATCACTTCGTCCCCATCTTCAATGAATTTCCTGACGCGTCCATTTTCTAGTTTTACCTCTCTTGAACCAGACCATGAAAGCTCAACCATAGAACCATAGCTCCCAGCTTCCTACATTGAGGCAAAACCGAAGAGAAGGATTAGGTTGGTCACACATATCTACCAATCAAGCTCGGATTTGAAATTAAGAAGGTGCAGTGACATCAATCAAGTAGAGCTAATGTTCAGAGAAATGTGAACTCACTGGTCCGCTGATAGTCCCTGATGCTAAAAGATCACCAGGTCTAAGGTTACACCCATTGACGGTGTGGTGAGCAATTTGTTGGGCCACTGTCCAGTATCTGCATATGACAAATACTGGTTTTGTTAAAAACACACTTTAGACAGTACAGAAGATCGTTAAACAGCGAAACAGAAGACATTACAGAATCTCAACAAAAGCTACAATTCATAAGGACTTACAAATGCTTGAAATTACTCTGAGTGATTACTGATTCCTTTCCTCCTTCCGGCTTGATGGCAACCTGCAAGTACCAGGTCATGTCATGGCTTCTTGGACTGCAGTCTGGATTTCCCATATCCTGTATGTTATCACGACTTATTGCCCAACTATATTTCTTATACAGCAGTATGCTCTGCCTAGACAGCCTAACGTTCTTCACTTGACTTGAGGCCTATCTCCTTAGGCTTAAACTGAATCTTTTACTTTGAACAAATTTTAACTTAGATGTATACTCTACAGCTCTTAAGCTATGGAACGACCTGGTCAAGTAGTTTATCAAGTATGCCGCAAGGCCTGTCCAGCATGTTATTTGGACATCAGAAGAGAAAACGAGTATCTAATTATCCATACCTTCAAAGGAATGTCAAATGTCACGCGTTTGCTGTCCTGCAAGTAGGCCAAAGGAGCTGGGTCCTGTGACATCATATTTCAGCATGATAAGTACGTCAGTGGGGAGTGATAAGAGGATAGAAAGCCTGTGTTGTATTGTCAAGACGGAACATATTATTAAACAAAGTCTTCGCTTCCACTGAGAAACACTGCAAACAATGTACATGTCAGGAAGTATTGGGTAGAGTAACATTGACAGGTTGAAATGGAAGCATTCGTATTTGACTGTCCCACTTACTTGTTCAGGTGCTTTGCAGATGAATGGTTCGAGTGCCTCCATTGTGACAACCCAAGGAGAAATTGTCGTGCCTGGTATCATCAGTTAAGCGACTGAGTAAATATTAAAACCTAAATGGGATGATGGTGATGAGTTTTAAAGCACAACAGAGCCAAATGAGAGCGATTCTATAAAATCAATGAGCCTCTACAAACCACCCATAAGCTGGCTGCCACCATGACCAGATAATGGAGTATCAACTCACCAAAATTCTTCCCAAGGAACGGGCCGAGAGGAACATACTCCCATTTTTGTAAGTCTCTGGCTACAGAAGGCCACCGAACATGCACATGACATAAAGTCAAAACACCCAGTAGTACATAAAACAAATTCTATACTACAAGCACGTCCTTAACACCAGACTAGAATCTTCAATTTCGACCATATAACATCTCCTCCTCAATGAAATCATGACAATAGAAAGATAGGTTCAAATCTCAATAACAGAGTGTAATATAGCTCTTACCACTCCAATCATTCATAAGAACGAACCCAAAGATCTGATCATGGGCATCCTCCACGCTCACCGGAGTACCCATATCATTACCGGGACCTACAAACACAGCCTGCGAGCGACCTGGAGTTTAAAAAACTTCGTGATGAAAGAAGACGAGAAAATCAACCACTCACTCAAACAGCCCCTGACGCCCCCTCGTGAAGCTCATCAATCAGCAGATCAAACATCTGAACAGAGCAATATGGATACTTATTCATTTTAAGAGCTGAGATATAGAAAAACTTTTAAGTGTTTGGGCTGGTTCTCGGCAGCTTCTCTCACCATTTCTAGCTCGAAGTCCACTAATTGAGAAGCCTTGTAAGCAGGAAGCCCGTCCTTACCCGGTGCAGTCTGACCTCTGAAGCGAGACATTCGTTAGAGTGCAATAAGAATCGAACATGCGGTGCAGAGTGAAAGTAAAGAAGAAATCACATTCTGTTTACCAAATTCTTCTCTACAAACTTTCATCGTCAGATTCATCAAGGATGTGAGTAGTGTTGTGTTCTGCTCCCAGAATCCAAAGAGTGCGTGTCTAGTACCAATATCACCAAGAGAAATGCTATCAATACGAGGTTGAAATTTGAGCCAATGCTCAGTCGCATATCATTCTTGCTCAGGCGTAGTTTGTTACCTGGGTCTGACAAGGTCGGTTCCTGATACGACAATGGAAGATGATCTTCCATGATAGCCAATAGGGAGATGGAGCCTGGAATTTCAAGAGAAGAAACTGGCTGAGACACCTATTTGACAACATTCAGGTTCTAGCATAAATACATGAGTTACCCTACATGCATATAAATCCAAGTAAAAAGTTGAAGAATGTGAACTTACTAGTTAGACCATCTAAGTTAAAAGATTTCCGGTGCTTTCATTAGGAAATAGAAGGACCACAACGCTCTCAAGTAATCCTCCACGCGATCCATGTCCTGCTAGTGTTGCTCAATTTAGAACGCATACCAGGGTTGGTATAAAGATTTACCAGTTCACCGGAAGAGCGTTCTCTTTTCCACGAAACATTATGCCCAGGTTTGTTGCATGCTCCTTCGACGAGTAAAAATCTGTGTAATCTCCAATTGCAGCGGGTAGTTCCATCTTCACTTGACTCTTTAATACATCGAGAAAGAAATCTCCGAAGTTAGTTCTGATTCTAAATGTGCAATTGAGCATGATCTCAGAAGATCATGCTCAATTGCACATTGTTATTACCTTTCTAACAAGATCTTGGATAAAAGAAGATTGCTAACACACAACGTGGAAAGACTGCATAAAGAGAGCTCTTCCGCAACTTATCAAACTAAAAGATTTTGTGATTACAATCCCACTTGCTCTTACCATTGGCACAAAAACCGTGGCTTCCAGGTCAACATTGTCTTGCAGGGTCGGATCATCAACTGCGAAGTAAACAACATTGAGAGATTCAAATAAGAGAACAGATACCATCGCTAAAATTGACGATCTGGTAGTACTTTACAATGAGGTAATATATAAATTTAACATATTGACAACAACTTCCAAAGCAGCTTCTAAACAAGATTCTATACTCAACTTTGCGGAGTACTGAGGTCGCTGTAAACATGTACATTTCTCAAGGGTGGGACTAGGAACTTTCTGAAAGATAGCACTCAGCTGAACAAACCAAGCTGTTTAGATTCGACAGAAAACTCAGCACAGATATAACGAAGGGTGGAGACATTCTCGCTTACATGATTACAGTCTCTTTCAAAAAAGAGAAAGGTGTAGGCAGAAGAAAGTACCAGATAGCAGCTTTTGGATTGTTTCTCGGGCTTCCTTCCACGCTGGTCTTCCAAGACTCATAAACTGGTTCAATGTCGGCTGCCATGGAAACAAATTCACCGTCACCATATGCTATGCAGCAATTTGTCGCCCAAAATGTTGATTAATTGACCAAGTTCTAGTTCAAGAGCTAAGCTGCCTTTGCGTGAAATTCAATTATTGCCATTCTTTGTAGCCCAAGGAATTTAGACCGATGTGATCAACTAATGACCTACTCAAAGCCAACACGGAGACAGCGATTTTGACATAAGAGTCCTGAAGCCTCTTTTACATTTAGACAACTCTTACTCCGATTGACTAAAAAATAACAAAAATCAAGACTGATCTGGCAGAACTATACACCAATTGGATACCAATCTCTGCATCACAGGAGCAGACCTCTCCAACTGGAGCTGAGTTTGAGAGTTTTAAAGTAAATCAATGCACTTACATGAAGGAAACAATCACTACTGTGTAGCAAAGGGCCTTTGAAGAGGCCAGCTCGAGAAACAGCAGAGAGATCTAGTACATAGTCGCCAATGGCCACCCCCGGACGTGGGTTCTGTTCAGGAGTCGGGCGAAATATGCCATACGGTAAATTCTGGATCGGGAAGCAGGACTCCTGAGCCCCCTTGACGAAGGAAGTTGGAGCAGGCGACATCACCAATACTGTAAGCCGGACGTCACTTGATTGCTGTCAACCTCGTTCTTACAAGATTCTGAAGACGTTTGCTCTCTCTTTCACTCACTCTCAATACTCAAATGCAGACGCTCGTCAGAAGCAAACGTGGGCAGCGCAAAGTTTGCCGAATTGCCACACTCTGATTCTTCTGTGCCTGAGAATCTCACTTATGGAGAGTGTGAGACTTGCCAATGTGCACAGGATAGAGACGTGTCCGCAGGCGAGCTGATGTGGAAGCCGACTCAGCAGAGTACAGTAGGCAGGTACTTCACATGGGTCCTGGGAACCCCAGCAATGATTAGCGCTGGATGCCACGATTTAGGGTATTTTCTAGTCCTATGCCTTTCATGTCACTCCCTCCGTCTCAGCTCATGCAAAGCCTGATGAGCACAGAACCACTAAACAATCCCCTTCTCCTTTCGTCGTGTCTATCCGAGTTTACACCGCTGCATTCACCGTCATTCCCAAGAGATGCTTCATGGAAGAGACGTGCACTGCATGAACACTTCACAGGCTACAATCCTACACTCCAGGCCAAACCCAGCGACTCCCTCGTCCTTTATCATTTCGCTCTGACCAACATGCAGCATGAAGTTACAACAACTCTGGTCGCTTATCAATCCATTCTGCCGCACTCGCTACTCATGTTCGTAGGTTTGAATTTCCACGACCCGTTAAGGCTTACAATCCGAAACCTCGCCCTGGAGGATACTGTCGGCTGCACAGAAACGAATATGAAGCCTAGAGGTAATCGACTATATCGAAGTAAAGAGGAATTAAAGTAGTCCATGCAATTGTGGAGCTAATTTCCAACAGTCGTTCAAGAAACCCGAGGAGCCCACGTGGACATGTCCGTGAACATCCTGTTTCTCGGTACGAATGTTCGTAAGGAATGCAGAAAGGCAAGTCGGCAGCGCTTGCCACGTAGACAAATTGAGCAAAGGGAAGGAGTTGGGGCCCACGAGATGCTGTCCTGCAGTGGCGCAATTGCCACGAGTGACGAGTTCAAAGGTTCACTGATTCGATCGAGTTCGATTCGCTTTCACTTGCCTTCTCAGCCCTTGATTGGTGCCTCTACTGTCGGTAAATTCTATCTGTTGCCTGAGCTCGAGTGTCGAATTCGAATCGAGC
This sequence comes from Marchantia paleacea, assembly GCA_014180765.2. NCBI lineage: Eukaryota > Viridiplantae > Streptophyta > Marchantiopsida > Marchantiales > Marchantiaceae > Marchantia > Marchantia paleacea. The sequence continues at coordinate 1,198,333 of MUAA02000019.1, read as the reverse complement.
CTTGCTGTTCCGTGTGTGCTTACTGTGCCCAGTTGCGGCCAGGTTACAATTTCAGCTGCTAAGATGTGGATGTTCTCTTCTGGTGGGTCTGAATCTGCGTAAAATAAGGCATGTCGAATTCTCTCTGTAAGGAGTAGATGAATACTAAACTGATACGGGGTATCGTTTAGATCTATCCAGCCTTTCTGCAAGAGATTTATCGATGGAGATTAATGAGTCTGCGTTCCATTTCGGTCCTAGTTCTTTCTTTCCTCCTGCCTTCAAATTCGAGTGACTTAATCCTATCGAGCAGAGGGGACTGATATCTTTGTGCACCCATAGATTGCAGGAAGAATACAGAGAAATTGTTATGCATGTGATGTTGTGTGTGGTTCTTAAGTCCATAAGCAAATTGATGAACTCTGGAATCACCAAGTGGCAATAAATTTCCTCCCTCTTTGAACTATATGTCTACCAAATTTGTCTGTACTCAATGGTAATGATTACAAGCTATGCATCTGCATTTTGTGGGAGTTCTCCGTGTATGCTGATTGTGTGAGCAAAGGGTAGCTTCTCAAGCATAAAAGGAGGCCGAGCAATTACTGCCGCCTATCGTCACCTGATGATATTAAATGTTAGTGGTCAGAACTAATAATTTTAGACACGAGGAGATTTCCGATGCGTTTGGTGTAGGATGCTAAGGTTGAGATGTGAGTTTTGCAGAGGCACAGTGTCTTTGCTATTTTGCATTGACATCCTTACATCTTTATGGCCTGGTGTCGAGCTTATCTAATTTTGCCCTACTTTGTGTGCATCACACCTACTCATGCCAGATTGGCATGAGAATTTCTAAACTCTTCCAGAATTACACAGAGGAGAGATGGTAGCAGTGTCCAGACCTACAATCAGGTTGGTGAAGTAGACCTTGGGAGACCGCTGTTCGAACCACGAAGTTAATCTTCCCTTTTATCCTTTAGTGCTCGGTGTCCTTAAGCTTACGGATTTCTCGTAGAAGTTTAATCTGTGGGTGCCTTAATTCACCAGCAAGTACTCACCTTCTCAATGAGATTTCATAATATAGCAAAAATCTCCACTTCAAAGATTCATATTGGCTTAAAACGATGGGAGGTGAGATACAATGGAGTGGAGAAAGAAGTACTTTACGTCTGGCAACCAGATTTTTGGTTCTAAGCGTTATCTCGTTGTTATGGAGGTTGGAGACCTTTTTCTGGCTGTTTAGATGCCAGGGAAAGGTCATCAGGCACGTTGGACACTCTCGCTTGACTCGCAACAACAATATAAGTTGACAAATTGAAAAATTGGAAAAAAATTATCAACAAATGAGAGAAGTTCATGAAAAAACTTAGATTTTAATAAAATCTCAAATCTACATGACAAAATTGCTAACTTAGGATCCAAACATCATTATTAAAAAATATTGTGTAAAATCCCAATAATTTCAACCTTGCGCATGTCAAGGATCATATATATATATATATATATGAATTTATATTTTTTATACTTGCAAACCTTGCGGAAGCACATCATGTTTTACTCTTTGTCAATACACAACCATTCAGAAGATTTGCAAGTGCATTAAATGTATTGAGCATTATTCCATCTTTTACATGTGTTCTTTGGCGCAACAATTCAAACAAGTGGCAAATGCGTGAAACATATTGGGCATTATCTTATCCATTGATGCTCGTGAAATTAAAAAATCTTTCAATATCTAATACAACAAATATGATCACGAGAAAAAAACTTGATAAATATAACTATTAAGCATGGAAAATTTGCATGATGAAATTCTTGAAAGGCAGTAATTTTAGTAGTTTATGATTAAAGGGCTATCAAACTAAAGAAAGATGAATAAAAGATATTGTATCATCTTTATTTTACTTCTATATTAGATTCCATGATTGGACACATTCATATAATGTTCAAAGTCCGCAAGAGGTATGGTATGAGTTACCTAAGCTAACTTGATATGTTTACTAAGACAAGAAATATGTAATTGTTACAACAATTAAACTGTATCAACTTGAAGCAAGGATCTTACTCTATTAATATCTATTTTTTTCAGATCAAAATAGTTATTGATAGCTGTTATTGAGTAGCATAATAGTAAAGATGAAAGATGATATGCTCATCACGACCGCATTGAATGGATTAAAAGATCTATACAATTCTTAGGTATGATGAATTAATATCTTCGCAAGTGGCTAGAGAGGGACTTTTGAGCTAACACATTTTATAAGGATCAACAAGTGTATGTCTATAAAGTAGATTAAAGTAGAGTAAGATGCTTACTATATAAAGTTGATCATGTAGCTTGCTTCAATAATCACACTCAATATTAAAAACAAGTTGAGATATGATGACAAAGTGCAGCAAAAGAAAGTAGCATAGAGGAAAAGTGACAAATTGCAAAATTGACAGAATATTTATTTTGTGTTGTGTGGATGATAAAAAATTATCCAACAACAATAGTTTTAAACATGACATCAATTGTGGTATTTATAGACTAGACTCAGAATGATATATTTTTATTTTATTTGCACGTGCATAATTTAATGTATATTTCCAATAAAAAAGAAGATGGTATATGATAAATGTGTCTTTGTAAGATATTCTATTGATTAAAAAGTATAGACTAGATGTTAGAATCCACAATGAATATGCTTAATGAGAAAAAGAAGAAGCTCAATGATACATGTATCTTTCAAGATATGCGTTTAATTCAAGAGTATAAAGATGTGATTTAATGTTTAGATAACTACTTATTAATTGACCATGGATCGACACAAGCTGGTCTTCATCTTACAAAAGGATATAGAAGATCAGAGGTGGATCGATCTCGTGCATAAACTGTTCACCGCGGGACTTGTTGGCGGCGAGCTTGGTTGTCCAGACCCCCTTCAAGGATCAGTCCTCTCCCCTTGGTCGAGTCCCCCTTGGGCCCTCGCCCAAGGGGGACTCGACCAAGGGGTTGATAAAAAATGGATGGGTTGATAAAAAATCATATTTTTAAAACTATACATTTTTTTGATTGATCATACAAAGGAAAAAGTTATAGATAAAAAAATATTGTTTTATAAATATTACTTTATCTTTACTTTTGGTGTACAATCAGAATATGTTAGGAACTCTTTGAAAGATTACTTTTTTAACAAGGCATAAGTAACATCTACTACACATGGTGAAGTTAAATTTGAGGAGTTTGCCACATCATGTGAGTTTGAGTGAATATATATCTAGTAAAGTTGATGTTTGAGGGTTTGTTAGTTATGCATCATGCATATGTGATCAACTTATATGGGGAGAAAAGTATCTATGAAAAATGTTTGATGACATCAAATTGTGCAAGAAAAAATTGCAACATTTGATTAACAATAGACATGAAAGTTGATTGAGCTTGATGGTTTAAGTAGGATTTCAAGATATGTAAATTACACATTTCAGTCTGATCATCAACTGTAGCTTTGAACGTGAAAGGTTTTACATTTTCAGATTTTTACATTACATTTAGTGACCTTGTTAAACATTATATGTTAGCTTATGTCCTTAATCTTACAATTAGTTTATGATATGAACATGGAACACTATGCAACTATCAAGTGGGCATCCAATAAATAGATTATATTAATTTTTTTTATATATATAGACGAAGAACATAGGAGTTATCAATGAAGCATGTGAAGTTGGATGATTGGATCAACTACATGCTTATATGGGTTGCTCATTATTCATCTTATTTATACCATATGACGGTAATATAAGTAGCATTTAGTTGGTTTATAATAATGTATTTCATGCTATGACTCACATTGAAATGCACTATCATTTTATTCATGAGCAAGTCTTGTAAATCATATGATTTTATTGAAGATCATATTGCTGATGTGTTCACAAAAATCTGGTCTAAGGACAAGTTTGATGTTTTTAGATTTTAGCTAAGTGTACATGATTTAGCCATTAGCATTGAGTTGATGTATATCAACTTTTATATAGTATGATTTTGAACAAATGTGCTGATATATTTGTTGTACATAATTATAATTACAAATAGTTTCATCTATCTTTGCACTAAGTCACATAATCCATTTATGACTTTATCACATGTAGGTTTCTAATGGTCATATGTTTTAATCCAGCTATTTTCCTCAAATTTCTAAATTTTACATTAGATTGCATCATCGTGAACTAATATGTTACTTTTTTATCTTGTATATGTGTTGTAACATAGAATATAAAATCATATCAAATTTTTGTTTTATTTGATTTATATTTTATTATAATTTCTCCAAAACCTTAATTTCAAACCTCGAATTGGAATTTTAATCCAAACAATTTGTATCATTGACTTGTAAAGAACAAAGGAAAAAATCAATTCTCTTATTCAAGACTCATTTGTGGTAGAGAGATACACAATAGAAAGTATTTATATAATCTAGTATTATGGGAATATTTGTAAAACTAGCTATGCAAAATCTTCATACTTTCACTTTGACGAAATTTGTGAAAATGAGCCTAAAAAATATTTAGTTACTACTGAAACTTGGAGAACATTTTGAAGTTCAAGAGTATATTTCTTCAGCTTTCTTAGTTACATGCTATTCTTTTAATCTGATTTTTTATCAAGTATTTTTGTTTTTCTCCTACATGTGTGTACCCGTTTTCATTCATAACACCTTATGTGCTTCTTGATTCTTTGTTCCCTTCTTCCTATTTTCTTCTTTTGAGACATTCTCGCTTCAATTATAAATGTACTCGACACATGAAAAAATAAAACTTTCCTTAAAACTACATGGGATTATTTGTTCTTTATCTCTCTTTTCTTTGTTGTTCATGTCTTCTATATTCTATGTGAGAGGTATGTTGGTCTTTGCCTCTAATCACCCTTGGATTTAACAACAACAACAACTTGTGGCAAGTGGAGCAGCATCAGCCAAAGTCTCCCATTATAGGGGTATGAAGAGAGTTCATCTTTTTGTTCCTCTAGCTTTGGAGTTATATGGAACTATGGACACCAATTTCCTTATTTTCGTGAGTGCGCGGTCGCCTACTATAGTAGGCGACAAGGGGTATCACTCTCTTTAGGTTATTGTATAACCTATTTTAGTCAACGTGTTTATAGAAACACGTTGACTAAAATAGGCTATACAAAAATCAATTGTTAGTGCAATCCATAAAAGAGCAATCACATTAGATGATGCTTCTTCATATGCTTTGGTTTCATCCATGTACAACTTGATGGGGACCCCATGGGATCTTTCCATCCTTTTCGTTATTCTACTGTGTATGATCAGTTGAGAGAAGAGTACACACACAAAATACCACCAAGTAACAAAACCAAGGAAAGGATGAGGACATTCTCACGGACTCTAGAAGCACATTACAAACATGAACCACAAGCGAACATGAAAAAAAGGAACCAAGTAATATAGCAAAAAGATGTGAAGACCCCATCAAGCAGTAGTGTACATGGATGAAACAAAACGATGAGGCTAGGCCCCAAAAAGAAAACATGGGTGTAGATTTTTTTCTCCAATCACGTAGAAGAAGTGACGGAGAATACGTGAACATCTGCTCGTTGAACATACAATGCTCTCGATCAAGAATCACACAGAATCGTTCCAGAGCAGGGAATGATTAGGGATGCTCCGATCATGATCTTCCGATCTCGTGAATAACTGTAGATGGAAAAGTATGCCAAGCACAAGCCCTAGGGCAACTGCACATCATTGTAGGTCAGATCCAAAGAGCCAAAATATATAAGCACGAAGGGAAAAAGAATTACAAGTTGAATCGTCAGATATTCTTCGGCAGAGGCCCCTCCACCCGAGTATGATTTCCTGATTTGCAGCTCCATTGGTCGTCTGATTATTTTAACATAAACAGTGAATGACATGCGAGGATCCACTGTTCAGAGGACGATCGAGTCAACCCAGGGAGGGAGGCAGCGAGGGAGGGAAATGGCCGAGGAAAAGCAGCCATGGTACCGTAAGTCAGGCCCCTAGGGAGTCCGTCAGTCGGGTGAAATCAATTCGTCAGAGAACCTGCAGCGGACTGCCAGTGCACGCAACTCTATGCCGTTAAAAGTAGAAGGGCCATAGTATGATTACGTGGAGAAACCCTAAATGTGCCCTTCCCTCAAGTTCCCTGAATCCCTACCCTAACCTGCCCTGCCATGCCCTGTTCTCCCCTACCTCTACGAGAAGGCAGAGGAACCAGCAGATTGCTTACAGTTGAGTACAGTTGGCTGTTTTGGGCGATAAGCCTTTCTTTTGCTCTTGCCGTTTGCCTCCCTATACTTTTCAATTTCTGCCTTTATTTATTTCATCCGCGCTTTCTTCTACCGCTACAACGACGACTACCAGTCTACAACCAGTTCTATTACAAGTAGCAGTACACCACTCCTCCTCCATACAGTGTGGCAGTCATACATGGCAGCGAAAGAAACAGTTCGAGTACTGCAAGTTTGCCCAACGTATGGGGGTGGGCGAACAGCGACCCGAAGCGCTGGCGCAATAGATTTGGAGTAGCGAACAGCTGAGTTGAAGCAGTTGATCCGTCCGATTTTGTCAGGCCTGCATACCTTTCCCCGTAGGATACGCCGAACGGGGATAACATTTATGCTTTTTTAGATGTAAAAATGCTAATTTTTGAATTGAATTGACTCGTTAGCAGATCTGGAAATATGTTCGCTAGAGGGGGTAAACTCGCCGTCGCTCTTTTGAGCAGACAGTTGGCAGCACTAGCTAGACCGATTGCTGTGATTCCTTGCGCTTCTCGTGGATCAACATCGCCTTTCATGAGAAGGTTCGCTCTCTTGACCTTGCTCTTTGAGGCTGTTCATGTCATCTCCACATCTCTGAGTAGGTGAAGCACCTGATCTTTTGTTGCAACAAAAGATCCAGCCAGTTTTTGCACTATGACTAAGCCAAAGATATGCACAGGGAGGAGTTTTCAAGACGAGAGCTCTCGACAGAAGTCTTGAAAGGCCCAGTTGATGAAGAACGCAGACGACTTCTTAACCGGTATGTGGAACTCTACAATCCTAAAGCTAGACTTGTTTAGTTTTTGAAGGTGGCTTTAGGGTTATATCAAAATGATCGAGGAAAAAATTAGTTACTGTAATATGCGTCAGTGTTGATTAGGGTCTGCAATTTTGATAGTGTTATCCCAAGCACGATACTATACTATCAAACGTTTGCTTCACTCGTGCCTGAAGATGAACCCTAGTTGTTTCACTTGCTGTTATATCAGGATTTTCTCAGCTAAAAGTTCCCTCATTTGAACTTTCTACAGGATTCTTTATCGGAGTAAGCAGCGGGGGTACCTTGAGCTTGACCTACTCCTTGGAAAATGGGCGAAAGAAAACATCAACAGTTTAGATGACATACATCTCAGAGCTCTTATAGAAGTGCTGGAGGAGGTATGAAATCAGATATGTGTGTTGGTTTCTGTCATGGTATTTTTATCTGCTGGACCTGCTTCGCCATGCACAATGACCTAAATCGAGTTATTCGTATTCATGGAACGAACCCACTTCTCATGGTCAATTAACGTCATCTAAACGTCTTACAATTTCCGTCAGGTGCTATGTGTACCTCCTGACTTTCTTCGACTCGCTGTCCTGACGTACTGATTAGATTACGCAATATCCTTGACGAAATGTCTTCACTTGTGATCAGGAAAATCCTGATTTATTGAAGTGGTTGACTGGACAAGACCAAGCCCCAAAAAATATTGCAAGCAACCCGGTATGTATATCAGAAATTCAAGTTTTGTATCTACTACCTTCCAAAAATAGTATAATGGAGTGCTTGTGGTGATTTCAACAAACCTGATTTTGTAAATGGTTAGCCAATTTGCTATTTGCTCTGTTAAGTGAGTACCAAAGGGCTGTAATTGTTGTTCAATGTGTATTTATTTTTCACTGCAAGGCCATTGAAAGCATAGTGCAACAAGCTTGGCGTAATGAACCTTCGTTTCCGAGAATGTCCAGGTGTTCTCGGCTATTCACAAGAAAGTTACAGAAAGTTTGGATGAACATTCATCCACAGAGACAAGAGCAAAACCAGGTTCCCCTTGGGTTCGAGGCTGGGATGACAATCAAAAGGGTGGTACACCCAAAATTGGCAACCAGTGAGGTTGCCGGATAGTAAGCACTTTGGCCTATCGGATTGTACATATTATGGTTAGTCTGTGACTAGAATCTTGTTTAGTTTACACAAGGATGTCCAACTTTGACGCATTCACAGCTATTGAGTCAACGGATAGTGCAGATTGCAGACTTGCACAGAAGTTCCACACAATTTAACTCCACTTTCAAATGAGCGAATGAAACTCGGAATGTATTAGATCTCCTTATTACTTTAGTAAGTATTCGTCATTTTTTTTACTTGCTCCAAATAATTTAGGGGCCACATTAGTCATCGATACATCATATATCATCTGAAAGGATTCGGGCAACAAGTCTGAACGTTGGTGGGGATAAATTCTGAAGTATCTTACAGGATACAAGTTTTACAACACAAAGATCTCCATTTCTGATTTTCATTCCTTGCATTTGCGAGAATTCTTCATGTGTTGACTGTTTATAGTTAGATAATATCATGACAAAAGTGAACTATGCTAAGATGTAGCTACGTTTAGATAAATGTAGCTATGCTGTACGTTCCTTGAGAGACAACAGACAATCTGGTGCTAAAACTTTGTTCAACGACATTGCAGCACGCAATGAAAGCAGCACACTGACATAGTGCGTACACTTTATTGAGCTAGAAAGAATGCATAAAAGTGGAAGGGCAAGTATTTGAATTTTGGCTATACACTTAAAGGAGTTTGGCCGAGCCGGCGAAGTGAATTATATGAAAGAAACACGCACTTTTTAAGCCTGCTTCAAGAACTGCATTATCACGATGATCACCTCAACTGTCCATCTTGAGTCAGATTAACTTCAAAAAACACCGCCACCCGCTCTGATTTTGGAGGAACACTCGTTAATTCGCCGTGTTTAAAAATTCTATCTTGTCATTTACAAGAGCAAAGAGTCTAGCATTTATCTTTCCAACCTGTTCCACTTCCGACTGCATTTTTGTCACCCCAAGTTTGAAAAATATTGTTGAGTGGGCCTCCAAATCCGGCCAACTGTTTTGAGTGCCTTAGAAAATCCTAAAGGAGTCGATTACTGCTCGTTTTTAGTTTTCCGTCACGGGATTCCATCCGTCCTTACATCTCCATGACATTATAAACACAGTTAGTAACTGGCTATTGCAGGTTATATTCTCATGGGAAACATACACTTCCAGGCTTCTTCTACTTTACATGATAAAGTTGTAACAATAGAACAACAATTCCTGGTAGGGTAAACTGGCGACCTGTTATCCCAAATAGTAAGGACACACTAAAATAAAAAAAAGAATGGGAAGACCCCATCATCAAGTCGAACATGAATGAAACCAAACCGCTAACCGACCTGTTATCCAGGTTCGCCAGATCAAAGTTCTATTAGCCCTATAAGGCATTACTTGTCTTTTACTAACATGGGGAGACACAGTAAAATGACAAAAGTGATAGGAAGACCCCATCAAGTTCTACAAGGATGGAATCAAACCAGTAACATGATGCTAGGCCCAAATAGCATCACACTAAGAAATATAGCGTACAACACCTAAGATATTCGAACTATCTAGGTCAAACGGTCCACAAACAATAAGAGCATCCGAATCAACTAACGTGATTGATCTCCTATGGATTGCACTAGCTAGTGCTCTATGTAGAGCAATGGAAACACATCGCCTAAAATAGGTTAAACAATAAGCTAAAGAGAGTGATATCCCATGCCGTCTAGTATAGTAGGCTCTCCGGCACTCCCTCACAAACATGTCGAAGTAAATGTCCATAGCTCCATATAACTACAAAGCTAGAGGAACAAAGAGGTGACCTCTCTGCATAACCCTATACTTGGAGACCTTGACACCTACCGCTGTCGCATCGATATTGCTTCGCTCTGAAATGCCTTAGCGCGTGGCTGTAGAAAAATCCTCATGATCCTCGTGAGTTGACACTCTCTCTTTCTCCTCCTCAACACTCCACATTCGGAGTTCATTGCAACTAGTAAAACTTCAGCGGAAGAAGATTATGGTATTCAGCAATTGGATTAATAATTCTTGCCCAAACTTCATAGATAATTACTCTACAATCTTTCTGTACTCTTGGAAAATTTTCATATATTTTTCTTTTCCACATCACTCAGAGCAATTGTCGAGTTATACACTATAGCAGAAGGTAATAGGCACACCCATGCGTACTAAAACCATCACATATTCCAATCCTTTACTCCAATTACTCCTAAATTTCATGAAAAAGGTTTCTCATAATCCAAGCTTTAACTGTGGAAAGTTTTATTGATGAAACTTTTAGATTCCAAAAGTTATAATCACTGTATTAACTTCGTGATAGTTAGAGTAACCCTGCAGCTCTAACTATGTGCACAAACTTCAAGCTATCGCTTTGTACTCAAAACTCATCCAATTGAATCGAAATTTCAATCCAAACATAAGTCAAAGTTATAAACTAGATTTCAGATGAATCTAATGTGTCAAACCCTCGTAAGATTTTCAGAAACACCTCTAATACTCTCAAAGGTCTAAATTTCCCTCTCCATCTTTGAATTACCATATTAGAGTGCCAACTCCTTCAATTACAACCATTCTTGAGCCCACGTCGGAGCTTTTCCAATCAACTCTTCAACCCTATCTCCAAATCTTTAAATGTTTTTTTTAAAAAGCTTCCAAAACTTCTCAAAACCTTGAAGAACTTGACCAAGTGCCCTCATTTTCCCAAACTCCAAGACCAATGAGAATGAAGAGTGTCCAAATTAGCTCCATATTAATTTAGAGCTTTACAACTATCCTGAAAACACTACTTAGCCATCATATACATAATATGAATTGCCACCAATTAAGAGTCAAAATGACAACTTGAAATCGGCTAAGTATGAATCGAACTACAAACGGAACCGAGGAGTTTATAACTTAGAATAATACTCTTTACCAAAATTCCTAACAATCAACTCCATATGGCTTGTTTACGGTTAATAATAGTGATGGATTGGAACCCATGTATTGAAAGCCACTACTAATGGTAAGTTCAGATCCATAGCGTCCAAACTAAATCAAAATATATACTGTTAAGTCCCAAATTGCACTGTAGGAAACAACTGGAAGAATAATCAGATCTGGAGAGTTTATCACTTGTTGCATAAAGTTATCTCCAAAGTGATATATTAACCACGCCTGAAAATGATCACGATAAAGATACTGGATGTTGATCAAAAATGGATTGGACATCAGTATATCTAGAGGATCCATGTACTACGTCGGCTCCACTTTGATCAGATAAGCTTCTTAGTCAACAAAGTGATGTTCTAGATCTCTCCCATTCCCTTGCCACCATGAACGCTCTTTATATCTGATAAGGTCCAAGATGAAATCTCTTGGAGTCTTATCAACATCCTTGCCCTACAAAGTCAATACAACTGTGGGTTCTTAACAACTTTACAATGAGTCGTCGGTCAGTTTCTTGCAATATGTACCTTCAGCTTTGTACCATCCAACTCTCTTAGCGAATAAATAGCATTGTCATGAACATTGATCACCACATATGGTCCAAATCATCTCTTTGAAAACTTGCTCAAGGTGCTATGTTGGTTATCCAGACTATTTTCATACACCAACATTCAATCAACTTCTTTAATCTCTTTTGGTCTCAGCCTATGACGTTTGTCAAATTTGTCCTTGTTTCTAAGGCATGCCTCTCTAAATCTATCCATTGCCAATTGGACATCCTCCGTTCTCCTTTTCTGCTGTCGAATGCGTATCACCAAAAGATCTTCTCTACTCAAATTATTCTCCCAAGGCAACACACTCCATATGGGAATATTTTCCTCTATTGGCATAATTGGCTTTTGGCCTTGAATTAACTCTGATGGCATGTAGCCGGTCACATAGCTATGGGTTGTACGATTAGCCCATAATGCAAATGGTAACAAACGAGGTCATTGTCCAGTCTTCTTCCTACATGATTTCACAATTGCTTTGACAATAGGTGGATGACCCCGCTCACTCTTTGCATTCTCTTTTGGATTAGAAGCAGTGGTGAGTGACAACTTGATTCCACATCTCTCCAAGAAATCATGTGCCTCTTGAGCATTCAACTCCCCTTGATCAGCGGTTATCTTCCCAACACATCTATAACGACACACAATATCTTCCAAAAAAAAACTGCAAATCCCTTCCATTGCTTTTGATCATAGCGCTCTCCACTCCATTTGATTAGATAGATCATCCCTCGCTAACACCAAATACCTCATCTGCCCTACTCCAATTGGCATGACCACCAAATCCATAACCCACTTATAATGGATAACAAACGGACATGTAGGATGCAAACCATCACGGTGCCGGATTACAGAATACATCTAACATGTCTCACAAGTTTCCATAAATCCCACCACATCCTTGTAGATGTTTTCCACCAATATTTTTCTTTCAATTTCATAAAAATGGCATATATACCCCTATGACATACCCATAAGCTTCATGAAACTCCCGCATCAACTCATGCTGACTTTCCTTTCCACAAATCACACGCTGTAGCATGTCACTCTGCCGCCTTGGTCTCTTCTATAGGTGTCCATCTTGTAACATGTAGTTGTAGGCTTTCCTCCTTACATGTTTGAACTCGTGATCACTCTAAGCTTTTTTTTGTGCAAAAGTATTGAGATATTTTCTCATATCTAACCACTCACTCTCATACAAATCTTGCAAAACAACTCCAAACTTTGTGTTACTCCTTGCTGATGAGCCACAAAATAAAATGTTGTTCCTACATCATAAGTATCATCAATCATTTCTTCTTCTCCTTCATAACTAGCTCTTGACAACATATCTGCCACCTTGTTATTCTTTCATGCCACATGCTTGATTAAGCGTCTTGATGTATATACCTCAACATTGCAATATCTTATGTATTGCAATTGATGATCATCCTTAGCAATGGAAAACAATCCGTTTCAACAATCACATGTGCCCCACTCAGATAGTTTCTTTCCGACTTCATGACCGTAACAACACCCCACAATTCCTTCTTCACCTGAGGATAACTTCAATGTCTTTCACTCAAGACCTTGGCTCCAAACCTCACAACATACCTACTTCCTTCATATTTGTCATCCTGTCCCACAACCCATCCTATGACAATATGTCTGGTATCCATTGTCAATATTATTGGCTTGTTACCATGATATTCTATCCTTCTCAAAACTAGAGGTGATGACATACACCTCTTCAACTTCCTCATGGCCTCTACATGTCTATTCTCCCATACAAACTTATGATTTTTCGTTAACAACCCATATAATGGATCTATTATATGTGCATAGTGAGCAATCCATATGTGATAGAACACAACAGCACCTAAAAACCGCATCACTTGTGTCAAGGAGTTACAAATTTTGTGCATCCTTTGAAATTTTAAATGTGGTGAATATTTTTTTAAACATACATCTTATTTACATCTTACTGATCTTTGATAGAGTGATAAAGAGCTATTCAAAACATTGGTTACTAAATTTTATGTTTGATGATGACTCTTACAAAAAATTACTCAAATTTCATAAAATGATGTAGGAGAAAAAAATTTCAAATCAATGATGCTTGACATTTAAGTTACTATACTTCTTTCAACATTTTTAAATTTCTTTGATTTTATTTCATAATTTAAAAAATTTTAAAAGAAATAAAATGATTTTTGAAAAATGCAAACAAACATGTTTTGCTAATAGGATATTTTTTTAAATATAAATTTTTTCAATAATTAAGCTTCTTGTGCACATGTTTCTCATAATTAATCAACAAAGTTAAATATATTTTGTCAAATTCATCTTTTATAAATTACAAATATCAAATTTTGAAATTATCATATTGAAGATAATTATATTTTATGCTTATGAATGAGTTCAATGACGTAACCACATGTTTATTTTACAATCTTTTATTAGCAATAAAAGATTGTAAACTCAATAAATAAAATATATCAGACTAATACAAATTAATTAAAGTGATGCATTATGATATAATGTAATAAAAATATTTTGAAAAAAATATTAGCTAAAAAATCAATAAATAAAAATATTTAACGATAGATAATAATTATCACACAATCCTAACAATATAAGTATATAATTTAAATAATTAAAAATTATTAATTAATTAATTTGATTATAAATATAACACATATATAAATATGTGAAAAATTATATTTATAATCAAGGCTGAAAAAGTAATACACATCCGTGAGGCCAATTTCTTTTTCTTTTTTTTTTCTTAGCCTTTTTTATTAATGTTGATTAATCAATCGATTTTTTAGTAGGATAAAAGGCCATTCGGTATTGGTAAAAATCAATACTGAATACAAGATAAAATAGAAAGTAATACAAAACAAGCATAACCAAAGTAATTGTGTCAAATACGTAAATTTATTTAGTTGAGGCCGAAGATGTAGGACGTTAGTTCTACATAACTTTTTTTTTCTTTTTGTAACATTTCATGAAAATTTTTTTTCTAACTTATTTTCTCGAAACAGTTTGTGAGATTACGAAATTCCAAATTACAAAAATATCAGTCAAAACTAGTTCAACAAAGCATGATATTATTGAAAGATGAGGTTCCAAAATGAACAATTTTGCACAAAGATGGCTGTTTTCCTAATAAATATTGTCAATTTTAAAGATTAAATGAATATATTTTTTTTAAAAAATATGAAGTAAATTAATTTATTAGAATCATTTCTTTAGTTTTATATAAGAAAATTTCATTTTCCATAAAAAAATCGAATATTATAATGAAAAATATTGTAGAGACTTATGCTATCTCTTTAGTATAACTCCACCTTAGCTAAACTTGATTACTAAGATTTTGATATCTTTTGCTTGATTAGTCATTTTGTAGATCCACCTACACTACTAAGTGAATAAAGATCAGTATAATGTATATTATAAAAAAAATCAGTTTAAATTTATTTAATTAATATGAATAAAATAAAAATAGTAATATTATTTCGTTCATGAGAAATAAAATAATATTTACAGAAAAAAACATAAATTCAATGGTCAAATCTCATTATGATAAAAAGTTTATAGAAGATTTATATCAATCATGGTAAACCACTTGTTGATTTACAATTATCATATAAAAAATGAACAAAAAAATTCGTTTTAAATCATCTCTATATTCAAAAGTAGAAAAAAATATTTGATACATCCAAATCATAAATTTAAATATTAACAAGCAGCTAAAAAAATGATACATCAACAATTTAGTATATTGTTAAATCATATATATATATATTGAAATTTAAAAATAATTCATTAAATTTTGACATAAAAATATCGAATTTTTTAAAAAAATTAAAATTTGCACATAATAATTAATTACATTTATTGTATATATTGAAATTTAAAAATAATTCATTAAATGTTGACATAAAAATATCGAATTTTAATAAAATTAAAATTTGCACATAATAATTAATTACATTAATTGTATATATCGAAATTTAAAAATAATTCATCAAATTTTGACATAGAAATATCGAATTTTAATAAAAAATTTAAATTTATACATAATAATTAATTACATGAATTGTATATATTGAAATTTAAAAATAATTCATTAAATTTTGATATATAAATATCATATTTTAATGAAAATAATTATATAGAATAATATCATTAATTAAATTAATTAATGTAACTAAGGGGGTAAGATGGGGCTAAGCCCCAATAGCATCACAATGTGAATCATTTACAACTGCAGCTAAAATATCGAATTATCTACATCAAATTGTCTAAAATAATACTAGAGCTTCCTAATGTGATTAGGTAGCGCTCTCTTAACACCAATGGATACACGCAAGTTAAAATATTTAACAAAATGTAATAAAGAAATTGATACTGATGTCCCCTAGTGCGGTGTCCACAGCCATGCCTTGCACACACTTTTCGGATTCGGGTATGTTAATTTATGGGCGAACAGGTACACGCTTCCACGTTCCCTTCTTCCAATGGTTAGTATACTTCTTTACCATCATTTGTTTCTTCATATTGACTGTCCTTTGGAGATTATTTGATAGGAGTTGAATGACCTATTATGGTCAGTAAAGTCAAGATTGATGTAATTTTCTGGGTTGAATTCCTACCGAGAAGGGACTACTTTTACGACAATTAACTATATACTCCACGCAGCCCTGCCTACTCGAGAATAAGAAATTCTCCAGGATTGTGTTGAATGAAACCAATTTTCCAGCTTAGTTTCATCAAATAAGGAAAAGTACGCATCATGCATAACCATTACAAGCATATTAGTCCATCCTTCCCTTTGCATTTGGTTGATAATCAGGCGTGAACCCACACTGGATCACACGTGTACTCAGCACGTAATTTACAGAGTTGGGTATTCCAACTCAATCCGTGGAAGCTTTTCCCTTAATTCTAACAGCGTCAAACTATTTTGTAATCATCTTGCTTGCGTCCTGGACTTAGAAACCCTTACTAATCTTAAATGCGGTACTTGGCCATGATCATTTTAGCTGGACGCTATGTACTTCTCTCTGGCTCGGTCCACGCTTTCGATCTGAAACCGTGGGAATTTATAAGCCCGTTGAATGCAATTACTGCTACAGCAGAACATCCTGTCGTGGACAGTATCCCACCTACTACGTACGTATCGACATGTTTTTATTCTTCATCCAACAGATCCAAACAGGACAAGTAGGGCAGACTTTGTTCCAAAAAGTCAGATTCTACACATAGATGGAACTTCACAACTGACCACCATGATTTCGAATTCTGACTGTGTCAGTACTGCTGATGTCAGTTTCAATGCTGAAGCTATTATTATATCATGGGACGAGTATATGCATCAGGAAACCGTGACGAGGGACGACTTGGAATAATGCTAATGGACACAGAAGTAGAAGACTGGAATAATACATTTCATGCTCTGAACGTTTGACTTGACATCTGAATGCTGGTCTGATTCGCAGGTTACCGTCCATCGTGAATCCAAGGATTGGAATAATCCACCTCGTACTCTCTGGAGAAGGCCTCTAGATCTGTTGTTGTTTATGAAGCAGAATACATGTTCAGATCACAAACATCTTAGATGCGACAGAATCCACCGCCATGAAATCGGCGTACACATGGTCCATATGACCTTCATCTATGGATCACGGTGGACGAGGAAACCTCTCGGTATGCATCAGGTACATTACCAAGGATCCGGTTCCAAATGTTTTTGTCACGAGTCACTACATGGACTACAGTACTATAGTACTACGTGACCACACGAGCCAACTGTTTGCTAGAACTTCCGTGCTCCCATTAGCTGTCTATGCGAGTTCAAAAATATTTTTTGGTCTACTGGATTCCAGATCGTACAGGAAGTGCCTCTGATTCGGTATGTTTGATGAAAAAAACCATTATCAAGTTTATTTTTTAGAGTAGCTTTAAACTTGGCACACCCAAGCTCTGCCTGCCATACTTGAAACACGGGATGGACCAGACACAATATAATTTTTACATTTGATAATGTGAAAAATTGGCTTCTAATTTAAGTGAATGTCGTTGACACTGGAATGTATGGCGATGCTAATGTGTAATGGCATTTCAAGGGTTCTTAAGGAATGAAAGTTTGCAATAAAAATGCTATTGTCTTATTCCTTTATTATTGGAAACTTAGAGAGAGTGCATGAATTTATAGACTTGTAGAGGTGAAACAATTTCGGAGGGGGAAGTTTAATTTGAACAGTTGGGTTTTACATTTAAAATTAACTTAATTGGACTTACAAGTCAGTCCATGACTAGACACAGTTCAAAATAAGTTCTCTAGAAAAGGCATCTGGTAGATAGAATGACTTTTTTCTGACAGTGCAACAGATTTTGATTTGACCAACATCAACTATAATTCTTTTCTGTATTTGTTTATTCATGACCAAGATAGAGATCTCCGTCAGCGATTCTAAGAAACTTTGAATCAATTCGAGTCATTGCTCTGTATTTATTTGAAAGAGAAAAGCGTACATTGTCAAATATAAATCTACCCATTGGACCAAGGTAGACACAATTGATTGTAAAGCTAGATCTTCCCATGCGTACGATGTACACTCTTTAACTCAGCACAGATCTCCATCATGTCATCCATCAAACATTCACACCTTACACCGGCTTGGC
The DNA here is from genome assembly GCA_014180765.2 of Marchantia paleacea. Classification (NCBI taxonomy): domain Eukaryota; kingdom Viridiplantae; phylum Streptophyta; class Marchantiopsida; order Marchantiales; family Marchantiaceae; genus Marchantia; species Marchantia paleacea. The sequence continues at coordinate 1,180,050 of MUAA02000019.1, read as the reverse complement.
CTCAAAAGGCGCCACTTTGCAAGTTTTCGCTTATTGATGCAAGTAGTTTGATGTTACCGCTTAGAAGAGAATGCAAGTAGTTTGATGTTACAGGTTAGAACATAATGCAAGACTAATCAAAATCCAGCCTCAACTCACAGTACTAACACAAGATTCTATTCGCCCTCTGTCTAGCGAAGCTACTTGGAAATTACCGAAATTCTCCTGGAAACAACAGTGTGCGCATGAAGAAGTAGAGAGGAATAGTGAACTTGATGAACCCAATATTTGTCCTACCTTCGTGAATCCTCATTCTTTAGTCCTTGAACTATACTTTTAAAGTCAGTGCTCCGGCTTCAGCTCTCATGCGTGTTGTGCAATTTCTACTTATGACCAGTAGACCTATCTAACAGATCTTTACAGTCAACATTTCTCTCGGTTTCCTCGCCGTTTAGAACGTATATTTACTGCAAGTTGCATTTACTTCTAGAGGGTTTTTTGTAAGAGAATAATTTTTCCCTCTTCCATTACGGGCCCACCTGTGGTTGGGACGTTTGCTGTGGCTTCACTGTGTTCTCGCCCGGCTTTATGTCCCCTCTCGGTCAGACGGGGATGGAAGTTATCAACATTCGAAAGCACCCGTATTCATTTTGTTCATGATCTGAAACGAAAAATACCTGTAAAATAACAAAAAGTATGGGAAGACCCGTATCAAGTCCTACAAGGATGAATCCAAACTCTTAACATGGGGTTACCTCCAATAGATCACAACAAGAAATATATCATATAACAACTAAGATATAAGAATTATATGATTCAAACCGCATGGAAATAACATATTATAGGAATAAACATCAACTAATGTGATTGCTCTCCTAAAATATGTTATACAATAAACTAAAGATAGTGATACCAATATCGCATAGTATGGTAGGCTCTCGCGCACTCTCTCACAAACATGTCGAAGTCGATGTTCATAGTTCCACATAACTCCAAAATAGAGTAACAAGGAGGTGACCTCTTTACATACCCCTATACTTGGACACTTTGGCTGCTGTCGCTCCACTTGCCGACCATCCTTAATGATGGATGATCATCCCATTATCGTATTATGATGCGAGTACTATGAGAAGATGATGATATGTGACATCTTCATTGTTGTTATTATGACGATAATACTTTAGGTCAAGATGACCGACTTTTCATTGTAAGGCACTAAAGAGCACACGGTTGGATCGACTTTGTAGGGTCAGGATGTTGATGAGACTTCAAGAGATATTATCTTGGACCTTATCAAATATAAAGCTCCGTCAGGGTGAAAAGGGGAAGGGAGAGATCTAGAACATTGCTTTGCTAACTAAGGAGCTTATCTGATCAAAGTGGAGACAATATGAGATATGGTTAGAGGAAAACATTATCCTCAATATGTACCGATGCCCAATCCATTTGTGATCAACATCCGATATCTTTATGGAAACCACTTTCAGGCATCGTCAGTATATCACTTTGAAGATAACTTTATGCAACAAGTGATAAACTCTCCAGATCCAATTATTGTTTACGGTGTGATTTGCGACATAACAATATACATTTTGATTTAGTTGAGCGTTATGGATCTTAACTTGCCAATAGTGGTGGCTTTTAACATGTGAGATGTGGGTTCTGATCCATCACTATTGTTTACCAAAAGCAAGCCATAGGGAGGTGATTGTTAGGCAAGGAATATTGTTCTCAAGTTATAAACTCCTGGATTCCGTTTGTAGTTCCGTTCATAGTTAGTCGATTTCGAGTTATTATTTTGACTCTTTATTACTTACAACTCATATTATTTATATGATAGCTAAGTTATGTGTTTAGGATAGTTCTAAAGCTCTTAGTTAGTATGGAGCTAATTTGGCCATACTAGAGGTCAAAATGATATTCTTCATTCTCATTGGTCTCGGAGTTTGGACCAATGAAAACATTTGGTCAAGTTATTCAAAGTTTTGAGGAGTTTGGAAAACCTATCTAAAAAACATTTATAGATTTGAGAATAGGATTGGAGAGGTACGAGGTAGGCTAAAAAATGGGCTAAAACATGGATGCAATTGAGTAGCTTGTCACTCTATTGTGATGATTTAAAGTTGAAGAGTGAAATTCGGGCCCTAGAATGTGTTTGGGTCAATTCTTAGAATACTATAAGAGTTTTGACACATCCGATTCAATAAAGATAGAGTTGACAACTTAGCCTTGAGTTGAAATTGAAATTTCAACTCAATTGAATGAGTTTTGAGTAAAGAGTGATAATTTGAAATTTGTGCATACAATCATAGTTGCATGATTGCACTAACTATCACAAAGTTAATACAGTGATAATAACTTTTGCTATCAAAAGTTCTCATCAATAAAATAATATAGAATTGAAGCTCAAATGATAAATGATCTTCTTGTGAAATTTGAGAATAATTGGAGTAAAGGATTGGGATGTGTGATGGTTTTAGTATACATGAATCTATATATCACCTTGTGATACTGCGTACAATTAGACAATTGTTACTAGAGATATGAAGTAAACAAACATAAGAAATTTTTTTGAGAGAACAAGAAGGTTGTAAAACAATTCTTTGTGAAGTTTGAGCAAGAGTTAGTAGTCGAATTATTGAATACTATAACCTTTTCCGTTGGATTTTTACCGAATTGCTATGAACTTGAATGTGGAATAGTGAGGAGGAGAAAAAGAGAGTATGAACTCACACGAGAGTCTGGAGGATTTTTCTATAGACATACGCTCAGCCGTTCTCAAAGTAAAGTAATGTCCATGTGATACCGTCTGAAACTGTGTCTCGAGTAGGATCTTTAACCACCACCTCTGCCAAAGTAACATGGTCCGCTGAATACACGTGTAGGATCTAGTGTGGGTTCATGCCTGATTATCAACGAAATGCAAAGGAAAGGATGGACTAATATGCTTGTAATGGTTATGCATGATGCATAATTTTCCTTATTTGATGAAACTAAGATGAAAAATTGGTTTCATTCAACAAAATCCTCCAGAATTTCTTATTCTCGAGTAGGCAAGGCTGTGCGGAGTATATAATTAATTGTCATAAAAGTAGTACGTTCTCGGTAGGAATTCAACCCAGAAAATTACATCAATCTTGACTTTACTTACCATAATAGGTCATTCAACTCCTATCAAATAATCTCCAAAGTACAGTCAATATGAAGAAACAAATGATGGTAAAGAAGTATACTAACCATTGGAAGAAGGGAACGTGGAAGCGTGTACCTATTCGTCCATAAATTAACATACCCGAATCCGAAAAGTGTGTGCAAGGCATGTATGTCGACACCGAACTAGGGGATATCAATTTCTTTATTACATTTTGTAAAATATTTTAACTTGCATGTATCCATTGGTGTTAAGAGAGCGCCACCTGGTGCAATCGAAGATGCTAACCTATATCTTAATCTTATCACATTGGGAACCTCTGGTATTATTTTGGACAATTTGATCTAGATAGTTCTATATCTTAGCTCCAGTAATAAATGATTCACCTATTGGGGCTTAGTCCCATCTTACCCCCTTAGTTACATTAATTAACAAACCCAATAGCGGATCCCGCAGCAGCCACCGTTAAAACAAATAAAGCAAATAATTGACCCATCATATCATCCAAATAAACAGAAAATACCAAAAAGTTCAAATTGACAGCTAAATTAACATTAACTCAATTGGTAGGGGGTGGGCCGCCCGTCCGATAGTAGAGACCTTCTCCCTTTTGTCGAGCACTATGAGCATGCGGGCATAAACTTTGAAGTTTCAGGGGCCAAAGGGCACGAGACCCAAACCTTAGGGGCCTTCGGGCATTCGTTAAGACATTTCCGGCCTTCGGCGCTTCTTTCGTAAAGGCAAAGAAGTCTCCCTATGGGTCTGAAAGTGCTTACGCACCTTCGGACCCATAGGGAGAGGCACGTAGTGCGAAGACCAGAGGCAGGGGGTGCGTAGGGCAAAAAAATCTTTTTTATGCTTGGGTGGCCTCCCTCCAAACCATACGTGCAAGATTTCCTCGCATACGGCTCTCTGAGACGAAAAAACAAATCCTCTATAGGTTCGAGATAGTTGCGCGCCCTCTCCCGGCAGGTCCGGGGGGCGCGAGACCCGATAGGCACGTAGTGCTCGACCCGATAGGTTAAGCGTCCTTCGGACCCACAAAGTGCGTAGCACCTCTTCCTATAGCACTCGTGCGCGGGAATAAGCCATTTCCGTAAACTTCTTTGCCTTTACGAAAAAAGGGCCATAGGGAGAGGGGAGAGATGCGTAGCTCTCGACTATAGGGAGAGGCCCCATGATGGACATGCTAGGAAACGACCGTAGGAGCGAGCCGAAGGGATGTGGGGGAGCGTGAGCGAATGTTGGGAGTGACTCAAGAGTATTAGTTCCATTCTTCGTCCATACTTTGTCAAACATGGAGAGTGAATAGTCCATTCTCTTTGTCTTTCAATTTGGGTTCTATTGGTACCTAAATTGAAGACTATGGAGAATGATATTGTGAGATATGATTGTTTTTATTTTTGTAGGGTTTTGAGTGTATTTTGAGTGATTTTTCTTCGATTAGACATATGGGTCGGGTTTGTTTTGTTCTCATCTCTTCATTTTCTTGCATTGGTTCTATTGGAACCTAGCTGGAAAATTATGGAGATCTGAATAAAAAGTTATGAGTATTTTTAGTTTTTAGGGTTTTCATAGTTACCATTTTCCAATGTGAGGTGGTGTGTTAGGGGGTTGTGGTTCTGCATGTGGGAGAAGATACATGATGGAGTGTTGGGTTTCTTTATCGTTCCCTTTGTGCTAGCTTTATCTTGACTTTCTCTCATGGGACCGCTGTCGTGTTGTGACGCGGCTACTATGAGAAGATGGTGACATGTGTCATCTTCATGACGGCGATATTTTAGGCTAGGATAACCGACGGCATTGCAAGGCTGTAAAGAGCTGGGGAAATCTAGACACATCACCTTGCTGACTAAGGAGCTTATCTGATTGAAGTGGAGTCGACGTAGGACGTGAATAGGGGACAACATGATCCTCAATATGTACCATTGTTGAGTCCATTTGTGATCAACATCCGATGTCTTCATCGTGATTGCTTTTGGGTATACTTAGCTCGTTTCAAGTTGTCATTTTAACTCTTATTAGTGACAACTCATATTGTGTATAGGATGTCTAAGTAGAGTGTTTAGGATAGTTGTAAAGCTCTAAGTTTCAATGGAGCTAATTTGGCCACACTAGAGGTCAAAATAGCATTCTCCATTCCCATTGGTCTAGGAGTTTTGACCAATGAGGGCACTAGGGCAACTTTTCGAGGTTTTTAGGGATTTTGGAGACCTTCTAGGGAGACATTCAAAAATTAGAGGATAGCGTTGGAAAGCTGACAAGACGGGCTACAACGTGGGCTCAAGAATGGATGGATTTGAAGGATTTGTCACTCTAAAACGGTGATTCAAAGTTAGAGAGAGAAATTTAGACCTTTGGGTGTATTTGGAGTGGTTTTGAGAATCTGACGAGGGTTTTGGGAGATCTGAGTCAACTGAAATATAGTTCACGACTTGTGCTTGTGTTTTGATTGAGGTTTTGACTCGATTGGACGAGTTTTGAGTACGGAGTGATAGGTTGAAGTTTGTGCAAGCAGTCAGAGTTGCATGATTGCATTGACTATCACAAACTTAGTACATCAATCATTTCTTTTGATATCGGGAATTTCTGTCAATAAAACTTTCTAGAGTTGAAGTTCGGATGATGAGTGATCTCCTCATGAAATTTGAAAGCAATTGGAGTTAAGGATTGAGATGTGTGATGGGTTTTGTACACAGGGGTCTGCATATTGCTTTGTGATACAGTGGGTAAATCAACAATTGTTTTGAGAGATCTAGATGGCAAAAACATTTGAAACTTTTCTGAGTGATAGTAAGGGTTGAGAAGCAATTTTCTGTAAAGTTTAAGCGAAAGTTATTTGTCGAATCATTGGATATCATGATCTTTTTCCGCTGAAGTTTTACCGGTTGTAATGTGGAGTGCTGAGGAGAAGAAAAAGAGATTGACAACTCACACAAGGTTGTAGAGGGTTCTTCTACAGCTAGGCGCTCGGGTGTTCTCAGAGAGAAGAATTGTCCTTTGCGACACCGCCAAAAGCGGTGCGTGATATACCATGTCCGGTGTGTCATCGTCTCTTTACCTCGCATGGGGTAAAGACCCACATGGGAAAGGTGCACAAAGATTATGATTGGACCACTTGGGATGCGCATGTGAGGAGGACGGTCACATCGACATCGGTTTTTGTCACTTCGGGGAATACGCACACTACATCGACTCCTTCGTTGAGCATTCCGGGTATACTGTCTGGGTCGTGGGAGTGGTTAGCTTCTCATGTAGGTTTGATTCTTGGGCTTTTTGAGACTAGATTTCCTTGTCCACGCTTATTCCATAGGCTTCCTCGAGCACTGCATGACGAGGCTAGACGTGCTTTTCGCTTACTGCTCGATCGGTTGGCGCGTGATCCCATGGACGAGTTAGCATGGTTTTTATTTTTATTACTTCCGCGATGGTGTCTACGTTATACTAGAGGGGGACGTGCTGGACATAGGGAGGTGGCAGCTAGATTTCGGAGATTCCGAGTAGGGGATTGGGCTACATTGCAGGAGGAGTCTTCTCGGGCCACACAGGTTAGGAGTTGGATTCAGTCACATGATACTTCTGATTCGGCGCGATTGCGACGGTGTAGGATCTTGGGGCAGGCCAGGGAGTATAGCAGGGCTGCAAGGGCCCTTCATCCTTTGTCTATGGCTAGTTCTACTGATGAGATGATTTCCTCTTTATGCCTTTTACATCCACCCATGGGCGAGGAGATACCATTAGAGGTCTTGGAGTATCAGCCAGAGGAGCCATTATGTCTTGATAGGTCATTATTTGCTCATTCTCTATGCTAAGCCCCACGTTTATCCTTTGGGGGTTTGTCAAGGATCGTATTGAGCATCTTCGAGATTGCTTTCAGGCAAATGATCCCTCTAGTGGTTTCACGGAGTTGTTCCGCGTGGTCGCATCGATTTAAGAGAGGAGATTCCGTTGTCAGTTAGTCAGGCTTTGGGGGCTAGTCGGCTTCTCGCGATGGAGAAGGACACAGGGGGCATTAGACCGATTGCTATTGGAGAGGTCTTATTGCAATTAGTCACCTGCATCAGTTGTCTTGCAAAGACGTCACACTTCCGGAGAGCATCTTTGTCCACATCAATTTGGAGTCGCCAGAGAACGCTTTTAACAGCGTCTCGCATGCTTCTATTTTTAGAGAGCTGAGAGAGGCTGGTGGACCCCTATCAAGCCTCATTCCTTTCGTACGATCTTTCTACGGTTCACATTCTTCTCTATTTTATCAGCATGACTTTTCCGAGGAGGGAGTCACCGTTCTACAGTCCGCCGCTGACACTCGACAGGGAGATCCTTTGGGAGGACCCTTATTCGCCATGGCTCATTATAGAGCTCTTGGGTCTCATCGCTTTTGGCCGTGCCCGGTTGTGTGTTCCCCTCCTTAGCGGATGATACACACATTGTGGGCCCTGTAGACAGCATTAGGCATACCTTTGATTACTTGACTACCGAGCTTCATCTGGTAGGCTTGAGAGTCAAGGTGTCAAAATGTAGGGCTTGGTCTCCTTTGGGCATTCTGCCTCACCTTCAGATTCCAGAGGGATGTATGATATCAACATATGGCCTACGTATTCTAGGAGTGCCAGTATGGACTGAGGATTTTGTTTCACGCTACCTTGACGTTGCATTGGCCGAGGATATTTTGCATTTAGACGACCTTCCTCTACTAGGGGATCCGCAAGTGGCGTTTGGTATACTATCATCTAGTATTGCTCGTCGATTCACCTATCTTGTTCAAAGAGACGGTTCCTCCTTCACCTACATTCATATCACGCTTGACGGCCCTTTGATAGGAGGATCATGGGCGTCTTTTGGTGATATCATCGACCAGGACATTCGAGTGTGTGACTGGAGATTTGGCAAGGAGACAGACATCTTTGCCAATTTCGTGTGGAGGGGTAGGCTTATTTTCGATGGAGGAGACGGCACCTGCGGCTTTCTTGGCGAGTTGGGCGCTTGTTGCACCTTTGTTATCTTCTCGATTTGTGATCACAGATAGACCTATTTTGGAGATATATACGAGGGACGTCGATACGGGATCATTTCCCTTACAGTATTATTACGACATACGAGATGCTTTACCACGGGAGGTATTTACATGAGTTCCCATCTTTTTCCTCTTTGGCTACCGATTGGACTAGGGGTCTACAGATCTATCTTGATGGACCGACGATTTGAGAGACTCTACATTCACTCTTAGTGGATCCGGCCATTCCTCGTACTACTAGAGCTCGCCTATGCTCTTGCTCGGACAAGGGTGCGTGGATTGTGATCTTGGCTTGACCATGCATCAGGCTTTCCGACTCGCACTCAGCCTACTTTCTCCACAAATGATGAGGTTCCGTCTTGGCTTGGTCCATCCATCTACATCTTCATTACTCATATGTGAGTGTGGTATCACTTTAGATGCAGCGGGTGTTCATATGACTCGTTGTCCATTCGGAGGGCAGAGGATAGCTACCCATGATGCCATTAGGGATGTGGTGTTTGCTATGGCGCGAGAGGGTGGATATCTCACATGGAGAGAGCGTTGGTATGCCTTGCAGTCGACTAGGGTTAGGGCAGACCTGTACTTGGTCGGGAGGACCAGGTCACCGTGGGCGATGGTGGTTCTGATCCTACTAGAGATACATCCTGATCATCCATCCTCTAGGATGGGCGGCAAGTGGAGCGGCAGCAGCCAAGGTCTCCAAGTATAGAGGTATGCAGAGAGGCCACCTCTTTGTTCCTCTAGCTTTGGAGTTATATGGAGCTATGGACACCGACTTCGACATGTTCGTGAGTGAGTGTGCGAGAGCCTACCATACTAGGCGACATGGGGTATCACTCTCTTTAGCTTACTATATAGTCTATTTTAGGCAACGTATTTCCATTGCTCTACAGAGGGCACTAGCTGGTGCAATCCATAGAAGAGCAATCACATTAGGTGATGATTTTTAGGATGCTCCGGTTGTTTGCATACCTTTCCACCTGGATAGTTCTTAGGTGTTGTAGGACATATTTCCTAGTGTGATACTATTGGGGCCTAGCTCCATGTTACCCGTTTGGTTCCATTCTTGTACGATTGGTTCCATTCTTGTACGATTTGATGGGATCTTCCCATCCCTTTTGTTATTATATTTTCTCGCAGAGACATGCCCCGTAAAGGCAAAGAAGTCTCCTTTGGAACCTTTGGACCCAGGGCTCCAATAAGGTTGGGTGAGAAGGGTCCGCCTATCGTCAAGGAGTTTTTCCAAGCTTTCGGGAGTTTCATCCCCCGAAACGAGGAATTCTTTGCGTCTAGTGTTTATCTCCAGTGGGGTGGGAAAACCAGTGAGCATAGAATATTCGCCAGGGTTCCCAGCTTCAATGAATACTTTCGGAGATTTGGAGTATACGCCCATTATTTTTGACACAGTAGTGTTATACTTGTGCGCTAGTGTGTGTAAGAGAGAATATCTAAGCATCCAATTCACGATCTTGATAAGCTCCCATCGATTGTCCGCACATTGGTAGAAGTTAAGCAGACCATAGGCCTTCTGCTTAAAAAAATCGATTATTTGAATATCCTCAAGCTCTGTGATCTGGGGCAGGGATTTAGGGAATGCACCCTGTTCGTCCCGAATGAATCCAACCGATCGCAGCTTCTCTCTAATTTTTGAATAAGGCATCTCCAGATAAACCGTACTACGATATCTATTGTTAGTGAGCTGTGAAGCCAAAATAGCGTTGGCGTTTCCTTCTCCTCTGCCTGCGGCCGCGAACTTACCCTGAACGTATTTTACCATCTTGCCCGAGGTCTCTCTGCTCAGGAGTTCCTCGAGCGCGCTATGGTATTGCTCCCTCAGACTAGGTCTTCCCTCCCCATGATGTTGAACAGGTCGGCCTCCTTGTCGGGCTCAAGCCTATCGGTGATACCGGTGAGATCCCAGCGTGGTCACACGTCCTGGGAAGTCAGAGGATCCATATGTCCCGCCTATTGTTAACGCAGCCTCAAAATTTAACACAAAGCAATCTGCCATTTTGCAGATTTTACTCGATATCGTCTACAAACTCAGCCCCTATCCCAAGGTGGATGTGTCCGATATGTGCGGAATGGGGTTGATGCCCTTGTGGACCTTTTTTTGAATTTTTCGAAGGCAATATATTGAATTATTGAATCATTAGATATAATTATTTTCATTAAAATATGATATTTATATTTCAAAATTTAATAAATTATATTTAAATTTAAATATATAAAATATATAAAATTAATTATTATGTAAAATTTTAATTTTTGATTTTAGATATTTTATGGTCAAAATTTAATGAATTATTTTTGATATATATATATATATAAATATTTTTATTGATGTATCATTTTCTTAGCTTTTGAATTTAAATTTAGATTTGATATCAAATTTTTTTTTCTAAATATAGATATTTTTTTTTTGTTCATTTTTTATATGATAATTATAAATCAACAAGTGGTTTACCATGATTGATATAAATCTTCTATAAATTTTTTATCATAATGAGATTTGACCATTGAATTTATGTTTTTTTCTGTAAATATTATTTTATTTCTCATGAACAAAATAATATTACTAATTTTTTTTATTCATGTGAATTAAATAAATTTATATTTATTTTTTTATAAAATATATTATACTGATCTTTATTCATTTAGTAGGGTAGGTGGATCTACAAAATGACTAATCAAGCAAAAGATCTCAAAATCTTAGAAAATAAATTTAGCTCTTGTTGGAGCTATATTATAGAGATAGCATAAGTCTCTACAACATTTTTCATTATAATATTCGATTTTTTTATGGAATAAAAAAATTTCTTATAAAAAAACTAAAGAAGTGATAGTAATAAATTAATTTATTTCATTTTTTATTTTATTCCAAAAAAATATTTATTAAATCTTCAAAATTGATAATAAATTTTTACATATTTATATATGTGTTATATTTATTATCAAGTTAATTAAAAAAAATTTAATATTTTTTATTATTTAAATTATATACTCATGTTGTTAAGATTGTGTGATAATTATAATCTATCGTTAAATATTTTTATCTATTGATTTTGTAAGCTAATTTTATTTTTTTCAATATTTTCATTACATTATATCATAATACATCAATTTAATTAATTTCTATATGTCTGTTATATTTTATTTATTGAGTTATAGATGAAGATCATTTGTAATGACATAAATATTCAGATTATTGCTAATAAAAGATTGTAAAATAAACATGTGATTATGTCATTGAAGTCATTCATAAGCATAAAATATAATTATTTTCAACATGATGATTTAAAAATTTGACATTAGTAATTTATAAAAGATCAATTTGACAAAATATTTTTAACTTTCTTGATTAATTATGAGAAACATGTGCACAAGAAGCTTAATTATTGAAAAAAATATATTTAAAAAAATGTCCTATAGCAAAACATGTTTGTTTGCATGTTTCAAAAATCATTTTATTTCTTTTACAATTTTCTGCATTATGAAATAAAATCAAAGAAATTTAAAAATGTTGAAAGAAGCATAGTAACTTAAATGTCAAGCATCATTGATTTGAAATTTTTTTTTATGACATGATTTTATGAAATTTGAGTTACTTTTTGTAAGAGTCATCATCAAACATAAAATTTATTAACCAATGTTTTGAATAGCTTTTTATCACTCTATTAAGCCCAATCAAGATCAGTAAGATGTAAGTAACATGCATGTTAAAAAAGATATTCACCATATTTAAAATTTCAAAAGTATATTGCATATGCTTTGAATTGCTTCACAGGTACTTTTCTTAAGCAAAGAAAATGAAATATGACATAAAAATGGATTTACAAGTTTAACAATCTTGTTCAATTCATGTGTGAAAAATTTTTAAACGCAAAGAATGATATTTGGATGTGGTACATTTAATCTTGCTCAAAGTCATAGTTAAATAAATATTCTCTTTCAAATTTTTTTGCTTGATTCTTATATATTTGCTTCAAAAATTGATCCATCAAATGATTGATACTCATTTAAAAAAGATAATATATTCTCTTTATTTACTTTATTTTAATTCATATTGCAAAAAAGTTTCTAGCATATCTAAGACCATCATTGCCTTAGGTTACTTTGGCAAAAAACCTAAGGCAATCAGGCCATTTGAAAATCCAACCTTACAAAGGCGTCATGCATAGTGCAGCAATAGTTTGACTATACACAAGTTCCATTTACTCACTTGTGTCCAAACCTTTTTATTGTTTCTTCTATTAAGATCAAGTTCATATTTAATTCAGAGATATGCTCTTTACATATGTTTGTTAAGATCATTTCTTGTTGAATCTCTTGATTAAATGTCAAAAGTTTTTTTCACAAACTTACAACATTGGTATAAGAGCATATGTATCTTATTTAGTCAATGAATGACCTAACTATGATCAATTGCAGAAAGAAATCAATCAAAGATTGTTTGCATCACATTGATTTTCAAGGAGAAGAAAGTCACATCTAATAAAATTTCATCAACATCTCAAAGTGTTTCTAAAAAATTATGGTGATAGTTTATATCTAGAATAATCATCTACATGATGAAAATCTATGTGTGATTTTTTACCTAATTTAATGTGTAAAGTTATGGAACATCAATACATTCTTAAAACAAGTGCAAGCTTTTTGAAGTTTTTAATAGACTTATTCATGATAACATTTAAACGTTCTTCACTTGGTAAAGCACTAAAAGACACAGTAAAATAACAAAAAGGATGGAAAGACCTCATCAAGTCATACAAGGATGAAACCAAACCAATAACATGGGGCTTGGCCCCAATAGCATCACACTGGGAAATATGTCCTACTACACCTAAGATATCCGAATTATCTAGGTCAAACAATCTATAAATAAAAGGAGCATCCAAAGAAGCATCACTTAAGGTGAGTGAATGTAAAGTATGTTGAAACTATCGGTACATCAAGGTAGACTATAGATCTCTAGTCCAATTGATGACCAAAAAGAAAAAATCGGTAGTTCATATCGTATCTCCAGGGATAAAAAGATGTATGTGTACGTGACAAATCTCATGTCACATACTCAAAGGTCCCTAGTCCGATGATGTCATCAAAGATGTCCATGATCATCCTATCAAAGGCTGTCAAGGTGATATGAATGTAGATGAAGGAGGAACCCTGCAAAAAAGGTAGGTGGATCGACAGCAATACTAGATGAGAGTATATCAAACGTCACCAAGCCCAAGGGTGTTCTCATTGTGGTAACATCCCTGCTTCCTTCTGATAGTTGAAACTGATCATACCTAGAGTAAAGATCTCCCATGGAGTAGATAGCTCTCCCTGCAAATGCTTCTGCAAACTCGTCCACAATTGGTCCTACCCCCATATTCCTGATAGTCACTTGATTCACTGGTTGCATGTCTTGAATGAATCATAATGATCCATTCTTTTTTGGCACTGTAAAACCACCGACCGAATAATATGGTGCAAAGGACGGCTCCAAAATCCTCATCGTCATCTTTTCCTTCAACAACTCAATGAGTTTTGGAAGATGAGCCCTAGGTACTGGGATCGGTCTCAAGTCCCAAGGTGCATGAGGCACAGTAAAAATGATCATGGGAGTTACTACATTAGGATCCACACACCCTATCTCCTTTGCTTCAAAAGATAATGCTTTTCCATGCCTAGCAAGCATCTCTTTGAAACACCTTTCTTCATTTGCAAGAAGTAAACCATCAGATCCAACCTTCAACTCCTTCATAGTGGTTTCAGTAAACTTGTGTCCCATTTTACTAGGATCCCTGAAGCTACTTTCTCTACTCGCTTGTTGCACCTGTTCCCTTGAGTCATTGGGTAAAGGAACAGCTTTCGGTTTGACCTTCTTATCAACCGTTTTATACCTGGTCTCCACTCGAACTTTAGGTGCTTGGAACACCTTGATAGTGGAATAGAGCTCTCTAGAGTGAACCTCCACTATCTTATCCTCATCACCAAATCCAATTTCCATCATCTCCTTCAACGGATCTCCCAACCCAAACTCCTCATAAACTCCCGATATATATTCACCTTCCTCAAGAAGCTTCAAATCTGCAAGGTCTTCTTCATATCTCTACAGTTTGTTCTTCTCCCATCTTTTCAAATTAGCAAACTCCTTGTATGTAGCATATCCATCACGCGAAATCTCCATCAATCGTGTACAAAAGGTACCTTTCTCTTGCGTATGTGAGAGTACCTTCTCCTCCGTACCACTATATCCTCTCTACATTGGTACTTCTCCAAAATCCTCAAAATCTTCAGATTTTGGGAAAGCTCCCTCTCTCAACCGTGCTTTGTTTCTCTCATGATTTGCTAGAATTGTTAGAAACTGCACTAACCGCTTCCCATCTTGGCTGCGAATTCGTGCATATGCTGATCCATCATCAAGCACTCTTGTCTCCATCCTTAGTGCTATGATGTAAGGCTGCCCAAGAATCAATGGGTATGATGGAGAGTCTTGCACGAAGAAATTCTGCTCAGCAACTACATCCCCAACCTTCACCGGAATATCAGGGCACGCTCCATACAAGTCCCCTCGAGTATTGTTGGCTGCCCTAATCATCCAACCATGATTGGCCACTTCCCCTTCATGTAGAACTCTCTCGACATTATATTGATCTCCGATCCATGATCAATTAGTGCTAACACCGGTTCACTAAGATCCCCTAGCTTCACAAGGGTTTCAATAGTCGCCCTTGCCCAATGCGATCGGGTGTAGTGGCTAGACACCTTCACACCTTCTTCTTTTGCCTCATCCTCAAAGCGAACCTTCTGAGATTTCAATCCACAACACTCTACCAAATAAGATCTTCTTCATCCCTTGTTACCTTTGTACCCATAGCATGAAGTAGAGCAGCCTCATTGGAAATCGTCATTTCCTCTTGATGATATCAATGATAACATCATGAAACTCCCTCTTTGCTATTCCAAGTATCTCCCTCAAGATAAACTCTACCTTGGCATTCAAAATCCTCTCCTCCAATACTCCATTCAAATCTGTTGCCGCCTCAATATCAGATTGTAGTTTGTAAGCTGGTACCTTCCCTTGTCCTTCTCACCCCTTTTGGTTCTTTCCTTCGACCTCGAAGGACCTCCTCCTCCATAGTGTGATCGTGGGGAGAGGTGTATCGTTTTGATACGTTCTCTAGCCACCCTCTTCAATGAGAGTCCTTCGTCAGAACCCTCTTCTTCCCTTCGTCTCTTCTCTTCCACCGATGCTTCATATTGAGTCTTAGCAATATAGGCATGAATCGACATGGTTTCTACTGGATCTTCCCATCCAGTAGTACCACGAATTTCTGCCGCTGTTCTTAGAAGAGTCTCTCTTGCTACCTTCTCTTTCTTCATCGTAGCGAGAACACTTGACCATAGGCCATTAAGCGGTATGTGGCCTTCAAACTCCTCTCCTGCTCCTCTAACCTTAGCAGCATAGCTAAAAGCTTCAAATGATGCCACTGCATGTGCGATCTAGATCTCTCAAAATAATTGTTGATTTACCCACTGTATCACAAGGCAATATGCAGACCCCTGTGTACAAAACCCATCACACATCCCAATCCTCAACTCCAATTGCTTTCAAATTTCATGAGAAGGTCACTCATCATCCGAACTTCAACTCTGGAAAGTTTTATTGACAGAAATTTCTGATATCAAAAGATATGATTGATCTACTAAGTTTGTGATAGTCGATTGTAATCCCCGCAACTCGATCGCTTGCACAAACTTCAACCTATCACTCCGTACTCAAAACTCGTCCAATCGAGTCAAAACCTCGATCAAAACACAAGCCCAAGTCGTGAACTGTATTTCAGTTGACTCAGATCTCCCAAAACCCTCGTCAGATTCTCACAACCACTCCAAATACACTCAAAGGTCAAAATTTCTCTCTCTAACTTTGAATCACCATTTTAGAGTGAAAAATCCTTCAAATCCATCCATTCTTGAGCACGTTGTAGCCCGTCCCGTCAGCTTTCCAACGCTATCCTCTGATTTTTGAATGTCTCCCTAGAAGGTCTCCAAAATCTCTAAAAACCTTGAAAAGTTGCCCTAGTGCCCTCATTGGTCAAAACTCCTAGACCAATGGGAATGGAGAATGCTATTTTGACCTCTAGTGTGGCCAAATTAGCTCCATTGAAACTTAGAGCTTTACAACTATCCTAAACACTCTACTTAGACATCCTATACACAATATGAGTTGTCACTAATAAGAGTTAAAATGACAACTTGAAACGAGCTAAGTATACCCAAAAGCGATCACGATGAAGACACCGGATGTTGATCACAAATGGACTCGACAATGGTACATCTTGAGGATCATGTTGTCCCCTATCCACGCCCCACGCCGACTCCACTTCAATCGATAAGCTCCTTAGTCGGCAAGGTGATGTGTCTAGATTTCCCCGACTCTTTCTGACCTTGCAATGTCGTCGGTTATCCTAGCCTAAAATATCGCCGTCATGACAACAACTCTGAAGATGACACATGTCATCATCTTCTCATAGTAGCCGCATCACAACATGACACCGCTTAAAAATAATCTTGAAGATGCTCGTATACCATCCCTGCCAGGCCCCTTGAGAATAAGCATGGGTTGTGTATAGAGAATGGGCAAATAGTGATCTATCAAGACATAATGGCTCCTCTTGCTAATACTCCAAGACCTTTAATGATATCTCCTCACCAATGGATGGATGTAAAAGGTGTAAAGAGGAAATAGTAGGTCTGTCCTAACCCTAGTTGAGTGCAAGACATACAAATGCTCCCTCCATGTGAGGTATCCATCCTCTCGTTCCATACAAACATTACATCCCTAATGGCATCATGGGTAGCTATCCTGTGCACTCCAAATCGGCTACAAGTCATATGAATACATACTTCATCTAAAGTGATGCCACACTCAAATGTGAGTAATGAAGATGTACATGAATGGATAAAGCCAAGACGAAACCTCATGGAAGCAGAGAAAGTAGCTGATACGAATCGGAAAGCCTTGATGCATGGTCGAGCCAAGATCCACGAGCCTGTATCCTTGTCGGAGCAAGAGCGTAGACAAACCCTAGTAGTATGAGGAATGGTTGGATCCATTAAGAATGAATGTAGAGCTCCTGAAACTATCGATCCATCAAGGTAGACGGTAGACGTCAAGTCCAATCCGTGACCATAGACGAAAAAGGTGGGAGATCATGTCGTACCTCCAAGTGTCTCAAAACATCTCTCATATGTCGCAATAATACATCTAAGGAAAATGATCCCGTATTCACGTACCTTGTATATATCTCAAGGATGGGCCTATTTGCAATCAAAAATCAAGAAGATAACAAAGGTTACGATAATGGTCAACTAGCCAAAAATGCTATAGGTGCAACCTACTCAATAGATAATAAATTTACCACACGAAATCGGCAAAGATGTATGTTTGTGTGACAAATCTCCCAAATGATCTAAATGGTTTATTGGGGATGCTATAGGTGCAACCTACTCAATAGATAATAAATTTACCACACGAAATCGGCAAAGATGTATGTTTGTGTGACAAATCTCCCAAATGATCTAAATGGTTTATTGGCACAATCGTAGTAGATCAATGTCTAAGATATATACGGCAGAGCTAGAAAAGTTTCGTGGACCATGACCAATTAAAATAAAAGTTTTTAGTTGCTTCTAGATATGGACCAGCTGATGTCAAAGTGTAAGGGATTCAGAAATGAACCATGGGACCAAAACAGAGTAGAGATGAAACGAGAAACCTTTAATAAGTTTGTAATGTGAACAAACTATACATTGCGAGTGAAACATCTCGAACACTGTCCCCACGGTAGTACTTTGAATCATATCCACAAACTGAAGTCTAGCTCACCTAAGGAGCAGCGCTTACGATTACGTTCAGATTCCCCTCTCATAAATAGCCAACCAGATATAAGGTTTAATTACAAGAGAGTGAGACTCGGTGCGAAACTGAGCCAGTGCATGATCAACCATCGGTTACCGTGTAGTTCGTGAGTTTGAGTAGTGTCTAACCGCCAGTGACCTATCAGTTTTCCTTATGACGATTTTTCCTTCAGGGAGACTAGGACACTTTGACTAATCCGTCCCAGATTCTGTCAAGCCAAACAGCCTACAGACCTGGGAGGGGGAAGGACCTGGTCATAAAAAGTGAGCAATGCACTCAAGTATAATACTCCCGAGTTACAAGTATGTAGAAGTGGAGGGCAGTACTACTCCTGTGTTATTTTATTGATTCATTCTGTTTAGAGTAGCACTAACATTGTGGCATTCTGCTTCCTTCTTCTTTCATAAAGCCTGTCTTTATACAAGCTCTCATCGAAGATTTGAATTAGCTCGACAGTTTCTTTCCTGGGCACTGCGAGGGAGTTCCCTGAAGCCCCTACTGTGTTCAAAGACTTTATCGTTGGATTTTTTTTCCTCTTCATTTGAATGTTAATAGTTTCTCTTCCCTCATTGTCCAGCAGGATCTAGATAGGAGCTTTTATTGTCAGAAAGAGGAAACTGTTTTTTGTGTGAAACTACGCTTGCAACTTGCATTCGTCGATGGATTTTGGACACATAAAACTCGACATCTAACATCCGGTGCCATAAAAATTGTCCCTAGATCAATGAGCATCCGAAACACGGCAAAAGCTCGAAACCTGCCCTCCTATTTACTCAACCTGTAGTTTTGTTGTTTTAATCGGGGCAAACTAACTCTCACACTCCAAGCAGTAGCAAATATGGGTTTCGGAGTCCAATTGAGAGAGTTTGCTCACGACGTCGTCGACTTTGCTGTGGACGTGGTTACAAGTATTGCAGAGCACTGTCCGAGCTCGACCTTGCTACCGGAGCCCGTGACACAAAGTAAAGTCCAGGAGACTAGGGAGAGCGTGGCGCCTAATGTCCCCGTGCAGACGTCAGTATCAACTAAAGACTTGTGATATTATGGTCATTATTGATATCAGATGTTTAATAGATGCAATCAGGATCATGGGTTCCTGCACTAACACATGCTGCTTTACTTCTTCCCAGTGAATCATATGCAGAATCGGTCCAGAAGCGCGTGACACTTTCGAGTCTGCTCTACGCTGCCTACTCGATACACGAAAACAGGCCGGACTGCAGTCACGTGTGGAAGTCGGAAGGCTATGAGAAAGTAAACGTGGAAGACATTCTGTCCAAGGATAATCTACGCAAATATCACAAAGGTAATGCACGTAATCTGATACAACGTTACAGAATGTTCTAGTTCAATTTCAGAACTCTTGAATAGTTACTCCCACTGCTCAGGCTGCATGCGCAGAACGTAGTGCTTCCAGTAGTTCTCGTAGTTATGAAGATTGGTCGACAATACACATCGGAAGATGCGCATAGAAGTTTGCTGATAGAAGCGCGTCTGTACATTAAACTTGTGACGTACAATTGTACAGAAATTGAGAAGGAGGAAAGGCGCAAACACATAGCTGTATTCCAGCGACCAGGGCAAAAACATGCTGCGCGTCCACCGTGGGTCATTGCCGTTCGAGGAACGGCAATGAACCACATGTCGGGAATGCATGATATTTGGGATGACTTGAAGATCATAACCCAGAGGCTACATAGAACAACCCTTGTTCGACTCCTGGAGGCAGTAGTTCTTAATCTGGCCAATCAAGTAGGGTACGAACAGATATGTGTGACTGGTCACTCCCTAGGTGCTGCGGCGGGCATGCTCGTTTGTCGTAAAATAGCTCTGACGGAGCATAATGGTTATCACATAGATGCTCATCTTTTCAATCCCCCGTTCGCCTCAGTGGAGATACTTTTCAGGCAATTTGTAGATGCTGGAGTGGGGGTGCCTACATGGCTCTTGGGTAAAATGGTACTGGTACCGAAACTGGTCACGCCTACGCTCTATTTTCTGAAGTATTGTGTTACCATCGGAGCTGGGCAAGCCAAGAAAATTGCTCAGGCCCATGAGGAGTACGTGAATTTGGCAAACTGGACTCCAACACTTTATTTGAATCCACATGATCCAATCTGCAGGGAGTATGTTACCCATTTTCAAAAGACCAGACTGGGTACAACTATTGATAATTTGGTGCATCCTGAGAGCTTTTCAGTAGGAGCCCTTGTTTTGCAGAGGGTTATGGGACAACGCCGAGTACAAGCATTTAATCTGTTCCCGAGTGCAATTATTTGTGTCACTAAGGCACATACAAGACGTCATCACTTCATGAGAGCACACTCGTTACAAAATTGGCAAGATACCTCGCTGAAGGTCGATGTTAGGCACCATGCTCTGATCGCTGAGCTCAGGAAGAAGGTTAAGGCCCGTCGTGACGTACCTCGATGCGTACCTGGTTTGTTGTCCAGATCTGCTCCAGAGCAAGATGATTTTGAGCACGTGTTCACTTACAACATTGAGGTGTCTGGAGATGAGCTACCGGATGCCGGTGATTATGATCATGAATTTGGTGAGACAGTTTCGAGATCTTTTGAATCTGGCTCTTCAACCTCGTCTGATCCCACTTTTGACAATGACGCCTGGGAGTACGTAGACCTGCCGTGCCGCCCTGAAGGTTCCTGCATCGAATCACAGGACAGGAGTATATTCAAGTCCCTAAACGGGTCTGCAGGTGCGGAACCTAACGGAGATGGCTCTTCTCATCAGTATACTCATGCTGAGTTCGTAGGAACGCAGACCATCTATTCTCACACTTCGGTGCAGTCTGGTATAGAGGACCCGCAGCCTTTCGTGTACGCAGAGACCTCACAGGTCCATTTGCAGGTTGTGTCGGAGCATCCCCAGCCATACTACGGGAACCCATATTATAGGCAGGGCTATGGGCTGCCTCACCCGCCCACGGTGCATCCATATGCAAACCCTGTCACTATGGCATACCCGCCCTTGAGCTTCCAGGCATCACACATTCAATATCAGGCTTGTCCGGCGCCGTATTATCCGGGGCCGTATTATCCGGGTGAGCCTTGTCAGACCTGGAATGTGGCAAGTTCTTGCGGGCCAATGGGGTCTTTGCCGGTTGCGGACCCGTATGTTGCGTTCAAGATGTCTCCTGAGTCCACGGTCGACCATTTCGAACCGGGGGAAGCAGAGCCAGGTGATTTGTCGATTTCATATTCCGAGCTGAAGGACGAGACAGCCGAGTCGTTGTCGAGGGAGATTTTGGACGGCAGCAGCGGAGCAGTTTGTTATCAGGTCACCTTTGAGGGTGAAGAGTACTTCACCATTTCATCCAGATCGCCAGGCTACCCCAGCTTCTCATGATGGCCCGTCGATGTTCCATACGACAGTGAGTCACAACTGGAGAAATCAGAGGATTTCAGAAAAAAAAAAAAAGAATTTTAATATCTGGAATGTTGCCCTCAAACTTAGGGGACTTAGACTTGTCCTGTAAATTTTCCGGGTTACCTTTCCAGATTAACGTTAAATTCCGGAAACCGTAAAAAGCTATCCTAAATAACCTTATTCTTGCTACAAACTGGATTGCAGTAGACTGGATTGTGAGTGCCAGTAGAAGACTATGACGTAGATGAAGTGCGAGTGGCTTGCCAGTGGAACTTCGCGTTGTAAGCTGGATGGAAGTGCCGGGTGCTGCCAACCAAATAGCCAGAATGCATGTTCACCAGATAAGTGCGATTAATGAAGCCTTAGGCGGCGAGAGTTCGACATTGATAAGAGTTAGCATAGCTTGACCGTCGAACTTTGTAAGCTTGGATGGAAGTGCCAAGGACAGCCAACCGTATAGCCAGAATCTAAAATCAGAAAAATTGGGGCTCATCCATCAAGATGTGTCTTTCAGTGAAGACTGATTCCTATGTACCCCAATTCCCATCGATGTTATGAGTTTTCTGCTCAATTTATAACTCATTTGATTATTTTAGGTGCAAGGTTTTATTTATACTGCGTGCTGTTCTAGATTTACCCTTCTTGTCAGTGACCCCAGATAGGAGTACATTTCATTCCGAAAATACTGGACGTTACTGGTCACTCTTCTGTGCCTACGCCATCGCTCCTCATGCTACTCTCCCTCGCTTCCCTCCTCCCTCTCCTAGCGGTCAGTTAGTCCGTCGGTCGGTCGGTCAGGCAGGCGGTCATGGTCACCGGAGCATGCTGGGATAAGACCGCAGTAAAGACAGAGCAGGGTCTCGGCGAGAGTATGGTGAGGTTGGAAGTACCGGAGGTCACCGGTGGGTGTAGGCGAGTGTATGATGGTCTTTCGGCGATAAATTTCTAGCATATTAATCATTATTATAGTGCTCATTGCTGCTGGCTAGTAAGTCAACCTTGTATTTGGCTACTTGGTTAGGTTCGGTACGGTGTACCGTGAGTTTTGTTCGGGAACTACTGTGCTG
The DNA here is from genome assembly GCA_014180765.2 of Marchantia paleacea. Lineage (NCBI taxonomy): Eukaryota > Viridiplantae > Streptophyta > Marchantiopsida > Marchantiales > Marchantiaceae > Marchantia > Marchantia paleacea. The sequence continues at coordinate 1,157,536 of MUAA02000019.1, read as the reverse complement.
TGGGTAGTGTACTGTGCAAAGCTGCAGAATCGCATTCCATGCAAGTGATGATTTTCACTTGATGGAATGTTGAATGTTCACCAGTTTGGACCCTTAAAATTGGGCTGAAATTTCCGGTCCTCTTGTGGTTTCGAGATCGCCCCATGCAAGATACCTTCAAGACATATTCGCACTTGATTGGCAATGAATTCTCGTCGGAGCCACTATGCACAACAAACAAGGGGATGAAGTCTTACCAATATCAGAGGTTTTCACCCCCTCCACTTTAAGTATTGTAGCCCTTGTGATATGGTAAATTAAGATGGAGTGTGAGATCTTACTCCATCTCTAAAGGGGATCTCACCAGAACTGATTCATGAACCAGCAAGTAGAAAATTTCTTTATATGTATATATTTGAGTCTCACGCAACATAATCACTTCTCGTTGCGCATAACTCCAAGTAAAGTACAAGTAATATATAAAAAAGGATGGGAAGACCCCATCAAGACTTACATGGATGAAACCAAAGGGGGTAACTTGGGGCTGGCCTCAATAGCATCACTATGGGAAATATGTACTACTTTACCTAAGATATATATGAATAATCTAGGTCAAATGGTTACATGCTATATTTTCTGTTTCCTCCTTTGATACGTAGTGTTAGAATCGAATGCAATTTATGTCATCACAGGATCCAATGTAACTTGTGCGGGACACGAAGTATTGATGCGGTATTATACAGTGTCACAAACGAAATTGTTTGTCTTCAGAACACCAAATTGGAAACTCTCCCTGTTGTGGTCTCCAATTCATCATTTCAAAATTCAAAACACCAGTTTTAGGTCTTTCGGTGCTACTAGGGTTCCTGATCTCACAATTATGGTAAATAGTTGTCTTCGGAAACTGACTTCAGAATGTCTAAGTTGGTTCGGTATATTCACTGGGTATTCCATGGGCCCTCAGATCGGATTGACACTAAGTAAATGACCTCGGATGACATGCAATTCATTTCTTAGCATTGCTTTATCCACATTCAGATGGAAATACTTTATGCGGCCGTCCTGTAGCGCATGTGTAGGCGCTAGAACGAAAAGACAAAACAGAGAAAACTTGGAATAACTGAAAGCAGTCCAAATGGCGAGTCGTTTTTATTCCTGCAAGTAGACTGGCTGGCTGGAGTGCGAATCATGTAACGCGGGAGAGTAACGTTTCTAATAGTGAAACACAACCGATTTCTCAAATCAGTTCCAGAGAATTCATGATAAAAAAATCTGAAAATCAATGATTTCAACGCGATGGATTTTTAACGTCAATTCCTGAAACTTTTCAGGTATTGACGTTAGTAAAAAGTCAAGGTAAAAACTTGGAAGATGACATATGTCATTATTTTTTTAGTAATTGGTTCACAAATCAGCAACTGACTCCAAAGGTATAAAAGAGTCAAAATAAAAAGTGTCACCAATTCTCATCATCTAGGTATAGCACCTACCAAGTTCAACGGCCCGGCTTTTTATGGATCCAAGGTGAACAACAATCTAAGCAACTATGCCTACTACCTATACTATACAGCTGCTAATTTTATTAGAAGTCTAAACTGTACGTGTAATAACCTCAAGTTAGAATTGACCATGTTACCGGTTTGGTTCCATTCTTGTACGATTTGATGGGATCTTCCCATCCCTTTTTTTATTATACTTTCTCGGGGGATTGATATTCCTAGTGGTTTTAACAGTCGATAATTATGTTCTCAATGGGAATCAGATCGGATGTAGTAAGTACCTCCTTGAGCCTGCCTTCAGTACTTCCGCATACTGCCATAGCGGATTGTGGAATCTTGAATCCAGACTTTTCTATTTGCAACAGCTGGTCTATCTCTTTGAAGTATTGGGTTTAGGTTTTGACTTTTGAAACGTTGATAATGAAGTTGAACGTATTATTCTCAACGCTTATGATAGCTGAAGACGCTCATCATGATGTACTAATGTATGTGTCCTCACTTAATATTCAGGCCTGTGGGCCCCTCATTATACTCTTGGTCTCTTCCCAAATTTGATAAAAAATCGAGGAAAGGTGTGTGAGACCATGTCTAATCACATCCACTACAGTTGTCGTCATCACGAAAGTACATGAGATCAGGGAACCTGGATTTCAACGTTCTGGTTAAATGCTAGAGAATCTGTGTCTTTCACGAAGCCAAAGTGTACACTGTGGATGCCATACCTCTGGACTCGACTCCAGAATTCTGCCTGTGTTCCTCGGATGATACCCAATGCGTTAACCTTACACTCTGCATCTTGCTGCCTAACATGTGAATCTCTCACCGTTGCTGCTCATTTTGTGGACCACAGACTTACCTGGCTGAGTAAGTAGGTCCAGGCTATTTTACATTATACCAGAGGCACTGGTCGTAAACTTGCTAGATTTCAAATCTCGGCTACTGCATGGACTGCACGAGACGTTGCACGTACTGCATGGACTCTACATACAAGTCCTTGTTTGGCATGCAATAATCACAAGAACTCGAGCTTTGTTTGATAATGCTTTCACCATTCAGCATTGAGACAAATGCAGAAAAGGAAAAAGTTTCAGATCTTGAATGGGCAGTGAACAGCGAAGGTAGAACACGCAGCTGCACTACGCATACACCCAAAAGGAGCATGCTGGTTGCAAAACTTTTCCATGCTGATGGTAATCCTGGAATTGACTCGACATGTTGGATGATGTCGATCTACAGAGTTCGTAAAATGTACTTTTCCAATCTAGAAGAGAATCATAGCTTATGTAGACAGTGTGCTCGTTGCTATAAGCCTTTAAGCTCGCTGATATGCACCTGAAATGTTGTCATTTTGAATGCAAGATCAACCCAGAGGTTCCCACACTAAAATCTCAAACTTGAAATTCAAAGCTGCTTATATGATGTGACCATCCATACAGATATTTAGAGAGAACGCTAGTAAATCCTAAAAGCTGGAGGAAAGGGATGATGGTCCAAACAGGGAGAGAGAAGAAACGACAGAGGTTGTTGATATGATAGGATGACATAACTGAAGAGAGGAACGAGTATATTCGTACATCTACATTTGAATTATATGTCAAGGAGATTTTGCAAAGCTCAAGCTCACTCTTCTACATGATGTCTGCTTTCAGTTGTTTCAGTCTCATGTTTAGGAAATATCTAGATTATATACCTCACCTTGTTTGGTCTCTCGAACAATGTCCACCTTGTTGGCATGGGGACGCAGCCAAACTCTACGCAGAAGTTCGTGATCATCGATACCCACAGATCGATATTGACGTAGTCTCACTGTTTGAACAGTTTGGAGCGGTTACGAACCGAGGGACCTACCAAGAAGTTGTCCTTAGCACACATAATTAAGCAAAGAGGATTGTATCTTATGTCGTCTAAGGTGTCTAAAATTGATTTTGGCTGGACACACATTTCTCTGCCCCATAGCCGCGAGCTGCATGGCTCCACGCTGAATGTGCTACTCAAGTTGCAAAGATAGAACTCCAGAACTGCACTCTGAGATTAGTTCCTTCCCAAATTGTGACGTTCCACCTATCCTTCACCACGAGCTTACAACCCACCAAGTTCCCATCTTCCGCGACCTCCTACCATCTTCGCTGCCATGTTCGATCTTCCTTTTCATAAGGCTGCTGAGGATCGCAAATCTGTATTACAAGGTCGCTCCTTCTGCTGTCAGCTTTGTTTTCACACCTCAAGCGTAGACGATCACATGGGGCAGCGCCTTGACCGTCCTCATCCACACTCCCATTTCTCACTCTCATTTCAATGTTTAGATCGAAAGAATCCTTCTGGACCTACAAAGAATCTGGAAATCTACAGACTTTGACAATTTCGTAGAGAATCTCGCTGTGCTCTGAAAACATCTCCACCCTTCTGTTACTCAGGTCGAGGCGCTCGTACTCTATGTGGTATTCTCCTTCATGACAGCCAGTCTTAAAATTCGAAAGCTTCTCTGGGGACCTAGACTCATTTAGATAATCTTCTATCGAAAATGCATTGCCAATATTATGACAGTCAAAGGGGTAGCAAAGTGGGTCTTCCTTGAAGAATACAATCAACTGAGAGTTCAGTGAATCGACTGGAGACTCCGCGTTCAGGATGACCTTGCTAATTGTCTAAGATCGAAATGCTTGTTTCACAGCGAGAGGCGAACACTTATATGTCTAACTGACCAACACACTATCGATGTCGGCTGGTCGTACTGTAGAATAAATCGTTATCCAGAAAACTGGTGATTGGTATCTGGTCATTTTAGTCAAATTGAAATCCCACGTGAGGTTCACAAGTACGGTCCTTTCGCATACGCTCGTGGTGATGTGATACGCATATGCTTTACTTGAGTTCTCAAGGTTCTGAATATGAGTAATTCACTACAGTTGGCGAAGTTGGTGAGTCAAGAGATCGTCAAACGTCAATTAGATAGATCGACGTAGGGACATAGTATAATAGGCGCGAAGTGGGTGTCGATGACACGGGCTGGGAACGGGTAGCTCAAACATGCTCAATCACGAGGTCACCATGTGGCGGAGGGTGGAAGGCGCGAAGTGGGTGTCGATGACACGGGCTGGGAACGGGTAGCTCAAACATGCTCAATCACGAGGTCACCATGTGGCGGAGGGTGGAAGGCGCAAGCGGGCAAGCAAGAGATATCAAGCAAGCTGAGGAAGGGGAGGAAAGAGAAAAGATGCAGTCTCCTACGACATACAGAAAGATGGAGGGGAAACACTCGGCCAAATGACAAAAAGTGACAGGTCTCGATGGTCATATTAGAAGGTGTCTTCGGACCGAGCCCAGCCACATCAGACAGAGCGGCTCAGAGCGAAGCAAAGCAATTCGTCCTTCCCGCACATCTCCATCCATCCACGTCGCATCAATGAAGGTCCAAAAGAGACTAGGGGGAAGAGAGGAGAGTATTGTTCAAAGACGTGATCATTTCTTCTCATATTGTGTATGGTTATTCTTTGTTGAGAGTGAGTAGGTTATCCTTTGCCAAAAACATGTAAGTGAATAGACATTTATATTATTTTTTCAAGTTGGGTTCCATTGGTACTTAAATTTAACATTACACATAATAATATGGAGATAATTAAATAATTTTGTTATTTTTAGAATTTTGAGTTATTTTTCTCTAATTGGACATATGGGTAAGATTTTTTTGGTTCCAATCTATTTCTTTTATTACACTCATTCTATTAGTATATAGTTGGAAAATTATAGAGATTTGAATAAAAAATTCTGACTATTTTTAAATTTTAGAGTTTTCATAGTAAACATTTTTCCATGTGATTTGGGGTGTCATGGGATTGTGGTTCTACATGTGAGAGGAAATACATGGTGGAGTGCTCAGTGTACTTATCATTTTATTTGTGCTAGCTATAATTTCACTTCCCCTTATAGGGCAGCCACAAGCAGTGAGTGATTCACCATGTCTGGTGTGTCTCTTTTGTCTCTTTATATCACAAGGGGCAGAGACCCATGTGGGAAAGATGCACAAAGATTATAATTGGACCAATGGGAATATGCACGTGAGGAAGACGATGACATTTGACACTTTAGACAACACACAAGATACATCGATTCCTTCGTTGATTGTTTTGAATATACGGATTGGGTAATGTGAGTGGTTAGCTTCCCATGTAGATTCTATTCTATGATTTTTTGAGACTAGATTTTCATGTTCACGTTTAATCCATAAGCTTTTTCATGCACTCCATGACGAGGCTAGATGTGCTTTTTGCTTATCGCTTGATCGTTTGGCACGTGATCCCATAAACAAGTTAGCGAGATTTTTGTTCCTCTTACTTCCGCGATGGTGTGTACTTTAGTATAGAGGGAGCGTGTTGGACATAGGGAGATGACAGCTAGATTTCATAGATTTAGAACAAGGGATTGGGCTATATTTCCGGAGCAGTTTGTTTGGGTCACATATGTTAGTCGTTGGATTTATGCACATGATACTTCTGATTCGGCTCAATTGCAAAAATGTAGGATCTTAATGCAAGCCGGGGAGTATAGCAGGGCTGCGTAGGCCCTTCATCCTTTGTATACGGCTAGTCTTACTATGGAGACAAATTCCTCTTTACGTCTTTTACATCCATCCATGGGCAAGGAGATATCATTAGAGGTCTTGGAGTATCAGCCAGAGGAGCCATTGTGTCTTGATAGATTACTATTTGGCCATTCTATATGCACATCCCCACACTTATCCTCACAAGACTTTTAAGGGATGGTATATGGACATCTTGCATATTGCTTTAAAATGGATGATCCCTCTAGTGATTTCACGGAGTTGTTCCAAGTGGTTGCATCAGTTGCAAGAGGGGAGATTTTATTGTTAGTTAGGCAGAAGTTGGATGTTAGTCGGCTTCTTAGAATGGAGAAGAACAGAGGGAGCATCATACCAATTGCTATTGGAGAGCTTTTATTGCTTTTAGTCATTTGTACCGTGGTCTTATAACATTACACTTCTAGCAACATCTTTGTCCACACTAGTTTGGAGTCGTTATTGTAAGAAATCTAACAACAAGATCTAGGAGATGGGCTCAAGAATAAATATAATTAATTGATTTGTCAATCTATTATGATGATTTGAAATTAGAGAGTGAAATAAATATCATACATCGTATTTGAGTCTATTCTAAAAATTTAGTGGGGTTTTGAGGGATATGATTGACATATAATTTAAAACTTTATCTTATGTTTGGATAGAATTTTTAATCTCACTAGAAAAGTTTTGAGTATAGAATGATAGCTTGAAATTTTTATACATTGTCAAAGTTGCAAGGTTGCAATTATTATCATGAAGTTAGAACAATGATGATAACTTTTGCTATCGATAGTTTTTATCAATACAACTTTTTAAAAAAAATCTTCTTTTGAAATTTGAAAAGAATTGGAGTGAAAGATTGAAATATGTGATAGTTTTAATTCATAAAGTTTTGCATATCGCCTTATGAAACAATGTATTGTTAGAGATTTATTCTGAAAGATCTTAAAAAAAAATAACGTACATTTTTTTAAAAAAAATATAGCTTAATCATAAAATAATTATTTATGAAGTTTGGACAAAAGTTAACAGTTATCTTCTTATGCCAAAGTTTTACTGATAATAATAAATTAGAGTTTGGAGTAGTGAGGAGGAGAAAGAGAGAATAACAACTCACATGAGGATAAAAAAGTATTTTATTCAACCAAGCGATCATGCATTCTCAAAGCAAAGTAATATCCTTGTGATATAAGTGGTGAACGCGACGTGAAGTACGTGAGGTGGAGTAATTTTCATGAGTTCTCGTGTTGTAAATTTATAGTGTCATCAGTTACGGCTTATGATTAAGTGTTTCAAGAATACTGTAAGGTTTAGATTACAAGCTCAAGTTGTGGGTTAAACTTCAGATATTAATTGGTTAGAATTCAGATTTGTAATGACTCTATTGTGATAATTTAGCTTTGAACATTGAATTTTATAATGTGTCAAATGTCAAATGATGGCAAGAGTAAGTCATGGTTAGATTGGAAGAATCTAAGTATGGAGTGTCGTTGTTTGCTTCTTGTGTTTGGATCTCCCCCATATTGGCTTCATATATATGTGCCATGTTAGGTTTGTGTGGGCACCTTATTTATATGAGTGTTCCATATTTGATCACCAGTTACCACTCTAGTGTGTATTGTGTATTTCTCTTGTGAGAAGTTGAAAGGGATGATCAGCTAGCCCAAGAATACTTGAGGTGATGGGAGGTTAGGTTGACAAATCTATTTGGCAGATACCACAGGGTTCTAGATTTTCATGAGTTTATATAGAGTGAAAAGGTTGGATATTTGGAAGATTGGTGGGATCAACAATCAAAACTGTTTCATATTAGCAACAAGCTAAGTGGTTTTTCTTGTTCAAAAAGGAGGTTATAATGAGTGAGGAGGGATCAAACAAAACCGGTAAGGTGCCTAAGGTGTAGCTTGATCGAGCAATAATAAAACCGTTTCAAGGTTCACTCTACAATCGTAACAATTGCATGATCAAAAAGAAAATTTAGCCACAAGGTTGTTACAAGATCTGATTGGAAAGATGGATCATTTTGACCGAATAGATGTCTCAAAAAACTTGAGATATTATGTTTGAGAGATGAAGCTCAACCGTGTACCAAAGAGAAGTGGTAGAAATGTTTCGTTTTGATGTCATGCCACATCAAAGATCATGTGAGATCCCTATAAGAATAATTTGGTGAAAGTTGGGAAAAATATTCATGACCCTTGAGGGACGAATAATTTGTAGGATGAGAATCTCTATGGAACTAGACTAGCTATTTGAAGGAGTTGGTGATGAACTGAATAAATGCTTTAGAGACACAACTATCATGCTTAATCTTATCATCAGGTTCTCCAAGTCTATATGGCCTTATCTAAATTATTTTAATTAATTTAGATAATAAACAACCAAGTTAAGATGTTTTGTGTGTAACTTTGTGTGAATAAGTTACAAAGTTTTGGTTGCAAATTTGTAATACGAATGTAGCTTCTCAGAATGAAGCTTCTTACTATCAGCAAGTTGGTGAATGGACTAAAAGACAATAATCCCACTCAATTTAAAAGCTTGGTCCATACTTCTAATTTATCTCAATGATAATCAAAAGCGTTCTTTGGTAAAGCTTTTGTAAGTACATCTGAAATCATCTTCTTAAGGAAAGATAATCAACTGAAATATCATATTTCTCAAGGTAATCACAAACAAGACTAAATTTAATGTCAATATGCGTCATCTTAAAATGATCCATAAGGTTCTTTTTTTGATGAATGCAACTTTGACTATATGAATTAATCAGAATGGATGCGATAGTGTTAAAACCAAGTAGCAAAAGTTATGTTTTTCAATCAAATTGCTTCTTTGATAGCATGAAAAACTTCTATGAATTCTGCTTTAAATGTTGAAAGAACTACATCTTGCTTTTTGACACTCCAACTTAGAGCTCCATTTATCACCTAAAACATATCACCTGAAGTTGACTTTTGATCATCAGCATCTGAGAAATCAATCAAAATTGTGGATGTGATGTCAAAGCTCCCTGAACTCAACGCAATTATCTTTTAAGTATATAAGGATTCTTCTCACAACTTTCCAATGAGCAAGACCTAGATTTGCACTGACTTTGTTTATGGTAAAAACAGGGTAAGCCAGATCGGCCTTGTATGTATCATCAAATACATAAGAATTCCAATAGCATAGCCGTCAAGCAACTTACTCATCATCTGCTCTTCCTTCCTTGAAGATGAATACATGCTGAATGTAAGTTTAAGGCCTTGCGTTATAGTGTAGACACATGGTGACATATCTCCATATCAAATTTTTTTCAATATGCTGAATATGTAATGAGATTGTGACATTATTAGTGTTCATTGACTCTTGATGATAATATTGAGTAAATATTTCACCTCTCCTAGCAAATTCAAAGTCATAGCAAATTCTGGGTAAATTTTATTTCGAACTCCAGAATCTTTTTTTAACTATTGCTCATGAGTAAAAAATCATAAACATAAATAAAAATCCAGAAATAACTATCCAGATAGATATAAACACCATGATTAGCATCACTACGTCTAAATCCAACAACTATTAAATAATGATTTAACTTATTGTACCATGCACAGAATGTTTGACTGAGGCCATATAAAGATTTTCTCAAGAAGCAAAATTTGCCATTGGATATATGGAATCCTTGTGGCTTAAACATATCAAGCTCTTCACTAAGATCTCCATGTTAAAAGTTGTGATTACATTTAATTAATCTAAGTTATGAAAATTGAATGCGGAAATATGCACAAAGATGTTGTATCAAGATTATGCAATTGTAAACAATGGAATCAATTGAGAATGCTCAGCTCTGTATATCAAATTTTATTTTGATAAGGTGAAGTGGTTTGATCCACAAGAGCGCAAAGGGACAAATGTGTATTGTGACCTCCAGACTAACTCTCACTCAGGTTTACCTCCAATGGCTTTTTGAAAGCTCATCATGAATCTAAAAGGACTTATTCCCATTTTATAACCATGACCCTAATGCACACTCTTATACAAACTCTCAAAGTCCAAACTTCATGATGCAAATTCTCACAAAGAGTAAGATATCACTCCAAAGGAATGGATACTTTGATGATCAAAGTCTTCATTAAATCAAGTCTCCAACCCAAACATGATTTCTCTAACAACCAAGCTTTCCAAAACAAGATTTCATAAAACTAAGTTCTCCCAAAACTAACTTAAGAGGTGATTCTCAACCTCTTTATTTATACTACTTAGAATCTTACCCTAGTAAATATAAGTAAGTACCATGTAATCTTCTTTTATCAAGTTTAATCAAGGTAGAGAACACAAACCCCAATGTAAAAGGTACATGGCAACATGCAATTAGTCCACTTGGATTTTCTAGAAGCCCAACTACACTCCAATTGACTTAAGTGTACCAAGTCAATCTCGCCCCTAAATTTACAGGTCTTCACCAAGTCTAACCAATGAAAACTAGTCCAAGTCAAGGAAAGTTAAGTCAATGTGATGGAATCTGTTCCTTGATTTCTACTTAACAACAAAATAGTTATTCTCATATACCACACCACGAACTACCCTATATATTTCATCTATATGTACAACCATGGGTCTTACAGTACAAGATTAATTTAATAAAATATGATTTCAAATGAAAGATTTCGTACATATTGAAATAATTATTTTCCGTCCATTGCATGTCGTACATGAGTTTGTATAAGATGAAATTAGTTGAAGAATTCATTCGTGACTTGACTAAAATTAATTACGGAGGAATATTTTCCAAGAATGTGCAAGCCATAACTTAAAAAAATTGGACATAATATTTTAGAGTGTATTTAATTTCTACATATGTATTTGAGTATGGACTGCATAACAACTAAGAAGAGAAAGGATATCAATAAGGGACTAATGGGTTGGACATTGAAGTAGACTTTGGACATGCAAGCAATGGATCAACAAGAAACCTTTCAAAGTCTATTGAAGATGAAGTGATATTGCTTACTTTAGATGGGATATATGAAAAAAAATTGCCTAAGATGCCTTATGAGGAACTAGATAGAGTAATAGGAGGAATAAAAAAATAGTCTTTAGAAAGATAGATCAATGGATTTTTTGAAAAAGAGAATGCACTATTCAAGTATGAACGTTGTGAGATAACCTCCATTGAAAAGAAAAAAGCTGGAGGTGAATAAGTGGATTGAAAGCCCCTTGGCCATTTCATTAAGTTTCATCAGTATAGTAACGACTACATTCTTCAACTTGTGGGTAAGTTATAGCACGTAAAATATCAGCTACCCTTGATGTACCTTAGAAGTTTTTATCTTTGGTCTAAAGCCCGTCGTCCATAATGTACATTTTATTCCAATTGTAGTAAAAATCTTTGAAAAGAGTTGATTCAGTGCAAACATAAGGACTTGTTATTGCAATTTGTTATGAGAAAAACACGATCATAATGACAAGGTTGGACAAGAACTCTTAAAATTGAGAAGTGATGTGCCTCAACAATGGACCAACAACTCACAAGTTAATGTGAAGATCAAGAATTTTGCATGTCTATACGCTTCAGCAATTGCATTGTTCTCAATAAAACTTCGGGAGGTATTGTCTATTACCAACATTAAAAAAACACCCATACTTAGAAAGTGATTTTGTTGTGAATTTCAAAATCTTGCATTGATTGTGATCTTATTGATGGGTTAAGGAGTGAGCATGACATTGAATTGATTCTATTGCTATTGTGAGAATTAATTTGTTTTACACTTTGGATCTATAAGACCCATGGTTGTACATATAGGATGAAATATGAGTTTATCTTAGTCATGACTATGTTTAGCTCGTTATGATTTAGTTGGGGGAAAATATAGAGTAGCTTTGGCGTGGTAGATGAGAACAACTATTTTGTTGTTTAGTAGGAATCAAGGAACAGATTGTATCACATGGGTATCTTGACTTTCCTTGATTTGGTTTTCATTGGTTGGATTTGATGAAGACCCTTAAATCTAGAGGCGAGATTGACTTGGTACACTAAAGTCAATTGGAGGATAGTTAGGCTTCTAAAAGATCCAAGTGGACCAATTGCATGTTGCCATGTACACTTTTCATTGGGGTTTGTGATCTCTACCTCATTTAAACTTGGTAAGAGAAAGTTACATGATGATTACTTATAGTTACTAGGGTAAGATTCTAAATAGTATAAATAGAGAGGTTGAGAAATAACTTTCAAGTTAGTTTTGGGAGAAGTTAATTTTGTGATTTTAGTTTTGGAGAGACCTTGCTTTGGGAAGTTTGGTTTGAGAAGTCATGTTAAGGTTGGAGCCTTGATTCAATGAAGACTTTTGATCATCAAAGTATCCCTTCTTTTTGAGTGATATCTTACTCTTTGTGAGAATTTGCATCATAGAGTTTGGACTTTGAGAGTTTGTGTAAGAGTGTGCATTAGGATCATGGTACTAGGGTGGGAAGAAGTCCTTTTAGATTCATGATGAGCTTCAAAAAAGCCATTGGAGGTAAACCTGAGTGAGAGTCAGCCATGAGATCATAGATTTCAAAGTCCAAAGTTTTCTAAAAATGTATAATTTGACAATTACCTTCCAATCTGATCTTCATGAAACCTTATTGGCTTTGGAATGAATCTTAAGTACCACAATGTACTTCTTGAGGCTAGATTTAAGGAAATATCATATGAAGAGTATGGTTCTATTGTGGTATATAACAATCAATAAGGATATACATGATAATTATACAGATAGACACATATGTGTTGACTACCGATCTATCAATCGATATACAAAATGTGATTCACATGTTTTAACTTCATCTTAATAGATTGTTGATGTACTTTGGCATGCACATGTTTTTAGTATATTATATTTATAAATAGGATACCATTAGTTGCAGATTCAAGATGAGGAGAAAGTCAAAATTGCCTTTTGGCCAATATATTCACATGGCAAGGATGTGTTATATTAGTGAAGTTTTTTACTGTTTGGATTGAAAAGTGCACTTGATGAGTTTTAAAGAGTGATGGATAGATTTCCTTCGGACATGATTATGCCTAAGCCTACATTGATGATATTCTAATATATAGTATTACAGTGATGGAGTATGAGAAACATTTACATGAGGTTACCAAACGTGATATGAATGTAGTTGAAGGAGGAACCGTGCAAAAAAGGTAGATGAGTCGACGAGCAATACTAGATAACAATATACCAAACGCCACCTACGGATCCCCTAGTAGAGGAAGATCGTCTACATGCAAAACATCATCGGTAAATGCAACGTCAAGGTAGCTGAAACAAAATCCTCAAACCTTACTGGCACTCCTAGAATACGTAAACTGTCTGTCGATGTCATACATTCCTCTAGAAGTTGGAGATGAGGCAGAATGCCCAAAGGAGACCAAGTTGTACACTTTGACACCTTGACTCTCAAGCCTACAAGATGAAGCTCGGTAGTCAAGTAATCAAAGTCCTGCTTAATGTTATCTACAGGGTCCACAATGTATGTATCATCCGATAAGGAGGGAAACACACAACCGGACACGGCCAAAGCAGTAGACAAAAGAGCTCTATAATGAACCATGGTAAATAAGGGTCCTCCCAAAGGATCTCCCTGTTGAGTACCAGCGGTGGACTGTAGAACGGTGACTCCCTCTTCGAAAAAGCCATGCTAATAAAAAAGAGAAGAATATGAACCGTTGAAAGACCGTCTTTAAAGGAATGAGGTTTGATAGGTGTCCACCAGCCTCTCTAAGCTCTCTTAAAATGGATGCATGCAAGACGCTATTAAAAGCATTCTCAACGTCCACATGCAAGACAACCCAATCCGGATGGATATCTAGAAATGCTCTAATGTCCAACGATACCGCCTCACAGCCTTGTGGTGTGATGACTCCAAACTAATGTGGACAAAAATGCTCTTGGGAGTGTGAACAATGCCACAAGACAACGGAACGGCTGACTTATTGCAATAAGACCTCTCCAATACCAATCGGTCTGATGGCCCTAGTGTACTTCTCCATCGCAAGAAGCCGACTAGTACCCAGAGGCTGACTAACTCACAACAGAATCTCCCCTCTTGCAATTGATGCAGCCACCTTTAACAACTCCATGAAACCACTAGAAATATCATCCGTCTGAAAGTAATCTCGAAGATGCTCATATACCATCCCTAACAAACCCACTGAGGATAAGCGTAGGGCTATGCATAGAGAATGGGCAAATAATGATCTATCAAGACATAATGGCTCCTCTGGCTGATACTCCAAGACCTCTAATGATATCTCCTCGCCCATGGGTGGATATAGAAGGGTTAAGATGAAATCATCTCCTCAGTGGGACTAGCCATGGACAAAGGATGAAGGGCCCGTGCAGCCCCGCTATACTCCCCGACCTGCCCCAAGATCCAACACCTTCGCAATCGTGCCGAATCAGAAGTATCATGTGACTGAACCTGACTCCTAACCTTACGGTCCGAATGCACTCCGCTTTTGCAATGTAGCTCAATCCCTTGCTCGGAATCTCCAAAATCTAGCAGTCACCTCCCTCTATCCATCATGTTCCCCTCTAGTATAATGTACACACCATCATGGAAGTAGTAGAAACAGAAACTCCTCCATGAGATCACGAGCCAACCGATCGAGCGATAAGCAAAAAGCATGTCTAGCCTCGTCATGAAGTGCACGAGGAAGCCTATGGAATAAACATTAACATAGAAACCTAGTCAGAAAAAGCCCTAGAATCGAACTTGCATGGGAAGCTAACAACTTCCACGAAGACCGTCTAGCCTCGTCTTCCATTATACCAAGAATGCTCAACGAAGGAGTCGATGCAGTCTGCGTGTTCCCCGAAGTGACAAATACCGATGTCAATGTGACCGTCCTCCTCACATGTGCATCCCAAGTAGTCCAGTCATAATCTTTGTGCATCTTTCTCACGTGGGTCTTTACTCCTTGCAATGTAAAGAGACAATGACACTTCTAACATGGTATATCACGCACCGCTTTTGGCGGTCCCATGAGGAAAAGTGAAGCTATAGCTAGCACAAAGAGAAAGATAAAGAAACCTAGCACTCAATCATGTATCTAGTACCACCTGTAGAACCACAACCCCCTAACACCCCACCTCATATCGGAAAATGCTAACTATGAAAACTCTAAAATCTAAAAACACATAACTTTTTATTTGGATCTCCATAATTTTCCAACTAGGTTTCAAAAGAACCAATGCAAGAAAAGTAAAATACTTGAACCCAAAAAAAAACCTGACCCATATGTCTAATTGAAGAAAAATCACTCAAACACTAAAAAAAACAAAAAGACTCATATGTCACTTTATCATTATCCATAGTATTCAATTTAGATACCAATGAAACCTAAATTGAAAGACGAAGATAATGTACTATTCACTCTATATGTTTAGTAAAATATGACCACAAAATATAATACATTTTTCTACTCTTTTTCTACCTATAATCTCCATATCTTCCTCATATCTTGAACTAGCAAAATATAAAATATGTTATACAAAATAAAATATTACACATTTATTAATAAATATATATTACATAAATATTCACTGATTACATAATCACCTTCAGTTCAGCACCCGGGGGTGAATTCTACGGGACTCTCCCATGTGCCGTACTGGATTATCTGCTCCCGCGAGATACCAGGGGATTTGCTATAGTGCTGATGTTCACCAACAACAGCCAAGCAAAATGAATCCACGTAAGTTTACTTGACCTCAGGAAGTGTCTGAATTCGCCATGGTCAATCTTCCCCTCGAGTGCCAATCCTTCTACTGGCAGTCTGATGATATTCAGGCAGGAGGTCTGGTTTTGTACTTGAGCTTCCAGCCATGAAGCTCCCACCATAATTACCGCGTTTCATGTGAATAAGTGAAAGTTCGCAGCGGCGAAAGACCATAAAATATTTCCAAAGGCAACCACTAAAGTTCTTGGAATAGACGTCACTGCTCAGAATTGAATTGGGTATAATTTTCATCCCACGTCAATGGACATGCCCTAGAATATATGTTCTCCCGCAATGCTGCTCTGCGCTTTCTGTTTACCATCGTAGAATGCAAGGAATGGAACCACAGGATCAAGAACGATACAAATTAAATTGGCCTCGTTAGTGTTCTTAGCCATGTGGCTTTAGACTCTTGTGTTTATTCTCAGGAACGAAATCCGCTTGTTTTGCTCTCCCTGCCGTTGCCAATGCTATTTCGTGAATGGGAATCACGAGTTTCCAGCTCTAGATCTCGCTTCCCTCTCCTTCTTGTGAAGCGTTATCCTTGTGAGGCGTTCTCGCACCACTCCCCGTGACCAATGATCGACTTGTGGCGAGGTCGTCTTTCACTGCTCATTCCACTGGTTCCCGATTGAATTTGTAATGAACCACTCCGTGTTATCTCCCTTAAGGTGAAGAAACATCCAGGAGTGGCACAATCTCTTTAAGGAGACACTAAATAATAAAAACGGATGGTGGTAATGTTCAATGCCGGTTCTCAACTGGAATTGCGGATATTTTCTCATCCGTAAAGACGGCACTCACCGATAATAAATGGGAATACAGGATAGCGATTTGATGGTTCCTAGTCCTACACCAATTACCAATAAACCTTCAACAAAAGCCAAATCATGGAGTGAACGAAGCAACAAAGGTCCTGCTCATATCCCGTGTACTGAGACCAAAATAATTTACACCTGCTAGCAGGTGTAAGTTCGATTTTCACTTCAGTAGTTTACAGCGCACAATCGCCATGATGTGAGCTGCGACAGCCAGAATTTTAAAAACTCCTCATATGCAGCTACAGATATAGATCAACTTGTATATCACATAATCTGAATCTGAACCGTCTCCTGCGGATTGGTACCGACGGACCTAACAATTTGTTACCTTCTGCACGTATAGGAAGGCATTGACGAGGGATGTTATGCTGTCTGAGATGTCACACAGTTCTTTCTGTTGCACAGAGACTTCTGCTCCCCACAATATTGTGGCACCTACTACTAGTAAGAGGTGCCACAATATTTTATGAATTGGATTAGAAAGATTTTAATCCCGGAAAGATGAATATTGGTTTTACTATTAGAGAGTGTTTTAAAATTACTTGAAAGACGAGGAGGATTGCCTTTAATTCAGATCTTAAAAGCAATTTTTTTTTCATGTAAAAATATGACAATATAAATATTAATTTTTTTCGTGAGAATTCGATAACAACAAGGATGAATTGTTATTGCCTAATATGTTTTTAAAAATGAGATATTTGGGAGAGAAGGTCGAGTATATTTGTGTGTTTTTTTATACAGTTGTGAAACTTGTGTTTTGTGCTATGATTTGCAGAATTTTAATCTGGTGCCAAGCCTTGCTGATTATTAGAAGAAAAATGATTTATAATATGTTGATTTTCTAGGGCCATATGTGTATTGTGTGCTAAGAATGTTATTTGATTTAATAGTGGAGTGAATGTGATTGAAGGAACGTTGTGGATGCACGTGAGTGGGTCAAAATTTTGAGAGCACATAAGTACACTTGTGATATTATGTTTTGATGACGTGTGGGTCTAAACTGTGAGGGAATATACTAGTATTATGTGTGTGCATTTGTTTTCGCATGTTGTGTTGCATATAGGATGTGTGAGGCATATTTATTGTTGGACTTTGTGTAGTTTTGCTTGTACGAATTTTTGTAACCTAGTGGATGTGTTTTGTATCATGATGGTAATGGGGGCTAGGATATGGTAACTATTATTTGTATTTATCTTTTGATGGCATATAGCCTGGAGAAATTGCATTCCATCCCCTTGCACTTATTATTTGCATTTCTTATCAGGTTTTCTATATAATGTATGTTTTTTTATCATATTGATCTCGGCCATAAGATTGTGTTGGTGTGTTCTAGGGGTTCTTGGTTAGGGTGTGGGGATGTGAGGATGACATGCTAGAGCGTTGTTGGTTTGATTCAAATATTATAGACAGCAAGAGCGGAACTTTAAATAGTAAGGTACCCGAATGAACCCCACCTAGCGACGACTCCAAGAACATATGTTTGGTACAATATGTTAGCATACCTTTGCTACATAAGAATCACGTTTTTGGCCGTCTACTTCATACTGCATGTGATCGAACACACTGGAAGCAGAGAAAGTTAAGTGCTCTTGGCGGGTGGGTCCACTAATGCGATGACTTTCGAAGTTATACTGAATTTAAATTAGTCCTATGGAGGTGAAACTACCCTGTACCAACGACAGTTGCAGAATATACATGCAAATCTGCGCGTTACAGCCTTCAGCGTTGGGTGCTTCTAGTTTAAAGCCTTGACGACGACTGACATTTACCAATGCTCCAAACTCATTATCTCTATTGCCCTGAATTTCAGTTGGTTTCTGGTTACTTGGTCCTAAGCCTTTTTGCAAGCACTTCATCTTTAATATGCTATATCATATATTACATACATCGTTGAAAAAACATATAGGTTCGAATAAGTGGACCTCGACTGGTGCAAATGGAAGAATGGCCGGAAATAAACTTGTCAATAACTGCTTCTGAGATTGTGAAGACCCCCCTGGCAGTCTTTGGTCCGGGAACAGAGCACTTTGCTGTATACAATTTACAAGTGATTATGTCAGGAAGGTTCTATTTGCAGAAGGCGGCGGATCAGTTGAGCATGTGAGTTCTGCCATCATCACTATTTAATTTACACCATGTCTCATTTCGTGGAGTATGCTTGTGATAGGTGTTGAACAACCTAGAGTGAAACGATTAGAGTGTCTATGAGGATGACTAAAGCTCCTATCTTCCTTTTGTATATCTGTACTGGATATTCTCCCTCATTACCCTGAACCTCATCCACGGCATATGACCAGACAGACCTCAGAATCAACTGCGCTAGCTCTCGCTCACCCTCTGCTCTATTACTTTTCTTTGTCAGATGGATATAGAAATCTATCCTCGTACACGGCGATTCAAAATCTGAAATCAACAAAGTTCCTTGTTTCTGCTGCAAAGGAAACATGCCTCAGCGAAACTTTTCTCACCATCGCCGATCTCGTGCAAACTTTCTGGAAACACATGTTGGATTTCTTAACGACGAACCATACTCTCTGAATGTACGCAGTCCATGGAGTGGCCAACCGAAGAATACTGACTAGAAATTCGATTCCCTCTATGTATTGTAATCAATAATAATCTGACTTCATCGTATGACCAGAAAAAATATTTGCATCACGTCCGTTGAGCAGGGTTATTTTCTTAAGTGCGATAGACTTTTGAAAAGTTTCGTTATTGGTTCACATCGACAGTGAGCTATCAATTGAAGTATCATCTGAGTCTTCTTCTGCAAAGCATCCGTGTGCTAGTGGAATACTTCTTTCTTCCACTCTGAACACATTCAAAAATTTTGGAGGTCAACGTTAGGGTCTGCAACAAATCTTCAGCGGTTGTGCTTGTATAAAAGCCAATGCACAGACCACTCATAATCATATCCATTCTATTTCTGTAGCTTTAGCCGAGGAAACGCCTTACTGGATTGTGAAACTTTTGCAATCAGATAAATTTGTCTGTCTTCAGTTTGATTGGCTCTTGTGGACTAATTTCAGGGAAGAAGCAAGTTTTTGGATTCCCTGTTTCCTTTGTTACATCAATCGTGAAGCTGATGAAGTATTTACGATGGGAGAATCCCATCTTTCGCCCTAGCGGACTTTTGGCCAGCATCGGAAAACCCGACGCGTTGGATTATGTCGATCGCGTATTTAGTGCTCGATACATACTTTTGGATGAATGTTCTCAATCCGAGCCTTGCTGGTGACGAGAGCTGTAAGCAAGAGGTTTATCAGGTGCCAGGTGTGCGAGTATGGGCTTGGCAAAAGCAGTTCCTGCACGAATCTCGAAAATTCAAGTAGAGTGGATGGGTTCTATGAGATCACAAAAGATAAAGCGAGAAGTTTTTGTCGTGGATGAGATTGGCAATGATCCCGGAATGACGCCTCGTACATATCTCGATATCAGCAAGGTGAGTCGCCTTCAGCATATATCCATCATAGGATTTAGCAACTCCGACCAACTTTGCTACCTCATTGGACCATGTTCCAATACACTTTTACCTAGATGAGTCTCGGATGATCCATGTCAACCACTGGAGGAGAGGAACAACATGGTGAACGTTTACAGCGTGGTTTTGTGTGCAGCCGAAATCCGTTTACGAGACATGAAATGCAATCGTATTGCCTCCTTGTGAATGCCAAAGGCATATTCATAATAGCTGCAGAAATTCAAAAAGGATCTACGTTCGTAGAAATTACCTTCATTCCTATCCTACGTTGTATAGATTTTCTATTTGAATTAGGAAATCTATATATTAATATGTTTATTTAGGGTTGGGTTGAATGCTCAGGAGGTTCCAGAGTGCACTCAAATAATATGAAGTGAATTCATAAAATGACTACTCTCTACAAAAAATTAAGAATGGTACTGAAGAATAATTAAGTACCCAAGACACCAAGTTAGCAGTCAATCTCACGAATGCTATGAGATAATCATAAATCTTAAGTTTCACATATAAACACACTAAATTATACAGATTCCACATCCATTGACATATATTTCACTGGCTACCAAGGATTCAAAAGTATTGGAAACTATCTTTAGATGTGCTCTTAAATATTTGGAGCTTGACTATTCCAAGTGGATTTGTCAATATTTCAGGCAACTGATCAGTAGATGGGACATGCAGAATCTCTACAAAAATTTTCAATGTAGATTACAGCGTATTGCCTTACATGGTTTTGAGTTATTTTAACCATATTCATGTTATTACAAAAGATTTTATATGCCGGAATGCCAAGACCTGTCCAGAAAATCCTAGATACCTCTTGCAAGTCCTATATTCTCTGCCTCTGCTGAGTGTTGCTAGGGTTATTGCTTTCACTACCCGATGGGTGTTCTCCTCCGAAACACATATCAAGACGATTATTCTTCCGGTGAAACAAACCTCCAGACTCGGAACCCATGCGAGCGATCATCCTAATATTTTCGCATACCATCAGTATTTTGAAGTCGCCTTGTTCAGTTTCCCAGTTCAAGTTTGAAATACTTCTTGGTGTGACTAAGGACACCTTTCCCGTCCTTGAGATGTCGTTGTTTGATTAACGAGCATCTGGCACATGAGCAGACTCCAACCATCAAAATGAATTTCACCAATGGCAAGATCAAGCGAGCTTGTCATTATGTCTGTGCCAACTTAGGTCAGAAAACTGAGAGAAACTTCTTAGACTCTTTTGTCCCTATTATACCCTCCGTCATATTCCAGGAAATCTGGCTTCTCACTTAGGCTAATGAAGAGTGAAGAAAAGTGAAGTCCAAGGGAATGCGAATGGTCACAAGGCTCGTTGCATAAAGACCCGAGGACTGAGGACACGGTTGGAAGCGAAACAGCCCTCCTCTGCTAAATTTTCTAAAGGATTATATATATTCCAAAGGGGCCTTCTTTGGGTGTCGCTTTTCATGCACTCTCGGTGAACTAGTCCAACAATTGTCTCATGCCAAGAACTTTTACTCTATAATTGCGTTCGTATTCTTCTAGATCGATGTATACCAGGGATGCTGCTCAAGTTTTGAGGGTAGCACTGAATGAGATATTCGTGCATAAAAAGTGGAATTGTTAGCTCGTAGCCAGATGAAGATCAGAATTCTTGGTGACAACAGAAAAGCTTTCTCTTTGCAGTATATTTGGGACTATTTAGTTGACGCATTGCAGATGTTCAAGATTATCAACCGGAGACTAGTCCTTGTATCTTCATTAATCTTATTATTTTCCATCCACGCAACAAAATTTCAACTGCTTGATACTTTGGGTTATCGAAGGACACATCCAGGTCTTAGAGCATACTCTACACTATGATGCGATTTCGTTGCAACTAGAAGCTAAGTTTTAGATTTTTATTTTAGACCTTGGAGATGTAGTGAATTCAGGTTGGAGATTTCTCTGTAGAGATCCAGAATTGAAACGAACTCTACATTTTAGAATGTAATCCACCATCAAGATGGGTCAATTGATAACGATTTCATTTATATTATGTCATTTGAAGTATGAGACAGAAAATCAATGAAACGTTATACTCAAAGAAGTTTTCCACATAATTTCTGTGGTACAGTAAGTGTTTTTTGTATATAATTACAATATCTATCAAATTCATCAATGAAAAAAAATCAAGTCTGATTTTTTTTTACAATAATGGCAGTACATAGTCTTCAAATTATCAGTTATAGTTGGAATGAAAATCAATTATTATCCGTTGACGATTATCATATCATTATAACAAAATTAATCATTTTATTTAAAACTGTGTAAAATAATGAAAATATAATCAATACCTAGGAAGTGCATCATTTACGCTTCTTATGAGTTATGAATAACAGTACATTGTATGTCAATGTACTGTTATTCTGTGAAAATTCACTTAATATTCTGGTCAAAGTTTTGAGTACTTTGAATATGATGCGCGTGAAAAGAAACACCGGAGATCTTCTTACATGAAGTAGATTCAATTTGACGTGTATTCAGTTGGTTACTATCAAATGGCATTGCACTTGAAGTTCATTTAGAACGGTTTTTGTGCCACTAAGATTTAACAATTCTATCCCTCTGAGTTTAGAGACCATGGGTTTTTTCCTTTGTGACTCAAAGGTTAATGTCTTTGGTAAGTCACTTCAAAGATCTTAAATTTCTTTCTCACAAAATCTTAATAAACCTGATCAGATAAATCACCTTCCCTTATTAGCAACGATTACATTCGAACTAAATTTTGTTTAGAAAATGTATTAATTTCAATAGAAATAATCAAAAATTGTAGAGAAAAATATTTTTTAAATTGAATAATTGGAACTTATAATATCCAAGTCTTATCTCTAAAAAATATGAAGATCATTAAATTACTTTTAAAACAAACTAAGAAATAAGTCTCAATCAAATTCATGTTTCTAAAAATATACATTTACTGATTGAGTGATTTTACAGTTCAAATGAAGATCCCAATAAATATAATAAGTGACATATTTATCAGTGAAAACTTAAAAAGAACAAGGAACGAAGACTTTATGTTCATAAAAAAATAAAAATCGCTTAATTTGTAAATATTATGATAATTAATATTTAATTTATTTTCAAAAATATCATTATGATGTAAATATTTATAAATAAGTTAAAATTTAGATTACAAGTATTCGAATCAAATTATTTTTTATTTATAAAATTTATATATATGATAACTTTATTCTATCAAAAAATATCTTTTGATTATTTTTCTTTAATTTTAAATAAAATAAATTTACAATAATAAAAATAAAATTTTAAAATTATTTTTTAAGTTTAATTTTTTGGTAAAAAATATTATTATTTTCAATTATTTTTTTTAAATCTGATTTTTTATGTGTAATATTATTTATGTTATTTTTTATTTGTAATATATTATATGAAATAAATAAATATAATATTTAGTGAAATCATATAAAATGTTACAAATTTAGATAAGATCAAAGTACATTAATGAGATGTGTCATGCACATACATATCGCATCACAACAGACATTGCTGTCACATCACAACACATAAATCCTAAACCCTAAATCTTTTCTACTCTCAAAATGTCCACAAGGACACTCCGCTCATAACCATAGCATAAAAGAGAGATTACAGTCAGGCCTAACCCACTTTGTGCTTCAAAGACTTTAGGTTCTCGCACTATCTACTATCCACCATAGCCACACTCTCAAAGTCTCAACTTCGAAAATTGGCCTCCAAGGAGCCCTAATTCAAACTCTACCCCTTGAGCCCTAGGACCCCTAATGGCGCTGTCAGCCCTAACGCCAGTCCCAGTGCGAATAGCGCTAACTACACAACCGGCTCTAACTGCTGTATCTGCTCGTGCATACACGCACCTACATAACTAGAGATGCTACTACATAAGTCATGACAGCTGTCATGCACATACATATCGCATCACAACATACATTGTTGTCACATCAAACATCACAACACATAGATCGTCATACACCAACACAAGTGCACCACAATCGCCCCCCCTAACTCGCAGTTAGGTCCCTCTAACACCAGGTAGCCATCTAGTCCATAACATGATATGTCCTTTGTGGGGCTAAGATCAGGAGGCCGGGTGCTACAATGCCCCATTGTTAGTCGCCTATCTGCAATCTATATCATGTAACGGTTAGACATGTTTGCCTGCTAAACGCATCGAGGACATCTCCATCGCCCACTGGGCACCGCATTGAGAGGAGGTGTCAAACATGACATATGCCATCCTCGCGAACAAGAATCACAAATCAACATACAAAAAGCGCTCCACCAAATGATCCACATAATATGCATCTCAAGCCCGCTCGCACAACTGCTAAGCTTGGATCCACTGTACCATCAATATTTGAAAGGTGATATGGCGCACAATTACGCACATGATCCTTCCAAATCACACCATCACGATCCTCCAATTCCAAAACTCCAGAAGGTAAAACCTCACGTACTCGTGGAATCGTGCGACTAGCCGTAACATCCAATGTGATCGATGCACTCTGCTGAAAGTAAACGTAATCACCAACAAGAAATCTACAAATTGAAGGTCGATATCCACCTCCTCGGATGGTAGCATAACGCAAAGTATCTCTATGCTGAGCAATAGCCAGGTTCTCAAATGCCATGGGCATGACTCTATGGAAGAGTTATGCCTTTTGAAAAGACACCCTAACCCAAACATCCAAGTCCAAGACTTCACCTGACTCTCTACGGATAGCTGCAGGTAAGTCTGGATCTCTACCATATAATAAAAAGTACGGTGAGAATGACGCTAGAGATGTTTGTCGGCTGAATCGATAACCCATGACCAACCATGGTAGTTGGATGTCCTAGTCTCCCAGATGACCTTTCTCCAAGCCAAACTTTTGCAGTCCTCTTTTCACCATCTAAACAACTTGCTCTGCTAGATCATTAGCCTCAGGATGATCTCTTGAGGTGGTACGATGATCGATCAACACTCGATCACACAAAGCCTGAAACTCGTCCAAAAACTCAGTACCCTGATCAGTCAACACTTCTGCTGG
Organism: Marchantia paleacea; assembly: GCA_014180765.2. Taxonomy (NCBI): domain Eukaryota; kingdom Viridiplantae; phylum Streptophyta; class Marchantiopsida; order Marchantiales; family Marchantiaceae; genus Marchantia; species Marchantia paleacea. The sequence continues at coordinate 1,132,384 of MUAA02000019.1, read as the reverse complement.
TGCACCAAATCGACTAAGCACTGCAGCTAAGAACGCATAAGCTGTTCCCTCACTTGACTTGTCGGGCAAGGCCACCAACTCAATCCACTTGGAGAAATGTTCCACCATGACCAACACATATCGATGATGTCGTATAGTCAATGGCAAAGGTCCTGCAAAATCCAAGCTCCAACGATAACCAAGTCCCATAATCGGTAGAGGATGTAGTTATGGTGTAGGGGCATTGAATGATACACGAACACGATCACATACCATACATCTCGCCACAAATTGCTGCACCTCAGTTTGCATACCTCTCCACCAATAGTGACTTTGAAGTAAGCTATATGTCCGCTTTACTCCAAAATGACCTAACTCCTCATGAGCATGTCTGATCAACTGTGCTCTCTGAGATGGAAGTGGCAGAACACGAATGCTGCCATCTTCCCATACTCGAAGAAGGTGTCTACCTTCCCATCTGAACCGTCGAGCTCTCTGTAAAACTCGATCCCGCTCCTTTGCACTCAAGGTGCCCAACAAAGCACCTGTACAAAGATACTCCAACACCACCATGTCATCATGGATGTCTCGGTTTACCATCAAACCATCCTCAATCTCAGCGTCCAAGGCTAACATATATGCTCTTTGACCCAAGAGAGATATCATATAGCTCTCAAGCGCCAACAAACTCAAAAAGGCAAATGCATGCCAACCCGGCACCATCTCCTCATCAGTATCACCGTGCCATCGAGCATCGGTTTCGTCAACTTGACTTATACATGGGTTTTGACTTAATCCATCTGCATCATGGTTCACCACTCCAGGTCTATGAACAACCGTGAAATCATACTCATGTAGTATAAGAGCCCATTGTGCAAGCTTTCCTGTAAGCTTGTCCGATTCCATCAACCATTTCAATGGTTGATGATCAGTGATGAGAGTGAAGGAGAACCGTATACCTCCTAGGTGAACCATATACCTCCTGGGTATATGGTATGACTCAAGTACTCTACCTGCTTCTGAAAGAACTTACACTTTCCAGGATGCAACAGGAGACCATGAGCAATCAGTCGCTCAAATACCTCCTGCAAATGTATCTCATGCTCCCTCACTGTAGCACTATACACTAGAATATCATCGATGTAGGCTCTGGCACAATCAAGTCCGGCTAGGATCCTATCCATCACTCTTTGGAACTCATCATGTGCATTCTTCAACCCAAATGGTAAGAACCTCCACTGATACAACACATCCTTGCCATGCGAATCAATTGCCAAAAAGGCTGTCTTGGCCTTATCCTCATTCGAATCCGCAACTGATGATATCCCGCTCGTAAATCCAATGTTCTAAAAACCTTTGCATGCCCAACTGCATCAAAGATCTCCTCAGGTGTAGGCATAGCATATCGATCAGATTTTGTCTATCGGTTGATAGATCAGTAGTCACCACACATGCGTCAATCTATATAATTACCATGTATATCCTTCTTGACTGACATCGCCACAGCAGAGGCATACTCTCCATATGATATCTCCACTAATCTAGCCTCAAGAAGGTCTTGACACCTACTTTGTATCAGATCTCTCTCCATATCATTGTATAGATAGGGACGACAAAAGACTGGTGCATCTGTTGTCAAGTCTATCCATATGCCAGGTCCCTTCAAATAGCCTAAATCCTTCATACAAAAGGAAAAATAGTTTTTGAAACTCCTCAGAAACCTCCGCACCCTACGTCTTTCTTCTCGTGTCACTTTGGGACCAATCTCAATATCCCAAATCTCCTCTCCATCGACACTAGAGATAGAAGACGTAGTATATGGTTGCTAAATGACAACCTCTTGAGCAGAGAGCTTTTTCTGCTCTCTCATACCAGGCTCCACTATCTCAGTGTGAACAACTCATGCTGCTGTAGTTGTAACCTCTTGTGTTGTATCACAAAGGTCAAAAGTAGTAACCACCGCCTGCTCCGCGCAAAAAACCAGCTTTTGCCTCCACCGTGTCAGTAGGCAAAGAGCTTACCAATGGTCTTGTAGTCATACATGTGGATCACATGCGTCTCTGCTCAGCCAATCCAAGGCTCACAATCCATGTCAAACAGTTTAGGTTCATTGCCTGACCCAACATCTGACGTCGTGATGCCTTTGACAATGTAGGTACTGCTGTAGTACCGGTACAAAATCCCATAACTCGCTCTCTCTCTTCAGCGTTGGGTTCCACCAACCGCTGCAAGGGAGAATCCCATACAAGTCCAGGTCCTCCCTCTCTGTAAGCATGGGAAGCTGGGTAACTCAACAACGTGGGTAATGCAGCTTTGGGCTGACCCACAAGGTTCACCACTGCTATGGGTGACTTGTCAGCATAGACCACTACCTGGGAGTGTCTACCCACATCCAAAATACTCTCCACTGTGAGATGTGAGGGCCTCTCCACTCCGTCATAAGCTCGCAATAAAACCTCCCTTGGAAGAAGGTTTGTCCACCACATACGTGGACAGTGTGCACGAGATCCTACTCTCGCTACATCCAACAATACCACTGGTCCAATCCATGACCGCACCTGATGTGCACTCGTCATCACCCGTGCACGTGGATCACCCAACAAGGGAACATTCTCCAAAATGTAAGCCGGAGAATAGATCTGCTGTGACTGGAGAGAACGTAACACACGTAACATCTCCCAAAACATGCCCGGAACGTGAATCCTGTAGCCCATGACCATTTCCAACACGTGTGTGTCCCTAACATGGTCATCCAACAATAACCAAATGTATGTTGCCATGCTGAGCAAGGTCTTGCACCTCCAACAACGAAATATCTGACGGCAAGGCCTGCTGATATCCTTGAACTGCCAACACTGGTAGAAGATCTAGATATCTCCGCACCAGCTGTGCCACATGGCGTAATGAGATGTGTCTTGCAATCTCATCTCGCTCCACATACAAGTATCGATGTACTTTCGTATGCCGGGCGCAAAACAAGAACCAAACTGTGCTAATCACTCCAAACAGATCTAGCACACATATACCCTCCTCTGGATACTGCCAAGCAATAAGCGTTGTATCTAAAGGTGACAACATAGTGGAAGTGGGAATAACTTCCTTCGTCTCCTCCCCCTCTCCGGAGCAAAAACTCACTCCAAGCCTGATGTATGAGCTGATCAACCATCTGTTGTAGCTGCATACATGAAGTACCTAGTGTTCCATCCAACGTGGATGACACAACTCCACTAAGACTTGGCATGATAGTCACATCGTCTCGACCATGACTATCATGAGCATCCATGTTACCCTCCAACAAATCATCATGCCAAGTAACACAAGTACTGAAGGCTGCAACATACGCCAAACCTCCACTTGGTAAAAGCTTAGAACCTATGATGAATCGTACAGGTAATCGACTCACTCGGCCCTCGCTAGATTGCCAACCTGGCCGATAAGAGGTTGTCTCCTTCCAATAATCAATGCTAAACCCCATCGGGTATAACACTGCCGCACCCACCAATATATCATACGACTCTACAAGTGTAACCACATCACGTGCTCGCGTTGTAGAGCTATCTGTGACATGATCCGGTTGCACTTGCACAGTCCACGTCATCCGGGTGATGTATGGTGTCAGGGCATCACTAGAACCTCCAAGAGATGTCTGAATCTCGAATGGACATCTCTCCGCATCGGTCTTTCGCAAACCAAGACCAAGCAGTGCATCCTTACCCAACATAAGGGGTTGTGCACCATAATCCAACAACACGCATTGAGGTCGATAAATCTTTCCTGAAGGTCCGACCAAACAGAAGACACCACTTCTGTTATCCAACATCACCGCACTTGGTGACAGCCTAGTACGCTCGTATCCTGGCCTCGCCGATAACTCCATCATTCGAGCGGCAACAGCTTGCCAAGTTCCACTAGTAGCTGTCCTGATCCCATGATCAACACTACTAGAAGCAACCAACATATCTTCTTTGTTTTTGCAAAGTGTGGCTACCAATCGTAGTACATGGGATGATGACACCCCCAACGCCAATAAATCCTTGGCCGAGAAAACAGGAGAATGAACAAGAGTCTTTGCCGCCCCCAACATTGCGCTCGATGCTTCCTCAGACGATGTTGATGGCTGATCCCTACTTGCTCCATCTCCAAGTACATCCACATTGGCTTGCACCCTCATCTCTCCAATAGATTGTCTAGGAGCCATGGATGAGGTGTTCAATGCCTCGGACAATGTGAAAGACTGAGGAAGTCTAACCTGTTGGCTAGTCTTCCCTCTTTGTGGATCCAACTCCACATATGCTCCTCTAGACTCAGTAGTATGTGTCGCACTACAAGTCGCAGCAACTGCACATGGTTGTGTCGCTGCGCACATGTACTCCACAACATCTCCATCATATGATGAGGCACCAGCTCCAGAATCTGATCTTTGTTTGACTATAGCCATACTTGCTATCTTCTGCTCCAACTGCTCCAATCGAGATGCCATGTTCACCTCATGACTAGCCTCATGGGCTAACACTTGAGTAGGGGCTGGTCCTCTACCACCACCCCTGCCACCTTGAACTCCTCGTCCTCTTCCAGGAACTGCCATGGCAACTCTTGTTGATCCTAATTCTGGATGGAGATCAAAACATAGATCCATCATGTGACCATGTCTATGACAATGCTCACATGATTTTAGTCCAAAAGGATCCATCCTTCGACCTTGAAGTCAATCCTTCTTGTGATGAGGTCCACCACATGTCCAACATACCATCCCAACAACTGATTGTTAATCTGAAAAGGATGGCAATGGTCTAGATGTTGCACCTTCACTACTCTGTCCAGATGGTCGAAACTGTCCCACATGTCTACCATAACCACTCCGGGTTTGTGTTATAGACTAGTAACATGAAGACGTTGATGAAGATGCTGAATCCTTGCTGAACCCAAAGAATCACTACCCTCTCTTCTTGCATGTTAAGATCAATACGCTCAGCAAGACAAAACACAATGGCCAACGTAGATGATGTCTCTTGTATTAAGGTAGCATCTCTCACTCTACGTCTCAACTCCCTATCCAATATCCCATACCAATATTGGACAGCTTGTGCCTTTGTCACCCCATGGGTAACACTGATCAACCAACGCATTCGGGTATACGTCTCTCGAAGACTCTCCCCAATCTTCCGTTGAAACTTCTGCAAGCCTCGTAGCTTGTCAGTTCTCACCCCTTGGTAGTCTCTCCTCAACCGTGCAAAGAACTCCAGAATAGGGTTGAAGGTTGGAACCTCTGAACTCTTCCCAACTCTACTAGCTCCAACCGTATCATCAGTGCTAGGTACATAGGATGAACTCGCACCTCCAAACACTGTACCAAAAGTAATAGAGATGTAGTTTGGAGACCAGTATTGTCTCCAAAACTCTATCTCCTCAAGGTGTTCACGCCAAAACTCATGATAATTATCCATCGGCAGACCCTCCAAATGCTAGAATAATCCCTTCCAAGCCATAAACGGACTGAACAACGCAGAGTTGCGCATCCGTTGTAAATCACACCATGAGTCAAACTCCTGGATGAAGTCATCCAACTCAATAGTGCCAACTGTACCCGAATATCGTCTAGGACCCTTGGTGGCCCCATAGATATCGTGCATGTCCCACAACAACGGTGTGGATACACAATCCAAGATATCACAAAGCTCAGCTCCATCACTCTGTGAAACCAAATCGAGTCTTACATGAACCTCAAAGGCCAAGGTTGGTACCGCACTCCGCTACGGGTGCACCCAATGCTAACGCGAGCAGTCTCTCCTCCGGAACCTCCAGAGAACTCCATTGTGACACCAATGTTTCACCTCCACAACCGTACAAAAACAGGTCCCCAACTGAACCAAAGAACAATAATCAGAACCAAAAACCATAACAGAAGGTACCCGAGGCACCACAAGGTGCTAACACAAGGGCAACCTGAAACCTGCCATCACCACACTGCACTCACCCGGTCATGTGTCCGCAAGTCCTGTCTCACTGGAGAGAAACATGGATAGTCTGACTGGTCCGCAAATCCAGCCTCACTATCGACAAAGACACGTGAGCTCCAACACTCCAAAAAACAAAGCACCAACACAAACAAACGTGGTGCACAAACAGGAAGCAAAGATGGAGGTATATCAATCACAAGAAACATAAAGAACAATACTTCATCTCAAAATCATCCATCAAAGGGGTCAAACCAACCCATCCCATACTGACATAGCCTCAGAAGGGCATTTAAAAACACAAAAACTTGATTTCGGAGGTCTTATGCTCTCCGGATCGATAAACTAAGACTAGCAATTTGGCTGTATAAGGCGTTGCTACCTAACAAAAAAAAAATTTTTCGCAAACGAACGCCGTTTGAAACTTCTGCGGGACTCTAAAAATCTTCAACTTCGATTTCAGACCCCTAAACGTCCAAATTTTGCAATTCTGACACCGCCAGCCTTGGGACAGACGTCCCTACCCCCGCGCAACAAACTTTTCATAATCTATCACCCCATCAAATTTCAGATCAAACGTATATTGTATGATAATCTGATAGTCTACTCCTACTATTTTCGACCCGAAAACTTCGAAAAATCAAATCTTGGACTTCCATCACTTCTGTCTGAAATATTTTTAGGCCAATCTCAAATTAATGCTCCAAGACAATTATAAGCATCGACCCACTTTGTCAATTTCCAGCAGCGCTTCCGCCCTCAAAAATTCCCGATTTGGATTTACACTAAAATAAAAAATACATAAATTTGAAATCGATAAGATCCACCTCAAATCGACTCTACTTCTAGATCACCACCATGGACTGCACTCTAGCAACGCCCTGCATGCTCAACAGCCAACGGATTGAAGCTACCATCAATCCAAACCGCCAAAACACTTTCAGCGCTCCAAGAACTCCCACTTCTCACCACAGAATCCAATTTGAGTTTTTGAAGTAATCTTTTCTACTCTCAAAACGTCCACAAGAACATTCCGCTCATAACCATAGCATAAAAGAGATATTATAGTCAAGCCAAACCCACTTTGTGCTTCAAAGACTCCAGGTTCCGCACTAGCTACTATCCACCATAGCCACACTCTCAAAGACTCAACTTCGAAAACTGGCCTCCAAGGAGCCCTAATTCGAACTCTACCCCTTGGGCCCTAGGACCCCTAACAGCGCTGTCGGCCCTAACGGCAATCCCAGTGCGAACGGCACTTACTGCACAACCGGCTCTAACTACCGTATCTGCTCTGCATACGCGCACCTACATAACTAGAGATGCTACTACATAAGTCATGACAGATGTTTGCTCAATGTTGAGCATTCTGAAATATTTTCAAATTTTGGATGTGTTTTCAAAATCAAACATCAAAACTACATTGATTAATACTTTTAAAATGTTGAAAATCTTAAACTGTATACTGGCATAATTCTAAGATATATTTTTATTAACTTCATCTATTTGTTATCATATACATGGAATATAAAAACATTTTTGAACACAAAAAAAGATAGATTTGTTTGGTTATCATGTAGATGTGAGGTTTAAATTAGATTTTTTTCACTTTGATTCTCTAATTAATAAGATTTAAAAGGTATAATAATTTTTTCATACTTATTTAAAAAAATGAGTACGATATTTTTTCAATTCTTGGTATATTAATTGCAGTTTAAAGTAATAATTATATCTAATCAAAATGTTTAAGGTTGATTGTTGTTTATAACAGTGAATCAATGATAACTTAAGTTCATAACTCTTAAAAGAATATGAAAATACCAATCAAAGCACTTGAGAACCCTTCGATTATTCTATTGGTGAGTATTTTGAATTATAAATCTCAATTTATATTAGAATAATATAATATATACAATGTGTAACTTAGATGATTTCTGTGTTGTTAAACAAAACATTTTTTTCCCCGATTAATGATAAGTTAGAGTTTACTCAATGAACAATAGTTTGATTGTGAGATAAATGCAAAATCTATCCACTTTCACTTGATACATTAATAAAAAAAAAACTCTTTGCTTAAAAAAATTTAATCCCAAGAGTAATAAAGTGAACTATTACAATTTACATTAATACTATCATATCAAAGATGTGTAAGAAAGAAAACACATTTCAGAAATGAACTGGTTCTTTTTGCACGTGTGAGGATTATACAAAGATTGCAAATTACATCCACATCAATGTTTTTATTACTTAGTCTTGATGAGATTAATAAAGGGAAAATTATTTAATATATTGAATTTTCCGTTTTTAGGTTCGTTGACACTAATTATGACTGTTTTAACATGTTGTCAAACTGTGTTCATATTAACGTTTCACGAAAGACTCTACTCGCATAATGATCAATGATTTAAGGATAGATTTGAACAATTCAGGTCAAATCGAAGATAATAATAAATAATAATTCAAGAAAATAATAATTTAGTTCCTAAAGTAATATATATTTAAAGGTAAACCCATTTCTACAAAGTGCACTGCTTCTTGATCTTTATTCAATTGTTTTGAAAGTAGGCAATTAATCACAAAATATATCACAAATCACAAGCTGGATTAACATCATTAACGCCTCATGACTATGTTGCTTGAAAATCTGAAGACTTAGTATTGATATATGTGTATTGGTAAAGAGGAGATAATAGCATTAAAGGGATCCTTAACCTTGAATAATTAAGAAATTTTTGGACCTGTAAATTGTTTTTTATATAGAACAAATGTCAGGGCGGAAGTATATTGTGTCACTTTTCATCATTTCGTAATTCTGATGAAGCCAACTTGTTTTCATATGGCTCAGCGGATATTCATGTTTATCCGTTCAGCCATCACCCACTGGACTAACGTGGTGATTTGCTAGCAAGGGAGAATCTGTCACCCTCCGTGGGTGAAAAACAAACTGGGAACAGGGAATGCACAACATCCATGACCATATTTAGCTAGCAGAAGAAACTGCCAGAACATAATCATCTGCTGGTAGAAACAAGAGTCAATTTTGGAGGGAACGCCGCAACTTCTTTGTTCCAAAGTTCGAGTTCACCGCGGTTGCGATGACCACAGTTTGATCAATTTCAAGATTCCTCTTCGAAGACAGGGCACCGAGATATGCATCTGATCTTACCGAGGTCTCATGAACATCATACGGTAGAGTAGCGCACCATATTCATCGCGTCAATAGCAACATACCGGTATATGAAGCTTACAATGCCACCGAGAAAGCCCGGAAAACTGGATTCTTGGTTCTGTTGGAAAAGCCAGACGACGACTTTGAGTGAGAAAACAATCAGGAAATAATAAAACAGTAACTGATTCTCTCTATATGAAAGGGCCAGTGAGGCAGACTGGACTTGACAGCAGAGAATGACTACGTTTACTCATCAGCTTTCGCAAACTGACGTCAGATTGAGATTTGCAGAATGACTTGAGATTTCCTTTCAGCTCGTATTAGGTGGTAGTTGCTTACTTTGTGATCATGAAAGCCATGCACGAATGTTTTGTTTTGTAGCGTATGGGGAATGTAAATTCGTTGTCAAGGTATATGCTGGGGCGGCATGGTAGGAGGACCTGCCTGCAAACTTGGCAAGTCTGATCCACGATTTTATGTAATAACAGTGATACATGTAGTACCTGTGCACATCAATAGCCGCAAGTGAAAAGCTTTGTCGCAGCTGCTTGTGTGTTCAAGAGGCAACCAGTAACCTATGCTGTATCGTTTCAAAGATTATTGAGAATGTGAGATAGTTTGTTCTTGGTGTGGGGATTTACTGACAATGTTGCGCCCAGATGCAACAGGGATTGCCGTCACTGAAGGCGTATGATTACCACGGCATTGCTCTTTATTCTTCAATAGGTCTTTACTTCATTAACTCCACAAGTGGAGATGTAACAACCTGACAACTTTGATATATGAATGTTCGGATCAATCTGTTCCATCATTCGAAGCAGGTATTATAATAAAGATGTCTCGCTCCACGGTAGTAGGTATCTAATGATGAATCACAGTGAGATAATAATTAAAGAACCGATTTAGACGCCGACAGTTGTACGCTAACAGCTGTAACGGAATACATCAGCTATGGTCAGTTATAACGAATCAGCGACATCTTTGTCTCATACGTTAAAGTTGCAACTCATCTTTAAGTACCACTGAGGAGTGCAGAGTACTAGATTGAAGAACCAGGAAAATTATACTCGAACTTGAACCAGATCTTTCAGAAACCTCAAATTTTCCGTGCTCTGCAAAGGTTCTGACCAGATGAAGGCTAAGGCTGACAGGGCCGACATATCTCTTTTCCTGTAATTCTACGATTCCGACAGTATCTCCGCAGCTGATACGAAAGTGGGCACTTTAACACGTTTTGGCCCGAATTTTTGTCAAAATCACGACTTAGAAAGTCAAGACGTGTTTGATTGGAAACATCACAATGATAGATTATTCTAACTCTTTGCAAGGGGTCTACGTTTTGAAATCAGCACGTTTTATACGAGTCAACAGGTTTACACGCAGATCAATGGGCATTATAGGCTCAGCATCCAATCTTCGCACAGCAACACGAATCCCAATGCATTACAATATCTGGCACTCCCAAGTATGCAGCAGGATAATCGCTGGCGTAAACATGACTTCTGCATGCAGAAGAAAATATAAGTGCCATGAGAGCTAGCTTGACAAAAGGGACCAAATCGACGATCTGACATACCTTCCGTGTGGAATACCTGAATCCAATGATTGTTTATGAAAATAGCATTCAAAAACTGAACAAAGAAGTTCAGGATAGAACGCAAGTAGTGTATCCAACATGGAGCACTAGGGCCAGTGCAGCCAACTTTTCATGTGTTTGATGATAAATTCACACGTGTGAAAACTAACGCATGCTCAAGGGACACTAGAACTCTTCTCTTGGGGCTACCCCATGTTACCGTTTTTGTTTCATCCTTGTACGATTTGATTGTGTCTTCCATCCCTTTTGTTATTTTACTGTGTCCCCTCTTCTCCTATAGTGGCATGAAAGGAGCACACGTGACCTTCGCTTGATTTTGATCTGATTGAATATAATAAAATAATATCTTGACGTGAGACTTCTTTGTTCTAAGGAGCAACAAAGGGAATATGACATTAAAAAATGCCCCGACGTAGGTAGTGCACGAGCTCAGTGGTGCACGAGCAGGTCATCGGTCCTTAGACTCCGTCGGTGCACTTCCCGATGCTAATTCTTGAAGACTGTTCAGATGAATGGCATCACTCTTTCCCCACGCCTGCTTGCAGTGCCTGCATACTCACACCGCACCTGGTTTGGACACTTTTTTCTGCTCCCGTTCAGTTACAATTACATCATATGTCCACGATCGAGCATAAAAGCTCCTAGACTGCATACTGATACTGGTAACACGAAAGATAACGCTCAGTACAAGGACGGATCAGATGTACAAAGAGATTGCAAAATCTCTTTGTACGCTGGACTCCTTTTATGTCTGAAGATTTGAGCATATAAGTTGTGACGTCAAAAAAATGACTCATTTCTATCTGTGGTCTCACTTACCACGTCTAAGTTCCGAGTTCAGTGAGATTCGACATAATGCAAGATGAGAAGTATAATTTGCTGGTTTCATGAGGTTCAAATTCTAAGCCCTTCAACGGGGAGAAGCGTAAAGGAGACACAAGTTAGATAAGGTGAACACAACCATGCCTAATATTCGATGACAATATGGACAAGATTACCTAGAGTTCTATAGGACCTGGTCTGACTTTCATGCTGATGCACACAGAGTCCACAACTACACAGAAGGGCATAGATGCTTGTCAACAATGGAAGTGCACAGTTTCGTACTTTCAGGGCATATCAGAATATCCAAACTCCTAATTGCAATTGGAGGGACGTCCTTCACCTAGCTTATGGTCCTGTAAGGTCGAGAAGAACAAGGAATATATTCTTCACGTTCCAGCCAATACCAAGTGAACTTTAACCTCGTCAAGTCGTGGACTTCTGTCCATTTTGATACATTACATACGGGCTTCCATCTGACATCTACTTGTTTCTCTTTTCAATTGTCAACAGACGCGATCTGACATCTATTAACTCACATCAATCTGCAACTATCTGGCAGAAATTAGTATACTTATTTGGGGAAAAGTCCTGTTAGTCGGGTCCATAGTAAGCATCTTGTGCATGTAGAACTAAGTTGACTGAACAGAAACTTGAAACAGTTGCAGGTATAGTTCACGTACCTCCTCCACATTACGAACTCGAAGGGACTTATAGAACTGCAAACTGTTCACTGTGAAGTGGCCTATGTGAAGATTAGCTTCACAAAATTTTGGACTGTAATGCAGACTCAGAGGTACGTGTATTGCGGAGGCCTATTCAATCTCAACAGAGAGCAGACCAGGTAAACGGTTCGATTCACGAAGAAACTGCAACACTGCCGTCACTTATCATCCAGAAATTTGATGTCCTGATATCCAGATATGAGTGTGTTGCGATCGAAATATCGATGAAAAGGCTCTCACACGAATATTCAGGGTGTCACATACGATGATTTCACATCAAATGGCTGGACTACCCACTTGGACCTCAATTCTGATACCAGTAAATAATAAGATACAGAAAAATGTTGAAGAGGTCAGGGAATTGCAGGACCTTAAAGCACATTGAATGGAATGTAGGAGCTGTGACATACCCGAAAGACGGGGAGCCGTGGCAACAGACGAGCAAGAGAACATCTGTCTGTCCACTGCTGCCGATGTGTGTGGGTGTATGGCCCGCCTCAGGTACAGGAAAAGACAAGTCAACGTGATTACACACTGCAGTGCGCCGGTGTATGTGATAATTCACGTGGCAATCTATTATGGTCTACCGTTTGAGGTGCTCCTGCATCTTTGGGACGTCAACTCAAGTCAAGAGTCTCAGAGGCTATAAATCCTGTTTATTGAGAGTCTAATTTCAGATGTAAACGCTTCATATTCTGCAGACTTAACCTTGGCCTTGAGCTCTAGGTCTGCATTCACGTTTCACTCACACCGGTCGGAAGCCGTCTTCGACATCTGCTTTGAGAAGGTAGGAAAGCTACTGATTTCATGTAGGCCCATATATTCGAAACACGTGACATGAGTACTGATGGCATTCTGATCAAGGTAGCAGCCTAAAAGTTTTCCATTCTTTGGTAGCATGCTCGAGAATCTGTTCTGAATCAGCTGGTTGTTCGAATGTTCTAGCCTGTAAAACAGCAATTTTTGAAGGTAAATCCATGTACACGAAAGAGCTGATCCTTGCAATCGGGTGAAGTGATGGAGACAGGAAGAAGCTAGATTCAATCGACAAATATTAGAGCTCATGAAGCTTTAGGTAGTTTGACACGTTTTATGAGGTAGTACCGGATTCTTCTCTTTAAGATTCAGAATGCAGTGAAGAGTAATACTTTCTCATATGATTCTGCAGGCAGATCCTTGCGTCACCAAAAATGGCTCTGTTGAACATTCTGATGACCGCGCTGATGCTTATGTGCATCGAGCCGAATCGTGTGAATGGACAAGTTGCACCTTACAATCCAACCACTTGGACCAATGCGACTGCAACGTTCTATGGTGGAAATGATGGAGCTGGGACAATGGGTCCGTTAGCTGCCCTTTGGGATGGCCAAAATTCCAATTTCATTTGGAGTTTCTGAAAGTTTCAGAGCCTAGGCGTAATACTTTGTATGTAGCATACCATATCTCCAATAAGAGGTCTGTAAATACGATTGAGTATGTGCAACATCCGTGTCGAGAAAATGCTGAACTTTTCTTGGTATCCTTGCAGGGGGAGCTTGTGGTTATGGAAACATGTTCACAAGAGGATACGGACTAGAAACGGCTGCTCTAAGCACAGTCCTATTCAACAATGGGTTAAGTTGCGGAGCGTGCTTTGCACTGAAGTGTAGGTTGAATGAGTCAAGATGGTGCTACTCCAACGTAAGCTCCATCACAGTAACTGCCACCAATTTTTGTCCTCCCAACCTGAACAGGACAACTGATGGCTGGTGCAATTTGCCAAGATCTCACTTCGACCTGTCCGTCAAAATGTTCACAACACTTGCCCGAGCAGTTGGAGGCATCATCCCACTTCTGTACAAAAGGTACAGCAGTTCAATGATATCGCTCATCTCTGCTCACGATGTTCATTTCTGCTAAAATTTGAAAGAGAGAGCGCAGAAGCTGAAATATCCAAGGTTTGACACTTTCTCACGTAACTTTTCTGATTTAACTCTTTTCTATCAAATGGATGAAGACATGACGAATGGTTATGTCATGAAAAGCTTCGAAAAATCATGAGACCCGTACTAATTGCAAATCTGAACCGCTTTTGTCATGTTTTTGCTGCTGCAGGGTGCCATGTGTAAAGACAGGAGGAGTTCGATTCACAATTAATGGAAACCCATGGTTTAATCTTGTGCTCATTTCCAACGTGGGGGGGCAGGGAAATGTGGTGGCTGCTCAGATGAAAGGACATAAAACCAACTGGTTCAACATGAGGCAGAACTGGGGTCAAAACTGGGAGCTCAGTCAGAAGTTGATCAACCAGACCCTCTCATTCCGACTCACGTTAGGGCTGGGACAAACTTTGACCTTCAACAATCTGACAACGCCAGATTGGAAATTCGGGCAAACCTGGGAAGCAGACAGGAATTTCCCCGCCTCCATCAGTAGATAGACAACAGCGATAAGGTGACGAATTTAAATCATGTGATCCAGTCGGCAAACAAGTCGAATTAACACGTAGCACGGTCACCGGTCACGGTTTCTGTCACCGGTCAACACCAGAATTTTTACCCCAAGAATAGAGTGAACAAGCATTCGAGCATCATCATGGTTTCTGAGTCGATCGGAAGGTCTTTAGACCATCTAAATTCAACAAATGGTGGCAATTACCCTCAGAAAGGTAATTCAACTGGTTTAGATTTGAATTATGCATCTTCATGGTGTTATAAACGTGGTAGAAATGCTAGCAAAATGATTCAACCCAAGCACTGGGTCCATACACCTGAAACTTGGCTGTAAAAAGCATTCTTTATGTAGAGTTTAGAGGTACATACTAGACAACTAAAATCTCATAGTGACGTGATTTTGAGGTCCATGTCGTCTATGTACACATTCTTAGATGAAAGTACAACTAAAACCTCATTAACTTGGCACAAGGCATACGTATCCCGGATGTTAAAGAGCTTCAAGCTCCACACATTAGTTAGTAGCGTTGGGGCCAACATTGTAAC
Organism: Marchantia paleacea; assembly: GCA_014180765.2. NCBI lineage: Eukaryota > Viridiplantae > Streptophyta > Marchantiopsida > Marchantiales > Marchantiaceae > Marchantia > Marchantia paleacea. The sequence continues at coordinate 1,117,160 of MUAA02000019.1, read as the reverse complement.
TCCAAGGTGCTTGAAAGCAGCATCAGTTCCCTTGTCTATACATTAATTAAATTTGCTTCTGACATTGCTCCTTTGAAGCAACTCAAAATTCAGATTTTCTTCGCAAGTCATATTCTTTGTCATTCCAAAGAGACTTTCGTGATATCGCACGTATCTGGCATAAATTAGTGTCGACAAATTATTAGTAAGCAGAAAAATGTGGATACATGGTTCACAGTAGAATCTGTCGAGTTCTTTAGACTTTAGTATGCAGATTCATAATACGAGTGATTAATTATAAGCACTGGTTAGATCTGCAAGGATGTGAAGTTTGAAGTTAGACAAGCAGTTCTTTCTGTGTTTTATATGATATCGGGTATCTCACAACAAAGCCAAACCGTGGTAGATAAAACTAGATAACAACTATTAGTTTATCAAGTCCGGTAGTGATCATATCTGAAATTTGATGTTTCCATGTGTTCAGTCCATGTTGGTGCTCTCGGAGTTCTTTGATATCTGAATGGATTATGTGCAGTTTCTCCGTTTTCTCAAAGACTGGTTTGCAATGATATTCTTGACCATGCATGGTGACTAACCTGCCAGATTCTTTGGCATCAAACCGTGCGTAAAGCGAGGACTGCATCATGGTCAACTAGCAACTTGTTGAAGAATCTGTTCATAGAAAATTTATATGTACACTGTTTCGTAGGTCACTTTGTCTTACCATAAATCCATTATTACGGAATATATAAAAAGATGTCGATTGTCTCAGTTTGTTTATTCCAATTTTGTCAAAAAATGAAAAACAATTTGTATGATCTGCATACATGTCAGAACAGAACGATCTCCTCCTTGATTTACCATGATTTGTTTTGTGTTGTCCCTTGGTTTGATGTAAAAGTGTGAGAATCGACTGGCTGGATCACCCTTCAGAAATTTATTAACACGGAGAACGAATATATTTTTTCAAGTGGAGCATAATGAGTATTTGTTATTTTTGCAGCCTTCGATAGTTTCATGTACATCACATCACATCCTTATTCTTTCAAATCATACGGCATATACCTGTTTTGAGATCGTGAGAACCGTAAACAGAATGTTCTTCCGGGATGGGGCGTGAGCTGGGCTGGAGCAGTCGGAAACCAGGGGAGATTGAGCTGACTTTGGCAAACGATTAAGCTTCGTAACATGAACCCACGATGAAGATCGATCGAGCTGTCCTCTTACCTATACTTAGACTCTTCACATTCACTGTTTATGCAACAGTGGAGATTGTTCTTAATACGCAAATGTTTTTGATCAGTTACCTCGTCTCTGTTTCACCCAACAATGCTTCATGACCTCTCTGTTTTCTGTTCAGTTGCTCCGATCATGAAGTTCCGGGTCCTTTGAATGTGATCTACAGCTTCCATGTCTGCCCCAGTGGTGCAAGCAAGTCAAATTGAGGTCATCCCTGTCGTCCTTACAGTGGGTCACTCAGAGGAATTTGAACTGTTCTTCATCAGCACATTCCGTAGCGTGCTGCACTGTGTCTGGACTTCTTTTGCCTCAAACAGAACGAATAGTTAAGGATCAGAGCATGAAGCCTTGAAATGTGGTCTGAAGTCTAATTGATCAGCTACGTGTTTTGAACTAAATATCCCAAGTCCGAATGCAATGGTAGCGATCGCCGCCCTCAACGGACTCCTGAACGTGTTTAGGTCACAGCAAGTGCCTCCTTGTCCCTCGAATTTCAAGCTTAACAGCTGCACGCTGCCTTATTGAGCAGCAACTTGAACAAAACTATTTTTGATTCAATGTTTTCATTTATGGGTAGGGTGTTGACAGACGCATCCGGGTCTTTCTTGTAATGGACTGAGTTCTCTCCTGTTCCGACTGGGCTGCTAGTTGTATATGTACCTTCACGGACAGGTTGAATCTATAAACCTTCAGGGCAAAGAAAAATCATCGACAAGTTCAAGACCCTAATTCAAATTTGCTGCCTTAAATCTTTGGGTCCAGAAAGTGCTATCTCACCCTTCCTGAACTGAGCGTCGAGCTACAGATCTCTTTTGATGACTCGCTGACATGATTCAAGTTGATATTATGAATTACCTCAAGATCAAAAATCATGGTGACAGGAAGATAAAGCAAAAGTGCAAGATGGAATGCAGTGAACGAGGTACAGTAGATTACTATGATCAGATCGTCAAGTTTCAGTTTGAGTCGGATGAAGTTCCCCACGATTTTGCTCCAATGGAATTACGCTTAAATTTCACAGAGCAAATGATTATTCTGCAGTACAGGCGGCGCACGTATCGTACACACTCTTGCACTGTAACGGTCTTCCTGCTGGCCTTTGCTTGTATCACGATACCAATGCTGATGATATAAGGGAAATGGAGGTGAACCTGGGCTAACCAGTTAACAGCACGAATCCCAATCAGAATATCGTCTGGACGGGAATGAACGTTGAGTAAAAAAAAGGCAAGTCTGCTGAACACGAGCGGATTCTGCCGTGACTTTTAGTGTTTATACTGGAGGAAATTTGTAGGTCGTGATGGCTGATTCGGAAACACAAATGTGAGTACCAGAACTGATAGCTTGCGCCTTGAATCGTCTAATTTCCCCTTCCAAAAGCTTTGTTGGATTCAGCTTTCAGTTTGGTAACTTCCTGAATCTGAAACCATGTTCACTGTCATGCTGAAGATTGCAACCAATGGACTACACGTACAGAATTGCATATACATTTTCTGGGTGAAATATTTAGGGAGCACTTTTATCCGACCTCACAAGACAAGGCAGACTTCCTGCGAGACATAAGTTGCTGTCATGTGAAGAGAGTAAGAGCAGGTATACTAGATCTGACTCAAGACATTAAGACAAGGCCCGACATTCTCGAAAGAATAGTGAAGATTCCTGATCCGCACTCTCCCATTGACCATCACGTTGGGTTGAATCGTGCATGACGAGAACATTTGCCTCGTACGTGGTCTCAGAACCCGAGGCGTTTGAAAAAATCTGATCTTTGTAGAACGATACCGCCTCTGAACTTAAAGATAAAAAAAGTGTTCATTGCACATTTTGCAATGTGTTTAGTCCACCAAAGCAGCCTCTGTCATACTGAATCGACTTGGTGAGTACAAAGATCGTGCGCAGGCGTAATATTCTGCAAAGTGTACATGTGACGGACTAGGCTGCATGTCCTCCAGTCAACCATCATCTCTTAGATGCTCTGTATACTCCTCATCATGAGATGACGTCCTTTATTGAGATCTTTGAATAAGCAAACGTGATCTTCAAGGCTAATTTTACTAGCTCTTATATCTGCCATTTGCATTTAGGCCCTCATGCGCGCAAATCTGAATGTATTACTCTCCAAGTCTAAGACAGTGGCATTCACTCTTTGTGTCCTCTCCGAAGAAACACGGTGACTAACATGCCGCAAGAAAATCTTCTCAAATGTACCTGCGAGCTGATAATACAACTCATTAGTGTTCCACAATGCACGTACTCAAGACCGTGATTTATATCACGGTCTTGAGTACGTGCAATTCAGAAATTTAACGCTTTTGAAGCTATGTAACTTTGGACTCAAACTGAAATAATGCGGCTCAGACGTACTTGAAACTTGACTCTTATTTTGTATTTGATTGGTGGAGGTGACCAGAGGGATCTGTGCATTATACCGAAATCAAAATCTGTAGGTATTCTTCAATTTCGGAGATAACTGAGTTCGAAAGATCTCGGAGTTAGAATACGACTTCGGCCATTGGACGTCGATAGGATTGTTTCTGCATACCAACCTCACATTGTTCTCATTTAGTCAATCATGTAAACCTTCTTTCAATTTAGCCTCTAAAACCTAATGCTTAATGTAATTTCACAATTTGTGCAGCTTTACAGGCACATGTGCATGAAAGTATCAAAGTTTCCTGAATTCAACATCTGCTTCAGGAATTTCAAGTGAAGAGAGAAGGAACCGTGGCCATAGGCAATGGGTTTGGAATCAATTCAAATCTGTATTGAGTGAGTACCAAAATAAGAACTGACTGCAGTTAGGAAGTCGTCATTACAATTTGTCCTCTTAGTCCTCTACTATCTCACCTCTATCTGCAAGTTGTTTGGCTTGTTAAACGGATTTCTCCAACCGTGTAAAGAAATGCAGGTACTGGCAGCAATCTCGTGTTAGTGTACAGACTACATCTAGACACCCGACATGTTCATCATGGTATCAGCTACTAGATAATTGTTTTCTTATGTGAAAGAGGAACCTTTGCTCCAATGCTCATCAGTAAGTGCATGCATATGGTCGATACTTAGAACTCATTGACAAGTGGAGTTGCGGGGATGTTAATATGTGGGGTAAAGCCATTGCCCATCCTTCCTGATGCATGTCTGTACCACAAGTAAAAGAGGAAGAATATGATCAAAAAATCAAAAAATCAACCTCTTATGTATAAGACATATCACGTTCCATCTGCAGGGGCTCATTAGATGCTAATGCTGCTGCGCTCATTGAGCAGTCGAAACAGTCAACCTGTTGTACAAAGCTTCTCATGTTTGTATCGTTGTGTATTATCGTTGAATTGTAGACTTTGGTACCCAACTTTTGCACAATTTAATAACATTCGAAGCTTTCTGGCTAAATTGAGCTTGTTCAGAAAGAATAGCCAGGGCCGGAACATAATTTTCCACTTTCCATATGAACTTTCATGTAACTTTCAAAATTTCAGAACTACACCTCGGAAAAATCGTCGGTCACGTGCTTACGTCGTCTCGAAGAAGTTTTCTAAATGTCAAAGTCTTGGCCGGGCAGGAATACGACGAAGAACGAATCACTATACTTGGTTTGTAAATTGTGATAGCTGGTTTCAAATAGTGCAGAATTCCATTGGTTCAAAATCAAAACTGTAGGAACTTCCGTTCTAGGAAGGGAAGTTCCAACAATATGATCCCTATTATAATACCATACATGAGCCTGTCAGTTTGAAAGTTCGGTCAGAATCTAGAAATAGTAGTTGAATAGATGTGGGTTGTTTGGTACAAGAATTCATCAGAAACTTACTGTAAGCGGTTTTTGAATTTATCTGATTTGGAGTGTAGTGCTCTTCATTCAATATAAGTTAGAAGCTAAAACACTTCTCACTTTTTAGCTAGTGGTCACAAGTGAGTGAAACTTCATAGTAGACGGAAGAGTTTTGATATGATTTATGATAACGGAATCAAGGTTGATAATTCTGTAACATTTTCCAAACTAAAAGCTTCGGACTATAGTTGATAAAATTTAGTCTTAATCCTAGATCACAAATATTTCAATGTTTCCAATTTCAACTAGGATTTTAAATATGTCGTCATTGCTTAGATTAAAAAAATAAAAATAAAAATTGGATTACATATTGAGGGAGTAACGAACCTCCAAAAAAAACAGGAAAAAAAAATTAAAAATTCATTTTGGTTGCATCTGAAATGGTGTCATCTTTACCATCATTATTTACTAAGTTTAATGGTATGAACTACAATGTATGGAAAATTCAGATGGATATTATTTTAATTAAGAAAGATATTGAGATGCGGTTTTGGGTGCTGAAGTAAAACTACTGGCTCTTGCATCTTCTCAAACTGCATAGACAATAAAGGATAATAAAAGTCATTCAACTATAATCTTTAGTGTAAAAAAATAAAATTACATCATGTTTGTACATCAAAAACCTCTTAAGTGGCTTGAGATGCCGTCGAAAGCCATTTTCCAACCTCTATGAAAGTTCGAATGATTAAATTACAAGCAGTAGTGTATAAATTTCATATATCACAGGATGGTAATCTTGGAGATCACATTAATAATTTCAGTTTTTTATTCAACAGATATCTAAAGTTGGAGGTTTGTTGAATAACAAAACTTCTACAATTAGTCTGGAATTCTGCAAACTCTTAACCTGATTTTCTTTTCCAAATTCAAACTATGTTAATTAACGAATATACTAACAAGGTTTTTATCCAAAATTATAACACGTTTAATTTTTTTAAAAAAGTTTATAAAATAAATAGGTATAAACCTCACCTATGTGTATTTTTGTGGTCATTTAAAGATCAATGCTTCCACTACAATAAGAAAGATCCGCAAGTCAAGCAATGTGAAAAAAAGCTTGATGACATGAGAAAAAGCAAGCAAGTTGAAGTAAATCAGCTCACTTTTGCTAATTCTAAGCTATTTTATTTATTAAAAGATACAAATTCATAATCAATCATTTGTATGACACATGTCAAAGATAATCTAATTAACTTCTCAGTTAGAAGCCATGTACATATGGATAATGATGTAAAATGTATCATAGTTGGTCGAATTACTATGATCTTAATCAAATACTTTGACGAGTGGCTATCACTCTCACGAGTGCACGAGAATGTAATGTTGTGAATCGCTTTTTTGAGAAGCATGAAATAATGATTGATACTTTTTATATTTCGAGTCAAACAAAAAGTTTCTTATTAATTACCAAGAAAACTAATTCAGGCATCACATTAGAATTTGATTATGTAAGATGTTTGATGAACTATCAAGCAACTTTTGTGATACATATAGGTAAAAGAGTTGCAGATCTATACGTATTAAGGATTAGGAATAATGTTGAATTTGTTCATTTTAGAGAAGGAAGTATACTCACACATTTTTGAAAAAAATAAATTTATGACATCAAAGATTGGATCTTGTGAATTTTTAAAAATTAAACCAAATGTATTAAATGAATAGATAAAAGTTTAAATCTAAAACATATAAAATTATACTTAATGTTTACCAAATACATATATGGTAAACAACATAGAAATAAATTTTGTATAACAATAAAAAAAAACTATAATTATTTAGAGTTGGTGTATTTGGATATTTTTTGTTCAATGTCAATTAAATCACTTCATGGGAATGTATATTTTGTCATTTTTAAAGGTGATTTTTCATAACTAACATAAATATATTGTTTGTAGCATAAATCTAAAATATTTGAGAAATTTCAGAATTTCGAAGCTTTGGCAAAAAATGATATCAAACAACATGTGAAAATATTAGTGAACTGAAAATGGAGATGAATTTAGGGTTTAGGGTTTAGGGTCTGGAAAATTTTTTCAGTATTTTTTGAAACAAGAAATTCAAAAATAATTTATGTTTGCTTAAACTTCAGAAAAAAATCGACTTGCTTATGGGGAAAATAAAATATTGGTAAAATTATGATTAACCAATCTAAGTTGCCAAAGTCTTGAGTGCAAGCTGTTTCTATGATTAATTATGTCCTAAATAAAATGAGCATTAATTGGAAGAAAAATAAAACATCCGAAGAATTGAGCTAAAATAAAAATTTTGATGTTAGTCATTTTGTTCAAAATATTATGCTTCGAGCAAACTTTTCATCTTTTAAGGATTTTATAATTTTTGACCTTTTCTCAAATTGGGATTCTTTTTGCTATCTCCAAATTTCTTTCCAGTAATGAACTTGTAAGTGTTAGAGTTAGAGCATATCAAAGTTTTGGTAGAATTTTTTTTTTTTGATGCAATTCAATTGCGATGCTTGACCTGGTTGCCTTTTTTTGGTGAGCGGATTTTTTTTGTAATAAAAAACTCAAAAATTATTTAAGAAAATATTATTTTAAAAAAATTTAATTTTTTTTAATCCATAAATCTCTAATTGAATAAATAAATTTGATACTCCGTGAAATCTTTTGAGGTAGAGCGTATCAAAGTAAATGACTTGAAGTAGAGCAGTGAATGGGCTAGGGTGACCTAAAGCTTTTATGATAGTATTCTTAAACTCTATAGCATTTGTCAGGCGCTCAAGCGTTCTCAGAGCGAAGAAATGTTCATGAGACACCATGTCACAACATGACACCGGTTCACTTGTTAAAAAAAAACTGATTTTTTTCATATATAAATAAAAAATACTCAATAATACTCAATCTTTTCTTCTGAATCATTATTGAACATGTTTTTTATTTTTATTTTTTATTTTTTTCACATTCAAAAAAATTCATTATAATTTCAAATCCTACATCTAAATCAAAATTTACCATTAATTTTTTAATGTACAATTGGAATAATTCATTCAGTAACATTGAAGAATGTGGACTAAAACTCATTATGAAATCTTTAATTTGTTCTTTTAAACATTATAAATAAAAAGTTTTGGTTGTGAATATTCATTTAAATTGAAAAAATTTATTAATTAATTTTTAAAATCCATACCTATTTGTGAATTTCAACCAAAAAAATAATAAATTTCAAATATACACTCAATCTATGAGCATCTTGATAAAAAATACATGGCATTCTATCTAGCCATGATGTAACATTGAAGGCAATGACTCCGGAATGACTTCAAGATGAGATGTCTTCTCAAGACCTCTCCTTGTTTTATATAGTGTAGGACTTAGAAAAGTCCGAAATCCAAACTATGTCACATGGCTAACATACGTAGGTTGCATGTTTCATTATCTTATCCAAACCAAATTCTAAAAGACGTCTAATACACAATCCGATCCACCAATGCATGGTAGCCACCTCGTCATTTACCTTTTATTTTTTGGATAGTGCACACCACTATCTTGTCTTTTTGTGATCTAGTGACCAACCTACGCTTTGGCTAAACTAACTATAGCTAACCAAGATTGGTTACAAACCTCCTCCCATTTAAGACGCAACGTCCTTGCTGCAAGAAGACTCAAAAGTCTCTACAAGTATCTTGGTATTTGTAAGATTTTTCAATGGTTCCCCAGTAGCTTCATAAAGTGGATAACCTTTCCATTGGACTAGATATTCCACTTTTGGGTTCCGCTGACCTTTATCCGTTTCTTGAGAATTCTCTCAACCTCATATTCCTTTACACCATCAATCATGGATGGTAAAGGAGAAGGTTAATGTGCGTTGTCAAAGGAAGAAGATCGTTAAGTGTACTTCCTCAGGGGGGACACATGAAAAACGGGATATATTTTCATGTGTGTTGGCAACTCTAACTTGTAGGCAACTTCTATAATCCGTTGGACAATCAAGAAAGGTCCAATAAACTGTGGACTTAACTTTCGAACCCCTTTTAATGACAAATTGGTAGTAGACAACCACACTTGATCTCCTTTTTAAAACTCCACATGTCGTTGATGAGCATCGGCATACTATTTTTGCCAATTTCGGGCAATGGTTAATTTTTGCTTTGCCGGATGCACTCCTCGTTGGACTCGTGCCACAAACTCGTTCACCGCTTCAATTTGGGTTGATGGTTCTTGCATGTGACCGACACTCACCAAGATAGATGATGTGATGGGGTGTTTTCCATATATCAGGAAGAAAAGTCTGACTTTTGTGAATGCATTGATTGAGTTATTATAAACAAATTCAATCAAGGCTAAAAGCATATCCCAACCTTTTTGCTCCTCCAAAGTGAAAGCTCTAAGCATGTCTTCAATAGTTCTATTAGCTCTTTCAGTTTGCCCATCTATTTGAGGATGATAAGCTGTAGACATGGCTAGTTTTGTTTTGAATAGCCCAAATAGGGTTTTCCAAAACATGCTAGTATATTGAGTGCCCCTATTGGTGATGAGAACTGTAGCTAAACCATGTTGAGCAAAAACTGCATCCATATAAATTCGAGCAAGTTCAAGTGAAGTAGTTGTCTTTGTTGTGGGCCTAACATGGATCATCTTGCTCAATTTATCCACAAAAATGACTATCGAATCATAACCCATAGACGTCATTGATAACTCACATACAATGTCCATACTGACGTGCTCCCATCTTCTAGTTGGTGTTGGTAGAGGTTGTAGTAGACCTGCTGTTTCTGATTGCTAGCCTTATTTTGTTGACATGACACACAACTTTGAACATAGTTCGTGATGTCCTCGTTTAGTCTTGGCCAAAAGTATACCCTCTGTACGTCTTCAATGATCTTTTCCACACCTACAAGGCCAGCAATAGCTGAATCATGTGCCTCTTCTAACACTGTTGTACGGAAAGCAACAACTGAGGGTATCCAAATTTTTCCCTTATAGAACGCCAATTCCCGTTCTAAATGTGCTCTACCCTGCTGAAGGGCTTGTGCAATCTCCTCATCCTCCTTGGTAACTCGATTCAGGTTCTCCCACCATTCAGAGTGAATCTTCACCTCCGTTATCGTGTTGTGACGCGGCTACTATGAGAAGATGATGACATGTGTTATCTTCAGAGCTGTTGTCATGATGGCGATATTTTAGGTTAGGATAACCGACGGCGCACTGTAAGGCTATTAAGAGTCCACCGTTGGATCAACTTTGTAGGGTGAGGATGTTGAAAAGTCTCCAAGAGATATTATCTTGGACCTTATCAGATATAAAGCGCTGTCATGACACGTCACTTTGTTGACTAAGGAGTTTAACTGATCAAAGTGGAGCCGACGCAAGACATGGATAGAGGACAACATGATCCTCCAGATGTACCGATGCCCAATCCATTTGTAATCAACATCTGGTGTCTTCATCGTGATCACTTTCGGGAGTGGTTAGTGTATCATTTTGGGGATAACTTTCTGCAACAAGTGATAAACTCTCCAGACTCGATTATTCTTCCAGTTGTTTCCTACGGCGCGATTTGGGACGTAACAATATACATTTTGATTTAGTTTAGACGCTATGGATATGAACTTACCATTAGTGGTGGCTCTCCGAGCTAGTGATGTTGAGTTGCAAGAGAAGCTAGAGTTGCTTCTCGAAGACAAAAATGAGGAAGAAGGGCTAACAGGTAGTTGGAAGGATGTCGAGGAGGCAGTTGGACTCTTGGCAAAGAGAGAAAGAAGGAGAGAGAAGATTGTGATGAGAAGACCCCTTCACACGGGCCGTTTCTATTGCTCCAAAGACTGTTACTAGGCAAGTGGTTCCAACCTCCAACATTCAAGCTCCGATTGTGAATTACAGAAAGGAAGAATCATCCATCGATGAGATCATGCGAGGGATGAAGGAGCTTCAGATCAAATTTGCGATGTTGGAAGAGAAAGACATGGGAGGGGAGAAGAAGACTTCCACAAGCAAGCGTATGTGCAACAGTGCATACGGTGTGACAGCATTGATCATGCACAGAGGGATTATGGGAACTTTGCACAAATATTGCAAAGTGGAGAAATTTTTTGGAAAGAAGGGAAGGTAGCCCTCAAGGACATCAGAGCAATCATCCAAACCAATTTTGGTAAGGGAGGAATGAGAAGGATTATGGATGATTATCATAGTGGACATGCAGTGGCATCAGTTGAAGCTTTTAGCTATGGTGCTAAGATTAGAGGAGCACAAGAGGAGTTTGAAGGCCACGTATCGCTTAATGGCCTATGCTCAAGTGCTCTCGCTACAATGGAGAAAGGGAATGTAGCTAGAGAGACTCTTCTTAGAACAGCAGCGGAAATTCGTGCTACTACTGGATGGGAAGATCCAATAGAAACCATGTCGGTTCATGCTTATATTGCTAAGACTCAATATGAAGCATTGGTGGAAGATAAGAACGGAGGGAAGAGGAGGATTCTGGCGAAGGACTCTCATTGAAGAGGTTGGCTAGAGAACGTATCAGACTTGATACACCTCTCCCACCTGATCACGCTATGGAGGAAGCTGGTCCCTCGAGGTTGAAGGAAAGAACCAAAGGGGATGAGAAGGACAAGGAGAAGGTACTAGCTTACAAACTACAATCGGATATTGAGGCGGCGACAGATTTGAAGGGAGTCTTGGAGGAGAGGATTTTGAATGCCAAGGTAGAGTTTATCTTGAGGGAGATTCTTGGAATAGCAAAGAGTGAGTTTCATGATGTTATCATTGATATCATCAAGAGGAAACGGCAGATTTCCAATGAGACTACTCTACTTCATGCTATGGGTACAAAGGTATCAAGGGATGAAGAAGATGCGATGGTAGAGTGTTGTGGATTGAAATCTCAGAAGGTTCGCTTTGAGGATGAGGCAAAAGAAGAAGGTGTGCAGGTGTCTAGCCACTACACCTGATCGCATTGGGCAAGGGCGACTACTGAAACCCTTGTGAAGCTAGGGGATCTTAGTGAACCGGTGTTAGCACTAATTGATCATGGATCGGAGATCAATATAATGTCGAGAGAGCTCTACAAGAAGCGGAAGTGGCCCATAGACACCAATCATGGTTGGGTGATTAGGGCAGCCAACAATACTCCAGGGGGCTTGTATGGAGCATGCCTTGATATTCCGGTGAAGGTTGGAGATGTAGTAGCTGAGCAGAATTTCTTCGTGCAAGAGTCTACATCATACCCATTGATTCTTGGTTAGCCTTACATCATAGCACTGAGGATGGAGCCAAGAGTGCTTGATGATGGATCGGCATATGCATGAATTCGCAGCCAAGATGGGAAGCGGTTGGTGCAGTTTCTAACAATTCCAGCAAATCATGAGAGAAACAAAGCACGGTTGAGAGAGGGAGCTTTCTCAAAATCTGAAGATTTTGAGGATTTTGGAGAAGTACAGCTGTAGAGAGAGGATATAGTGGTACGGAGGAGAAGGTAGTCTCACCTATGCAAGAGAAAGGTACCTTTTGTACAGGGTTGATGGAGTTTTCGCGTGATGGGTATGCTACATACAAGGAGGTTGCTGATTTGAAAAGATGGGAGAAGAACAAACTGCACGTATATGAAGAAGACCTTTGCATTTGAAGCTTCTTGAGGAAGGTGAATATATATCAGGAGTTTATGAGGAGTTTGGTTTGGGAGACCCGTTGAAGGAGATGATGGAGATTGGATTTGGGGATGAAGACAAGATAGTGGAGGTTCAGTCTAGAGAGCTCTACTCCACTATTGAGATGTTCCAAGCACCCGAGGTTCGAGTGGAAACTAGATATAAAACAGTTGATAAGAAGGTGAAACCGATAGCTGCTCCTTTACCAAATGACTCAAAGGAACAAGTGCAAAAGAAGCGGCGAGAAAAGTAACTTGAGGGATCCTAGTAAAATGGGACACAAGTTTACTGAAATCACTATGAAGGAGTTGAAGGTTGGATCTGATAGTTTCCTTCTTGCAAATGAAGAAGGGTGTTTCAAAGAGATGCTTGCCAGTCATGGAAAAGCATTCTTTTTTGAAGCAAAGGAGATAGGGTGTGTGGATCCTAATGTAGTAGTTCCCATGATCATTTTTACTGTGTCTCATGTGCCTTGGGACTTGAGACCGATCTCAGTACCTAGAGCCCATCTTCCAAAACTCATTGAGTTGTTGAAGGAGAAGATGAGGATGAGGATTTTGGAGCCGTCCTTTGCACCATATTCCAGTCGGTGGTTTACAGCGCCAAAAAAGAATGGATCACTACGATTCATTCAAGACATGCAACCGGTGAATCAAGTGACTATCAGGAATATGGGGGTGGGACCAATTGTGGACGAGTTTGCAGAAGCCTTTGCAGGGAGAGCTATCTACTCCATGGGGGATCTTTACTCTGGGTATGATCAGTTTCAATTATCAGAAGGAAGCAGGGATGTTACCACAAAGAGAACACCCTTGGGTTTGGTAAGGATGTGCACGCTGCCACAAGCGGCCACAAATTCAATAGCACACATGATGAATGGGATGAATAAAGTGTTAAGGGACTTTATTCCAGAGAATACTATGCCTTTTCTAGATGATGTGTCAATCAAAGGATGTACAGAAGAGGAGAAGGATGGAACCATTGATCAAAGGGGCTGTCGGAAGTTTGTGAAGGATCACATTGAAGATTGTGAGAGGATATTATCTCGATTGGAGGAGGTTCATCTTACATTGTCAGGAGCAAAATCTATATTTGGGATGCATGAGGTTGTCATTGTTGGTCATTTGTGTGGATGGTACAGTCAAAAACCAGATCCCAACAAGGTGGATGTTATTCAAAGGATGCGCAAAATCTGCAACTCCTTGACAGAAGTGAGGTGGTTTTTAGGTGTTGTGTTCTATCACATATGGATTTCTCACTATACTCATATAACAGCTCCGTTATATGGGTTGTTAAGGAAAAATCAGAAGTTTGTCTGGGAGAATAGACATGTAGAGGCCATGAGGAAGTTGAAGAGGTGTATGTCATCACCTCTTGTGTTGCGAAGGATAGAATATCATGGTAACAAGCCAGTGATATTGATGGTGGATACCAGTCCTATTGCCATAGGATGGACCGTGGGGCAGGATGACGAAGATGAATGGAGTAGGTATGTTGTGAGATTTGGAGCCAAGGTCTTGAGTGAAAGATAGCGAAGTTATCCTCAGGTGAAGAAGGAATTGTGGGGTGTTGTTATGGCCATGAAGTCAGAAAGGAACTACCTGATTGGAGCACATGTGATTGTGGAGACGGATTGTTTACCATTGTTGGGGATGATATCCAATTGCAATACACCGGATATTGCAATGTTGAGGTGGATAGCATACATCAAGACGCTTAATCCGGAGTTCAAGCATGTGGTAGCAAAGGATAACAACGTGGCAAATATGTTGTCAAGAGCTAGATATGAGAGAGAAGAAGAAATGATTGATGATAGTGATGATGTTGGAACGACATTTTATTCTGTGGCTCATCAGCAAGGAGTAACACAAAGTTTGGAGATGTTTCTTGAGGATTTGTATGAGGGTGAGTGGTTGGATATTGGAAAATATCTCATCACACTAGCACGACAAAGCGGTTGGAGTGATCATGAATTCAAACATGTAAGAAGAAAGGCCTACAACTACATGTTACAAGATAGATACCTATGGAAGAGACCAAAGCGGAAGGGTGACATGCCACAACGTGTGATTTGTGGAAAGGAGGCTCAACATGAGTTGATGCGGGAGTTTCATGAAAGCTTATGGGCTGGCCATAGGGGAATATATGCCATTTTCATGAAATTGAAAGAGAGATATTGGTGGAAAAATATCTACAAGGATGTGGTAGGATTTGTGGAGACTTGTGAGACATGTCAGATGTATTCTGTAATCCGACACCGTGATGGTTTGCATCCTACATATCCACTTGCTATCCATTACAAGTGGATTGTGGATTTGGTGGTCATGCCGATGGGGTTAGGGCAGATGAGATATTTATTGTTAGCAAGGGAGGATCTATCCAATCAAGTGGAGGGAAGAGCACTACGATCAAAAGCAACAGAAGGGGTTTGCAGGTTTCGTTTTGGAGGATGTTGTGTGTCGTCCGGAGTCAAGCTGTCTCTCACCACTGCTTATAATCCAGAAGGGAATGCGAAGAGTGAGCGGGGTCATCCACCTATTATCAAAGCAATTGTGAAGTCATGTAGTGGGAAGGCTGGACAATGGCCTCGTTTGTTACCTTTTGCATTATGGGCTGATCGTACAACCCATAGCTCTGTGACTGGCTATATGCCATCAGAGTTAATGCAAGGCCAAAAGCCGATTATGCCAATAGAGGAAAACATTCCCACATGGAGTGTGTTGCCTTGAGAGGATAATATGAGTAGAGAAGATCTTTTGGCGATACGCATTCTACAGCTGGAGAGGAGAACGGAGGATGTACAATTGGCAATGGAGAGACTTAGAGAGGCACGTCTTAGAAACAAGGACAGATTTGACAAACGTCATAGTCTGAGACCAAAGGAGGTTAAAGAAGGTGATTGGGTGTTGGTGTATGACAACAGTCTGGATAACCAACATAGCAACTTCAGGAAGTTTTCAAAGAGGTGGTTTGGGCCATATGTAGTGATCAATGTCCATGACAATGCTACTTATTCGCTAAGAGAGTTGGATGGTACAAAGCTGAAGGTGCCTATTGGAGGAAAGCGAATAAAGATCTTCAAAAGTCGGGATAAGAAGATCGACCTGAGCCAACTTGAGGAGGAGTTTGACCTTTTTGGTGAAGATGAGTCATATGGGGAGGATCTAGCTAGAGCAGAAGAACAGGTTGATCTAATCTGACGCCGCGCACACCTTGGTTAACTTTTTGATGCATACCGGAGGATGCACAAGTTTAGAGGGGGTGGATGTCGTGTTGTAATGTGGCTACTATGAGAAGATGATGACATGTGTCATCTTCAGAGCTGTTGTCATGATGGCGATATTTTAGGTTAGGATAACCGACGGCGCACTGTAAGGCTATTAAAAATCCACCGTTGGATCAACTTTGTAGGGTGAGGATATTGAAAAGGCTCCAAGAGATATTATCTTGGACCTTATCATATATAAAGCGCATTCAGGATGGAAAGGGTATGGGAGAGTGCTAAACACATCACTTTGCTGACTAAGGAGCTTATCTGATCGAAGTGGAGCCGACGCATGACATGGATAGAGGACAACATGATCCTTCAGATGTACCGATGCCCAATCCATTTGTGATCAACATCTGGTGTCTTCATCGTGATCACTTTCGGGCGTGGTTAGTGTATCATTTTGGAGATAACTTTCTGCAACAAGTGATAAACTCTCCAGACCCGATTATTCTTCCAGTTGTTTTTTACGACGCGATTTGGGACGTAACAATATACATTTTGATTTAGTTTGGACGCTATGGATCTCAACTTACCAGTAGTGGTGGCTTTCAACATATGAGTTCCAATCCATCACTATTGCTTACCGAAAACAAGCCATAGGGAGTTGATTGTTAGGAACTTTGGCGAGGAGTATTATTCTCAAGTTACAAACTCCCCGGTTCCGTTTGTAGTTCCGTTCATACTTAGTCGGTTTCGACTTGTCATTTTGACTCTTTATTAGTGGCAACTCATATTTTGTATAGGATGGCTAAGTAGTGGGTTTAGCATAGTTGTAAAGCTCTAAGTTAAAATGGAACTAATTTGGCCACACAAGAGGTCAAAATAACACTCTTCATTCTCATTGGTCTTGGAGTTTGGGCCAATGAGGACACTTGGGCAACTTCTTCGAGGTTTTGAGGAGTTTTGGAAACCTTCTAGGGGGACATTTGGAGATCTAAGGGTTGAGTTGGAGAGCTGATGAGAAGAGCTACGACGAGGGCTCAAGAATGGATGGATTTGAAGGATTTGTCACTCTGAAGTGGTGATTCAAAGTTAGAGTAAGAAATTTAGACCTTTGAGTGTATTTGGAGTGTTTTTGAGAATCTTACAAGGGTTTTGGGAGCTCTAAGTCAACTAAGATACAGTTAACAACTCGTGCTTGGGTTTTGATTGAAGTTTTGACTCGATTGGATGAGTTTTGAGTACGGAGTGATAGCTTGAAGTTTGTGTATATAGTCAGAATTGCAGGACTGCACTAACTATCACGAAGTTAGTACGGAGATCATATCTTTTGATATCAAAAAGTTAAGTCAATAAAACTTTACACAGTTCAAGTTCTGATGATAAGTGACCTTCTCATGAAATCTGGGAGCAATTGAAGTCAAGGATTGGGATGTGTGATGGGTTTTGTACACAGGGTTCTGCATATCATCTCGTGATACAGTGTAGAAATCAACAATTGTTCTAAGAGATCTAGAAAAGAGAAACATATGAAACTTTCTCAGAGACTGAAAGGATAGTGGATAAATTTTCTGTAAAGTTGAAGTGAAAGTTATTGGTAGAATCATCAGATATCATAATCTTCTCCCGTTGAAGTTTTACCGGTTATAATGTGGAGTACTGAGGAAAAGAAGAATAGATTGTCAACTCACACGAGGTTCTAGAGGATTCTTTTACAGCAAGGCGCTCGGACGTTCTCAGAGCAAAGAAATGTCCATGCGACACCATGATGTGATTAATACACAACATTCGTGTCAATGCATCGGCAAGCTGCTTCTTCCCCTCTACATACACGATTTTCATATTGAAATGTTGTCGCCGTTCAGTCCAACGAATCTGCCGCTTTGAGAGATCCTTTTGAGTTTCTAAATAAACCAAAGGCTGGTGGTCTGTCTCAACCACAAATTCCTTATCTTTGAGATAGTGCTTCCAATGTTTAGTAGCCAACACAATGGCTAACTACTCTCTCTCGGTGGTATGATAATTTTGCTCCGCCGGCAAAAGCTTTCGTGAGAAGAAGGCAATTGGGTGTCATACATCTTTCCATTCTTGTTGTAACAATCCTCCAACTGCCACACTTGATGCATCCGTAGCAAGTTTCGTTGATCTACCTGGTTCATACCATTTAAGGATTGGTGCATGTAAGAGCGCATCCTTCAAAGCTTGAAATGTTATATCTTGAGCTGTACCCCATTGCCATTTCTGCCCTTGGCCTAAGAGAATTGTTAAAGCTTGAGAAATACAAGCAAAAGCTTCCACAAACCTTCTATAGAAGCCGGTTAAACCCAAAAAACTACATAGTTGAGTTTGATTCTCTAAAGCACTCCAATTTTGAATGGCTTCCACTTTGTCACTCATGACTTGGATGCCATCTGCACTAACTCTATGGCTTAAGTAATCTACTTCGCTTTTGCAAAACTCACATTTTGACATCTTAACATATAGCTTATTTTCTCTCAACACTTGGAGTACTTCTCGTAGATGTTTCTAATGATCTTGTAAGAACTTGCTATATATCAAGATATCATCTAAAAACACAATCACTGATTTATCTAGAGATTTACGAAAAATATCATTCGTCAGTCCCATGAATGATATTTTTCGCAGTGACATTGGTTAAACCAAATGGCATAACTATATACTCGAAATGTCCATATCTTGTTCTAAAAGTTGTCTTGTGTATATCTTCATCAGCCACTTTGATATGATTGTATCCGCTATTATGATTCATAGCCACACTTAACGAAAGCAAAAATTTTGTTTTTGTTGCTTTTGATATTGATAATACTTGAAATGTTGATATTGAGATCATGACAACTACTAGTGAAATTTGGCAAGCTTCCGCCACTTGGCTGATAGGGTTACTAGACATATCAGTGTACTATAATGTCACAAAGTGCAGTGATGTTGGATAATAGTAGCGGTGTTTTCTGTTTGATCAGACCTTTAGGAAAGGTTTATCAACCTTAATGATTATTGTTGGATTTTGGTGTATAACCCTTTATGTTGGGTAAGGATGCATTACTTGGTTTGTGAAAAATCATAGTGGAAAGATATCCATTTCAAATTTAGACATCTCTTGAAAATTCTAGTGATGCACCACTATCATACATCACCCGGTGTCGCATGGACATTGCTTTGCTCTGAGAATATCTGAACGTCTGGTTGTAGAAGAATCCTCCTAACCCTCGTGTGAGTTGATATTCTCTCTTTCTACTCCTCATCCATTCACATTCGAGTTCATTACAACGGATAAAACTCAAGCGAAAGTATATTGTGGTATTCAATAATTGGACCAATTACTCTTGCCCAAACTTCACATATAATTGTTTTACAAAATTTTCATTCTCTAAGAAAGTTTTCTTATATTTCTCTCTTCTAGATCTCTTGGAATAATTGTCTAATTGTACACTGCATCACAAGGTCATATGCAGACCCATGTGTACTACGACCATTACACATTCCAATCCTTCCTTCCAATTGCTCTCAAATTTCATGAAATGATCATTTATCATCTAAGCTTTAACTCTGCAAATTTTATTGATGAAAACTTTTGAAAGCAAAAGTTATGATCACAATATTAAGTTCGTGATAGTACTCTAACCTAAGACTTATGTGCAGAGAATGAAAACTATTTTATGTTGCGCCGTCCTCTATAGCTTGATAGAGAAGCTATAGGACTTTCAACGACACATCACCTAAAACCTCTTGCATAGGTAGTGTTTTGTTAGGCAGGGCTCAAGTACTAGCCTAGGATAGCAAGGGCCAAAAAAAAATTTGGTGGCTAAGACCATACATAGTTGTACAAGGTACTATCCACGTCTTACCATGAATTGCTCCGGGCGGTTAAATTGAGAGCCTCCCGAAAGGAGCGATACAAGTTTACCAAGTTCTGCACAATGTACCATTTCTCTCAATAGGAAAAAGCTAAAAAAACCCTGATGGAATAAAGAGATACCATCTATACCTATATAAAAATTGATATTTGAATACGGAAGCCATCGAATAGTTTCCAAAAACTGAAATTTTGTTGTATCATTCTCAAAGTGTACCAAAAAAAAAGAGAATATATTCGGATTGTTTGGCCTTTGCCCTATTGGAAAAGGGCGTTGATCGGCCTGGCAATTATCGGGTCGGAGAATCGGTTTTCGATAAGGCCAGTTTCAAGTGAGTTAACATGCAATCTTGCAACTCTAACTGTATGGACAACCTTCAAACTATCACTCTGTACTCAAAATTCATTGAATATAGTTGAAATTTCAATCCAAATACAAGCTTAAGTTGTAAACTCTATCCCCATTGAATTGGATGTGTCAAAACCCTTGTAGGATTCTCAAAATTAAGTCAAATACACTCCATGGTCTAAATTTCACTCTCCAACTTCAAATCATCACACAGAGTGACAACTTACTCAATTGCACCCATTCTTGAAAGCATCTCATAGCTCTTATTATCAACTTTCCAATCCTCTCCTCCCGATCCCAAATATTCCCCGGAAAGACTTCCAAACCTCGAAGAGCTTGACCAAGGGCGCTCATTGGTCCAAACTCCAAGACCAATGAGAATGAAGAGTGTAATTTTGACCTCTTGTGTGGTCAAATTAGCTCCATATTAACTTAGAGCTTTACAACTATCCTAAATAAAATACTTAGCTATCATATAAATAATATGAGCCGCCATTAATAAAGAATCAAAATAATAAGTCAAAATTGACTAACTATGTACGGAATTACAAACGGAACCGGGAAGTTTATAACTTGAGATAATACTCCTCACCAAAATTCCAAAAAATCAACTTCTTATGGCTTGCTTTCAATAAACAATAGTGGAACCCACATGTTAAAAGTCACAAGTACTGAACTAAATCAAAATATATACTTTTAGGTAACACCGTAGAAAAAAAAATTTGAAGAATAATTGGGTCTCGAGAATTTATCACTTATTGTATAAAGTTATCTGCAAAGTGATAAGCTAATCACGTCCCAAAGTGATCGCAATAAAGACACCTGATGTTGATCACAAATGGATTGGGCATCTGTACATGTGGAGGATCATGTTATACTCTATCCATGTTCCATGTTGGCTCCATTTTGATCAGATTAGCACCTTATTTATCAAAGCAATGTTATAGATCTCTCCCTTCCCTTTTCTTCCTGGTGGGATTTAGCATTTATTATTGGAAGGAGACAAACTCTTATTGAAAAAGTTGATGATTTTATGAGGGCGGAGTGAGTTGATTACTGGTTCTAGCCCGCAAGTCCAACCTACGGTAGGTAGGAGAAATGAGTACTAACACTTCAAACAACAAAGCATCAAAAAAAAAAAGGTGATACATATACATAAAGCTAAGATGGAGATATATCAAGCATAAATAAACATCTTTCCTCTCAAAAACATCCAAAAAAGTCAAACCAACCCACATAATTTTTGGAGGCAATTAAAACATTAAAATTGAATTTGAAATCTTTTGGCTCTCCAAATCAATATTATGATGCTGGTAATCTAGTTGCCTAAGGCATTGCCTAAAAGTACACTTTTTGAATTTTATGTCTTTTAACAAAAAAAATCATACCGTTTATAATTTTTGTGGGATTTTGAATATCTTTGTCTCAAATTTTGGATCCTTAAATGTTGGTGTGACAATCCTGATATGCATAGGAGCCAAATGAGAGAGAAATTTCTCACGTTCATATCCATAGAAAGAATGACCAAGTGATTAAAAGTAACATAATTTTACAATTTTGACACCACTTAGCCTATGTAAGGCTTTTCTATTCACACAAATTATTTTACATCTTTTATGATCCTACCAAATTTTGTATCAAACCACAACTATATGATAGTGTTAGGGTCTACACTTTCTTTTTTCAATTGAAAAACTTATAAACAACAATTCTTACATTTTGATCAATTATGTTCAAAATCCTTTTCACCACTTTTGATTTTAAACACCACCGTCACTATAAGTCTTAACCCATTTGTTTAATTGTCAACAGTGCTTTTGACTTCCAAATTCTTGATTCAAAAATCAAGCACTAAATTAAAAAAAAATAAAACTTCAAAATCGATCAAACAAATCTTGAATTGATTCAACTTTTGGATCACCACCATGATCTTCACTCCATTAGCAAATTATGCATTCAACAGCAACTAGCCAAGATATCATTAATCAAAACGAAATAAAACACCTACAGCTTCAAAAACTTAGCATTCTCATCATAAAATCGAATTGGAGTTTTTGAAATAATATTTTTTTTCTCAAAATGACACTCCGCTCATAGCATAACATACAAGAGAGATTACTGTCTAACCGAACCCAATTTGAGGTTCAAACAATCTAGGTTACTACACTCCCTAATGTTACACTATAACCAGAGAGATTACAGTCTCACGGAACCCAATTTGAGCTTCAAACAATCTAGGTTACTACACTAGCTAATGCTACACCATGGCCAGGCTCTCCAAGACTCCATTTCAAAAATTGCGGCCAAAAACACTTAATTTGAAATTGAACCTTAGTCTCCTTGCGCCATTGGCTCTAACTATCTTATCTGCTTGCGTGCACCTAAATAGGATGCTGCGACATAAGTGGTAACATATACGATAACTATATTGATGTAAAAAAGTAGAATGGTAGGAGATTTCCACAAGATAAGAGCATTCATGTTCACCCTTTGGTTGCCCGTGAGTTAATAAGGTGCAAGTGAGTTAATAAGGTGCAAATCACGAAGAACCAGGTGGATAAAGCCTGAGAGGCATCATGAGCATCTTTAGTTCTTCGAGGGAGTAGACTATCTTCCAGGTATTTCTTATTCTTCTGACGATTTGTGGACTATGCTCGAGTCCAATCGCGTGATTCTGTCAGGTTTCTGCAGTCATCCATATTTTCTTTGCTCCGAAAGGAATCTCTAGAGTATTTCTCGACCAGGGACTCACGGACTTGCTGCTGCTGTAAGTAAAATTGTACTAAATAAGTGCATCTGGGAAACATTTTTGGGTCCCAATTGAAGCTAAGTATAATTACAAGTGTAGTGGACAAGAATATCAGGACTTTCCCAACGTGTCGTACTTTGTGTCCTACTGACTGTTTTCTTCATGGGTAAGCCGTAAAGTAGATGCCGCAACCCTTTCTAACTCTCCATGTCAGCTTATATTTGAGTATACTTTCTTCTTCCTCACCGGACTTCTACAAAAAATGCTAAATCATCGATCTGCTTACCACTCGTTCTGCAATCGAACCGCTTTTGCCATAATGGTCGTCTTGGTGATGTATGCATAAGAAGTCTGTTCTTGTTCATTTCATAAACGATGATTCACGGTTGATGGCGTCCCGTACTTTTTTACCAACATTGTACACAGAAATGTACATGGTTCTTTTAGAACACATCACAGTTTTGTACATCAGGTTTTGAGATCGAAACGAAGTGGATTTGAAGTTTAAATTGGCACCCATCTCGTTTATTTTACTCTTATTAGCCTCTCACTAAAGTTCAGTTTTGAAATTCGAAGAAGCTTGGGGTGTCCGAGTCTAGTCCTATTCCTACCCTCGCATATGAGGTGGACCGAAAGTGACAATTAGTGTCAGTGGTTGAGCATTGTGGGCGCCAACCTTCTGCACTCAAATGCTTGGTGAAGTCTATCATCCAACCTGGGAAAAACATGGGACCGGGTGTCAGAAGTTAGTCGGAGACTGTTTTCTTTGGGTTCACCATTGGTTTACTCTCACATCCAAGTTGCAAACGATATGATACTTATTTTTAGTTATCCTGTGACACCCTTGTGCACTTGATTGTTGACTGAAGCCCACTCTCGACATTTCTGTCGACCCTAGAAGTTATTGGGATCATCATAATATTTCAAACTGCATCTGATCACGATAAATTCTTGTGAAAAAGATTGGTCCTTAAAATATAATATCAAATTCTATGTCGGTATGATACATCAAAATCTGGGTAATGCTGTAACACCAACTCCGGTGGAGTGACGTTTGTGTTGTGCATGCGATATGTTCGACTTCTCTCTGATACTCCTTAACACGAAACTACAGACAAGCCGTACTGGCAGTAATATGGTGCGTATCATTCATCTATCGGTGGAATGAGACGTGTTGAGGATGGCAGTGTGTATCCCAGATGAAATTGAAGGACCAAAACTTGACTCTGTTTGAAAGAACGATGAACTGTCACAATCTCACC
Source organism: Marchantia paleacea (assembly GCA_014180765.2). Lineage (NCBI taxonomy): Eukaryota > Viridiplantae > Streptophyta > Marchantiopsida > Marchantiales > Marchantiaceae > Marchantia > Marchantia paleacea. Next base: position 1,093,068 of record MUAA02000019.1, on the reverse strand, counting down.
GTATGGAGTGTGTAAAAAAATTCCTGTGAATCTGGAATCTATGTAGGAAGCTTCAAAGGTCCACAAGTCAGAGCATACAATCCCGTACTGAAAGCGCCATCTGCGTAGAGGAGTTGCCTTCTATGGACAGAGACTGAAAAATTATGCACCTGAAAATTTACAGAGTTTCTAAACCTGTAACCATTTCTATACATCTATGTACAGCATTCTTCAGGCTTCTTGGCTCCCGCGTATGCGACATGGTAATGAGGTAATACGTTCACTTGCAACTCTCATCTCAACTCTACGCCAGCCGAAATAGTTGAGAGTTGTCAAACCTTTCTCCTCCCTGGTAAGTTGAATTTACACAAAGCCTTCCACTCTGTTCAAGAAAAACCCCCACATGATTGTGATCAATTCTACGCAGTTCCAAGCCAGTTCTCTCACTAGCAGGAAGAACCTCAATAAATCATCATGTGCAGGAAAATTCAACTGTTCTGCGAGCGGACGAAGATCTATTCAAATCGCTCTGTTCACGTTCCGGGACACGTTTCTGCGTCTATCCTTGAAACAATGGTTTTGTCAGCTGCAAACGGTTACAAATTGAAGAGCTCAGTCTGTATCGACTGGACTTAGATTGCCGGCCAATCTAAAGAGCAAGAGAAGACAACAAATCAACCAGGAAAAACGGATGCTTCACTCCATGTCGGACTCTGCATAGTTCTTTCTCTTGTACAGATGATTAAGAGTTTGAGATTCGTACCGCAAGTTTGGCAGAGAATAATGTAGCTTGTGGTCCAGCACAGTGGTATGAAGCAGAACCGGAGGGTGTTGCGCACCTTCAGCTCACTTGCAGCTCCACCGCAACTGGCACAAGGGATCTTAGCAGGTGTGGAGTCCCTCACCATCCGCTTCCTGTCCCATGGCATCAAGAAGCAGAAAACCATCGTGCTGGAATGGCGTTTCAAACAAGGCCTTCGTTCAAACAATTGGACGTCACAGTGATTTTTCTAGACCCAAGTCACCTGTCAGCAATCAGCTTGGTACTGAACAACCGAGCCCAAAACCCCTTGAGAGAAAGCAGTATACTGAATGCGGTCGGAAGGAATCCAGTGTTTAACCTGTAGAAGCAAGGCAGATCGATATCCACATCGATATCTACATCCGTGTTTGACTTTCTGCTGCTGCTGCATGCAACTTTGACAAACCGTCAAAATTCCTCAAGTTCATCAAGACTGTGGTGGCTTTCCCCATGAGTCAGCTCAATGGTGTTCAGTTTCCTGGTGAAAGTCAGTGAGACTGACTTCCAGCATATGTAGTAGGCAAACCTGTCCCTGACTAGCATTACCTAATACTTTGACATCGTCTGCTAGCAGATGAATTTCTGGAGAAGGGGGCTTTTCCTATCTCTTTAAACCGCTGTGGATACAGATAAGAAGAAATCCAAGGATTCATGGAGAGCCGTGCTTTTGACTATCCAAGTCATCGATTCCAGGTTCTCGAGGATTTGACAGAATCTGAAGGTGAGCTGAATTTTTACGAGCTCCTCGTGGTCCCGGGTAGTATCCCCGAGAAGGCTAGCACCCTAAGTTCAGCATTTTCGGATTGGGTACAAAGGCAAACAGGACACTTTCGATTCTGTAATGCTTCTGACTGCTCTGAGAAAGTGATGATTCAGGTGATGCAATCTATACAGTTCTCCTAGCACGTTTGCGTGCTCATGTGAAACGTGTGAATGCTGCCATAAGCATGTTAGATACTTTGGGCTCGACAAGCACTTGTGGTCCTCTCTCTCTCTGTTTTAGCAGTATTCTTTTCATACGGTGAATTTTCGTTCCAGGAGCTCTTGAAGATTCAAGCAACGGACACATTGTGAAGCTCGTTTTTCAGCTCTGAGTCACCGACATTTCTACAGTTCAATTAGGTCTTCTCTTTCCAGTCTTCGAGCAGTCCAAGATACGCTTATCTTGGCCTGCTCGAAACGATCGTGGCAGGAGATAAGTCGCTTTGCTTTGTCGTGGTGCAACCTATGAAGGCCACATTGTCAATCTGTTTCGATTTAAGAGCCCTCACAAGAGGATTCTACAATCGCGCATACGTACAAAAAGTTCCTATTTGAGGAACTATAGATTCATCATCCATCTGCTGAGCGCAGGTCTGCATGGGACCACCTTGCCACCTATCAGACGCAAGAAGAAACTACACTAAAGTAATGTCTCTTAAAGACTTCCTGTCAATTCACGATTCTCGGTAGGGAAGGCTGGCATGTAATCGAAGGCCAGCTGTAATTGGCGTTTAATATCCACCTCTAGATGTGTTTAAGTTGACTGAGATATTCACTTGGAATTTAAGAATCGTCTCAGTTGTAGAGAAAAGCGCCGCAACAACTGCACTCAGTGCATCGTTTACACAAGTCAGCACTGTGCACACGAAACGACACAGTTAATGTGATTTTTGTGGAGTCCACTCCTTGAACTTCGCTGTTTCAGAAGTTCAGGTATGACAGAACTCGAATAAATCCAGCTACTTGCTCCACAATGAGTAAGTGATTGTCCAACTCAGTAGATTACTTCAGTGTTGTTCTCATTCGTTTTCAGCGACTATTCTCTCATGAACAAAATATCTTTTGGGTGCCTACTGACTACGTTTTCTTGCCAGACACCCTTAGAGTTCAGCGATTCTTAACCCGAAACGTCAGAATTTCAACGAAATCGTACAGATTGCATTCTACCTCCACCTACTCGACAGATCTGTTGGTATTACAAAAGTGAATACAAGAGAGACCCATTGCACTGTTATCAAGAGATGATATGGGAAGACTGTTCCAGTTTATTGATATCCATGCGCTGCGCACGAGTGAATGGTCTTCATTGTCCGAACTAAGTTATTCTATCGGTACGGTGAAAACCCCACATCCCTTGAACCGGTCTCTGTCGTACAGGGAACAATGCTACTACAGCTATGCACACTAACAGAGCTGAGTGGTCCATAATCTAGTCGATTAAGTGTATTGGAGTTGTGACCATCAGGAACCTCGGGACTGTTCCAAGCCCGATTTGTGGCACGTAAGCGTCTCGAATTAAGAATAAGCTGATGTCATTTAAGCCCGATGTAGATGAACGATTGTATTCCTAATGGAGACGGTGATCTGAGATACTGCACATGGTCTTCCTCTGCTATACTCCTCGATTGCCAGTCTGTTTTCAACCAAATTTGCCAAATTCTACAGCTTCCAGCACATAGGGGCTCTCACGAATCCGCATCCGGTGAGCTTAATGGTGTATACTTTGAGTCAGTCACTCCACTCTACAAGAATAATCAGGAAAAAAAAACGACTTCAACTGAGAACTGAAATCAAAAGATAAAAGATCTGCTACTCGCTAAAGGAGACTCTTACCTCGCAGAACATTGTGTCAAACAGACAGAGCAACTCAGAAAATTTCGATGGTGGATTGAGCTGCATTCAGTGCATTGTCACTCGTAGAGAGAGAAACAAGATAAAATCATAAACGAACAGAAACTAATACGATCTGACGTAAAAGAAGACCCCCAGCCTTCGTCCTCTTCTCTCTACCACCATTCTGAGAATCAAAGATGCTGATGAACTCAATGCCCAAAATCTTGACAGAAGCTGGAAGAGGTAAGATCAGATGAAAGAAAGTTTCTGATTTGCTTCACTCGCTCTCGGAATCGTTAGAATGCGCACCACAGTTTTTACAGAGAATTTCGTGGTGGGTTTTCCACCAGAGCGGAATGAAACATAGCATTGCCGTGTTTTTCACCTTCACATCTGACACAGGCCCACCACAGATTCCACACACTCCCTTCGCAGGTGTTGTGCTCTTGATTCTACGCTTCTGGTTACAAACATTACTCGACATCCTCCTCCCAGTCATTGTAAAAGTACACGACCTCGAAACTTTAATTCCCAGTCCCTGATTTCAAACACAGCTCCTCAATCCCAACGCCAAGCAGCTGGACATACCTCCACAATCAACCGAAGCTAACTCTGCAGAAGAGAAATCTCCCCCGAGCATCTACAGACGGTTGAAATCATAAATGGAAAACTCTGTCAACGACTCAATGCTGCACCTGCTGCTACTCCAACCTAACACCGAAGTCCACCGAACCCTCGACCTACAACAAAAAATGTGCAAACCAGTCAACACATATAAACCAGCGGGTCTTTATATCCAGGTTCACACGCTAAGATACGGAACAGGTCGTCAGAAGGGCCGAAAGTGACAGATTCTAAGCCCAAATAATTTGCTTGTTCTGCATGGTCCTACCAAAACCTCGCAGGAAATCTTGCAGCCAAATTTCACTAAAGGACGGGCAAATTCAACGCAGTGCACTCGGTGGCAGACAATTGGAATTTATACACGTGTCTTCACATCTTCGCCCCAGCTAAGATGGCCGAGACCGATTGTACTACACGTGTCGACGGCCTTTTTCCACAATGAGCGCTCAATAAGTTCCACTACACAAATCCTTATCTGCAGTGCTGCTATCCTGAGCTGTCCCTTTCAGAGAATGTTCATACTGGGAAGTTGCTGCCGCTGGAATAAGCGCACACAAGGCTCCAACGTGCTTGGTATTTGCATCTCGTTTGAGCTGAATAATTGTCTTTTCCAGTTTACCTGACCCTTTTCTCCTCTCATTCGGTGGGCCATTGTTGTTGGTCCGGGCGGCGTACTGTTATCATGAAGGGGATTCTTATCCTGCGAGGAAGAGTTTTGTAGATACACGGTTTGCTCAACTATGTGTCCTGATTCACAATGTTGATTGCATCGGTTCGGTTGCCTCTTGGATCTTCCTGGTAACATATGTCAAGCTCCCTGAAATATTCTTGTAGAAGCAGGAAATGCACACCCAATGAGCCTTCCTGAGTGATTATGATGGCAAATCACTCGAGATGTACAAAAGTGTGGGACCAGTATTTTCTTTCAAAACGAATATTTTGACCAAAAGGCAAACGCTGATGATGTGACGGTTGACATCATACGCTGTGATTTAGTTTGTGGCTGCTTTTGTCGTATAGCAGGCCTGCTTGTGTTGGTGGAGATCTCAACAGTTCACATTATGTTGACGTTCTACTATGGTACGGATAAAGGGCAAACCTTATGATTGTACTCCAAATTGCAAAGGTAAATGAACAGTTTTAGGTGCTGAACTAAGCACTTTATTCTCTATGAATACATACATACACTTAGAGATGAGAAGTGGAAATTTGACAACCAACTCAAAACTTATAAACTCATTCAATAGTAGAACTCACTCGTATTGACGTGAATATATATTTTTTGGCACCTCTATGTATACCAAAAAAGATTAATTGTCTTTCAAATCATATCAATTTTTCTAGAAAAAATGAAATAATGCGAAATTTTGTAAGGAAATGGCAGAATACTGTAATTATAGAGTACATATTGGTGAAATGGTGCCATTTCGTACTTCATAACTAAAGTCCTAATTATCGGAGATAGAGTTATCTGAGGGTACCATCATATAAAAACTCGAGTCATACCCAATACACTTTGATCACAACATAGATTTTCTGCCTTAAAATAGCAGTAGCTAAGGCTTGGGTGCATCAGAACAAGGATCTGAAAAGCTGAAAGATCAGAGTTGGCTCTTTCGTTTGACTTTTTGATATAACTTCTCTACCAAACATTATGACAGCTCAAGCACTACCACGTACATTCAACATCTTCTTAAGATTGCATTAAAGAGCATTGTTGCTATGCACTTACAAAGGTAATCGTCGATTTGAGAGTTCAGGAAGAGACAATTTAGAAGTGCATTGTCTTCACTCCGATCTATTAAGCTGTTCCCATTGTGTCTCTGTCACACACATTTCTTGTTTATGATTCTAAATCAACTCATGTAAATCATTTTGAGTCACATACATAATAAAATGAAATTCATATGCATAGCCCCGCATTGAAATTGCTTGCGCAGCATTTTGCTACAATATAGATTATTGTACGCTCTCTCTTGTAGCCTCAACAAGCTTCTAAAGCACTGTACTGGCAATACAAGGATGTACAATGATAAGTACGCTGATAAGTAATGATCTTTATCAGCGTGTAAACTAGAGGTGCATCATGGACATGCCGCGGAGAACATGTCGGTAGTTTTGGAACTAACTGAATTTATAGATGCTATCCAGGACGAGCGAATCTCAGACGAATCAATATGTGGGTGGACAATCCTGACACTTTCACTACTCCGAAGAAAATGCAATGTGCGGAACTCTACAGCGTATAGATTATGCTAGATTCTAGAACTGGTTGCCCTCAAAGGTCTGTCCGTACTGCCAGTCAGAGTCAGCCACACCGTTACTTGCCACAGTCCTGCCATCGCTTGCTGTCACCGAGAAGGAGAGAGCCTGCCCATCAAGCACGGTTCCTGTAGCCCAGAGCTGGCCCCAGTTTCGATCCATTTGTATCCAATTTGAGCTGGAACCCTTCACAGATACTGCTGTCACATCACCCACTCCGCCCACATTGTAAACCAGCACCTGCATAAAATACGGATGGCCCTGAATGAGGAAGCGGATACCGCCACTTCTCAGACAGCTTACCCTCTCGTATTCTACGTTCACCACTCCTGCTACAGGCGGAGCCAAATGCTGGAAAGCAGGCTCGGCAAGATCGAAGTGACTCCTGGGCATGTCGCACCAGCCGCCAGTGCTTCCTTGCGGGCACAAGTTGGTGGCTGTGACCACTATGCTTCCCGGCAGGCATTGTACATTTCCATACGGAATGGAGACGCATTGGATCTTGAAGCAAGCTCCACAGGCTTCTCCGCCGTTGTATAATGCACCACTCAACGCAGTGTTCATCGGTCCGTCGATGGTTAGCACATTTGGGTACCCACACGATCCAGCTGCCAGGAACAATATATCCCATTAGTTCCAATATTCTCTGAATTGCCAAGTGGATTAGTGATCTAACAAATGTATTACAGACTTACGCAAATTTTTCCTACTGTCAAAATTAGTCATCGCAGCATGTGAAAGAAACATACTGTTTGTGCCAGACGCATCGTTTCCACCATAAAATGTGGCTGTCGCTGGTATTGCGTTGACGTCTGATATCAACATGTGCATCAACAGCAGCATAATCCACATGTAGGTCGTGCAAGTGGTCATGGTTAACCTGAGAACAGAAACAGAAACTTCTGAAAAAGCAGAATTTCGAGAGATTATGAAAGGGAACGTGAGAAAACTATGATGTGCTGACAAGGGATGGACTTGTCGCGCAAAGATGAGTGTACTCGAGGAGTACCGACGGTAACAGGTACGTAGTGAAGAGATCAAGTCACTATTGTAATGAATGTGATTAGTCTTCAGTTTTGTAAGTATCTACTTAAAACCGTATTTGTAATTAATAAGGACAATATATATGCAGAATCTCTCGATCTCTTGACATTAACACGAATTCTCTAGTACCAAATGGATTCAATGCTTATCTTCACTCTATGAACCAGATCTAGATTTGTCCTGAAGTTGACAGAGCGACGTATTGGAAATATTCGAGATGAATAGAATAAAGAATGGGTAAGGAGTGCAGATAAATGTTCACAGGGCCCACGTCAAGAATGTCTGTAGCGCTCAAACTGAAGAAGGAGATGAATTCTGATATTTGCAACTCTTACAGGAGTTGCCAGAGTGCTTACCCAAATAATTGTACTCACGTTATCTAAGCTGATGGCAAGATCGTCGCAGGGAGTGGGCTTTATAGCGACTGTCACCGCCAACATGAAGTACGATTCGACATCTAGAACTGCCATGATGAATCCCATTCAATTTACTTGCTTTTCATATGACCATCATCATTTTTCGTTCTTCCGGGAATTCCTATCTTCGAATTACGAGGCCACCACGAAATCTGATCGAACGTGAATCTCCTCTTCACGTCATTTGTGTGCACGAGCATATTACAAACTTTGGTATTCACTTTGGAGTCCTCAAATTTTTTTCCTTTATCTACAAAATGGCTTCACTTCCGAGACAACTCCAACTGGAGACGTCTCAACTGCAAGCTTATATCTTAGTTCTGTATAGCTGAGGTGTGGATGTCTAGATCTTATCCTTTCAAAGTGGGAACTTCGAACTTCAGTCTTGCTATGGAAGCTAGTTGCCTACAATGAAGATATTGCAGTAGTGACTTGCCATAAGGTTTCAAACCAGCGAAAATCCAACTGCTGCCCAAGTAAAGAGACTCATGAACTTTGCAGTGGGTTTCAAATGTTCACACGGGACACCCAAGCCCATCACCAGCTGTTACTCACGGTGCTATTCGATTGTAGCAACATACAAAATAAAAGCGTACAAGAGTTGAAGGCTGTACTGTACAAAAGCCATACTTGATGATAGAGGGTGACACAAAAGGGTACGGACCGAGAAGTAAAACTAAACACTCGTGTGCAGTACTATCGTCACTGAATCGTCAATTGTTCGTATCCCTTTGAGAGATGCATGCACTTCGTTCACCTTAGGAGCTTGGAGTGATGATGCATTTCGCTCTCAAGTCCATCCATGGCAAGCAGAGTCTACACTTAAGCTAGGTTGCACAAAGTCTTCAGTAATTCCACATCGTACTAACTGTCGAGTTTGAAGTCTGGACCCTCAGTTCGATCCAGTCATTTACAAGAATATTTGCAGCGTTCCTAGATTTCCCCAAAAGCTGTAAAGGCCATCATTACAGCCAGCACATAGGTTGAGCTTGCCGCCCGTTGTAGTCGAAGACACCAAGTAATAAAGCAAAAAGAAAGAATCCAAAGGGGTAAGATATTGGGGCTAGCCCCAATAGTATTACAATGGAAAATATATTTTATTGTATCTAAGATTTCCAAATTGTCATTAAAAAATCGTCAAATAACATGAGTGCATAATCTAGTTTTTTTTTAAATAATGTATACATGTTATATAAGATAGATTATACAATATATTAAAAAAAATTCATATAAGTTAATTCTGTAAACTCTAAAATATTTTATCATGAATATATTATAGTATTATATAACTCCAAAACTAGAATAATAAAAATGACCTATGTGAAAAATTTCATTTGTACTCTACTTTTGTAAATTTCTCTAACTTTATATAATTCCATACATAGAGTAATAAAGAGATGATCAATATGAATGATCCCGTTGTACTTTACTTTTATAATTTACTCACAACTAAATACACCTCATGCCCTCTGATTTACGGTAGGTCTAGTGCAAGCAGAGGTATATTGAGGTACAAACTGTATATGTTTTTGGTTAGCAAGTGAAAGACGAAGTAAAATATCAAAAGGGATGGGAAGACCCCATCAAATCGTACAAGGAAGGAACCAAACCGGTAACATGGGGCTAGGCCCCAATAGTATCACACTGGGAAATATGTCCTCAAGCACCTAGGATATCTGAACTATCCAAGTCAAAAGGTCTACAAACAACAGAGCATCCGAAGAAGCATCACCTAATGTGATTGCTCTCCTATGGATTGCACCAGCTAGTGCTCTCTCAGCCAGAGCAATGGAAACACGTTGCCTAAAATAGGCTATCTGATAAGCTAAAGAGAGTGATACCCCATGTCGCCTAGTATGGTAGGCTCTCGCGCACTCCCTCACAAACATGTTGAAGTCGGTGTCCATAGCTCCATATAACTCCAAAGCTAGAGGAACAAAGAGGTGACCTCTCTGCATACCTCTATACTTGGAGACCTTAGTTTCTTGCCGCTCCCACTCACCGCCCATCCTGGAGGATGGGTGATCACCCCCTCTGAAATTGTGTCTCTAGTAGGATTGGTAACCACCACATCAGCCACAGTGACCTGGTCCTCCCGAACCAAGTACAGGTCTGACCTAATCCTAGTGGACTGCAAGGCATACCAACGCTCTCTCCATGTGAGGTATCCACCCTCCCGCGCCATAGCAAACACCACATCCCTAATGGCATCATGGGTAGCTATCCTATGCCCTCCGAATGGACAACGAGTCATATGAACACCTGTTGCATCTAAAGTGATACCACACTCACATGTGAGTAATCAAGATGTAGATGGATGGATCAAGCCAAGACGGAACCTCATCGCTGTGGAGAAAGTAGTTGGTGCGAGTCGGAAAGCCCTGATGCATGGTCGAGCCAAGATCCACGAGCATGCACCCTTGCCCGAGCAAGAGCGTAGACGAGCTCTAGTAGAACGAGGGATGGCCGGATCCACTAAGAGTGAATGTAGAGTCTCCTGAAACTGTCTGTCCATCAAGATAGATTGTAGACCCCTAGTCCAATCGGTAGCCAAAGAGAAAAAAGATGGGACTCATGTCCGTGCCTCCGTGGTAAAAGCGTCTCAAATGTCGTAATAATACGCATGTAAGGAAATGATCCCGTATCGGCGTCCCTCGTATATATCTCCAAAATATGTCTATCTGCGATCACAAATCGAGAAGATAACAAAGGTGCAACAAGTGCCCAACTTCGCCAAAACGCCCGCGGTGCCGTCTCCTCCATCGATAATAAGACTACCCCCCCACCACGAGATTGGCAAAGATGTGCAATCTCCTTGCCAAATCTCCACACACTTTCGAATGTCCCGATCCGATGATGTCACCAAAGATGCCCATGATCCTCCTATCAAAGGTTGTCAAGCGTGATATGAATGTAGGTGAAGGAGGAGCAGTCTCTTGAAAGAAGATAGGTGGGTCGACAAGCAATACTAGATGATAGTATATCAAAAGCGCAACTGCGGGATCCCCCTAGTAGAGGAAGGTTAGATCTACATGCAAAACATCCTCGGCCAATGCAACGTCAAGGTAGCGTGAAACAAAATCCTCGAGACCCTACTGGCACTCCTAGAATACGTAAGCCATCCATCAATATCATACATCCCTCCTCGAGGCTGAAGATGAGGCGGAATGCCCAAAGGAGACCAAACCCTACCTTGACTCTCAAGCCTACAAGATGAAGCTCGGTAGTCAAGTAATCAAAGGCCTGCCTAATGTTGTCTACATGGCCCACAATGTGTGTATCATCCGCCAAGGTGGGGAATACACAACCGGACACTGACAAAAAGCGAGACACAAGAGCTGCAGAATGAGCCATGGCAAATAAGGGCCCCCCCAAAGGATCTCCCTGTCGAATGCCAGCGGCAGACTGTAGAACAGTGACTCACTCCTCAGAAAAGCCATGCTGATAAAATAAAGAAGAATGACGGGTACGGGTTACAAACAGAGGACAGTTTGAAACTTGCTCCATCAAGTTGAAAGTGCTCAAACCCAGTGACCGCGGAGTTGACCGGGAGAAAAATGGCCGCAAGGTAGACCTTCAGACACCTAGTTCGAGAAGTAAACGCGTAAAAGCCCGGAAATCTCGTCCGGTCCGGTTTGGTATGCCATGAAGCGATCATGAGAGCCTTAGCTCGCAATCAGTCATTACATCGGTACGCACGTACCAGAGCCACCACCATAAACCCAACGGAGAGCAAACGATCGAATCGGATGCTGAGCGATCCATAAAGATGTCCTTCAAGGAAGGAAGAAGAATTTCGGCGAACGGTTGTGAGTTCCACAGACCAATTCAACCTCAAGAAAGCGATGGAAGTAGGAGACGGCTTTCGCCAGGAAGAGGAAAAGTGTGCTGACGGTAGAAAGATGACCTCAACGTCTGACTGTCTCTTCGTAGATGGTCCAAATTACACGATACTCGTATGTATTTTGTACATTGAGGTAACAAAAGCGCACTCCATCTCTCCATTTTCTCCACGCTCCCGGCATCCGGATTCCGGAAGTCCGCCCGCCGTACAGTCCAGCTACTCCGGCGATGTGTAGTAAACGCTGGTGGATGCTTTTGTCTCACCTCGCAAACGGACCGATTCCGTAGCGTAGATGTTTGCTACGACACTGTAATTCTCAGAAGTTCTGCAGATAGGACCTGCATCGATAGATTCTGTTCTGACATTACGAATTTCAGGGTTGCTGTGTATACAGTCATATACACTCCACTTGCGTTGCGTAAGAACTCGTCTAATCCACTGTATGCTAGAATTTCCGACTGTATTGTGTACTGTCAGTTGATCGCGGTTTAGTGCTGAAACAAAATCGGTTGGATTTCAGAAAACGCACCAACAAAGTTACCGCACATTATCGCTAAGTTTGTTATTTACGTTGAGTCAAATCCGAAAAAGTATAATAACAAAAAGGGATGGGAAGACCCATCAAATCAAATCACACAAGGATGGAACCAAACAGGTAACATGGGGCTAGTCCCCAATAGTATCACACTCGGGAATATATCCTACGGCACCTAAGATATCTCAACTATCTAAGTCAAAAGGTCTACAAACAAAAGAGCATCCGAAGAAGCATCACTTAACTTGATTGCTCTCCTATGTATTGCACCAGCTAGTGCTCTCTGTAGAGCAATGGAAACATGTTGCCTATACAGTAAGCTAAAGAGAGTGATACCCCATGTCGCCTAGTATGGTAGGCTCTCGCGCACTCCCTCACAAACATGTCGAAGTCGATGTCCATAGCTCCATATAACTCCAAAGCTAGAGGAACAAAGAGGTGAACTCTCTGCATACCTCTATACTTGGAGACCTTGGCAGTTGTCACTCCACTCGCGTCCATCCTGAGGATGGGTGATCACCCTATGAAACTGTGTCTCTAGTAGGATCGGTAACCACCACATCGACCCGGTGACCTGGTCCTCCCGAACCAAAATGCAGTGCGACCTAACCTTAGTCGACTGCAAGGCATACCAACGCTCTCTCCATGTGAGGTATCCACCCTCTCGCACCATAGCAAACACCACATCTCTAATGGCATCATGGGTAGCTATCCTCAGCCCTCTGAATGGACAACGAGTCATATGAACACCTGCTGCATTTAAAGTGATACCACACTCACAGGTGAGTAATGAAGATGTACATGGATGGACCAAGCCAAGACAGAACCTCATCGTTGTGGAGAAAGTAGCTGGTGTGATGTTGATTTACGTTGAGTACACTTAGTTGATTGTATACCTCATTTCTGCATTTGGAATCTACCACTACAAACAATTTCATTTAATTAGTGTATACAGCACTATTTAAAAATAAAAATAAAAGGAAACCGGGTAATTAATTAGACTATTTGCAGGTGGACTTTTTGTACCTTCATTTCTCATTTAGTGGATATAGTATATTTATAAGCACTATTGAAAGTAAACCTGATTAGTGTAAATATTTAAATAAAACATACAGTAAATATTTTTCACATTTATTAGTGTGTAAAACTATTTATCTATTGTATCATAATTTGAAAAACATGAAATTTTATTTAATAGTAGATGCAATGTCCAATCCAACTTAAAAATAAATATTTGGCAAAGTCAAATTTGTTGGTTAGAAAATACACAAGAGTAGTAAACCTCTTATGCACAAGTCATATTTTGCAACTTTTTATTTATAAAAAAAATTTCGTTCATGATTATAAATGATATACTCTTTAACTTTTAAATGAATTAATCTTCAAAGTTTGTTCCAAGAAGATTTTTATTTTTAAAAATACTTTGAAAAAATAAGGGAAAAAAACCTGACATGAATACTATGAATAGTCAAATATCAAAATTCAAATTCCAATTGGTGTTTAATGATATTAAAAAATCTTCAATCCCTTGATTAGTGTATACTGCATAATTGTAATTAACAACCCATACTAATTAGTTATATATGCTAAATAAAAAATTCTCAATAAATATTTATTTTTAATAAGTATCCTTGATTATTTGAACTTTCTTGTGCATTCTACTCAAGAAATTACATCTTTATAGCCGCAGAGCATTACGTCTTGAATTATGAAAATTTTATATTTCAAGATAATAACATGTCTCATATCAAATAACATGTCAAATATCACACATAATGAACAATATAAAAGTATTCTCAAATATTAATAAAAAAAATAGTTGCATATTTTTACTTGTTACATACTTTTATTTTTTTTCTTACAAATTTAGTTAGTTATATATATATATATATAACCAATACAGTGATAGACACAGTAATTTTATTAAATCAACTTCATCACAAAAAATTATTTTTATATTTTTTTGAAATAAAAACATCAAATAAATTATATCCTTATTTTTAACATATAAAATTATATATATGTATATTTTTTTTATTTAATTTATTTTAAAAATATTTTATTTAAAAATTTTGAGTTATATTGACTAAAAATTTTAATTCTAAAATTTGATCATGATCTTTCAAATGAGTACACATTTTTATACATTAAAATCTATTTTTTATGTGCATATTACGTTCATCTTATCAATATATGTGTTCAAATAAAATAATATTTATAAAATATTTTTATAATTTAATGATAAAATTATTGATATATTTGCTAAATAAATTTTTAATAAGTTACTATTAGTAATATTTATCTTCGCAATATATCATATATGTAAGTTTAAACATTAAGCAACTTTGAGGTTGTTTTATTCTTAGAATTTATATATTGCACGTTGGTACTCATTTGCTTAAATTTTGAGTTTCACATAAGAGTGCTTCAAAGTCAATTTCCAATTATCTTTTGCTTTCTTGTGTAAATGTTGAACAGATTTGTAAAATAAGGGTTAAATTTGTGCTAAATAGATGTAGCATATGCAAAGAAGTGATGGTTGAAGAAAATCTTAGCAAGTGGTTTGAGTTCATGAGAGAATTTCGTTTTATCAAGATCTAACATCTACATGACGGTGTTACCATTTTGGGGATCCCAATTGCATTTTTTTGGAAATTTTTTCTAGACTGAGATTATATTATTTTTAATTATATATATTAAAAGTTTTAGCCTCATGCATCTCAAATTTTACAATATTATTATCACAGTGACCAAAATTGTGGATTCATATTTCCAATTACATTCCACGGTAATGCATGTACATCAATTTGACACTAGAGGAGATATATCATGAGCATGCTCATGATATACCTCCGTGTATCCTCTACTATTTTTCATATTTTTCCAAAGTATTGATGTATATATTCTATAGAGCATATACACTGTCCATCATTTTTGCAAAGTGTTTTCTTTGACAATAGGCAAGTATTACATAGTGCAATTCATAAATCTGACAAGTATGTGAAAGCTTTTATGTATTATTCTGTTAGTTTCTACTTGTAAAATCAAGGAACTTGATATTTTTTTTAACAAGTTTGATTACAAAAGAAAAACTAATACACACAACTTTATCATCTCGAATTGACTAGTCAAAGATAGTTGACTAGTCAAAGACTACATGGGTAAGATATATCATGACATCTATTATATTTAAATGAAAATATCATTTAATACTTGGACACATTTAAAGTGTTGAAAATCCGCAAGAGGCATGGCATGAGTTAGCTAAATTGAAATTGTTTGACATGTATACCAAGGCAAGGAAAATGCAATTCACTTGCAACTGTGTAGTTTCCCTAAGGAAGAACTCCAAACATGATATTGTCAAGCTTTTCTCACAATCCTTGATCCAATGGTTTCTAATGTTACAATAAAGCACCAATATCATATTGTGGGGTTGGTCCTCTATCACCTCTAACTCCATCATAGCTTTCTTTACCTCTATAAGAATAGGTTTCCTAAGACTGATATTAAGTCTTATTGTTGAAGAAACATGCATGACCAACTCTACATATAGACCATGTGCCTATAGTTATGTCTATTCATAGGCATGATCTTTCTTATTGCGATAAGATGACTCAATAATTAAAAAAATCAAAACTTGAAAGATATCGTATTGATCTTCTAGTCTATTCAATGTTATTATATAAGCATATCATCTTCAATCTTTGGTCTTATGCTACTTTATTGATTAAAAAATCTTTTATTTTTAACCACATAGTCATTGATATTGTGAGATTCTTACATGATAGAGTTTCCCACGATTTCAGATCGAAAGCGTGGACCGAGACAGAGAGAAGTACATAGCGTCCGGCTAAAATGACCATGGCCAAGTACCGCATTTAAGATTAGTAAGGGTTTCTAAGGCCAGGACGCAAGAAGATGATTACAAAATAGTTTGACGCTGTTGGAATTAAGGGAACAGCTTCCACGGATTGAGTTGGAATACCCAACTGTGTACATTACGTGCTGAGTACACGTGTAGGATCCAGTGTGGGTTCACGCCTGATTATCAACCAATGCAAAGGGAAGGATGGATTAATATGCTTGTAATGGTTATGCATGATGCGTACTTTTCCTTATTTGATGAAACTAAGCTGGAAAATTGGTTTCATTCAACAAAATCCTCGAGAATTTCTTATTCTCGAGTAAGCAGGGCTGTGTGGAGTATATAGTTAATTTTGATGATGACATATGAGCCTAACATGGTACTTCATGGTATCAACTCTAACTGGTTTATTGTTTCAAGAGCCTCAACTCACATGACATAGGTTTCATACTAGCAATGAAGATTCTAAGAGTGATGTTCATAAGGTATGAAACTCAACATCCATTACACACATATATTCGGCTTCCGGAGTTGAGTGAACTATGCACTTTTGTAAGGTAGATCTCCAACTAACGCATTCACCTCCAAGTGTAAACATATATCAAGTTGTAGACTTCCTCTTGTTCATATCTTGTCCATAGTTAGCATCAACGTAACCCAACAAGGATTTGGCATTGTCCAATAAACTATCAAACAAAAGACCATAATCCTTAGTACTCTTGAGATACATGAGAATCCACTTCACATCTTCCCAATGCACCTTCCATGGATTTGACATGTCCCTGCTCACATTGCCCATACCTAGAGCAATATCAGGTCTAGTGCACACCATCAAATACATGAGGCTGTCCACTGCCTTGTCATATGGAATTGACGACATCTTTCCTCTCTCAATTGCATCAATTGGACATTGAGATGTTGAGAGCTTAAAATATGCCGCCAAAGGAGTCCACACTCCTTTAGAGTTTGCCATGTTAAACCCGTCATACTACATCATTTGACAAGTCACTACCGCTAAACGGATGGAGGCCAGCATATGAACATACCAAGGTGTCAACAAGTTTGGTGATGTTGGATAACATGAGTGGTGTCTTATGTTTGGTCAAGCCTTCATGAAAGGTTTATTGACCTCAACAAGTGTTGTTGGATTCTAGTGCACAACCCCTTATGTTGGATAAGGATGCACTGTTTGGTTTTGGTTTGCAAAATACCAATATGGAGAGATGTCCATTTCAGATTTAGACATCTCTTGGAGGTTCTAGTGATGCACCACCATCACCATACATCACCCGGATGGAGTTGACTGTGCAAGTCCAACCAGATTATGTCATGCATAGATCTACAACGCAAGCACGTGTTGTTGTTACACGTGTAGACTCCTTTGATGTAATGATGAATGTGGCAGTGTTATACTCGATGGGGTTAAGTATTGATTATTGGGAGGAGACATCCTCTTATCGACAAGGTTGGCAATCTGATGAGGACGGAATAAATCGATTACTAGTGTGGTTATTATTGGTTCTAGTCCTTTACCGAGTGGAGGTTTGGCACATGTTGCAGCCTTAAGTGCTTGTGTTACTTGGCATGATGATCTATTGGAATGAAACATGACAATCCATGTCTAGAGGATGTTGTTATTGTTCCAAATCTTAATGGAGTAGTGTCATATACGTTGGATAAGTCACTAAATACTTCATATATACAACTACAACAGTTGGTAGATTAGCTTATACATCAGGATTGGAATGAGTCTTTTGCTCCAAGGGTGGAGGAGACAAAGTTAGTTTCCCACTTTCACTATGTTGTTACCTTTGGATACAACACCTATTGTTAGACAAAATGTAGAGAAAAACAAATGTGTGTTTGATCTATTTAGAGGGATCATCGTAGGTTTGATTTTTTTTTGCAGTCTAGCATACAAGAGCATCTATGCTTGTATGTGGAGCTAGATGAGATTGTGAGACGTGTTTCATACAACATGTGGCACAGTTGGTGCTATGATATCCAGATCTTGTACCATTGTCGGTAGTTCAAGGATATCAATAAACATTACCATCATATATTTCATTATTGGGGGCATAAGATCTTGCTCGACATGGCACCATTCATTTGATTATTGCACGATGGTCATGTAAGGGACATACATGAGTTGGTCATGGTCATGGGTTACAAGATTCACATTCTTGCATATTTTGGGAGATGTTACATATGTTACAATCTCTCCATATACATCACACCTATTCACCAACATACATTTTGAAGAATGTTTCTTTATTGGTTGATCCACGTGTACAAGTGATGACAAGTGTACATCAAGTTCAGTCATGGATTGGACCAACGATATTGCTAGATGCAGCGAGAGTAGGATCTTGTGAACATTATGAGGAACAAACCTTCTTCTAAGGGAGGTTTAATATGAGCATATGGGAATGCATACGCCCTCACATTACAAAGTGGAGAGTATTTCGGATGTGATTAGACACTCCCATCTCTTAATATCCCAAGCTCATCTAGTTGATATAGGTCGATCCGTGCCTGATGACTACAGGCCGTAGATCTAGGGTTGTTACGTACCGATGGTACAGATCTGTTTACGGCTAATCCGAGATTAGGGTTTCCCTGTACTCCCCCTATATATACAAGGGTAGGCTTCGCCTTCCCCACCTCCTTCATGTACACTCTCTCTTGTCCCTTTCGTGTGCTCTCCTCTTCTTGGAGTGATTCCTGAAGAGTCAGTTTCTCAACATGGTATCAGAGCATGGTGGGAGCATTAGTTTTGTAGATTAGACATAGAAGAGTGCTGGAGATCAGTGAGGAGTGTGCCTCAGAATTGGAGGCTGTCCCGCTGGAGCGATTAGATTGTTGGGGAACCGTTTCGTGTTTTCTCAGAATCTTCAATTGCATTTTCTGAGGTCAAGATGATTGTTTTCGACCTATTTTTGATCGCCCAACTCCTTTAAAGGAGTTGTCTTGCGCAAAATGGTCGAATTTGGTAGCCAAGAAGTTTTCGTGCGATTTGGAGTTGTTCATGATAATTATCGCCTTTCCAAAATCTTTGAGGAGCTGTTTGGAGACCTAAACGAAGTTTTTTAGAGGTTTGAGGATTTCTACCTAAGCCAAGGCTCAACACTCGAGAATGTAGACATGGAACTTTGCTTGCCTCTGTCAAAGCTCCTGCCACGAAAAATTTCAGCTCAATCCGAGCTTTCTTAAATCGTTTTTTAACTTAAGAAATCTTGTCGGGCGCGAATCACGAACACATTTCCTTCTTCGTCTGCGGGTCAATACAGGCGCATTTTGCCAGTTTCTGGAGTTTTGCATGTTTCTTGATCGAGATGCAGAGGAGCTATTTTTCCGCCGTAGTCGTGGAGGTGTTCTTTGTGTTCGTTTTGTGTCTGTGTAGGTACTTGCCGTGTTGGGGTCTTGATTTCCGCTCGTGACCACAACTATGGCAGAATCCGTGAGCATGATCACTGGAGAGAAACTCGACAAGAACAATTTCCAAATGTGGAAATTTTGAATGAAGACCTTCCTTCAAGGCTAGGGGCTATGGGAGCTTGTGACCTGGGAGGAAAAAGCACCAATCGTGGTTCTTTGGTGATCTTCTCGGTGGCTTGAGACATTGCGTGAGTGGAGAAAGCGATCGTATCAAGCCATCCACTACATTGCGCTCATGATTTCAGGCTCGATGATCGGTCATATTCAAGACTGTGACACACCCAAGGAAGCTTGGGACGCGTTGTCACAGATGTTCCATTCGGGAACAGAAGCTTGGAAGCTGCAGTTCTTGCAGCAATTCAATACGGTCAAGAAAGGCTCGATGTGTGCTAGTGACTATGTCAATCACATCAAACAACTGACAGATCAGTTAGCATCTGTCAATGTTCAACTTGATCCGACCGTGATTATCGGTGCAACATTGCAAGGACTGTCTGCCGAGTACAAGCAGTTCATTACGTCAATTTCGACCAGAGAACCTCTTCCGAAGTTCGACGAACTGGTCCCAATGATGTTGGGAGAAGAAGTGCAAATTCTGGGCAGTACTAGTGCTTCGTCCAGCCCGCAAGAAGGTGTGTTTTTTGCAGGTTCTGGAGGTCAAGGTAGAGGTCGTAGGAGAGGAGCCGGATATAGTGGTGGTGGAGGTCGTGCGCAGAACAAGGCGTCGAACCACCCAGGTGCGCCACCATCGCTGCCCGGGAAAAAGCGAGTTAACACACAACTCTTTGTCAAGAATGGCCACTATGCCAAAGATTGTTACAAGCGTCAGAACAATCTGCGCGCTTCGGGCCAACAAGGCCATGTAGCTTCTAAAGAACAGCTACTCATTGTGACACATCAGAGTTATGCTGCTTTCGCACCTGATATAGATTGGGTGATCGATTCCGGAGCTACCAGCCACATGACGCCGCATCAAGAATGGTTTGTGTCGCTTGACACTGTGGAGACTACTCAGTTCATGGTGACTGGAGATGATACGAAGCACGAGATCAAGCATAAGGGTAAAATTCCGCTTGATATTCCAGGATCTAATCTTTTTGGAATCGGAAACGTTTTACATGTTCCTACTCTGACTCCAAATGCGTTATCGGTAGGGCCGGATGGTAGAACAAAGTTTCAAAGTGCGTTTCAACAAAGATGGATGCTTTGTTGAAGACTCCACAGTCTTTGTCGTAGCTCGAGGTAGCGAGGAGGTGGTAGGCTGTTCAAGCTAGATGCTTTCAGGTTAATGTCGATAAAACAACCAACTCCTATCATTACAGAAAGTGGCTTTGTAGTATCTGACATAGATATTTGGCACAAGCGAATTGGACATATGAACTTTCATAAATTGAAGACTCTTCCGAGTTCAGATCTAGTCACAGATTTGCCCAACTTCACTTCTGCTGAGCCCATTGGAGTGTGTCCCGCTTGTTAGTTCGGCAAGCAAGCTAGACAACCCTTTAAGGGATCACATAGGAGAGCGACCAAGCTTCTAGAGCTGGTGCACACAGATGTATGGACTTCTTCTCAACCAAGTTTATCTGGTTTTGAGTACTTCATGTCCTTCATTGATGATTTCTCTCGCTACACCTGGGTTTACTTCCTTAGGAGCAAGAGCTCTTCAGATGTGTTGTCAGCTTTCCAGACTTTCGACACCTTGGTGGAGAAACAGTCTGGACAATCTATCCTTTGTCTACGTTCGGATGGAGGAGGCAAGTTTGTGTCTGGAGAATTCAATGCTTACCTACGTAAGCATAGCATACAGTGCCAGAACACTTGCAGTTATACTCCACAACAGAATGGCATTGTGGAGAGGAAGAATCGTCACATAGCAGAAGCTGCTCACGCTATGTTGAACGAGAAGAACCTGCCTAGACCGTTTTGGGCAAAAGCTGTTTCCGTTGCGGTGTACTTGATGAATCGAACTCAAACTGCAGCAGTTCACAACAAGACCCCGATGGAGGTATTCATAGGCCACAAGCCTGATTACTCATTTCTGAAAGTTTTGATTGCATATGTTATGTACACATTCCGGATGAGAAGCGCAAGAAGCTAGATCCGAAAGCTGAGAAGTGTATTTTCCTTGGATATGCCCTAGATACGAAAGGATATAGATGCTATAATCCTTCCTCTAGGCAATTCTATATCAGTAGAGATGTTGTATTTGAAGAGTTGCAATCTTGGTATGCACATGCGATTGTTCCGGTCATACCCACTCTTCCTGTTGAAAATGCACCAAGGAGTCCGTCCACTGTACCTTTACATAGTGGAGTTTCTGGAGTCACACAGTCTAGAGCTGAGTCTACTGTGCATGGAGCTGCTACCGATGAAGTTCATCAAACACCATCCAGACCGAATCCTAGTCTTGAGGATCATGTTATTTTGCAACATATGATGTTCTCGCCATGGATTACTAATATTCATCTGTTGGATGAAGCGTCCCAGAACGATGTTGCTGGTACCTCAGATCCAAAGCAAGGGGAGACAAACAGTACATCTAATACTGCCCTACGTAAATCTGAGAGAGTTCGGCATCCGGTTCAGAGATTTATGCATGGAAGTTTCCTTGCTGATCATCATACATACATGACTCAGGTTCTATTTGAGCCAAAACCGAATATGCTTGAGGAGACGACGCACAAAAATGAGTAGATTGAAGCCATGGAGACAGAACTTGCTGCACTTCGTCACCAACAAACATGGGAGCTGGTGGACTTACCTCAAGGAAAGAAACCGATTGGTTGCATATGGGTCTTCAAGATCAAGTGCAACTCCGATGGCATTGTATCTCGATACAAGGCCAGATTGATAGCCAAGGGCTACGCACAACAAAGATGGAGTGGACTACGAAGAGGCGTTTAGTCCGATTGCCAAGATGGCAACGATTAAATGCATGTGGTTGTTATTCTTGTCAACAAGGAATGGCGAATGCATCAAATGGACTTCAAGAACGTCTTTCTCAATGGTGATCTCGATGAGGAAGTCTACATGCAACAACCATCTGGTTACAAAGATCAGAGATTTCTTCCCGTGTTTGTAAGTAGAGGAAAGCCCTCTATGGTTTGAAACAGGCTCCGAGAGCATGGTATGAGAAAGGTCAATTCCTTTCTCATATCTCTTGGATTTGTAGTCATCATTCCGACTCATCGCTATCTTTGCATGAGATCGTAGATGATTTCCATCTACGTAGATGATCTTATTGTCACTGGGAACCATGAAGAGATGAATTCCCGCATCAAGAGTATCTTATGTTCCGAATTTGAGATACAAGACTTAGGGTATCTTAAATTCTTTCTTGGTGTGGAGTTTATTACAGAGGGAAAGGATATGTGGCTAATACAACGCCAATATGCTTCAGATAAGCTTAAGGAGTTCAAGATGTCTGATTGTAAACCAATAGACACTCCTCTCCAACAAGGTTTAAAGCTAGAGTTAGACGATGGAGAGTTACTTGCAGATCTCCGCATGTACAGACAAATGGTTGGGAGTTTGATTTATCTGACTATCACTAGACCGGATTTGAGCTATGCTGTTGGTCTAGTCAGTCAGTTCATGCATGCTCCACGGGTACCGCATATGATGGCGGTCAAGCGGATTCTCCGCTATGTGAAGTCCACACTTCATTTTGAACTTCGATACAGATTTGGAGATGAGCTGAACCTGCATGGCTACACCGATGCTGAATGGGCAAGAGATATTTCTGACACAAGATCCACGTCTAGATATGCGTTTGGACTTGGAAGTGCGGTTGTGAGCTGGGCTTCTAAGAAGCAACCGACCGTGGCACTGTCTTCCACAGAGGCAGAGTATCGTGGTGCTATGAATGCCACTTGTGAAGCAGTTTGGTTTCGTTACTTGCTTTCTGATATTGGAGTAGATTATCCTAGTCCTACAGTTATCCTAGCTGATAACATTAGTAGCATGATGTTAGCTAACAATCCTGTTTTTCATGCTAGGACAAAGCACATTGAGGTGCACTATCACTTTGTTAGGGAGAAGGTCCTTTCAGGTGTAGTTGATCTTAGATATATACATACAAGAGATCAGGTTGCAGATATCTTCACCAAAGCTTTACCTAGAGAGTCGTTTGCTACATTTCGACATTGTCTAGGAGTTCAAGATGTACAGTTGAGCTTGAAGGAGAGTGTTAATATCCCAAGCTCATCTAGTTGATATAGGTCGATCCGTGCCTGATGACTACAAGCCGTAGATCTAGGGTTATTACGTACCGATGGTACAAATCTGTTTAGAGCTAACCCGAGATTAGGGTTTCCATGTACTCCCCCTATATATACAAGGGAAGGCGAAGCCTTCCCCACCTCATTCCTGTACACTCTCTCTTGTCCCTTTGGTGTGCTCTCCTCTTCTTGGAGTGATTCCTGAAGAGTCGATTTCTCAACACCATTTAGTGGTATATGCTTACAGGTCATCCATGGTAGTGGTGATCCTTGTAAGATAACCAAGACTTGCATTACCTACATTATTGAGTTATTAAGCTTCCCATGTCTAAATAGAAAGAGGAAGGAGAACCTTGACTTGTATGGGATTCTTGCTTGCAGTAGTTGGTGGAACCCAACCGCTGATGAGAGAGAGCTAGCAATGGGCTTTTGTATTGGTACTACATCAGTACTTACATTGTCGGAGGTATCACAACGTCATGTGTTGGGTTAAACTATAGTCCTAAATTGCTTGACATGGATTGTGAGCCTTGGATTGGTTGAGCATAGATGTATGCACTCCATGACTTCAAGACCATTGTTGAGCTCTTTGCCCATCGAGACAACGGAGGCAAAAGCTAGGAGGGAGAAGTGCTCAAGATCTCATCCTTAATCTTATTGGGATGTTCAAGAAGAACATATGGAGTCTACTTCTAGTACGGTTGGAGTTTTTAGACTAAGCTAGTGGAACCTAGTATGAGAGAGAAAAAAAAGCTTTGCACTCAAGAGGTTGTTGTTTAGCAAGCAGATACTACATCTTCTACCTCTAGTGTTGATGGAAAAGAGATTTGGGATATGAAGATTGGTCCCAAAGTGACAAGAGAAGAAAGACGTAGGATGTGGAGGTTTCTGAGGAGTTTCAAATACTGTTTTGCCTCCAATATGAAGGATTTAGACGGATTGAAGGAACCTGTAAGACCCATGGTTGTACATATAGAATAAAATGTAAGTATATCTAAAGCATGACTAAGTTTATCTTAGTCATGATTATATTTAGCTAGTTATGGTTAAGTTGGAGAGAAATCTAGAGTAGGTCTTGATATAGTTGACGAGAACAACTGTTTTGTTGTTTAGTAGGAGTCAATCAACATATTCCTTGACATGGATATCTTGACTTTCCTTGACTTGGACTAGTTTTCCATTGGTTTAACTATGGACGAGATTGACTTGGGTACACCAAAGTCAATTAAAATGTAGTTGGGTTTTTAGAAGATCCAAGTGGACCAATTGCATATTGTCATGTACCTTAATCATTGAGAGTTGTGATTTGTATCTCGATTAAACTTGGTAAGAGAAAGTTACATGATGATTACTTGTAGTTACTATGATAACATTCTAAATAGTATAAATAGAGAGATTAAGAAGCATCTCTCAAGCTATTTTGGAAAACTTAGTTTTGGGAAAGCTTGGTTTTTGAGATGCCTTTGATCATCAATAAAGGATCTTTTCCTTTTGAGTGATATTTTACTCTTTGTGGAAGTCATCATGGAGTTTGGAATATGAGAGTTTGTATAAAAGAGTGCCTTAGATTCATGATCATCGGGTTGGAACATATTCTTTTAGATTCATGATGAGCTTCCAAAAAGCCATCGGAGGTAAATCTCAATTAGAGTCTGCCCCGAGTTCACAGAACTAATAAATGGATTGACTTGAAAACTGATGCATCTGTCTTCCATCGTCCTTAACGATACATCAATATCAAGAGAGATTTGAATTAAAGTAGTGGATTGGTGGAAATGCCTCTATTTTGATGATATTAGTCAAGAAGTATATACATGGCAATTATACAAATAGATAAATGTGTGGTGACTATTGATCTATCAATTGACAGATAAAATCTGATCAATATGTAATGTCTACACTTGAAGAGATTTTTTATATGGTTGGGCATGCACAGATTTTCAATATATTGAATTTATGTGTAGGATATAATTAATTACGGATTCAAGATGAGTATAACACCAATACAGCATTGTTGGCAATCAATTTGCATGGTAAGGATGTGTTGTATTAGTGAAAGTTCTTACCGTTTGGGTTGAAAAATGAATCTGCTAAGTTTCATAGAGTGATGGATATGATCATAGCTTGACTTGATTGTGCCGGAGCCTACATATATTCTGTTGTATAGTGCTATAGTGATGGAGCATGAAAAATATTTGCATGAGGTATTTGAGCGTATGAAGCTCATGGCTTGGAAATGATAAGTTCTTTCAAAAGCATGTGAAGTATTTGGATCATACCATATATCTAGGAGATTTAAGAGTTTAGCAAACCAAGGTGGAAACGATCTTACATATTTTGTAACACTCACATGTGAGTAGGATGCGAGCATTCCTTGGACTTGTGAACTTTTTTTTAAGATATGTGCAAGGATTTAGCACCATTTCCAAAGCCTGACAAAGCTAGATCAACAGTATCGTTAGGGAAATGAACATGAGAGAGGTTTTGTTGAGCTTAAGGAAAGGTTGATATTTAACCTTATTTTATGAAGACTAGTAAAAGGTCATCCATTTCAGGTACATGATGATGAGGGAAAGGAATTTATAATAGTTTATGCAAATCTTTCCAACAATATAGTAGAGTTAAATTGTAGTTCTTACAAATGAGAATGTTTGGTAGCTATTTAGGTTGTAGAATATTTTATATGTTATTTGTTTGGAAACTACTTCACTTTCATCATTGATCATCAACCATTGAAATGGTTGATGGAATCAAACAAGCTTACATGATGTGCTTTTATTCTACAAGAGTATGATTTCACGGTTGTATATAGACCTAGAGTGGTGAATCGTAATGCGAATGGTTTAAGTCCATGTACAAATCAAGTAGATGAAACCGGGGCTCGATGACATAGTGATACTGATGAGAAGATGGTGACGGATTGGCATGCATATGCCTTTTTGAGTATGTTGGCTCTTGACGCTGTGATATCTCTCTTGGGTTAGAGAGTGGATATGTTATCCTTGGACTTTGAGACTGAGGATGGTTTGGTTGTAAGTTGAGTCATCCATGATGACATGATGGTGTTGAAATCTCTTCGTACATGTGCTTTTGTGTACATTTTAAGCACCAAGGAGTAGGATTGAGTTCTACAAAAAGCTCAGCGGTTTAGATGGAAAGGTAGACAATTTCTTCGTGTGGGGAGATGATGTCATTCATGTTGTGCCACTTCCATCTTAAAGAGTGCAGTTGGTCAAACATGCTTATGAGTAGTTAGATCATTTTGGAGTGAAGTTTACATATAGCTTACTTCAAAATCACTATTGGTGGAGAGATATGTAGACTATTGTGCATCAATTTGTGGCTACATGTATGGTATGTGATTATATGCTGGCATCATTAAATGCCTCTATGTCATAATTAAATCCCCTACCAATTATGTTATTTGGTTAGTATTGGATCTTGGATTTTTCAAGACTAATCAGGATATTGATTTTTTTGGCGAGTTTTAGGCTTTGTGTGATCGAGTGTTCATTGATCATCTTGAGGCTAATGGTCTAGCAGAAAGAGTTATTCATAAGGTGAAGAAAGGATTAAAAAAATTTGGATTGGAAAAAATTCATCTGACAGATTAAGACATCCAAATATTGTGATTGGCCATGGGTTATTGATTTATCCAGCATAAATATCTATTGTCCTTTTCACCATACTTTTTATTACATGGGAGAGATCCAGACTTCTCTGCAGCTATTCGTTGAGACTGAACTGAAGTCTTGGACTTGGATAATCCTGATGTTTTGGTTAGGGTTTGTTCTTAGAGGGCAGAACTATTTCATAAAGTAATGTCCGTGACATTTGACAATTTGGTTATTGCTCATCATAGAGATACTTTGTTATTTATTATTTTGTTTAAGGTGATGTAATATTTTTTTTTATCTCAAAGATTTCTATCTTTTACTAAGATACATTTGATGAAAGTCAGATGTGCTTGAATTTGAAAAATGTTATCAACATTTCATTCTTCATCGTAAGCATCATGGAATACATAATTCAGCTTGTAATCATATGCATATGTAGAATACATGAAAAAATCTTTTAGTATCTCTCATGCATGAAACACATAGTTTATGCTCAACAATCTTGTGAAGAAATGAAGCATATTGAACACAATCATTTACTATTATTCCTGAGTCTAATCCAAGAGGTGCAATCAGAATTCAAACTGGGGATTGGTAGGTTTGTGTTGTGAAACACTAGCTAATCGAGCTATATATTAGGTATTATATTTGCAATTATACTTATAATAAACATCTGAGGTTAATTTTTTTTTATTATGTAAGTACTAACATACATCTCTTGTGCACCAGAGCAATTGATTAAAAATCAAGTGCATACCAATTTCTACTAGGTTCTCAAAGTTGTATAATATGCTTTTGAATTTTTATCATTGAATAACCTAATTTTTAATTAAAAATGTTGTAAATGTACGTTAAATGTCCTAAGCTTTTTGAATGGATAAAAGACATTTTGCTTCTTGGATTGATTATAAATCTGCATGATAATGAACATGCTTAAAAAATCATGATTGGATCACCTGATTAATTACATCGGATTCTATTACCTATAATAAATAGTAGTTATTTGATGAAAATACATACATTATTGATGATGAAGTTCATTAGTTTTAAAAATACAACTGTTTATTATAAACATAGCATTAATGAAATTTTTTAAAAAGAAGATTAAGACCATCACATAACATATTTGGGTTTTTTCAGGATATGACAACTTGGATTTGAGTATTTGACTAGATTTGATTGTCATGTGCTTCTTTAATGACATGTGTTGAGTCAGATTTGATATTACACTTACAATATGATGTAAAATTTTAAATTCAATTTTTTATTATGAATTACATGATCATTTTTATAAATTTAATTGTACTAAAAATTTAATCAAAAATCTAATCATAAAATATTTAAAAAAATTAGATGAGTAAATAAATGAGTATTAATGTATTGTACAATTTTGGTAGATAAAATTAGAGCCCAAATGTAAAGCATATAAATTTTTTCATGATAATTGTATTTTGTGAACTTCATATGGCTAAACATAGAGAAAGTCATTGCAATTTTTGTTAAGTTCAAGAGGTTAAGTAAAAGTGCAGCTAGTGCATTCTTATGTAATTTAGATCAAATATATCATGCAATGGTTATGTTATCTTTTTGACAAAAAATATTATTGAATTTTTAAATAAATTATTTTCACACGGTGTGATCGAGTTGAGACGCAACGATTAGAGTAGTTGGTGACAGCGATGGAGAATCCGGCGACAAGAATTTTAATCAGTAATAAAAAAATTTACATCAATAATTTTTTTTATAGATTTTAATGTTAATTTTTATATAATTTTTTTATTACAGATTATTATATCTTTTTAGATCATTAGTAATACAAAATGATTTTAAAATTTGATTTTATAGATAACAAGACAATATCAATTTGTGTCTATACAATTTGTGAGGTACTACATTGTGCTAAATTTGAACAAGGTTGTAAAATTTTAGTCTTTTTTTAAGCAATATAAAATGTTTTAGATCTCATTGAATATTTTGTAGATAATAATACAATGAATCAAATGAAATTTTTATCCACTGTACATATCTCTCATAACTTTCATGGGTTTAGGTTTATGATTCAAACTTAAATCCTAAACCAATATTGAAATATTGGTTTAGGATTTAATAGGTGAAATGCAAAAGATTTGAAATCTTGTGTTTGCATATGATGAACATAAGAATTTAAATGATTTTCTATACATTAATGTAGATTTTAAAATTAGTTTCCAATCTTTTTGGGATATTATTCATTTTTATGCACTTATTAAAAAAAAAATAGGATTAATAGGTGAAATGCAAAAGATTTGAAATCTTGTGTTTGCATATGATGAACATAAGAATTTAAATGATTTTCTATACATTAATGTAGGTTTTAAAATTAGTTTCCAATCTTTTTGGGATATTATTCATTTTTGTGCACTTATTTCAAAAAAATGAATTATGAGATGAAATTTCAATCAGATGTACTTTGAATTTATTCTTGCTCAAAATAAATACATATTGCACAAATTTTTTGTTTTCTGAAAAAATTCATCTTCTTTTTGACATGATTCATCCACAACCTATAAATGAGAAAGCATAGTCTGTTGCCAAAAGACAAGCTTTGTCAGCCAAAGAAGCACTTTTGTGTCAAATTCGAAATAAAAATATACATATTAAAAATTTAATTTTTATATGTATAAATTAACAAAAGTATTATCAATATAAAATCCACGAAAGTATTACAAAGTAACACATGAACATTATTGATTGCAAAATCAAAAAAAAAATCTAACTTGATCTAATTTGAAACATTCAACTTGAATTTAAGAAATATGTTTATCTTTTATTATTAAAATTATACCATAGATGATTAAAATCAACTGTTTATTTTTATTTATAACTAAAAAAATAATAATTTTTGAACAAAAAGAATTAAAGAGTATCATATTATGTGATTATCCAAAAAAATTTAATTTTTTTTTGGAATTTTTGATCCACTTTTGATCTTGTCCGACTTGATGGGGTCTTACTATCATTTCTGCTATATAACTCGGTTTTCGCTAACGAGATATCTTGTCCAAAGTCCATAGGCAGCTCTATCCCTCGCCCCACCAGTCAAGGCAGAAGTTAGTAGTTGACTGGTAGACGCAGGTCTTTTAGACGCTCGGATGACCTGCAATAGCCAGTCTTTTACGGAAGGAGAAGATGATGCAGTGCAGAAGAAACGACAGAGTGTTCAGGGAGTCCTTGATTCCATGCATGGCGTGCTGCTGTGTTTCTTACTCTTCGGTCTGCAATTAATGCGACTAATGGAGATTTTGTGACAGTCCACCGTCGCCAGCTCGCCTTCCCACGGACGCTGGTGTGTAATCTGGGTGCACCGCTAATATAAGCGGTGCGCAAGCCATAATTAGGAGGTGGATTTTCCCCTCCCATGGATATAAAAGGGCCGGCACACAACATCACCAGGATCATTATCACTATCATTAGTCAAGGTTGTCAAACACACAGAGAGGTTGTCCTCACAGGCAGAGAGCAGTTTGCACTTAGAGAGGGAGATTGTTTACACATAGAGAGAGAGAGGAGATCAGAGAGGGAGACTGGGCGACGGTGGCAGGGTGTTACCTTCCCAACAAAAGTATCACGTTCATTGTTTTTGGCAATTCTTGGTATTACGAGCCGTCACAAGTACTCTAAGTTGAGTTTGTTGTGGGAGGTGGTTTCTTGGGAGAGAGATTTGGCGGACGTAGGCGGTGCATTTGTTTGTGATGTGACAGTATTTGGAACGGAGTCAGCGTCTTTGACATTTGGTATCAGAGCTGGTCTGGTTTAGAGATCGCTAGGAACAGGTTTCTGGCCAGCGAGGTCTTTGGCTGCACGCTATCGTTTGCAATGGCTAATGTTCCGCACTCTCAAGGATTTGAGGAGCACACACGCCCAAAGCTGCCGATGAGTTTGACGTTGGTCCCTCCGTTCGAGACATAGAGTTGATAGCCTTGCATGCACAACTGAAAACTATACTAGAGAAGGTGGAAGCAATGGAAACAGAGCAACGAGCGTTGAAAATGGATTCTGTTGAGAGGGGGGGTAGTAGATGTCCGACTGACATCCCGCCTACTAGAGTACCTGTTGCTGTTGATTCTGTTGCACTACCGGGTAAGACAGGGCAGAGAGTTATTTTGGATCAGCCGGAGAAGTTCTCTGGTAAGAGAGACCTAGCTGCCTTCGAGATGTGGGTGATTGAGATGGAGAACTACTTTTCGGTTACGGGTATGGAAGACGAAGCCAAGGTCTACTTTGCAGTTAGTAGGCTTAGTGGTGATGCTTTCGGTATGGTATGCCACTATGGAATGAGAAAGGCTGGCTAAGGGTTGGAGCCCTATGCTAGACTGGGGTGTGTTCAAAGAGCGACTAAAGCGTAGCCTAGTACCCAGTAACGACCGAGAGATCAAGTTGGGGGAATTGGCTCGGTTGCATCAAGCAGGATCGGTGAGGGAATACATCACTAAGTTCCGACGTCTGTTGATGGAAGTAGGAGGCCTTGACCCAGAAGTGGAGCGGTTTTACTTCAAGGAAGGACTTTCACCATGGTTACGCATGGAAATCGAGAAGCTGCAGAATCAAGATGACTTGGATTTTATGTACGAGCAAGCTGAGAGCCTTGAGGCTGCACGTCTGCGGGTTTATGGTGAACCAAGAGGTGGAAAGTCAACTTGGGAAAATAGGGAGCAGTTGACTGGAAGTACTACCATCCACCAGAGGCAAGGTTGGAAGACTAATCAACTTATTGAGGGGTCTGCTGGCAAGGGAAGTAACATGGTGAGGACTACTGGAGGGGGGCATGTTGTGGACAACTCACGCTTGTCAGGAGATGAACGAAACCCGCCTATATGTTACAACTGTGGTGGAGTAGGGCACCTCAAAGCGTAATGTCTTGCCAAGAGCAAGAAGCTAGCAGCACGGAAGATATCCACCCAGGAGAGTACCAAGGGACCAGAGTCATCCCATGCGACAACGAATTCCGATTGTATGGTACCCCAACCCTCTCCTTGTGTGCACAAGTGCTTGCCAATAATTGTGGTGACTGTTCAAGGGTTGGAATATAGGTTCTTGTTGGATATTGGAGCAGATGTGGATGTTTTAGCCCCTACTGTAGCCCAGACATTAGAATTACCTCTCAAGGTGATGAAGAGTCCCCTTCAGGTTAATTTTGCCCAGGGTACCGGTAGAATTGATAAGGAGATAGCTCATGTGAGCTTGACGCTAGGCACATTTATGGCCAAGACTCCATTTTACATCATGGATATTGGAACCAAGCTAAGTGGCATCTTATCTTGGGGATGGATACAAAGACATCGAGGTGCGTTAACGATCAGTGATGGTCATCTAGCCGTCACAAATAGGTGGGGGAAGCAACACACTATTCCTCTACTTACGTTCGAAGAGGACCTAGACCATGTTATAGCTCATTTTTGGTCAATGCGTGTGACTTTTCATCATTGTAGCGCAAAGCAGTTTGCTAAAAGCCTTAAAGGAGCAGACGCAGCATGGGGAATTCATGTGGGACGTGTGATTACCTCTGAGACCACATCAGAAAGAGGTCAGGGTGTGGCCAGTGTGGCCACTATCTTGTTACACTCGCTAACTAACAATCCAGCAGGACAAACAGTCCACCCAGACTTGGAGAGATTGTTAGGAGAGTTTGCTGATGTGTTGCCCGAGGTATTACCGTCTGGTTTACCTCCTCGTCGAACTCTTGATCATCATATTGATCTGGTGGAAGGAGCTAAGCCATCTGTTGGTGCCCATATTCATATGACCATTGACGAGTTGGCCGAGCTCAAGAAGCAACTCAAAGAGCTACTTGACAAGGGTCATCTACGACCCGAGTGTGTCTCCTTCGCGGCTTGACTTTATTTGTGAGTAAAAAGATGGCACTATCGTCTTTGTGGAGACTTTAGAGCACTCAACAAGATTACTAGGAAGAACAAGTACCCGTTGCCTTTGATGGATGAGGTAATGGATAGGTTGGCATGAGCACGGTACTTCAAAGAAGCTGGATTTGGTTTGGATACCACCATTTAGAATAGGCGAAGGTGATGAGCATAAGATCGCTATTAAATACAAAATATGGATTATGCGAATATCTTGTGCTACCGTTTGGGTGAGCAATGCTCCGACCACTTTACGTACCCTCATGAGCGACATCTTCCGAGATATGTTGGATGAGAGTGTGGTAGTGTACTTGGATGACATTATTATCTACTCTCAGACGTTTGAACAACATCTGAAAGATGTGAGACGGGTTTTGGAGAAATTACGTACTCATCATCTATATCTCAAGAGGAAAGAAGTGCTCATTTGGGAAACGGTACGTTGAGTTTCTTGGCTGCATGATTGATGAGCAAGGGGTTCATGCTAACGTGGCCAAGGTAAAGGCTTTATTAGAGTGGGAAGTTCCAGATTCAGTTTCTCAGCTACGAGCATTTCTGGGACTTGGAGCTTATTTTTGCAGATTCATACTGAACTATGCTAGAATCACATCTGTTTTGTACGATCTGTTGAAAGCTAAGGCACCGTGGACATGGACAGAAGTTCACCAACATGCATTTGATGACCTCAAGCGTATTTTGTCTACATATCTGGTGTTGGCACAACCGTTGTTAGGAGAGCCTTTTGAAGTACACTGTGACGCATCCAAGACGGCTATAGGA
The DNA here is from genome assembly GCA_014180765.2 of Marchantia paleacea. Classification (NCBI taxonomy): domain Eukaryota; kingdom Viridiplantae; phylum Streptophyta; class Marchantiopsida; order Marchantiales; family Marchantiaceae; genus Marchantia; species Marchantia paleacea. Next base: position 1,059,147 of record MUAA02000019.1, on the reverse strand, counting down.
GGAGTATTGATCCAACATGGCCGGCCAATAGCTTACGAATCCAAAAAAGCTTTCGGCGCCGAAAGCGAGTTGGCCTGCCCATGAACAAGAGTTGTTTGCCATTGTCTACTGCTTAAAGAAATGGCAATTCTATCTCATACCAGGTCATGTGACAGTGTATACTGATAATATTTCAGTTACTTACTTCCAAACCAAGTGTAACCAATCTTGGTTAGTCATAGTTAGTTTAGCCAAAGCGTAGAGTGGTCACTAGATCACAAAAAGACAAGATAGTGGTGTGCACTATCCAAAAAGTAAAAGGGTAAATGACGAGGTGGCTACCATGCATTGGTGGAGCGGTTTGTGCTAGGCGTCTGTTAGGAATTGGTTAGGATAAGATAACAAAACATGCAACCTACGCATGTTAGCCATGTGGCATAGTTTGGATTTCAGACTCCTCTAGTCCTACAGTATATAAAGCAAGGAGAGGTCTTGAGAAGACCATCTCTCATCTTGGAAGTCATTCCGGAGTCATTGCTTCAGTGTTACAATGGTATCAGAGTAGGCTTATTGTTCCTATGAGTGTGGATCACCCCTCTTGGAAGAATAGTCTGGGTTGGTACAATTATTTGAGGAGACAGAGTGTTTGTTAGAGGCTGGCAGTGGCCATTGAGCTGCAAGTAGTGGAAGAGGGTTATTGTGAGTGCAGGTTATGGATGGGGGAGATAGAATAGTACCGAGATTCCCATTTCTTAATTCTTTTCATGTCAAACTGTTATACATTGAGAGAGCAAGGTTGACTCAGTATTTGGTTTATCATTTTGGTGCCAACTTCATGGACCAAGTGATGAGATCTCGAGATCCTGTTATCTTACCTATAGTCACCTACGATGTTACTTGGGATCTCACGATTTACATTTTAGTTTAGAGATGGACCTCAATAGACCACCACCGGTGAGATTCAACACACGGTGTGAAATCTATTGTGTATATCATCCTAAAGCTATGTTTCGGAGCCTAGTTATTAGAAACTTTGGAGAGTAGTATTACCATGAGGTGATAGCATCACTTATTCCTTTTGTGTTGCCAATCTTGAGAAATTGGAGAGTGTTCATCTTAACCCTATCTTGAGAGAGAGGGACGGAGGCGAATCATGGAGGATACTTTGAGAGAAATGATTCAGGAGTTGAGAGATTTGAGAAACGCATTTGAGCAAAAAGTCGGACTCAAGTACAAGAGTTAGCTCAAAAATTAACAAAGATCAAAAGCGAGAGGAATGGAAAATGAGAGAATGAGAGAAACTCCAATGGAGATGGAGACGTCACCATCCATGGTGGAAAGTGAAGAAACAGTGAGAGCCCGTTCTCTTGAAGCCCAAGCAGCACAACGAGCAAGAGAGCTAGATCTTCAGACATCCATGATTATGAAGATGACAAAAGCTTGTAAGATAGAACCTTACCGAGGTAGTCGAACCATGGGAGTTTTGGAAGGTTGGATTGAGAGAATGGAGTATCATCTTGCTTTGTTCAATATCAATGATCACATTGCAGGTCTTTTTGTTCGTACTTTGTTGTTGGAGAAAGCATCTACTTGGTTTCACGGTTGGATGATGGAGCTCAATGAGTCAGGCCAACAGGTTACTTGGAGTGCAATGAAGCGAGGTCTTCTTCAGAATTTTCAAGCAATTGATCCCATCATCACGGCACGGATGAGGTTGTGGAAACTTGAGCAGAAGGGGAAGTGTGGAGGAGTACATTGAGGAGTTTCGAGATCTTGAATTCAGATCTGAGATATGAGTGGAGCAGAAGCTCTTGATATTTTCAAGAGAGGCCTGAAGGAAAAGATTCAACATGAGGTGATTCGGGACAATCCAAGCAACTTGAACGAGGCTATTGCTTGTGCACAACGAATGTCCAACGTTTATCACAACGGTGGAGAGGTATCAGTTCCCTCAAATCAATACTATGGACCCATGCCTATGGAGTTGGGTAACATAAGGAGGAGAGAAGATTTCATTCCAAGGGGAGTGAACGCACAAGGAGGAGATCGTCGCAACTCGAATCCTCATCGAGAAGCAAATTCAAGAGGAGGAGACGGAGTGGAGGGAAGACGAGAAATGAGGCTATGCTATAATTGTGGAAGATTTGGTCACATTGCCATGAATTGCCGTATCCGAGTTCTGGCAAGAGGAGCTAGACCCCCCTATCGACGAGCCCTCAACAATCTTGAAGGTGGAGACGAAATGACCGATGGAAACCTGGGAAACGACGAGCACCAGTAACCTTGCCTCGCGGCCTTACTGGTTCGATGAAAAGGAGGAAGGGCGAGGGAAGTAAGCACAAACATGAGGTAAATGGTTTGAGAAAGAAGGAAACATGTTTGATTGTGACGGATGGCGAGATAGAAGGAGTAAAAGTGAGAGTATTGATTGATCCAGAGCTACAGAAAATTTCCTATCTCGATCTATTGCTATAAAGTTGGGATTAGCTTTAGAAAGATGAGAGTGAAAAGGTAGAGTTGCCAAACGGGCAAACAGAGAGCATTGAGAGCATTCCTAGGAAGTGGAGTTGAAGATTGGGCAATACAAGGAATCGTTGGAGTGGAGAGTAATTCGATTAGCTCGCTATGATGCTATTTTGGGTATGCCTTGGATGGAAAAATATAATCCTGAGGTAGATTGGCGAAGGAAGATAGTAAAAACTATGAGTTGGAGGATCTTTGGATATAGACTTAGATCAAGACACAAAAACTTACCTCTCTATGTGATAGGAAGAACCGCTATCAGTCATAAAGATGTATGTTTTTTGGGCCTAATAAGAGATGTAAAAGCGCTCAAAAGAGCAATCTTTTATACATGAGGAGTTAACTTGTATCTTGAACGAGTTTCAAGATGTTTTTCAGATGATTTGCCTCGGGTTTACCACCAAGAAGGAGAGTGGATCACAAGATAGAGATCTTACCGGGAAGTTCACCTCCTTGTAAAAGTCCCTATTGACTTGCAATCAACAAGCTTTGGAGGAATGCAAGGCACAATTGGAAGAGTTGTTGGAGAAAGGGTTTATCCAACCTAGTGTGTCACCATATGGAGCTCCAGTATTGTTTGTGAAGAAGAAGGACGGCTCCATGCGGATGTGCATGGACTATCGTGCTCTAAATCAACAAACGGTGAAAAACAAGTATCCATTACCGCGAATGGATGACTTGTTTGATCAACTTCATGAAGCTAAGTATTTCACCAAACTTGATCTTAGAAGCGGATACAATCAGATCGAGTGGCGGATGAAGACATACAAAGACAACTTTTAGAACTAGATAGGTCATTTTGAGTATCTAGTTATGCCATTTGGTTTAACCAATGCCCCTGCCACATTCATGGGACTGATGAATGATATTTTTCGTAAATATCTGGATAAATCAGTGATTGTGTTTTTAGATGATATCTTGATATATAGCAAGTCCTTACAAGATCATCAAAAACATCTACAAGAAATACTCCAAGTGTTGAGAAAAAATAAGCTGTATGCTAAGATGTCAAAATGTGAGTTTGGCAAAAAACGAAGTAGATTACTTAGGCCATAGAGTTAGCGCTGATGGCATCCAAGTCATGAGTGACAAAGTGGAAGCCATTCAAAATTGGACTGCCCCGGAGAATCAGACTCAACTACGTAGTTTCTTGGGTTTAACCGGCTTTTATAGAAGGTTTGTGGAAGCTTTTGCTCGTATTGCTCAAGCTTTAACAAGTCTCTTAGGCCAAGGGCAGAAATGGCAATGGGGTACAGCTCAAGAGATTGCATTTCAGGCTTTGAAAGATGCGCTCTTACATGCACCAATCCTTAAATGGTACTGTGACCTCCGGGCTGACTCTCACTCAGGTTTACCTCCGATGGCTTTTTGGAAGCTCATCATGAATCTAGAAGGACTTAGTCCCACCCTTTGCCCATGATCCTATTGCTCACTCTTACACAAACTCTCAAAGTCCAAGCTCTATTATTCACATTATCACCAAGAGTAAGATATCACTCAAAAGGAAAGGGATACTTTGGTAATCAAAGTCTTCATTGAATCAAAGTTCCACTCCGAACATGACATCTCCAAGAACCAAGCTCCCTAAAACTAAGATCACCACACTATCTCCTCCCAAAACTAACTTCCATTGAAAAACTACTTGAGAGGTGCTTCTCAACCTCTCTATTTATACTACTTAGAATCTTACCTAGTAACTACAAGTAATCACCATGTAACTTCCTCTTACCAAGTTTAAACGAGGTAGAGATCACAAACCCCAATGAAAAGGGTACATGGCAACATGCAATTGGTCCACTTGGATCTTCTAGAAGCCCAACTTCTCCTAATTGACTTCTAGTGTACCAAGTCAATCTAAGCCCCTAGATTTAAGGGTCTTCACCAAGTCCAACCAATGAAAACTAGTCCAAGTCAAGGGAAGTCAAGATACCCATGTGATGGAATCTATTCCTTGACTCATACTAAACAACAAAATAGTAGTTCTCATCTACCACACCAAAAGTTACTCTATATTTTCCTCCAACTTAACCATAACTAGCTAAACATAGTCATGACTAAGATAAACTTAGGCACAATATAGATATACTTTCATTTTATCCTATATGTACAACCACAGGTCTTACATTTACCCCCGGACCAAGATTTCCTCCGTCCTCGGAGTGAGAAAAATCTGATAAATCGATGAAACGGCTTCAACTTGTGGTGATTCACCCGGTCAAAATGTCGTCCTCCCAACTCCTTCAAATCGTAAGTAAAGTTTCCCCACACCTTGTGAACTATGAAAGGACCAAAGTACTTTGGAAGAAATTTCTCTCTTGCTCTCTTATATCTAATGGAATCATAAAGCATTACCCAATCACCTTCTTTGAAAATCTTCATCTTCTTCGTCCCAAATCGATTATCATGATACTTCTTCTGCAATTGTTGAGCCCGCTCCACACGTACCATGGCCACGACTCGAGCCTCCTCCAGGCTCCAACAGTTGTTGACATCTTGATTTGATAGCTTCTACTCCATTCTTCCTCTTTAACTTCCGTTGGATAGTTAAAGAAGGTCGTCAAATCAAATTGAATTGGAAGCTTTGACTTCGACACCATATACCATATGGAAAGGTGAGTACCACTGTTGATGTCTTCCAAGTCGTCCGATACTCCCACAAGATAACATGCAGCCTTTTGTCCCAATTTTGCTTGCTCCCGTCCATATGCGCATCCTTGGCCAACATCATGCAAAGCGTATAGTTGGTTCGCTCTGCCAACCCATTAGCATTTGGTTTGTAGGAAGTAGTCACCCGTGCCTTGATGGAGAAATGACCTAGCATGGCTTGTATAATGCTTCCAACAAACTCACCACCTCTATCAGATACAATTTCTAGAGGGGCATCGAATCTAGTTATTATCCTCTCATATAGAAATCTACCCACTTCTTCCTCACTAGTAGATTTTAGAGGTCTAGCTTCTACCCACTTGGTTAGATAATGCAGTAGCTACCACAATGAACTTGTTACCCCGAGGAGTAAGATTCAAAGAGTCCTACAAAATCTATTCCCCACTTTTCAAAAGGACCTAAAATAGGAACTGATGTCAAAGGAGGGGTTTTCATGGACTTTTTAGCAAAAGCTTGACACACATCACAACTCTTGCAAAATTCCACACAATCTTTGAAAATGCCCTTCCAATGATAGCTTTGCATCTAGGATCTTAAATGCGTTACCCTTTCTGCAAAGTGTCCTCCACATACCCAGAGCCTTCATGAAACTCCTTCATAAGTTGAATTGACTCCTCCCTTCCAACAACCCTTTCGAGGTAGTCCATCTGCTCCTTGATGAAACAACACGTCCTCTATGATGGTATAAGGTTCACATCGCTTCACCAATGCATTCCTCTCCCGTGAATGCATGCCTTGGGAAACTCTCCCTCTCGAGATGAAATCCCATATCCCCTTGTATTCAAATTCGGTACCTTTGTTATGGTGTCCATCATCAGCCAAATCCTCATCTAGAAATGTATCATCCATTGGTTGATCTCCTTCCTCATCGTATGCTTTCGAGACATCAAATCGGCATTGGCATGTTTCTTACCGGGTCGATCCTCAATGATGTAATCAAACTCCGCCCGATAACAACTTCCATCGGCTATCCTACCCTCGGCATTAGGCTTGTTGAAAATGTACTTCAAAGCCTTGTGGTCGATAACGATAGTAAACTTCCCTCCCAATAGATAGTGTCGAAACTTCTTGGTGAGAAGATCACACACTAAAGCCTCCCTTTCGGTCACTTGAATAATTTCTCTCGGCCGCACCATCCGTCTACTAGCATAAGCAATTGGATGATCATGGCTATCTTCATCTAAGCGGCTTAGAGTGCATCCTATAACAATGTTTGATGCATCAGTGTAGAGAATGAAAGGTTTACCCCAATTTGGTTTGGCTAAAATAGGAGCCATTACCAACGCCTTCTTAAGAAGTTCGAGCATGCAATTTGCCTCTCCATCCTTGAGGATTAAATCGTAATCCGTCCCCTTCTTCATGTAAACCGTCAAGGCATAAGCTTTGTTGGAGAAGGAAAAGATGAACCGTCGATAGTATCCCACCATTCCAAGGCTGCGCCTCAACTTGGTCAACGTCACGGAAAAGATAAATCGAGGATGTGTTTCACCTTTTCCGGATCCACCGCTATACCATCTTTGGAGATGATGTGCCCTAACAACAAACCTTCCTCACATCCAAAAATGCATTTTTCTGGATTGAAATGAGGCCTTGGCTTTCTCCAACCGTTGTAGAATTTTGATCAAATGATCAAAATGATCCTCCTTCTTCCGTATACACAAAAATCATCTATGAAATCTCGCACAAATTTCCCAATAAAGGTTCAAACACCTTGTTCATGAACCTCTGAAAAGTTCTTTGGGCATTACATAGACCAAAGGGCATTACCCTAAAGGCAAAAAGTTCCCCATGGCGTGGTAAAAGTGGTTTTGAGCTGATCTTCAGGGAGCAATTTGAATTTGATTATAACCACTATAACCATCTCCAAAACTATACCACTCATGACCTGCCACCTCCTCTAGAATCTCATCTATGAAAGGTAAAGGATAATAATCCTTCTTTGTGAAAACATTCAACTTCTTGTAATCTACGCATACACATAGCTTACCATTCTTCTTCTTGACTATCACAATAGGAGAAACCCATTCAAATTCTCTACCTCATAGATGAAACCCGCATCCTTTTAACTTGTCGATCTCCTCCTTGATCACCACGGCCGTTGGTGGATTTATCCGGCGTTGCTTCGGCGTCTTGGGCCGAGCCTTCTCCTCTAACTCAATGCGATGAGTTTCTAAGGTTACTTCCTTCAAATCCTTGTAGCTAAAGGCAAAGACATGGATATATTTTCGAAATATATCCAAGAACCTTGACTTCTCCTCCATAAGAACCTTGGGACCAAACTTGAGAGTGGAGAGCCGTCGAGTTATCTCATCTTTACTCATCTTCATCTTGTCGGGGATCTTTCACCACCCATGGCCTAGGAAGTAAATCCATTGCAGCAAGAACTTGAACTTGAACATCATCGTCCGAGGTATCTTCAGATGATGTCTCCTCATCGATCGACATGTTGGTGTCAACCTCTGAAAAACTGCCACTTTCTTCACTCTCAGACTCTGAGTAATCACTCGTAGGTCTATCCAGTGCGAGACCGCTCCTCCGCCACTTGTGAGAGGACCTTCACTCGATGGTTTTTTTTTTTTCCCTATCTGAAGGTAACCCTTATGCCACCGATCAGTTGTCCTCCACGACCCTCAACCAAGGTCTTCCTAACAACAAGTCGTAGCTAGCCTCCTCAAGCACTTGAAAGGACAACAAGGTTTGAACTCCCATCACACTTACCACCACCTTGTCCACCACTCCAATGGGTGCACCTTTTGCTTGTTGGCCATCCCAACAATGATGTTGGAAGGTCTTGAAAGCTTCATCCCCAACTTCTTCAACAAACCGTTCGACATGGCATTCACCGCGAGATCCACCATCCACTAGTACATCCGAAACATCACGTCCATTAATCGTACTTCAATCTTGAAGCTTTGAGTGCATACCTCGAGGCAGCGGCATCCACCACTCCTACTCAACATTAATCGCCATGGAAGCTTTCCCCTTGGATCGTCGCTTCTTGGTCCTTTTGGAGCTTAGGCCTCCCCTCAACTCCTTTCTTATCGTAGGATTTAGAGCAATCAATTGGCCAACAGTTATATTGGCTTTTTGATTCCCCACCTCCTCCACCACGTCGTATTTGAGCTGGGTAGATGAAATGGAGAAATCATCCATTCCCAACTTCTTTCTCGGTGCTCTCGGTTGACTCACACCACTGGATCGAGTGCTCCGGCTTGGTTGATCTTCCATTGAGATGGACTCCTCACGCAAATCTTGCTCTCTTCTTCTCGTGTGCAAGAATATCAACTCTGGAACTTATAGAGCTCTCTCCTTCTCAAGCGTGCACTGATGAGGAAACACATCAATAGGCGCTACTCCCTTATCCTTCGATTGACTTGGAGCGGGAGTAGAATTGTTGTGTCTAACTCCATCATGTTGTCGAGGATTAGGACAATTTTCGTTGGAAATGAGGGCCTCCACAACTAAAGCATGAAACTGTGAAGTTCCCTTGTGGTGGATTTCCTTTTGGAGGATAATTCCCATACCCTCTAGATCCTCCCCCTACATTCTGATTCCTCCTCTCCCATAGTTGTACTACGTTAATCTTGAGATCAGCGAGTGTTTTACGTGATAGATTTCAACTCATGGTGCAAGTCTACCACTTTGGAGAATTTACTCTTGGCGCAAACAACAACAGTAGGAGTTGCCATTCTAACCACAACAGGTGGTGATGCTTCTCTAGCCACCAAGCTAGAATCATCGTCTTCTAGGCTCTCCTCCATTCGAATAGCAATGCGAATAGCCTCAACCTTAGAAGAGGGCTTTTCATATCTCACCTTGCTTGAATCTGAGGCTTCAAACCTCCAATGAAGTTCTTTGTCAACATCGCCACAATCCCCACCATGGTTGGCTCGACCTCGTCTCCACTCTTTCTCAACACCACACGAAAGCGTGACTCCGCTTCTCCGTTCTCTCTACGTATGATCTCACCTTCTCACTCTCTCCTTGCTTCAAAAGGTGACTTCACACATCACTTCTTCGTAACTTTCATCCGGAAGAAAGTTTTCAACAAGATTCTCCGTCAAACTCTCCCAAGTGTCTTCCTCCACATGCTCCTTCTTGTACTCATTGTACCACTTCAATGCAGAAATCCTCCAAGAAGTCGGGCAAAGGATAGCCCATTCGGGTTTCCTTCTCTCATTGTTTTCCCTATGCATGCCCTCTTGAAGTCTCTCACAAAAGATTCTACATCTTCTTTCTCTCTCCCATAGAACACCGGAAGCTTCCCCATTTCCAACTCCTTTTGTCGTTGTTGTTGGAAATTTATACGGGACTCCCTAATACAACACAAACAAAACTAGCTCCATTCTAGAGTAATTCATCAATGGCAAAATGAACGGAATTGGTTGGTCCAAGATTGCCATGGCTCTCTCCTCTCTAAACACACTATGAGCCTTACCCTCATCGACATCTTCTCGATCATTCTGAAAATGATCTCCATCTTCAGATTAGAACTTGAGCCACATGGAGATTTCAACTTTTTCGGTATCTGCACTCAATTTATCTTCAAAGCCCTCCACTAGTGACTCCAACAGAGCTTTCACGCCACTACACTCGTGTCCTAAGGGAAGTCCGGTCACTCCACAATTTTCACAATAGTTTCCACTCTTGGATTCATGGGGAGATGATGGTCCCCGGATGAAGGTTTAGCTCTCCCACGTTTTCGTCTCTCTCTCAACCTCCGATCTTTGGTCCTCAAAGGACAACTCACAAGCTTATGTCCCTCCTCTCCACAATAGAAGCAACTCTCACGTTTCGCTCTCGGGGAACTTTTAGTGTCCTCTCTTCAAACTCCACTCTGAACTCCCTCGTGTTCGAATCCGCTGAAACAATCACGTCCAGCCCTTGAGGTATCTTAGATAACCGGATCTTCCAAAGAGGTTGATCTCCCATTTTCCAATGAGTGTCAAGTCATCCTCACTATGCAAAACACTCATGCACTCACTCTCTCGGAATGACCATAAACAAGGAAAAAGTAAATCTGAAAAGTAAAGCAGTTTTGCTCACTTTTATACCCCCTATACTTCAGGTATCATAACTTTCTCTATAAAATGATCTCTCAACGAAATTTGAACCCACATGTAGCTTAGCTCCTGATATACAATCGTGCAAAGTTTCAAATCCTGATTCAATTCTTGCACGAATTGATAAGCTCTGTACACTTTTTCCCAGAGCTATCTTTCAAAACCCGTCAAGACCCTAGCAAATTCTAAACATCATAACTTTTGATCTAGACATGATATGACTGTTATTTCAAGTGCAAAACGTATCCCATCTACTAATCTAAAACCAATAAAATTATCGGAAAAACTTTGGAAAATAAAGTTTTCCTCCCAAATACGTACTATAGCACTCTCGCCTCATCCCAAACAACACTTAAGTAAACAAAATGTACAAAATAACTTCCAGGCTATCATATAACACTACCGGATACACAAATGGTACATTACTATGCATCATGATCTTGGTTCGCTCTTCCCCCACAGTCCTCTCCATATGAGTTCTCATCGTTGCGCTCTCACGGGCAATAAACTGGATTCGAACATCTCTTCTCCTTCTAGACTGAGGTCCCGCAACGGAACCAAAAATGTGACCTCCGGGCTGACTCTCACTCAGGTTTACCTCCGATGGCTTTTTGGAAGCTCATCATGAATCTAGAAGGACTTAGTCCCACCCTTTGCCCATGATCCTATTGCTCACTCTTACACAAACTCTCAAAGTCCAAGCTCTATTATGCACATTATCACCAAGAGTAAGATATCACTCAAAAGGAAAGGGATACTTTGGTAATCAAAGTCTTCATTGAATCAAAGTTCCACTCGAACATGACATCTCCAAGAACCAAGCTCCCTAAAACTAAGATCACCACACTATCTCCTCCCAAAACTAACTTCCATTGAAAAACTACTTGAGAGGTGCTTCTCAACCTCTCTATTTATACTACTTAGAATCTTACCCTAGTAACTACAAGTAATCACCATGTAACTTCCTCTTACCAAGTTTAAACGAGGTAGAGATCACAAACCCCAATGAAAAGGGTACATGGCAACATGCAATTGGTCCACTTGGATCTTCTAGAAGCCCAACTACTCCCTAATTGACTTCTAGTGTACCAAGTCAATCTCGCCCCTAGATTTAAGGGTCTTCACCAAGTCCAACCAATGAAAACTAGTCCAAGTCAAGGGAAGTCAAGATACCCATGTGATGGAATCTATTCCTTGACTCATACTAAACAACAAAATAGTAGTTCTCATCTACCACACCAAAAGTTACTCTATATTTTCCTCCAACTTAACCATAACTAGCTAAACATAGTCATGACTAAGATAAACTTAGGCACAATATAGATATACTTTCATTTTATCCTATATGTACAACCCTGGGTCTTACAGTACGAACCTGGTAGACCAACAAAACTTGCTACGGATGCATCAGGTGTGGCAGTTGGAGGAGTGTTACAACACGAATGGAAAGATGGATGGCACCCAATTGCTTTCTTTTCACGGAAACTTTTGCTGGCGGAGCAAAATTATCATACCATAGAGAGGGAGGAGTTAGCCATTGTCTTGGCTACTAAACATTGGAAGCACTATCTCGGAGATAAGGAGTTTGTGGTTGAGACAGACCACAAGCCTTTGGTTTATTTAGAAACTCAAAAGGACCTCTCCAAGCGGCAGATTCGTTGGGCTGAAGGCGACAACTTTTCAACATGAAGATCGTGTATGTGGAGGGGAAGAAGCAGCTTGCCGATGCATTGACACGAATGTCATGCATTAATCACATCACTGAGGTGAAGATTCACTCTGAATGGTGGGAGAACCTGAATCGAGCTACCAAGGAGGATGAGGAGATTGCACAAGCCCTTCAGCAGGGTCGAGCATATTTGGAACGGGGATTGGCGTTCTACAAGGGAAAGATCTGGATACCCTCAGATGTTGCCCTTCATACAACAATGTTAGAGGAGGCACATGATTCAGCTATTGCGGGCCATGTAGGAGTGGAGAAGACCATTGAAGGCGTCCAAAGGGTATACTTTTGGCCAAAACTAAGAGAGGACATCACCAGCTATGTTCGAAGTTGTGTGGCTTGTCAACAAAATAAGGCTAGCAATCAGAAACCAGCAGGTCTACTACAACCTCTACCAACACCGACTAGAAGATGGGAGCACGTCAATATGGACATTGTATGTGAGTTACCAATGACGTCTACGGGTTATGATTCAATAGTCGTTTTTGTGGATAAATTGAGCAAGATGATCCATATTAGGCCCACAACAAAGACGTTTCTTGCACCTGAACTTGCTCGAATTTATATGGATGCAGTTTTTGCTCAACATGGCTTAGCTAGGGTGCTCATCACCGATAGGGGCACTCAATTTACTAGCATGTTTTGGAAAACTCTATTTGGGCTATTCAAAACAAAACTAGCCATGTCCACAGCTTATCATCCTCAAACAGATGGGCAAACTGAAAGAGCAAATAGGACTATTGAGGACATGCTTAGAGCTTTCACTTTGGAAGAGCAAGACGGTTGGGATGCACTTTTACCCTTGATTGAGTTTGCTTATAATAACTCAATCAATACATCCACAAAAGTCAGCCCTTTCTTCTTGATGTATGGAGAACACCCTATCACACCATCTAGCTTGGTGAATGTAGGTCACATGCAGGAACCATCAACCCAAGTTGAAGCAGTGAACGAGTTTGTGGCACAAGTCCAACGAGGAGTACACCAGGCAAAGCACAAATTAGCCATTGCCCAAAATCGGCAAAAACAATATGCTGATGCTCATCGACGACATATGGAGTTTCAAAAAGGCGATCAAGTGTGGTTGTCTACTACCAATTTGTCATTAATAGGGGTCCGAAAGTTCACTCCACGGTTTATTGACCTTTCTTGATTGTCCAACGGATTGGAGAAGTTGCCTACAAGTTAGAGTTGCCAACACACATGAAAATACATCCCGTTTTTCATGTGTCTCTCTTGAGGAAGAATACCCCACAATCTCCTTCCTTTGGCAACCCACATCAACCTACTCCTTTACCAGCCATGATTGATGGTGTAGAGGAATATGAGGTTGAGAGAATCCTCAAGAAACGGACAAGAGGGCAGCGGAACACCAAAGTGGAATATCTAGTCCAATGGAAAGGTTATCCACTTTATGAAGCTACTTGGGAACCATTGGCAAATCTTACAAATGCCAAGATACTTGTAGAGACTTTTGAGTCTTCTTGCAATGAGGACGTTGCGACTTAAATGGGGGGAGGTTTGTAACTAATCTTGGTTAGTCATAGTTAGTTTAGCCAAAGCGTAGAGTGGTCACTAGATCACAAAAAGACAAGATAGTGGTGTGCACTATCCAAAAAGTAAAAGGGTAAATGACAAGGTGGCTACCATGCATTGGTGTATCAGATTGTGTGCTAGACGTCTGTTAGGAATTGGTTAGGATAAAATAACAAAACATGCAACCTACGCATGTTAGCCATGTGGCATAGTTTGGATTTCAGACTCCTCTAGTCCTACAGTATATAAAGCAAGGAGAGGTCTTGAGAAGACCATCTCTCATCTTGGAAGTCATTTTGGAGTCATTGCTTCAGTGTTACACCAAGTCTCAGCTTTCATTGAAACAACAGAGATGGCAAGCAGAGTTAGCCCGGTTTGACATGGAAGTGAGGTACAAACGTGGGAGAGAAAATGTTGTCCCCGATGCACTGTCCAGAAGAGTGCACACTCTTACAACATCAAGACCAGAGAGTGATTTGAAGGAGATGGTAGCTATTGCCTTGATAGCTGACGCTCAAGCAGAGATTTGGGAAACACAATTGGGTACAGGAGTACTCTCTGATACCTTTACCAAGGATGCTGAAGGATTTTGGTGGTTCAAACACCATCGGTTGTATATTCCAGAGGGGATGTTGAGACAGAAATTATTGGTGGAACACCATGATGTCCCAACTATTGGACACAGGGGAAGAGAAGCTACTCTACATAAGCTGAAGCAAGCTCATCTATATTGGCCAAGGATGAAGTGGTCAGTATATGATTATGTAGATAGTTGTTTAGTTTGCCAGCAGAATCGAACTCTCTGTACTCATGAGGCTGGATTACTACAACCATTGACCGTACCTGATGGCCCGTGGCAATCTTTGGCCATGGATTTTGTGATCGGTTTGCCTGAAGTTCAAGGATACAATGCTATCTACGTAGTATGTGATCGATTGTCAAAACATGCTCATTTTGTACCCTGTCAGACTACAATCATTGCTGTTCAGACTGCAGACCTGTTCTTCAAGGAGATTCACCGACATCATGGCATACCTAGAGAGATAGTCTCCAATAGAGATGCTAGGTTTTTATCTGAATTCTGGACCCATTTATTTTTACGGTTGGGCACAGAGCTATCCTTTTCTACTGCCTATCACCCTCAAAGCGATGGGCAAACTGAAAGGATTAACCAGATCATGGAAGAAGGGATACGGAATTATTGCATGGTAGATCAGAGTGATTGGGTCAATCAGTTAACCATGGTGGAGTTTAGCTATAACTCTACCAAACACTCTGCTACTGGTTTATCGCCATTTCAATATGTTTACAAGGGTAGTCGGAACCCTTGGACTGCCACTGGACTTAGTCTTTGGAGTTTGGAACCTAATCCTCCACGGGATACTCTAGTTCCAAATTGTGAAATGACCTCTTAGACAATGTATGATTGGTGTTAGACTTAGCTAAGACGAGGATGCACAAGGCTCAAGCTCGGTATAAGAAATATGCCGACCAACAGAGGAGAGATGTGGAATTCGAGGATAGGGATTTAGTCTGGTTAAAGACTAAAAACCTTACTATCCCCAAGGAGCTCACTAGGAAGTTGTTTGCACGGTGGGTCGGACCATTTAGAATTCAGGCTAGAATAGGGAAGACTGCATACAGACTAGAGCTGCCAAATAGTATGCGAAACTATCATCTTGTGTTCCATGTATCCAATCTCAAGCGTTATGTAGTCAACGACGACCCAACTAGGATAGCTAAGTGGGCACCTGCTACTCGAGCTTTACCAGATGAATTTCGTATAGAAGAAATCCTAGACGAAAGGTTAGTTAGAACCACAGAAGGTACCTATCAAAAAGAATATCTTGTGAAGTGGAAACATCAGGAGTATGCTTCTGCTACTTGGGAGCCTTTGGCTTCCTTGCCACTCAAAAGCAATTTGACTGCTTTGAGACGTTGGCGGCAAACTTTGGTCGAAACGACCGGAGGAAAAGAACTGGAACGGTTGAAATACACCTGAGTTGTTTGTTGTGTTGTTAAAGTTTTATTAAACATGCTTGTTAATATTGTTAAAGCGCTGCCCTGGCTGTGGAGGACGCTCCAAGGGGGGCTATGCTCAGTCTGAGAAGGGAAGGGACGCCTGACCGTAGACTGGAGTTGGCTACTATTCGATCAGATCTTTGGATCATTGCATCGATGTTAGTAGGCCTGGAAAGCGCTAGTTCTTGTTGGCTACTCTTCAATGGGATCTGAAGATCATTGCATTGATGGTAGTAGGCCCAAGAGGCATTGGGTGTGGCTATATGTCACAGTTATATTAACTCAAAGCAAACTATGATTATTGCTGATAAGCGCTTGTGGTTCTGATGCCAGGAAATAGCGCAGAAACAGACTTTGTATAGTTTGTTGTTTGAAATAAAGTTTGGTTCTTCTTTATATATCCTTTGTGTTTATAATGTTTTTGGTAATGATAATACAAAACCGCACTTGATTTGCAATCACAAGGACGTGATCTTTTGCGCTTGGGGAGGATGTGACAGTCCACCGTCGCCAGCTCGCCTTCCCACCGACGCTGGTGTGTAATCTGGATGCACCGCTAATATAAGCGGTGCGCAATCCATAATTAGGAGGTGGATTTTCCCCTCCCATGGATATAAAAGGGCCGGCACACAACATCACCAGGATCATTATCACTATCATTAGTCACACATAGAGGTTGTACTCGAAGGCAGAGAGCAGTTTGCACTTAGAGAGGGAGATTGTTTAGAGAGAGAGGAGATCAGAGAGGGAGAGTGGGCGATGTTCATTGTTTTTGGCAATTGCGGGTATTCTGAGCCGTCACAAGTACTCTAACCTGAGTTTGTTGTGGGGAGGTGGTTTCTTGGGAGAGAGATTTCGCGGACATAGAGGCGGTGCGTTTGTTTGTGGTGTGACAGGTATTTGGAGCGGAGTCAGCGTCTTTGACAGATTCGGGCGAATTTGGGGCATAAAAAACGCAGGAGCGGTTACTAATTATGAGAGTGCAACGCGAAGCCCGGGCTTTATTTGAACACGATACAAAACGGTCCGAGTTTGTCCGTCATCGCGACTCGTGTCGCTTTCCAGTGTATGGAGTCGTGAGGAATTGCGGGATCCATCGTGAACAGACGGCGACTTTCCAAGCAAGAAAGCTGAGCTTACATGTCTTGATCGCGGACATCGTGACCGATATGTGGACAGAAATTTCAAGAAGCGATGCCTGTGATACTCGCATGGAATGCGAAGGCAGGTTTACGGCTTGGTCAAATTCAGATCGTGCGATTCCTCGCAGATCGGGAGACGAGTAGGAGAGGAGGATTGCACCCGATTCGGGTCTCAGTTCTGGATATACCTATACTATATAGCGATTGAATCAGGTGAACGAATGTTTGCAAATTCTGATTCTTTTTTAATGCTATCTTTTGTAGACTTGCTCGTGGCCCCGTGCAGCTGCAGAGATTGGAAGCCAACCCAAGTCTGACAAGCGGTAGACATTCTTTCAACAATAGTTAGAAGGGCGCGCGTAATTAACGTTGTGGGCGACGGCGTTGCGAAACACGTATCTCATAGCATCCCCGTAACACGTGGATGTAAAATTCAGTGATCACGTATTTTTTGTGTTTTGCGATTTCAATGTCCGAGCTCGTCAGAAGATGAAGACAGGACAGTGATGAAATTGAGCTAATTTTTTTAACCTTGTGGCTGCAGCTCTTGCTTACATCTGAGCTGAACAATGAATCAAGAAAAGGCAACTTGGATGTGTGCATTGCTGCTGATGTGGGCATTCGTTGGCAGCGCCACTGTCAGCGAGGAAGGTTAGAGCTCTATTGCCGTTTTTTGTTATTAAATGTATATCAGATCCTTTAGATTCTGTAGCAAGTGACACGCACAATTGAATATTCTGTAGGATCACGCTTGTAAAGCTGACAGCTATACCATTTTTCCTGAGCAAAATCGTCTATCGAAGAACCAGGTTGATGAACCATTATCATCTTGTCTCTTTGTCAGCTCGAGTTTTTTCTCTGAACTTACATAATGGACCGTGATTTCATGTTTTCAGAGGTCACCTTGCGCCTGCGAGGTTGACATATAGTCTCCATGAAGGTGCCCTGTGCGCAATAGGCTATCTTATCACTGACTTCTCGATTCAAAACTCAAAAGCAAGCCTCATCCAAATAGTTAAGCGTGACAGTGGTATTCTCCAGAGTGAGAGAGAGAGAGAGATCGCTGAGACGGCGTCTTAAGTTAATGCATAAATTTTTTGCTGGCAAGAGAGGGTTCCATTGCGGAAGACTTAGTTTCGAACAGATGATTTTATCTTGGGACGTGTTGTATAGACAGGCATGACAATCCCGAATGGTTGGTCACTATTTGGTGATTGCAGAACAAGCTTTGCTGAATCAGAAGGAGAATTTGAATGACTACTTTGGTAATCTGATTAGCTGGAGCACCGCTTCCGGTCTGTCACCATGCGAGTGGTTTCACATTGGCTGCTCCAATGGCAGTGTCACAAACATGTGAGTCTTCCTTCCCGAATTTTAATGCCGCTACTCTAATCTAGGTGGATCTTCTTGCTTGCAAAGGCTATACCATTTTGAAAAGTTACCACTGCAATGAAAAGACTGATGTGGTTCTCGTCAGAACTTTGGGCGGTCGCCAACTGTCTGGTAGCCTTGTATGTGACCTGGGTAGACTTCAGAATCTTCAAAGATTGTAAGTGCTCTTCTGTCCAGGCTTCATTTCATCTTTGGAATTTGGAACATGTAGTCTGTGGAAAACCTAACAAACCTCAGATGACAATATCTTTTCCACCAGGTTCTAGAACGTATTTCGCAGTACCAACGCAGCGAAAATTGTGTATGTTGCAAATAATTGTGTATTGTTCCGGAGATAAAACACACCAATAGCAACGTAAGGTTGTGGGTGTACTGTCTTCGTCTGTTCTTAGGTCGCAACTAACATAACCTAGTGGTGAGGTTGCAGGGAAATGCAAGATAATTCACTCACTGAAGAAATTCCGTGGGCTCTTGGGATGGCAACACGGCTTCAGCATATGAATCTATCAAATAACTGGCTGACTGGAGGAATACCTCATTCTTTGACGAAACTTCCGCATTTACGATCTATGTAAGCTAGAATTTTCAAACTAGGGATTTAAATGGACAGTAAATCTCACGATACCTGCGGTGTGGTCACTTTGAAATGTTTACGTAAATAAATTGATCTTATGCTCATCGGTCTGATCTGGCAGGACGAACATGTATTAGAGAGGTACTGACAGATTCCAGGCAAGACTGTCAACTGACTTTCGTTATGATCTGCAATTATTAATTATGAATTAATTCGTTATAATAACTTTCGTTATTATCTCTGTATTGTTCTATAAATCTCTTTGTGCAGAGATTTATCGAACAATAACTTGACAGGAATCGCACCGAAGTTTCATAAGGGAGTTTATGTAAAGTAAGTAAGTGCTGAAACCGACATCAGCAGGACGCTTATAACAATGTTTGCTGGTTAATGATACCTCAAGGATATAAGGTAGTTATGTTATAAATAAAAGTACGTAGTATCAAGGACTAGACTTTGCCATATCACAACTTGTATCTTCAATTTGACTGCTGTTTCATCTCCAACTTATTGATATCACTTTTTTTCTTCGTATTCGCAGCGTAGCAGGGAATCCGCTTCTGCGCTCGTGCTAAGAAATCACAAGAAATCTGGAATACGTCTCCTCAAATTAGAACCCCAGATTCTTTGTAGAAAGATAGATTGATGACTCAAACTCGAGGATATGTTATATGATATTCATTATAAAATATTTTAAGTTTTAAAACATTATTCTTTTACAAGAATATATTGAATGTGTTTTTTTATTAAAAACTATTAACTTAATATGACAGTTATACAAATGAGTTCTTAATATCTGATCATTTTATAACACAAGTTGGGTTCTAAGATATGTGTGAAATGAGCAAAAATGTACTTGTATTGACATATTTGTTATCAAGAGGATTTCTGAACTTTGTACACAGCCTATAGTAACATGTTTTTTAAAGAAGACAAGGTCCTGAAAACCATCAAAATAATTTACGTAAAATAAAGAACTCTGCAACGTTAAAATTTAAAATAATTAACTTCGTTGTTATCACATACGGGTTATCTCACATATTTGGCGCAACTGATTGGCTAATTTTACAGAATTTATCACCCAAGTTATTCAGCATTCAACAAATAAATGTGGTACAAAGATAGAACGAGGAAGTTCTCATTGAAAAATTATAAAATTTTCTCCAAAGAATAAACAAATTTTGAGCAACTCAAAAATCAAGAACAAATGTTTTAAAGATAAGTGGGTTTGAGGTGTGAGACAATACTTATCAAAAAAGTTGAAAGAGAATATCTAAAAAATGTTTGTGAGAAATTACTCATTCACTTATTTCAAATAGTTGTAAAGCTCTAAGTTAATTTGGAGCTAATTTGGCCACACTAGAGGTCAAAATGAAAATCTTTATTCTCATTGGTCTTGGAGTTTAGGCCAATGAGTACATTTGGCCAACTTCTTTGAGGTTTTGAGTAGTTTTGGAAACCTTCCAGGAAGACATTTGGAGATTTGGGGACAAGGTTGAAGAGTTGACGGGAAGAGCTACGACGTTGACTCAAGAATGGATGCATTTGAGGGGTTTGGCACTATGATATGGTGATTCAAAGATAGAAAGAGAAATTTAGATATTTGCGTGTATTTGGCGTGTTTCTGAGAATCCTATGAGGATTTTAGAAATCTGATTCAACTAAGATATAGTTTACGACTCACGTTGTGTTTGGATTGAAATTTCGACTCAATTGGATGAGTTTTGAGTATGGAGTGATAGCTTGAAGTTTGTATATACAGTTAGAGTTGCAGAATTGTATTGATTGTCACGAAATTAGTACATCAATCATATTTTTTGCTATGAAAAAGTTTCATCATTAAAACTTTCTGCAATTAAAGTTTGGATGATAATTGACATTCTCATGAAATTTAAGAATAATTGAAATCAAGAATTGGGATGTGTGATGATTTTCGTACACAGGGGTATGCATATCACTTTATGATATAATAAGTAACTCGACAGTTTTTCTGAGATATCCGGAGGAGATATGAAACTTTTCCGAGAGAACAACAAGGTTGTAGAGCAGTTTTCTGTGAAGTTTAGTCAAGAGTTATAAGTCCAATCATTGGATATCATAATCTTTCGCTGAAGTTTTACCCATTGTAATGAACTCGAATGTGGAGTGCTGAGGAGATGAAGAAGAGATTGTCAACTCACATGACGTTCAGGAGGGTTCTTCTACAACCAGGCGCTCAGGCATTCTCAGATCAAAGAAATGTCCATGTGACATTGCTAATGCCAATAAATCCTTGGTTGAGAAAACACAAGAATGAATATGAGTCCATGCCCCCCCAACATTGCATTGGATGCTACCTCATACAATGTTAATGGATGGTTCCTACTTGCTCCATCTCCAAGTACATCAATATTGGCTTTTACTCTCATGTCTCTAGCAGATCATCTATGAGCTATGGATGAGGTATTCAACGCCTCAAACAATGTGAACGACTAAGGAAGTCTAATTTGTCGGCCAACATCTCCTCTTTGTGGATCTAACTCCGCTGATGGTCCTCTAGATTCAATAGTCTTTGTTGCACTATGAGTCACATCAACTGCATATGGTTGTCTCATTATACATATGTACTCTTTAACATCTTTATAATATGATGTAGAGTCACTAGCTCTAGAATCTGATCTTTGCTACTCTATAGCCATACTAATTATCTTCTTCTCTAACTCCTCCAATCGAGATGCCATGTTCACCTCATGACTAGTCACATGGATTAACACTTGACTAGGGATTGGTCATCTACCACCAACCATGCTACCTTGAACTCCTTGTCCTCTGTCAAGGATTACCATGGCTACTCTAGCTGATCGTAATTATGGATGGTGATCAAAACATCGATCAATCATGTGATCATGTTTGTGAAAATACTCACATGATTTTGATTTAACATGATCCACTCTTCTATCTTGAAGGGAATTTTTATTGTAATGTGTCCACCACATGTCCAACACATCATCCCAACAATTGATTGATGACCTAAAAATGATGGCAATAGTCTGGATCTCGCATCTTCACAATTAAGTCTTAATGGATGAGACTATTCAACATGTATAGCATGACCACTCTAGGTTTATGTTGTAGACTACTAACATGAAGGAGTTAGTGAA
Source organism: Marchantia paleacea (assembly GCA_014180765.2). Classification (NCBI taxonomy): domain Eukaryota; kingdom Viridiplantae; phylum Streptophyta; class Marchantiopsida; order Marchantiales; family Marchantiaceae; genus Marchantia; species Marchantia paleacea. Next base: position 1,037,386 of record MUAA02000019.1, on the reverse strand, counting down.
GTTGGTAAATCCTTGATGAATCCAACAATCACCACTCTCCCCTCTTACATGTTGAGCTCAATACGCTTAGCAAGACAAAACACAATGACCAACGTAGGTGATGTCTCATATAGTAAGGTGGCTTCTCAACTCTACGTCCAATATGCCATACCAATATTGGATAGCTTGTGACTCTATCACCCCATGGGTAACACTAATCAACATACAAATTTGAGTATACGCCTCTTAAAGAGACTCCCTAATCTTCCATTGAAACTCATGCAAACCTTGTAGCTTGTCAATCCTCACCCCTAGTAGTATATCCTCAACCGTGCAAAAAACTCATGAACATGATTTAAGGTTGGGACCTCTAAACTCTTTCCAACTCAACCAGCTCCAACCGTATCATCAATGCTACGTATAGAGGATGAACTTGCACCATCAAACACTATACCCAAAGAGATAGAGATGTAGTTTGGAGACCAATATTGTCTCCATGACTCAATCTCCTCAAGGTGTTCACCTTGGAACTCATGATAATCATCCATAAGTGGATCCTCCAAATGCTTCAAATGCAAGAAACAAGAAGCCAAGACGGAGGTATATCAATCACAAGGAATATAAATAATAATATTTTATCTCAAAAACATCCATCAAAGGTGTCAAACTAATCCAACCCATACTAATATAGCCTCATGAGGCCATTGAAAAACACTAAAACTCAATTTTGGAGGCCTTATGCTCTCTAGATCAACAATCTGATGCTAACATACGTTTTTTCACCCACGGACTTTGTTTGAAACTTTTGTGGAATTTTGGAAATCTTTGATTTTAATTTCGAATCCCTAAACGTCAAAATTTTGTAATTTTGACACAAGTGATCTTGTGGTCAATCCCATGCGAGATGCTTTACTTCTCCTATGATCCCATAAATTTAAGATCAAATAGACACTATATGATAATCCTATAGACTTCTACTCTTATTTTAGACTTGAAAACTTAAAAACATCAAATCTTGGGCTTCAAGCACTTTTTTCTGAAATTTTTTTTACCGATCTCGATTGTAAGCACCAAGGAAACTATGAGCATTGATCGACTTTGTCTACTTTTATCAGCGCTACCGTGCTCTAAATTTTTGTTTCAAATTTTAAGCACTTAAATAGAAAATACAAAAATTCTAAATTGATCAACCAACTTCAAATGTATCTACTTCTAGATCTCCATTATGATCTTCACTTCATCAACACCATGCACACTCTATAGCAAAAAATATGAAAATACCATTGATCAAAACTTGCCAAAATATTTTCAGTAGCTCCAAAAACCCCAAATTCTCACCACATAATCCAATTTGAGTTTTTGAAGTAAAGTTTTCTACTCTCAAAACGTTTATAAGGACACTAGTTTATAAAGACACTATGCTTATAACTTTAGTAGAACAGAGAGATTACGGTTGAGCCAAATCCACTTTGAGCTTCAAAGACTCTAGATTCGTGCAAAAGCTACTATCCACCATAGCCACACTCTCAAAGTCTCAACTTCAAAAACTGCATCCCAAAGAGCCTTAATTAAAACTCCATCCTTTGAGCCCTAAGTATCCTAGGCCCTAATATAAATTATAGTGCAAACGGTACTATCAGCTCTAACTGTTGTGTCTATTATGCATGCATGCATCTACCTAACTAGGGATACCACTCCATAAGTGATGTATTAATAAAAGAAATATGCATATATGTGTGGATGTATCAAGTTACTTTGACCTCAGATTATTTTTCATGATGAAATATGCTTATTTTACATCAAAAAATTATTTCTTAATAACAAATATTTCATAATTAGTGTTGATATCTAATTAGTGCATACTAGTGTATTATTTAATAATGAAGGGATGGAAAGTTTTGAAAAATCACTAAACACTAATTCGGGTTAAAATAATGATTCTTAACCATTCTAACATCTTCATTGGTAGTTTATACCCTATCATGTATCTTTTTTACAAAGCATTTTTAAAAATGTATATTTGTGATTTATTTAGAACAAAACTTGAATAAAACAATTGATTTAATCCTCAAGGAGTTAAAAAATCAATTTATGAAATCATAAATGCAAAATTTTCCTGGTATTGATAAGGGATCTCTTACTTTCAATTTTTTTGACCTACCAATCTGACTTTATCAAATATTTATTTTAAGTTGGATTGGATATTGCACCTACTTTGACCAAAATGTTCTTTGCTCCCATGCTTTGATATGACAGGTTATTAATTTTGTTAACACAGTAATAAAAATTACCAATATTAATGTATATTTCTCTTATAAATATCCATAATAATCAAATGTACCTTAATTAGTGTGATGCTTTAATTGATATGAACATACTTAATGTAGCTAAGAGAGAGGTGAAGGGTCAAAAAAAATCCAGATGCAAATAATGTAGTATATGCTATTAGGGAATTATATGTAGGTACTATGTTTCACATATGAATAATGGTATTGAGCCATTACAAATCTTACTACACGATGCTCGTGATAGTCTTCTTTATTTCTTGAGAAAAATACTTCATCTTTGTAGCAAAATGTAGCAAGGATCTACATAGGTCTTTCATGAATCTATCGCATGCCACAACATTCACATCCTGTATATTCGATAACACCATCCTGAAAGTTTCTAAATCTCAATTGTCCGGTTTTTCTCCAACAAGAGTTAATGTCAATCGTTAACGCTTGTTGGTTAGGCCATCAATCTATTTGTTTCACATTGTCCATTTCATCTTCATTATGAAGCTGCATTATTTCAACCTTTGTATCAGGAATAGAGAGACATATTAAAATAACAAAAGGGTTTGGGAGATCCCAATCAACTCATACAAGGATAGAATTAAACTGGTAACATGACTCCCCAATAGCATCATAGTGGGAAATATGTCCTCCAACATCTAAGATATCCAAACTATCTAGATCAAACAATCAACAAACAACATGAGCATCCGAAGAAGCATCAGCTAATGTGATTGCTCTTTTATGGATTGCACCAGCTAGTGATCTCTGTAGAGTAATGGAAACACGTTGCCTAAAATAGACTATACAATAAGCTAAAGAGAGTGATACCCCATGCCGCCTAGTATGGTAGGCTCTCGCATACTCCCTCACTTACATGTCAAAGTTGGTGTTCATAACTCCATATAACTCAAAAGGTAGAGGAACAAAGAGATGAGCTCTCTATATACCCCTATACTTGGAGACCTTGGCTGGTGCCAATCCACTCGCCGCCCATCCTGAGTATGGATGATCACCCTCTCTAAAACTATGTCACAAGTATGATCGATAACCACCATGTCTGCTATATTAACTTGGTCCTCCCGAACCAAGTATAGATATGCCCTAACTCTAGTCGATTGCAAGACATATCATCGCTCCCTCCACGTGAGGTATCCACCCTCTCTCACCATAGTAAACACTACATCTCTAATGACATCATGGATAGCTATCCTCTAGCCTTTGTATGAACAATGAGTCATATGAACACATGTTGCATCTAAAGTGATACCACACTCACATGTGAGTAATGAAGATGTAGATTGATGGACCAAGCCAAGATGGAACCTCATTGATGTGCAGAAAGTAGCTAGAACGAGTCGGAAAGCCTTGATGTATGGTTAAGCCAACATCCAGAAGCTTGCACCCTTGCCGGAGCAAGAACGTAGACGATCCCTAGTAGTACGAACTTTGTAAAATCACTAGAGGGATCATCCTCATGAAAGCAATCTGGAAGATACTGGTATACCATACCTATTAAAACCCATGAGAATAAATGTGGGGTTGAGCATAGAGAATCGGCAAATAGTGATTTATCAAGACATAATGTCTCCTCTAGCAAATATTCCAAGACCTATAATGGTTTCTCACTCCCGCACATGTGGATGTAAATTGCGAAAACCTTTGTATCTAGTATGATCCTCTTGAGTGGGGTCATGAGTTAGAGGCATATGGCCTATAATTTGGATCTGAATGACAAAAACCCATTCATGATGCCATCCGAGAGTATGAAAATGCCCTTGGATGTGACAGTTTGCACACTTAAATGGAGGAGAATTAGGGCTCGATCCCTCGTGAAAGTATTGCCTTATACTATATGAATAGGTATACTTTATTGTCAGAATCATTTTGGAAATGGAATGATACTTTTGGGAAGATTATGCACCCGGAGACGATTATTTCGGAAAACTTCTATCCGATCATATTTGAATCTAAATGGAAAAGGTACTAATTGTGATAAGAAATCTAGGAAATATCTAGTCACTCACTCAGTTGAGATGTCCCGATCAGGGAACAACTTTACCGGGAAATCACCGATTTTGAAAGAAAGTGTACGAGAACCGCGACAACTGCAGTTCGACAACCCTTTACACGCTGCTCGTACCTTGCACACCTGCGTAGCCTTCAGTTCTGCTTTGGAAACTCACTCCGATTGTGGTTTCGATTTCTGATTTCGACTCTGCATGACAACTTGGCCAGGTTTGAAGTGACGAACGAGGAATATGAATACTATGTTCTTGGAAAGCTTTTGAGAAACTGGACGCGTGATTCTGAGCTGGATCTTCAGTCTCAGCTTTCAGCTCACGCGGAATCGGAGGCGAAGGTTGTGTATCAGGGGAGTGCCTACATTGATGCGCGTGATGATTCCGATAGAGTTGCTGCTCTGGGGAAATTGCTGCAACAACGTCCGATTCCTGGAGTCAAAACTCTGGGATTGGTTTACTGCCGATGTCACCAGGACAAAGGGGTGACAAAGAATGCTCATGACAAGAAGACATAAGAACCCTTTGCTTTTCATTCTGTTTACCCCTGAATGTACCATCGTGATTATGGAAAAAAAGATGACAAGTTTTGCGTCTGCCACTGATCAAAGAATCTATCTGAGGGCATAACTGCTGTTTGCTACTGATACTTTGTGGCTACCTCCAATTTTATCGTTCTGGTTGTGAAATGCCTCGGGTGGGTGAAGTCCCTACGTATTGAAGGTGATTGATGAGCTTAGTGTTCTACCTATGAGCGTGTACAAATGCTGATAATATTTCGTTTTGATGTGAAGGCGCCAGTTAGGTCATATGCTTTGTAAATTTCAACTGCTCCACAAGAATCTTACGCTATACAAGCAAGTCCTTACCTCCAAAACTATCACAATAGCCTGCACCGCAACAACAGACAGCTACTATCCAGAATCTTGGAAACAACATTCCAATATGGTTACATAATCATCACTGCAACGCAGTTAGATTCCCACCGAATTCTTGCTGAAACCTCAGAGTTGTACACTGATACCAGTGCAAAATAAATAGAAGAGAAAACTTTCGAAAGGTGTGGCACTGTAGCTCCTTATTGGTCGGAAAACCAGTAAACTGCAGCAAGGAGTCCTTGTATTGAGCACCACTGGCAGGGAACCACGGGGCAGAGTGCACTCATGACATACCACGACACAAAGCCGGCAGAAACCAGAAGTGATGCGCCAGCTTGTACGGGACCCATTTCCAAGGCTGATACCAGGAGGACCCGAACAACTCTTCAATCAAACAAGATCTGCTGGATTTGAAGGCCTACCGTTTGCACATTGAGTGCTACCATGAGCTCCCAACGCTGTCTTTTACACTCCGTTTTGGTCAGTCCTTCGACCTTTTCGTACCTGTCGACTGCATATTTCATTCCCTCTATGAATCAAGCACGCTTCCAAGGAACACACCGAAGCAAAAGGTGGATTGATCCGTTGCTCGATAAAGTTCTACATGGACCTCAAGAATAATGAACTTTATTAACCTGTGCCGGCACATTTTGAATTTCATTTTGGTTCTTCGAGAGCACATCTAATTGATGGGATTATCTTGTGCTATCTATTTGGTAGCAGTGCGACAGTCCTCTGGTTTGCAGCCCACAGGCACGGAGCAAGGGCCAGCTCTAGCGCAGCAAGCGGTGTCACATCTCGGGCACTCCTCGATTATCTTCATGGTCTTGCAATCTTCATTCGCTGCATTAGCTTGGAGGACGTCCCTTCCAACGGCCTGGCCCATCAAATTTCCATTCATAGCACCTGTACGATCTCATCCAAGAGATCCACGCCACATGTTGATTTTCCTTCTGGCTCTCGAACTCTCCGCAGCTATCTAGAATTAATTATATAGAAGAAATACTCGATTCCATCTTCTGACTTAAAGCCCAGCAGTATTGATCAATGAAAATCACGAAAGCTAACTTGACCAACCACAGTTTGACAATCACTCAAATTTTCACAAAACAGTTGAATCCGGCGAGCTTCTCTGATCTAAAATGAAGACCTTGCTGCCTTCCCATTCGTCAGACTCGATCAGTCTAAAGCACGAGTTTTCTAAATTCCGTCTAAATTTCTTGCGTCCTGTTTTTGTCATCTATGAAGGATGGTTAATCCTGGTAATGCAGCTCAGAAGAATGGATCCAATGCACTTTTCGAAATACTACACTGAAATCTCTTTTGTGAAAGTACTGCCCTTTTGGTGAACCCCATGTTCCCAGTCTCGGAGGTCATTGACGTCACTGTCGCTGTTCTTGCAATGATTCCACGTTCATCTCAGTGGAAGACCGTGACCATGACTGATGATGAAGCGGCGGCTGCGGTAGCGGATTCCATTGCGTGAAACGAAAGAGGAGAATTCCTGAAACAGGTAGACAGACAATCTTTCTTCTACTTAGAAGAGGTTTAGAGCTGGCAAAGCTGCGAGATTGCATGTTTTGTGTCCAACAAATTCATGATCACAGAATTGGGCTGAGTATGAAAGAAAACTCTTCGGTAGCTCATGATTCAGAATCCTAGCAAGCAACGTGGTACAGTTAAACCTGTTCCAGGAAGGCAAGATCTGGAAAAACACTGCTGCAGTGAAGCAGGTGAGTTACATGTTATCAAATCGTGTTTATTCAGAATCCTGGCAATCGCCGAGATCCGATCACACTTTTTCCAGGTAGGCAGAATCTTCCAGGTAGGATAGAAGATTGAGTGTTCCTTCATTGTATGGAAAACTTTTTCAGAATCAGGAATTTGTTCTTTTAGTTAGTTTGTCCCGCGTTTCGAGACATTGTAATGATTTTTCTCAAACCTATTGCTTCGGCAGTTGGAGATAAATTGGAGGCGGCATGTGATTCAGGTTGCAAATTCACTTCAGATAGCCCTTGCAAAACCAATCTCAAACTTATTCGTAGAGTGTTCAACAATTGTTCGAATTCAGGCTCTTTGGTTAGTGACTCAAATGTTTTGCTGCTCCCAACTCTTGAAAAATTCAGAAATTTTGCTCTGAAATGAATAACAGGAAAAGTCACTGAAACTATTGTGACAGTAGTCTCAGAATCCGCAAACAGAAGCAGGTTCTCTGACCTCCGTAAAACAGATGCTCCTGACGATTACAACTGCTGTTAGAACTATCTACCTTTAACTTAAAGATAGATCGATTCGTATGCGCTTTCTATGTCAGATTTTGGCATCGTTACTGAACAGAAATTCTCCGTAACACCTGCTCTACTTCATGCTCTACCGCTGCCTGAAATCAGGCACAGAAAGGAATGAGGAACATGCTCAGAAATATTATTTCTAGAATTTAGTTTTAGCCTGAAATTCAGGCCATCCTCTGAAGGAGAAGCCCTTGCTACATCAATCCCTGTGGACTAAGACAGATCGCCAGAATCTCCTGGTTTACAGCCAAGCGGTGTAAAGCAAGGCATAGCGTTGTGTGTTGTTAGTACACCCACATTCCAATACAGGGTACTTACGGCATTTGCTCGTGTTTGCTAGTCCCAGCAAAGTTCTTCCTGTAGATCCGACGATCACGCATGGAACATCACAAACAATAGCAGAAATTGTTGAATAATAAATGTGGTACTCACAAGCTGAAGAGAGTCTTCTTTGAGAGAAAATTAATCACAGGCCGAAGACAAGAATAATATCCACTCTCCGATTTATAACTCAATGTTGTGTAATAGATTCATTGCATTAGATGAAAGAATCGATTGACACACCCACCTGAGACGTCGGTCAACCCCCTTCCTGAAGCACGGAGGACAATCGACAGAGCTAGCAGAAGGTCTATGGGACAGAGCAACAAGGATCTGTGCTTCATGGTGGCGCAAACTTCTAATGTGAAACCAATATTCTGCTTCAGAGAGTAGAAGTAAATTTGGTGGTGGTGAGATTGTCATTCGTATTTTCGTGATGTGGTCTTATATGTAGGAGGGCTCTCGAGACTTGTCGGTACAGAGCAAACTAACGCACACGCTTTCCTGATAATGATTATGGACCTTTGCGCATATTTCATGAATGTGCGTATTCCTCAATCTTGAGGTGACTAGTCAAGGGAAATCAAGTACTACGTGTTGGGATAAGGCCAAATTGCCATGCTGAATGCTTTGCAGTCAAAACACTGGGACAAGCAATGTCTTCCTCAAAGATTTCCTCTTTCTTCAGCTGGCAAAGTCATGAGCTTAAAGTTTCTATATGTTCGCCAAATTGCCATGCTCAATGCTTTGCAGTCAAAACACTGGGACAAGCAAGGTCTTCCTCAAAGATTTCCTCTTTCTTCAGCTGGCAAAGTCATGAGTTTAAAGTTTCTATATGTTCGCATTGATGATGAACAAGAGACAAAACAAGCGCCTCATGATCAACTGTCTCATTTAATCACGATTTTTCTTCGAATCTCCTCTATCTCCTCCTATGTTAGGCCTTTCCATTGGCAGTTCATGTTCATTGACATTGTATAATATTTTCAGGTTGTTGAGCTTTGTTTGCTACCTGTCACTTCCTCATTGTAGAAAGAACGACTGAGTTCAGATAGATAAAGGAGTATAGAAGAAATCTGTAACGTTTGGATCTCCATTAACAAAAGCCCGATTATTGTGAAAGTCATGGGAAGCTTCATCATATTCCTAGTACATTGATTGTTCACATTAAAGTTTGAAAAAACATGTGATTCCTTGGTTTCGATGAGGAGGTCGAATCTTCAGGCTTATTGAGAACGACTACTCCAAGCGGTAGTTATCAAGTTTACAGCTTGTCTTTTCCTGTTTTGGTAAATCTAAATTCTTTATTTCAATCCGGAAGACGTCACGATTTACAAAACACCGAAATCCTGCACAAGTAGTTTCTTATTTTCATTTCTTTATTTTGATTTCATTTATCACCCTAAACATAGTTCGGCCACTTATGATGCGCTTGATAGCGGTCGAAGTTTACTTAGAGGAAATACTCTTCAATAATGCATACAGTCGCTAATGCTGCACATCCAATATTGAATGATCATGATTGAAGACTGAAGTGAAACATGCATTATATATAGTATTCTCACTTTCACATCAGTAAATCAGTCGGAATCATGTATAATCATGAACACAAAAGAATTATATATAAGTACTGGATGGTGTATGTTACATGTCAAACTGAAGGAGGCTGACTGGCTGATTAACAATTCGAACTAAGACACCAATTCTACGCGTGAAGAAACAAAGTAACTCTACCACTAGACCAAAACTTCAATCTGTCTAAGCGATAGAGTAGTTCAATAAGAAGTTTGTGATGTGATCATGTACCCAATCGCATCATCATGATCATATCCCTTTTCATTTAGCTTTTGGAACTATGCTTGTCGTTTGTTCGCCAAATTTTTGAAGTTGAAGGTCATGTACATTGTGACGTGTGTGTACATGCTAATCGTATATAGATAGTAGGTATCACTTGTATCTGCGGACCCGAAGAAAGCTGTGACATCGATATGAGAGTGGATCATTGTAAGTGCTCTCATTTGTACTTGGAATGTGCATGTGTGCGTGAAGCTAATGCAGCACTAGAGCACTCAAGCTGTTCCTCCTTTGTACCAGGCTCGCGCTGCCACATATTTCGAAAATATCAAACTGGGGTTTGTATCTGCTGTGTTTATTTTCAACTTGAGGTGGTTCGTTTAAGAAGGCTGAGGTGCTCCTTGTCCACCTGAAGGGTTCAAGAAATTTCATCCAAAACAGATCCGCTGGTTAGAATCAGAAGAAAGGATAAAACTTTCGTGAGGTCTGGTCAGTGCCATCTCTCACTTATAAAAATGTCTTACCAGCCTGTCTTTTCGCTATTGTATGAAGTTGGTAGACTGCTTGATAAAGGTGTTGTTGGTGGACTTGTGCTTTCGGAGTCGCTCCTGTTGCTGTCAGTCGCCTCCAAATCTGCAGTCTGGTATGAAGCAGTTCTGGGTTTAGCTAACACAATATAATGGCAAACTTGACCTCGTTTAGGTGCATTTCATACGATAATAACTATCCATGGAGAAGGCTCATGTACAACGCTATCATGTACACGTAACATGCAGCAAAATGCAAATGGCAATTTACATCTGAATCATACTGTATTTTCTGGAATAACACACTCTTATCTGATCAAGTTCGTATGAATAATAGTGTACGCACAGTACTTTTCTGTCAAGCATCTCTGGGTCCACAGTTTCAACATAACACGATGCAGGAAACGTTCTCAAGCTGTAAAGCATCTACTTACTTCCTGTCTGCATTCAACATATCGGATATGTCGCCTAACGGAACTCTCTTTCGATCTCCAGAAGCGCTGAACTTCACTGTTTGTCATTGAAGAAGTGGAACGCTTCACAACTACACCCAGCACATAAGCAAACCGAACATAAAAGATTGAGTTCAGTTGGTTGGAATCACAAGCTACGGCCTGTGTCTCTTGAAAACGAAAAAAAAAAAGAATCAGGAAATAGCAATCCATCTAAGACAGCAGAAAACTGGCTTACTTTGCTGAGGGTCCGATCGATTTGTTTGCCATCCAGCCATCAATGAACCCATGGTATGAGAGGGTTTGATGGAAGTTGGAGGAGCGTCAATTACAGCTTTGAAAGCTTCGAAGAATTGGTATGAAACTGATAGCTGAGAGCGTACAATAACTTCACGATGGGGTTTCAAGAGTCTAAATGTCGATTGATAGAAACCGAATGAAACAATTTAGGTTCTGGTATGCTATGTGTTTGTCAAATGAATGGTGATACCAATGGAGTAGATCTGAGTCTTTATAGTCCTTGCTCCCTTTCCAGCTCACGAGATTACAGTTCCACGTTGGGTGCAGAGGATGAGCAACTTCGAATGCCAAATGTGCATTAACTGTAGAAAATATTCCCCAGGATGCGAGGCTTGAGGACAGAGAGCACATTCTACCCAAACACGTTGGTATGCAGCCAGCATTCAAGGACGAGCTCTGTAGATGTAGATCGTAAGGGACCCTCCCAGCAGCTGGCGATGGACCCACCATGATCTTATCTGTCACATGAAGCTTTCACAAATGTGAGATGCCGTCATGCTATTGAAACATGATCTGTCAGCCGTCAGTGAAAATTCAACATTCGTCCTGATGATGCATAGTTTAGTGTTTACCATGATCCAGTAGACTGTACAAGTGGGTAGTGAGAAGATTTGCTCTGAACAACGTGATTCAAAATTTTCTGGTTCACGATCTTCTTCCCGGGTTCGAGAATAAGTACTGTAATTAAATACCTAAATGTATTTAATCCCTTCATCTTTCCTGCAATGCCATGAGCAGCGAGTGACGAGCAGGATTTGTGCAACTATGCTCTCTACATTTCCAACTTCGTTCGGAATTAGGACAAGTATAGGCTTAAGCAGCAAACTCCATTGGACCGATTGGAAAGTTTTATGGATCTGGTCCTGGATGTTTACAATGAATCTTCTACAGTCGTGAACTTATTCCAATCGTGTTTTGACTCCTCATGCAGTTGCCGTACTCCCCTCCAATCGCTGCGAGACATCTGCTGCAGTAATGTGCACTGAAGCAGGGAGGAGTTGTCGGCCATGACGCTAGCTGCTTGCCTCACAAGTGGTTGTGGATAATATTAATAGTAAAAAACAGGAAACTATCCACTGTAAGGCCGCATTGCTTTGTTGTATCAGTCAGTCCGCTACTCAAACCTGCAGATTTGCTCGAACCAGACGCGCAGATATTCTGTTCGGAAGCCATTATTTAAATCGTATTCATCACATGAATAAGACGAAGACTGCGCAGATATCATGGTCTTCATGCTCTCGAGTTAGCTCCCTCAACCTCTGCTGAACCCAAGGTTAAAGTTTTAGTATACGACATAAAACAACAGATTTTCATCTTCGTGTAACTGTATCATATACAGTCGACTCTCTCTTATTGCAATCCTCTTTAAGTGCAACCCTGTGTGTTACTCCCGTGGAATAGACGGGCTGTCATTGAGTGGAAATTGTAGATTTTCCCAACTTCAACTCACCTTTCACTCCCGAGGTAACTCCAAACAACTTTATTTGCTCATGTAAAGTATGAAGTGCTTGGTAAGCTGTCGACGTGGTTAACCCTGGTTAATCCTCTGTAAGTGCATGTAATAATCTTAGGTAGAATTTCACTGACAAAGTTTTCAAGTAAATCGAAGTGCTGAAGTCTCGATGAGTGCAATTTCTAGGGCAACTGCACTTATAGAGGTCTTCGATACATGCAAAAACTTCATAACTGCTGCAAGGCAGGCAGTTGCACTTAGTGAGAGTCGATTGTGTGTTCTAAATTTATTCCTATGTATTCCATCTCTTCGTATCAGGCCGGTATAGAGGGCAACAAATTCGTGGAGTCTATTCCGGTAAATGTGGGTCTTGTAGGAGAACATTTTTAGCCCGTTTAATTTTATACCAACGGACGTTGTGATTGCTGATTTTGACCCGACACGAGGTTACAGGCATCATCCTCATTGAACATCTCAGCAGACAGATGCCGGGCCTGACCTTATTGCCTTCTGAATGGAATTAGCCTTCTCGAACAAAGAAGATCTTGGTCAAAGAACATATTGAACCTGGATCTTGGATGACATTGTCTATACTTGTAAAAATTTAAAACATCACTTTTATCTATCAGAATTTGAAGTTACATAATTAGATAGTTAATAAGATAAATAATTTGGAAATTTAAGTTCCTTCAGTCTTCCATGCTGACCATATTCATCACAATAATGTTTCAGTATCTCTTGTAGACTGCTAGTAGGAGTGGACATGCTATCAAAGCTTCGTGTAAACTTCTAGACTTGTGATAGAAAATAGTCCGATGGTAATTCTTCTAGCTCATAAAGATAAGTCACGAATTTGTAATTCCATTTAATCAAGAAAACTTTGTTGTATGGAACATTAGAAGCAAGACATTTTGAATGATATAAAGCTCTGGGGTATATTTACAATGCAGAAGTCTAGCAAAAGTTATTTCTGAAACATAAGTAACTAACACACTACCCTTAGTCCAGTTTGTATCCATGTTTTCAACACAAAGAGAACCGCACTGTTTATATTGTACTATATTTATGATCAATGAGAGGGGCATCTAAAGAGAGGAAATTTTAGCGTCCTTTTTGTGATAGTCTAAAATAGTGGCTCACATTTACTTTGACTTTTGTAGAGTACTAGTAGGAATGAACAGACATACTACAGTGTCATTTTGACGTGGATGATAAAGCCAATGAAACATCAGGCACCCTAAGGAATCAAACATAGAGCATCATGATCTTGCGTGTCCAATCTACGTGTTGTGATGCCATGTGGTTGATCCATGGAGGAGTTGAGATCTGTGCATTTCGCAAGCGAAGATGGGTACCGAACCTCAGGGCATAGGAAATAGTCGCTTAAAGAATGTTTTCCAGCATTATTAGCAGTTTACCCTGCTCGTTGATTCGTACTGATGAATATGGTTGATATTTCCTTTTGACTAGTTGCTCAAATGACTGTGTTCAGATCGTTATGTCATGTTTGAATGTGCGACTCATCATACTTTTGGCGGTTTCGATTTACTATCCCTATTACCATGTTCAAAGGGTTTGGTTCGATGAACAGTTTGAAGCTTTTAGAGGCCGGAGGTTGTCATGGTCTGGGTAGTGTTCACCCCAGAAACCTGATCGGCCAGGGTTGTTTCTGTTTCACAAGACGCTGGTGTCTCTGAATCTGGAGAGTTTTGGAGTGTCTCCAGATTCAGAGACTGGAGACTCCTGGCTATATCAGGGACGTGCCACCTACAGGTGGCACGTCCCTGATGCGTTTCCAACAAACTCATGCTGTACCGGATATGGAGAAAGTGGAGATAATTCAATCAGTTATAGATGAGGAAAAAGTCAACTCATATGGATCAACATGAGATGAGGTGATTATTGACCGTCTTCGGTACGCCTGGTACTATCTAGAGAGTATCACGTCAAAAACCAAAAACATCACTTGACAACCAGCTCCGGAACCACTCCTATGCATATACTATACAGTGGCACAATCAGTACTGGCTTGAATAGGATGTCGTTTTCTGGCCACTAAGAAAACCTCTTGTGCATGTCTGGTATCGTATATGAAAACAAATCCATCATCTTATCTGATTTTCGTTTGCTTCCAAATTCTTGCAAAGGTCTCGTGGATTGCTTTCATTTACTCGTTGTGTTACAGTTGACTAGCTTGTCAAGGTTCATATCCCGTACAGGTATCAATAGATGCCCTTTGATCGGGGTGACCTGCAGAGCCACTATGGTCAATAGTGAACATCTCAGCAAATGACCTGGCAACTCGAATGTACACAATTTTCTCATTTGATCTAGAAGTTTGAAAGATGGATCCATGGATCCGAATCGCTTTAATACATGTCCATCTACTGATACATCCGAACTTTTTGTCATCCACTCCTTGAACAAAGGCGAGAGGTCAGAACACGACTTGAACAATCAGATCGAAACGCAGGATATTCTCTGCTTGATGCCATACTCAAGATTCTCCACAGATGCAGACCAGGTTGATCTATGATTGTTCTGATTTGCTTTTGCACGGAGTAATGTCTTGAGATCGTGCGAGTACAAGTAACATAATTTCTTTTCCTGGATACATATTGATGGTAAGAAACGTGATCATCTTCATCAATCCCGGTTTCCACTTTGAGTGAGAATCACGTCCACAGGTTTTACATCTTTTTTAGTATTATAGTATTACAGGCCCTCACAACCGGAAGGAGTTGTTCCCAGATGCCGCAGTTAACCAATCTTTGATTTCTTTTTGACCACGGGCTAGTAGCAAGTGCTCAACTTACTTCATAAACTCTGAAGACCAGGTCCTTCTGAGAAACGAAGTAACAGAATCCATGCGTCTCATATGGAAGCATCTAAGAAGATAATCTTATAAAATGAACAATCATTTTTTTAGGCCGAATATAGTATTGCAATGTCAGATTATTTTTGTAGCTCTTGACTATGCACAACTGTCATCGGCATGGATGGATTCTCATCATTTTAGACCATGGTTCTAGAATGGAACTTACACTATATTCTCATCCGTGGTGACGTTTAGATTCAGAAGTGTAAATGTATAGTTGTAAGACAGACATTGCCAGGACTTTTTAACCTCCAATCCAAAGTGCATCTTATCAAGAAAAAAAAAACTATTTTGAGTGTGCATTTTGTTCGAAACCTCCCGTTCATCAATACTTGTGTCAGGAGATATACCTTTTACCGGAGACACTGAGAGAAGTTAACTGAAGTACTTCATTTTCACTAATTGTCTGCATCAGATGCGATTTGAAGAGAACTTTTTTTAATAAGATTGTTTACGAAACAGGGTAGATTCGACAGATAAGATTGTTCATGCAGTAGAAGCGTCACGAAATAAGCTTTCACCTGGAAATGCCAGAAACTGAACATTTGGCCTTCATGTCTAGGATAGCGGCTGGCTAAAAGAACAATAAGATAGTAGAACAATACCATTATTACGCTATTTTATCCTCTTAAGTTCACGTGCATGTGTAGGAAGATAAACACTTATGTCTTGAAGCTTGAAATAAGTCCATGTACCAGAAGACCTGGAAAATATATAAAGATCATCATATGATGATACCGGTGGTGATTTATATTACTCTATTTTACCAGAAAAGTACATCGTAGATAAAGTACGTGTAACTCAGGCCGCATTTACAATCCATAAGGACAAGCTTCGTTGGCATCAGATGTTGACAATCCACTTCCATTCTAACTATGATGGAGCAGAAATGTATGTTTACAATAACATGACTACTTTTGATTCGTGACCATGTACCCAATCGTATCATCATGATCACTTTGCAATCTAAGACTCTAAAGCTTGAAGCCTCTATACCACTCAGCGGTTTGGTTCTAGAGACAGTAAAATATAATCACTGGTCCATTGATTAAGTCTGATCAGACAGATAATCTGTGTGTATGTGTATGATCATCTCATCGCCTTCCAATGTCTCTTGTACAACGTATCATAAGCTTGCTACTTCACCTATCTCTATGGAGAACTATGAGCTAAAACTATATACTTTCACCAATATTAATGAAACAAATGCAGATTTTGTTCAAATCACATTAAAAGCGCCTCGAGGTTTCAACAACCATGATCTCGGTGATGATAACGTGAGTCTGTTACAGCACTGTACTCATGCTGTTCCTTCTCCGTACGAGGCTCGCATTTCCACAATTTTCTACCACATCAAACTGGGGAGTGTACCGATTCTTCTTGTTCTCCAGTATAGGTGGTTCATTCAAGAAAGCCCAGTTGCTCTTAGTCCACCTGTAAATGAGAAAAAATCAGTTGCTGGGATCATCCACTGGCTAAGACCATGTATCGAGAATATAACTAACGGTCAGCTGTGAAGTTAGAAGTTGATAATTGGCTGGTAATCAACTCCCCCGCGCCCCCCACACACACACACACACACACAAAATCTGGGAATAAGTGCAACTCAACGGACGAAAAATGGTTTCAAGAAATACCTACCAGGCTTGTCTTCCACTAAGAGCATTCGGTAGACTGCTTGCCGTTGGCGTCGAAGGTGGACTTGTGCTGTCGGTATAGGACCCGCTGCTGTTCGAGCTCCTTTGGTCAAGCTCTTCAGCCTGATGAGATCAAGAGCATAAAAAGATAGCAGCACAAAATACACTTACTGTCTGGTGATGAGTCACATGTCTGTAACTAAAGTGTCTGCTCGGTTCTACTGGACCTGGTAAGTACAGTAATTGAGTATAGACCTCTAATTACATCACTCTAACCTTCAACCCAAACAGCTACTATACTGAAGCTGCATTTTGCATCGTCAGATTCCATTTTGTAGCATGCTTGGATTTTATAGTCCCGTAAAACAGTCTCAATTACAGTTTTAAAGACTATGCGATTATTATGCAGTACACCAGATAACACCAATTCTTCAAGGGCGGGTGAAACTAATCTCTGACTTTAAGGAAGAACGAATGCATTGAAATCCAAGTTTTAACTATTTCACATTCACATTTTAAGCAGCACACTCAGGCCTGCTATGACTGTACATGGTCCCAATATCCAGGTTCAACTCGTACATCTTGTTGTGCTTCGATGAAACGAAGATGTCTCTTGATAGCATTGCGCTTTGATCTCCAAAATCTTTCAACTTCAGTCTTCGTCATTGATGATGTTGTTCTTTTCAACGCTGCACATGTAGGCCGTGTCAGCTCTATGGATATCGTCACAGAGCATCTCAAGCTGGGTCGTGTATGCGGATGGTCATTATACGAATCTGAGCAACTGCAATCTTAAATAGAGTCGAAGAGACTTGTACAAAGAATTTAAAACTAAGAATGCTCGATGCATCGCATGCCCTCACTGCAGTTTGCACATACCTGCCTGAGCATCACATCGGTTTGTTTGCCATCCAGCCATCAATGAACCCATAATGGAGAACTGTGAGGTACCGAGTAGATCTTCAAGTTCTAATGAATTTGTCCTATGTAATCTCTGTAAAGGCTTTTAAGCACTACCAAGCTCGCTATTTTGAACGATCAACCGCAACTTCCACTTAAATGTATCGACAAATCGGAAAATCAAATTTCTCTAGTATTCAAAGTTCATTCTTATTCTGCTGCAACAGAGAATTGGATTGAGTATCAGTCTTCTCAGGAATTCAAATCTGCTGTCTAAACTGCTCTGAGACTTGGTGGACTGTCAGTGTTCAGAATGAAAGATATCCAAACGACTCAAAGTCCAGTATATATATAGCGGGGTAACTTGCAGTCCAGATCATATGAATCCACGTTGTTTTCTGATCCACAGTCTACTCAGAAAAGAATCATCTAGATATGTCAGTCCTCCAATGGCAACAATAATGTATTCTTCCTAAAAGGCGCGTAGTCGGCATCCGGCCAGCATGGAGACCTCTGAAACAGGGAAACATTATCGCCGGCCGCTCTGCAGCTGGCATTGCAGTTATTCTGGCCTGCCACAGCTCACGCCATGACCTGTTAACACTTCTAATAGTTGAGAGTAAAAGATGCACTGAGTTCAGTCTGGTATATTTCCTGCCTGCCTACTCTGTGAAAGCTTCCATGGTGTCACAGTGGATCATGAACACTGTACGCGTTCCAGATCTGGAATCTGTGGGCTGGGAATGTTTGAATGTTCACAGTGCTGATGTCGGTATGTGTGGAAATCAATTGTGAATATCTTACTGGATAACGCGAGGCCGTATGACTGAAATTTGTACCTTCCGTATGCATGAAAACTGGCCATAATCGCGGGCAAGAAAAATACATGCGTCTAGAACACAGTCTCGATAAAAGATAAAAGTTTATACCGGGCAGCAAATGTCAACACTTCTTGTGTCTGTTGCTAGTTGTCGAAATATAAGTTACTGTTAATATACGACGTATATTAACAGATTATTGTTTTGAGGGGCATCCATTAAGAAAAGACTTTCCTTTAAGATTTTTCTGAATTTGAAAGCTGATTTATCAGCGTCTATTATATTTTTCTATCATTCAGTAATGGAAGGTGCATTCACGACTTTCTGGCATGTACGGTTTAGAAAGAACCGTAGAAACAAGCGACAATAACTTCTTCATATTCAATTCAATTTTTCATATATCTTCTTTTACACATAATTCTGGGAAATTTACGGTATATAGTGCTCAGGATCTACAGCAAGAAAATTATGAACCCAGATACAGAACAGTAGTTATGCAGGTCATGGCATCGCACAGCAGGAAACAACAGGAGATGTACATGGAATCTGATGGCTTTACACGCAATGCTCGTTACTGTTCGTGGTGAGCCAGGACAACGTGTGCATAGTTTCCTCCATCCCAGGCAACGGACTGGAATGTGACTTGGCATTCGCTCGTGGTCTGGAAATGGGCTTAGGCTCATCGGTGTACATGTGTATGGTTGGGTGAGCTGGATTTAATTGAGGTCACCGTTCCATAAGTGATGCAGATTCAGCCTGACCGCTCAGCTTGACTTGAGATCCCGATCTCACCACACCAGACAAGTATAATGTGCATGTTGTCGGTATTGATCCCCTCAGAAAACAGTCTAGTACCACTTCTTCTACTCCACAACGGATATTTATGGACAGTGTATTTTCTTATCAAAGGAGTGGAGAATCACAAGTTTTCCAATACAGTAACACACAACGTTCCTGCATTGGAAATTAGCTCCCGTAAATAGACTGAAATAACAAAGCATTCGATTAGTTACTACCTCGAGGCGTGCTCATCCGACCACAATGTCAGCCTCCTGATTTTTACTAATTCCAGCAGTCATCGGCACTGTTGCATGTCGTACTATACTGCACATCTTTCCTTCACTCACTCATTTTGTCCTTAGGATATATACCTTCTATATTCTCTGGAGCGGCTAGTTGGAGGCCGACAAGTACAAATATGGCTTCCTGGACTTCAATTACTCTCGAACTTCCTGTCGGTAGTCTTTTCTACCTCTGACTCTTGTTCGATTTAAAAAACTTTGACGAGAAGAAACGAATTTAGTCGAGCCACGTCCCTGTACCCAGAGTAGAACAGAATGACAGAACAGATCCTGGTTATGGCAGCTGCCGATCGGTGTCACTAGGTAGACATTCCTGACAGCCATGTTAACGCTACGAGTCAACAGATACATCATTGTTGTAACTCGCATCGATTGGTGACTTTGTACACTCTTGGAGAATCGATTTCGAACTTCAGAATCTTGAAAAAGAGGATAATGACAGAGCTCTTTGCTGCATCTTTACTACATGGACAGCATGCCGTAATCGATCATACGGTGAGATGAAGATCAAGCAAAGAGTCCAGTTATTGTTCTCTAAGGGGCAACTCTCGTTCATACAAGGTGGACAGCAACCGCGAACGCCATGTTCGTCTGGGCCTCATCGCCTAAGATGTCCATTGAACCCTTCCGGAAAGGTACGATTAGTAGCTCGAACTTCATGTGGCCTTTTGCACTTCAGAGATTCTGTGTCTAGCCATCTACGCACGCATCTTGCAGCTCCTGCCTCACGTTACATTAACTAGTCAGGCTATAATAGGGTGGGTACCAAAGCTGTCACCAACAAGAAGGAGATTGTATTCGACGTTGCTATATCTACCTAGTTCTGTCCGGACGCAGAATAAGAATTGGGACTAGTTTGTGTGAACGTGAGATGCACTTTCTGGACAGAGTACAGGTAGCTGTGATTTCCTTCACGTCGACGCTCTTGATCTGTAAGGTTACTAGGAATCTGCAGTCAACAGAACGTGGCGAGGATCTTCTCTTCGGTGTCGTTCGCAATGGTTTCAATGTCTCCATATGGAAGCATGCGATGCATCACGTTTATAGATGCTCGCAGCAACTTTTTCAGTGATTTCCATGGACCACTTGCCGTAATCAATCAGTCAGTCAACATAGAGTATAAGTCAAATAAGAAACTCATTTAAAACTTTGAAGATTAAAGCAGAAACGGGTAGCATCTGCTACCTATAAACTCATGAACATCTTGTTTTCTCAAGTGACATTTTGAAGAAAACAAGGGGTTAGAATGTTTCATTCAACACTAATATTTCGATTCATACGACAGCAGCACCGGCCCTCAACCACAAGCACCCGTTTGTTTTAATCAATGGAAATTTACTTCAGAAATAGAAAGCTTTTCTCTCGAAGTAAATTGCAGCGAAGAAATAAGAGATGGTTGTTTAATGGTGTTCTTTCCAAACAGATTTCTGTTGAGAGTGCTAAAGAGAGATTGATGGCTGAAAAGTATTGCTCGCAGGTAGGGCTAAAACTTAGACAAGAGAAGTGGTTGTGCAATCTGCCTATATAGCATGCTGGAACAAACTAGAACTCAAACGTCAAATTAATCAGTGCATTCAATCAAATGAGACAATTTACAATAAA
This sequence comes from Marchantia paleacea, assembly GCA_014180765.2. Lineage (NCBI taxonomy): Eukaryota > Viridiplantae > Streptophyta > Marchantiopsida > Marchantiales > Marchantiaceae > Marchantia > Marchantia paleacea. Next base: position 1,016,177 of record MUAA02000019.1, on the reverse strand, counting down.
TAAATAAATTCGTTTTGGTTTGAAAAAATAGATTATTGCAAAGTAGAAAGTTCAATATTCGTGAGTACAACTGATAACTTTCAAGATTTAAACAATTGAAACTAACTTTTGAAACAATGAAACATTTTGCATGACATTGATAACAAAGAGAGCCAATTGAAAATCATGTCATAACACCATTATGTTAAATACTTAAATGTTACGCATTAACATTCTTTAATTCTTTAGAGTGGAAAGTAAGCAATCCAAGCTGAATAGTAATTTTTTTAAGCAAATGATATTTAAAGACTATAAGCATCAAACAAAAGACCATAATCCTTAGCACTCTTGAGTTACATGAGAATCCATTTCATAGCTTCCCAATGCACCTTCCCTAGATTTGACATGTAACTGCTCACCTTGCCCATAGCTAGAGTAATATCAGGTCTACTGCACACCATCAAATACATGAGGCTGCCCACTGCCTTGTCATAGGGAATTGACGACATCTTTCCTCTCTCAGTTGCATCAATTGGACATTGAGTTGCTGAGAGCTTAAAATGTGCCGCCAAAGGAGTCCACACTCCTTTAGAGTCTGCCATGTTAAACCTGTCAAGCACACGCTGAATGTACTTATCATGACTTAACCATAGCTTCCTCTTCTTCAAATCCTTGTGAACATCTATACCTAATATCCTCTTGGATGCAGATTTCAGTTGCCTCTTGCATCTACCGACGTCGGATTGTTCCTTTGCCAAAATGAGCATGTCATCCACATACAGTACTAGAATAACGAGGCTAAAGATCTCATTATTCAACTTCTTCATGTAAACACATGGATCAAACACACTCCGTGAAAATCCTTGTGCTTTCATGAACTCATCAAACCTTGCATTCCATTGCCTAGGAGCTTGCTTCAATCCATATAGAGATTTGAGCAATCTACAAACTAACTTCTCCTGACCTTTCTTCTCATAGCCAGTAGGTTGTCTCATGTAGATTTTTTCCTCCAAATATCCATATAGAAAAGCCGTGACAACATCAATCTGATCCATAACTAGACCAAATATCATAGCAAGTGCACATACTAGACGAATTGTAGCATACTTTGCTACACGTGAGAAGACTTCGTTGTAGTCCACACCTTTCTCTTGTCTAAAGAACCTTAGCCACCAACCTGGCTTTGAAGATCCTCTTCTCTTCATTCGCTGGATTATTCTTCAACTTGTACACCCACTTGCTATCAACCAAAGGTTGACCCTTTGGAAGCTCCACTAGCTCCCAAGTCTTGTTCCCAACAAGCGATTGCATCTCACGCTCCATAGCAATATCCCACTCAAGCTTATTGATAGAGGCTTGAGCTTCTCTATATGAACAAGGTTCTTCTTCTTCCAAGATCAACGCATTGCCATCATCATTCTTAGCTTCAATATCATGAAACTCAAGACTAGATGAATCAGCCCATGTTTCATACCTTTTGGGAGCTCTACTAATCCGATTTGAGGATCTCCTAGTAGATGGTCTTGGTTGATCTCCATTGTTTCGTGCTCTATCTTGAGGCTCAGCAACTTGTTCCTCCAATTCATGTTGTTCAGGAATTTGCTCCATTTGTTCTGGAGCTTCTGGAGCTGTCCTGTGACGCATCATTAAACCCATAATGATCAATCTCCCCCTCAACAACATCCGTGAGTGGAGATTTGCCCTTGTCATTACGGGGAGCTTGAGATATTTCCCTCTCTTTCAATGATCTGGGCTCATCGAAAGAAACATCCCTACTGACAATCATCTTACAAGCTACATGATCCCATAGGCTATAGACTTTCACACTACTTGCATATCCAAGAGTGGATATCCATTCTTGGATGTAGGATCCAACTTGGTCCTATTCTCCTTAGGTATGAGAGGATAAGCCTTACAACCAAAAATTCTCCGACGACTATAATCAGCCCTCCATTTGTGCCTCAATTCAAATGGTGTCAAGAAATCGATTGCACTTGAAGGAGACAGATTTACCAAATACTCTGCACTTTTTACAGCCTCCGCCTAGAATTCATATGGTAAACTAGATTGGCTCAACAAACTACGCATCTTCTCCAATACTGTTTGGTTGAGCCTCTCAGAAATAGCATTTTGTTGCGGAGTATAAACCGTGGTGAGATGACGAGTGATCCCCTCCTCTTTGTAGTAACTTCTAAACCTCTCTGAAGTATACTCCCCGCCATTATCCGCACGTAGATATCTCACCTTGTGACCAGTCTGAGTCTCAACTTGGGCTCTCCAACTTTTGAAAGTTGCAAAGACTTCAGACTTGTGTGTGAGAAAATAGACCCACACAAATCTTGAGTAATCATCAATAAACGATACATAGTACCACTTCCCATAATGTGAGGCTTTAGGAGAGGGTCCCCACACATCACTATGTACATACTCAAGTTACTCTTTGGAACTATGAGTTCCAATACCAAAGGCTTTTCTATGTTGCTTGCCCATAACACAATGCTCACAAAATTCCATATAAACTTTACCTAAATCAGTTAACAAGCCCCTATCTCAAAGAAAGGTCAAGTACCTGGTACTCATGTGTCCCATTCTAGAATACCAAACATGAGCCATCTCAGGCCGAGATCTGGTAAGATTGACTTCACCACAAATGGTATTGCCCTCTAACACATACAGATTTCTATGCTTGTGTTCTTTCAAGATAATCTTATCACCTACTCTCACCTCAAGTACTCCTTGTTCATAACTTGTTTCAGAGGGGGTGATCACCCATCCTCCAGGATGGGCGGCGAGTGAGCGGCAGCAACCAAGGTCTCAAGTATAGAGGTATGCAGAGAGGTCACCTCTTTGTTCCTCTAGCTTTGGAGTTATATGGAGCTATGGACACCGACTTCGACATGTTTGTGAGGGAGTGCGCGAGAGCCTACCATACTAGGCGACATGGGGTATCACTCTCTTTAGCTTACTGTATAGCCTATTTTAGGCAACGTGTTTCCATTGCTCTACAGAGAACACTAGCTGGGGCAATCCATAGGAGAGCAATCACGTTAGGTGATGCTTCTTCGGATGCTCCTGTTGTTTGTAGACCTTTTGACTTGAATAGTTCAGATATCCTAGGTCTTTGTGGGACATATTTCCCAGTGTGATACTATTGGGGCCTAGCCTCATGTTACCGGTTTGGTTCCTTCCTTGTACGATTTGATGGGGTCTTCCCATCCTTTTTGTTATTTTACTTCGTCATTCGTCTTGTTCATAACTCCACTCAAGGCCTTTTGAATCTAATATTCCAAGAGAGATAAGATTCTTTTTCATTTCAGGTATAAACCTGACGTGAGTCAACGTACGTTTGACTCCATCAAACATGTGAATCTATACAAATCCTAACACCTTCAATTTTACAAGGTTGATCATTTCCCATAAGAATTAAACTGTTTGATACTGAGAAAGTATGAAAAAACTCTCTAATCTAACAAATGTGATAAGAACAAGCATTATCCATAATCCATACATCACCAACGCCCTTTGGTGAGTTGCATAGGGCATACATCTGGCTTCATAGTCCATCTTCGAGCAAGTCATCCTCCTCATCAAAATCTTGAGCCACATTGGCCAAAGGAGGATCAATAGCCTTGATCTTCACACGGCAGTCCTTCTTAAAGTGACCACTCTTGCCACATTTCCAACAGACCACCGTCTTTCTGTCTTGGGATTTACCCCTAGACATGGATCTAACTCTAGATCCAAACTTCTTCCCATCCTTCTCATTCCTTGATTGTGACCGTCCACGGGTCACATTCAATGCCGTATCAGATGAAGAGGATGGAGTAGAGATCATCATCTTTTGCTGTAGGTCATCAGTTAGGAGAACACTTACAACCTCATTGTAAGTGATCGTTTGTCTATCACGATGGAGCAACACTCGTGACAATGACTGATATGATGCAGTTAATGAACTTAACAGATGAAGGGCCTTCCTCTCATCAGTTATCTCCTCTCCCAGATTCTGAAGATCAATAACAAGATTACCAAAGTCATCAATGTGATCTTGGATCTTCGCATTCTGATCTTTCATCTTGAAGCTCATCGGCTTCAAGGAGGTGTACAACCTGTTTGACAACTCTTTGCGATGAAACCGTCGCTGAAGAGCCTCAAACAACAACGTACAATTATCATACTCATCAACTTGCTTCAGAGCAAGCAGTAAGTATAACAATACTTACTGCTTGCTCTTGAAGGTCCTTCCAGTCTTCATCATCGAATGTAGAGGGTTTAGGCCCTCAATGACTTGCCCAAACCGGAAGCCTTCAATTTGTCTTTGACTTGCCTCTCTCACAAAAGATAGTCACCACGCCCATCGTATTTGACAATGTCAAATCCGGCTCCTCCTGTCTTCATGATTGACATCTCGCTACGTCTAGTCGCTGAACTCGTCCTTTGTGTTGTTCGGTTGTCAAAAGGAACCTCCAAAGTTAATTTCTTTCCACTCATATGAGTACAAAAGGAAATTTATTGTGGGATAAAAACCTTATACCACAAGGGATACCTCTGCTAAGCTTATTGTTCTTCTGCTACTTATGCCCATTGTGCAGTTCCAATCTGCCTGTGACGCTCCTCAGTCCACTCTTATCATGATATACTTCGAAGTTACTCGATTTCTTCTGTCCCTATAGACATTTTCATCAAGCGGTAATCGAGTTCCTGAACATGTCATCACGCTGAGGGTTCAAGGGCTGCGAAGGATATACAGACAAGCACCGAACTCCTCCGGCTTGAAGTCTTGGTTTCCATGAATGATCTCACGTTGGTTACTAGCTCATTAAATCCTTCACAACATTTAGGCAAGAAACTGTTTACACCTGCAATCCATGCTAATCGAGGTTCCACGTTCGCGCTGTAGCCAGAAGTCGTTCCGTAAGTGGTTTACACAACCGTTCACAGTAAGAAGGTTCAGAGAAATGAGGTCCACTCAATACTTGAGAGAGTCCAGGCCCAGAATGTCGGCTGTGCCGCTTACTCCTTCCCGACAACATCATTTGTAGGACTCTTCTCCGAGGAAATATACTTCGCTATGGGATAATTGCCTCGAGAATGAACTGCTTCTGCATCCCACAGCTGGAGTCCCCTACTTTCGGGAAACTGCACATCCTCATCTACGACATTCGCAGTGGCGTTGGTCCTCCTACTCTCGCTTCTGTCGGGCCAGTAAAAGTCTCCGCCCGTGTAATGGTGCCCCCAGACTGAACTGCAGAATACCTCCTCTTGCTCTTCCGTTCTCGATCCGATTATGTCCCAATTCAAGAAGCTAAGCCCAGCTAAATCCAAGGCAATGTGCACAGCCTTTGGCAATTGCTTGCCGTGCCTCATATCTGATGCTCCATTTCTCCAGTCAATCAAACAATCAATGTCTGAACTAATCAACACCATGCAGCTCTTGCAACAGCAAACACCCTCCGGTCCATGCTCTTCGCATCTCCCGAAGAAGGAATTCAGCGCTCCCGTTTTCGATTTTGACTAACGAGCAATCCCGCGTGCGCTCTGTCAGAAATCCGATATGAAGTTACAAATCTGTTCACCTCTACTATTTTCAAGTGGATTTGCTTTCGGTCGGTTCCAACACTTCAAAAAAATTTTAATCATCATCGATTCTATCGCTGTCGCATCAATTGGACAATTTGCAGCCGGAACCGTGCATCTGGATGTCGAATCGTTACACAAGCACCGACAGCTTGCTACTAAATTCACTCTGATTCGTTGAAAAACACATTGGGAAACTCCATTCTGCACTCCTAAGCTACCCCAAATGTGACGTTGGCTCTGAACTGATCACTACCGAGTTTAGAATCCAATTTTCACAAGAAGTTAAGCTGCTCCTTCAAATACATGACAGTTTGTTGCGCTTCATGTGCTCTCATGCAGCGCTAATTAGTTCAAAGTATCTCCCACTTGACAGATTGTCAATCGATTTGTCCCAACGCATATCCTGCTCCCCGGATGCAATTCAATTCTGCACTCTTCCAGATTCCGCGTTGAAAATCACAACATGAAACTTCCTACTCCTGATTGCCACTGGGCAGCCAATTCCTCATCCAGGGCCCAATCAATCAATCAATCGCTCAACATGACGACCCAATCGCTCTGATACCAATTGTTGGTCCGAAAGACATGAAATTCACCAAGAAGCCACATTCAATCAAGAGACGAGACATGAAATACGTGGTTCACCTCATTGAGGCTACGTCCGCGGAACACACAGAGTCATTTTACTAAATACCCTAATTTGTGTTAAAGAGAGCTTCTGTCTGCCCTCTTATATAGTAGTACCAGCCCTAGCCCTAGTCTAACTAAACATAGTCAAACTAATCAGAGTTACTCAAGACATGAGTTAACTCCTAACAATACAAGATTCTTATAATGCACACTACATTGGAATTGAAAGGTCAAAAGAAAGTTTCTTGGTCCCAAAAGAAGAAATCTGCTAAGGATGTTCCTCAATGAATAATGAAGCTTGCGGAGGACCACAAGCTGGTGGAATATAGTACACTCCAAGGAATTCAAGAGGAGCCAGATGTTATTAGCCTCATAAATAGTGTGACCGAAAAGGAGTTGTCCTTGACGAAAATGACAAAGGAGGATATGCAAATCAAGAATCTATCCAAAATTCAGATTTTCTTCATGTCATTTGTCAATCCATCGGATTTAGGCACATGGAGGAAAACTCCATGAGAAGACGACTTGGAAGTGACTAGAGTCTTTTGCAACTTCTCTTCGTGATGATATAAGTAGTGATACATATATCACTTTACTTCTTTGCTCGCTAACAAGTCTAAGTTTTGTGTTTGAATGTGTGATACATGTATCACTTCCACTAATGTTGTAGTGTTTCTTGGGTTCTATACATAAAGGGTGGTCAAAGGAAGAAGAAGAACACGTGACAACGAGGATGGGGAAAAAAAACCAACTTTTGGACTAGGCAAGTGTTATGCTCGACAACTTCTGGAATTTTTTTTGTAGAGCGGCAGAGCATCTGGATTCAAGGATGAAGGCTAATGGAGTTCATGAATTCACTTCCTTCTCCACGTTTCATTCACAAGATGGGTGTGTGAAGACATCATGGGGGATTTAGTAAAAAGATTGTCTTCACCTTTCAAAATTCTCACAAGGAAGGAGTCCACATTAAGAATGAGCAATATACCCTACTGCTTCAAAATACGTAGAACTAAGCACATCGAGATGCCTTTCTTGGAGAAAAAGTTCTACATTTTTATCAAGTAGTTTGTGAAATCAACATCATCTAAGCTCTTGCATTAAGTTGTGTTCAACTCAACTAAACAGTGAAACATTCTTGACGAGATGATGCATGAGATGTGCAACATTGGGCGATGTATATCATCTAGTGAGTCTTTGGGATGAAAGAAGTAATATGTGTTTTACTTCTTCCCATCATCCTTGTTTCATTTTCATAAATGAAGAAAATATACATGTATCAATTCTTTGATTTATGGTCTCTTTCTTCTTTTGTTTGATATTAGTGTATCACAACTAAAACTAATGCCTATGCTTCTATATCTTCCTTTTGTGGTTGTTTCAAAGGTAAAAGATAACTTGGGTGGATAGGTTCAAGGTAATCATCTAGCCTAATGTTTTGAGCAGTGGACCATCGGATACCATCACGAAGCTTGCAGCCAGAAGAAGGAGCTCTATAATAAGTCGACATAATGTTAGGAAATATAGTTGCATTGCTTGAAAGGCTATGAATTATATGTTAATATCCCAAGCTCATCTAGTTGATATAGGTCGATCCGTGCCTTATGACTACAAGCCGTAGATCTAGGGTTGTTACATACCGATGGTCATGTGTCATTGTGACAAACCAGAGTTATGCTCCTTTCGCACCTGATACAGATTGGGTGATCGATTCTGGAGCTACCAACCACATGACGCCGCATCAAGAATGGTTTGCGTCGCTCAACACTGTTGAGACTCCTCAGTTCATGGTGACTGGAGATGATACGAAGCACAAGATCAAGCATAAGGGTAAAACTCCGCTTGATATTTCAGGATCTAATCTTTCTGGAATCGGAAACGTTTTACATGTTCCTACTCTTACTCGAAATCTGTTATTAGTATGACAAATGGTAGAACAAAATTTCCAAGTGTGTTTCAACAAAGATGGATGCGTTGTTGAAGACCCCACAAGTACTGTCGTAGCTCGAGGTAGCAGGAGTGGTAGACTGTTCAAGCTAGATGCTACAGTTAATGTCAGTAAACAGCCAACTCTTGTCATTATAGAAAGTGGCTTTATAGTATCTAACATAGATATTTGGCACAAGTGAATTGGGCATATGAACTTTCAGAAACTGAAGACTCTTCCGAGTTCATATCTAGTCACAGGTTTGTACAACTTCACTTCTAATGAGACCACTGCATTGTGTCCCGCTTGTCAGTTCGGCAAGCAAGCTAGACAATCCTTTAAGGGATCAGGTAGGAGAACGACCAAGCTTCTAGAGCTGGTGCACACAGATGTATGGACTTCTTCTCAACCAAGTTTATCTAGTTTTGAGTACTTCGTGTCCTTCATTGATGATTTCTCTCGCTACACCTGGGTTTACTTCCTTAAGAGCAAGAGCTCTTCATATGTGTTAATCGACTTTCCGCACTTTCCACACCTTGGTGGAAAAAGCATGCGACAATCTATCCTTTGTCTACGTTCGGATGGAGGAGGCGAGTTTCTGTCTGGAGAATTTAATGCTTACCTACGTTAGCATGGCATATAGCGCCAGAAGACTTGCAGTTATACTCCACAACAGAATGGCGTTGCGGAGAGGAAGAATCGTCACATAGCGTAAGGCCGCCGCTATGTTGAACGAGAAGTACTTGCCTAGACCGTTCTGGGCAGAAGCTGTTTCCGTTGCGGTGTACTTGATGAATCGAACTCTGACTGCAGTAGTTCACAACAAGACCTTGATGGAGGTATTCACAGGCCACAAGCCTGATTACTCATTTCTGAAAGTTTTTGGTTGCATCTGTTATGTACCTATTCCGGATGAGAAGCGCAAGAAGCTAGATCCGAAAGCTGAGAAGTGTATTTTCCTTGGATATGCCTTAGATACGAAAGGATATAGATGCTATAATCCTGAATCTAGGAAATTCTATATCAGTAGAGATGTTGTATTTGAAGAGTTGCAATCTTGGTATGCACGTGCGATTGTTCCGGTCATACCCACTCTTCCTACTGAAACTGCACCAAGGAGTCCGTCCACTGTACCTTTACAGAGTGGAGTTTGTGGAATCACACAGTCTATAGCTGAGTCTACTGTATCTGGAGCTGCTACGGATGAAGTTCATCGAGCACCATCGAGACCGACTCCTAGTCTTAAGGATCATGTTATTTTGCAACATATGATGTCCTTACCACGGATTACCAATATTCATCCGTTGGATGAAGCATCCCAGAACGACGATGCTCGTACCTCACATCCGAAGCAAGGGGAGACAAACAGTACATCTGATACTGCCCTACGTAAATCTGAAAGAGTTTGGCATCCGGTTCAAAGATTTATGCATGGAAGTTTCCTTGCTGATCATCATGCATACATGACTCACATTCTTGTTGAGCTAGAACCGAGTACGCTTGAGGAGGCGATGCACAAAAATGAGTGGATTGAAGCCATGGAGACAGAACTTGCTGCACTTTGTCACCAACAAACATGGGAGTTGGTGGACTTATCTCAAGGTAAGAAAGCGATTGATTGCAGATGGGTCTTCAAGGTCAAGCGTAACTCGGATGGCACTGTATCTCGATACAAGGCCATATTGGTAGCCAAGGGCTACGCACAACAGCATGGAGAAGAGACGTTTATTCCAGTTGCCAAGATGGCAATGATTTGTATAGTGGTTGATATTGTTGTCAACAAGGGATGACGAATGCATCAAATGGTCTTCAAGAACGCCTTTCTCAATGGAGATCTTGGCGAGGAAGTCTACATGCAACAACCACATGGTTACGAAGATCCGAAGTTTCTTTCCCGCGTTTGTAAGTTAAGGAAATCCCTCTATGGTTTGAAACAGGTTCCGAGAGCATGGTATGAGAAGATCAATTCCTTTCTCATATCTCTGTCATTCCGACTCATCGCTATACTGCATGAGATAAGGAGTTCATGTAGTGATGATTTCCATCTACGTAGATGATCTTATTGTCACTCGGAACCATGAGGAGATGATTTCTCACATCAAGAGTATCTTATGTTCCGAATTTGAGATACAAGACTTAGGGTATTTTAAATTCTTTCTTGGTGTGGAGTTTATTACAGAGGGAAAGGATATGTGGCTAATACAACGCCAATATGCTTTAGAGAAGCTTAAGGAGTTCAAGATGTCTGATTGTAAACCAGTTGACACTCCTCTCCAACAAGGTCTAAAGCTAGGATTGGAAGATGGAGAGTTGCTCTCAGATCCCCGCCTGTACAGACACATGGTTGGGAGTTTGATTTATTTGACTATCACTAGACCGGATTTGAACTATGCTGTTGGTGTAGTTAGTCAGTTCCTGCATGCTCCACGGGTACTACATATGATGGCGGTCAAGCGGATTCTCCGCTATGTGAAGTCCACAGTCTTCTTCGGACTTCGATACAGATTTGGAGGTGAGCTGAACCTGCATGGCTACACCGATGCTGATTGGGCACGAGATATTTCTGGTAGCAGATCCACATCTGGATATGCGTTTGGACTTGGGAGTGCAGCTGTGAGCTTGGCTTCTAAGAAGCAACCGACCGTGGCACTGTCTTCCACAGAGGCAGAGTATCGTGGTGCTATAAATGCCACTTGTGAAGCAGTTTGGCTTCGTTCCTTGCTTTTTGATATTGGAGTAGATTATCCTAGTCCTACAATTATCCTAGCTGATAACATTAGCGGCATGATGTTAGCTAACAATCCTATTTTTCATGCTAGGACAAAGCACATTGAGGTGCACTATCATTTTGTTAGGGAGAAGGTCCTTTCAGGTGTAGTAGATCTTAGATATATACATACATGAGATCAGGTTGCATATATCTTCACCAAAGCTTTACCTAGAGAGTCGTTTGTTACATTTCGACATTGTCTAGTAGTTCAGGATGTATAGTTGAGCTTGAAGGGGAGTGTTATTATCCCAAGCTCATCTAGTTGATATAGGTTGATCCATGCATGATGATTACATGCCATAGATCTAGGGTTGTTACATACCAATGGTACAGATATGTTTAGGGCTAGCCCAAGATTAGGGTTTCCCTGTACTCACCCTATATATACAAGGGAAGGCAAAGCCTTCCTCATCTCATTCATGTACACTCTCTCTTGTCCCTTTGGTGTGCTCTCCTCTTATTGGAGTGATTCCTGAACAGTCGGTTTATCAACATTATATGGGAGATCTAGGAAACCCCTCCTAGAAGTCCATGGAGCTTATGCAAATCTGTTCGGTAGAAGTGGGATCATCATTGCAACTACAATATTTTGCGGTAGAAATCCCATTGCCGTTGAAAAATATGTGATACATACACAATACATTGGAGCCAGATTAGACATTCTTCCCCTTGACTTTGACATGTAGAGTGAGAGGCTAGGACCAGAACTAAAAATGTAAGCATTGAAATTGATGAGACTTGTTAAGAAGGGGAGCCTATGATTTGCAAAACATCCCACCTTCTTCCAAGGGGAAGTAGCTTACAGATGAGGAGGAAAAACTCTTGGATTACCTTAAGGACATCTTCAAGGAGTTAAAGAAACCAGTTCCATGTTATTTAGCGCAAGATCAAGTCAACATGGCGTAACATTTGACGAAGATTCAAGCACATCTCTTCAAGCCAAAGCCATTCTGCAACTTACACAAACTGCTAGATCTTCTCCACAACTAGAGAAAAAACTTCTTCAGGATCCCCTTGAGGCAGTGCATGACAAGTAGCCTTCACCCGGTCTCGCAGATGAGACCAATCTCTTGACCACTCTGTCATGAGACTCAGGACTTAAGCATGCTATGGAATTCTTAGGATAACTTCATGTTCCAAAGTTTAGTCTAAAACTTTGTAAATCCTTCCATTTAAATAAAATCATCTTCAATGCTCATTTTCTTGCATGATGTTTTCAAAACATTTCTCTTGTTCCACATTTAGGTTTAAATCCAAGGCCTCCATATGAATGTTTTGATATATAAACTATCTCTCCACAAGAATTGTCAGAATAGACAATCTATTTTTTCAGACCTTCACTACTTCTTCACACATTGATTTTTCTCTCAAAATTGGTTGGTTTTCACTTTGTCAATACCATTTTTTTTTTAAAAACTCTATACTATCATCATGCAAGTTAAACCATAGGTTGATGGTTTAACTTGAAGTCTGTCAAATACATTTTCTTGCCAACCCATATTTCAGAACATGACAGACACTAAGATCTTGCCATTGTCAGATCGAAAGTAAAATCTAGACAGATCTTCATTTATCATTATGAAAGTGCAATCAAAAACCATCCTTATGACAATAATATCAAACATCACAATACATAAATTGTTATACACCAACACAAATGTACCAGAATCGCCCTCCTAACTGACGATTATGTCCCTCTAACACAAAGTAACCATCTAGTCCATAACATGATATGTCCTTCGTGGGGCTAAGATTAGGACACCGAGTGCTACAATTTCCCAACGTTAGTCACCTATCTGCAGTTCATACCATGTAACGGTCAAACCTGCTTGCCTACTAATTGCATCGAGGATATTTCTACTGCCCACTTGGCACCGCATTTAGAGGAGATGTCAAACATGACATATGCCATCCTCTCAAACAAGAATCACAAATCAACATACTGGCTACTTCACCAGCTGATCCACATGACATACATCTCAAGCTTGCCTGTACAACTGCCATGCTTGGATTTATAGTACCATCAATGTTTGAAAGATGACATGGCACATAATTACGCACATGATCCTTCCAAATCACACCATCACGACTCTCTAATACCAAAATTATAGAAGGTAAAACTTCACGTACTTGTAGAATCGTGCGTCCAATCATAATATCTAATGTGGTTGGAGTACTCTACTGCTATATAATGTAATCACCAACATGAAATCTGCAAATTTAAGATATATATCCATCTCCTCGGATAGTAGCATAATGTCATGAAGTTTTCAAACATGTTTATTTATGAATGATTGAAGGTAGCACAACAACTAAATTAATATGGCTGGTATGTCCTTGTATTGCTCCGTGAAATGATGTAGTTGTCTTTGAAAGTAAATGACTTAGTTGACAAACATAGTTTAGAATTTTGGATAACTCATAAGTTATTGAGAAACTGCATGTATTACTTTCCACGAAAATTTTAATGATGTAATCCAAAGTGTTTATAAAGTACAAATTTTTTTTTGTTTCATCTGATAATTTTGAAATGTTTAATGATTTTATGGTGATTCTCACAATGCATGATTGTCAAAAGAGATACAAGCTCCTTGTCATTTAATCCCTTCTCTTGAAATCATCTCCAAGTTTCAAAGTATAGTTTTTTTGGAGCACACATCTCTGGACAACAAGAATCACAGAAGTGATACAAGTATCATATTTTACTTTTGAAATCAATATTTTAGTGTCAAAAAATAAAGCATAAAAATCTTTAGTCAAGTCCCGAGTGAGTGAAAATAAATTAATGGTACAATTATTCCTTCTCTTTTTTTCAAGTGTGTTTTATTTATCCTCATATTGGGATGTCCTTGGAAGACCAACTTTGTACAAGAGGATAAAATCTTATGACCTTAAGGAAATGGTAAGCAGTCAAGATTTTAAATCCAGACAAAGAACTTACTTAACATCATGTCAGCTTCCAAATATTGATAATACTTTGGATCCAACCTTGACAGTTGTGTGGACAAACTTGCAATGTAATGTTATGTGGATGAGCTAGTGGAGCAACAAGTATGTTGATATATAATTCTTTTTTAAAAATATAAAATATATCATGTTTGAAAACTTCTCTCATTGAGGTATCTAATGGGTGGTAAAAATATTATTGATGCAATTAGAAGGATAGTTGGTTTCACCGTTACATGATATGGATTACAGACATGTTACTAACGATGAGGTATTATAGCATCCAGCCTCTTTATATTAGTCTTACATAATACATATCATGTTGATGGACTAGATGATGACATTATAGGAATCTAACTCCCAATTAGGGAGGACAATTGTTGTACACTTGTGTAGTTGTTTGATAATCTATATTTTATGATAATTGATGTCACAGTATTGTATATAGTGAAATGATATGTATGTGCACAACTATCTCTTATTATGGAACAACATCCCTAGTTGGATAGGTGCATGCATGTAGGAGCATATAAACCTTTGAAAGGAGATAGTGTAGTTAGTGCAGTTTTTAATGAATGTGTCATTATAGACCGTAACACCATGAGACCTAGGGGCCCAAGAATTAAAATTTTAATTAAGTCTCATTTAAGAACAGTTTCTGAAATTGAGTCTTGGAAACTATGGGTGTGATGAAAGATTAGCTAAAGTAGACACTTGAATTATTTGAAACTCAAAATGGATACTTATGTCGCCGACCGGGTTATACCACCAGAGTCCCGTACCCTTGGCGGATTCAATGGTCCTCTTGCTCACGGATTTGGCTTGACTACAATCTTTCTTTTATCTTATTGTGATGAATGGAGTGCCTTATAAAATTTTGAGAATAAAAAAGATTATTTTGATATATTTCTGTTGGTGTATGATAATCTATGTATTGTGATGTTTTATATATATACTCAATTGTCATAACTTATGTAGTGGCATTGCTAGTTTGTTAAGGGTATTTATGTAGAAGTAAATTTATGTAGAGTTGTCACTATTATGTTATGACATCTCTAGTTAGGTAAGTGTGCATATGTAGAAGTAGATACACTAGTTGAGCTAATAGTACAGTTAACGTCATTTTCACTAGATCTGTCACAAGGTCCTTTGCGGCAATAAATATAATAGCTTTTGAGACTTAGAGAGTGTAATTATCATGAAACATTTACTAATGTAATAACCCAGATTTTTTGAAGTTCAAAATGAATTTAGCTTGACTATAATTTTTCTATTCATCTTTCTATTATTTTATTGTGATAAATGGAGTGTACCATAGATAGTTTGAAAGTAGATATATTTATTTGAAATAAAAGAAGATTATATCCCAAAAAAATTTATTGCTTAAAATCTATATTGTAAAAATTTTGAATTTTAACATTAAATTTATTATTATATAATGCTTTAGTATTGAGATTATTTAAATGATTATATAAATTAGATTGATATTGTACAATTGTACCCACTAATAATCCTATCTATATAAAAACTTAGTAAATGTAAGACAAACATTGAAGTTTTTATTATACATGCAGATTGAAATAAAATGGGTTGATTGATGACAACCCATGATGTAAACGTTGGCGTTTATATTGGTTTAACGAGGGCTTTTAAGATGATATATTCTTCTCGTAAAGAATTTGATTTAGTTGTCTATCCTATATATACATGAGTTGCATGCTTCAAGTCCCAGCAAAATATGATGTAAGATTAAATACAGAAAATATAGAATCAAATTATCCCAGCAAAATATGATGAAGGTCCAAGGAAATATACATGATGAAAATAGAAGGAACCAAATGCATTGGCTCCTGCATGACCTGACAGGCGGAATGTATGTGTACCTTTGGATTCCGGCATGGCGTGCAAACTGTAGTACCATTCATGAATTATCGGATGGTTTTGAGCATATTTCAGACTGGAGACATTAACTGTTACAGTACTTCCATCCCGGGTCCCGAGTCAAGTCAAATACAACACCCCCAGGTGTGTTAGGATGAGACTCAAACATAGTAACTGACCACTATCATTCATTCACTGGTTTCTATTATTTACAGTGTCAACGACTATCGCACCTAGCAGCACCATCACTATCGAGGTAGTCTTTCGAAACTTGTGTGGGCTGGACTTCATGCTCATTGCTACCAACCAAAACCTCGTCACAGGATCCATCTTGATTTCGGTCTTAATATGATCGGTCCAGACCTCTGGGAGCGAGCATGACCTCATTGGCGATGAGCTATGACCTTATTCCCGGAATTGGCAGAAAAAGGTGTGCTTTGATGCGTGTACTCCGAGACAGTAAACGCTGCATATCGAACGGGCTCCATCATCCAAGGCGGCTCCACCAATCTCACCATCGATGTCGCTGATGGTTCTTCTGTCGCCCTAGCTCGGACTCATGGTTGAGAATGTACTTGGAATAGAACTTGCTGGGAATCCTGACTTCAATCCTCATTTCTGCTATTTCGACTACGGTGTCACAGATTTTGCAGACAATGGACAATGAACCCTATGGCTACAAGAAACCTGGTCATTTCGTAGAGCCGATGTATAGCGATCCATCAAATGGAATGTTTTGATTCAGAAGCAGCACGTTATTCAGGCCTTGGAGCAATTTGAGGCAAGTGAAAATGTATCTTGACCTCAGGCGCTGGAGTAATCTCCGACGGGCATTTCAACGTTCCAACTCTACACTGGAGGAACAGAGAGACCGCATGGACAGATCATACCAGCAGCTTCAGGTTGAGTTTTATAAGGTTGGAAAATCGATGTTCATATTTCCATCGAACGGGGGTGGACCCTGAAGAAGTGGTCGCACATTACTCTGCACTCACAGCATTGGAGTATGGACGTTTCAGCGGCACACCGCTCCGGTGGATCCAGTCTTGCACTCTCTCCATGCCAAGTTGGAGCGATGATATTTGGCACAGTCTAGCCAATTATCACGCGGATCCAGATTCGTTACATGCAAAGTTTGCGAAGCGTGCGCATTACCTTCATATCTTGAATCTTCTGCACATGTATTTCATGCCATTCTCGAGAACCATTAGTGTATCCCATCATAATAAATAAATATATATATATATATATGAGTTCCGAATATATATATATGGGGCCTGAATTCTCCCCTCTTTGGATAGTTTTTCAAGGGCCTTTTAGGTCATGTCCATTTGGTTTAAGTTTTATAACCATAGCAACCCTAGTTTTGTTCCTTTGTCATTTAGCCATATGTTAGATGCTTGTGGATTTGTCTCGATGAAGAATGACACGTAAGGCATAACAACTCACACAAGGTTCTTTTACAGCCAGGCGCTCGGGCGTTCTCAGAGCAAAGAATTATCCTCTGCGACATTGGCAGCAGCTTGCTAAGTTCCACTAGTAGTGTTGATCCTAGGATCAACACTACTAGTGTTCACACTATTAGAAGCAACCAACACATCCTCTTTGTTTTCGCAAAGTGTGGCTGCCAATCGTAGTACATGGGATGATGACACCCCCAACGCCAATAAATCCTTGGCTGAGAAAACAGGTGAATGATCAAGAGTCTTTGCCGCCCCCAACATTGCGTTGGATGCTACCTCATACAATGTTGATGACTGGTCCCTTCTTTCTCCATCTCCAAGTACATCCATATCGGCTTGCACTCTCATCTCTCCAATAGGTTGTCTAGGAGCCATGGATGAGGTGTTCAATGCCTCAAACAATGTGAAAGACTTAGGAAGTCTAACATGTCGGCTAGCCTCCCTTCTTTGTGGATCCAACTCCACGGATGCTCCTCTAGACTCAATAGTATGTGTTGCACTACGAGTCACAGCAACTGCACATGGTTGTGCCGCTGCGCACATGTACTCCACAACATCTCCATCATATGATGTAGAGGAACCAGCTCTAGAATCTGATCTTTGTTGAGCTATAGCTATACTTGCTATCTTCTGCTCCAACTGCTCCAGTCGAGATGCCATGTTCACCTCATGACTAGCCTCATGGGCTAACACTTGAGTAAGGGCTGGTCCTCTACCACCACCCCTACCACCTTGAACTCCTCGTCCTCTTCCAGGGACTGCCATGACAACTCTTGTTGATCGTTATTCTGGATGGAGATCAAAACATTGATCCATCATGTGATCATGTCTGTGACAATGCTCATATGATTTTGATCCAACAGGATCCATCCTTTGACCTTGAAGGCAATCCTTCTTGTGATGAGGTCCACCACATCTCCAACACACCATCCCAACAACTGATTGTTGACCTGAAAAGGATGGCAATGGTCTTGATGTTGCACCTTCACCACTTTGTCCTGATGGTCGAGACTGTCATGCATGTCTACCATAACCACTGAGGGTTTGTGTTGTAGACTGATAACGTGAAGAAGTTGATGAAGATGGTGAATCCTTGCTGAACCCAGCAGTCATCACCCTCTCTTCTTGCATGTTGAGCTCAATACGCTTAGCAATTCAAAACACAATGGCCAACGTAGGTGATGTCTCATGTAGTAAGGTAGCATCTCTCACTCTACGTCTCAACTCCCTATCCAATATCCCATACCAATATTGGACAACTTGTGCCTGTCACCCCATGGGTAACACTGATCAACGGACACATTCAGGTATACACCTCTCGAAGACTCTCCCGGGCTTCCATTGAAACTCCTGCAAGCCTTGTAGCTTGTCAATTCTCACCCCTTGGTAGTCACTCCTCAACTGTGTGAAGAACTCCAGAATAGGGTTAAAGGTTGGGACCTCTGAACTCTTCCCAACTCTACTAGCTCCAACTGTATTATCAATGCCAAGTACAGAGGATGAACTCGCACCTCCAAACTCTATACCCAAAGTAATATAGATGTAGTTTGGAGATCACTATTGTCTCCAAAACTCTATCTCCTCAAGGTGTTCATGCCGGAAACTCATGATAATCATCCATCGGGGGACCCTCCAAATGCTGGAATAATCCCTTTCAAGCCATAAACAGACTAAACAACGTAGAGTTGCGCATCCGCTGTAAATCACACCATGAATCAAACTCCTGGATGAAGTCATCCAACTCAATAGTGCTAACTGTACCCGAATATTGTCTGGGACTCTTGGTGGCCCCATAGATATCGTCCACATCCCACAACAACGGTGTGGGTACACACTCCAAGATATCACCAAGCTCAACTCCGTCACTCTGTGAAACCAAATCAGAGTCTTCTGTGAACCTCAAAGGCCAAGGTTGGTACCGCACTCCACTACGGGTGCACCCAATGCTAACCTAAGCAGTCTCTCCTCTGAACCTCCTGAGAACTCCACTGTGACACTAATGTATTACCTCCACAACCATACAGACACAGGTTTCCAACGGGAACCAGAAACGGCAACATAAGGTACCTGAGGCATCACAAGGTGATAACACAAGGGCAACCTGAAACATGCCATCACCATAGGCACTCATCCACTCTACAGGTCCGCAAGTTCTGTCTCACTGGGAGAAACATGGATAGTCTGACTGGTCCGCAATTCCAGACTCACTATTGACAGCACACAGATCTCCAACACTCCAAACAAAAAAGCACCAACACAAACAAACGTGGTGCACAAACAAGAAACAGAGATGGAGGTATATCAATCACAAGAAACAAAAAGAACAATACTCCATCTCAAAAACATCCATCAAAGGGGTCAAACCAACCCAACCCGGACTGACATAGCCTCAGAAGGGCATTTAAAAATACAAAAACTCGATTTTGGAGGTCTTTTGCTCTCTAGATCGATAATCTGACACTAGTAATCTAGCTGCATAAGGAGCTGCCTTCTTCTAGCTTTTTTCAATTTGCTACCTAATGCAATTTTTTTTCCGCAAACGGACACCGTTTGAAACTTCTGCGGGACTCTGAAAATCTTCAACTTCAATTTCACACCCCTAAACATCAAATTTTCCCGATTTAGACACTATCAGCCTTGGGCCTGACATCTCTACCCCCACGCAACAAACTTTATATCTTCTATAACCCCACCAAATTTCAGATCAAACGGACACTATATGATAATCCGATAGCTTGCTGCTCCTATTTTCGACCCGAAAACTTTGAAACACCAAATCTTGGACTTCAAACACTTCTGTTCGAAATACTTTTTGGCCAATCTCGAATTAATCCCCCAACATGACTATAAGCATCGAATCACTTTATCAATTTCCAACAGCGCTTCCACCCTCGAAAATTGCTAATTCGGATTTACACTAAAACAGAAAATCCAAAAATTCAAAATTGATCACATCTACTTCGAATCGAGTCTACTTCTAGATCACCACCACGGGCTACATTCCATCAATGTCTTGCACACTCAACAGCCAACAGATCGAAGCTACCATGGATCCAAACTCGTCAAAACACCTTCATCGCTCCAAGAACTCACAGCTCTCACCACAGAATCCAATTTGAGTTTTCAAAGTAATCTTTTCTACTCTCAAAACGTCCACAAGGACACTCCACTCATAACCATAGCATAAAAGAGAGATTACAGTCAAGCCAAACCCACTTTGTGCTTCAAAGACTCGAGGTTCTCGCACTAGCTACTATCCACCATAGCCACATTCTCAAAGGCTCAACTTTGAAAACTGCTTCCAAGGAGCCCTAATTTGAACTCTACCCCTTGAGCCCTAGGACCCCTAACGGCACTGTCGGCCCTAACGGCAATTCCAGTTCGAACGACGCTAACTGCACAACCGGCTCTTACTGCTGTATTTGCTCCTGCATACGCGTACCTACCTAACTAGAGATGTCTTTTACATAAGTCGTGACACAAAACACAATGGCCAACGTAGGTGATGTCTCCTATAGTAACGTAGCATCTCTCATTCTACGTTTCAACTTCCTATCCAATATCCCATATTAATATTGGACAACTTGTGCCTCTATCACCCCATGGGTAACACTAATCAACCAATGCATTCGGGTATACGCCTCTCGAAGACTCTCCCCAGTCTTCTGTTGAAACTCATGCAAGCCTTGTAGCTTGTCAATTCTCACCCCTTGGTAATCTCTCCTCAACCATGCAAAGAACTCCAAAATAGATTAAAGGTTGGGACCTATGAACTCTTCCCAACTTGACTTATACCAACCATGTCATTAGTGCGAGGTACAAAGGATGAACTCGAACCACCAAACATTATACCCACAGTAATAGAGATGTAGTTTGGCGACCAATATTGTCTCAAGAACTCAATCTGAAGGTGCTCACGCCGGAACTCATGATAATCATCCATCAGTGGGTCCTTCAAATGCTAGAATAATCCCTTCCAAGCCATAAAAGGACTGAACAACGTAAAGTTGCGCATCCGCTGTAAATCACACCATGAGTCAAACTTCTCGATAAAATCATCCAACTCAATAGTGCAACATGTACCTTAATATCATCTGGGATCCTTGGTGGCCCCATAGATATCTTCCATGTCCCACAACAATAGTATGGGTACACACTCCGAGATATAACCAAGCTCAGCTCCGTCACTCTTTGAAACCAAATAAGAGTCTTCTGTGAACCTCAAAGGTCAAGATTGGTACCGCACTCCACTACGGGTGCACCCAATGCTAACTCGATCAGTCTCTCTAAAGAACTCCAAAATTGAATATCGACACTGGTAATCTTGTTGTTTTAGGCATTATCTAAAAAGAGTCTTTTTCAATTTCCTACCTAACGCAAATATTTTTTTTGCAAACGGACACCGTTTGTAAGTTGTGGGGACTCTGAAATCTTCAATTTCAATTTCATACCTCTTAATGTCAAAATTTCACAAATCTCACACTGTTAGCCTTGGGCCTAACGTCTCTACCCCCGCGCAACAAACTTTACATCTTCTATCACACCACCAAATTTCAGATCAAACGAACAATATATGATAACTTGATAGCTTGCTGCTCCTATTTTCGACATGAAAACTTTGAAACACAAGATCTTGGACTTCAAGCACTTCAGTCTGAAATATTTTTCAGCCAATCTCGATTTAATCCCCCAACACTACTATAAGCATCGACCCACTTTGTTAATTTCCAGCCGTCAAAAATTCCTGATTCAGATTTACACTAAAACAGAAAATACATCAATTCGAAATCAATCACATCTACTTTGAATCGACTCTACTTCTAGATCACCACCTTATGCTGAACTCCATCAACGTTGTGCACACTCAACAGCCAACAGATCGAAGCTACCATCGATCCAAACTCGTCAAAACACCTTCAGCACTCCAAGAACTCACAATTCTCACCACAGAATCCAATTTGAGTTTTGGAAGTGATCTTTTCTTCTCTCAAAACATCCACAAGTACACTCCGCTCATAAATATAGAATAAAAAGGAGATTACACGCAACCCAAACCCACTTTATGCTTCAAAGACTCCAGGTTACCACACTAGTTACTATCCACTATAGCCACACTATCAAAGTCTCAAGTTCGAAAACTGCAATCCAAGGAACCCTAATTCCAACTAACAGCGCTATAGGCCCTAAAGTAAATTCCAATGCTGTGCTAACTGCATTTTATACGCTGTGTTATTTCGAAATTACCACTTTTGCTGATCCGGGATGTGAGGTTATGAAATGAAAATAGAAACTTCCGGCAACGAACTCCCGGGCTTCAAATGCGCGAGAGCTTGTAAACCCCCAGTAATTCAAGGTAAGCCAACCGCAGACCCAACAAGTTACCCATTAGTCGCCTTTGGCCGGCAATGCTATTACAAAATAATCAAACAGAACAGGAAGAATCATGAATTCACAGAATGATCATACAGGAACTGTGGATCACAATTTACCAAATCAAATGTAAACTATATGCATATGTATAATTCCAAGTTGGAAGGCCCGTTGTTGCAACGTTTTCCGGCGCGTGAAGTCAACCAACCACAGGCCTCAACGGCTCGATTGCGGGCAAGAATTGACGATGTGTCCTTCGATGAATTTTGATGCGCTGCAATCAGACGAAGTGCCAGCCCACACACCCACTCACACAGTGATGGTCATGGGAGCTGAGACATAAAGCGAACACTGCAGAAACAGCAGTGCTTCATAATGACCTATGCATGGTGTATAGATATGGATTCTTCGTCTGGTCTTCGACTGAAAATACCAGACTGTAGCTCCTTATATTGTACTCAGTTGATTCATACCTTGCACACGACAATTGTCATAAGATACTATGTCAATAATAAAGCTCAGTCAGTACCTCTTGCATGAAAGGCCCATGCTTTGGGCTTCGTACAGAATAGTTGCAGCCTACAGGTCTTTCGGTAAAACCGAAAACTATCAGCATTTTGTCACAGCACGGTTTGGAGTTCATAATTGGAATGTTCTCGATACGTACTGTATATTATATCTGATATGTTCTGCATTCTACTGATTATTTTACATCTTCGTTATTCAGTACTGACTTCCGCGTGTATATTCAGAGCTGCCACTGCTATGCTGTAGATATCTCCCCAAACTATCAAGGTTTCTGCTTTAGTGTTGTTTATTTATTTCTTCTGCGCTAATGTCGTGAATGTGACTTAGCCTTTTGAATGAGATTCGATATTCAGTACTCTAATATTTACATGCATGATGAGAATCATGTACCCCCTACGTAAGTCAATAAAGTCTGAGATTTCATGAGCGAGCTCACATCAGTGGCTGTTCCCACCCGGAGCTTGGGACTTCGATAGTGGTGACTATCCCATGACCACGAGTTCACCATGAGTCTATGATTACTTCAGCCCAAAGCTCAAGGTACATGGACGTTAGAATAGCTTCCCTTGCTATGAGATGTTCTGTTTGATTTTTCTCTACATTACGCCTGCTGATTGCCCGGTCATGTACCTCGTCTGAAAATTGTGAAGAAATCAATCCACATGTATTTAGCTACAACTCGACCCTAGTCTCTGCACTTACATTTCCGTCTTCGTATCTTCTGCATCTAGACTTGCGTAAAGTTCAACTCACAAACTTGTTCATGCCATCAAAATATCATTGTGGAATTCCCAGTTCTACAAACTTTTACATCTGACATTAGCTACCTGGCAGTGCACGTTCTCGTATTCACTCGTAAGAAGATGTGTGATTGAAAGATAATTGCAAACGAAACATGTCTTTGCTGATGTTTTGTTCAGGGAGGAGTCAAAGTGGACCGAAATTGACTATGCAGGAAGATGCGTGAGTGCAGTGTCATATGTATTTTCATCCACGGAAGGACTCTTCTGCAGATCTTAGACATCTAACAGCATTCCACCATACGTTTTATACATAATGACGTCAACTGTAGCCCCAATTCTCTTCATTCAATGTCTCCTTTCTATTATGGTGACAACCACTCTAGCAGATCCAATCACCATCACCAGGGAAACGTTTAGAACGTGCCGTCCGGGTAGTTGGATTGGAATTCCATCTGATTGCTGCCCACCCAAGGTCATACAAGGACCCATTGTTGATTTCTGCCCGAAATATGATGCGTCTAAACCTTTGAGAGTCAGGAAGGCCTTACAATGTCTCAGCGGCGATGAGCTAAATACCTATACGCGGAAGTTGCAGAAAGGATATGCTCTGATGCGTGCTCTTCCAGACAGTGATCCGCGCTCTTTGAAAAGGCAGAACGAGATTCATTGTGCCTACGGTACGGGCTCCTTCATCCAAGACGGCTCCACCAATCTCACCATCGACGTTCACTTGAACTGGCTCTTCCTGCCCTGGCACCGAGTGTTTGTGTACTTTCACGAGAAGATTTTGCAGAAGTTGCTTGGAGATCCCGAATTCAGTCTTCATTACTGGAATTTTGACAATAGCGTCACAGTTACGCCAGAAAATGGATCCCATGGCTGCTACAAGGCCGGTCATTTCGTGCCGCCGATGTACAACGATCCGTCGAAAGCAACATTTGAAGCTAATCGCTCATTCAGGGCCTTCAAGCCCTCAAGGCCTGTGGACCTGTCGTTGGACCTCGCGCAGTGGAACCCTCTCACAATGGGATTACCCAACTTCCCCAACTACACTGTGGAGGAACAGACACGAAGGAACAGAGAAGTCATGCACAGATCGGTGATCACCCTTGGAAATACTACCAGCTTCATCGGGAAGGCTTACAGAGTTGGAGACGCGCGAATCATTTTGCCATCGGAAGGAGCTGGTACCGTCGAGTTGAGGCCCCACAATACGCTGCACGTTTGGATCGGAGGATGGATGCTTCAGCCCATTACTGCGCCAATTGACCCAATCTTTTAACCTTTCCATGCAAACATGGAGCGAATTTGGAACATCTGGCTCAAGTTGGGCTACGATCATGCGGATCCGACTGATCCAGATTGGCTGGATGCAACGTTTCTGTTGTGGGATGAGAATGCAGTGATGAGGAGAGTCAAAGTAAGGGATGTTCTTGATTTGAATGCTCTCGGTTACAGGTATGAGGAGGTGAATGATGCCAGTTGGATATTCTTCGACAATTCCACTAGCCCAGGTGCTCCTTAATGCATAGGTAGAAAACGCTACCCGCGTTCATGTTCCTCGACATGAACGAATTTGAAAGCGAGGACGAACTGATTAGGGATAAGTAAAGTCTAAAGCGAAGATGAACTGATAGTAATTTAATGACCTTGTGTTGACTATCAGACTGGGAATAGTCATACAGTGGATGGTCAGTAGGAGTTCAGTGAATAATCCCAGGCTCATTTCTCATAAATACCTTGCAATTTATTGATTGTTCCAACCTCTGAAGCAGTTCCGGCGGCCACGAAATCTCTGTTTTCTCAAGCCCATTAAACTCATCTGGCAAGTACTTACAAGTCTTCCTGTGAATTCTATGCAAATGATGTAAACTTCATTTTTCCAGTTGTTTTGATCGTAACGTTGGCAAACCGCAAGTCTTAAGTACTCTTTTCCTCTAAGCTGTGGTGTGCTAGCTAGTGTGCTGTCTGTAAATACTCTACGACTGAGACAGGACATGCCAATGATTTCAAGTTAACAACTACAGCGTGTGACGACGTGTGATAACCCTTCATACTGCAATCCAGTTTTATTGTGAACCTTCTGATCTCGCTGGGAGTTTTTTCTTTTAGGAGCTCAAGTTTGTCCATCAGCCAATTCACATCCGTGTCTCTCCTCACCCACCGTACGCGATCAGGCCATAGTGACCGTTACATGATTCTCATGTCAGTCATTTCTCACGACCAGTCCACTAAAGAAGTGTAAGTTGACCACGAGTGTGGAGTTTCTCAGCCTACAGACGAGGGCGTGCAATATACTGCCCTTGACTTCGTCTTCCACGTTTCGCATTTTGTTGTGTGTATTTTCCGGCATTAGCTTGATCCTGTGATTTATCCCCGATACTTACGAATGTAACTCGATCGTTCTTTGAATGGAACAATCTATAAAATATTTAAAGTGGACGTGTTAGTCTTACCATATGAACGGAAATATGTGGAAATGCGTTTTTCACTCGCTGAGAAGACACCGAAGTCTAATATATGGTATAGATACAACTGTGGACAAAGTCCCCATGCATGGCTCTTGTTTAGGGAAGACGGCCATGCTTCCGTTAGAGGTAGAATGGACGAATGTAATCCCACTCGAATCAGGCATTCTTCAAATTCTTTTATTCTAAACTTTTATTGATGGTAGATGTTCTAGTATGCAACTACGTGGGTTATATTGAATTCACTTTTGATTAAACTGAACATACACCAGTAGACAGTTATGAAACTGAGTAGACTAGAAGTTGTAGTATAGTAGCCTTTAAATACAAGCTCCAACATTAGCCTTCAATTACAGACTGGAGTTAGTAAGATATACCTAGAAAGATACTTGCTGGACTGACCAATAGCAGGACTTCATTTTTGTTTCCAATGATACTGATTAAGATGGAGAGCTTGGTGATTGAGAAGCTATTTGCTGTCACAAAAGATTGCATGAAGTGATTAGAATACTGTCATTTGAGAGTTTCCACTCTCAGGCATGGAGTGACTGACAAAAGAGCGCCAATGCTGGTGAGAAGAAATACGGATTAAATTGATGGCAGAAGATTAGTATACATATCCTCAGTCCCTCCATGACGGAAAGTGGGAACTGCCAAAGGTGGTGTGAAGTTTATGGATGAATGATCTCAATGTGAACTCTGTTGTTGAAAGCTGTAATTTGATCTTTAACAGTCAAGTGTACATTGTATACATCACGTGATCGACAGTTCTCTCACTGCTGGTCGTCCGGTGTTTCCATTATTGAATGTCCTCGTGGAATACACCTTCCTGTAAACAACGAGGGAAATAGTCTACAGCATAAAATAGTGTTCGCAGAGCGTCTCTAGCACACCGTAATGTTCAGGAAATAGAATACGTAAGATGTGTTGTCTATCAACGCTAAATTTACAACAATAGCTCAATCACAAGCATAACATTCACATTAATCATTGCACTCGGAAGTATTTGCCCCATGGGAAATGTTTTATTCATGGCGGCAGTAGGGCACGAACTGCTCCAGAGTTGGGAAGGATTCGTAGCTCTGAACATAGTTCTCATACCTATGACTGGTATTATTCATTGCAATCGGCTCATCGTACTAAATATCCACTGTCTGGCTCTTTCAGATCTGAAGGTCACAAAATGGTGCACAACGTCTACTTCTGCATTTCCTTAAATCACTCCACTTGTGACATTCCTTGCTTCAACTTCGCTCGTATTCATGAGCACTTTGTGGTAGCAACATATTCGTTAAGGAACACCTGGGCTAGTCGAATTGCCAAAGAATATCCAACTGGCATCATTCAACTCCTCATACCTGTACCCGAGAGCATCCAAGTCAAGAACATCCCTTACTTTGACTCTCCTCATCACTGCATTCTCATCACACAACAGAAACTCCATATCCAACCAATCTCGATCAGTCGGATCCACATGATCGTTGCCCAGCTTGTGCCAAATGTTCCAAATACGTTCGAAGGTCGCACGATTAGGGTAAAATAGTGGGTCGATTGGCACTGTGATGGGCTGAAGCAGCCATCCTCCAATATAAATGTGTAGAATATTGTGGGGCCACCTTGCAAAGGTTCCAGCTCCTATGGATGGAGCTGTGATTCTCGCATCTCCAACTCTGTAATCCTTACCGATGAAGCTGGTAGTATTCTCAAGTGTGATTACACTTCTGTGCGTGATTTCTCGGTTCCTCCATGTTTGCTCCTCGCCAGTGTAATTTGGGAAAATTGGAGGGCCCGTTGCAGGGTTCCAGCCCGTGAGGTCTAACGACAGAGCCACAGAGGATCAAACTGAATGAGCAAATTTGCTTCAGATGTTGCTTTCGACGGATCGTTGTACATCGGAGGCACGAAATGACCAGCCTTGTAGCAGCCATGGAACCTGTGCCGCCTGACAACAGGCGAAACTGTGACACTTGTCGAAGTTCCAGAAATGAAGACTGAATTCGGGCTCTCCAAGCAACTCCTGCAATATCCTCTCGTGGACGTACACAAACACTCGGTGCCAGGGCAGGAATAACCAGTTCAAGTGAACATCGATGGTGAGATTTGTGGAACCGTCTTGGATGAAGGAACCCGTACCGTAGGCACAATGCATCTGGTTCTGCCTCTTCAACGAACGCGGATCACTGTCTGGGAGAGCACGCATCAAAGCATACGCCTTCTACAACTTCCGTGTATAAGTTTCTAACTCATCGCCAGTGAGACATTTTAAAGCCTTCCTGACTCTCAGAGGTTTGGACGGATCATATTTTGGGCAGAAATCAAGAATAGGTCCTTTGATGACCTTCCGTGGGCAGCAATCAGATGGAATTCCAGCCCACACACCCAGACGGCAAGTTCTGAATGTTCTCCTGGGAATGGTGATAGGAGCTGAGAGAGAAGTTGTGACTAGGAAATACAGCAAACACTGGACAAACAGGAGCGCACTGGACATTCTTGATGACGTATGCATTGTGTACAGCCCAAGATTGGAACCGTAGTTTTGGGCTCTGCTAATCCCCTGAAGATCCCTGAATTCGGATGGTATCCACTGAGTTCAATCAGAAACTACAGGAGCGGAGTTGTAAATATGTAACTGGGACCTGATCAGGAACAAAAGCTCATCTGATATTCAATGCATTCAGACGTTGTCTTACGTTGTGAAGTTCGCACCACGAAGTTTCCTCCATGGATAACAAGCAGAGCATGTGGACTTGTGCAAGATTTCATCCACTATTCTACCTGAACCTGCTAAATTATTAGCTGCAGCTTATATTGCCTCAATGGACCGCAAGATATATAGCGCCCGACAGATTTCAGACGAAAACCTCAACTTTGATCGTGCTATTGTAGACGTTCCCTTTCCGGGAAATGCAGAAAATGATCATGAATTAAAGCAGAATCTGGTGCAGACAGAAGAATCCAGTTGCGTGTAAAAAACGCGTCGTGACTTATTGAAGCCATATAACATCAGGTGAAGAGGAAGGCAAAAAATGCGCACAGCAGGTGCCATGCAAAAAATAAACACCGTTGGCTGGATATCGAGCTCTGAATATCAACGTTATACTATCATCAGCAGGTAACTGCATGTACTTACCTCTCGTACGAGGAAGAGAAAGTAGAGGGATGATCAGCACAGGAAATCTGATCTACTTCAGAAGCATGTGGTAAGGACCGTGGAAAGCCATCGCTATCCAAAACGCTTCACAGTATAAGAGTGGGAACAGCTGAGTAACGATTTGGAGCTCGATGAAGAATACCCAGACCGTTGTCCCTTAAGTAAGACTCATTCCATTCTTTTTTTGTACACACTTCCTTGTATGAAATGCAGAGCCTTCCAAGTTTCTTTCTTACGAGTCTAGCTTGTGCTAGTTTGCTACAGTTTTGTTCCAACAATGCCATAGTCTGCTACTCACTCAGAGAGGGAAATAATAGCAATAACAGCATAGTCTGATAATCTGGAAATTATCCATCCCGTCAATAAGAAGACCTCGATAATTGGTGAGGAAAAACTATGCCAGCTGGAGGATGGAGTTTGAATTCCATCCGTCAGCTAGTAGTTGATATCGAAAGTTTGACAGGGAATCAGATTTCTATCAACTGATAGTGCATAATATATACCGAGCCAGTACCAAAGGATTATGGCACAATCTTCAAGCAAGGACACCGCTTATGTGAGCATAACTTGCTGATAGTGTGCCACTGTAGAAGCGAAAAATAAAGTGGGAATCTCCAGAAGTTGGAATCAACGCTTGGGAAGCCAGCGGGTGGCAAAAATATCATAACTGAAGATTACCTATTACATCAAAGAAGTTTACAGAGTGCTAAAATACTTCAAGAATAAAATTTAGAGAACACACAGTATTGGCTTGCATAGTATCTATATCGTGCTGTATGAAACAACTCTAATGTTTCCTAAACCCCTGTAAACTGCATGTCATGGATCTTGCAGTGCATAGAAGAGGCACTTACTAATCTGAATTCCCTAGAATCTGATAGCCTTCTGTGGAAAATTGTTTTTCCCAAGGTACGAGTCAAACGAATCCTACTTAAGGGAAAACGGTCTGGGTATTCTTCATTGAGCTCCCATAGGCTTCTCATCTGTTCTCACTCGTACACTGGGAGGCGATCAAGACAGCTATGACTTTCCAAAGCCCTTGCTACATGCTTCTGAAGATCAGAATTTCTCTTCTTCGTAACAGAGGTAAGTACACGCAATAATTCGCATATGAAAATATTCAATATTGAGGATTTCGATATGTAGACAATGGTGTTTGATGTATGCTTGACGCCTGCTGTCTGGGTGTTCTGCCTTCTGCCTTCTTCATATTCACCTGATGCTTTATGGCTTCATTATTTCACGATAATAGGCGCAACTCCATTCTTCTGTCTTATATCTACTTTAATTTATGATCGCTCTTTCAACTTTCCGAACAGGGAGCATGTACAATAGCAAGATCAAAGTGGAGTTATGAGTCCTACAGTTGTCGGGATCATTTGGAGGTCATTTTTTCAGTCTGACTTGACAATTAATAATGTAATTTGCAGCTCTATAAATTGAGCAGGTTCAGGTAAAATTGTGGACGACTCTGAATCTCCCAGACTTTCAGATCTGAGAGAGCCAGACAGTGGATATTTAGTACGATAAGGCGAGTGCAATCAATGATACCTGTCCTAGGTATGAGAACTAAGTTGTAAGTTACGATTCGTTCCCACCTCTAGAGCAGTTCTGGCCATACTGCCGCCATGAATAATACACTTCCCATCTAGCAACAATTTACTGCTGCGACTCTTCATCTGAGTGCTATGCTCTTGAATGACCGTCATTTCCCCCAATGGTTGTGAGCATAACGTTGATAGAACACACGTCTTATGTTATCAATTTCGACATTGCAGTGTTCTAGAGACGCTCTGTGAAACATCCTCTTTGCTCTAGACTATAATCCTCATTGTTCAGAGGAAGTTGTGTCCAATAAAACTGAGAAGGACATCCGATAAAGAAAAGACCTGAGGATCCGGACGACCAATGGAACCATTGTCGTGCACATGATGTAGAGCTCTGGAGTACAAGGATTTCATGAATAGCCTGTACACACATCCGCCTGATTGTAGTGGAACTATGTTTACAGTTCGTACAATCTACATTTAGCGGAAACAACGCCGTCATTGCTCCCCGAACAAGAGCGGAGCATCTGGACCTGTATCACATTTTGTCCACATTGGACAAAATGTGATACGGGTCCAGATGCTGTGACATACATTACAAAACATTCTGATCTCTTCTTAGAATCTGACGTACATATTTGCAGATAGCCTTGATACTAATGCCCCTTGGATAGGAGAGCTTGTCCCTAACCTGATTACAGGTTACGTTTTCGTCTCTATCAGGGCAACCAGCTCCAGTGATACGTCAACTTACACGTCTAAGTCAAACGTAGTTCTAACATTTGTTGACAGTGTGTTCAACTCCCAAAATAGACAAAAGAAATGAGTTGCAGCAGTAAGTGTTGTGGATAGTTATCACAACCATATCAGGGTTACACAAAGGCCATAAAATCCATACAACTGCGGCCAAACAAACATGGAACAATTGTGTGACTGAGTAGTCAAAGACAGGACTTTGCATGTCTGATCAATGAGATGAGAAAGTCATACGTTATGGCCAACTTCGGAAATAAACGTTTTTCGTTGTCTGCCCATGAGTTATCATTGGCGTGAGAATTGTGAATTCAGACCTGGGGAAAGTAACTGATGTATAACTGAGATATACTTGTTCCACGTTGCAGTTCTTTCATGAAAGCTAGCATCATGTGCGTTAGAAGAGCACTGACCAGCCAAGATATCATATTTATCAATTTTATTGTGAAAACTAGCACCCGAACCTTCAGAACACTTGAAAATTAGCACTTTGTCTGATACTAGAGCATGGGAAGTTGAGACAAGAAACCAAATCCCTTCAGACATAAGAAAACCACAACATTTACTTGTTCCAGGAACTAAATGAAAATTTGAGAGAAAAAATTTCTAAGTAATGATACTATGGTAAGATTGAATTCTCAGTATCCGTTACATTAACTTTGATTACATAGTTTGAGTCAAATAGATGAAATTGAAACTCGTAACTGAAGATTTTGAGTCCAGAAGCACTTGCAACTTGAAACCAATATAAAAAAAGCATGATAAGAATGACGCCATTTCAAAGGTGAGCTTTGAAACCACTTGACTACAAAGCAGATGAGCTAGAAGAAGATAATGAGGACTATTCCAAAATTTGAAGGTTTCACGAGTTTATAAAGCGGACAGCATGAGACAAGAAGTGATATCAGTATATTTCTTTTGATGCTCTTTTCGGGAGATGACTTCATTGACAAAAATCTCTATTTTAGAACTGGAAAAAATGACTTCATGAGAACTGAATTGATATAATTATTACTTCCTCTAGTGGTATCCATGAAAAAAATCATCTGTGCAAAGTCAAAAAAAATATATATCATTTATAAATGATTCTTAAAGAAAAAGATATGACACGTAGCTTGATATACATCGTGACAACAGGAAGAAATAGAATATTCTAATCATTTAACGTTGCAGAACAAAGGAATAACACTTGGAGAATTGTTCATTTTATGGAGGATTATATTTTTAGAAGTATAAAGAAAATGTAATCACACAAATGCTCTATTACTTTTTGAGTCGTCAAACATTTTTTTCTCTAATGATTTGTATAGGATCAAAGGCTAGCATAACATCTCTTGAAGTATTCAGAGAACATGGAAGCCATTGTTAAAAGCCATTTCCTGGTTAAGCTGATCGAAAGGTTCAATGATTAATTAAAGAAGTGAGGAAGACATGTGCAAGGTTACAAATATATTGAAGAAAGTGAGGTTAAGTCAAAAACGAATATCTTTATTTTCTCAGTTATGAAAACTTAAGAATATATGAATATATTTGCAAGAACCAACTACTAAATTGTTTTTGTGATGATGCTACAAGGATACATGGTGGTGTGACTCTTGCAATCGTAAATTGGAGTACATTTTAAAATCCTTGATCTAATAATGCCCATAATAAATGCAAAAAAAATTTAATAATCAAAAAATTTAGTATGTCACTCATGAGGATTTGACCAGGTTCAACTAAATCTTCTTAAATTTAATATTCTTTTGAAGAGAATGAAGGAAATCAAAAAAATGTAATATAATTTTGATGGAGATCTTGGACTTGCACCTGAATTTTAAATATTAGGGATGTTTTGAAAACTTGAAAAAAATTACATAAAAAAAATTTATATAAAAGAATCTATAAAGTCATGATCATTGACAAATTAAATACAAGATTGAGGTATGGACCATGAAGTTGTCTCAAGAATTCCTTGACTTTTTTTAGTTCAATAATCTATAATCCTCATCTTGATAATTAATAAAAGATGAAATTTTTAAATGTCATAAATAATTTTTTGAATATTAAACATAACACTCTGACCATGAAGTAACATATTTTTATAGAAAATAATAAATAGAGTTATAAAATTTAAATTTATTTTTAATCATAAATATATAAAAATATTAAATATTTTAAAATAAAAAAATTATGAATTATTTTAAAATTTTAAAAAATCAATTTTAATCAAAAATATATATTTTTTAAAATTCAAATATAATATAAGATATTAAAATATTATTTATATATATAATACATGCAAAATAAATTAATCATAATTAATACATAAAAAATAAAATTAATTTAGTTATTAAAATCAATTTTTATTTACAAATTATCATAACATTGTATATTATGCATCATTAGACAAGAACATCCACATTTATGATATTGTTATTAATTTTTTTTCTTGAAATCTGTATATGAAAGTTCACAAATGGAGTTTTTAAATCGAGATTGATGTCCCAATGAGTTAATCTAAATTAGTGATATATCACTAATTTAGATCACTTGAAAAAAATAGAAATGATTTTTTTCAAGTGAGTTTTGTGAATCCTGAAACAAGATATACTTTGTGGAGCCATCTGCAAATAAGTGTATCATAATTTTTGATATTGATATCAATTCTCTCCTTAAAAATTTAAGGTTTGAAATGAAGAGACATGATTATTTTAAAGATCATTGTTTTCCAACAAGATTATCAAAATAAATGATATAGGTATCACTTCTATTTTCATGATGTATGTTTGTCAAATGCATCATGTGCTCTTGTTTTGCTTTCAGTCATCTCTCAACAAAAGTAGAAGAGGATGATACACAAACACAATCTTTACTCCATGACTATTGACAAAAGAAAAATGACCTTCTCATACTTGTGAAACGGAGTCTCACAAAATTTCTTTTTTCTTAAAATTTTTTCCTCCAATCATGATGATTGCACATACTTTTGATTAGTACAGCCGACAATTTTCATGGTCCTTAATGCCGTCATGAAGATTTTTGTATTTATTCATCCTACATAAATTTCCAAAGAACTGTAACTAAATTAACCAACCATGGGAATATGTGGTTGTCATAAGATGAAAAAATTAAAAAAATTCAATTTTTTTTTTACCATGGTTTCAAAAAGTTGATAATTTTGGATTAAGTGTGGACTACTATTCATTAATTACAAAAAATTGAATTTTTCAAATGAATTCAAAATTTTATTCAAATGAATTTGAATACATATGAAATTTTGAAATTTTTTTAATTTATCATTGATTTCTCAAATTTCACAGAAAATTTTAAAAGAATTGATACCTAAATCAATTTTCAGTTTTAATGCAAGTTTCACCGTACATGTTGAAACAAGTATTTTTCAGAAATATAAACCTACACAAAAATCAAAATATTACTCTATGTATTAATTAATGTATTAAAAACTATAATGCTAAAAAACATTCTCTCATGTATCATTTCCGTACATTATTTTGTTATGACGCGACAACTATGAGAAGATGATGACATGTGTTATCTTCAGACCCCTTGTTATGACAATGATACTTCAGATCATGATGATTGACGACTCATTGTAAAGTTATAAAGAGCCACAGGTAGATCAATTTTGTACGGTGATGATATTGATAAGACTTCAAGAGATATTTACTTGGAAATTATCAAATATAAAGCATGGTCAAGATGCGAACATAGGGGCGAGATCTAGAACATCTCTTTCCTGACTAAGGAACTTATGTGGTTGAAGTGAAGCTGACATGGGACTTGTATATAGTACAACATTATTCTCCAAATATATTGATGCCTAATCCATTTGTGATCAACATTCAATATCTTCATCACGATCACTTTTGGGCATGGTGAGTATATAACTTTAGAGATAGCTTTATCCAATAAGTGATGAACTCTCCATACCCATTTATTCTTCCAGTTTTTTCTTATAGCGCGATTTGGAACTTGACAGTTAATATTTTAATTTAGTTTGAGCGCTGTGGCTCTAAATTTGCCAGTAGTGGTGGCTTTTAACATGTGAATTCCAATCCATCATTATTGTTTATCGAATGTAAACCATAGAGAGTTGATTGTTAGAAATTTTGACGAGGAGTAATATTCTCAAGTTATAAATCTCCCAGTTTCATTCATACTTAAACGATTTTGAGTTGTTATTTTGATTTTTTATTAATTGCAATTCATATTATTTATATGATAATTAAGTAGTGTGTTTAGGATAGTTATAAAGCTCTAAGTTAATAAGTTGAATTTGTATCTACAACCATGGTTTGTACAAAATCAAAAGTAATATTTTTCACTATTAAAAAATTCTTTCATGCTCTATTATTTTAGGAAAAACCATGGCACATTCCTAATATTTGATAAGAAAATATAAGTCATGAAACTCTTTATGAAAATTATGAAACACTAATCTTAAATCAGCAAGATTATTCTTAAGATTAAAAAAAATATCTTGGTCAATTTTTCATGTATAGTGCTCATAAAAATAAGTTTCATGGGACCGCTAAAAAATACAACATCATAGTTTATAGCCAACATTTTGTACATTTGTTTTTATAGAATTCTATCATTGGGGGTAAAAAGAAAACGTTGATACTCTCTCTTGCTTGATATATGAGTATATTATCTCCCATGAGGAATCAAAGAGCATGACAAACTCTGCACTTTGGATTTTTGCAAAAAGTAATCTGCATATGATTTTTAATCTATAATTTTTTTAATAAAAAATTACATAATTTTTATCATTTTTGCATCAAATAATTATATTATCAACTGCATTAATGTAAAAATAATTCTACTTTTCAAAGTTAGATAAATTTTAGAGAAAAATGAATCAATATCCTTATATATATATCCTAAAATAAAAAATAATATCTCTATGCTCCTAAACACCCTCTTGCTACAAGCTCATTCAGCAAAGCCATCAGCATTTGATTCTTGTTGTCTTGGCGGAGTTTTCCAGCCAAAAAAGAAGATGTTCATGAAATGATGTGAACTCTCTTTATTCTTGTTGCACCAAATCCTCCTTGTTGGTGCACAATAGTGGTGAGTTAGTCAAGACATGATGTTAAAATGTAAAAAAATGAAGTTTGAAGAGAAGGAAAAGTTCTTGATTAGTTTTTTAAAAATAACTCACATTGTTACATCTCCATCTAAAAGACTACACAAGAAGCTCAAATATTACCTTAACAATTTGAGATTTTTTATTCATGTTCAATGCACTCAAAAAAAAGCTTGAGAGTTGCTTTTCAACCTCCCTATTTATAATATTTTCATATTATTTGAGTAACTATAATAATTATCATGTAATAATCTATTATCAAATTTAATCAAGATAGACATCATAACTCTCAATGACAATGCTTATAAGAAAATATGTTATTGATCCATTTGGATCTTTTCAAAGACCACTTACACTACAATTAATTTTTTAGTATCAAATTACTTCCATGCCTAGACATAATGTATATTATCAAATCAAACAAATTTAAAACTAGTTTAGTCAAGGAAAGTCAAGTAAAATAAAGATAGTCATGTAATGAAATATGACTCTTATCTCTCAAAAAAAACAAAATAATTATTCTCATCCTTAATTCTATTTTATCAAGAAATATACAATCTATTTTTTCTAGTTAGCCATAACTAACTAAATAAAATTATGACTCACTTAAACTTAGTGATTAAACTTAGTCATAGATTAAAATCATAATTTATGTATAATCATAGTTAAAAATTATAAATATAATTTGGGTCTTACATTCATCCTTTGATTAATACTTTATTCCATCCTTGAAGTGAAAGAATCTAATCATCAATGAAATGGTTTTAGCTTGTTATGATTTGTTAGATCAAAGTGTAGTCTACTCTAGAGGGGAAAAGACACAATAAAATAACAAAAGGGATGGGAAGACCCCATCAAATCGTACAAGGATGGAACCAAAACGGTAACATGGGGCTAGGCCTCAATAGCATCACATTGGGAAATATGTCCTACATCACCTAAGATATCCAAACTATCTAGGTCAAATACTCTACAAAAAACAAGAGCATTCAAAGAAGCATCAGCTAACGTGATTGCTCTCCTATGGATTGCACCAGCTAGTGCTTTGTAGAGCAATGGAAACACGTTGCCTAAAATAGGCTATACAGTAAACTAAAGAGAGTGATACCCCTTGCCGCCTAGTATGGTAGCCTCTCGCGCACTCCATCATGAACATGTCAAAGTCGGTATCCATAGCTCCATATAACTTCAAAGCTAGAGAAACAAAGAGGTGACCTCTCTGCATACCCCTATACTTGAACACCTTGGTTGCTACCACTCCACCCGCCACCCATCGTGAAGGATGGGTAATCACCCCCTCTGAAATTATGTCTCTTGCAGGATCGATAACCACCACATCCGCCACATTGACCTGGTCCTCCCGAACCAAGTACATGTCTACTCTAACCCTAGTCAACTACAAGGCATACCAACGCTCTTTCCATGTGAGGTATCCATCCTCTTGCATCATAGCAAACACCATATCCTTAATGGCATCATAGGTAGCTATACTCTGCCCTCCGAATGGCCAACGAGTCATATGAACACATGCTTCATCGAAAGTGATACCACACTCACATGTGAGTAATGAAGATGTAGATGGATAGACCGAGCCAAGACTGAACCTCATTGCTGTAGAGAAAGTAGCTGGTGCAAGTCGGAAAGCCCTGATGCATGGTCGAGCCAAGATCCACGAGCTTGCACCCTTGTTAGAGCAAGAGCGTAGACAAGCTCTTGTAGTATGAGGAATGGCCGGATCCACTAAGAGTGAATGTAGAGCCTCATGAAATTATCGGTCCATCAAGATAGATTGTATACCCCTAGTCCAATATGTAGCCAAAGAGAAAAAACACGGGAGCTCATGTCGTACCTCCCATGGTAAAGCATCTCTTGTATGTTACAATAATATATGTAAGGGAAATGATCTCGTATCCAAATCCCTTGCATATATCTCAAGGATAGATCTATCTCCGATCACAAATCGAGAAGAAAACAAAGGTGCAATGAGTGACCAACTAGCCAAGAATGCCATAGGTGTCGTCTCCTCCATCAATAATAAGCCTACTCCTCCATAAAAAATTGGCAAAGATGTATGTCATTGTGCCAAATCTCTTGTCACACACTCGAATGTCCCTGGTCCAATGATGTCATCAAAGACGCTCATGTTACACTGAAGCAATGACTCCGGAATGACTTCCAAGATGAGAGATGGTCTTCTCAAGACCTCTCCTTGCTTTATATATCTTTGTGGGACTAGAGGAGTCCGAAATCCAAACTATGCCACATGGCTAACATGCGTAGGTTGCATGTTTTGTTATCTTATCCTAACCAATTCCTAACAGACGTCTAGCACACAATCTCATCCACCAATGCATGGTAGCCACCTCGTCATTTACCCTTTTACTTTTTGGATAGTGCACACCACTATCTTGTCTTTTTGTGATCTAGTGACCACTCTACGCTTTGGCTAAACTAACTATGACTAACCAAGATTGGTTACAAACCTCCCCCCATTTAAGTCGCAACGTCCTCGTTGCAAGAAGACTCAAAAGTCTCTACAAGTATCTTGGCATTTGTAAGATTTGCCAATGGTTCCCAAGTAGCTTCATAAAGTGGATAACCTTTCCATTGGACTAGATATTCCACTTTGGTGTTCCGCTGCCCTCTTGTCTGTTTCTTGAGGATTCTCTCAACCTCATATTCCTCTACACCATCAATCATGGCTGGTAAAGGAGGAGGTTGATGTGGGTTGCCAAAGGAAGGAGATCGTGGGGTATACTTCCTCAAGAGAGACACATGAAAAACGGGATGTATTTTCATGTGTGTTGGCAACTCTAACTTGTAGGCAACTTCTCCAATCCGTTGGACAATTAAGAAAGGTCCAATAAACCATGGACTGAACTTTCGGACCCCTATTAATGACAAATTGGTAGTAGACAACCACACCTGATCGCCTTTTTGAAACTCCACATGTCGTCGATGAGCATCAGCATATTGTTTTTGCCGATTTTGGGCAATGGCTAATTTGTGCTTTGCCTGGTGTACTCCTCGTTGGACTCGTGCCACAAACTTGTTCACTGCTTCAACTTGGGTTGATGGTTCCTGCATGTGACCTACACTCACCAAGCTAGATGGTGTGATAGGGTGTTCTCCATACATCAAGAAGAAAGGGCTGACTTTTGTGGATGCATTGATTGAGTTATTATAAGCAAACTCAATCAAGGGTAAAAGTGCATCCCAACCGTCTTGCTCTTCCAAAGTGAAAGCTTTAAGCATGTCCTCAATAGTCCTATTTGCTCTTTCAGTTTGCCCATCTGTTTGAGGATGATAAGCTGTGGACATGGCTAGTTTTATTTTGAATAGCCCAAATAGGGTTTTCCAAAACATGCTAGTAAATTGAGTGCACCTATCGGTGATGAGCACTCTAGCTAAGCCATGTTGAGCAAAAACTGCATCCATATAAATTCGAGCAAGTTCCGGTGCAATAACTGTCTTTGTTGTGGGCCTAATATGGATCATCTTGCTCAATTTATCCACAAAAACGACTATTGAATCATAACCCGTAGACGTCATTGGTAACTCAC
Source organism: Marchantia paleacea (assembly GCA_014180765.2). Lineage (NCBI taxonomy): Eukaryota > Viridiplantae > Streptophyta > Marchantiopsida > Marchantiales > Marchantiaceae > Marchantia > Marchantia paleacea. Next base: position 975,792 of record MUAA02000019.1, on the reverse strand, counting down.
ATACAATGTCCATACTGACGTGCTCCCATCTTCTAGTCGGTGTTGGTATAGGTTGTAGTAGACCTGCTGGTTTCTGATTGCTTGCCTTATTTTGTTGACAAGCCACATAACTTCGAACATAGCTGGTGATGTCCTCTCTTAGTTTTGGCCAAAAGTATACCCTTTGGACGCCTTCAATGGTCTTCTCCACTCCTACATGGCCCGCAATAGCTGAATCATGCGCCTCCTCTAACACTGTTGTACGAAGGGCAACATCTGAGGGTATCCAGATCTTTCCCTTGTAGAACGCCAATCCCTGTTCCAAATGTGCTCGACCCTGTTGAAGGGCTTGTGCAATCTCTTCATCCTCCTTGGTAGCTCGATTCAGGTTCTCCCACCATTCAGAGTGAATCTTCACCTCCGTGATGTGATTAATGCATGGCATTCGTGTCAATGCATCGGCAAGTTGCTTCTTCCCCTCCACATACACGATCTTCATGTTGAAACGCTGTCGCCATTCAGCTCAACGAATCTGCCACTTGGAGAGGTCCTTTTGAGTTTCTAAATAAACCAAAGGCTTGTGGTCTGTCTCAACCACAAACTCCTTATCTCCGAGATAATGCTTCCAATGTTTAGTTGCCAAGACAATGGCTAACTCCTCCCTCTCTGTGGTATGATAATTTTGCTCCGCCGGCAAAAGTTTCCGTGAAAAGAAAGCAATTGGGTGCCATCCATCTTTCCACTCCTGTTGTAACACTCCTCCAACTGCCACACCTGATGCATCCGTAGCAAGTTTTGTTGATCTACCAGGTTCATACCATTTAAGGATTGGTGCATGTAAGAGCGCATCTTTCAAAGCCTGAAATGCAATCTCTTGAGCTGTACCCCATTGCCATTTCTGCCCTTGGCCTAAGAGACTTGTTAAAGCTTGAGCAATACGAGCAAAAGCTTCCACAAACCTTCTATAAAAGCCGGTTAAACCCAAGAAACTATGTAGTTGAGTCTGATTCTCCGGGGCAATCCAATTTTGAATGGCTTCCACTTTGTCACTCATGACTTGATGCCATCAGCGCTAACTCTATGGCCTAAGTAATCTACTTCGCTTTTTGCCAAACTCACATTTTGACATCTTAGCATAGAGCTTATTTTCTCTCAACACTTGAGTACTTTCTCGTAGATGTTTTTGATGATCTTGTAAGGACTTGCTATATATCAAGATATCATCTAAAAACACAATCACTGATTTATCCAGATATTTACGAAAAAAATATCATTCATCGGTCCCCATGAATGTGGCAGGGGCATTGGTTAAACCAAATGGCATAACTAGATATTCAAAATGACCATATCTAGTTCTAAAAGTCTGTCTTTGTATGTCTTCATCCGCCACTGATCTGATTGTATCCGCTTTCTAAGATCAAGTTTGGTGAAATACTTAGCTCCATGAAGTTGATCAAACAAGTCATCCATTCGGGATAATGGATACTTGTTTTTCACCGTTTGTTGATTTAGAGCACGATAGTCCATGCACATCCGCATGGAGCCGTCCTTCTTCTTCACGAACAATACTGGAGCTCCATATGATGACACACTAGGTTGGATAAATCCTTTCTCCAACAACTCTTCCAATTGTGCCTTGCATTCCTCCACCAAAAGTCGATAGGGACTTTTACGAGGAGGTGAACTTCTTGGTAAGATCTCTATCTTGTGATCCACTCTCCTTCTTGGTGGTAAACCTTGAGGCAAATCATCTGGAAAAACATCTTGAAACTCGCTCAAGATACAAGTTAACTCCTCATGTATAAAAGATTGCTCTTTTGGAGCGCTTACATCTCTTATTAGGCCCAAAAAACATACATCTTTGTGACTGATAGCGGTTCTTCCTATCACATAGAGAGGTAAGTTTTTGTGTCCTGATCTAAGTCTATCTCCAAAGATCCTCCAACTCATAGTTTTTACTATCTTCCTTCGCCAATCTACCTCATGATTATATTTTTCCATCCAAGGCATACCCAAAATAGCATCATAGCGAGCTAATCGAATTACTCTCCACTCCAACAATTCCTTGTATTGCCCAATCTTCAACTCCACTTTCCTAGGAATGCTCTCAATGCTCTCTTTGCCCGCTTGGCAACTCTACCTTTTCACTCTCATCTTTCTCTAAAGCTAATCCCAACTTTAAAGCAATAGATCGAGATAGGAAATTTTCTGTAGCTCCTGGATCAATCAATACTCTCACTTTTACTCCTTCTATCTCGCCATCCGTCACAATCAAACATGTTTCCTTCTTTCTCAAACCATTTACCTCATGTTTGTGCTTCCTTCCTCGCCCTTCCTCCTTTTCATCGAACCAAGAAGGCCGCGAGGCAAGGTTACATGCGTGCTCGCTGTTTCCCAGGTTTCCATCGGTCACTTCGTCTCCACCTTCAAGATTGTTGACGGCTCGTCGATAGGGGGGTCTAGCTCCTCTTGCCATAACTCGGGTACGGCAATTCATGGCAATGTGACCAAATCTTCCACAATTATAGCACAACCTCATTTCTCGTCTTCCCTCCACTCCGTTGTCGTGTTGTGACACGGCTACTATGAGAAGATGATGACATGTGTCATCTTCAGAGCTGTTGAGATGACGGTGATATTTTGGCGATATTTTAGGTCAGGATGGCCGACGGCTCATTGTAAGAAGGCTTAAGAGGCCCACGGTTGGATTGTCATCCTAGGGCCGGGATGTAGATAAGGATCCAAGGGATATCATCTTGGACCTTATCGGATATAAAGCGTGGTTGGAGTCGAAAGGAAAGGGGAGGTCTAGAACGCCGCCGACTAAGGAGCTTATCCGATGAAGTGGGAGCCAACGTGGGACATGGATAGAGGGCGGTATGATCCTCCGTATATACCAATGCCCAATCCGTTTGTGATAAGCATCCGGTGTCTACATCGTGATCACTTTAGGGCATGGTTAGTGTATCACTTTGGAGATAGCTTTATGGAAGTGGTGATAAACTCCCCATATCCTTTCATTCTGCCAATTGTTTCCTACGGGCGCGACTTGGGACTTAACTGCCTACGTTTTGATTTGATATTAGCATTATGGACCTAAACTTGCCGATAATGGCGCCTTTCAACACATGGGTCCCTCGTCCATCACTACTGTCTACCAAAGGCAAGTCATAGGGGAGTTGATTGTTAGAATTTTTGGCGAGGAGTATTATACTCAAGTTATAAACTCCCCGGTCCCTTTTGTTGTTCCGTTTATACTTAACCGGTTTCGAGTGGTTATTTTGACTCTTTATTAGCAACAACTCGTATTACCTATATGATGGCTAAGTAGTGTTTTTAGGCTAGTTGTTAAGCTCTAAGTTAGTTGTGGCTAATTTGGCCCACTAGAGGTCAAAATGGAACTCTTCATTCTCATTGGTTGGGAAATTTAGACCAATGAGAACACTTGGGCAAGTTCTTTGGGGTTTTGAGGAGTTTCGGGAGCCTTCGAAGGGAGTTTTTCAAGATTGAAGGATATGGTTGGAGAGCTGACGAGGAGAGCTAGGATTTTGGCTCAAGAATGAAGGCGATTGAGCAAGTTGACACTCCGGTGTGGTGATTTGAAGTGGGAGAGTGAAATTTGGACCGATGGGATAGTTTGAGTGAATTCTGAGCGTTCTATGATGGCTTTGACAGATCGGATTCGATAGACACAGAGTTTACAACTCGAATTTGCGATTTGATTGAAATTTCAGCTCGATTGGTTGAGTTTTGAGTGCAAAGCAGTAGTTTGAAATTTATGTACACAATCTGAATTGCAGGATTGCACAGACTGTTACAGATTTAGTTCGACGATCATAACTCATGCAATCGATAAGATTGGTCAATAAAACTTGACAGAGTTGAAGCTTGGATGATAAGTCGTTTTTTTGCGAAATTTGAGTGCAATTGGATCAAAGGATTGGAGTTTATAGTGGTTTTAGTGCGCAAGGGTCTGCATATCGCCTTGTGACATAGGGTATAGTTCGACATTTGTAACAAGAGATCTAGAATTGAAAAGCATGTGAAACTTTCCCGAGAGTTATGAATGGTTGCAAAGTACTTTTTTGCGAAGTTTGGCTAAGAGTTAACGGTTCAATCGTTGGTTACAACGATCCTCTTCCGCTGGAGTTTACCGGGTGCAACGAGTTGGGCATGGAGAGATGAGGAGATGAAAGAGAGGGTGATTGTCAGTTCACACGAGGACGAGGAGAGTTCTTCTACAGCCAGACGCTCAGGCGTTCTCAGAGTAAAGCTTTGTCCATGCGACACCGTCTCCTCCTCTTGAATTTGCTTCTCGATGAGGATTCGAGTTGCGACGATCTCCTCCTTGTGAATTCACTCCCCTTGGAATGAAATCTTCTCTCCTCCTTATGTTGCCCAACTCCATAGGCATGGGTCCATAGTATTGATTTGAGGGAACTGATACCTCTCCACCGTTGTGATAAACGTTGGACATTCGTTGTGCACAAGCAATAGCCTCGTTCAAGTTGCTTGGATTGTCCCGAATCACCTCATATTGAATCTTTTTCTTCAATCCTCTCTTGAATAAATCAAGGGCTTCAGCTCCACTCATATCTAGTATCTGAATTCGAAGATCTCGAAACTCCTCAATGTACTCCTTCACACTTCCCTTCTGTTCAAGTTTCCACAACCTCATCCGTGCCGTGATGATGGGATCAACTGCTTGAAAATTCTGAAGAAGACCTCGCTTCATTGCACTCAAGTAACCTTTGTTGGCCTTGACTCATTGAGCTCCATCATCCAACCCTGAAACCAAGTAGATGCTTTCTCCAACAACAAAGTACGAACAAAAAGAACTGCAATGTGATCATTGATATTGAACAAAGCAAGATGATACTCCATTCTCTCAATCCAACCTTCCAAAACTCCCATGGTTCGACTACCTCGGTAAGGTTCTATCTTACAAGCTTTTGTCATCTTCGAGAATCATGGATGTCCGAAGATCTAGCTCTCTTGCTCGTTGTCTTTGCTTGGGCTTCAAGAGCACGGGCTCTCCTTGTTTCTTCACTTTCCACCATGGATGGTGACATCTCCATCTCCATTGGAGTTTCTCTCATTCTCTCATTTTCCATTCCTCTCGCTTTGACTGCTGTTAATTCTTGAGCTAACTCTTGTACTTGAGTCTGACTTTGCTCAAATGCGTTTCTCATATGTCTCAACTCCTGAATCATTTCTCTCAAAGTGTCCTCCATGATTCGTCTCCGTCCACTCTCTCTCAGTATAGGATTAAGATGAACACTCTCCAATTTCTCAAGATTGGCAACACAAAAGGAATAGGTGATGCTATCACCTCATGGTAATACTCCTCTCCAAAGTTTCTAATAACTAGGCTCCGAAACATAGCATTAGGATGATACACACAATAGATTTCACACCTTGTGTTGAATCTCACCGGTGGTGGTCTATTGAGGTCCATCTCTAAACTAAAATGTAAATCGTGAGATCCCAAGTAACATCGTAGGTGACTATAGGTAAGATAACAGGATCTCGAGATCTCATCACTTGGTCCATGAAGTTGGCACCAAAATGATAAACCAAATCTTGAAATCAACCTTGCTCTCTCAATGTATAACAGGTTTGACATGAAAAGGATTAAGAAATGGGAATCTCGGTACTATTCTATCTCCCCCATCCATAACCTGCACCCACAATAACCCCCTTCCACTACTTGCAGCTCAATGGCCACTGCCAGCCTCTAACAAAGACTCTGTCTCCTCAAATAATTGTACCAGCCCAGACTATTCTTCCAAGAGGGGTGATCCACACTCATAGGAACAATAAGCTTTTCTCGATACCATTGTAACACCGAAGCAATGACTCGGAATGACTTCAAGATGAGAGATGGTCTTCTCAAGACCTCTCCTTGCTTTATATACTGTAGGACTAGAGGAGTCCGAAATCCAAACTATGTCACATGGCTAACATGCGTAGGTTGCATGTTTTGTTATCTTATCCTAACCAATTCCTAACAGACGTCTAGCACACAATCTCATCCACCAATGCATGGTAGCCACCACCTATTCATTTACCCTTTTACTTTTGGATAGTGCACACCACTATCTTATCTTTTTGTGATCTAGTGACCACTCTACGCTTTGGCTAAACTAACTATGACTAACCAAGATTGGTTACAGCTCATGATCCTTCTATTGAAGGTTGTCAAACGTGATATGAATGTAGATGAAGGAGGAACCTTGCAAAGAAGGTAGATGGGTCGACGAGCAATACTAGATGATAGTATACCAAATGCCACATATGGATCCCCTAGTAGAGAAAGATCATCTATATGCAAAACATCCTTGGCAAGTGCAACGTCTAGGTAGTGTGAGATAAAATCCTCTTATCCTAGAATATGTAAACCATCTGTCAATGTCATACATCCCTCTAGAAGATGAGGAGGAATGCCCAAAGGAGACCAAGCTCTACACTTTGACACCTTGACTCTCAAGCCTAGAAAATGAAGCTCTGTAGTCAAGTAATCAAAGGTCTGCCTAATGTTGTCTATAGGGTCCACAATGTCTCTATCAACCACTAAGGAGGGGAACACACAACCTGGCACGGCCAAAGTAGTAGACAAAAGAGCTCTATAATGAGCCATGGCAAATAGGGGTCCTCCCAAAGGATCTCCTTGTTGAGTGCCAACGGCGGACTGTAGAACGGTGACTCCCTCCTCAGAAAAGCCATGTTGATAAAAGAGAGAAGAATGTGAACCGTAGAAAGATTGTACGAAAGGAATGAGGCTTGAAAGAGGTCCACCCGCCTCTCTAATCTCTTTAAAAATCAATGCATGTGAGACATTGTTAAAAGCGTTCTCAAGGTCCACCTGCAAGACAATCCAATTCGGATGGATATCTAGAAGTGCTCTAATACCCAATGATACGGCCTCATAGCCTCATGGTGTGGTGATTCCAAACTAATATGGACAAAGATGCTCCAAGAAGTGTGAACGATGCTGCAAGACAATAGTACAATTGACTAACCGCAATAAAACCTCTCCAATAGCAATCGGTCTGATGCCCCTCGTTTCCTTTTCCATCGCAAGAAGCCGACTAGCACCCACTACCTGACTAACTGACAACAGAATCTCCCCTCTCGCAATTCATGCAGCCACGTGGAACAACTTCGTGAAACCACTAGAGGTATCATCCGACTGAAAGCAATCTCGAAGATGCTTATATCCATTCCAAACAAACCCCCTAAGAATAAGCGTGGGATTGTGCATAGAGAATGGGCAAATAATGATCTATAAAGACATAATAGCTCCTGTGGCTAATACTCCAAGACCTTTAATGGTATATCCTCGCCCATGGGTGAATGTAGAAGGCGTAAAGAGGAAATCGTCTCCTCAGTAGGACTAGACATGGACAAAGGATGAAGGGCTTGTGCAGCCCTGCTATACTCCCCGGCATGCGGCAAGACTTCGCAATCGCATCAAATCAGAAGTATCATGTGACTGAATCCAACTCCAAAATTATGTGGTTTGAATAAACTGTTTCTGCAATGTAGTCCATTCCCCGGCTCGGAATCTCCAAAATCTAGCTGCCACCTCCCTATGTCCCAGCACGTCGCCCTCTAGTATAATGTAGACACCATCGCGGAAATAATAGAAAAAAAAACCAAACTAACTCATCCATGGGATCACGTGTCAACCGATCGATCGATAAACAAAAAGCATGTCTAGCCTCGTCATGGAGTGCACAAGGGAGCTTATGAAATAAACATGAACATGGAAATGTAGTGTCTAAAAGCCCTAGAATCGAACCTGCATGGGAAGCTAACTATTCTCTCGACTCGATCGGTATACCCAGAATGATTAACGAAGGAATCGATGTAGTTCGCATGTTCCTCAAAGTGACAAATACTAATATCAATGTGATCGTCCTCCTCACGTACGCATCCCAAGTGGCCCAATCATAATCTTTGTGCATCTTATCCACGTGGGTCTTTACCGCTTGCGAGGTAAAGAAACGATGACATACCAGACATAATGTATCACGCATCATTTTTGGCGGCCCCATGAGGGAAACTAAAGCTATAGCTAGCACAAAGAGAACGATAAAGACACCGAGCATTCCATCATGTATCTCCTCCCACCTGTAGAAGCACAACCCCCTAACGCCCCACCTCATATGGAAAAATGCTAACTATGAAAACCCTAAAATCTAAAAGCACTCATAACTTTTTATTCCGATCTCCATAATTTTTCAACTAGGTCCCAATGGAACCAATGCAGGAAAAGGAAGAGATTGGAACAAAAAAATCCCAATCCATATATCTAATTTGAGAAAAAACTCAAAATTTACTCAAAATCCTAAAAAAATTAAAACACCCATATTTCACTATATCATTCTCCATGTTCGACAATGTAGGTACCAATGGAACCCAAATTGAAAGACGAAGAGAAATGACATTCACTTTCCATGTTTGGCAAAATGTAGCCACATAATATGTAAGAAAGTATACTACCTTATTCTACTCTCTCTTCTCCCTTTAATCTCCATAGTCTACTCCTTTCGCAACCAATCCCACGCACCATCATGAGCTTCTAGTTGAGAATCAGTTTGTTGTCTACCCTAACTTGGATCTTGAAAGAGTCAACATATGAGGCTTGACCATATTTCTAAAAGAATAATATAAGAGTATTTTTTTAGATATGTATCGCCAATGATAAGCCATTCGATACATAACAAGATAGAGTGTTGTGCAAGCTTTGAACTTTACACCATAGAGATTTGTTGAGACGAAAGATTTTGACAAAGTTAGAGTCTTGTGAGCACTAAATGTGTCACAAACACATAATTGTAATGTTTAAACATTCAGTCATGAACTTTGAGAGTGATTTGGATTTCATTCATAGTCACGTTTGGGAATCAAATTCAAAACTTTCAAAATTTTGTGCAATCATTTTTGTATCATTTATTAATGATTTGTCAAAAACATGTATGGTATAGTATTTTGGAAAATTTTTATATCATTAGACACTTGACTATCCCATACAATCCGCAATAGAATGAAGTAAGTGAGCGAATGAACTAGACACTTCTTATGACACCAAGAAATATGTTATGCAGTGGAAGACTTTCAAAGGAATTTTAGGATGAGGATGTTAACATAGTTTGTTATCTCATCAATGGATCACCTTCAATGGCACTAGATCTAAAGAAGTCCAAAGAAATGAATCCATAAAAATCTACATACTATTATAATTTGCAAGTGTTTGGACATCCTTGCATGTACTAAGAAGTATTTCTCAAATATGCCATAAAAGTCAAAATATACAATTATGATCCAACTTCACATAAAACATGACTTTTGATGATAAGTCAATGTCCAGTTTATGTTTGGAGAATCACTTCACAAAAAAAAAGAGTTAGAGGATAATTTTAGGAATTGGAATTTTAAGATTATAGTGATGAAAACATAGATGTTTTAGAAAAAAAAATTGTTTTAACATCGAGAAAGGAGAACATTAGGAGAACTGATCTTAGGCTCAAACATCTACCTCTACACTTCATTTGTTTTTGAAGATGAAGAAGTCTATCAAGAGATATCAATATGACAAAATGATCACATAGCGTGTGTGACAAAGCAAGGAGATCCATCGATATATCAATAGGTCAAAACGAATTTGAATTATAAAATCTAGGGTTGATTCTATGAGTTTTTGGTGTGATTATATGTGAATTTTATCTATGACTAGTTTGATCATTGAGCGTAGTTTGGTGATGATTATGTTTTTTTTGGTTATGATTGATTTGAAATAATAGACATAATAAATCCTAATAAAGTGGACTCAAGGATGAGAAATAATTACTTTGTTTTTTCTATGAGAATCAAAAGTCATATTACATTATATGTTTATCTTCATTTCATTTCATTTTACTTAACATGATTAGTTTTGGATTGGACTAAATCGATAACCCATAAACAATCATGATAGTTGTATGTCCTAGTCTACCTATGATATTTTTCCAAGCGAAATTAATTTGGTAAAAAATCTAAGATCAAAATTGACTTAATATATTCAAATCAATTAAAATATAATTAAAATTATATTATAAATTCTCTCTATTTTAATTAAATTTAAAAATATATCATTATAATATAATTATTTTTAAAAATAAAAATCTAAATATTTTAAATTGAGAGGTTGATAAATAGACGTTAAACATTTTTACAATATCTTGAACATTAATATCGGATATCAACAATAATCCTGATTGAAGGTTCATCGGATGCCACTCGTAGTCAGATAGTGATACTTTGCAGTCATCGACTAAAGATTGGATGTTCTATCACGGTTAAACTTCGAAGTGAGTGAACGAGCGGGTGGGTTGATGTCGCAGACAAAGCTAGAAGCGATGCTGAATGGAACGGAACCAGTCCACAACATCTAAAGTCACGACGCCACCGTAATTTCAACGAGCGCTGTTGACTACTCATAGTGGAAGCTCAATCAGCAGACTAATTATTCTTTCCTGGAAGGAAATAATAAATTTTTCAGCGCAGTGGTGTTTTCAAGCGGCTTGACAGATCCAAGATATTGAAAGGCTCCCATGCCAAAACTTTGAAGGAATTTTGACTGATCCATTTCGTGCAAATGAAAAACGACAAGGTTTTTTTCCTTCGACCGGCAGAGCAAGAAATGCAGAGTCAGTACAACATGGCGTCTAGACGCATACATGTTCGTAACTGGAAATATCTCTGATTCAGATTCGACCTTCCCAAGACGATTGAAAGAGAAACTTAAACCCAAGAGCTTATGAAGGCCACCGTTTGTGAGGCTCATATAACAGATTATCAACGGCCCTGAAACCTTTCGTTGGTTAATCTTGCGCGTTTACTTACAACTCTTTGGATGGAGCTTTACATATCGTGGTTAGTTCATGATTTCTTCTTTCTCCCTCGACCCTTGTATATAGAACGCGTCATCAAAACAGTTCAGTATTTCCAGTACATCGATCAGATTCAGTGCTCAAGGGTCAAGGGCGTAGAAAGGAACATGCTTTCAGGGTAACTCCTCTCCGTTGCAGTTTAGCTTTTAAATTTACATGCTTCTCCAGGTTAAGCAGATGCTGCCTTTTGTGTTTCTAACGAATGTTTAGTGTCCATATATTAGAAATTCGAACAGCCTAGAACAGACCAATCTACAGGGCAGGCAAAGAACCGGCTCAGTGGATGCATGAGGAGATCAAGTATAACCGCCAATTCTGCTGGCACCACCCGTTCCATGTCACAGGCTTGTCCCTAGTATTAATGTTGCCTTTTTCCCTTAATCGACGGCAGAACATTCCAGTTACTACCGTGACAAGAGAGTTCCATGGAATGAAGGGAAGCAAGTCGGCAACTAGGGGCCCTTGAATGATAGAATCTGGAGCTTGATGCATTGCTCCAGTGGAATGGGTTTGTTTCTTGAGAAACGAACGCATTCCACAAGTTTACTTTCCATAAAATGTTTGATGCGGTCGAAGTCTTGACGAACCACTGACCATGGCTCCGACTACAGCTATGGTTTGATTGTCCAGCTCCCTGATTGTATGAAAAGCAATCAGGGAGCTGTCGACAACCAAATTCGACAGCCTAATCATCAACGTTAACGTACATTTTAAAATTCCAAAATCCGCTGGGAACATGCAGATCAGATTGTAGACAGCTCATAAGCAGGATTTCATGGTGTTTGCCAAATCATTTGCTGTAAAGTGAAATCTGATCTACGAGATACGTTTGCTAAAGACACTTGTGTATAATATATATATATATATATATATATATATACATCTCGAGTCCACATGGTTATATGAGAAAATCTTATCTGTTTGATAATGCAAACTTCGCCACGAGACAACCTGATCGACACAGTCCCGCAGCTCAAGAAAGCAAGATCTTGTTGAGTTATATGTTTAACTTTATATATATGTATATCGAGTCCACAGGCGAATCAAACGATTGAAAGAACACGAAGAGACCATTTCAGCCTCTTGTAAGATCTAGAAATCATGGATTCCCGGAGCTGGTTGCTGTAAATGCTGTCGAAGATTACTACTCAGAATGCGTCCGGTGGAATCTAGTTCACGTGTAACTATGAAGGAGCTAGACATTTCTGTATTGCTCGCCGTTCATCCAGATCCAGATGATGTACTTTACGCAATCTGTTGTTACTTTTTTTTCTCTTCCTGCAGCATTTGCATAAGAATACAGTTCAGGTAGTGGACACTATCGTAGAAGCTCGGCCTACTACCATTTCTTATCGCTGGAACAGGTAGGCGTAACTGATTGATGGACGAGAATCACAGGCAAGAATACTCCTACTTTTGGTTCTCAGACTCCACACCCTTAAGAAATTTAGATTTCTCTGATTGAAAGGTACCTAAGGCGTTGATTACTGCATAAATTCACCAAGTCACGGGTAGGGAGATCTATTTACGTTTATATGATTACATGAATGCACGAAGCACGCCAACATATATCTAATAGTCACATGATATCCACGTATACAAAACTGAACATTGTGAGTAGTCTCATAACGCGTAAAGACGATAGACTCAGACAGTAGCCTATACAGTAGGAAGAGATAAACATCTAAAGGACATCCCATTGACTTTGGTTGTGTTTAGATTTTCCAATATCGGATACATTTGCATATTTTATACTCTTTCTATTTTTCTTCGTCGGTTTGAACAAGCTGACACTTTGATAACGGTACATGCATAGTGGTATTCATGATTTTATATTGAAACATTTTGAATTTGCTAGTTTTTCTTGGTATAGTTTTGAAGTTTTTGATGTAATGTTCTGGAGATAAATATACTTAATCAAATTTTTTTGTTTCCTAATTTATAACTAACCAATATTGGATGAAGTCAACTTAACTCATTTCAAGATTTCTTATAATAATGATTTTTTATATTTAAAAATTGAATAAAAATTATTTTATGATTCTCCTAATAGCTAGGTTAATTATAATATCGCTCTGGATAACTTTTATTTTTATAAGATTTTCATCAATGCATTAAATTATTGAGAATAATATTCATTTCATAGACCATCACAAAGAGCAAATGCTCATCCCAATCAAAAATACCATCAATCAAAACTTACTATTAAAATCTGGATACTTTTGATTTTTTCACCAACAAATCTAATAAAAATTATTCAATCAATGATTGATTCAACCATAACATATAATAGATATAATACATCTCCACACTCTATTTCTAGAGCAAAAGTTACTCTACATTCTACAAATTTTTTATCAAACATCATTGATATACTTTGATAAATAAATTAACTGCAATATAGTAAAAGTAAATTTTTTTAAATTTTTTATTACAATTATAGAAATGCAGATTTAGTCCGAATTTGGACTTGAATTTACACATGCAAATATTTTTCTTCAACAAACTTGACACTTTATTAAAAGAAATATCAGGTGTTGGTATTACAACCATTATTGCAACCAGTATATTGTTGTCATGTGTTGGTAACAAACTTGAATTATGTACCATTATTAAACATCATTACATGATACAATAAATATTTTATAAATTATAAAAAATAAAAAAATTTATGTATAATTTAACAAAGTTTGGATTTGGAAAAAAAATCAACTAAAGAAATAATTGAGCAATTGCAGTAGCTTTGTACACCATATCTTTTGAACAAAAAATTTAAACTTATTACTATGATTAATAAAGTTTTAAAATTATCTTTTAATAACTTACTAAATTTTGAAGATGTCATTGTAACTTAATTAATCTTATTTTGAAAACAACTTTTAAATATACTAAAGATTCATTAGTCATAATAGTATAATTTTTTTTTCACATTTGATATTATTTTTATTTATGTTTTATTATTCTTCAGTGTCTAATAAGAAGATGATAAAGCTTAATTTTAAAAATCAAGACTGATGATTTCATTTTAATTTTCAAAACATCTCAATAATAATCCTTGATCAAAATCATGTCCATTTAGATCATCAATTTATTTGAACTATAAATTTTATTTTTTTCATAAAAAATTGATTAATTAATTTTAATCATATATAATTTATTTTAAAATTATTTTTTAATTAATCATTCAATATTTTAATAAATATTTTTAAAAATCAAAATTTTAAAATAAAATTAAAAAGTTTTATACATATATTTATGTTTTAACTTCAAATATAGATTATTAAACCAATTGATAATTTCATTTTATTTAAAATTTGAAAATTTGAACTTATCTGAAATACTATATAGATTATTAAGAGTGATTTTTATACTCTAAATTATGCAACATCTTTTTAAAAAAATTAACAATTATTATTTTTAAGACAAAAATTATTGATTAGACTGAATGTTGATTTTTAATCAAAAATCTTGGACTCATTTGGATCAAAAACTCATTGTCAATTATTCTTTTCACATCTTTATTTTTTATTTGTATTTTAGTCTTAACATATATTTAATCGAGCAATAGAAATTGATTCAAATGTAAATTAGGAATAATAATTACTTGAATGTAAATGCAAAAATGTTAGACCATAAAATTCTAAGAATTCCATTGAATCTTTTGATATGTTTTGACCATGTAAGGTTAATTTTTATCTTATTAATCATGGTTAGCTTAACCATGATTAAGTTAGGCTAGTGAAATTAGTTATGTTAGCCTCATGGTTATATATATTGAATCATTCCCTCTGGGTAATCAGTTTGTAGATAATCACTATGGAGAGCCATATAGTTTGAGTTTTAGTGAAACACTTGCTCCAGTATATGGATGTAGCCTATTTGTGTTATGTGTCATGTTGATTGCATTGTTGATGTGCTAATAGAAATCAAAATCAATCATCACAAACCATAACCATGATATTCTAATGTGCATCAATATTTTTCATCATGAATTGGATACTATTTGTTCACTTTGTCATATCTAATTGTAAAAAGCAAGTTCATTTGTATGCTTATACTTTATCTTTTTAGTTGGTTAAAAATCAAACCATAATTTTTCATGCCCATCTCTAACATACATTTTATCAGTCATCGTAAAGTGTGTTAATTCATCTTCACAAAGAGACAATCACATACAACGAGGTTGATGATTACAACAAAAACTGTTGTTATCTTTCCATTCTGTTGCCTCTTCATCTATGGCTTTGAATGTTACTCGAGAAAGAGTTCCCACCAAGGAGTTGGACAATGATATGACCAAGTTAAATATTAGATCAAAATCTAAATCTAGATCTAACTCTAGATCTAGATTCAAGTATGGGAAAAGGAAGGAAATTAAGTGTTGGAAATGTGGCAAGTCCAATTACATGAAGAAGAATTGTCGTTGGTTTATACATTTGTTCATACAATCTAACTAAAGAAGTAGCCATTTTCATAATTACAATACCAGTTGTTATTATCAAATCTGCTTGTCTAGCGATGGATGTAGGTACTAAACCTTAACGACCAAAATTGAATCGGTGGGCAAAGAGAACAAGGACGGACCTCATGTTATGCCTCCAGAACAAAGCATTTCCCGTATGCAATAATAATACATATAAAAGAAATGAACCCCCCTTCCCTCTTCTGACCCCTCCCCCCCTACTCCATGTTCCTTGCATACATCTCAAGGATGGACTTATCTGCAATTACAAACCAGAAGAATATAAAAGATGATAAGAGTGTCCAACTACCAAAAATGCTACAGGTTTCATCTCCTCCATTGATAATAAGCCTATCCCTCCACATAAAATTAAAAAATATTTTTGTTTCTGTGTCAAATCTCGTATCATATACTTAAATGTCCTTGGTCCGATGATATTATTAAAAACGTCCATGATACTACTATCAAAGGTTGTCAAGTGTGATAAAAATGCATGTGAAGAAGAAATCATGCGAAATAGTTAGGTAGGTTGACAATTCAATAAAACAACAACTTAAACCATAAAGGTATCATTAATTATTCTTAACAATATGATAATGAAAATGGTCAAATATATATGGGTCATATGTTGGGATTTAAAATAATACAACACAATCTTAAATATGATTGTGATTTTTATTTAAATATAGCAGATCAAAGTTTATCGAAAATAGAAGGAATTATTCCAAAAGAAGATTTCTTTTTTAAGTCCAACAATAAATACTTTAATGAGGCATCGGAAATATAAATTACTTGGAGCTCCTTTTCCAATTAGTCTTGATGGAACTCATGCATGGATTTGTCTTTTAGTATTTTTATTTTATTTTTGAAGGAGTAATATGTTTCATACTACAAAAATGACTAGCACTTTTAATATTTTTTACGAAATATCAAATGTCGAAGGAGACCAATATTTTTATTGGTAATTTGGTAGTTTTCAAGTTTGGATGGTTACTCGAGAGATGTATGGGTTTATTTCATTCAAAAGAAGTATGAAATCTTTGTATTTTTCAAACAAAATAAAGTTCTTATTAAGACTTAGAATTGGAGGAAGGTGAGATACCTATGTTCAGATAATGGCAAGAAGTACATCTCATGTGAATTTGAGACGTATTGTCAAAAGGATGGGATTACTCATCATCTCACCATGGTTTATACTCCGAAGTAGAATGGTGTTGCTAAGCGACTCAACCAAACACTATTGGAGTATATTGAATCAAGATGATTTACCACAAACGTTTTGAGTTGAAGTTATAAATTCCGCAACTTATCTAATAAACTTGTTTTCTTGTAGTGTAATTAAGTACAAGACCTTATTTGAAATGTGACACGAACATTTAGTTAATTACTCTATATCTAGAGTGTTTGGTTGTGATGTTTATGCTTTTACTCTCATGACAAATAAGACTAAATTGGATCCTAAGGCCAAAAAATATGTTTTTCTTGGTTATCATCGTATAGTTGAGGGCTATAGATTATGACATCATGTTAGTTGCAAATTAATAATCAATAGGGATGTGTCTTTCAATGAATCCAAATCATTGAAAG
This sequence comes from Marchantia paleacea, assembly GCA_014180765.2. Taxonomy (NCBI): domain Eukaryota; kingdom Viridiplantae; phylum Streptophyta; class Marchantiopsida; order Marchantiales; family Marchantiaceae; genus Marchantia; species Marchantia paleacea. Next base: position 958,827 of record MUAA02000019.1, on the reverse strand, counting down.
AAAGTGAAAAAGCTTAGAATATTACTATTGACAAGGGCAAATCTCCTAGCCTAAACATAATTGAGGGGGAGATTGATTTTCATACTTCTCAAGATGGGCCACAAGGAGAGGTTCCACCCAAATTGGAACAAGAAATGAAGGAGATTGATGATGAGTCATACATTAAACCACCCCACTTGAATCACCTTGAATTTTCAATTGTGAATCACTCTAAGTCTTCAACAAAAAGGCAATTGAACATCATTCTTCTGAAAGATATTGTACTTGATTTTCTTTAAACCGAATGATTGAAGTTTATATTGACGATTCATGTGATGCATTGATTATAGAAAATGGAGGTTCATCTTCATTCTTTGAAGGTCAAGCTTCTAGTAAGAAACAAGAGTGGGATGAAACAATGCACTAGGAGATGAAATCACTTCTAGACAACATGATATGGGAACTCACTGATTTGCCCCCATGTAAACAAGTGGTGAATTGTAAGTAAGTTTATATGATGAAGGATGGAACTATTAAAGCAGATAAAAAAATCTTGAAGGCCATGTTGGCAACCAAGTGATTCACACAAAGAAAAGGTATGGATTACAATGAAGTTTTTTCTAACAAAATACTCTATAATACGTTTTTTAAGTGCTCTTGTAGTTTTGTTCAATCTATTCCTTGATCACATGGATGTTGTCATAATGTTTTTATATGGATCGTTTGATGAAGTGATCTTCAAACGACAACTGAAAGGTTTTGTGGTGAAAGTTAAGGAGTTAATGGTATGCATGTTGCTTAAATCCTTGTATGGATTAAAGCAAATCCCAAGACAGTGGAACAAATATTTCAATGATTGCATGTGCTCACAAGGATTTATAGTGAGTATATATGATCCATGTGTGTATCTAAAATGAAAAAGTAGTCCAAGTTCTGGACTCATTATACTCATCTTGTACGTTGATGATATGTTCATTGAGACTCATAACAAATCTGATGTTACTAAGGTGAAGGTTCAGTTTAGTTCAATGTTTAGCATGAAGGATTTGCGTCCAACCACAAAGATCTTATTCATGTATATTCATAGGGATCATAAGGTAGGAAAATTGTGATTGACGCTAAGGAATTATACCATAAAAAATGTTTGCCACGTTCAATATGACTATCCCTTGGTCCCCTCATCTCAAGTTGTATGTTTGCACCTTGTCTAATAGACATGACTAAAAATGGCATGATATTTAAGATTCCTTATAAGAGCGTAGTGGATAATCTCATGTGCATCCAACTCGATTTAGCATTTACGGTAGGGAAGGTGAGCATATACATGTCAAATCCACACAAGGTACATTTGGAACAAGTGAAGTGGACATGGATTTTTGTTTGATGCAAAGTTAATCTATGCCATTTCATTTTTTGGCTATATTGATGCAAAAAACAGCTCCACAATCATCCCATTTCACATCATACAATATAATCTTCCATTTCACTAAACTAGATTTTTATTTTAAGCAAATAATAAAATTGCAAGCAAAATAATAAAAAATATAACATACTAAAAATATAAAGAAATGCTTGAACACAAGATTTTTAAAATCAACTAGATTGACAAGTACCTCATTGACAAATATGTACCAAAATACACTAAAAAATTAATAAATACTCCAACCATCATATAATGTCAATATTAAAACTTTGCCATGGTCATTTTATGAGAGATGCGAGACAATATTTATTATACACTCCTCTCACACTATTATTTTTTATATTACCTTAGAGTTTTCTTGAGTTTATTTATTTATTTATTTATATTTGTACAATGAATTGAGTCATGACTTTGATACTTATGTGAGGACAAAGTAAAAATACAAAAGGCATGGGAAGACTTCATCAAAACGTACAAAGATAGAACCAAACCGGTAACATGGGGCTAGGCCCCAATAGCATCATTTTGAGAGTAGAAAAGATTAATTGTGGTACACTTATGTTGGTGTATGACGATCTATGTGTTGTGATGTTTGATGTGACAACGATGTATGTTGTGATGCGATATGTATGTGCACGACAAAGACCATTTTATGTTGTCATTATGAAAAGATATTAAATTCTAATAAATGAAAAAAACTAAAATAATATAACAATCAAAATTTCAAAAATATTATATTGATCTTTTGTTTATATTTAATGATCATTAAATATAATCATTTTAAGCAAATTATCTTCAACCTTCATGCTCATTATGCTCAATCATGCTCAAATATTATCTAATTAATCAACTCTTTTGATTTTTTATTTTTTGAGATACTTGCTTCATAAAGTTCAGACGTTCTAACAATTGCATCTTTTTCATCTTGATTGGTGTATGAAACATCAACTTAAGCTAACTCATGTCATATCTTTTGCAAATTTTCAACATTCTAAATGTACAATCATCAAATTTGATCTAATTAAAAAATTATATTAAAAAATATCTATTATTATTTAAATAAAATTTTTACTCATGGTTTGTAGGATCCGTTTTATTTTAAATAAATTCATCATGCAAAATTTTCATGTAAGATAGTTATGTTTATTTTTTAAATCTCTTACAATTGAATTTGTTGAATTAGACATCAAAAAACTTCATTGATTTCACAAGCAATGAGATATGAAATATGACACAAAAGGGTTGGGGCACTTTATATATTTTAACTTATACTATGTAGTGTAAAATACACCCTGAAAAAATGATATGAGTCTCAAAAATATTCCTTTTGTTGATTTACTCAAAATAATATAATTTGATATGCAAGAAATGGAGTTATTATAAGCAATTATACAGATGTCTATTAAAATACCCTTTGGGCTTTCAAAAGCACGATTCCGACTTACAAATTTCATATATCAATAAATGAAAGTTTTCTCTCAAACAATTTTTGAAATTCTTTCACATGTTGAAATTCTTTTCAATAAATTTTCTTTTTAATGTTATTTTTTTCTAGCATTATAAAATAAAAAATTCATAATCTCTGCTTTGATATCATATTATAAATTTGATAAACATATGCATAAAAGAGAAAAAGAAATATAAGTTCATTATGGAACACTCATATATAATTGAAAAAGTTAAAGGAAGAACAAATTTGAACATATGAATCTTGAAAGATAAAATAATTCCAAATAAAATAAAAGAGATTGAAGATTTCAACCTGACTATGTGATACTATGTCAAGATAAATATATTTAATATTAACAAATTGATACTATATATAATAATAACATCAACATTAATGCAATCAATGTAAATGAAAAGAAAATTATTTTGTACATTTAAATAAAATAATATTGATACATTATATACTAAATTTATATATTATTTGTATATTGTAATTTTAATTTTTTTTTAAATCAATAAAAAAACTAAAATTATATAATAAATATATTTTTATCATAATTTAGTCATATAATTAATAAATTAAATTGTAGCAACATCTTACATTCATAGTTAGAGATAGATCATCTAATTCAAAAGTAGATTGCTTTTTTTTGTTTAATCTTTGAAGTCTATCTTTGTTGATATCGTGACAAGACTATTCTTTTTTGAACAAGGGTATCGCATCTTCAAACCACAGTCAGATATAAATAGCCAACTTTAAAGGTGGATTGAATTTTATTTTTAAAGTACACTTTTGTTCATATCATGATGAAAATTTTAAATTTTTTTAAAGAAAAGAGCAAACATTTTGATTGTGATGACACCTAATAAAATAAAATTATCATTGCAATCTTATGACTTTAAACAATGAAATGAACTATAAAAAACATAGCTAAAGCTAAGATTGCTCTACATAATACTTTTTTAAGTTTTAAGTAAGTATATTTTGATATATAGTTTTAAATATATAATTAGTATGATTTAACATTGAAAAATAAAATAAAATGATTATTTGATCCATCTTCATATTCATTATATAAAAATGTACAACATCATGCTCTACTCCTCTTGATAGTCTACAAATTCTTGTGCCACAAGCATCAATAAATCTTGGACTTGGATGGTGAAAATGTATTCAAATATTGCTACAAAACATTTCTGAAAAAAAAAATTGATAACTCATGCAAACATTTTTTATACTCAAACTCTTTGAAGTATTCTTTATAAATTTCAATATTTGATTATTCTAAAGAGCTCAAATAGATTATTAAATTTTTCAGTACATAATTACGATATCATGCACCTCATAAAACATATCACATGGATTATCAAAATACAATTAATTGTCATCAATAATCACTCTCCACATCAGCATTGCAATATCCAAACAAAATTGATCGTATTATCAAAGTAACACTAAATAACTACTCCCCACATCAACACCATATCCACCTCATAAAACATATCACATGGATTATCAAAATACAATTAACTGTCATCAATAATCACTCTCCACATCAGCATTGCAATATCCAAACAAAATTGATCGTATTATCAAAGTAACACTAAATAACTACTCCCCACATCAACACCACAACATCCAAATCAATCATCCACCGCTAGGAAAGTCCAATAAAACAGATATAATCTAATTATAAGAAATCATGTTGATTATTACAAACAGCTTTCAACAAATGTTTGTAAATCTCAACCGCTAGTGTATATTTTCAATTGTTATCATACTTATTTTACTTGTAATAAACATGATCAATATTGTGTTTGCAACTTTTTAGAGTAATCTAATGGTTAGATCAAAAGTCATCCACAATCAAGTATAATTTCACACAAAACAAGTAAAGTAATTATAAGAAAAAATTTTAATTACTAGCAACATATTTCAACTAACTTTCTGAAATCTCAACCGCTAGTATATAATTTCAATTTTTATCATACATATTTAAGCTGTAATAAACTTCATCAAAATTGTATTTGAAACTTTTTAGAGTGATCCAATGGTTAGATCAAAAATTACAATTAATAAAGTTTGATTCCAAATCTATATTCAACCTTCAATTCAGACTTCATTAAGTAATTGATATCAAAATATTGATTTAATAAAATACATTCAAACTTCTTTTATTCATACATATCAATAGTTACTACTTCCCATAAATTTTTATCATGGGATGAGAAATGTAATATGATATATGAATCTTTGAAAAAAAATAATTATTATTATTAATTTTTCATCAGCAAGACAACTATCATACATTATCATCTCATTTTTAGCTATTAAATGTTACCAAACCTCACAAAATGAATTATCCTTTTTCCAGAAACTACCAAAATAAATTGGAATCCATGTAAATTTTATTGATGAAATCTCATCAACCCCCTATTACGCAAGCACCTCTAGATCATCAATAATTTTTTTTCACCATATGAATCACTATGAAATTCTATTCTATAGAATTTCACCTTTCTTTGAGTCAAATTACACATTCAACTTGTCATTTTTCTCAAAATCATGGAAACATGTATTCATTTCAATCCTTTCTTTCAACAATAAATTTTAAATCCTCATAACTAACTCATCCAAACCTTTTAAGTATCACAAAATTTGACCTAAACTCCATTTTTTGGTCAAGATTTTTTTAATAAAAGTTTATAATTACCAACATCTTTATAGCAAACACAACAAGGGACAAAGTATAATAACTAAAACAAACCCCTCATCTCTTTCTTTTGATAATTTTTAAGTTCTATGTTAAAAAATTCACTTTTTTTTGCTCAAATGATGGAATTTTTTAAGTCAATTCAACTTGTCCCATATAATATCATATCTCCTTTGAAAAATATCAAGACTTGTAAAAATCAAAATCTCATAAATATTATTATTTTTTATAATCTATATATTTTATACAATATAAACTAATGTGTCATGACCTATGCAAACTTTGGAAAAAAATTTCTTTTGCCTCAACTCATTTTTAAATCCTACACAATACCATATGCTCAAGTCTGCCTCAACCATCACTCATGATCACCAAGCTAGTTTCAAATCTAAGTGAACCAAGCCATCATATCATATATCATAAAATCATACATATATTTTGCATAAAATACAGTCAAATACAATTTCATGTCTCATAATTTTTAACAAAAAATAATACTATCCAAGAAATTTAAAAACCTCTCATTGTCCCAAATAAATCTTCTATTGCAAAGCATAATAAAGATTTTGAGGTTAAAAATATACTTCAAAAGCATATTTAAAATTATATATTTTTTAAAATTAAATATTTGATTCAAAGTAAAAGATATTTATTTAAGTATATTTACCTAAAAATCAGCTTAAATTCGAAACAATGAATCTTGATGGTTTAAGAAATTTGAATTATCAAAGTCTCTCATCATATGTTTACCTAGTATGATATTTTATCATCAATATCACCTATGTGGAGTTTATTATCAATAATGTGATATTTCATCATATTCTTATGGATATATTTTGGGGACCATCTAGTTCATAGAAGGTGAGACCTCACAATACTTCAATAAAGAAGATAACCAAGTACTTATTCCTAATAAAAACCAAGAGTCCTTTGGTGGAAAAAAAACACAATAGACTCGAAATCTGTTTCTGTGTTATACTATCATATGAATAATCGAGTTTGTCATTAATTGTGAGATGTGGGTCTTTTTCTAGAATTATCTTAAGTTTTAATTTATTATTCAATTTGTATTCCTTAATATATGATTATAGATTCAAGAAGATCATTTTTTTGCGAAATGATTTCCTTAGCCATAGGCTTAAAATGACCAAAAAATACATGTTATTTCAATATATTTCCATGGATCAATTATTCAAGATAATTGATTATTTTTAATCTACTTAATTATAGTATTTAATTAAGAACATCTCTTTGGTTTAGCTTTTTTTTTTAAATCCATGGATTTCCTCGTGATATTCTATTCCATGGTTTGTTTTATATCATTGAATACATTCAAAGTTTCATCCAACTACTCTTTTAAATCTATAAAAGAATCATTCATGATCAAGTTCATCTTTCTATCTCAATCTCAAAGATCTTTAAGTTCAATAGCAAATTGATAGGCAAAAAAATAATGATAGTGAAACTATGATTTCCTAGTTCTTTTGTCATGTCTTTCTCATAAAAGTATCAATTTAACAAAAGTATTAAACAAAACTTTGTGAAGAATAGACCAAATTATTCTAATAATCAAAAGCTCACAAGCCATTTCAAGCTTATGACGAGAAACAAAAGCTCCATATCTCACAATAACTTGCAAGATTGAATAATAATTTTAATAAAATATTATATATAATTTTTATTCATTTAAAATATATTTTTTTTCATTATTTTTTTTAATCAAATTATTTTATATAATTTAATGTTCATAAATATGAACATCATCAATCCATCTCATGAAAATCAAATCATAAATACATTTTTAATTAAATTTTTTTTTTTTAAAATTTTTTACATAATTTTTAATTTTGAATTAAAAAAATATTTTAAAAATTAATATTTCAATTTTTATAAAATAAAAATTTTATGATCTATCAAAAATTTGTCATGAATCATGTAGTGACATCCCTAGTTAGGTAGATATGTGCAAGTAGAGCAAATACATCAGTTAGAGATGGTAGAGTAGTAAGCGTGGTTCGAACTTGACGTGTCCGACAGCGTCGTTATGAGACCTAAGACTCAAGGAGTAGAATTTGAATTAGGTCTCCTTGAAGTGCAGCTTTCAAAGTTAAGTCTTGTAGAAGGAAATTTTTTCAAAGTTGAGATTTGGAGAGTGTGGCTATGTGAAACATTAGCTAATGCATGAACAAGGATTCTTTGAAGCTCAAAGTGGATTTGGCTCGACTAAAATCTCACTTTTATCCTACTATGGTTATTATGGATGTTTCGACAATAGAAAAGATTATTGTGGTACCATATGTTGGTGTAATACAATCTATGTCTTCTAATATTTTATGTGAAAGAGATATATGTTATGGTGTGATATATATATGCACAAAAAGTTTTTAGATAACATATTTGAAAAAAATTAATTTATTGATAATTATTTTGATGATAAAATTTTTTACGTTTCACATTAATTTTTCAAAATTTTAAATGCATTCAATCTCAATAATTTTTTTAATGAACTTTACATGATTAATCATCATCTTAAACCATAGTTTTATGGACTGAAAAAAAAAATTATTTGCATCTGAATTCACAAATTAAAGGGTATAAATATTTTTATTGATGACTTAAATCAATTTAATGAAAATAATTTTTATTTATTAATTGAATTTTTTTAAATAATTTTTTTTTTTTTTTTATTTTATATTTTATATAATTTGTAATTAAATTTAAATTTTTTTTAATTTTGAAACATAATCAGATTCACATTAAATATCTTATAGAAAATAATTTTAATATGATTTAATATTTTGATTGATCAATTTATACAAAAAATTAAATAATTAATTAATATTTTTAATTTATTTTTAATAATATAAAATAAAATAAAATTTTCTTAATAAGATAAATTAATAAATATGTATAAAATTTAATAAAAATAAATATTTTTAAATATGAAAAAATATTTTTTATTTATTATTTATTATTTAAATTTATTAAAAAATTTTATAATATAATTAAAATAAAAAATCATTTTTAAATTTTAAATATATTTATGTAACATATATTTATTTAATTTTAATGTTTTTTATATTTTTTAAAAAATAAATAAATATTATGTTTATTGAATTAATATTTCTTTATTTTTTCAACGTTATATTTTAATTTTTTTTTAAATAAATAATTGAATTAAAATTAATATATAATATATTGCATATTTATTTAACAAAAATTATAAATATCATATATTTGCATATATTTGTATCTTATATTATGCAATCATATACTGCAAATACATGACATTTTTGTTTAATTGCATAATATTAGATTCAAAGTTATCATGAGTTAAAGTAGCTACTCCGCAAATGCATGGACATTCATTTATTGAACCTATATTTTAGTTTGATTATGACTTACAACGCCTTGATCAAAATAATAAAATCATAAATACTAAAAATAAACTTATTCCACTTGGACAAAATGTCTTGTAGTTTTGAAAAGATGGTTAATTTCTATACAAACTACTCAAAAAAATGCACTCACATACATTGTATCACTTTGCAAATTTTTCATATTGCAAGCCCTTACTAATCTTTTTAGAAACTCTTCAAACATTGAAGATGAAACAAAATAATATGGAGATTCTTATACATAAATTTTTTTGTAAAGTTCAATCATTTACTTTAAATTATTCTGTGCTTTTAGTTTGTGAGTGAGATATCTAAGAACGCTTATCTATGAAAATCTTTCAATAATTATAGCCAAAATCTTAATCATGGAAGGATTAATGCATTAATGTAAATTTGATTAAAAACATAATCTTCAAGCTATAGTAAAATGATCAAATCTCATCAAGTGAATTGATTTTTTCAAAATATAAACTCATGTAATCAATTATATGCAATATGTTTTATCAAAACTATCTTCGTGTTCAAAATAATTTCCCACATGCAATAAAAGATATTGATTTCACTTTCTCTCCTTCAAACCATCATCATAGATTAAAAGCATATTCAATTCTTCCAATGTTCATTTTCAAATCGTACCTTTTGTCATAAGTTTTTCAACCACACCCTTCAATCTCCAAATGGTTCCCACTAATACTCTAAAACTTGTGAAACCTCCTAGATTTTGCTCAACGTATTTTATTGGTCTAAACATTATAGCCAAAGTGGACATAAGAAATGTATTTATATCCTTATTAGACCACTTTGAAATAAAAGCTTACAATCAAACTTAATTACGATACATAATCATAATATAAACAAGTTATATCATCATCAATATAAAATTAAAATTTCAAAATTACATCAACTGATATAAAAGAAATTAATATTTAAACATACAATTTTACTCCTTGGGAGAGATAATCTTTGCCCAAATTCCTAAAAATCAATATTCTACTACTTGATTTTGGCTTACAACAGTTTTATTATTGAATCCATATGTTTAATTATACTATTGTTATGATCATTTTATTCAAACTAAATCAAAACACATCATATAGTCATGTCCAATACATATACTTTCATTATGATATCATAGGATAGGATCATGTAAACTTATCACCTTCACTAAAAAAAAATTTATCATCAAAGTGATATATTAAACATGTTTGAAGAGAATGCAATTAATATATCATAGGTTGATCACAAATGGATTGTTCATTGGTACATATAGAGTTCCAACTAATATTTTATCTAAACTTTTTATTTTACACACTTGGATCATACAAGATTTTCAATTTGCACAATGATCATCCATAAACATTTTCCTCTCTTTTTATTGTTAATATTGTATATGAAATAAGCTCTACAATATAATTTTTGCAAAAATTTTCAATCATTCATTCTTATAAATTGAAATCCAAAATATAGACTCTCAACATTCTTAGGATGAGCCAAAAATCATGATAATTCAAAGATATCATCTTTTGACAAATAACTTTAAAGATCACACACGTTGAAATTTTTATATACTAATTTGTTTCACAATATAGCAATAGTCAAGGTTGAATATGGCTATGTTAATGCAAATTTCTAAATTATTAATCTTCACATCATACTTAAAATCATTTAAGCAATGCCCAATCATGTTAAAATACTTATAACATTAGTTATTTATACATCATTAAAATTGAAAAAATTAATTTTAATTTTAATTTTATTTCATTATTTCATTTTTATAAATATTTAAATTTTATAAAATTTTAATTTTAAATAATTTTTATGTTTATAAAAATCATGATAAATAATTAATATTAAAAAAGAATATAACATAAAAATTATTTTTTAAAAGTTAATAATAAATTGTGATGGACATGAGATCAAATGAAGGATATAATAAGTATAAATTATATTATTTTTAAAAATAATATTTAAATATTTATAAAAAAAAATTTTACATCAAATAAAATGATAAGATACATGAAAAATTCAAAATTCAAGTTAAAGTCCATATAATTATGTTTTTTTATTCATGTAATTAATAATTAATGCAAAATTACGTATTTCAACAAGATAAAATCATAAGCCTATAGTACTATGTTTAATTTTAAGTAGTGAAATAAATAATCTTATTTCATTATATTATGATATTTTATTAATTTAATTTTTTCTCAAAAATAAAATAAAATAATTTTAGTGATTCAAATTATTGAGATTTTTTGTATAAAAAAAATTTCATGAAACTAAAAAATATTTGTATGTCAATCATATTAATATGTATGTGACTTTCACAACCTAATTAAAAAAATTCTTTACACAAGAATTTTAAAAATACAATCTTTTAAAATTATGGATTGATTTTATCGTCATGATTTTCATAAAATTAAAGTGAATTGCATTAAATTTTTATTCATATTGAATATTGATCATAGATATTATTCGATAATTTATATTTAATATATTTTTGAATGAAATTTTTTAAATAATAACTGATAAATGTAATATATTAAAAATTATATACTTCAAATGAAAATATACTAAAAATAAACATAGCTTTCAATTTAATGAATAAATTATTTTTTCTTTTTATATTTTTTTACATTTTTATATTTAACATATTTTTATCTGAAATTTTTAATTTTTAATGAATATTACACAATCATATTATAAATAAAAAATTATTTTATTATTGAACTTTGTGATTGATGCTCTGGTTGATATTGAAAACATTATGGGTTTTATTCATTTTACAAGTAAGAAGGTTCCCTACTTAGTTTATATCACTTCCAAGTCTCACAATACAAAAAATTATTTTTTTTGAATATAAAATAATGATCATAATTTAGATGAAAAAATTTGAAATCAAATTATGTAGACATAATTTTATTTTTAATGATTTTTACAAAATGAGTTCATTTCAAAAATTGAGTGTTTGAAGTTTTTTTGTGAGGGTACGTTTTTGCATTCAAAAAATTATTTTTGAAATTTCAACAAGAGAACAGAACAAAAGAATTTCAAATTTGCAATTTTATTACATTCATTCTGCTTAAAAATATAATATTGAATGATTTTTTTTCTTAACACGAGATAGACTGATATGACTTCATTGTTGTCGCAATTTATTCTTTTATCCTCAAAAATCTAACTCCCATAACATTAGCATATGAATTGCATGTTCTAGAATTCGTTTTTATTACTTCTCATTACGTAGATAGAAATTATTTTTAACAAGTAATTTGTTTCCAACCCTAAGAAATAGTCGTGTGTTCAGAGCTAACCTTCATTCTTCCCTGTAATTACCCGTTGAATTTGACTTTCTTGAATCCCTTACATCAGTAATTTCGTCACATGCGTAAAAAGCTTCTGCATATGTTGAGGGAAAAAACATGAAGTGGTTTTTGAAATAGAATATGATTTTTCGACATAACGTAGCTCAATTCGGTAGGGATGTGGATGGATAAACTATAAGGGGTGAAGAGGAAATAAACTGTAGATCCATGAAGTGTACATAAATTTACCCTCCATGGCACTTTGTCAGATTCACTATTCTTGTTCAGCAGCAGCGGGCATATCACAGCATCGCCTCACAGCTCGATCAGAGGCTAGAAAGCATTTTGTCATGCTACAATAAACAATTGAGCACACCAATGAGATCTGTCGCGGCGCGGCTTGGCTTGGGTCAGCCTTGCATAGATCCTCTCAAAGTAGGAGGAGGAGGAAGCGGTCGTCGGTATGGGGCGATCACTCGAAATATTTGATTCAATGATGCAAGCAAGCTCACCCAGCCACTTCAGCTTTCTTGTCCATTCCACTCTCTCGAGATTACCACACACCCACACTCACTCTCTCTCTGCTGGAGAAGTGCGAAGAGAGTTGTTTAGAATTTCGACAATCACCCTTCCTACACGCAGGTCGGCAGGCATCAGGCAACAACTGCTGTTGCTGCTGCTGCAAACAGCAAACAAGCAGGCATACAAGAATGCTCTCGTTGCAGCTTGCTGGTCGGGAGCTGCGGACAAGGAGGTCACAGAATATAATCAGAACTGAATCTAGAGAAAGATTGTCATCCCTAAGGCAGGCTGGTTCGCTGGCCAAGTACAGAAAAAAGTGAGGAGACTATTCCGGGTTTAGAGATGAACGTGCACGCTAACCGAATAGCTGTCCCTCGTAGAAAGGAACATCGGTTGCTCACTAGTGGATGGGAGAATAAACTGAGCTATGTTTGAGTGAGTGACTGTGGAGACGGTAATAACTTTGATAATTTACTCATTTCCTCGTCCTCTTCCGAGGGGCACCACGTATATCCCTTGGCCCCCACCCCGTGTCAGTTCACCCAAACTGCAACCATTACACATCATGATCTTTCACGCGAGTCAAAGGACGGTCAACGATACTGCAGAAACGTGGCCTCTGCATGCCCTGATGATGCTACACAAAGTTGAAACATTCAAAGGACAAACAGCTTTTTGACTGTGGTCTTTGCCAGAAGCAGAACCAATGACAGGAGAAGCTTTTGTGGAATGCGGCTGATCTCATTGGAGGGAGGACTGGATGGGTCGACGAGTGTACAAGTCGGTTCTGGTTCGAAAATAAGAGTATGGCATTGATTTTAACTAGAACTTTCATGAGTCTGTGGGTGTCGGTGAAAATGTTAAACAATCCATCCACAGAACTGGGGCATACTTTGAGTTCTCTTTTCTACTCCATTCCATGATCCATCGCATTCGAGCGCGAGGACGAGACAGGCCATACAAAAGTGTGAATATGATGTGTACATCCAAATGAAGTTGAAGAGACTGAAGTGAATGGAAGTTCCAGTGAACCCACCCAGTACATATATTAATGCGAACAGTGACACTTGACACGGGTGTCTCATCGAAGTAAGTTCCCAGACCCACGACCGGGGACAGGGACCTTGCTTGACCTACATGTCAGGTTTAGTGACCGAATGTATCATTCTATGATTGCTGGATCGAGATTCAACAAAGTCGACAGCGTAAAAATGGTATAGTTGATGATGACCTAAAACTCGGCCGGCTCCTTGTTAAGGTTCAAACAGAAGTCTTGCTGAGGGACAACAAAATTCTTGATGATGAAGTTGAAGTGTTCATTAATGTCGACAACGCTTCGTGAAGTTGTTGTTGATCATGACTTAAACACAGTCTGCTGTTCCACGTTAGCAAACTCGTTGATGACGTTTACAACCTGGGCCTTGCGAACGGAATAACCCCCAGGGCCAGGGGAATTCATGAAATCTACACTACTGAAGCTCTTCCAGGTTCGCCCAAATGCAAACCCTTTCATGTATGTACAATAACCCGCAAAACATATCTTTCGTCTCGGAAAATGACTCTGCACTGAATGCCTCAGTGTCGCTCGTAGAGTTATAACACTCGCTCCATTCCTGACGTGCATCTCCTCCCTTCCTGCAGAGGTTGCAGAATTGTCGACTTACTGTACAAAGCAAACTAACTTGAGGCCGCTGCGGTTCCAGATCTCCCCAAAACGCATATTCGCTTGGCTGCTGCTGCTGCTGCTGTTGTTGTTGTTGTTGTTGTTGTTTAGGTCTTTTGGTGACGGACCATGACTTGTTAACTCCACAACTGAACTGACTCGAAGATCCTTCTCGCGTGAAAATCCAGGTGACCATGTTAAGTATATCAGCAAAGTGCCTGTAACCCTGCCTGCCTGCTCACTGCTCACCAACTGACACCACGTGCATGTAATTGACAGCAAGACCCGCTTCCATACTTTCCTCCTCTGAGTATCATCTTTGCTAGTTTGGAATGTTCTCGGACTCGGACTCGACATGACCACATGCAGAACCTCCGGTCCGCTCCAGGGAACACTTCGAAAAGACGGCTTCTCCAATTCCAGGGTGAAAACTCGCTTCAGGGAGAAGTGTAAAGAGAAAAAGACAGAGAAGGAGAGGACGTGGAGAAGGGCAGGAAACCGACATGCTTAGAAAGAAGTAAGACGGGATCTATAACTCCAGGCGAAAGTAATCAATTGAAGAGAGAATCAGTGAGGGGTATTCATAGGAGAGCGCGTCATAAAAATACACGAAGATTAAGGGCTTAAAGCAAGGGCCGCTTGTTTTAGTTCACGGCTTGCACTCTCCTCGGAGGAACCTGTACCACCATAGGGAACAACTCTGTGTAGACCCCAGGACTCTGAGGAGGCACGGGCCCTTGAGGTTTCGCCGACTGCTCCTTCTCCGACTTCTTGAACGACGACTTCTTCTTCTCGGGTTTGCCTTTCTTCTTGGGCGCTGCTGCTAATTGCGGAGGGGTCGATAGCAACGGCACGACTGCTGCCTCTTTAATGGAAGCTTTGGGGCTGACCACCGCACTCTGTGGTTCGGACGGCCTGCTGTCCTCGGCGGAGGTATCCTCCCAGTTGTGAACTCGTTGTTTCTTGGACCTGGACACGGCCACCACTTCCTGAATCGTTTCCAGCATCGGCTTCCAAGAGTTGCTTCTGGTCAGAAGCTGGTTGGTGTAGAGCGAGCGAAGGTCTGGACTCGAGTAACTGACCAGAGGCGTTCTCCTGCCTGCTGCTTTGCCCACCTCCGAGAGCAGGTGGCTCAAGTCATCTCCCTTGATGGTCACCCTGGTCACCATGGAATTAGCCTTGTTCTGAATCTCGAACTTGGCTTGAGCCAACTGCTGGATTGCGTTCACGGCTCTGGCAGGCTTGTTGCCAGGAGCGTCAGTCACCTCCGGAGTCAGAATCCCCTGGAACTTGTCGTAAGGCAGCAGGTAATAGAGACGACCTGCCTCCAGCTCAATCTCTGCTGAAAGCATCGACTTCTTGTTGATGTTCGTCAGAGCGGACGAATGACATACGAAGTGGTTCGGGTGCTCCATCATCAGCTCTGCTACGACCACTGAGCGGCGGAACTCCTCCATCTTCCCATCTGGATGTACAACCTTAACGCTCAGCTTCGACACGTCCGGCGACACACATGACGCGAAATTTCCCATCTTAGAAGATCACGACAACCATACACCTGAAATCCCCTGCTGGCTGTCTATAACCTGATGGAGATATCTCCTCCACCACCTTCTTGGCTCAAAGGTAGCACGGCCTTAAAAATTTGCCCGACACAACTTCTTGCGCCTGCTCAGAGAAACGTCTCCATCTTCACGGAGAAGAGAGCTTCCTGATTAATCGCATGCCTCCATTGTACAGAAGAAGATTTCACCACTGGGCCACAAAACGCACTGATATCAGCAAGGAATGCTTCAATTATTAGACTTCATCAAAACACTTTCCTGATCAGAAGCATGATTCCTTGATTTTGAAGAGCTCTGGCCCGCTAGTGCTGTACAAGTAGACAAGGCTATACATAAACCTGAAACCAATCTTATGGCGAATGAACCCTACTGCTCACTCTAGGTGACGAAAAAGCACAAGCGGAAAGGAGATGATAGATACCTGAGCCCTAAGTTGTAGGTCTAATCAAGTTACTGTGCGTAATTTGACGTCGTTACTTCTTCTTGAAAGACTTTGCTACTTCGTTCCTAAATACAACAAATAAGAACGAGTCAGAAATCAAGATCCTTCGGCCGCGCGGCAGCTAGATTGGTTCAAACAGTACTAATAAATGCCGGAGGCATCTCGCAAGCAGAAGACTCCTAAAGTGACCTACGACACAAATTACACATCTCCGACTACACCGCGCCATACGACTCGTCATTAAGCATCCAAGCTACTTCTACTTTCGCAAGTGTGATTAACTCGAGATGTCAGAACAGCTAGACTCAACAGGGAGCTCTTGGTATACAACTCGACTCTACAAGGTCACACTTAAACGCGCTTCCTGTCTACTTCAGATGGCAAAAGATAAGGGGAGCCACTTCCAGTTAAGATCGCAATCCGACAAGGGGAGGAAACGGACGCAAATTAGGGGCGTGGAGGCAGGCACTTGACCGCTCTAATTCGTTCTCTTCTTCTTTCTATCGTGCTTTCTATTGACATACAGACGAAACGGAAAACAGATCGACCGACCCCTGAAGGTTGAGGACTGAGAGGTCCAAATAGATGAATAGGTAACAGCGAGTCAGTGGTTTGGTACGATACGAAAAACAAAGAGTGCGCTTCATGACAGGCGTGATCAAAGAGTTGACCTCCTGAGAGATAACATGTCATTACACATGTAGATCTGCTGCTAGTAAGGTAAGATAAGACCAAAGCAGATAAGATGAGATGATGTTCGACAACTATGAACGAAGAAAGAAAGTTTTGTACAGTGAGCTGATAGCAACGACGGTGGTTGTGTATTTACTTATGCTACTGTAACAGTTACTGAACGTCAAGCTCGTCGTAACTAGAATCCAACGCTTACATCCAAATTTCCTGCTCAATGCCCATCAAACGGAGGATTCTTGGATTTGAAAGGCCTGCTAGCGATCATAGACGCACAAATGTAGGGACATAACTTCGGTACGACAACTTTTATACACTCATGCCCTATTCCACCTGCCGCCCTCCCTATCCACTCGAGCGCCTGCCTGCCTGTCTGCCTGCCTGCTTCCTGCTTGCTGGCTGACTTTCTTCCTCACGAACTTGCTTACTTACAGAGCGACCTGTGTAATGCGCAACGAAACGTTCATCTCGAGTACTGGTAATAACCAACGTGAAAAAGGGTCGTACCTGTCTCTCCACTTCCTATCGAGGCACCAGGAGAGGCAGTCGCTGCGCTTGCGAATGAGGTGGTCAAAAGCACATAAGCGCCTTTCTGTCTTTGCTTTCTTCTACGTTTTCCTTTTCTTCTTCTTCAATACTCTTGTTCTTCTCGTGAGCCTTGTTCCTTACAGATACAGCGAGAGAAAGAGACCCCTAGAAGATCTTCAGGCCTGCTTTATACATCGCCGTGTGACAGCGCTAGCTCGCTGGCTGGCTGGCTCACTCACTCACTCACCCACTCACTCACTAGTCGACCGTTCCGGTGGCTTGCTTACCAACTGTATAAATTGATGACTGATCCGAGAAGCAAGGTAAGAGTGTACAGAGTGCGAGATTGAGATTGATAGTGGGGAGGTGGGGGGAAGGACGAGGGTTGGGGGGGAGGGGAGAGAGAAGAGAAAGGTAGACAGAGACAGTTAGCTAGCTCGGGAAGATGAGTGCTGAGTAAGGAGGAGATCAGAGAGTGGCTTTGTAGTGTCCTCCTTGCACGAGCAAGAGCAAGAGCAAGAGAAGAGAGCAGGAGAAATGCCAGCAGCAGCAGAACTTGCTGATGCGATGCGGAAGGAATAAAAACATATATTAATATAAAATGCCTCGGAGCCGCAGCAGAAGGAGGGGAGGATGGACAATTGAACCAGCAGAATTGAAGCAGTCAGCTGCTGCTGCTGTTGCAGTGCAGGAGCGTGCATATATTGTTGTTTGACTACCGACCACTGTGGATACGGGCCCGCCCGGACCCCGCCCCCTACAAAGAGAACAAAATTAACCTCCGAATTTAACATGTGAATCTCCAGTCCACTTATCCCATATGTTTTCTTCTCCGTGCCATTTAATAAGTCCTCAAACGACGACGAGACTAGGACAGAGAACGAGAGAAGAACGAGGACGACTACGCTACAGAAGTCGCTCTCGGGAGGGTCTCCGCTGACTGACCATTCTGTCCCATCCGACCCCTTGCTTTGAATCCCTCAATTCTTTTCCCTCAGCGAAAGTTACCGCTGAGAGAGCTGGCGGGCCGGGGGCTTGGCTGGTTTGTTTGACCACTGACTCTCGCACTCGGTTCTCTGCATCCTGTTCTCTAGTGTTTTCCATTAGGAACGTCCTCCCCAAGGACGACACAATTCTTATCAAAAGGACTTGAAGTCTGGACTGGACGGAGAGACTTTGACTGTATGAAGACAAGCCTTGCCGGACGCAGGCTTCCGCCAGCCCTGCTCTTCCGTGAATATTTTTGGAACTAAAAATTACAGTACCGTACCTGGTATGATCAAAGGCGTTTGGGGTAGGGTGAATTGCACGTTTTTGACCATTTCATGTACTTGTATGTATTCAAAGTGTAGCTTTATTGGTAGAACTACGTACGGTCTTTGTAATTCTAGGTTTTCCCAGTCCTAGACTCGAAGGGCAGACAGCTGAGGGCAGGGAGGACCAACGTGTCATCCCTTTGAAAACATCCCTTTGAATACGGAACATAAATGTTTGCTTTTTGTTCTTCCCAATATCTCTAAAATGCAAAGGTCCAACACGTGCTTCTCTACATTACATTCTAAAGCTACGGTAGTTTCTATCAATGAATAATTAATTGAATTATCATTTCCCTCTAGTTTTACGAATGACTATTTTACCACCATCTGCAAAATGCCATGTAAACATAGTTAAGTTTACTTTCGCCCCACAAAGATACTGAACGTCAAATAAGGAATCTCGTAGATAATAAGGATTGCTAAGTGTATTATTAAACTAGTTCGATAACTATACTTTGTGGACACCGACTTTGTGAGGGAGTGCGCGATAGCCTACCATACTAGACGACATGGGGTATCATTCTCTTTAGGTTATTGTATAGCCTATTTTAGACAACATGTTTCTATTGCTCTACAAAGAACGCTAGCCGGTGCAATCCATAGGACAACAATCACGTTAGATGATGCTTCTTCGGATGCTTATTGTAGACCTTATGACCTAGATAGTTCAAATATCTCAGATGATGTAGGATGTATTTCCCAGTGTGATATTATTGGGGCCTAGCCCCATGTTACCGGTTTGGTTCCATCCTTGTACGCTTGATGGGATCTTCCCATCCCTTTTGTTATTGTACTTTGTCCTCGTGACTTTACTATACTTCGTGGATAGCCTATCAAAATGGCATTTTAAAATTGATGATGTCACGAATATAAAGAATTTTATAGCAAATAGATTTGTTAAATGTCTTAATAAATTAGCTCCATAGATGCATTTCTTCAGAATACTGTCAAAATTGCATTCCAAATGATGATGTCATAAAAATGAGACAAAGTGATATCCGAATCATGGGGAGAAACATGCATCAATCAAGAAAATTCTTGTAACGTTACTCACATAGAATGATGGGTTTGAACATGAACATATCTTGCAACATATCTAGTGATTCCACCAATTAACTAAATGTGTTTGGAAAATTTATATTGATTTAATTAAGAATCATGTATATAAATTAAAATATTTTTATTATTAATTATTTTAATCATAATTTAATATTGATCATAAATATAAAAATAATTTTTGTGCACATATATATTTCATCACAATATACATCACTAGTATAAGTGTACAACAATAATCTTTTCTACTCTTCACAAGTACACTTCATTCATAACCATAACACAAAAGAGATATTAGAGTCTAACAAAACACATTTTGAATTTCAAAGAAATTAGGTTCTTACACTAGCTAATGTTCCACCATAATCACATTCTTCAAATCATCCAATGCCTCTAATGATCATTAATTTAAAATATATCTATTGAGACCTAGGTCTCCTAATGACGGTATCAGCCTTAACTGCACGTCTAGTGTAGATAATTAATTGCAATACTTGCTCTAAATGTTGTATTCGCTCTTGCTTGCACACACCTACATAACTAGTGGTGCTGGTACATAAATCATGACATATTATATATTTTCAAATATCTTTTGCAATAATCATGTTTATCATAAAAAATATATGTTAACATGAGATGAGTTTAATATTTATAAATATTATTTTTATTATTAAATTATATAAATATTATTTTTAAAAATAAATATCATTAATTTTTTCTAAAATTTATAATTAAAAATTTAACTTATTTTTAAAAATAATTATTAAATTAAAAATCAAAAATATATAATATAATATTTTTAATTTATATAAAATATATAATATTTTTTAAAATTATTAAAATTATTTTTAAATATTTTAATAAAATTTATATATCTATTTCAAAAAAGTTCATAAATATTGAAAAAAAGCTATTTCTAATGTTTGGATAATTTTGAGAGCAAATAAATGACCAACTTTTAAAGTATCTAAACAATTAATTTCAAGATAAAGCATATATATGAAAATTTATACTTATCAAAATTTTGGATTGGTTTTTATCTTTTTGAGTTCATTAAAATCAATTTTATCAATCATTTTTTCTTAATTTCTATTTGTTTATAGACACGTTGATTAATGATTATCATTTTTGACATCGTAATTCTTTTTTATTTACATCTTGATTGGATAACGATGAAGGGTTTTCACTTGTATAAATAATTTTGAAATGCTACAAGATGCATTAAAATCCTATCACATCTAATATTAAAATTTATGCATCTTATAATTTACAAGAAGCTTGCATTTTTTTAGTACTAGCACATTCATTTAGTGAAGAGTATCATAGTCTTACATTCAATGGTCAACACACATGAACTTGATCCTCCCAAAAATATCAAACAATTTGCACCATGACATATTATATGATACTCTTTGAAGTCATTATGAAATCATTAATTTTATTTTTTTATTTATTATAAATAACACATTGTGAAACATATGAATGACATTTCAATGACTTTTGATCACGTTACATTCTAGTTGATTAGTGTAAAATTTTCAATTGAAATGTCTAAGTGAAAATTTTAATGTACATATAGATTTCTCTAAATTTAATTATTTTTACATGATATGATGATTTTGTGATGCATTAGACTTTTAAAATTTTTTTATATATTATTTTGAGGAGGATTTACAAAAATATCTTGTTTATACAAAATACACATGAATATTGTTCATTTGTATTGCATATAAATCATTATAATTCATCTAGTTTAAATGATCTTATTTTTTTATATTATAGTATGTCAATATATATATTATATATATAAATCTATAAATTTTTCATATTTCTAATATTATTATAAGTGTGAAAATATAAAGTTAATAAATATATAATATATATAAAAAGTTAATATATAATAATATTTTCAAGCTTGATTAATGATTTATTTTTAAAAAGATAGACATAATATTTTTTGAAATAATTTTGATTATGTTCAATCAAGATTTTAAAGTGGTTAGACTAAGTTAAATTTTCTTTTTAGCTCCCAATTTGATGTCTATGATAAAATTTTGCTATGATTATTTTTTTATAGGATTTGAGATTGATTCTCATTTATTGCAATTTCTTGTTAAATGCTACTTGGATAATATTCTGCATTGGTTATAGAGTTCATAGATTAGAGAGAATGTATGCTTTTAAAAAAATTGGTTGTACCTTACCATCATTTTTACATGCATGGAGATGCATAGTCCATATTTTTTTTTGCATGATGATGTCATTTTATTGATCTATGGTTGAATGCTAGACCATCTATCATGTCATTTTGCTTTGCAGGTTCTATATTCATCATATCAATGTCTTTTTACTTCTTATTTTTTATTTAATCATCAGCATGTAGATTATTTTCATGTAATTTTAAACACTATCTCAAAGTATTTAATGCATTAATATATTATTATAGGAACATTATCATTAAGAATATAATCTTTTTCCATGCAAAAGAGGATGATTATGCATTTTGAAGAGTAAGATGGTATATTCTTACTTTGAGAATCACAATTTGATCTATCTATACAATTCTAAGCAAAAATTGATAGTGATATTAATCTGAGCTATGAGACTATAATTACTGGAGTCAATGTTAGTTTGGTAGGGTATCAAAGATTAATTTTATTGTTAAGATTCACAAATACCACATCTTTGATATGCTAGCCCAAGATGCATGGAGCTTTGAGACATAAATATATTGTTATGTTAGCGGTGTGAATATTATGCTATGGTAATAAACATGTAGCACTAGTATCATTGGAATTTGTTTATATTATTTTTTATAATAGTATTTTTTACAACATACAATCTCCATGATGACAGGAAGATTGAAGTGATAGGTCATCTTTGTTTTGATCCACATGACATTCGTATTAATGATTTGTGTGCTAAGGCGATTAGAGGTCCACTACGAGGGATGATGTCTTATAAAGATGGGGATTAGCCTCAAGAGTGGGGCTTCATTTTGGACCTGGCTGGCCTTTACTTTGTAATTCGCCCATGTCTGTTTCATTGAGTCTTTTATTCCTTGTGTATCCTGTTTGTATGCGATCACCAGTTTACATGTGTAATCAGCATTGCAATGCATGAAACTAATCTTTGTAGTCCAAGGGATCTATGCCACATACCAAGCATTCATAAAAAAAATAAACATACGTGGAGAGGGTGCCAAGATATATAATGAAAATGAAAGAGAAAAGTACACGGATCATGAAGAGTTACATCATGGGCAAACCTTACAAAAGAGAACAATATTTTCAAATTCGAAACTTTCACGCAAATGCCATGAAGCTTTTTGAAAGCTAACATATCCAGGAAATAATAACAGTTAATTCCTGTCTTTCTGAAAACCCCTCTCCTTCAAATTATTGTCAAAGTTTTGCAATAAAAGAGTTTTAATAAATATCTTTAACTCCCGCAAATACAGTACTATACCTAGTAGCTTTTGAATGGAGAAAAGAATTTTGAGACCGAATAACATTTACAAATTGGTCAATCCGAGCGGGCGAGCCATACACTATGGGGGGGCTAGGGTGGCAGCAGTGTTTCTACCCGCAGTACAGCTTTTTACGTTGGCGTCACTCCATGCATTTATGGAGGGCTTCCAATTGTCACTGGCACGTGTAATGCCGCCAAATCTAGAAGAACCGAAACGACCAGACTGGTCAAAGGTCAACTCACTTTTGATTATATCCTTCTTTGAATTTGGACAGCGGCCACCCCACGTCAGATACGATCGACGGCCTTGACCGTTCTTCTACCTTTATTTTGAAAATCTAAATGTAAAATAATCCCAAAACGGTGATAGGACCCTCACACTTGTCCATTCCCTATTGACTGGACTCCATTCTCCATGGGGCGGTGATGTATAGACACATGGATATGCTTGAAAGTTACTCATTCCTTGACTTTTACCACGCCCTAGACGACTCTCCATTAGTGTTTTTTGTCCTCAAGTGTGCACACGATATTGTACTCTGACATAATCCTTCCTCCTTGCTTTCTTAAAGTTCCTTTGCCTAAGTGTACTTTTGTTGAAGCTCATTCCCGCAAAAAAAAGAGAGAAAAACTCAGACTTTACTGAAAGTTCCTCTTTCAGTAAAGTTCTCACCTTCCACTTCTCCAAGTCACACCCTTATTTTTCCACGTCAATAATGACTTCATCTTTGACCTTGATAGACAAGTTTTCAGCTTCCTCTGACTACATTCTCACATTCTGCAAAATGGTGTGTACGTAATTTAGGGAGAGTAAAAGACATCCAGAATTTTAATATACCGGTACAAAGTATAGAGGTGTGCAGCGAGATAGAAGGAAATCCAAGAAGTTGAATAGACAGTAGTGGCACTCAAGTTGTGGAAAATAAAGATATCAAAGCAGTCGGTCAAGTTTGCCTTACTTGTCTTGGCCCCTAGCACATTGTTTTGATATTCCTTCTACAAGCTACTTGTGTTGTTAATACTAATGTTTCACAAAAGGTCGAAACGGAACATATACCAGTTTCTATTTGCAATGCTGACAGGCATCGGCCTAAGAGTGTTCTTATATCTCACTTTCTTATTCTTTCTTTTTTTCCTTCATATAAGAAATTTTCGTGCTAAAAGTACTCATTAGAGGAGGTAGTCTTTGGACTGCATCGACCCCAAAGCACAGCAAACCGAGTATCCAAGTCGTAGGATTTGATTATCTAAAGATGGTACGGTTGTCATGAACTTTGATTTGGAAGTACACTGGAAGCATTGTGGCGGGAAGCATGGGAAAGGCACTTGGAAAGGGTATGGGATACGATATGAATATGGAATATATTACAGTACTGTATTTCTATCGGGGCTTCACCTATGGAGGACTCCTATACTGTACTTCCAGTGTATAACACAGAGGGTCGCACAGAGGCAGGGCGGGAGGACAGAGAGGAATAATAGAATTAATGCTAGTTCCAAGTTCTAAGGAGAGACCTTTGGAGACGTAAATTTCGGGCTATGCCGAATCATGAATGCGAAAGGTGATTTCGAAACCATACGATCGAGCCAAAATGCAAAACAAAGATACTCTCTGGTCAATGGTCTTCTTTGACTAGAAAGACGGACCCTTTTGCGCGACGAGACGCCAACTTTGCGAAGGGAGCGTGACGTTGTCGATGCCGCTACGACGCGGGTAGCGGGTGTTGGAGGCTACGCGGGCCGCTGAAGTTGAAAGGGAAACACTGTTCGTTACAGTACAGAGACAGATTTGAACTGGACGGAATAACTTCACGGTGGATCGGACCGGACTGGACTGGGCTGCGCCTGCAGCGGAGATGTACATGGATGTCTCACGGTCGGTCGACCACAGGGCTTTCCGGTTTTCCACCTCTCTCGTTACGTGCCACGCTGCAGCATCTTACTCGTACAGGAGACCCGTAACTCTGCTGAGCTAGTAGTAACATGAGACGAGATCGGGAGGGGACGACTTTCATCAGTTTTATGCCAGTGTATAATGAGAGGTTTTTCTGGGCTTTATCTCTGAAATCACGGAGTTTAGCTGCACCACATGCTCATGCTGAGCTGCTCTGGACTGCCTTCTTGATCCATGTGAGATGGATTTGCCCAATTATGCTCTTGATTCACGGGCTGCCGCTGCAACACATGTACGAGACAGACTCTTCATCCGCGTCCTTCAGTCTACCAAATAGTCTTTCATAATAATAGTTAGATATAAATGGAGTTGAAACAAGACAAAGAATATATAAACAGGGAAATAAGACCAAAATGCCACATGGGGTAAATTCTTGGTTAAGAAACAAGAAAATGAACATAAATCTTGGACGCCATCAATATTGCAATGGATGATACCTCAGCTAGATTCTACTTGCTACATCTCCAAGTATTATAACATCCTACGTAATTTTTGGGGTTGCAGCCTATTTCCTCAATCTCCATTAAATATAAAAATTATACAACATCTCAATCATAGAAAGTATATACATAACTTTTGAATCTTATTTTTTTTATATGTAACCATTATGTCATCTTCTACTTCATCTAATCTAGTTGAGATATCATGTTCATCTCATGATTAGTCTCATGGTCTAACACTTGACTAAGGGATAATCTATGACTCTAACCTTACTCTCACTAAGATTTAACTTCTATCGATTTTTGGAAGTTCATCCTAAATCCTAGAATGATACTTCAAACCCCAATGACCATAGTCCTACTACATAATCTTACACAAACTCTCAACATCCAAACTCCATACCAAATTATCTTGATAACTCTCATACCTAAGTAATCTCACAAGGACTCAAATGCCACTATAAAGATCAAAATCCTTCATTGATGTTTAAGGTATTCTTCCAAAAACAACACTACCGTGTAACTTTTTCTAACTAAGTTTAATCAAGGTAAAGATCATAACTTTCAATGAAAATGGTTACATGATAACATGCAATTGATTCATTTGGATATTCTAAAAGTCCAATTGCACCCAATTGACTTTGATATATCAAGTCAATGTCGCCCCTAGATTTAAAGGTTCTCACCAACCGAAATCAATCAAATTCTTATCAAATGAATGAAAGTCAAGATAGTCATATGAAGCAATAAGACCTTTGATTTCCACTAAACAAAAGAATTGTTGTTCTCATCATCAACTCTTTTACATCAAAAACTATCAAATCTTGTCCTCTAACTTAACCATAAAATTTACTAAACATAGTCATGACTAAGCTTAACTTGATGTTTAAACTTAGTTATAGATAAAATCAAACTTTATGTATAATCACACTTTATTCTTTAGATAAAATCCTAGGTCTTACAAATTCTTCACTACCATCCTTGCCACTTTGAACTTTTTCCCTTATTCCAAAAATTATCATGAATATTCTCGTTAATCACAATTCTGGATGGAGATCAAAATATCAATCAATCATGTGACTATGTTTACAATGATTTTGATCCAACAAGATCCATTCTTTCAACTTGAAGTAAATCCCTATGGTGATGTGACTCACCACATGTTCAACAAATCATTCCAATATTGTCTTGACAATAATGACAATAGCCTTGATCCGGATGGTTGAGACTGTTCACATATCTATCATAACCACTCAATTGTAGATTGCTTACGTGGAGGAGTCGATGAAGATGGTGATTTTTTGTTGAACACAATAGTCATCATTTTCTTCTTGCATGTTGAGCTCAATATGCTCAATAAGACAAAACATAACTGCAAAAATAGGTGATGTATATTGTAATAAGCTAGTTTAACTCATTCTAATTTTAAGCACTCAAATATTCTTCCCAATCTTTTGATAGAACTTTTGCAAGCCTCTTAGCTTGTGAACTCTCACCCCTTGTTATTTTATCCTCAACCAAAAAAAAACCCCAAAAATAGTTAAAGGTTGGAACTTTTGAACTCTTTACAACTCAAACAGCCTAAACTATATCATCTTTGACATGTAGAAAAGGTAAACTTGCCCCACGAAATACTAATAAAAATGTAGTTTGGAAATCAATATTGTCTAAAACTCAATTTTTCCAAGATTTTTATGACAATATTCATGATAATTGTCCATCTGGAAAGTTTTCCCACGTTGAAATTGTCTCTTCTATGCCATAAACAAACTAAATACATAGTGTGCATATCCATTATAAATTGCACCATGAATCAAACTCTATGATAAAGTCATCAAGCTCAATGGTGCCCACTTTATCATAATATTATCTAAGTATCCTTTGCCCACAAAAATGGGACACACTCCAAGATATAATCAAGCTCAATTCCGTCACTTTTCAACACCAAATCAAATATTTTATGAATCTCAATGATCAAGGTTGGTAACACATACCACTCTGGATGCATCCATTGTTAACTCTAGTAATCTCTCCTTTGTTGTACACATACATATTGCATCACAATACATAGATTGTCATACACTAACACAAGTGTAGCACAATAATCTTTTCTACTTTCAAAACGTCCACAAGGACACTCCGTTCATAACCATAGCATAAAAGAGAGATTACAATCGAGCAAAATCCACTTTGTGTTTCAAAGACTCCAGGTTTTTGCACTAGCTACTATCCACCATATCCACACTCTCAAAGGCTCAAAATCAAAAATTGCCCTCCAAGGAGACCTAATTCAAACTCTACCCCTTGAGCCTTAGGACTCCTAATGGCGTTGTCGGCCCTAACGGCATTTTAGTACGAATGACGCTAATTGGACAATCGGCTTAACAGTTGCATTTGCTCCTGTATATGCGTACTTACCTAACTAGAGATATCGCTACATAAGTCGAGACAACTATAGTGCACATACATATTGCATCACAACATACATCGTTGTCATATCAAACATCACAATACATAGATCGTCATACACCAACACAAGTGTGCCACAATCACCCCCCTAACTGACGGTTAGGTCCCTCTAACACCATATAGCCATCTAGTCCATAACATGATATGCCCTTTGTGGGGCTAAGATCAGGAGCCGGGTGCTATAATGTCCCATTGTTAGTCGTCTGTATGCAATCCATACCATATAACGGTCAAACCTGTTTGCCTGCTAATCACATCAAGGACATCTCCACCACCCACTAGGCACCGCATTGAGAGGAGGTGTCAAACATGACATATGCCATCCTTTTGATCAAGAATAACAAAAGGACATACTGGCTGCTCCACCAATTGATACACATAACATACATCTCAAGCATGTCGGCATAATTGTCAGGCTTGGATCCATAGTATCATCAATGTTTGGAAGTTGACATGATGCTCAATTACGCACATGATCCTTCCAAATCATACCATCAAGACCCTCTCATACCAAAACTCCATAAGGTAAAACCTCATGTACTCGTAGAATCATGTGATCAGTCATAACATCCAATGTGGTTGGTGCACTCTGATGCAAGTCAACGTAATCACCAACATGAAATCTGCGAATTGAAGGTTGATATCCACCTCCTCGGATGGTAGCATAACGCAAAGTATCTCTATGTTGAGCAATAGTCAGGTTTTCAAATGCCATGGGTATTAAATTACGGAAGACTAATGCCCTTTGAGAACACTATCTAACCCAAACATAAGGGTTATCCAAATCCAAAACTTCAGTTGACTCTCGACAAATAGCTGCATTTAAGTCTGGGTCTTTATCATATAATAAAAAACACGATGAAAATGACGCTAGAGATGCTTGCCGGCTAAATCGATGATAACCCATGACCAACCATGGTAGCTGGATGTCCTAGTCTCCCACATGACCTTTCTCCAAGCCAAACTTTCTTAGTCTTCTCTTCACCATCTGAACAACTCTCTCTACTAGACCATTAGCCTCGAGATGATCTCTTGAGGTGGTACGATGATTGATCCCTTATTCCCTCACTTGACTTGTCAGGCAATGCCACCAACTCAATCCACTTGGAGAAATGCTCCACCATGACAAACACAAATTAATGGTGTCATATAGTCAATGGCAGAGGTGATGCAAAATCCAAGCTCCAACGATTACCAAGTCCCATAATCGAAAGAGGATGTAATTGTGGTATAGGGACATTGAATGATGCTCGAACACGATCACATACCATAAATCTAGCAAAAAACTATTACACCTCAGTTTGCATACCTCTCCACCAATAGTGACTTTGAAGTAAACTATATGTCCCCTTCACTTCAAAATGATCTAACTCCTCATGAGCATGTCTGATCAATTGTGCTATCTAAGATGGAAGTGCTAGAACATGAATGCTTCCATCTCCTCATACTTGAGGAATATGTCTAACTTCTCATCTGAATAGTCAAGCTCTCTGTAAAACTCAATCCTGTTTCTTTGCACTCAAAGTGCCATCGAGCCCCGGTTACATCAACTTGACTTGTACATGGATTTTGACTTAATCCATCTGTATCACGGTTCACCACTCTAGATCTATGAACAACCATGAAATCATACCTCTGTAGGATAAGAGCCCATCATGCAAGCTTGTATGATTCCATCAACCATTTTAATGGTTGATGATCAGTGTTGAGAGTGAAGGAGATTTCAAACAAATAACATATGAAATGTGCCACCACCCATGCTTTGGCAATAGTGCTAAATCCTTGCACATATTGACAATAAAAGTTTGCAAGTCCAAGGAAGTCTCGCACCCTACTCACATCTAAGGGTTGTGGAATACACAAGATTGCCTCCACCTTGGTTTGCTAAGCTTCCAATCCTCCTTGGAATGACCCAAGTACTCTACTTGATCCTGAAAGAACTTGCAATTTCCAGGATGCTCTTGAGGAACTTGCACTTGAGGCCATGAACAATTAGTCGCTCAAATACCTCATGCAAATATATCTTATGCTCCATTCCTGTAGCACTATACACTAGAATATCATTGATGTAGGCTCGGACACAATCAAGTCCAGCTAAAATCCTATCAATAACTCTTTGGAACTCAGCTAGTGCATTCTTCAACCCAAATGGTAAGAACTTCCACTAATACAACATATTCTTGCCATGTGAATCAATTGCCCAAAAGGTTGTTTTGGCCTTATCCTTGTCTCGAATCCGCAACTGATGATATTCTATTTGTAAATCCAATGTACTGATAATTTCTGCATGCCCAACCGCATCAAAGATCTCCTTATGTGTAGGTATAGCATATCGATTAGATTTTGTCTGTCGATTGATAGATTGCTAGTCATCACACATGCGTCTATTTGTATAATTACCATGTATATCCTTCTTGATTGGCATCACCACAACAGAGTCATACTCTCCATATGATATACAGCCTCAAGAAGATCTTGACACCTACATTGGATCAGATCTTTCTCCATATTGTTGTATCGATAGGGACGACGGAAGATTGATGCATCAATTGTCAAGTCAATCCATATACTAGGTCCCTTCAAACAGCCTAAATACTTTATAATAAAGCAGAACATTTTCTGAAACTCCTCAGAAACCTCCACACTATATGTCTTTCTTCTCCTGTCACTTTGGGACCAATCTCAATATCCAAATCTCCTCTCCATCGACACTAGAGATAGAAGACGTAATATCTGGTTGCTAAATGAAAACCTCTTGAGAAGAAAGCTTTTCCTGGTCTCTTATACCATGCTCCACTATCTCAGTGTGAACAACTCTTGCTGCTCCAACTATAACCTCTTGTGTTGTATCACAAAGATCTATAGTGGTAATCATCGATTGTTCCATGCAAAAAACTCTAACCATACTCAAAGAAGAGTATATTTCTCCTTCTCTAACATCCCCATAAGACCAAGGATGACATATTGGGCACTTCTCACCTCCAGCATCTTGATAGGCAAAGAGCTTACCAACGGTCTTGCAATCACACATGTGGACGGCATGCGTCTCTGCTCAGCCAATCCGAGGCTCACAATCCATATTAAATAGTTCAAGTCCATAACATGACCCAACACCAGACGTTGTGATGCCTCTAACAATATAGGTACTATTGTAGGACCAGTACAAAATCCCATAGCTCTCTCTCTATCTCTCTCTTTCTTTAGCATTGGGTTCCACCAGCCACTGCAAGCGAGAATCCCATACAAGTCCATGTCCTCCCACTCTGAAGGCATGGAAAACTCATGCAAGTCTTGTAGCTTGTCATGTGGTAGTCTCTCCTCAACCATGCGAAGAACTCCAGAATAAGGTTAAAGGTTGGGATCTCTAAACTCTTCCCAACTCGACTAGCTCCAACCGTATCATCAAGGCCAAGTACAAATGATGAATTCACACCACCGAACAATGTATCCAAAGTAACAGAAATGTAGTTTGGAGATCATTATTGTTTCCAAAACGCAATCTCCTCATGGTGTTTGCGCCGAAACTCATGATAATCATCCATCGCTGGACCCTCCAAATGCTAAAATAATCCCTTCCAAGCCATAAACGGACTAAACAATGTAGAGTTGCGCATCAACTGTAAATCACACCATGAGTCAAACTCATGTATGAAGTCATCCAACTCAATAGTTTCAAAGTAACAAAAATGTAGTTTGGAGACCATTATTGTCTCCAGAACTCAATCTCCTCATGGTGTTCGCGTCGGAACTCATGATAATCATCCATCGGTGGACCCTCCAAACGCTAGAATAATCCCTTCCAAGCCATAAATAGATTAAACAATGTAGAGTTGCGCATTAGCTTTAAATCACACCATGAGTCAAACTCATGTATGAAGACATCCAACTCAATAATGCCAACTGTACCCGAATATTGTTTGGAACCCTTGGTGGCCCCATAGATATCGTCCATGTCCCACAACAATGGTATGGGTACACATTTCAAGATATCACCAAGCTCAACTCTATCACTCTATGAAACCAAATCAGAGTCTTCTATGAACCTCAAAGGCCAAGGTTGGTATCGCGCTCTACTACAGATGCACCCAATGCTAACCCGAGTAGTCACTCCACCGAAATCTCAAGAGAACTATAATGTGACACCAATATATCACCTCCGCAACCGTACAAAAACAGGTCCCCAACAAGAAGGTACCTGAGGCACCATAAGATGCTAACACAAGGGCAATCTGAAACCTGCCATCACCATAGACACTCACCTAGTCTACATGGCCACAAGTCATGTCTCACTAGGAAGAAACATGGATAGTCTAACTGATCCACAAATCCAACCTCACTATCGAAGGCACACATGAGCACTAACACTCCAAACAACAAAGCACCAACACATACAAACATGATGCACAAACCAGAAGTATAGTTGGAGGTATATCAATCACAAAAAACATAAATAACAATACTTCATCTCAACAATATTCATCAAAGGGGTCAAACCAAAGCAATCCAGACTAACATAGCCTCAAAAGGGCATTAAAAAACACAAAAAAACTCAGTTTTGGAGGTCTTTTAT
This sequence comes from Marchantia paleacea, assembly GCA_014180765.2. Lineage (NCBI taxonomy): Eukaryota > Viridiplantae > Streptophyta > Marchantiopsida > Marchantiales > Marchantiaceae > Marchantia > Marchantia paleacea. Next base: position 925,873 of record MUAA02000019.1, on the reverse strand, counting down.
CTTACACAATTTTTTTTCTTTGCAAACAAACACTGTTTGAAACTTCTACGAGACTCTGAAAATATTCAACTCCAATTTCAATCCCCTAAACGTCAAAATTTTGCAATTCTAACAATATCAATCTTGTATTTGATATCTTTACTCCCTCGCGAGAAACTTCACATCTTCTATCACCCCACCAAATTTCAGATCAAACGGACACTATATGATAATCTGAAAGCCTGCTATTCCTATTTTTTACCCGAAAACTTTGAAACATCAAATCTTGGACTTCGATCACTTCTGTCTGAAATCTTTTTTGGCCAATCTCAATTTATAGGCCTAAGATAACTATAAGCATCAATCCACTTCATCAATTTATAGGGCCAGAATGTTGAAAAGGCTCCAAGAGATATTATCTTGGACCTTATCTGATATTAAGTGCAGTTAGGGTGGCAAGGATATGGGAGTAATCTAGAACATCACTTTGCTGACTAAAGAACTTATCTGCTCAAAATGGAGCCGACATAGGACATGGATAGAGGACAACATGATCCTTTAGATGTATCGATGCCCAATCCATTTATGATCAACATCCTGTGTCTTCATCGTGATCACTTTCGGACGTGGTTAGTATATCACTTTGGAGATAACTTTATGCAACAAGTGATAAACTCTCCAGACCCGATTATTCTTCCAATTGTTTCCTACAACGCGATTTGGGACCTAACAATATACGCTTTGATTTAGTTTGAGCGCTATGGATCTGAACTTACAAGTAGTGGTGGCTTTCAACACATGGGTTCCAATCTTTCACTATTGTTTACCAAAAACAAGTCATAGGGAGTTGATTGTTAGGAATTTTGGCGAGGAGCATTATTCTCAAGTTATAAACTCCCCGGTTCTATTTGTAGTTCCGTTCATACTTAGCCAGTTTTGAGTTGTCATTTTGACTCTTTATTAGTGGCAACTCATATTGTATATATGATGGTTGATTAGTGTGTTTAGGATAGTTGTAAAGCTCTAAGTTAATATGGAGTTAATTTGTCCATACAAGAGGTCAAAAATGACACTTTTTATTCCCATTGGTCTTGGAGTTTGGGCCAATGAAGGCACTTGGGTAAGTTCTTCGAGGTTTTGAGGAGTTTTGGAAATCTTCCAAGAGGAAATTCAAAGATTTGGAGAAAGGATCGGAGAGCTCACGGGAAGAGCTACGCATGGCTCAAGAAAGGATACAATTGAGCGGTTTGGTACTTAGATATGATGATTCAAAGATAGAGTGGAAAATTTAGACTTTGAGTGTATTTGGGGTGATTTTGAGAATCCTACGAAGGTTTTGAGAGATCTGATTCAACTGAGATATAGTTCACAACTCACGCTTGTGCTTGGATTGAAATTTTGACTCAATTGGATGGATTTTGAGTATAGAATGATAGGTTGAAGTTTGTGTACACAGTCAGAGTTGCAGGATTATACTGACTGTCATGAAGTTAGTACATCAATTATAGCTTTTGGTATCAAAAAGTTTCATCAATAAAACTTTCCACAGTTAAATTTTAGATGATAAGTGATATTCTCATGAAATTTAAAAGCAATTGGAGGCAAGGATTGAGATGTGTGATGGTTTTAGTACACACGGGTATGCATATTGCATTGTGATATAGTGTGTAACTCGACAATTATTCTAAGAGATTTAGAAAAGAAAAACATATAAAACTTCTCCAAGAGAACAAGAATATTGTAGAACAATTTTCTGTGAAGTAAAGCTGAGAGTTATTGATCCAATTATTGGATATCATAATCTTCTTCCGCTTAAGTTTTACCGGTTGTAATGAACTCGAATGTGGAGTGTTGAGGAGAAGAAGAAGAGATTGTCAACTCATACGAGATTCAGGAGGATTTTTCTACAGCCAAGCGCTTAGATGTTCTCATAGCAAAGCAATGTCCATGCAACACTGATCATAAACATAGCAAAATCCACTTCATGCTTCAACTCCATATTCATGCACTAGCTACTATCCACCATAGTCACACTCTCAAAGGCTCATCTTAAAAAACTGCCCTCCAAGGAACCCTAATTTATCTCTACCCCTGGAGCCCTAGGACTCATAAAGGCAATGTTGGCCCTAACGACAGTTCTCGTACGAACGGTACTACATGCACAATCAGCTCTAACTGCTGTATCTACTCCTCCATATGTGCATCTACCTAACTAGAGATGTCGCTACCTAAGTCGTGACATCTTTGAAACCTCCAGAGAACTTCATTATGGAATCACTATATCACCTTAGTAACTATATATGTAACAAATTTCAAACTAGAATAAAAAATCACAAAATAAGAAATCTAAGACATTCAAAGATGCTAAAACAAGAGCAACATGAACTTGTCATCACCATAGTCGCTCATCTAATCAACAAATTAGTGAGTACTATCCAACTAAAAAGATATATATATATAGTATGACTAGTCCGTAAATCTAGGCTCATTATCGTCAATACATAGGGGTACTAACACTCTAAAAAATAAATCATCAACACAAACAAACAAATATGGTGCACAAATATGAAACCAAAATGAAAGTATATCAATCACAACAAATATTATATTAAAAGTACTCCACCCTAAAAACATCAATCAAAGGGATCAAATCATCCCAACTAGTATTAACATAGCCTCAATAACAAAACTAAAACTTATTCTTAAAACCATTTTGCTCTCTAGATTGATAACATCATACAAGTATTCCATTTATATAAGATGTAAGCTTCAAAAAATCTTTTTCAATTCTTTACGTCTCACTTTTTTTTTGCAAACCAATACCATTTATAATTTTGGTAGTATTTTAAACACCTTAAATTTTAATTTTAGACCATTTCACAATTTTGGCACTGTTGGTCTTGTGTAATTGACATCTTCACTTTTTGCAAACTATTTACATCTTTTATGAATCTATTAGAATTAAGATCAAATGTACATTATATGATAATCCTATAACATTTTTTTAAAGTCATCTTAAATATCAACGTCACTACAAATATTAATCCATTTGGTCAATGTTTAATAGCGCTTCTAGTCTTCAAATTCTCAATTTGAAAATCAAACACCAAATTATTTTTTTTAATCAAGAACTTCAAAATGATCATATAAACTTCAACTTGCACTTGATGAATATTCAATAGTACATTCGACCTTCAAATTCTTAATTTGAAAATCAAGCACTAAATTTTCAAAAATAAAACTTCAAAATGATCACACAAACTTCATATTGCTTCCACTTTTGGATTGCCACCATCTTTGATTTTCACTACATTAGCACCATACACACTCAATAATAACTAGATGAAAGATATCATCGATCAAAACTCACTAAAACATTAGCAATTCAAGACTAATAGTTCTCACCACACAATCAAAATGGAATTTTTGAAGTATTTTTTCTAATTTCAAATTTTCCACAAGAATATTTTACTTATAACCCTACGTAAAAAGAATAATAGTTGAGTCAAACCCACTTTCATCTCCCAAGAATCTAATTTCTATTAATGTTCCATCATAGCCACATTTTCAAAGTCTGAATTTCAAAAATTATCTTTCTATGAGCCATAATTTAAACTCTGTCTCTTGAAACCTAAATCTCTCAAAGGCGATATTTGCCATATCAACACATGTTGTGCGAATAGCTCTAATTATATTTGCCCCTACTTATACTTGCATATCTAACTAGTGATACTGCTATATAATTATGATTAATCAAAACATAAAGGAAAAATTATGATCAAAACAAATTTCCCTTATGCTCCATAAACTTTTGTTTCCTAGATTAAACACTATCCATCATAGTCACACTCTTCAAGTCTCAATTTCAAAAATTAAAATGCATGGAGTCCTAACTCAAACTTTAGCCCAAGAAATCTAAGTCTTATGAAAATATTATTATATAAATGACATTAACTGTACTAAGACATCTAATTGATGAATAGCTCTTGAACATACACAACTTCCTAGGGTTTCCACCACATAAATCATGATTAATATAATGACATCCATAATTATTGATCTATTAAACATTGGAAACAATTCTAGTTGAATTGATGTACTAAATAATGAAAGGATCTAAAGACATTGAAAGGGTCTAATAGGTCAAACAAGTGAGGAAAATAGCAAAATGAGAAGTAGGCAATATTTTTACCCAAAAAAAAACAGAAAAGTGATCTAGAACAATGTGATGATGATTCAATAAGGATGAATAAATAACTAATATGTTAATAATATATAATAAAAGCTAGATATGGATACTAAAAGGTGAATGTTGAGCATGATCACAACTTCACAAGCTATTATCTTAGACATGACAATAGATTTAGATTTATTCTTATCTACTCTATACTCTTTGTCCCTCATATTGCATAATGACACAACATTTAACCACAATGATTATTTGCAAAATCTTTCATTCTTAGTGTCTTATAATAAGGATCTGAATGTCTAAAGTGACATGAAACAATAACATCTAATTCTCCTAAGTGAATGACATAGTATTTTCAACCATTTGTAGATCATAGAGATATGATTTCAATTCAAAATATGTGTTTTCCATGTGAAAAATAATATGTGTTTATGCTCTCATTCAAAGCGTTTTTTCTTTGATATATATACAAAAGTAATAGTTACATGCATTTCATCATTTTAGAATTCATAGCTTCATCAGAATAAAATCAAGGAATATATTATTGAAAAAATTGTTATTTATGTTGATACCACTTCTTTTCATTGTATTTGAACAGTCTTTTCTTTGGATTAGAAAATTCATTTCCAGTTTTTTCAACACATCATTTCTTGTGAAAAGTTGATTGTAAAAGTTTGAAATCCTTATCTTATCCGTATCCATATATTTCAAAAAAATTCTTGATAACAAAAGATATTATTCAACTACAATAAAGATAACTTGAAGTTAAAATAATTGCATAGTGTTCTTTGACCTAAAAATAAATATCCCTACTTTGAAAAATATCACAAAGCATTCAACACTTATTTTCTTAAATGATACTATTCAATGATTGTCTATCATACATGCAACAAATTTAAAATATTATTTATTTAATGAATTAAAATTAAAATTTTGAAACCTAAAAAATAGATAAATATGCATAATTATAAATAAATTAAATTATAAAAAATTAAAAAGTCAAATATAATTTAGTTTTTTTAATCAAAAAACTAAAAGATAACTCATCATGAGTTAGCAATAACATGTTTATAAATGTAATCTATGAAAAGATTATAAATTTTATAATGTGAAAGATCATACACAATAAGTGTACAAAAAATTATGAGCTTGATAATGGTAATATTTTAAAAAAACTTGATCATAAATGAAGATGCCAAATCAATACACAATATTTTAAAATTTGAATGGATTGAATATTTTAACTATATAAAAATCATAAAAATTTAATATCTTAATAAATCAATTTTTCATTAAAAACAATATATATATATATAAATAAATAATTAAATTCAAACAAATGAAACTTTTTTATTATATAGTTTGATATATTGAATAATTAAATTTTATGATTTTATAAAATATTATTTATTAATTTCATATATAATTTATAAAATTATATATTTAAAAATAAAAATTTAATATTATACTCAAATGAAAAAATTTCGTAAATATATATAAATTAAAAATAATGTATATTATAACAATAATTTTAATCAAAAAATGAAAAAAAAATTAATCTCTATAAAAATTATATGTATATTTTAAATTAATTAATTAATTAATTATTTTCTTTAAAAAATGAATAAAATTATATTATATTAATTTTTTATTTTTTTTATTTTTTATCTTTGAAAATAATACTTTATTAATTAAAAAAATTTATATAAATTATCAAATTTATTTTGTTGATGTGACTCCATATGTTTATTAAATGATCAAGATAGATGTGGTGATATGTTGACTTAGATTTTGGCTTACTATGTATGATTAAAATCAAGTACAAGGTGTGAAACATGTTGAGAATAATTTGATAGCTAGTAAATTTGATTAGTTGAAAAAAGTAAAAATAGTTTTAACTTTGTCATACACATACATATCGCATCACAACATACATATCGCATCACAACATACATCGCTGTCACATCAAACATCACAACACATAGATCGTCATACACCAACACAAGTGTACCACAATCAATCTTTTCTACTCTCAAAACGTCCACAAGGATACTCCACTCATAACCATAGCATAAAAGAGAGATTACAGTCAAGCCAAACCCACTTTGTGTTTCAAAGACTCCAGGTTCCCGCACTAGCTACTATCCATCATAGCCACACTCTCAAAGGCTCAACTTCGAAAACTGTCCTCCAAGGATCCCTAATTCAAACTCTACCCCTTGAGCCCTAAGACCCCTAACGGCGCTATCGGCCTGAACGGCAGTTCTAGTGCGAACGGCACTAACTGCACAACCAGTTCTAACTAAAGTATCTGCTCCTTCATACGTGCACCTACCTAACTAGAGATGCCACTACATAAGTTGTGACAGCTGTCGTGCACATACATATCGCATCACAACATACATCGCTGTCACATCAAACATCACAACACATAGATTGGCATACAATAACACAAGTGTACCACAATCGCCCCGCTAACTGGCGGTTAGATCCCTCTAACACCAGGTAGCAATCTAGTCCATAACATGATATGCCCTTCGTGGGGCTAAGATCAAGAGGCCGGGTGCTACAATGCCCCATCGTTAGTCGTCTATCTGCAATCCATATCATGTAACGGTCAGACCTGCTTGCCTGCTAAACGTATCGAGGACATCTCCACCGCCCACTAGGCACTGCATTGAGAGGAGGTGTCAAACATGATATATGCCATCCTCTCGGACAAGAATCACAAATCAACATACTAGCTAATCCACATAACATACATCCCAAGCCTACACGTACAACTGCCATGCTTGGATCCATAGTACCATCAATGTTTGGAAGGTGACATGGCGCACAATTACGCACATGATCCTTCCAAATCACACCATCACGACCCTCCAATACCAAAACTCCAAGAGATAAAACCTCTCGTACTCGTAGAATCGTTTGACTAGCCGTAACATCCAATGTGGTCGGTGTACACTGCTGCAAGTAAACGTAATCACCAATATGAAATCTGTGAATTAAAGGTTGATATCCACCTCCTCGGATGGTAGCATAACGCAAAGTATCTCTATGTTGAGCAATAGCTAGGTTCTCAAATGCCATGGGCATGACTCTACGGAAGAGTTATGCCCTTTGAAAACACACGCTAACCCAAACATCAGGGTTATCCAAGTCTAAGACTTCACATGACTCTCGATGGATAGCTGCAGGTAAGTCTGGATCTCTACCATATATTAAAAAGTACGGTGAGAATGACACTAGAGATGCTTGCCAGCTAAATCGATAACCCATGGCCAACCATGGAAGCTGGATGTCCCAATCTCCCAGATGACCTTTCTCCAAGCCAAACTTTCTCAGTCCTCTCTTCACTGTTGTCGCATAGACATTTCTTTGCTTTGAGAACGCATGAGTGCCGGCATGTAGAAGAACCCTCTTGAACCTTGTGTGATTTGACAATCTCTTCTTCTTCTCCTCAACACTCCACATTCGAGTTCATTACAATCGGTAAAACTTCAGCGGAATAACATTATGATATCTGATGATTGGACCAATAACTCTCACTTAAACTTCACAGAAAATTGCTCCACAATCCTTTAAATCTCTCGAAATATGTTTCTCTCTTCTAGATCTCTCTGAACAATTGTCGATTTACACACTATATCACAAGGTGATATGCAGACCCATGTGTACTAAAACCATCACACATCCCAACCCTTGACTCCAATTGCTCTCAAATTTCATGAGAAGGTCACTTATCATTTGACTTCAATTGTTAAAAGTTTTATTGACAAAACTTTCTGATATCAAAATATATGATCAATGTACTAACTTTGTGATAGTCAATGCAATCCTGCAACTCTGATTGTATACACAAACTTCAACCTATCACTCCGTACTCAAAACTCATCCAATTGAGTCGACATTTTGATCCAAACACAAGCTCGAGTCGTAAACTATATCTCAGTTGACTCAGATCTCTCAAAACCCTTGTAAAATTCTCAGAAACACCCCAAATACACTCAAATATCTAAATTTCTCTCTCTATCTTTGAATCATCATTTCATAATGAAAACCCTTCAAATCCATCCATTCTTGAGCCATGTTGGTGCTCGTCCCGTCAGCTCTCCAACCCTATCTTCAAATCTTTGAATGTCCCCCTAGAAGGTCTCCAAAACCTCGAAGAAGTTGCCCTAGTGCCCTCGTTGGCCAAAACTCCTAGACCAATGAGAATGGAGAGTGTTCTTTTGGCCTCTAGTGTGGCCAAATTAGCTCCATTTTAACTTAGAGATTTACAACTATCCTTAACACACTACTTAGACATCCTATACACAATATGAGTTGTCACTAATAAAAGTTAAAATGACAACTCAAAACCGGCTAAGTATACCCGAAAGTAATCACAATGAAGACACCGGATGTTGATCACAAATAGACTGAGCATCGGTACACTTGGAGGATCATGTTGTCCTCGATCTATGTCCTACATCAACTCCACTTCGATCAGATAAGCTCCTTAGTCAGCAAGGTGATGTGTCTAGATCTCTCCCATACACTTTCCACCCTAACTGCGCTTTATATCTTATAAGATCCAAGATATATCTCTTTAAGCCTTTTCAACATCCAAGTCCTACAAAGTTGATCCAACGGTGGGCTCTTAACAGCCTTACAAACCGTCGATTATCCTACCCTAAAGTATCGCCGTCATGACAACAGCTCTGAAGATGACACATATCATCATCTTTTCATGTAGCCGCGTCACAACATGACACTGTCTGAACAACTCTCTCTTCTAGACCATCAGCCTCTGGATGATCTCTTGAGGTGGTATGATGATCGATCACACAAATCCTGAAACTCGTCCAAAAACTCAGTACCCTGATCAGTCAACACTTCTGCTGGTGCACCAAATCGACTAATAACTGCAGCTTAGAATGCATATGTTGTTCTCTCACTTGACTTGTCGGGCACGGCCACCAACTCAATCCACTTGGAAAAATGCTCCATCATGACCAACACATATCGATGATGTCGTATAGTCAATGGCAAAGGTCATGTAAAATCCAAGCTCCAACAATAACCAAGTCCCGCTCGATCCCACTCCTTTGCACTCAAGATGCCCACCAAAGCACATGTACAAAGATACTCCAACACCAGCATGTCATCATGGATGTCTCGATTTACTATCAAACCGTCCTAAGTCTCAGCGTCAAAGGCTAACATATCTGCTCTCTAACCCAAGAGAGATATCATATAGCTCTCAAGCGCTAACATACTCAAAAAGGCAGATGCATGCCAACCCGACACCATCTCCTCATCAGTATCACCGTGCCTTCGAGCCCCGGTTTCATCAACTTGACTTGTACATGGATTTTGACTTAACCCATCTGCATCACCGTTCATCACCCCAGGTCTATGAACAACCGTGAAATCATACTCATGTAGGATAAGAGTCCATCGTGCAAGCTTTCTTATAAGCTTGTTTGATTCCATCAACCATTTCAATGGTTGATGATCAATGATGAGGGTGAAGGGATTTCCAAACAAATAACATCTAAAATGTGCCACCACCCAAACAACTACCAAACATTCTCCTTTGTAAGAACTATACTTCGACTCCGCTGCATTGTTGGAACGACTTGCATAAACCACTACAAACTCCTTCCCCTCATCATCATGTTGGGTAAGCACTGCTCCCAAACCCAACATACTCCAATCAGTATGTACTTGAAATGGACGACCTCTCATAGGTCTCCTCAAAATAGGGGCAGATGTCAACCTTCCCTTGAGCTCAACAAAAGCTCTCTCCTGTTCATCTCCCCAACTCCACTCTTGATCTAGCTTTGTCAGCTTTGTCAAGGCTTTGGCAATAGTGCTAAATCCTCGCACATATCGACGATAGAAGTTTACAAGTCCAAGGAAGGCTTGCATGCTACTCATATCTTAGGGTTGTGGAATACGCAAGATTGCCTCCACCTTTGTTTGCTGAACTCCCAATCCTCCTGGGTATATGGTATGACCCAAGTACTCTACCTGCTCTTGAAAGAACTTGCACTTTCCAGGATGCAACTTGAGACCATGAGCAATCAGTCGCTCAAATACCTCCTGCAAATGTATCCCTCACTGTAGCACTATACACTAGAATATCATCGATGTAGGCTCGGGCACAATCAAGTATGGCTAGGATCCTATCCATCCCTCTTTGAAACTCAGCAAGTGCAAATGGTAAGAACTTCCACTCATACAACACATCCTTGCCATGTGAATCAATTTCCCTAAAGGCTGTCTTGGCCTTATCCTCATCTCGAATCTGCAATTCATGATATCCGGCTCGTAAATCCAATGTACTGAAAAGCTTTGCATGCCCAAGTGCATCAAAGATCTCCTCAAGTGTAGGCATAGCATATCGATCAGATTTTATCTGTCGATTGATAGATTGGTAGTCACCACACATGCGTCTATTTGTATAATTGCCATGTATATCCTTCTTGACTGGCATCATCACAGTAGAGGCATACTCTCCATATGATATCTCCACTAATCCAGACTCAAGAAGGTCTTGACACCTACTTTGTATCGTATCTCTCTCCATATCATCAACAAGATCGATAGGGACGACGGAAGACTGGTGCATCTGTTGTCAAATCAATCCGTATATCATGTCCCTTCAAACAGCCTAAATCCTTCATACTGAAGGCAAAACAGTTTTTGAAACTTCTCAAAAACCTCCACACCATACGTGTTTCTTCTCCTGTCACTTTGGGACCAATCTCAATATCCCAAATCTCCTCTCCATCGGCACTAAAGATAGAAGTATCTAGTTGCTAAGTGACAACCTCTTGAGCAGAAAGCTTTTTTTGCTCTCTCATACCAGGCTCCACTATCTCAGTGTGAACAACTCATGCTATTGTAGTTGTAACCTCTTGTGATGTATCACAAAGGTCTAAAGTGGTAACCACCGCTTGCTCCGCGCAACGATAATCGAAGAAGACCCTACCTCTCCTTCTCTAACATCCCCATAAGACCAAGGATGAGATCTTGGGTACTTCTCGCCCCCAGCTTTTGCCTCCACCGTCTCGGTAGGCAAAGAACTTACTAATGGTCTTGCAGTCATACATGTGGATCGCATGCGTCTCTGCTCAGCCAATCCAAGGCTCACAATCCATGTCAAATAGTTGAGGTCCATAGCCTAACCCAACACCTGACATCGTGATGCCTCTGACAATGTAGATACTACTATAGTCTGTGTACAAAATCCCATAGCTCGCTCTCTCTCTCTTCAACGTTGGGTTCCATCAATCGCTGCAAGCGAGAATCCCATACAAGTCAAGGTCCTCCCTCTCTGTAAGCATAGGAAGCTAGGTAACTCAACAATGTGGGTAATGCCGCTCATGGCTGACCCACAAGGTTCACCACTGCCATGGATGACCTGTCAGCATAGACCACTACCTGGGAGTGTCTGCCCACATCCAAAATATTATCCATTGTGAGATGTGAGGGCCTCTCCACTCCGTCATATGCTCGCAATAAAACCTCCCTTGGAAGAAGGTTTGTCCACCATAGACGTGGACGATGTGCACAAGATCCTACTCTCGCTGCATCCAGCAATACCGCTGGTCCAATCCATGACTGCATGTGATGTGCACTCATCATCACCCGTGAACGTGGATCACCCAACAAGGGAACATTCTCCAAAATGTATGCCAGAGAATAGGTTTGATGTGACTGGAGAGAACGTAACACATGTAACATCTCCCAAAACATGCCAGAACGTGAATCTTGTAGCCCATGAGCATTACCAACACGTGTGTGTTCTTGATATGGCCATCCAGCAATAACCAAATGTATGGTGTCATGCCAAGCAAGGTCTTGCACCCCCAATAACAAAATATCTTACGGCAAGGCCTGCTGATATGCTTGAACTGCCAACACCGGTAGAAGATCTGGGTATCTCCGCACTAATTGTGCCATATGGCATAATGAGACACGCCTTGCAATCTCATCTCGCTCCACATACAAGTATCGATGTACTCGTATGCCAGCCTGCAAAATAGCAGTCACACCTGTGCTAATCCCTCCAAACATATCCAACACACATATACCCTCCTCTTGATACTGCCAAGCAATAAGCGTTGTATCTAAAGGTAACAACATAATGAAAGTGGGAATAACTTCCTTCGTCTCCTCCCTCTCCGGAGCAAACTCTAAGCCTAATGTGTGAGCTGATTAGCCATTTGTTGTAGCTGCATACATGAAGTATCTAGTGTTCCATCCAACGTGGATGACACTACTCCACTAAGACTTGGCATGATAGCCACATCCTCTGGACCATGACTATCATGAGCATCCATGTTACCCTCCAATAAATCACAAGGCCAAATAACACCATTACTGAAGGCTGCAACCTACGCCAAACCTCCACTTGGTGAAGGCGTAGAACCGGTAATGAATCGTACAAGTAATCGACTCACGCGGCCCTCGCCAGATTGCCAACCTGGCCGACAAGAGGCTGTCTCCTCCCAATAATCAATGATAAATCCCAACGGGTATAACACTGCCGCACCCACCAATACATCATAAGACTCTGCAAGTGTAACCACAGCACATGCTCGCGTTGTAGAGCTATCTGTGATATGATCCGGTTGCACTTGCACAGTCAACTCCACCCAGGTGATGTATGGTGTCGGTGCATCACTAGAACCTCCAAGAGATGTTTGAATCTGGAATGAACATCTCCACACATCGGTCTTTCGCAAACCAAGACCAAGTAGTGCATCCTTATCCAACATTAGGGGTTGTGCACTAGAATCCAACAACATGCGTTGAGGTCGATAAACCTTTTCTGAAGGTCCGATCAAACAAAAGATACCACTTTTGTTATCCAACATCACCGCACTTGGTGACACCCTGGTACGCTCGTATGTCGGCTTCGCTGATAACTCCATCATTCGAGCGGCATCAGCTTGCCAAGTTTCACTAGTAACTGTCCTAATACTAGTGCTCACACTACGAGATGCGACCAACACATCCTCTTTGCTTTCACAAAGTGTGGCTACCAATCGTAGTACATGGGATGATGACACCCCCAACGCCAATAAATCCTTGGCTGAGAAAACAAGAGAATGAACAAGAGTCTTTGCCGTCCCCAACATTGCGCTGGATGCTACCTCAGACGATGTTGATGGTTGGTCCCTACTTTCTCCATCTCCAAGTACATCCACATTGGCTTGCATCCTCATCTCTCCAGTAGATTGTCTAGGAGCCATGGATGAGGTGTTCAATGCCTCTAACAATGTGAAAGACTGAGGAAGTCTAACCTGTCGGCTAGCCTCGCCTCTTTGTGGATCCAACTCCACGGACGCTCCTCTAGACTCAGAAGTATGTGTTGCACTACGAGTCATAGCAACAGCACATGGTTGTGCCGCTGCGCACATTTACTCCACAACATCTCCATCATATAATGTAGATGCACTAGCTTCATAATCTGATCTTTGTTGGGCTATAGCCATACTTGCTATCTTCTGCTCCAACTGCTCCAGTCGAGATGCCATGTTCACCTCATGACTAGCCTCATGGGCTAACACTTGAGTAGGGACTGGTCCTCTACCACCACCCCTACCACCACCCGTGCCACCTTCAACTCCTCGTCCTCTTCTAAAAACTGCCATGGCAACTCTTGTTGATCTTAATTTTGGATGGAGTTCAAAATATCGATCCATCATGTGACCATGTCTATGACAATGCTCACATGATTTTGATCTGTAAGACCCAGGGTTGTACATATAGGATAAAATGAAAGTATATCTAAATTGTGCCTAAGTTTATCTTAGTCATGACTATGTTTAGCTAGTTATGGTTAAGTTGGAGGAAAATATAGAGTAACTTTTGGTGTGGTAGATGAGAACTACTATTTTGTTGTTTAGTATGAGTCAAGGAATAGATTCCATCACATGGGTATCTTGACTTCCCTTGACTTGGACTAGTTTTCATTGGTTGGACTTGGTGAAGACCCTTAAATCTAGGGGCGAGATTGACTTGGTACACTAGAAGTCAATTAGGGAGTAGTTGGGCTTCTAGAAGATCCAAGTGGACCAATTGCATGTTGCCATGTACCCTTTTCATTGGGGTTTGTGATCTCTACCTCGTTTAAACTTGGTAAGAGGAAGTTACATGGTGATTACTTGTAGTTACTAGGGTAAGATTCTAAGTAGTATAAATAGAGAGGTTGAGAAGCACCTCTCAAGTAGTTTTTTTTCAATGGAAGTTAGTTTTGGGAGAAGATAGTGTGGTGATCTTAGTTTTGGGGAGCTTGGTTCTTGGAGATGTCATGTTCGAGTGGAACCTTGATTCAATGAAGACTTTGATTACCAAAGTATCCCTTTCCTTTTGAGTGATATCTTACTCTTGGTGATAATGTGCATAATAGAGCTTGGACTTTGAGAGTTTGTGTAAGAAGGAGCAATAGGATCATGGGCAAAGGGTGGGACTAAGTCCTTCTAGATTCATGATGAGCTTCCAAAAAGCCATCGGAGGTAAACCTGAGTGAGAGTCAGCCCGGAGATCACATTTTTGGTTCCGTTGCGGGACCTCGGTCTAGAAGGAGAAGAGATGTTCGAATCCAGTTTATTGCCCGTGAGAGCGCAACGATGAGAACTCATATGGAGAGGACTGTGGGGGAAGAGCGAACCGAGATCATGATGCATAGTAATGTACCATTTGTGTATCCGGTAGTGTTATATGATAGCCTGGAAGTTATTTTGTACATTTTGTTTACTTAAGTGTTGTTTGGGATGAGGCGAGAGTGCTATAGTATGCATTTTGGGAGGAAAACTTTATTTTCCAAAGTTTTTCCGATAATTTTATTGATTTTAGATTAGTAGATGGGATACGTTTTGCACTTGAAATAACAGTCATATCATGTCTAGATCAAAAGTTATGATGTTTAGAATTTGCTAGGGTCTTGACGGGTTTTGAAAGATAGCTCTCGGGAAAAAGTGTACAGAGCTTATCAATTCGTGCAAGAATTGAATCAGGATTTGAAACTTTGCACGATTGTATATCAGGAGCTAAGCTACATGTGGGTTCAAATTTCGTTGAGAGATCATTTTTATAGAGAAAGTTATGATACCTGAAGTATAGGGGGGTATAAAAGTGAGCAAAACTGCTTTACTTTTCAGATTTACTTTTTCCTTGTTTATGGTCATTCCGAGAGAGTGAGTGCATGAGTGTTTTGCATAGTGAGGATGACTTGACACTCATTGGAAAATGGGAGATCAACCTCTTTGGAAGATCCGGCTATCTAAGATACCTCAAGGGCTGGGCGTGATTGTTTCAGCGGATTCGAACACGAGGGAGTTCGAGTGGAGTTTGAAGAGAGGACACTAAAAAGTTCCCGAGAGCGAAACGTGAGAGTTGCTTCTATTGTGGAGAGGAGGGACATAAGCTTGTGAG
The DNA here is from genome assembly GCA_014180765.2 of Marchantia paleacea. Lineage (NCBI taxonomy): Eukaryota > Viridiplantae > Streptophyta > Marchantiopsida > Marchantiales > Marchantiaceae > Marchantia > Marchantia paleacea. The sequence goes on along the minus strand of MUAA02000019.1, from coordinate 910,269 downwards.
TTGTCCTTTGATGACCAAAGATCAGAGGTTGAGAGAGAGACGAAATGTGGGAGAGCTAAACCTTCATCTGGGACCATCATCTCCCCATGAATCCAAGAGTGGAAACTATTGTGAAAATTGTGGAGTGACCGGACTTCCCTTAGGACACGAGTGTAGTGGCGTGAAAGCTCTGTTGGAGTCACTAGTGGAGGGCTTTGAAGATAAATTGAGTGCGATACCGAAAAGTTGAAATCTCCGGGTGGCTCAAGTTCTAACTGAAGATGGAGATCATTTTCAGAATGATCGAGAAGATGTCGATGAGGGTAAGGCTCATAGTGTGTTTAGGAGAGGAGAGAGCCATGGCAATCTTGGACCAACCAATTCCGTTCATTTTGCCATTGATGAATTACTCTAGAATGGAGCTAGTTTTGTTTGTGTTGTATTAGGGAGTCCCGTATAAATTTCCAACAACAACGACAAAAGGAGTTGGAAATGGGGAAGCTTCCGGTGTTCTATGGGAGAGAGAAAGAAGATGTAGAATCTTTTGTGAGAGACTTCAAGAGGGCATGCATAGGAAACAATGAGAGAAGGAAACCGAATGGGCTATCCTTTTGCCCGACTTCTTGGAGGATTCTGCATTGAAGTGGTACAATGAGTACAAGAAGGAGCATGTGGAGGAAGACACTTGGGAGAGTTTGACGGAGAATCTTGTTGAAAACTTTCTTCGGATGAAAGTTACGAGAAGTGATGTGTGAAGTCACCTTTTGAAGCAAGGAGAGAGTGAGAAGGTGAGATCATACGTAGAGAGAACGGAGAAGCCGGAGTCACGCTTTTCGTGTGGTATTGAGAAAGAGTGGAGACAAGGTCGAGCCAAACCATGGTGGGGATTGTGGCGATGTTGACAAAGAACTTCATTGGAGGTTTGAAGCCTCGGATTCGAAGCAAGGTGAGATATGAAAAGCCCTCTTCTAAGGTTGAGGCTATTCGCATTGCTATTCGAATGGAGGAGAGCCTAGAAGACGATGATTCTAGCTTGGTGGCTAGAGAAGCATCACCACCGTTGTGGTTAGAATGGCAACTCCCTCTCTTTTGTTGTTGCGCCCAAAGAGTAAATTCTCCAGTGGTAGACTTGCACCATGAGTTGAAATCTATCACGAAAAACACTCGCCGATCTCAAGATTAACGTAGTACAACTATGGGAGAGGAGGAATCGGGAATGTAGGGGAGGATCTAGAGGGTATGGGAATTATCCTCCAAAAGGAAATCCACCACAAGGGAACTTCACGGTTTCATGCTTTAGTTGTGGAGGCCCTCATTTCCAAATCTAAATTGTCCTAATCCTCGACAACATGATGGAGTTAGACACAACAATTCTACTCCAAGTCCAAGTCAATCGAAGGATAAGGAGTAAGCGTCTATTGATGTGTTTCCTCATCAATGCACGTTTGAGAAGGAGAGAGCTCTATAAGTTCCGGAGTTGATATTCTTGCACACGAGAAGAAGAGAGCAAGATTTGTAGAGGAGTCCATCTCAATGGAAGATCAACCAAGCCGGAGCACTCGATCCACTGGTGTGAGTCAACCGAGAGCACCGAGAAAGAAGTTGGGAATGGATGATTTCTCCATTTCATCTACCCAAACTCAAATACGACGTGGTGGAGGATGTGGGGAATAAAAAAGCAAATATAACTGTTGGCCAATTGATTGCTCTAAATCCTACGATAAAAAAGGAGTTGAGGGGAGGCCTAAGTCCAAAAAAAGGACCAAGAAGCGGCGATCCAAGGGGAAAGCTTCCATGGCGAATGTTGGAGTAGGAGTGGTGGATGCCGCTGCCTCGGAGGTATGCACTCGGGCTTCAAGATTGAAGTGCGCATTAATGGACGTGATGTTTCGGATGTACTAGTGGATGGTGGATCTGCGGTGAATGCCATGTCGAACGTTTGTTGAAGAAGTTGGGGATGAAGCTTTCAAGACCTTCCAACATCATTGTTGGGATGGCCAACAAGCAAAAGGTGGACCCATTGGAGTGGTGGACAAGGTGGTGGTAAGTGTGATGGGAGTTCAAACCTTGTTGTCCTTTCAAGTGCTTGAGGAGGCTAGCTACGACTTGTTGTTAGGAAGACCTTGGTTGAGGGTCGTGAGGACAACTGATCGGTGGCATAAGGGTTACATTCGTATAGGGGCCGAAAAACCATCGAGTGAAGGTCCCTCTCACAAGTGGCGGAGGAGGCGGTCTCGGGACTCGGATAGACCTCATTTGATTACTCGTAGTCCGAGAGTGAAGAAAGTGGTAGTTTTTTCGGAGGTTGACACCAACATGTCGAATCGATGAGGAGACATCATCCGAAGATACCTCGGACGATGATGTTCAAGTTCAAGTTCTTCTTTGCAATGGATTTACTTCCTAGGCCGGGGGGTGGTGAAAGATCCCGACAAGATGAAGATGAGTGAAGATGAGATAACTCGACGGCTCTCCACTCTCAAGTTTGGTCCCAAGGTTACTATGGAGGAGAAGTCAAGGTTCTTGGATATATTTCGAAAATATATCCATGTCTTTGCCTTTAGCTACAAGGATTTGAAGGAAGTAACCTTAGAAACTCATCGCATTGAGTTAGAGGAGAAGGCTCGTCCCAAGCGTCGGAAGCAACATCGGATAAATCCACCAACGGTGTGGTGGTCAAGGAGGAGATCGACAAGCTAAAGGATGCGGGTTTCATCTATGAGGTAGAGAATTCTGAATGGGTTTCTCCTATTGTGATAGTCAAGAAGAAGAATGGTAAGCTACGTGTATGCGTAGATTACAAGAAGTTGAATCTTTGTCACAAAGAAGGATTACTATCCTTTACCTTTCATAGATGAGATTCTAGAGGAGGTGGCAGGTCATGAGTGGTATAGTTTTGGAGATGGTTATAGTGGTTATAACCAAATTCAAATTGCTCCCGAAGATCAGCTCAAAACCACTTTTACCACGCCATGGGGAACTTTTGCCTTTAGGGTAATGCCCTTTGGTCTATGTAATGCTCCAAAGAACTTTTCAGAGGTTCATGAACAAGGTGTTTGAACCTTTTATTGGGAAATTTGTGCGAGATTTCATAGATGATTTTTTGTGTATACGGGGAAGAAGGAGGATCATTTTGATCATTTGATCAAAATTCTACAACGGTTGGAGAAAGCCAAGGCCTCGCTCAATCCAGAAAAAATGCATTTTTGGATGTGAGGAAGGTTTGTTGTTAGGGCACATCATCTCCAAAGATGGTATAGCGGTGGATCCGGAAAAGGTGAAACGCATCCTCGACTTACCTTTTCGGTGACGTTGACCAAGTTGAGGCAGTTCCTTGGAATGGTGGGATACTATCGACGGTTCATCTTTTTCCTTCTCCAACAAAGCTTATGCCTTGACGGTTTACATGAAGAAGGGGACGGATTACGATTTAATCCTCAAAGATGGAGAGGCAAAATTGCATGGCGTTCGAACTTCTTAAGAAGGCGTTGGTAACGGCTCTATTTTAGCCAAACCAAATTGGGGTAAACCTTTCATTCTCTACACGGATGCATCAAACATTGCTATAGGATGCACTCTAAGCCGGTTAGATGAAGATAGCCATGATCATCCAATTGCTTATGCTAGTAGACGATGGTGCGGTGAGAGAAATTATTCGGTGTGACTGAAAGGGAGGCTTTTAGTTGTGATCTTCTCACTCAAGAAGTTTCGACACTATCTATTGGGAGGGAAGTTTACTATCGTTCTTGACCACAAGGCTTTGAAGTACATTTTCAACAAGCCTAATCTTTGAGGGTAGGATAGCCGGATGGAAGTTGTTCTTGGCGGAGTTTGATTACATCATTGAGGATCGAATTTGGTAAGAAACATGCCAATGCCGATTTGATGTCTCGAAGCATACGATGAGGAAGGAGATCAACCAAAGGATGATACATTTTCAGATGAGGATTTGTTGATGATGGACACCATAACAAAGGTACCGGCCGAATACAAGGGGATATGGGATTTCATCTCGGAGGAGAGTTTCCCCAAGGCATGCATTCACGGGAGAGGAATGCATTGGTGAAGCGATGTGAACCTTATACCATCATAGAGGGCGTGTTGTTTCATCAAAGGAGCGGATGGACTACTCGGAAGGGTTGTTGGAAGGGAGAGTCAATTCAACTTATGAAGGAGTTTCATGAAGGCTCGGTATGTGGAGGACACTTTGCGGGAAAGGTAATCGCATTTAAGATCCTAGATGCGCTATCATTGGAAGGGCATTTTCAAAGATTGTGTGGAATTTTGCAAGAGTTGTGATGTGTGTCAAGCTTTTGCTAAAAGTCCATGAAAACCCCTCCTTTGACATCGGTTCCTATTTTAGGTCCTTTTGAAAAGTGGGGAATAGATTTTGTAGGACCCTTGAATCTTACTCCTCGGGGTAACAAGTTCATTGTGGTAGCTACAGTTATCTAACCAAGTGGGTAGAAGCTAGACCTCTAAAATCTACTAGTGAGGAAGAAGTGGGTAGATTTCTATATGAGAGAGGATAATAACTAGATTCGGATGCCCTCTAGAAATTGTATCGATAGAGGTGGTGAGTTTGTTGGAAGCATTATACAAGCCATGCTAGGTCATTTCTCCATCAAGGCACGGGTGACTACTTCCTACAAACCAAATGCTAATGGGTTGGCGGAAATAACCAACTATACGCTTTGCATGATGTTGGCCAAGGATGCAGACATGGACGGGGAGCAAGCAAAATTGGGACAAGAGGCTGCATGCTATCTTGTGGGAGTATCGGACGACTTGGAAGACATCAACGTGGTACTCACCTTTCCGTATGGTATATGGTGTCGAGTCAAAAAGCTTCCAATTCAATTTGATTTGACGACCTTCTTAACTATCCAACGGAAGTTAAAGAGGAAGAATGGAGTAAAGCTATCAAATCAAGATGTCAACAACCGTTGGAGCCGGAGGAGGCTCGAACAATATGGTGCGTGTGGAGCGGGCTCAACAATTGCGAAGAAGTATCATGATAATCGATTTGGGACGAAGAAGATGAAGATTTTCAAAGAAGGTGATTGGGTAATGCTTTTACGACTCCATTAGATATAAGAGAGCAAGAAAGAAATTTCTTCCAAAGTACTTTGGTCCTTTCATAGTTCACAAGGTGTGGGAAACTTTACATACGATTTGAAGGAGTTGGGAGGGCGACATTTTGACCGGGTGAATCACGACAAGTTGAAGCCGTTTCATCCACGATCAGATTCTTTTCACTCCGGAACGGAGTGAAATCTTAGTCCAGGGTAAATGTAAGACCTGGGGTTGTACATATAGGATAAAATGAAAGTATATCTAAATTGTGCCTAAGTTTATCTTAGTCATGACTATGTTTAGCTAGTTATGGTTAAGTTGGAGGAAAATATAGAGTAACTTTTGGTGTGGTAGATGAGAACTACTATTTTGTTGTTTAGTATGAGTCAAGGAATAGATTCCATCACATGGGTATCTTGACTTCCCTTGACTTGGACTAGTTTTCATTGGTTGGACTTGGTGAAGACCCTTAAATCTAAATTAGAGATTGACTTGGTACACTAGAAGTCAATTAGGGAGTAGTTGGGCTTCTAGAAGATCCAAGTGGACCAATTGCATGTTGCCATGTACCCTTTTCATTGGGGTTTGTGATCTCTACCTCGTTTAAACTTGGTAAGAGGAAGTTACATGGTGATTACTTGTAGTTACTAGGGTAAGATTCTAAGTAGTATAAATAGAGAGGTTGAGAAGCACCTCTCAAGTAGTTTTTTTTCAATGGAAGTTAGTTTTGGGAGAAGATAGTGTGGTGATCTTAGTTTTGGGGAGCTTGGTTCTTGGAGATGTCATGTTCGGAGTGGAACCTTGATTCAATGAAGACTTTGATTACCAAAGTATCCCTTTCCTTTTGAGTGATATCTTACTCTTGGTGATAATGTGCATAATAGAGCTTGGACTTTGAGAGTTTGTGTAAGAGTGAGCAATAGGATCATGGGCAAAGGGTGGGACTAAGTCCTTCTAGATTCATGATGAGCTTCCAAAAAGCCATCGGAGGTAAACCTGAGTGAGAGTCAGCCCGGAGGTCACAGATCCAACAGGATCCATCCTTCGATCTTGAAGGCAATCCTTCTTGTGATGAGGTCCACCACATGTCCAACACACCATCCCAACAACTGATTGTTGACTTGAAAAGGATGGCAATGGTCTAGATGCAGCACCTTCACCATTCTGTCCAGATGGTCGAGACTGTCCCACATGTCTACCATAACCACTTCGGGTTTGTGTTATAGACTGGTAACATGAAGAAGTTGATGAAGATGGTGAATCCTTGCTGAACCCAACAGTCACCACCCTCTCTTCTTGCATGTTGAGCTCAATATGCTCAGCAAGACAAAACACAATGGCCAACGTAGGTGATATCTCCTCTAGTAAGGTAGCATCTCTCACTCTATGTCTCAACTCCCTATCCAATATCCCATACCAATATTAGACAACTTGTGCCTCTGTCACCCCATGGGTAACAATGATCAACCGACGCATTCGAGTATACGCCTCTCGAAGACTCTCCCCAGTCTTCCGTTGAAACTCTTGCAAGCCTCGTAGCTTGTCAGTTCTCACCCCTTGGTAGTCTCTTCTCAACCGTGCGAAGAACTCTAGAGTAGAGTTAAAGGTTGGGACCTCTGAACTCTTCCCAACTCTACTAGCTCCAACCATATCATTAGTGTCAGGTACAGAGGATGAACTCGCACCTCCAAACATTGTACCCGAAGTAATAGAGATGTAGTTTGGAGACCAGTTTTGTCTCCAAAACTCTATCTCCTCAAGGTGTTCACACCGGAACTCATGATAATCATCCATCGGTGGACCCTCCAAATGCTTAAATAATCCCTTCCAAGTCATAAACAAACTGAACAACGTAGAGTTGCGCATCCGTTGTAAATCACACCATGAGTCAAACTCTTGGATAAAGCCATCCAACTCAATAGTGCCAATTGTATCCGAATATCATCTAGGACCCTTGGTGGCCCCATAGATATCGTCCATGTCCCACAACAACGGTGTGGGTACACACTCCAAGATATCACCAAGCTCAATTGCGTCACTCTTTGAAACCAAATCAGAGTCTTCTGTGAACCTCAAAGGCCAAGGTTGGTACCGTACTCCGCTACGGGTGCACCCAATGCTAACCCGAGCAGTCTCTCCTCCGGTTACTCTAGAGAACTCCACTGTGATACTAATGTATCACCTCCACAACCCTACAAAAATAGGTCCCCAACAAGAACAAGAAACCGCAACAGAAGGTACACGAGGCACCACAAGGCAAACCAACCCAACTTGGACTGATATAACCTCATAATGGCATTTAAAAACACAAAAACTCGATTCTGGAGGTCTTCTGCTCTCCAAATCGATAAACTGACATTGGTAATCTAACTGTGTAGAGCGTTGACTTAAACCAGCATTTTATAATTTGCTACCTAACGCAAATTATTTTTTTGCAAACAAACACCGTTTGAAACTTGTGCGGGACTCTGAAAATCTTCAATTTTGATTTCAGACCCCTTAATCTCAAAATTTCACAATTCTGACACCGTCGGCCTTAGGCCTGATGTCTCAACCCCCGCGCGACAAACTTTACATCTTCTATCACCCCACCAAATTTCAAATCAAATGGACACTATATGATAATCTCATAGCATGCTGCTCCTATTTTTGACCCGAAAACTTTCGAAATATCAAATCTTGGACTTCGAGCACTTTTGTCCAAAATATTTATCGGCCAATCTCAAATTAATGCTCCAAGACCACTATAAGCATCGACCCACTTCGTCAATTTTCAGCAGCGCTTCCCGCTCTCCAAAATTCTTGATTCGGATTTACACTAAAACAAAAAATTTAGAAATTTGAAATCGATAAAATCAGCTTCCAATCGACTCTACTTCTACATCACCACCACGGCTGCACTCCATCAACGCCTTGCACACTCAATAGCCAACAGATCGAAGCTACCATCGATCCAAACTCGCCAAAATACCTTCAGCGCTCCAAGAACTCACAGTTCTCACCACATAATCCAATTTCAGTTTTCGAAGTAATCTATTCTACTCTCAAAACGTCCACAAGGGCACTCCGCTCATAACCATAGCATAAAAGAGAGATGAGTCAAGCCAAACCCACTTTGTACTTCAAAGACTCCATGTTCCCGCACTAGCTACTATCTACCATATCCACACTCTCAAAGGCTCAACTTCAAAAACTGCCTTCCATGGAGACCTAATTCGAACTCTACCCCTCGAGCCCTATGACCCCTATTGGAGCTGTCGGTTCTAACGACAGTTCCAGTGCGAACGGCTCTAACTGTTGTATCTGCTACTGCATATGTGCACCTAACTAACTAGAGATGCCACTACATAAGTCGTGACAACTTTGAGCTTGAATTCAAATGGCTAAACCATAAATCTTAATGGACATTATCTATAAGCAAAAAAAATTTGGTTGGTTGGAATAATACATATCAAAGTAAGTATCACATAAATTTAATATAGATTTGATAGTCATAATGCAAACTTATGATTATGGTATGATTGAGAGGTGAGAATTTTCATTCTCTAATTTCAAATTTACAGCTTTATTCTTTAAATTAAGAAAGACATATCTGTTTCTATCGTTAGGACTCCAAGGAGCCTACTTTGACCACCTACATGTATGAAAGATGCCAACAGAAGGGTCGTAGAAGAGGAAAGACTAGAAATAGCCAGTGAGTTGTGATTGAGTGAGTCAGTCAGAACCAGGTGATAATCGACGAGATCCATGTCCAGGAAAAAGTGAGTTACACTCTCCTCCCATCCATCCCTTTCGGCCCTGCATCGAACCAAATGTCTGGAGGTGCTTTTGTTGACTATGATGGCTATTGTTCAATGATAATCAAGTTATAGCCCCAGGGTCCATTTGAGGCTAACTTCATCTGCATCTGCGCCAAGAGTCCAACGACCGGATGCGAAGGAGAGAATTTTGAAAAAAGTGTGACACGAGGGCTTTGAAAATATGTGGTACAGTATTTCGGTAATGCACTGCGCCAAGAGTCCACATGAAACAGGATTAAGTGAAGTAGTGGAATTTTTACGCGTGGATGACAGAAGATAACCGGGGGAAAACAAATTCTCCGTAGATTTCTAGATTCATCTAAATTTCTAAAGTTGCCAATGTGACGAGACTTAATGAGAACGAACCAACTGAGAAGGATTGGAAGCAAGTGGAAGAAGAGAGAATAATCATCTCCGACAGCGTCTACGTCCCCGAACGTTTTTAGGGTACTGTGTGTAAATGCTGTAGGCCGAAGCAGCGAAAAAATAGTCCGGTCAAGGAAGCCATATTTACGAGATGCTGCTACTGGACACGTAAGGAGTGGAGTGTTGATCATGTAAACGGCGGAAATATAGCATCGCCATGAGAGCGAATGAGCCGGTGTTGCAAATATGGCAAAAGGTAGGAACCGGAAACCAGTGGGAAGCATGTACTTGTTGATCTGTACGAAGATATGTTATAGAATTCAGGGGCGAGTGATTGGACCTGGTTTGCTGTTCACTGGTCCATGTTTCAGTTTGGCCAGACTCTGCAGATATTGTACCACAACCGGGAGCATCTTTCAGAACATGTGAGCTTCGGGTTTGGTGGTGGCCTGCGAATTTAGAAGCTCAAATACAACTGCACTGTGGAAGTGCTCATCGACTGTAGGAGACAACATACGAACAAATTTACAAGTTGACTTTCATGACCTCACTCACTAGCGTGTGCATTCCTCCATCCGCGGGATCAGCAATGCCAACCCAAATAAATCAATCCATCTCTTTTGGAACCTCATATCCAATAGTCACTTCCTTCAAAACATAGCTCATTAAAACACCACTGTTTTTATTTTATTGTAAAAGGACACGGTGGCCCTTGAGATTTATGATAATAATCGCGAACTTCACAATCCCGGAAAAAAATACTACGGATCTTCTCCGTAGACAATACCGCCCACCTTATTTGAAGGTAAGCTCACCATTCACCGTAGTTGAGGAATTAACCTCAGGTTTCTGGTGGAGATCATGCGGGGGTTTCTATGGCTATGAATACAAGAAAACATATTTTCTCTTCACGACTAAACCTTCAATCCGTACCTACTTGAATTAAAAGCTAAACTTGCTCTTTTTCAACCGAAACTGAAACTTTCCTGTTCTCCAATTGGCGGGGAGAAAAGTATCTGCACTTAGTTTCGGGATATTGTAACCTATAAACCAAGTTACGCTGGAAGTATCTAACCATCTGATACTACCGGTACTATAACTTGAAAAATATTTAATTTCTCCTAGCATACCTAGGTTGTACCCGTTATGCCATCTCGTTCTTGTTACCGTACCGTCGTTTAGTCAAGTGGTCGCTCAGGTGATCTGTAGGCTCCTCTTGCAAACTGAGGTCCACTCTCCAATGATTTTAAAAGCTCCTCTCCTCCTGAATTTCTCTTCATGCCTTGTTCCCTCCTTTACTCGCCTCGCCTCCTATGAGAATTATTTTTAGAGAATGGAGTAAAATAACAAAATGTATGGGAACCCCTGGTATGGGGTTCTGTCGTTGCCAACTCCTTTGCACCTTGAGGCTGTTCCTCCTTTCGTTTTCATATTGTCCACGAAGTGCTTTTAGTGCTCCATAAGATTGTTGTGTTCAATGGCTATACTTCCTCCCGTCCTTCTATTGGACCCTACCAAAGCATGAACTACAATACTGGTGCTCTACGTGACTCTTTGGTGAACCTTTGATTGGAGGACTGTTGATTGGCTCTCTTCCTCTAGCAATGGAACCTCCTCCTCTTGAGATTCCTCCATTTGTGAAACATGATCTTCTAGCACATGTGACTTAACTTCTTTTAGCCCTTCCACCTCCATTTATGCAGGGTCAACTCTTTATTACTCTAGCTATGGAGTTATATGGAGCTATGGACACCTACTTTGACATGTTTGTGAGGAGTGCACAAGAGCTTACCATACTAGGCTGCATAGGGTATCACTCTCTTTAGGTTACTGTATAGCCTATTTTAGATAACGTGTTTCCATTGCTCTACAGAGAGCACTAGCTGGTGCAATCCATATGAGAGCAATCACGTTAAGTGATGCTTCTTCGGATGCTCTGTTATTTGTAGACCGTTTGACCTAGATAGTTCGGATATCTTGATGTATGACATATTTCCCAGTGTGATACTATTGGGGCCTAGCCCCATGTTACCGGTTTGGTTCCATCCTTGTACGTTATCATGTTGTGACGCGGCTACTATGAGAAGATGATGACATGTGTCATCTTCAGAGTTGTTGTCATGACGGTGATACTTTAGGTTAGGATAATCGACGGCCGTAAGGTCAAGTTAAGAGTCCACCGTTGGATCAACTTTGTAGGGTTAGGATGTTGAAAAGGCTCCAAAAGATATTATCTTGGACCTTATCAGATATAAAGCGCAGTCAGGATGGAAAGGATATGGGAGAGATCTAGACACATCACTTTGCTGACTAAGGAGCTTATCTGATCGAAGTGGAGCCGACGTATGACATGGATAGAGGACCACATGATACTCCAGATGTACCGATGCCCAATCCATTTGTGATCAACATCCGGTGTCTTCATGGTGATCACTTTCAGGCGTGGTTAGTGTATCATTTTGAAGATAACTTTCTGCAACAAGTGATAAACTCTCCAGACCTGATTTTTCTTCCAGTCGTTTCCTACGGTGCGATTTGGGGACGAACAAAGATAATGCTTTTGATTTAGTTTGGGCGCTATGGATCTGAACTTACCAGTAGTGGTGGCTTTCAACACGTGGGTTCCAATCCATCACTATTGTTTATCGAAAATAAGCCATATGGAGTTGATTGTTAGGAATTTTGGCGAGGAGTATTATTCTCAAGTCATAAACTCCCCGGTTCCGTTTGTAGTTCCGTTCATACTTAGCCGATTTCGAGTTGTCATTTTGACTCTTTATTAGTGGCAACTCATATTGTGTATAGGATGGCTAAGTAATGTGTTTAGGATAGTTAATTTAAAGCTAATTTGGCCACACTAGAGGTCAAATTAACACTCTTCATTCTCATTGGTCTTGGAGTTTGGACCAATGAGGGCACTTGGGCAACTTCTTTGAGGTTTTGAGGAGTTTTGGAGACCTTCCAGGGAGATATTTGAAGATTGGAAGACAAGGTTGGAGAGCTGACGAGACGAGCTACGACATGGGCTCAAGAATGGATGGATTTAAGGATTTGTCACTCTAAAATGGTGATTCAAAGATAGAGTAAGAAATTTAGACCTTTGAGTGTATTTGGGATGTTTTTGAAAATATTACGAGGGTTTTGGGAGATTTGAGTCAACAAGATATAGTTTACGACTCGTGCTTACGTTTGGATGAAATTTCGACTCAATTAGACGAGTTTTGAAAACGGAGTGATAGCTTGAAGTTTGTGTATACAGTCAGAGTTGCAGGATTGCACTAACTGTCACGAAGTTAGTACAGAGATCATATCTTTTGATATCAAAAAATTCTGTCAATAAAACTTTGCACAGTTTAAGTTCTTATGATAAATGACCTTCTCATGAAATCTAGGAGCAATTGGAGTCAAGGATTGGGATGTGTGATGGGTTTTGTACACAAGGATTTGCATATCGCCTTGTGATATAGTGTAAAAATATCTGAAACTATTGTGAGAGATTGAAAGGGTTGTTGTAGGAGCGTAGTTCTTAGGATAAGTAGGATTTTTTTTTGTTTTTATGAATAAAGAGTTATATTCGGGTTCTCTTGAAGGTATTCGTCCGAATATATGTTTGTTAGCTAGGAATACCATTAGGGAGTTCACACGAGTGAATTGCGAGGGAATTTAAGCGCGCGTTTGGACGGCGGGTTGAGGAATTGTCGAGAGAAAGTCGATGCCAAGAATTTGCCGAGCGGCCGGAGCAAGGAAAGCTAGCTGCAATATCGAAGCGTCGAACCGGAGGAGTTCCAACAGGAAGAAGTGCGACGATGGGGAGAATTCGACCGCTCATTCTCATGGCGGATTGGACTCCAGCGGAGTTGCTGAGGTTGAAGAACCTCGGTAGAGCGTTTCTGTCATGGCAATGGGCCTATGTGTGCCCGGAGCTGTGCGATGAAGTCCGAAGAGCAAAGCAGCTGGCAGCAATTGGAAGCAGAGCGTAGCCGGAGAAGTGGGATGCAAAGTGTGGGCGAAGGCTTTTAGGGGCGCAACCACGAAGAGGATAAAGGCGGAGTCGATTGGGAGGGATCGGCAATGCATACGGCGTTCACTTTCGACGAGCGGAAGTGGTTCAACCCTAGGGAGAGGAAGGGGATGAATGGCTACAAGCTCGATTTAATCAAAGATGTCTTCAGGAGGAAGGTGGCACTCACACCGAATCGGTATTCTCACCGCAATGACCACGTACGTGAGTATGCATAAGGTGAGGATCGTGGAAGGGTTCATCGGAGGAACTATCCGAGTGAACTGGGAAGAGATCTTTGTGAGAAATATGCATGCCATGGTGACAAAGCTAAGGGAAGATGATAAGAGTGTAGTCTATCTCTCGTCTTTCTTAGTACACCTGTACGCAAAGATGGAGTGGCTGACGCCTAAGGAGAGGCAGCTATATCGGTTGGAGAGTGGGTTGTCGGACTTGGATGCAAATATCGACAGCGCTAGCAGTGGGTCGACGAGGAGTCTAGGCACAAGTGCGCCTCTTGAGCCGAAGAGAAGGGAAGAGGTGAGACCGGCGGTGCAGAGCAAGCCTGATTCGGACTCGGACCTTGAGGTGATTGGGACATCGAGGAAGAGGAAGAGAATAGTGGAAGACAGTCCCCTTGCCACTCTAGCTGTTCAAAAAGATGTAGGCAAGAAGAAGATGGAAGAAGTAGGACCGGCCAAATCCTCTCGACCGAAGATGATGGCAGTAAAGCAGGGGCCGAAAGCCTCGAAGGAGATTACAGAACCCATGGCATCGGTACTACAAATTGCCGCAGGTTGGAGGTTGTGGTGGTCCCAGTATTGCTGGAGTTGAACGAGATGGGGCCGATGTATATGTCAGGATGGGACCCTCAAGCAGACGGGTATATAGAATTGATTCAAATGATGAACCATCTGGCGTTGGGGAAGGAAGATTAGTCCATCACAGTGAAGGAGTTGACAGAGAATGTGGACAAGCTGTCCAAAGAGAAAGTTGAGATGGAGAAGAAGGTTGAAGAGGCGAAGAAGGCCTACAAAGAGATCTGTCGTATTCGGGGTGCGGAGATCCATTTTATGGAGAAGGAGAATGCTCATCTTCGGGAGACAGTGCAGGACCTAAAACGAAGATTGATTCAGGTGGATGTGGAGGCACCTGCGAAGCTGGAGAACCTTGCTAACAGATGTGCGCAACATCTATTCACACGGTGTGATCGTGTTGAGACGCAGCGGTTAGAGCAATTGGTGGTAGCGATGGAAAATCCTGGAGACTCGAAGGATCGGAGGAAGGAGATGTACAAGGCATTGGGTCGGGATTTCCGGGAAGCCATGGCTCTTCATTGACAGGAGATTGCTGCAGATGTACCAGAGATGCGATTAGGGAATCGACGCATTCACGCAAGCAAATGGGAAGTGCGATCGAGCGGCTTAGATCAGAGTAGAAGACTTAGGAGAGAGCGATCCGTGTAGAAGACGGTTAGCTTGGCAGTTAGGAGTAGCAGTTAGAACATTCATTGTAAATAGTCGTAGGAAATAAAGTGGTGGATCTTTTCATCTTTGCAAGTGTCCAAGCTGTTGGATTGCAAATTGTAGTCATGGTAGAACGAGCACTTTCGAAGTTTGGTGGTCATAGTGACATTGTGACGACCAAGCGTGTATCCGTGAAGTTACCCGGGTATTCGGCCCACGAGCCGAGCCTTATGCAGCAGCATCAGAAGTACTCTAGAGAGTGTTTCGCCGAGACGCAAACTTGTACTGAGAGAGATCCCCATCCCGAAGTAAAGCAAATTGCTGAATTGTATTTGATGTGTCTATGAAATTGGTGATGTGATGGGTTTGTGAAGGAATTAATGTTGAATTGATTACCTTTTTTGTGCATGCTCTTCGGACTTCGCAGTCTAGAGTTAGAAAGAGGTCTAAATGCTTATTTCCCTTCTTCGCTAGTGTGGTTTGATCCCTCATTCCCTTGGGATCGAATCAATCTATACGAATTCGGACTGAATAGTGCCTACCGTGCTATTATGGTTGTGGAGAAATGTTTTGTAAAGTTTAGGCGAGAGTTATTGGTCGAATCATTGGATATCATAATCTTCTTCCGCTAAAGTTTTACCGGTTTGTAATGAACTTGAATGTGGAGTGCTGAGGAGAAGAAGAAGAAATTGTCAACTCACACGAGGTTCTAGAAGGTTCCTCCACAACCAGACGCTCAGGCATTCTCAGAGCAAAGAAATGTCCATGCGACAACGCTTTGATGGGGTCTTCTCATCCCTTTTGTTATTATACTTTCTCCCTTATTCCACCTCCATTTTAGTATGCTAATCATTTTGTGTGTCTTTTGAAGCATGTGTATGGTCTTGAATTTAGAGTGCCTCACTTTAGTTGTTTCTCCTACCGCTTCTTGTCCATGATGAATACGCGTCCCTACGATGATGTGAACTTTCTTCTTGTCGAACACTAATCGATTTCTTTCGTGCCAAATATTTTTGAGGATATTGGTCACCCCAAATTGATACGCAAACCTCTTTCCCCTCTATGTCGACGCGAGCAATAAGAGTAACGAAGTTGGCTTGAACTGAGTCTGCTCTAACCCTGTTGCTAAGTAACTCCACACCTCCACTTTTCTTTCACATACCTGCATTGGAATAAAACGTTACCCACTGATTCTTCTACCACGCCACATCTACAATAGTCGGTTTGACTTGACTAAATTAGCAAGATCTGGTCAGTGCTTTCTTCCATCTTTTCTTGGATATTGTCTCTCCCCATCTAGAATTTAATTTTAACTCCACCTTCTTCTCTTTCTTGATAATCCTCTTCCATTGTTGAGTCGAGAGGGTCCACGCTCTTAAATCCTTTTTTCTCCTTGACGAGATCCACTCCATCTCCTCTATTCCAGATTCACGTTCCAGATTTTGGTTTGTAAGAATAGTCCTGACCCATTTGACAATTTCTTCTCTACTAGCAATCACTCTCTCTCCTAGAGGCTATTGTGTATGGGCCCATCCTTGCAATTCTTCCACAATTCATTTTTTACATCAGGGACACATTTATCTCAAGGTTACTCCCAACTCACTTGGTATCCACTTCTCCTTGGTAGCTAGCTTGATAGCCGCTTCTGTGTTTAATGACTCAAGGAGCACGTTATTGTGCTCTAAACTTTCCTTTTACCTCCCTCCACACTTCTATTAAGACTTTCAAGTTCCTTGATCCCTTCAAGTTTCGACCTTGTATGTTAATAGAATTTCTTGTGTTGTTCTCCTAGGTTGAGTTGCCGCTTTCGATCTGAACTTTATCATAAACTCTAATGCAACTCCTATCCATTCCTCCTCCTCCCCCCGAATTAATTTTGTTACTTGTTTCATCATTGTGTTCAGCGCATCGAACTAGAGGATTATTATGCCTCCATCTACTTTGGAGTTTCTCATGGAGTCCCAATAAACTAGTGGAACACTTAGGTTACCTCCGCTTCCCTTTGCTTCCAATAAACCTTTGTATTATTTGATCTAACCTCAGTTCTTTTTGCTCATGAACATGCATGAAAGAACATAAGTGGAAATAGATTGCAGTATGTGCTTCGCCACTATTACTCTTCTACCAAAGTACAAACTGTGGTACATCTAGTATCTAAGGTGTAGTATGTGCTTTGCCACTATTACTCTTCCACCAAACCACAAAGTGTGGTACATCAAATATCTAAGTTTTCTTCTCACCTTCTCTAATTTAAACGTCATTTCATCTCCTTGAGTTATCCACCACCTAATGGACTAACCCAAGTACCAACTTATTCCTTTCTTTTTATCTATTCAACATCCGGTCTCTAGCATCCATAAAGCTACTTTATCCATGTCCATTGGAATAATCCTCCTCTTACGTAGGTTTAGACGCGCCCATGCAATCCTTTCAAACATTTTCATCATTTATTGTATGTTTTCGAAGTTCGTCTTGGTTGCTTTCAATTACATTTGTATCATCAACAAGAAGTTGATGTAGGAGTGTGTTTCCCAAATTTTACCAATATCTTCTATCTCTTGTGTAACTTTCCAATCTAGGATGTCCATTAATAGAAATGATGAGATTGCAAAAGAGCAATGGTGACAATGGACACCCTTGACTGAACTGTGATCCATTTTTATCTCCTCCGTGAACCCAAACAGAAGTAAAACTTTTGATCTCCCATCTTCCACTAGTCCCTCAACCAGTTGGATGAAGGACCACCGCCTCCATTATCTACCATAGGAAGAGATGGTCCACGATCATATGCCTTCTCGAGGTCAAGTTGTAGAAATATAATCTCTTCCCTTTCCTCTCCACCTTATATTACGCCATCTTAAACGCTAGGAGATTATCTGTAATATCTCATCCTTTAACAAAACCTTTTTGCCTCCTACCTACGATCGTGGGTAGTTCTGATCCCAATCTGTTGGCTCATATTTTTGCCACCATCTTGTACGTGTAAATCAGCATGTAGATCAGTCTCCAGTTCCGTAAACTGCTTCTCTCCTTCCTTTGGATTTAATTTAATAATTCCGATCAATTGCCAAGTAGTCTTCCCTATTTTCTAGTAGTTTTTCACCATCCTATACACATCCTCTACCCCATTTGTCCCAACGCAACAAAAACCTCTGTTGTTAAACCATCATCTCTAGGACACTTTTCTAGTTTAAAGCCTTTGAGCAACTGAAGAACCTCCTCTGTATTTGGCTCCCACATCAGTTTCGCATTTTAGTCATCATTCAACTTCATCAAGTTACTCAACGCATGTAATCTCAATTCCTGCTCCTTTTTTATTTGGGAATCTGCTTTGAATAGGTACAAATAGAAGGTATAGATCCCCTTCAAAAATATCTTAGTAAGATATTAAACATTTTTCCTCATTTGTGACCAACATTTGAATACTGCAACACTTAAGATAGTGACTTCGTAATGGCTTTTAAAGATGAGATGTATTATCAAGGCCTTACTTGCTTTATGTACCCTAGTACTAGAAAAAATCCAAATCCAATCTATATCACATGACCAACATGTGTAGGTTACATTTTCCTTATCTTATCATAACCAATTTATTAAAAATATCTAACAACTTATCTAATCCATCAATGCATAGTAGCCATCTAGTCATGTATCCATACAAGGGAAAGTTGACCTTTCACTTTTTGGGTTATGCACATCATTAATTTGTTGCTGAATGATTTAGTTACAAATCTAAGATTTTGGTTAATTGTAATTAGTTTAGTCAAACTAATTATAATTAACCAAAATTGGTTACAAATAGCAACCTTTGCAATTTTAGATTTATATAGCGAAAAGAAATAATTGGAGGAGTCATTTTCTCCCTAACACATTTTTTATTATTATGTTTCCTCTAGATTCTACCTTCCCCTTCGTCCAATGCAATAATATCTCTATCTTCCTTGCATCCTCTTGATTCGGGTTATTTGCCATTCATTCCCTTTCTTTCTCGAGCTCCACTTTTTCTAAGCTTTTGATTTGTCTGTTTTGTTTATTTTGGAAGTCCCTTGCCTTTAGAACTCTCCTCGCTCCTCTCCCTTTCAAGTCCAAAGTCATTCTCATGTCAACGCTACGTCCTTCTACGTTTCTCCACACAATTTTTGTCTCTTCCAAAGTCTTTCTCTTCTTTCAAGAGGTTAGGATCGACTTTAAAATAGGAAGCAAACATCCCCTCCTGGAGGGCAATTTTCAAAATCATCAAGCTTATTAGGTAATGATCAAAATCCCCATGTGATGCATCATGTAGCATTTCATGTGCTTCACCATCCCATTATGCACTCTAAGAGATATAAATCCGATCTAATCTAGATTAATCGAGTCTCATCTCCACTAGCTTCTATTTAGTAAACTTAGAACATCTTGACACCGTTGAATTTAACCACATATCAACCAGATTGAATTTACTGGCAAACTCTTCCCACTATCATTTTTCTTGTCTAGTTTGTAGTGTTGTTATACCTGAATAGTCCTCCAATCCTGTGATGGAGTTCCAATCTCCCACATATCCATTTTTCTCGTGGTAATATTTTGGTGTACCATTTTTAAAAGTCTTGTTTTTTGCTTGTTATGTGTGGGCGATGCACATACAAGATTACTACGATACCAAAGGTGAATCAGCATGTAACCACATTGTTGACCCATCCCCTTTTGCTCAGCTTCTTATTATTTTCTAATTATTGGCCAAGATTATGACAGCTCCCACCCTTCTAAAACTAACCTTCCCCTCCCTAAAATTTGACTAAGTTTAAAGATCGCCCTTTGATCTTTAACTTTCATCTCTTGTACTACAATGATATATGCTTCCGGCCTCGTGAATCTTTTGAAATTTTTCTATTCTCTAAACCTTGCATGTTGTAACTAGTAAAACCTCTGAATGATCGTTCATGTTCAGGAACACCTTATTTCTGGAAATTTATGGCCTATTGCATCGAGATCTATTTCTATTCTTACTCCATCCGTGTTCTCCAAATCCATCGAGTTATTTCCATCCCCTTCATGTTGGTGTTTTTGGGCCAGTGAGTGTCTCATCTTATCCCGAGTTGTGTCCATGTGATTATCTATCGATATCATATCAATTCCTGGACCAACCTCATGATCAAACTTTAGTAGAGCATCAAACCGTTTTACTGAGTTTAGTATCCCTCACTGTGTATTCACATTAGTTGCCGATTGAGCCACATTACTATCTGTGTTCCCTCTGTCATTGTCTCCATCCCTACTGTTTCCTGCATCCGTACCTTTGGGGCTCTCTTGAGCTTGCGAGTTTTAGATCTTCTTCCATCAAGTCTTCATCACTTAATAGCGTTGGAAACTTATTAGAGAGCCTCACCGATTTTAATGGTGACTCCAGGACTCCTTGTGACTTTGGCACTTTCTAATCTTTCTCCGCTATTTCACATTTTGCTCTCCCTTCATTTGATTGGTTACCATTTTGTCGTTGCTTAGGAAGTTGTTGCATCCATACGTTTTCTGTGGGATCCTTCTCAACTCTTTTCTAGCTACCGTTGCAAATGTATGGGCCTTTGCTACTCTCATTGCCTTTGCGTCCTTTTGTTTCTACACAACCACACCATCCAACAAGGTTTTTTTTCAAGTCCGTCCTGGTGGGGTCGAAAGTTGGTTTCCATAGGATGGCATCATGTTCCAATGTACAATGGCGTCACCTTTATGACATACTCCCTTTGTTCTTGAGTCTCTGTCGTGCATATTTTGCACCATCTGACCGTGATGATGGATTCAACTCTGACCTTGTACTTCCTTCTTAGTACAAAATCCACCCATTCTTTTACTACTTCATGAGATGGAAAAAAATCTCCCATATACAATATAAAGGAGTTTGATTTCGGCACCTCTTGGGTTTCTGCACGTTCACATGGAATTTTGCAGTCACCTCTCCTTCCTTCCTTGGGTTCCTCTCCTTCAGCATGTTGAATGTAATCAACAGGTCGTCCATTGTCTCTGGCCATAGTCAACTAGTTACTACTCCGCTGCTTTAACCTTAGCTGCGTTGAACCTAGCCCAATTTCTCCTCATGCTCTCTTTCGACTTGATGGCATCAATCATCTGTTTTTGTTTTTGTTCCCTTCTAACACGCTGTGAATCGTTGCAAGCCAAATTTGCTCACCAAGTACAGCTAAATCTGCCATTGTTTCGTTATTTAGCACTTTTTCCCCTAGACCGGGGGTCATTATGGGGAATATACAATGCTCAATCTTCTTTTTAGCAAGTCTACCCCATCTCTATTTGATTTCTTGGAACCTCAGCTGAAATCAAATTTTGCACTAACTCTCTCTTTCTGTATTTTCCTCGCTCGACTTCCATTGCTCCGCCTAGTTTGACCGAATCCTAGTTCCTCCTTGATTTCGCAAGCAAATTCGAGGGGGGTGCTCGAATACCAAGAGGTTCACCCAGTTTCCATGCCGCAGGCCGCCATAGCCTGGGAGTCGACATTTTTCTAAAGTTTGGCCTACACTAATGGCGTTTCACGGACGCTAGCCGACAAACTTTTCTCTCTCCACCCAGCCCCCTCTTGTAGCACCGAACATCTCTCTTTGTAAAAGTTGTAAGTGTATGGTTCCGCATTAAAACACCACTGTATGATGTGGATGGGCGATAAACATGGTGGGGTAATATCTGCTCGACGGTAGTAGTGGTTGTGCTAGAGGCACCCGAACACAACATATCTTTCAATAAGCTTAGTTTGGTCGTGAAGTTCATCGTCCCGTTGTACTGTTTCGTCCACTCTTGTCAATCACGACGAGCTCAAAAAGGCAATGGGTGAGGTGTTTACGTCAGTGCCCCCATCGGTTTTGGAACTCACGTCGTCGTCTTTGAAATGAGGACGTATGTGGCTGACTGTGTAAGTCGATGTGAGGAAGCTTCGGTGGATCGATTTTGGTGGGCGGATTCTTGCATAATTTGTACTCATTGTGAGACTAAGATGACCTGTTTCAGCGATTTCAGCTTCTGGAAAGTGCAGAGAGGGTTTGCTGTAAACGCCGGGCAGTGGGCAACCCTCGTTCAAGGTTTTCGGCCGAACTTCGGCCTCCCTTGTTGTTGAATGGTGGCTCGCTTTTTCTCTTCGTGGGCGATCTCGATCTCGCTCACACCCGCCTCGAGTCTCGACTGCCATATCTAATTTGGAGATGCCTTAACACAAACAAGTTGATCAGGTTTGACTGCATAACTGGTGATAGCATGATCGGATTTGGAGGGTGCGGAGTTGATACCAAAACGTAGAGAGGCATAATTTTGTACACACCGGCAGATTATTTTATTGTTTTCGCTAGTACTTGGTCTGCGCACACCAACTCCAGATATAATCAACATGACGAAGTTGTAACAAAAATTCAAAGGAAAGTTGACACTCACCAGAAGAATCGCACTGTACAGCTCCGGGCGACGAAAAGGGTGCAGAAACATGTGAACTCGCTGGGCCGAGAGACTGAGTGGCTCCAGAGCCTCTTGATCACCTCTGAACCGGCCGCCCTGCTGCGACATGTGCATGGGCAGTGAGGGAGGGAGCGAGGACACAGGAGACGGAGGGAAAGCCCGCGGAAAGAGACCTAGAGAGAGGGGAGGGACTCAGCGAGAGAGTGAGGCTCAGTGAGCGCAAGCTCGGAACCCTGGCATGACTTGAAGTGCCCTCCATGCGGGACGGGGTTGACCATTTCCGTCACAGCCCATACATCCTTTGGAAGGTGGAACACGTTTCGTACCGGCCTCCACTCTACGTTTCGTATTAGTAGACAAGACATGAATGTGTTTAGGCGAATCGTGCACCATCATGTAGTTGCATCGTAAGCACTTTTCAATCTCGGCGTGTCAATCATTATCTTCACCGACGATTTTGTCATGGGCCCGAGGCTATTGAATATAGTCAGTATAACTTCGATGTTACTTCACACAACCCGCCACTCTGATGGCGATGTCCCAATTTCAGACACTTGACGCTAGTCAACGTGACGCAGTGCGGAACTGATCGCTGGGCCTATATCGCTCGAGACATCGAACGATATCAGCCCAGCGATCCGTAACTGACGTCGTGAAATCAACTTCGCTTTCACAGTTACATTGATTTTCCTCATTTGCAGACAGTTTCACATTCATAAGTGCGATTGGAGACACATACAAACTCTCACGGGTATAGAAATCTGTAACGTAAGTGTATAAGGGTAAGGGCTCCAGTGTGTGAGATCTCTAGAATCACACCATTATCTCCCATTCCAACTGTACACGTACTGAACCAAAATTTCAACAGCGACCTAAATACATGCAACTAGCTAGAGCATGTGCGTGTAAAATACGTGGTACTACACTTCTTCTACAGTCAACGTAGGGCATCCTGTGAAATCACCACTGCGGTATAACACGGCGAAACCGGCGATCAGTCAGACATGGAAAATGGAGGCATCGGTGGAGGTCAGAGTCTGGCACTGTGCCCTGGTTGTGGCATATGTACAACAGCAGCCGAAACTTGATTTCGGTGCTTTGGTCTTCTACCTCAGGATAAGAAATTCGCTTTACCCGGTCTCCTCTCAGGATGCGTCATACAACACGCGGCGTACTGATAGTGTGGGCCTGAAAATGGAGCATCCTGGAAGCTGGCAAGGATGCCATCCGCTGCACAATAATCAAGACTATAAAATTTTCAACTATTTCAAGATAGATTTACACTCGAATTTGTGCGATTTGAGATTTTGTAGAAATGGCTTCAAGAACAAAACTGATGCACGGCTTACTACCGGTTTGTAGCCCTGTGAAGACCTGAACTTTGCCTCATGTCTATAGTGAACTGTATCTACTCCCGAAAACGCTACCTGCCTACACTGTATTTACTTCTACTCTAAATCCCTGATCCGGCGAAGACAACTGTCGTCCGCCGTCTGAAAAACTAGTCGGCAACAAAAGTTGGGCCATCATATATTGAACTTCGCTTCTTGCATTATGCTCAATTTGGAATCTGCTCCTCCGCTGACGATACAATCTTCTTTCCACCAATCGGCGCACAAAACCTGTAATAGGTAAAAAGGAAGGCGAGAATTTGTGAGCATGTATTTCATTGGTACAAGAAGACCTCACATGACATCCAGCAACAAAATAGTAGTATAGATTTCTGGGTGCCCTGTTGCTAGGTTCGCTGGCAAGCCAAAGACCACAAAGCCCCACTTCAAAGCTCAAAGTTATGGCCCACGAAGATGACTTCGAAATCCTTCGATCTAAGAAACAATGAAGGACGAAACTACTCTCTTCACGAGGACACTGACCTTGTCCTTGTGAGCTTCGACTGTGTAAAGAGGAACCTGCATCGAACACCAATTCCGCTGGTTAGAATCAATCTATCACAACAACCGATCACGTTCTCAAAGAGTTAGACGCGGATTGTCTTCGCCACATTAAGAAGCACCACCTAATACATCCCTCCTCACCGTACTGATTCGTATGTGTCTCTAATAACCCGAACACCTTTGACCCAGAGCCTTGACCGAGCGGTGCTAGTATCCCTCCTGACAATTAGTAGATTATACCTTAAGCCGTATCGAACCGAAGCCAGATGGTAAGTACCTTTGCTCGCGTATCCCAGACTTTGATTGTTCCATCGTGAGATGCCGAAAGCAAGTGAAACGTTGATCGAGGATGCCTGAAAGCAACCGTAGCACGTAATCAGAACAGGAGGATTGAACCTCACTTTAAACTGAGATGAGCAACTAGTGAGATCCGTTGGAGAGTCATTATACCAGATTCGACAGCTGGTCTGGCATCATGAAGTGAACAAACAATGATCACATCTCCAGTATTATTGTATGCATCAGGTGACCAACAAAGCCATTGTAATAAAAGATCAATGAGGTATCTGTGAAGCACAATAACTCGTTATAGGTCCCTTCTATATCCAGAACTGACAAATGAAATGCCAATTAAAGCTATCAGTTCCATCATAAATGGACCAACAAATCAGTCATCTTCATGAACATGCTATTCACGAGATACATTTACATATTCCGAAAATAAGTACTTCAGCCAAAAGCTAGAATGTGACCGACTGCAGATACTTTCTGGAATCCATTGTGGAAGTGGACTTGGATTGGGAAAAAAATTGCCCGCTAAAAAATGAAGAGTATTTCGATAGACTGTGCACAGGGTTAGCAAAAAATCTGTAATTACTGGCTAAGTTTCACTCACACCTATGACAGATAACATCAAGTTCAGCCATATTCCTCTTGACGTAACGGAACTGGACAAAAGGAGATATTCATCCTTCCGTACTTAATTAGTAAGTCACTGTATCTCTTAGGTACGAGACATGTCGCCTAGACATCAGATGTTTCGCATTGCTGGGAGAAATTTAATATGTCCTTCGGTTGGAATCGAAAGCTGAAAGTAGATAAGGCTGAATGTGTGCAGCACGTGACCAACAATACCGCGACAGGGTCCAGAAGGTATCTGTAAAGCATAATTCTTCAATATATATCCTTCTCAATTGATGAACTAACATGATATTTTCAACTGGAGCTGTAGAGAGAAGTGCACGAATGGATACAAACCATGACGTAGACTTCAGGAAGGTCAGATCACTAAAGCTATCTTAAAGACCAATCTATAAACTTGCGTTCCGGAAAGTTTTATTTCTTGAAGATACTATCCTCATAAGTACAAACTTTTGATCACAATATTCAAAAAGTCCGGACAACATGACAAACTTACAACCTAAAAGAACAAAGCAGCAATAATGACACATACATAACACAGCGAGACTCAAACATAAAATACTTCGGCAGGTAATAGCGTATGACACTCGTCTCCAGAATGTCATGTCATAGTGGACATTCAAATTGGTAATAGGCCGACTTACCATTTACAAGACGTGATCCAACCCTTGTGTGACGTTAGCTGGAGTATCGGGGCAACAACACCTGACATAAATATATAGTGGAAACTGTGTAAACCTGAGAATGCTAGAGGCATTTTCTCTACAGATCTAAAAGCATATTGAAAATTCTGGGCAATGTTCAGAAAATATGTTGAGCATAAAAAGGACTTGATCAGGAATTCATATCCACATTTACCAACTATTCGAGGATCCCAAACCCTCAACACATTATCGGCACCTCCTGTGGCTAATAAGGCAGATCCTTCGCCTCCAACACTCAGGCAATGAAGAGCTTTGCTACAACTCTAAAACAAAAACGAAGGAATGACAAGAATTAGATACGGATGGGAGTTATATTACCATAATAACATTTCGCATTTGCTACAAGCCATTTCTAATCATGCGAGTGTGTAAACTCGTTATCAAACTTGGGCCCTTAAAAGCGCTAGTAAAAAAGATGAAGAGAGATAAAGAATAAAAGTAAATGGTATTCTTACCATTGTCGAAGTGTTCGCACCCGTTTCCACATTCCAGCTGCGTACTGAATGGTCCCAAGATACAGAAAATAGATAGTCCTCGGCAGCCCATGCAACTGCTGACACGCACTGCGTATGTCCATCGAATGTTGCTTTTGCTGTGACCTGGAGAGAAGTAAAACTGAGATTGTTGATCAAGCAATCCAACTCAACAGCTGTAAACAGATCACTGGAATACCATCGGATGTGCGTTCTACAATGGTTGATCAGCATGTATGCAGTTTACTTTGGAATCGTAGAACGCATGGGGGCAATTGCTACCCAGTAACGTGTTTCATGCCTAGTTAAGAATCAAAATCATACCTCCGTCTCGGCGAGCTGGACGTCAACAACGGTGCCAGCAAGCTTCCTTTTCTTTGCAATCTCCTCTTCCTCAGGTTCAAGGGCATCCTCCGACGTACTCCACAGCTTCATGGACGAATCCCATGATCCTGAACAAATCTACAAGTGTGCAAGATAACCTATTACTGAAGCTCGATATCCTGTAAACTTCCACCTAAAGGGACTACGAGGAAATTGATGGAAACGTATGCCGGTGCTAATTTTAGCAGGTTGGCTTACCTTCATACCAGATGGGCTTGCTGCAACACTCTGAACGGAAGAAGTATGGCCTCTGAAACATTTGGTGGGTTTCACCATCTTTGAAGATGACAAGTTATCAGTTGGCACCTGCCTCAATGCGCACCATAAAGAGTATGTAGGAAGTTAGTGGTACTTCTAGGGTGAGACGAAAACGATATTGCTCGTTTGAGGGTCCAAGCACGAAAAAATATTAAATGAGTTGATAAACTAGTTAAGAAATGAAAGTAAAATAAGGACTCTACTCCAAAATAGAATAACGTTCTCATCAAGCATTCACCAGATATATAACATACGATATTCTCACCTTCCACATTCGCAATGTGCGGTCCTTCGAGCCAGTAATAATGGATATGTTATCCCCATGAGATACTGCCTTAAGAGGTTGAAACAACAGCAACGCCAAAGCAGCGTCTATCAATCCTTCAGGGTTTATGAGGATTTTCAAGCCAGAAATTCTCGTATGTACTAAGCTCGAAGTTGTTTACACACACTGATCACCAAAAAGAAAAAGTATAATTCATCTTTCACAAAAAGTTTTACACCCCGGCATCAAATCTCAAGTGGAGAAAGCTAATGACTAATACTGTAATTGAAAAACTCGCACACCTGGTGTGGGACTGACAGAAACGGAGGAAATGGCATCGGTGTGTCCTTCCAAAACGCTTACGCATGTTCCAGCTACACTCCACAATCTGCAATACAAGAAGTTTCGTACGATTGTATCATTTCCAAGGGCTCCAAGTCAACTTCCGTAATGCATGTGAACTAATCTTAAGACGATCTTTGCGACACCCCATCGATGAAGAAAACTACTACCTTTGTTTGAAATTTTGGTCTAACTGCTGAGAATGTGGGTAATGATAATTCATACTTTGACTCACTGGCATGGTTATCTTATCAATGGCTAAAATGTGATCTCCGCAATGAATAGAGATGTATCCTCAAAAAATGAATCAAATACAAAGTCGCATAAAGTAAAGTCACCTGGCAAAGGTATCGTATGAACCTGTAACGATGTAACTGCAAAGAAAAAGACTCAAAGTAATTAGAATGAGACACGTCTCTAGGTTTCAGACATACAGAACAAAGGGAAATTGTGAAACCTTTTGACAAGAGCCAGGGCTGCTTGAACAATCTTCGACATCCAGACACATTACAAACTCATTTCCAGCAGTGTGTATAAAGTAGGGCACATCGCGATGTTCAAAGAGAGTGAGCTAAGAGCAATAATGCACGAGCCACACCATTTTTTTTGAAAACTTTGACATTCAAGCACCACTCCTCCACTCGATATCTGAAGAATAAAGTGATCAAAGACTTCCAATCAATTTCAAGACTGGTTGAGAAGCAAAACCTGGTCAAGGAAGCATCCAGAGCGCTAACCCAGTCATCATGCAGCTGACTTTCCTTGGGGGTTGGGGGCACAACAGCTGGAATGTACTCAACGTTGAGGATAGATTCCTGCAAAAACCCGATACAGAATCATTGAATGAAGGCTTATCTTGATTCCAAAGGACATTTCCGATTGATGAGTGAGTGGGAAGGGATCATATGACGGGAACTTTTAAAATATACTTACCGCAGACAGGTTTTTGGCTAATAGCAGATCCTCCAAAGAAGTCCTTATCAGCTCATCGTCCAACAAGAAGTCGAATGGTATTGGTTTCTCTGAAGGCATTCACCAAACGGAATGCATTAAGACTAGTAATTCAAAAAACCTTATCCCGTTTTACGAACATCCACCAAAACCCAATCATGGTAATATAATTCTCCGATTTTGAGATCCATATATGCTTAATACATATTATCAGACATTCATCGTTGCCAACCCAAAAAAAGTGAGCATTTCGCGCAAACAGGCCGTACCGCAATTCTCAACGGAAATTTACTTGCGAAATAGTAATCTACAGTTTGAACATAAAAGACCTCATGACTGCTTCCGAGCCAACCTGTAATGAGTCAACATTCCGAGCTGTTCATACGTACCAAGACCCAAGAGGGCGTTGATGACCTCAGACAGTCCATAACGAGTCAAGCTTGAAGGGGCCGCAAACGGAGTGCTCACAACGCGAAATTCTTCCTCCAGCTTGGTGGTGAAACGCACTTGGACCTGAGTTTCCTGTACATCTGCTTCCGACATCTTGCCATTCTCTTCCATGTCTACAGCGCTGTGTCTCCCTGTACTGAGACGCAAATACAAAACTGGAGAGGACCTCAATGGCTTGCCATTCAAATCTGCACACCAACCCGACTCAATCCCTCAAGCGAGGAGGTCGGGGTTTAGGGGTTTGCACATCTCTCTCAGTATGTCAGAGAATCGGTATTTTAGGGCAAGGTTTGTAGACTGTTTGAGGGTGAAGAACTTTGCTTCCCGACAAACTGTTTTTAAAATAGAGGGGTTCCATGTCTTTCGAAAACCTTTGCTCTCTAGCCAGATATCATGAAATATTTTCTAGACCACATCTAACAGTTATCTAACCCCTTATACATCTCATTCCCTCTCTTGCCCTTCCCATCCTTTTTGTTATTTTACTGTGTCCTTACCTTCTTATGGTATCCACTAGGCTCCACTTGATCTGATGGTTAGCTTTGCGCTAATATCTGTGTGGACAATCCTTAACTTAAAATATTAATTTGGATCACAATAAGTTCTTAATTATTTGACCTAACATGTACAAGGCTTAATTTCTTGTACGGTGTATCGCTTTATATTGGCACACTCACTGACTGGTGTGGATTAACCATATTTTAGATAAATATACTTTTATTAGTGCGATCCAAACGAATTATAGGTTAGTTAAGAAAACATTTACTTTCAAAATAAGGGGTTTTAAGATAGACCCATACAATAATGGACGGTAATTGATCAATTCCCATAAAATCCACTCACAATTCTCATGATTTTTTTGGCTAAATTGAACAGGTCAATGAAAAAATTGATGGATAAATCCAAAAAAAATCCTCTTCTTATTATACTCCAGAAATAAGAGAAAAAAATGTTTACCAACGTAGATAGTGACCAAAAGTGGTAAAGGACTAATATATAACTTACAAATTTATAGCATATTCTAACTTCTACTCGTATTGCCCATAAAACATGTTTAGTGATTTTCGTAAAAGGTTATGTGTAATTTATCAGCCCCTCATGAGTATCATCCACATTTAATAAGATTATCAATGGGGGGTGTCATCGTTTGCTCACGCAAAACAAGTTTGGGAAAAATATCTTTACCCACTGCTCATAGCACCTTTGCCTATTACTACTTCAAGTTTTGCACCGTATTAATTTGTTGTTCTATTTGCTCATACCCAATAAATGAATTATGGATATTGTTAAGTGAGGTCGTGGCTAACTTGTGAGCCCTTCAAGCCCTTCAAGAGACAACTTACTAACTCTTTTGAATTGAAATGTTTTTAGTTTTTTTGTTTGCTTGCGTGAATTTTCAACCGTAAGCAGTCAATTTCAGTTTCCATCCAAAATCCAATGCCACTTATTTCAAATAACATCAATTATTAGGGTTCCATACTCAAGCCTTAAATTCTCACTTCAAACCATCCCGCCATCAAATCTTTAATACATCATTTGTGCAAAAATAGATCCTCATGGATGGGTGACTCTATGGATGTTATGCGTAATTATATATATATATATATATATATATATATATATATATATATATATATATATATATATATATATATATAATTTTTTAACATTTTATACTTAAATTAAAAGAAATATTTGTGGATGTCATTTGAATTGAAGCCCTTGAGTCAATATATCAATTACAATTAACTTGGTATATTATATTACCATCAAAAGTCCTTATATTATTGGTTGGTTTCATGACTACACATTAGTCCCATCATAAGTTTCATATAATATTTATATATCATTATTGTAAAGTCTAATATTTAGACTTTTTCACCTATCTATACAATCTATATCTTCAAAATATTAATCTCAATCTCATAAAAAAATATTGAATATTTTTTTTATAAACAAGTTATATTTGATTATAAGTTTGATTTCACTCATTGCTATAATATTAATTATAATTATCTTTATTATATTTCATCCATTAAATATTATTATTTTTATATTAAAAATTATTTTTATCTAATTTAATTATTTTTGTTGTTACTTTTACCTGAAAGTTCGAACATTTAATTTTAGCTGTGATTGAAAGAAATATTAACTAGTGATTATATATTTTTAAAAATTTGATAACACTCATTTAAAGTTAAAATTAACTATAATTTATAAGATTATTATATATATATATATAATTATATAATTATAATGAATGTAATAGCACAAGTATCAACCATCAAGATACTGAAATAATTCATGAATCTTGCGGTAATATTTTTAAAAATAAAAGTATGCAGATTTATCTATGACTTTATCTATGTATGATGAATAGAATCAACTTTTTTTTGTCATCTTTGACTAGCATAAAATTTAATGGTTGATATGTTTATATGACTAGATAGTTTCATTAATTAGATGAAAAAAATAAAGGAATAGATTGGATAAAATATAATTTTAATTTTTCAAAACATGATCAATTATATTTTCTCACCTTATTTTAAGAAACCATATTTTACTTAATTAAAATTGAAGCTTGAAAAATAATATTAAATTTTAATTTCTTTCATAATCCATTCCCTTTTCATAATTTTCATGCACAACACATATTCTTAACTATGAAATGCTAGACAAATCTATGTAATTAATTCTTCAAAAGAGTTAAAGTCATATTGATTAAAAACACAAAACTATTTAAGGAGATATGTCATGATTCATATTGATATGACATTCTTGACCTGGTTGACCACAAAAAGATATTATGCATTTGCATTGTCAAGAAAAAGATTGAAAAAATGAGTCAAATATTGTACATTTTTATGAATTGCAACAAAATTAAAATCTTTGACTTTGAATATCAAAGAGAAGGATATTATGTGCCATAACATCAAATTTAATTTTCCAAATAATTATTAATATTGCTATAGTTAATTAGATCTATGAAAGATTTTGTAAATAAATATTTGATTTGGTAACTTATTTGTATATGTATTATCACAAATAAGTTAAAGATTCATGAGTTGATTGTGACTAGGGCAAATCAGTTTCCATAAGTAACTAATTTATTCATTGTACCTCTACAATTATCATGTTAAGAGCATTCATATTCTCCTCAATAAAAAGAATTTACCTATTGTAAACATTGTGTCATATCAAACAATTAAATAAATATCCAAAATGTCAAAACCTTTTAATGAACAAAGATTCTACATACAATTACTTAATACATTGTACACTACATTACTTTTTGGCTCTTCATCCCTCATTCAATTTATTTACCACATTTACATACACTAATTATAATATAAACACTAATTAAAAACATTGATGAGATCCATCTTATTAGTGTAGATATTTGAATGGAAAATATTCATAAATGTTGGTACCCTTCATTTCATTAGTGTGTAAACATAATTTGCTATCATATTATAACATGGTTAAAAAATTCTTTAATGGAGTAGGTGCAATGCCCAATCCCCTTAAAATAAATATTTGGTAAAGTCAAATCTGTGGGTAAAAAATATAAAAGAGTAGTACACCTCTTTTGAGTAATTCAGATTGTGCAATTTTGCATATCAACTAAAATTTACTTTTATAAGCTCAGAAATTGACTTGTATACTTTTTAAGTCTTAAAACCACGAAATGCTCAAGTTTTATACAAAAAAATCAGGAGAATTCATATTTAGAAAGAAAACGAGATGGTTTGAAAATACCTGTCATGAAGACGTAAGAAAAGTGAAAAATGATAAAACTTAGGTTACTGTTTAGTGGTTTTTAAAAGTTTTATATTCAGTGTATACTACTTTAGTATACGCTGAATATACGGAATTGTCCGCATAACGTTGCTTCGAGTGTCTAAACAACTAAACACTGAAGGATCTGAAGGATAGCCACATGGTAGAGGAACTCACTCTGCTAAGCTGCAAAATGTCATCCATCCACTTCTACTTTCATTCTCCACTGTCTGTGTTCTAATTCCTCTCACTTTCTCTGCAGCAAAGCGCAACAACCAAGGTCGTAGGCAGTCGAACTTTTTTGGCGCACCGACCTGTGTGTTGCACAATGTGGACGGCAAGATTGCTGGAAAAGCAGATATTCTTATTATTAGCTCGTGTCTTTCTGATTTTCATTCTGGTCGTATCGACAGAGGAGACATTTACTGCTGTTTCCAAGCTTGAGTTCGCGCAACTCTTTATAAGCTTTCAGTGCAAACCTCGGACCTCGCTGGAAACCTTTACAATTACTCCCAGCAGCAGTCACGATGATGATCACAACGATGTTACACATTTACAGGGCATGGCTTTACATGGGTTATATTTACATTTTGCAGATCAGTCTACCCGCAGCTGGACATCCTTCAGAACTAGTTCCAAGCTGAGAATTGAGGCCCGGCGAGTTTCTACAGAGAGTGGCAAATGTGAGCGGTCTGAATCCATGTCGTGTGACCGGATAGCTTCTGTAATGCTTAGTCCTGCTGCTGGGGACTCACACATGCAAGTACGTCCGGCTGTTAGAAAGGGATATCAGACCTTGGCCATTGTGTTTTAGAACAATGGCACGACAGAAACCGACGGTGCAGTTGCCTTGACAGCTTCCGAGACCTGAAAATTCGAGTCTGCTGAGTACGACCCACTATTCGCTGACATAGAACTAGCCACTGGGGGATTTTTTGAAGCATCGAGACTGGGACGATCGTACGTGTACAAAGGAACGCTTCCGATAGAAATTAAGAGACTGAAGTCGTACCACTGAATGCAAGGAAAATGAAAGGAGCTCTTACGGAGGTGCTAGTCACCAGCAAGCTTCGGCATCGTAAAATCGTCAAGGTCCTAGGTTGGAGCATACACCTCGAAGAAAGGGTGATGTTCCTGGTGTACGAGTTTGTTGTCGATGGATTGAGCCTGGACGATGTTCTGTGCAAACAACAGAGGGTACTCACCACTGTCATAGGCGCCGAGTTTCAACATCCTCAAAGAGGTTGCGAGTGCTCTGCTCCATCTTCACGACGGCTGTGGTCGACAACCGGTGATACACGAAGACGTGAAGTCGACCAACATTGTACTGCTGTCTGGACGAGAGTTGCAAGGCCACGTTGGAGGACTTCGGTGTGCCCAAGCAGAGTCAGACACGGTCGGTGAGGAATGATATCCGCGCTTTTGGGGACGTGGCCTTAGAAGTTGCTTTTGGCAGGAGTATTTCTGCCGATTTCTCCCATCGAGTGTGGTAGCAATTCTTCGTTGACGTGCAGGCCAATTTGGTGAAAGTGATCGACTGCTGAGGCGCTGCACAGTCTGAAACCGAGACTGTGCAACGAAGAATTCACAACGGCTTCCATCTGTCGACGAGTCTGACACCGAGACTCGTCGACAGATGGAAGCCGTTGTTCACATGGGCCTTCGGTGTACGAACCCTCTTCCAGCTAATCGTACGTCCATTCGTTTACTGTAGGACGCGTTGTCTGGGACCGTTGCCATGCCTCGGTGGAGACCCGTTTTATAAGATCGTAAGATTTCATCATGGCCTCTGTTAACATATCTGTACACGTGAAGCGCAGGAGGTTTTCCTTTAAGAGAGGACTCAGTCAAACGGGAACCATGGGTACGTTAGAAGATAAATGTATCAAGAGCGGACTTGCAAACAATGTTGCACAAGACGGTTTGTGACGTCATGAACTTTGCAACGTGCAAATACAAGGACTGTAGTCAGCAGAATTCGCAGGTCATAGCCTTCAGGCTATGATCTGCGTTAGGACATATTTCCCAGTGTGATGTTATTGGGACCTAGCCCCCATGTTACCGGTTTGGTTTCATCCTTGTACGACTTGACGGGGTCTTCCCATCCTTTTTGTTATTTTACTGTGTCATTTGACTTTCCGAGCCTGAAGACCCTGGACCCCTCACATGAGAAAGATGTGCAATTACCGAAATCACAAAAAATGATCTGTGCAATCAGATTACAGATAGTGGAACAAAATATGTTTTGAAAGCTTGTGTAATCTCCATCTCCGTTGACTGCTTTAGAATAGTAGTCCTCACATATCATGATACGATGGGAGGAGGAAGGAAACATGTGAACATACAGTGAGTCAGCCTGCAGGTTTGCCACGGGGTATCCTACTCATGTGTGCCTCCAACAACCAGATGTGTCCTGTCTAGCTTCCGTGAAAATGTTTCTCGTTGCGCATTATCAAAGCACGAGAGAGAGGACTGCAGTACTTATCTTACCCAACTCATTACATTGCACGACGGTTTGAATCGTGAAGGTCAAAGGGCCGAATAAATATTTACGGATCATCACGAGCTTCGTTTCGAACGTACTGGCAGAGAGGTGGGAACCGCGGATAGAAAAACTAGTGGATGACAATTTTGTGTTTGGCAAGCTCGACTTGGTATTTGGGAGGCACTCCTTCTTTCGCTAGTACTTTCAACTTGCGTTCTTTGATGTCCTCCAATCGGAGCTTCTCAACTCTGATCTGCTGCCTCAACCTCTCACCTTCTTCAAACTTCTGTCTGAATGCTCGAGCGCGCTTCTCTGCCTTCTGTTGGATTTGTTTGATGACCGCCTCTTTATTCTTTATGTTTGACTCATGCGCAACTTCAGCTTGCCTTCTGGCCTCTATCAATGCTGCTTTCTGGCTTTGGGCAATTCGGTAGTAGGCCATCTGCTCCTCTTGGGCCTGATCTGCGAGCAGTTTCAGTTTGTAGATTTTCTGCTCTTCACGGGCTCTTGCTAGATCTTCGTACATGAGTCTGATCTTTTCTGCTTCAGCTCGCTCTTTCTCCCTCCATTCTCGTTCGTGCTCTTCCTGGACCCTCAGTGCTCGAACTCCATCTACCACAGCTTGTTTGTCCTGTGCCCTCTCTTGCAATGCTCGAAGCCTGGGCCAAGAGGAATATATTTTCGCAGGTTGAGATCCAGATGCGTTTCGATCTAATACGGGTCTCTACCATTGCATTGGTTTTGACTGTTGGATTAGAGTTTTGAAGACCTGATACATGCATGTAGTAGCCTAATGACCAGCACACTTGAAGGACGTCAAGCTTTAGTTCAGCTTGCCTTGCAGTCTCCATCTCCCTCTCCTGCTTTATTTTGTCCTGAGCTTCTTGGTATGCCAAATCTCGTTTCTCCTTCTCGTGCACATAGACCTGGCGCCTTGCTTCTTCTTCCTTCTCAAACTCTTTGGCCTTGATTCTTGCTTCTTGAGCATCATCATTCG
The DNA here is from genome assembly GCA_014180765.2 of Marchantia paleacea. Taxonomy (NCBI): domain Eukaryota; kingdom Viridiplantae; phylum Streptophyta; class Marchantiopsida; order Marchantiales; family Marchantiaceae; genus Marchantia; species Marchantia paleacea. The sequence continues at coordinate 874,246 of MUAA02000019.1, read as the reverse complement.
CCTTCAGGATTTCTGTGAGGAGTTTTCTTCCTGCAATACGCTTTGCTTCTCCTATGTCTTGATCCTCTTGGAGCATACGCTCAGACTCCCGTCTAATTTTCCTCCCTTCTTGCTCTTTGATTTCCTCATTAATTTTCCGCATCGATTCATTTTCCTACCATCCATAATTCCTTTAGCAATACACGCATCCTGCCTACGAACTCATGGAAGTCCAGCGTGTAGTGAAATCCATCCAAGGTTTATATTTGGGTACACTTTCAGAGTCCAGGTGATTGAAAACATTATGCTGGCAAGCTCAAGGCTCAAAGCCTGGGACACTATGTCTTCCTATATTACTCACATTTTAGAATATTACTGCGTAGAAACTTACTGCCATCTGCTTGCGAATGACTGCGGCTCCTTCATATCGAAAATACTTCTTCTTTGCCTCAGCCGTGTCATGGTCCTTGATCTTTTGCACCCTCGACATTTCCATGATGTGATGCCATCTCATCTTGTCCTGCTCTTCCCATTTCTCCCTGTCTACCTGGCAAGCGAAATGTGCCCAGTTTACCTTCTATCTCGAAAAGCCAAGAGGGCATTTAATGAAGGTCTTGGTTGCCATTATAACTTGCACATAGAAGTGAAATCCACTTTGGCCGATCTTAGCACTTATCTTGGTTCCTCTCAGCTTGCAAGGCACCCAAACATCGGTGGACCGATCATAACGGAAGATCTACTGGTGAAGATCTCAGGTTGAGGATACAGGGGAACACGGTCTGGATACTCAGTAAGACTTTGTGTCTTGCTTAGCACCCAAGATCACTGAGAAGCAGGTAACCTTTCACAGACATTTGGCTTACATCAGCACGACTGGTGTTAGTGAACGGGAATGTAGGACCTTTTCATGAAGTTGTCCATCACGAATCGTAACACATCTGGCATAGTTCATCATGCGATTCATCAACTTCGCATCATCCAGATTTTCTTCCATCTGTCTGATGGCCTCAGCTTTTGTCCTGCGCAACCCCACTAGTTGAGAATGGTTGGTGAGCCAAAAATCGCTGCAATTGATGCTACCCTTGCACCTAATCGAAGACTTGAAGATGCAGTCATGACTGCACCGCGCCTACACGAGTTACAAACCCAAGTTGGCATTGGGAATAGAACCTGTCCTCGTTCTGCCATCGAAGAATCTCGGCATCAGTTAGTCTGCCACTTTTCTTCCTCCGTTCAGCTTCCATCTGCACCATCACATAGCCAACTTCTCACTTCATTTCCATGCCCTTCTAACTTTAGAGCAGCGTCTTTCGTGTTTTGCAAATCTGGAGATGAGCTCTATTATTCAACGTTCCATGCTTGGCCGACGGTTTCTCAACGTGGGGTTTTGAATTTGATTAGTGAAGTGGACCAGAAAGAACTGTAAATCACCTTACGAGCAATCGATTGAGCGAGCATTACAAGAACATCGTTGTCAGAAGAACGGGTGTGACTTGCCTTCAACATCATTTGCTTCCTCTGATTGGCTACAGCGTGAATTCTATCTCTCTCTGCCTCTTTCTTCTTCTTTAAAGCAAGCCTTTGTTCCTCTGTCAGTATGACTGACCTCTCCTGTGATTTATAAGGACATGAGTGTCAAGCGAGGTCGTAGAAGCCCTTGTTCACTGTACCATGGCTAAGATATCACTACCTGTTGCATCATCATTTCAACTATCTTCTGGCTGGAATTTGACTTCCGTAACAAATTCAAGTCAAGTGATAATGGTTTCATGAACAGCACTAGCCTTGATTTTCTCCATGTCATCTTTGGTGATGATGACAGTGTCTGAGTCCTCCGGAGTGTAAGCCGATGCCTTCGGTTGATGCTTCTTCCATTTTTCAGGATTAGGCACGAAGTCCTTTCGGGTCAGCGGAGGCTGGTGAGTTAAGAATGATACAGGTGTGAGATTCTTTATCCAATGCAAAGTAGTAAAGTAGTTGATGCGATATGGACTCTCTTCAAGGGATCGGCACTTGATAGATAAGAGTGAATGACGAGGTTTGAGAACAAATATGTCACTGATAAGGTATTTCAAGCCTCAGGAGATGCCATCCGAACGCCGCGTGCTTCTCTAAATGTCAGGACATGCTGCTCTCACGTTTCTATCGTTTCTGACCGTACGTAGATGCAGTATGGTGTACCTCAGGTGGAGACAACCAAGGCTTGTTGTGCTTTTGCAGTCCCTGCAGATACTGGATGTTCTCCATGTGCTCGTTATGAAATTGTTGCCCCTTGGCAGCGAACAACTGATCATCGACTTCACTTGTTTTTGCAACCTGTTGTGCAGTAGATGTGATGGTCTGACAGGGGTCGACGATACTAACTGTACATAGGTGGCGACACATTAATGTTGCCCAATTTTCTGAAGTTGTGATTTTGCTTATTCTCTCTCTCTCTCTCTCTCTCTCTCTCTCTCTCGGTTGTATTGTATTGAAGATAAGATGTTGACTGGATTTTTAAGCCCAGTGACTTCAGTCTCACATGTATGTTACAACCTTTTGTACGGACATCTATCTGTGAGCGTGCGTCCTTGTTCTACCTGAACTTTAGTAGTTCCCGTGTGTGTTATAGATGCTTCTTCCGTCTCCGTGCACACGCCATCTAATCTGCAATTTATTCCTCTTCTCGATATTTTAAAACTATGGTAGACGCTACAGAGTAATCATGTAGAATTTACGACTGCTTCCAGAGCTAAAAAGTCCCGGGGACAAACTCTACTCTTTCACATCAGAGTGAGGTCAGGTCTAGAACAGCTTATGTAAAGGAGCAAGCAGTCAAAGAGTCACACGGAGGGTGTCAGTTTCTACAACATAAATTTCAGAATATGGCAGAGAGTAGAGAATAGAAATCGAGGGAGAATACAGCAAACAACCCAGGAACGGTTCACCAACTCTTGAAAGAAAATGTGCCTACAGCATCCTCATTGATTGGGAACTACGTTATGAGTTTCGGAGCGTTCGATGCCCAGCGTTCAAACATTAAACGCCTCATTCGGAGCATTCTTTTGCACACTGTTAGAGCGCGTCCTCTTGAGACGGCAATATCGATCTCAAAACCTTCAGGTGTTAAGAATTAGTAAACGACAGTATTAGAAGTCCGGAGTCAGAATTATTTTGGTACGTTCAAAAGTTTCCGGCAACGTATTTTGGAGCTGCTGCATAGCTGGCAAGGTTTATACAATTATCTCATGTGTTCAGAGATGGCACTTGTACAACAATGCACACCGTGAGTGTAATGTACATAAGGGAGGCGTGAGCGAACACAATCGGTGAGAGATGCTGAACTCGTCATATTTTTGGACTTGCCGAAACGGCCGTCCAAAATGTAAAGCGGCAAGTAGAAGTAGACGGATTGAGACAGGGAAACAGGGGTTTGAAGGGAGAGCAAGAGAAAGACCGTCTTGTATGTGGTTCGTGTCGAGACCCCATGGGCACTTCCTGCGCAGCCTGAATGTTCATTGGAAACACCGCCCTTACAAGAAGGAAGCTTCAACGGAGGATACACCACACCTGAGTCTAAGCCTACCATCGTGAATCCTCAACCTGTGCAAAGCTCAAATCCAAAAGCACCACTTTGCAACTACAACAACAATCCGCTATATCAAATCCGTCGCCTTCATCAAAGGTCTAGCCACCGCACAATCGACAGTTCCTTCTTATGAAGATCAATAGATCTTATAGATCAAGCGCCAGCTTCCATAACTGGCTCGAGACAACATCAAACTACAGCACTCCCACAACCCACACGAAAAGCAACGTGAAACACAAGAAGAAAGTTGCCTGGATCCACATCTTCCTGTAGTCAAAAACCGGTAACGGCGAGATCGCAACAATGTCGACCGCGATCCACAGATTCGGAAATTTCAGAGACGAAAGCAAAAAGGCCAAGTTTGTGGAGGAGAAGGCTATGAGAATCCGTGAAGCCCCAAGAGGAAACAAGCTGGGTGTAGACAAAATCAGACAAAATCAGACAAAATCTCCACTCTCTCAAAATATCTGACGACGTCCGTTGTCAAACAAAGAGAATTGACGAAAAATCATGAAAGCGAAAAGAGATTTCGACAATGCACGCTATAAAAGTTTGACATCTCCTCATCATAACTGTCGGTGCACATCCCAGAACCAAAGTTCTCCATCCCCAATCTTGTCAACGCAAATTGCCACAGCAATCCCTGTAAGTCTCTGTATCTCTTGAGACCTTTGGTACTGCAAGCTTCCTGGCAAAGCTAATTTGCGAGCAGGCAATGTCAATGTCAGTGGAAAGCCTGGATTCAGGCTTGAGGCTTAACACTCGAGCTGGAACGGAGGCTGAAGTTCCGCTGAATGTTTCTCTCGTCAGCTGAAACCTGAAACTCGGCTGCTCCTAACGAACAGTTTCGTCACTCTGTAAATTGCTCTTCCGTTGTCCCTTGTTTATGACTAATTGCGCCTGACGTTAATCCACCAAGTACAGTCCGCACTCGGCCATGTACCCTCTATAACTGCAAACAGAGGTTAGAACATTGGCTGCAACAGGAACGTTGCGTTGCAACAACGCCACGGGAACGATATTTCACTCCTAAATTTTATTGAACTCGCTGACAAGAAAAACTGTTAATAATGTTATTTATTAGAAACTACATTTTATGCAGTTGTATCCACACCTTCCACTTCATCTGAACATGTGTGACAGTTAACATATGTAATATATTTTCAATGTATAATTTAATATGAATAACTTTACACACTTATTAATTTAACAACCAAAGGTATTTCAAATATAATTCCGGAAAATAACGTCCTAAACAATATGCACTTTTACTACTTGTGTTAGTAAGATTTTGTGTACATACCCATCTTTCTTTCATAGTATCATCCTTTTCCGTTTATTCAGCCATTTCTTTTCTTTTGGAGCCATCGTTCTTCTTCAGAATGGGAGTGCATTCTGACTACCGTAGAGACAAGCACTTAATTCGATCTGCGTATCATAAAACGTAATTAGGCCTAACTGCTCTCACACACCAGCCTATTAACTATGTCTATTAACAATGTCTATGAGGATTATACAAATTTTTAGACTTCAGAGCTGGCCCATATACATGTACCTAGCTTCCTCGAATTGAAATTTAGATTAAAAAAATGGACTTTAAATGCATCATGTTGGTGTCAAAGCGGGAGAAAATAAATATATACTTTGTGACATATTTTAGTCAGTAGGACACAAGATTCAGAACTATATTGGAATTATGAAGATTTATATATTATGAAAAATAAGAGATGCATGTGATATTATATGTATCATCATGCTTTAATTATTCATTGATGCTTAACCAGTGTAACCGGAATGTATGCGTGAAAGTTGATGTATTTGCAATATGAGTATACAGTTCCTTATGGTTCAGCCCGAGAAAGTATAATAACGAAAGGGATGGGAAGATCCCATCAAATCGTACAAGGATGGAACCAAACCGATAAAATGGGGCTAGGCCCCAATAGTATCACAGTGGGAAATATGTCGTACAACACCTAAGATATCTGAACTATCCAAGTCGAAAGGTCTACAAACAACAGAGCATCCGAAGAAGCATCACCTAACGTGATTGCTCTCCTATGGATTGCACCAGCTAGTGCTCTCTCAGAGAGCAATGGAAACATGATGCCTAAAATAGGCTATACAGTAAGCTAAAGAGAGTGATACCCCATGTCGCCTAGTATGGTAGGCTCTCGCACACTCCCTCACGAACATGTCGAAGTCGGTATCCATAGCTCCATATAACTCCAAAGCTAGAGGAACAAAGAGATGACCTCTCTGCATACCTCTATACTTGGAGACCTTGGTTGCTGCCGCTCCACTCGCCGCCCATCCTCGAGGATGGGTGATCACCCCCTCTCAAACCGTGTCTCTAGTAGGATCCAGAATCCACCACATTAGCCACAAAGACCTGTCCTCCCGAACCAAGCACGTGTCTGCCCTAACCCTAGTCGATTGCAAGGCATACCAACGCTCTCTCCATGTGAGGTATCCACCCTCTCGTGCCATAGCAAACACCACATCCCTAATGGTATCATGGGTAGCTATCCTCTGCCCTCCGAATGGACAACGAGTCATATGAACACTTGTTGCATCTAAAGTGATACCACACTCACATGTGAGTAATGAATGTAGATGGATGGACCAAGCCAAGACGGAACGTCATCGCTGTGGAGAAAGTAGCTGGTGCGAGTCGGAAAGCCCTCCTGATTCTCGACGGATAGCTGCACGTAAGTCTGGATCTCTATCATATAATAAAAAGTACGGTGAGAATGATGTTATCATGTTGTGACGCGGCTATTGTCATAATGGTGATACTTTAGGTTAGGATAACCGATGACATTGTAAGGCTGTTAAGAGCCCACCGTTGGATCAACTTTGTAGGGCTTTGATCTAGACACATCACCTTGCTGACTAAGGAGCTTATCTGATAGAAGTGGAGTCGATGTAGGACATGGATAGAGGACAACTTGGCCCTCCAGATATACTGATGCCCAGTCCATTTGTGATCAACATCCGGTGTCTTCATCGTGATCACTTTCAGGTATACTTAACCGGTTTTGAGTTGTCATTTTAACTTTTATTAGTGACAACTCATATTGTGTTTAGGATGTCTAAGTAGTGTGTTTAGGAGTTGTAAAGCTCTAAGTTAAAATGGAGCTAATTTGGCCACACTATAGGTCAAAATAACACTCTCCATTCTCATTGGTCTAGGAGTTTTGGCCAATGAGGGCACTAGGTAACTTCTTCGAGGTTTTGAGGGGTTTTGGAGACCATCTAGGGGGACATTCAAAGATTTGAAGATAGGGTTGGAGAGCTAACATGACGAGCTACGACGTGGGCTTAAGAATGGATGAATTTGAAGGGTTTGTCACTCTGAAATGGCGATTCAAAGATATAGAGAGAAATTTAAACCTTTGAGTGTATTTGGGATTTTTATGAGAATCTTATGAGGTTTTGAGAGATCTGAGCCAACTGAAATATAGTTTACGACTCAAGCTTGTGTTTCGATCAAAATTTTGACTCAATTGGATGAGTTTTGAGTGCGGAGTGATAGGTTGAAGTTTGTGTATACAATCAGAGTTGAAGGATTGCACTAACTATCACGAAGTTATTACATCGATCATTTCTTTTGATGTCAAAAAGTCTATCAATAAAACTTTCCACAATTGAAGTTCGGATGATAAGTGACTTTCTCATGAAATTTGAGAGCAATTGGAGTCAAGGATTGGGATGTGTGATGGTTTTAGTACATAGGGGTCTGCATATCACCTTGTGATACATTGTGTAAATCGACAATTGTTATGAGAGATCTAGTGGAGAGAAACATATGAAACTTTTCCGAGAGATTGAAAGGGTTGTGAATCAATTTTCTGTGAAGTTGAAGCAAGAGTTATTGGTCCAATCATTGGATATGATAATCTTTTTCTGCTAAAGTTTTACCGATTGTAACGAACCCGAATGTTGAGTGCTGAAGAGAAGAAGAAGAGATTGTCAACTCACACGAGGTTCAAGAGGGTTCTTCTACAGCCAGGCGCTCAAGCGTTCTTAGAGCGAAGAAATGTCCATGCGACAATGCTAAAGATGCTTGTCGGTTAAATCGATAACCCATGGCCAACCATGGTAGCTGGATGTCCCAGTCTCCCAGATGATCTTTCTCCAAGCCAAACTTTCTTAGTCCTCTCTCCTTACCGTCTTAACAACTCTCTATGCTAGACCATAAGCCTTGGGATGATCTCTTGACGTGGTACGAAGATCGATCAACGCTTTATCACACAAAGCCTTAAACTCACCCAAAAACTTAGTACCTTGATCAGTCAACACTTTTGCTGGTGCACCAAATCGGGTAAGCACTGCAGCTAAGAACACATAAGCTGCTCCCTCACTTGACTTTTCGGGCAAGGCCACCAACTCAATCCATTTGGAAAAATGCTCCACCATGACCAACACATATTGATGATGTCGTATAGTCAATGGCAAAGGTCTTGCAAAATCCAAGCTCCAACGATAATCAAGTCACATAATCGGTAGAGGATGTAGTTCTAGTGTAGGGGCATTGAATGATGCTCAAACACGATCACATACTATACATCTGGCCACAAACTGTTGCACCAACGTTTGTATACCTCTCCACCAATAGTGAATTTGAAGTAAGCTATATGTCCGCTGTCGTAGAGGACAATTCTTTGCTCTGAGAACTCCCGAGCGCCTGGCTGTAGAAGAATCCTCTAGAATCTTGTGTGAGTTGTCAATCTCTTCTTCTTCTCCTCAGCACTCCACATTACAACCGGTAAAACTTTAGCAGAAAAAAATCATGATATTAGATGATTCGACCAATAACTTTCGCTTAAACTTTACAGAAAATTGCTTCACAACCCTTTCAATATGTGAGAAAAGTTTCAAATGTTTTTGCGCTCTAGATCTCTCAAAACAATTGTTGATTTACCCACTATATCACAAGGCAATATGTAGACACCTGTGTACAAAACCCATCACACATCCCAATCATTAACTCCAATTGCTTTCAAATTTTATGAAAAGGTCACTTATCATCCGAACTTCAACTCTGGAAAGTTTTATTGAGAGAAATTTCTGATATCAAAAGATATGATCGATGTACTAAGTTTGTGATAGTCGGGCAATCCCGCAACTCGATCGGGCTGCACAAACTTCAACCTATCACTCCGTATTCAAAACTCGTCCAATCGAGTCAAAACCTCAATCAAAACACAAGCCCAAGTTGTGAATTGTATGTCAATCGACTCTGATCTTCCAAAACCCTAGTAAGATTCTCACAAACACTCCAAATACACTCAAAGGTCGAAATTTCTCTCTCTAACTTTGAATCACCGTTTCAGAGTGACAAATCCTTCAAATCCATTTATTCTTGAATCCACGTTGTAGCTCGTCCCATCAGCCTTTCAACGCTATCCTCTGATTTTTGAATGTCCCCATGGAAGGTCTCCAAAATCCCTAAAAACCTCGAAAAGTTGCCATAGTGCCCTCATTGGTCAAAACTCCTAGACCAATGGGAATGGAGAATGCTATTTTGACCTCTAGTGTGGCCAAATTAGCTCCATTGAAACTTAGAGCTTTACAACTATCCTAAACACTCTACTTAAACATCCTATACATAATATTAGTTGTCGCTAATAAGAGTTAAAATGACAACTTGAAACCAATTAAGTATACCCAAAAGCGATCACGATGAATACACCAGATGTTGATCACAAATGGACTCGACAATGGTACATCTTGAGGATCATGTTGTCCCCTATCCATCTCCTACGTCAACTCCACTTCAATCAGGTAAGCTCCTTAGTCAGCAAGGTGATGTGTCTAGATCTCCCTAGCTCTTTCTGACCTTTACAATGCCATCTGTTACCCTAACCTAAAGTATCGCCGTCATGACAACAACTCTGAAGATGACACATGTCATCATCTTCTCATAGTCAACACGACACCGCTTTACTCCAAAATGACCTAACTCCTCATGAACATGTTTGACCAAGTGTGCTCTCTGAGATGGAAGTGGCACAACACGAACGCTGCCATCTCCCCATACTCGAAGAAGGTGTCTACCATCCCATCTAAACCTTTGAGCTCTTTGTAAAACTTGATCCCGCTCCTTTGCACTCAAGGTGCCCACCAAAGCATATGTAAGAAGATACTCCAACACTAGCATGTCATCATGGATGTCTCGGTTGACCATCAAATCGTCCTCAGCCTCTGCGTCCAAGGCTAACATATCTGGTCTCTGACCCAAGAGAGATATCATATAGCTCTCAAGCGCCAACATACTCAAAAAGGCAGATGCATGCCAACACGACACCATCTTCTCATCAGTATCACCGTGCCATCGAGCCCTAGTTTCGTCAACTTGACTTGTACATGGATTTTGACTTAATCCATCTGCATCACGGTTCATCACCCCAGGTCTATGAACAACCGTGAAATCATATTCATATAGGATAAGAGCCCATCGTGCAAGCTTTCCTATAAGCTTGTCTGATTCTATCAACCATTTCAATGATTGATGATCAGTGATGAGAGTGAAGGAGTTTCCAAACAAATAATATCTGAAATGTGCCACCGTCCAAACAATTGCCAAACATTCTCCTTCATAAGAACTATACTTCGACTTGGTTGCATTGTTGGAACGACTTGCATAAGCCACTACAAACTCCTTCCCCTCATCATCAAGTTGGGTAAGCAATGCTCCCAAACCCAACATACTCCAATCAGTATATATTTGAGACAGATGACCTCTCACAAGTCTCCTCAAAATAGGGGCAGATGTCAACCTTCCCTTGAGCTCAACAAAAGCTCTCTCCTGTTCATCTCCCCAATTCCACTCTTGATCTAGCTTTGTCAGCTTTGTCAAGGCTTTAACAATAGTGCTAAATCCTCACACATATCGATGATAGAAGTTTGCAAGTCCAAGGAAAGCTCTCACCCTACTCACATTTGAGGGTTGTGGAATACGCAAGATTGCCTCCACCTTGGTTTGTGAACTCCCAATCCTCCTGGATATATGGTATGACCCAAGTATTCTACCTGCTCCTGAAAGAACTTGCACTTTCCAGGATGCAACTTGAGGCCATGAGCAATCAGTCGCTCAAATACCTCATGCAAATGTATTTCATGCTCCCTCACTATAGCACTATACACTAGAATATCATCGATGTAGGCTCAGGCGCAATCAAGTCCGGCTAGGATCCTATCCATCACTCTTTGGAACTCAACAGGTGCTTCTTCAACCCAAATGGTAAGAACTTCCACTGATACAACACATCCTTGCCATGCAAATCAATTGCCCAAAAGGTTGTCTTGACCTTATCCTCATCTCAAATTCGTAACTGATGATATCCGGCTTGCAAATCCAATGTACTGAAAATCTTTGCATGCCCAATTGCATCAAAGATCTCCTTAGGTGTAGGCATAGCATATCGATCAGATTTTGTCTGTTGATTGATAGATCGGTAGTCACCACACATGCGTCCATTTGTATAATTGCCATGTATATCCTTCTTGACTGGCATCACCAGAGTAGAGGCATACTCTCCATATGATATCTCCACTAATCCAGCCTCAAGAAGATCTTGACACCTACTTTGGATTAGATCTCTCTCCATATCACTGTATCGATAGGGACGACAAAAGACTGATGCATCTATTGTCAAGTCAATCTGTATGCCAAATCCCTTCAAACAGCCTAAATCCTTCATACTGAAGGCAGAACAATTTCTGAAACTCCTCAAAAACCTCCACACCCTACGTCTTTCTTCTCCTGTCACTTTGGGACCAATCTCAATGTCCCAAATCTCCTCTCCATCGACACTAGAGATAGAAGACGTAGTATCTGGTTGCTAAATGACAACCTCTTAAGCAAAAAACTTTTTCTGCTCTCTCATACGAGGCTCCATTATCTCAGTGTGAACAACTCATGCTGTTGTAGTTGTAACCTCTTGTGTTATTTCACAAAGGTCTAAAGTGGAAACCACCGCTTGCTCAGTGCAAAAAACTCCAACGATACTCAAAAAAGACCCTACCTCTCCTTCTCTAACATCCCCATAAGACCAAGGATGAGATCTTGGGCACTTCTCGCCCCCATCTTTTGCCTCCACCATCTCAGTATGCAAAGAGCTTACTAACGGTCTTGCAGTCATACATGTGGATCGCATGCGTCTCTACTCATCCAATCCAAGGTTCACAATCCATGTCAAACAGTTCAGATCCATAGCCTGACCCAACACCTGACATTGTGATGCCTCTGACAATGTAGGTACTGTTGTAGTACCGGTACAAAATCCCATAGCTCGCTTTCTCTCTTCAGCGTTGGGTTCCAACAACCGCTGCAAGCGAGAATCCCATACAAGTCCAGGTCCTCCCTCTCTATAAGCATGGGAAGCTGGGTAACTCAACAACGTGGGTACTGCAGCTCTTGGTTGACCCACAAGGTTCACCACTGCCATGGGCGACCTGTTAGCATAGACCGCTACATGGGAGTGTCTAACCACATCCAAAATACTCTCAAGTGTGAGATGTGAGGGCCTCTCCCCTTCATCATATGCTCGCAATAAAACCTCCCTTGGAAGAAGGTTTGTCCACCATAGACATGGACGGTGTGCACGAGATCATACTCTCGCTGCATCCAGCAATACTGCTAGTCCATCCATGACAACACCTGATGTGCACTCGTCATCACCCGTGCACGTGGATCACCCAACAAGGGAACATTCTCCAAAATGTATGCTGGAGAATATGTTTGTTGTGACTGGAGAGAACGTAACACACGTAACATCTCTTAAAACATGCCAAAACGTGAATCATGTAGTCAATGACCATTACTAGCATGTGTTTGTCCCTGACATGTCCATCTAGCAATAACCAAATGTATGGTGCCCCTAGCAACAAAATATCTGACGGCAATGCCTGCTGATATCCTTGAACGGCCAACACTGGTAGAAGATCTGGTTATCTCCGCACCAACTGTGCCACATGGCGTAATGAGACGCGCCTTGCAATCTCATCTCGCTCCACATACAAGTATCGATGTACTCGTATGCAAGACTGCAAAATAGCAGCCAAACCTGTGCTTATCCCTCCAAATAGATCCAGCACACATATACCCTCCTCTGGATACTGCCAAGCAATATGCGTTGTATCTAAAAGTGACAACATAATGGAAGTGGGAATAACTTCCTTCGTCTCCTCCCTCTCTCTCTCGAGCAAAAAGACTCACCCAAAGCCCGATGTATGAGCCGATCAGCCATCTGTTGTAGCTGCATACATGAAGTACCTAGTGTTCCATCCAATGTGGATGACACTACTCCACTAAGACTTGACATGATAGCCACATCCTCTCGACCTTGACTATCATGAGCATCCATGTTACCCTCCAAGAAGTCACCAGGCCAAGTAACACAAGTACTAAAGGCTGCAACATACGCCAAACCTCCACTTGGTAAAGGCCTAGAACCGGTAATGAATCGCATGCATCGACTCACTGCCCTCACCGCATTGCCAACCCCGGCCGATAAGAGGTCGCCTCCCTCCCAATAATCAATGCTAAACCCCATCGGGTATAACACTGCCGCACCCACCAATACATCATAGGATTGTGCAAGTGTAACCACAGCACGTGCTCGCGTTGTAGAGCTATCCGTGACATGATCCGGTTGCACTTGCACAGTCAACCCCACCCGGATGATGTGTGGTGCCGGGGCATCACTAGAACCTCCAAGAGATGTATGAATCTGGAATGGACATCTCTCCACATCAGTCTTTCGCAAACCAAGACCAAGCAATGCATCCTTACCCAATATAAGGGGTTGTGCACCAGAATCCAACAACACGCGTTGAGGTCGATAAACCTTTCCCCGGGAAGGTCCCACCAAAATGTAAGACACCACTTCTATTATCCAACATCACCGAACTTGATGACACCATGGTACGTTCGTATGCCGGCCTCTCTAATAACTCCATCCTTCGAATGGCATCTGCTTGCCAAGTTCCACTAGTAGCTGTCATGATCCCAGGATCAACACTACTAGTGCTCACACTACTAGAAGCAACCAACACATCTACTTTGCTTTCGCAAAGTGTGGCTGCCAATCGTAGTACATGGGATGATGACACCCCCAACGCCAATAAATCCTTGGTTGAGAAAACATGAGAATGAACAAGAGTCTTTGCCGCCCCCAACATTACGCTAGATGCTACCTCTGACGATGTTGATGGTTGGTCCCTACTTGCTCCATCTCCAAGTACATCCATATTGGCTTGCACCCTCATCTCTCCAATAGGTTGTCTAGGAGCCATGGATGAGGTGTTCAATGCCTCAAATAATGTGAAAGACTGAGGAAGTCTAACCTGTTGGCTAGTCTCCCCACTTTGTGGATCCAACTCCATTGACGCTCCTCTTGACTCAGTAGTATGTGTTGCACTACGAGTCATAGCAACTGTACATGGTTGTGCTGCTGCACACATGTAATCCACAACATCTCCATCATATGATGTAGAGGCACCATCTCCAGAATCAGATTTTTGTTGGGCTATAGCCATACTTGCTACCTTTTGCTCCAAGTGCTCCAGTCGAGATGCTATGTTCATCTCATGACTAGCCTCATGGGCTAACACTTGAGTAGGGGCTGGTCATTTACCACCACCCCTGCCACCTTGAACTCCTTGTCCTCTTCCAGGGACTGCCATGGCAACTCTTGTTTATCGTAATTCTGGATGGAGATCAAAACATCAATCCATCATGTGACCATGTCTGTGACAATGCTCACATGATTTTGATCCAACAGGATCCATTCTTCGACCTTGAAGGCAATCCTTCTTGTGATGAGGTCCACCACATGTCCAACACACCATCCCAACAATTGATTGTTGACCTGAAAAGGATGGCAATGGTCTGGATGCTGCACCTTCACCACTCTGTCCAGATGGTTGAGACTGTCCCATATGTCTACCATAACCACTTTGGGTTTGTGTTGTAGACTGGTAACATGAAGAAGTTGATGAAGATGGTGAATCCTTGCTGAACCCATCAGTCATCACCCTCTCTTCTTGCATGTTGAGCTCAATACATTCAGCAAGATAAAACACAATGGCCAACATAGGTGATGTCTCCTATAGTAAGGTAACATCTCTCACTCTACGTCTCAACTCCCTATCCAATATCCCATATCAATATTGGATAGTTTGTGCCTCCGTCACCTCATGGATAACACAGATCAACCGATGCATTCGGGTATACGCCTATGGAAAACTCTCCCCAGTCTTCCGTTGAAACTCATGCAAGCCTCGTAGCTTGTCAGTTCTCACCCCTTGGTAGTCTCTCCTCATCTGTGCGAAGAACTCTAGAATAGGGTTAAAGGTTGGGACCTCTGAACTCTTCCCAACTCTATTAGCTCCAACCGTATCATAAATGTCAGGTATAGAGGATGAACTCACACCTCCAAACACTGTACCTGAAGTAATAGAGATGTAGTTTGGAGACCAATATTGTCTCCAAAACTCTATCTCCTCAAGGTGTTCACGCCAACTCATGATAATCATCCATTGGTGGACCCTCCAAATGCTGGAATAATCCCTTGCAAGCCATAAACGGACGGAATAACGTAGAGTTGCGCATCCGCTGTAAATCACACCATGTGTCAAACTCCTAGATGAAGTCATCCAACTCAATAGTGCCAACTGTACCCGAATATCGTTTGGGACCCTTGGTGGCCCCATAGATATCGTCCATGTCCCACAACAACGGTGTGGGTACACACTCCAAGATATCATCAAGCTCAGCTCCGTCACTCTCTGAAACCAAATCAGAGTCTTCTGTGAACCTCAAAAGCCAAGGTTGGTACTGCACTCGGCTAAGGGTGCACCCAATGCTACCCCGAGCAGTCTCTCCTCCGGAACCTCCAGAAAACTTCATTGTGACACTAATGTATCACCTCCACAACCATACAAAAATATGTCCCCAACTAGAACCAGAAACAGCATTTGGAACTAGAAACCGCAACAGAAGCTACACGAGGCACCAGAAGGTGTTAACAAAAGGGCAACCTGAAACCTGCCAACACCATAGGCACTCACCCAGTCTACAGGTCCGCAAGTCATGTCTCATTGGGTAGAAACATGGATAGTCTGACTGGTCCGCAAATCCAGCCTCATTATCGGCAGCACATAGGAGCTCCAACACTCCAAAAAATAAAGCACCAACACAAACAAACGTGATGCACAAACAGGAAGCAAAGATGGAGGTATATCAATCACAAGAAACATAAAGAACAATACTCCATCTCAAAAACATCCATCAAAGGGGTCAAACCAACCTAACCCGAACTGACATAGCCTCAGAAGGGTATTAAAAAACACAAAAACTCGATTTTGGAGATCTTCTGCTCTCCAGATCGATAATCTGACACTAGTGATTTGGCTGTGTAGGGCATTGCCTTTAAGTAGCCTTTATCAGTTTGCTACCTAATGCAATTTTTTTTGCAAACGGACACTGTTTGAAACTTCTGCGCGACTCTGAAAATCTTCAACTTCGATTCCAGACCCCTAAACCTCAAAATTTTTCAATTCTGACACTGCTAGCCTTGAGCCTGACATCTCTAGTGAAGCACAACAACTTTACACCTTCTATCACCCCACCAAATTTCAGATCAAATGGACACTATATGATAATCCGATAGCTTGCTGCTCCTATTTTTGACCTGAAAACTTTCGAAACACCAAATCTTGAACTTCTGCAATTCTGTCTGAAATATTTTTCAAACAATCTCAAATTAATGCTCCAAGAAAACTATAAGCATCGATCCACTTTGTCAATTTCCAGCAGCGCTTCCGTCCTCAAAAATTCCTGATTCGGATTTACACTAAAACAGAAAATACATAAATTCGAAATCGATAAGATCAATCTCAAATCGACTCTACTTCTAGATCACCACCACGAGCTGCACTCCAGCAACGCCCTTCACACTCAAAAGCCAACGGATCGAAGCTATTATCAACCCAAACTCGCCAAAATACTTTCAGCGCTCCAACCTCCCAGTTCTCACCACAGTTCCAATTTGAGTTTTTGAAGTAATCTTTTTTACTCTCAAAACATCCACAAGGACACTCCGCTCATAACCAAAGCATAAAAGAGAGATTACAGTCAAGCCAAACCCACTTTGTGCTTCAAAAACTCCAAGTTTCCGCACTAGCTAATATCCACCATAGCCACACTCTCAAAGGCTCAACTTCAAAAACTGCCCTCCAAAGAGAGCTTATTCGAACTCTACCCCTTGAGCCCTAGGACCCCTAACGGCGCTGTCGACCTTAACGGCAGTTCCAATACAAACAGCGCTAATTGCACAACCGGCTCTAACTGTTGTATTTGCTCCTGCATACGGGCACCTACCTAACTAGAGATGCCACTACATAAGTCGTGACAACAAGTCCTTTTAGTTTCATGATGAGCTTTCAAAAAGCCATCGGAGGTAAACCTGAGTGAGAGTCAGCCCGGAGGTCACATTTTTGGTTCCGTTGCCAAGACCTCAATCTAGAAGAAGCAGATGTTTCGAATCCAGTTTATTGCCAGTGAGAGTGCAACGATGAGAACTCATATGGAGAAGACCATGGGGGAAGAGCGAGCTGATATCATGATGCATAGTAATGTACCATTTGTGTATCCGGTAGTGTTATATGATAGCTTAAAAGTTATTTTGTACATTTTGTTTATTTAAATGTTGTTTGGGATGAGGCGAGAGTGCTATAGTGCATATTTGGGAGGAAAACTTTATTTTCCAAAGTTTTTCCGAGAATTTTATTGATTTAAGAATAGTAGATAGGATACGTTTTGCACTTGAAACTACAGTCATATCACATGTACATCAAAAGTTATGATGTTTAGAATTGACTAGGGTCCTGACTGGTTTTGAAAGATAGCTCTCGGGAAAAAGTGTTCAGAGCTTATAATTTCGTGTAGGAGTGAAATCAGAATTTGAAACTTTGCACGAGTGTTAATCATGAGCTAACCTATATGTGGGTTCAAATTTTGTTGAGAGATAATTTTTAGAAATAAAGTAATAATACCTTAAGTGTAAGGGGATATAAAAATGAAAAAAACCACTTTACTTCTCAGATTTGATTTCTCCTTGTTTATGGTCATTTAGAGAGAGTTATTGCATGAGTGTTTTGCATAGTGAGGATGACTTGAAACTCATTGGAAAATGAGAGATCAAACTCTTTGGAAGATATGGTTGTCTAAGATACCTTAAGGGATGGACATGATTGTTTCAGCGGATTCAAACACAAGAGAGTTCAGAGTGGAGTTTGAGAAGAGGACACTAAAAATTTCCCCGCGAGCGAAACTTGAGAGTTGCTTTAATTGTGGAGAGGAGGGACATAAGCTTGTGAGTTGTCTTTTGAGGACCAAAGATCGGAGGTTGAGAGAGAGAAGAAATGTGGGAGAGCTAAACCTTCATATGGGACCATCGTGTCCCCATGAATCCAAGAGTGGAATCTATTGTGAAAATTGTGGAATGGCAGGACTTCCCTTAGGACACAAGTGTAGTGGTGGGAAAGCTCTGTTGGAGTCACTAGTGGAGGGCTTTGAGGATAAATTGAGTGCAGATACTGAACAGTTGAAATCTCCACGTGGCTCGAGTTCCAACTGAAGGATAAGGGAGTAGCGATATATTGATGTGTTTCCTCATCAGTGCACGTTTGAGAAGGGAGAGAGCTCTATGAGTTCGAAAGTAGATATTCTTGCAGATGAAAAGAAGAGAGCAAGATTTGCAGAGGAGTCCATCTCAAGGGAAAATCAACCAAGCCGGAACACTCGATCTAGTGGTGTGAGTCAACCGAGAGCACCAAGGAAGAAGTTGGGAATGAATGATTTCTCCATTTCATCTACACAACTCAAATACTATGTGATAGAGGATGTGGGGAATCAAAAAGCCAATATAACTGTTGGCCAATGGATTGCTCTAAATCCTACCATAAGAAAGGAGTTAAGGGGAGGCCTAAGCTCCAAAAGGACCAAGAAGCGACGATCCAAAGGAAAAGCTTCCATGACGAATGTTGGAGTAGGAGTGGTGAATGACGTTGCCTCGGAGGTATGTACTCAGGCTTCGAAGATTGAAATACGTATTAATAAACGTGATGTTTTGGATG
Organism: Marchantia paleacea; assembly: GCA_014180765.2. Lineage (NCBI taxonomy): Eukaryota > Viridiplantae > Streptophyta > Marchantiopsida > Marchantiales > Marchantiaceae > Marchantia > Marchantia paleacea. The sequence continues at coordinate 855,549 of MUAA02000019.1, read as the reverse complement.
TGCTTATGGATGGAGGATCTGCGATGAATGCCATGTCGGAACATTTGTTGAAGAAGTTGGGGATGAAGCCTTCAAGACCTTCCAACATCATTGTTGGGATGGCAATAAGCAAAAGGTGTGACCCATTGGAGTGATGGACAAGGTGGTAGTAAGTGTGATGGGAGTTCAAACCTTGTTGTCCTTTCAAGTGCTTTAGGAGTCTAGCTATGATTTATTGTTAGGAAGACCTTGGTTGAGGGCGGTGAGGACTATTGATCGGTGACATAAGGGTTACCTTCGTAGAGGACCAAAGAATCATCGAGTGAAGGTCCCTTTCACAAGTGGAGGAGGAGCAGTCTCAGACTCGGACAGGCATACGAGAGATTACTCGGAGTCTAAAAGTGAAGAAAGTGGTAGCTTTTCAGAGGTTGACACCAACATGTCGACCGATGAGGAGACATCATCTAAAGACACCTTGGATGATGATGTTCAAGTACACGTTCTTGCTCTAATGGATTTACTTCCTAGGCAAGGGGTGGTGAAAGATCCCGACAAGATGAAGATGAGTGAAGATGAGATAACTCGGCTATCCCCTCTCAAGTTTGGTCCCAAGGTTATTACGGAGGAGAAGTCAAGGTTCTTGGATATATTTCGTAAATATATCCATGTCTTTGCCTTTAGCTACAAGGATTTGAAGGAAGTAACCTTAGAAACTCATCGCATTGAGTTAGAGGAGAAGACTCGTGCAGTACGTTAGAAGCAACGTCGGATAAATCCACCAATGGTTGTGGTGGTGAAGGAGGAGATCGACAAGCTAAAGGATGCAAGTTTCATCTATAAGGTAGAGAATTCTGAATGGTTTTCTCCTATTGTGATAATCAATAAGAAGAATGGTAAGCTACGTGTATGCGTAGATTACAAGAAGTTGAATGATGTCACAAAGAAGGATTATTATACTTTGCCATTCATCGACGAGATTTTGGAGGAGGTGGCAGGTCATGAGTGGTATAGTTTTGGAGATGGTTATAATGATTATAACCAAATTCAAATTGCTCTTGAAGATCAGCTCAAAATCATTTTTACCACGCCATGGAGAACTTTTGCCTTGAGGGTAATGCCCTTTGGTCTATGTAATGCTCCATCAACTTTTCAGCAGTTCATGAACAAGGTGTTTGAACCTTTTATTGGGAAGTTTGTGAGAGATTTCATAGATGATTTTTGTGTGTACGGGAAGAAGGAAGATCATTTTTATCATTTGGTCAAAATTCTACAACGTCTGGAGAAAGCCAAGGCCTCACTCAATCCAGAAAAATGCATTTTTGGATGTGAGGAAGGTTTGTTGTTAGGGCACATCATCTCCAAGGATGATATAGCGGTGGATCCAGAAAAGGTGAAACACATGCTCGACTTACCTTTTCCGGTGACGTTGACCAAGTTGAGACAGTTCCTTAGTATGGTGGGATACTATCAACGGTTCATCTTTTACTTCTCCAACAAAGTTTATGTCTTGACGATTTACATGAAAAAGGGGACGGATTACAATTTAATCCTCAAGGATGGAGAGGCAGCGGTGACGTTCAAACTTGTTAAGAAGGCGTTGGTAACAGCTTCTATTTTAGCCAAACCAAATTGGAGTAAACCTTTCATTCTCTACACAGATGCATCAAACATTGCTATAGGATGCACTCTAAGTCAGTTGGATGATGATAATCATGATAATCCAATTGCTTATGCTAGTAGAAAAATGGTTCAAGTTGAGAGGAACTATTCAGTGACAGAATGGGAGGCTTTAGCTGTGATCTTCTCACTCAAGAAGTTTCGACACTATCTGTTGGGAGAGAAATTTACTATCGTTACTGGCCACAAGGCTTTGAAGTACATTTTCAACAAGCCTAATGTTGAGGGTAGGATAGCCAGATGGACGTTGTTACTGGCAGAGTTTGATTACATCATTGAGGATCGACCCGGTAAGAAGCATGCCAATGCTGGTTTGATGTCTTGGACATACGATGAGGAACAAGATTAACCAGTGGATGATACATTTCCAGATGAGGATTTGATGATGATATACATCATAACAAAGGTACCGGCGGAATTCAAAGGGATATGGAATTTCATCTCGGAAGGAGAATTTCCCCAAGGCATGCATTCACGGGAGAGAAATATATTGGTGAAGCAATGTGAACCTTATACCATCATAGAGGACGTGTTGTTTCATCAAGGAGTGGATGGATTACTTAGAAGGGCTGTTGGAAGGGAGGAGTCAATTCAATTGATGAAGGATTTTCACGAAGGCTTGGTATGTGGGGGACACTTTACAGGAAAGTCAACTGCATTTAAGATCCTAGATGCAGACTATCATTGGAAGGGCATTTTCAAAGATTGTGTGGAATTTTGCAAGAGTTGTGATGTGTGTCAAGCTTTTGCTAAAACCCCTCCTTTGACATCATTTCCTATTTTAGGTCCTTTCAAGAAATGAGAAATAGACTTTGTAGGACCCTTGAATCTTACTCCTTAGGGTAACAAGTTCATTGTGGTAGCTACAAATTATTTAACCAAGTGGGTAGAAGCTAGAACTCTAAAATCTACTAGTGAAGAAGAAGTGGGTAGGTTTTTCTATGAAAGGATAATTATTAGATTTGGATGCACTCTAGAAATTGTATCAGATAGAGGTGGTGAGTTCGTTGGAAGCATTATACAAGCCATGTTAGATCATTTCTCCATCAAGGCATGGGTGACTACTTCCTACAAACCCAATGCTAATGGATTGGTAGAGCGAACCAACTATACGCTTTGCATGATGTTGGCCAAGGATGCAGACATGGACGGGAGCAAGCAAAATTGGGACAAGAGACTGCATGCTATCTTGTGGAAGTATCGGACGACCTAGAAGACATCAACGGGGTACTCACCTTTCCGTATGTTATATGGTGTCGAGTCAAAACTTCCAATTCAATTTGATTTGACGACCTTCTTAACTATCCAACGGAAGTTAAAGTGGATGAATAGAGCAAAAGCTATCAAATCAAGACGTCAATAACTGCTGGAGTTGGAGGAGGATCGAGCTGTGGCCATGGTATGTGTGGAGTGGCCTCAACAATTACAGAAGAAGTATCATGATAATCGACTTGGGACAAAGGAGATGAAGACTTTCATGGAAGGTGATTGGATAATGCTAAGATAGCAATAAGATAGCAAGAAATAAATTTCTTCCAAAGTACTTTGGTCCTTTCATAGTTCACAAAGTGTGGGGAAACTTTACTTACGATTTGAAGGAGTTGGGAGGATGGCATTTTGACTGGGTGAATCACGACAAGTTGAAGCCGTTTCATCGACGATTAGATTCTTTCACTCCAAGAATGGAGTGAAATCTTGGTCCGGGGGTAAATGTAAGACCCATGGTTGTACATATAGGATGAAATATGAATATATCTAAATTGTGCTTAAGTTTATCTTAGTCATGACTATGTTTAGCTAGTTATGGTTAAGTTGGAGAAAAATATAGAGTAACTTTTGGTGTGGTAGATGATAACTACTATTTTGTTGTTTAGTAGGAATCAAGAAACAGATTCCATGAGTTTCTGTAAATCACACCATGAGTCAAACTCATATATGAAGTCATCCAACTTAGTGGTCCCCCACTCTATTGGAATATTGTCTAAGACTCTTGGTGGCCCCATAGATAAGGTTCATGTCCCATAAAAATTGTATGCACACTCTAAGATAACACCAAACTCAACTTTGTCACTCTCGACATCAAATTAGAATCTTTTGTGAACCTCAATATCCAAGGTTGGTACTGCACTCCAATACAAATGCACCCACTGCTAACCCTAGCATTCTCTACTTCTGAACCTAAAGTGAACTCCACTATACACCAATGTATGTCCTTTGTAAATGTATCAGGAACATGTCCCCAATTGGAATAAAAAATTGTAACAAAAGGTATCCAAGGCACCACAAGATGCTAACACAAGGGCAACTTTAAATCTGCCATCACCACAAGCACTCACCTAGTCTACATATCCTCAAGTCATGTCTCATTGAGGAGAATCAAAGATAGTGTGACTGGTTCACAAATCTAGCCTCACTGTAGTCAACACATAGAAGCATTAATACTCCACACAACAAAATACCAACACAAACAAATGTGGTGCATAAACAAGAAGTCAAGATGGAGATATATCAATCACATGAAACATAAATAACAATCCTCCACCTCAAAAATATCTATCAAAGGGATCAAATCAATCCAACCAAGGCTAACATAGTCTTCGAGGGGCAATAAAAAACACTAAAACTAAGTTTGAAGGCTTTTTACTCTTCGTATGGATAAGCTGACATTCAATTACTAATTATTTAAGGCATTGCCTTCAACTAATCTTTTTCAATTCTCTATGTACCATAATTTTTTTCCGCAGATGGACACCATTTGTAACTTTTGCATGATTTAAAAAATGTTTGACTCTAATTTGGACATCTAAATGTCAAAAGTTTATAATTTTGACACCATTGATCTTGTGTATAATTCTTTGTACCAACACGAGCTACTTTAAATCTTCTATGATTCTACCAAATTGGTTTGATGCGAAATGTAATAAAGTTTTCTCTTTGTTTTAAAGCGAACCTCCAAAAGGTTTTAAAATTTTATTGACATTTCACATTTTGAAATCTCCCAAAGTTAAAGGCAAGTGCGGCATGTTTAATATTCAGTATACATGTAGAGAGCCATGAACGTACACGAAATATAATTGAGCGACACATTTACTCAAATTGTGTGACGTTTGTAACATGGTGGATTACAAGAAGGGAGAGAGAGGAAAAAAAGTCCTCTTACTAGAGTCATCCCAACAAGAATACACATCCCATTATCATAGATGTAAGGTTGCCATATTCTTATACATAGCTGCAAGTAATGGAGCTACCACACGCCCAAGCTCCAATACTTGGTGCTTAATACTCATTCTTTCCATTTGCATGTGAAGCACATTAGAGACTTGTAGTTACAGCGACCCTACTTCACGACAGTGATTGGCTTTGTCTTCTTTCCCCTGACAATTTCATTCGGGATTTCTGGCCATGTCTGCCTTTCATTGCTAATTCTATTGATCAGAGTGCCATTTCATAATTCTCCTTCTTCCTACAAGCACATTCATACCTTTTGGCTAGGAACATATAAAAAACACACATGCTACCATTCTCTAGTGCTCATTGTCACTTTTTTGCTCCATATGCTGTCTAACTTTCTTCAGGCTTTCTTTCTCACACTTAAAATACGATATCCCGTTCCTTCCGATTTGCCATGCGCGGGGCGATATGGTAAAAATCTAATCAACATGCGCGCAAGCAGAAATCGAGTGGGGTGGGTCATTTGGCTGGGTAAGGATGCGCGTCACCCTCATGTGTTCCGCAGGAGGATAGGAGGGGATGCCCTCTCTGTGTCTCTCTGTTCCGCTTGCTTGGCTCTGCTTCCCACAAAGCGCAACTTTTGTGCAACAGCAACAAATACATGGGACCTCATTCAACTGCACAACGATCATCTAAACTTCGTCCACGACCTCGCAGAGAAACTGCACCTGCTCTTTGAGTCCGGGAGCGGCATGGCTGCCACTGCTGCTACCCTAAGCTTGTCCTCTGCATCTTTGCGCAGCTGCTCTTTGGCAACTGTCGATGGCGCCCAATTTCGCAGGCCGAACTATGTCTTCTGTTGCGCTGCTGCTACGAATGCCCCTTCTGTGAGGTCCACTTTCATGGGGGCCGGAGTGGGGCCACGGTTCGGATTGGCGAGCCTGAGGTCTCTGAGGGGAGCCCGAGTATCACAGCATCAGCAGCGCAGGAGTTACAGAGGTGTTGGAGCACGAGCCGCCTGGGCGCAGGAAGTGCTATGGGCGACTTCCCCTGTGGCGGAGGTGGATACTGCCGCAGAAGATTTGTACCATGTAGTCTTAGATATCAGCGATAATCCAGAGCTTATGAATGGTCACACTAAAGCTGGCCAATTTGTACAGGTATGCCTGTTACATGCCAGTTCTGCTGCTGGCTGGTCCGTTGGATCTCATGTAAATGGGTTGGTCTTTTTTAATTCTAGCTCTTTTATCTTTTTGAGCTTTACGTTTTATTCATCTTTTCATGTCCCAACATGTGCCGCTTCAAGTTAGTTATGGTCCGGGATTGAATCTTCACAGCAGTTTCGATGAGTTCGTGGTTGTTGTGGCAGAAAATCCTGACTCATATTTGTTTGCGAATTTCAGGTGAAAATTGGAACCGTCAAGCCCGCATTTTTGGCTATTGCTTCTGCGCCAACAGTGGCACGAAAGGGGAGGCTAGAATTTTTGATAAAGGACATTGAAGGTAGCACGGCAGGTATGATATGTAGTTTACGAAAGGGTGACAAGGTTGAGCTGAGCCAGGTCATGGGAAGTGGCTTCCCAACTGAGCGACTCTTGCCTGCAGAGGAGAACAAGACAGTGTTGCTCTTTGCCACGGGTTCTGGCATCAGGTACACTGAAGTGCATAATGCGGTTTTGTTTTTATTAGTTCCAACGTTCAATTCCTGGAAATGCACATCTTTGCATTTGAATCTCAGCGTCGAAATTCTTCATACACCCTTTCTCAATAAGATTCTGGAATGATGTAGGACAGTCCAATTCGGTCACTGATCGAAGCCGGTTTTGAAGCGAACAAGAGAAGCGATGTGAGGCTTTACTATGGCGCCAGAAATCTCGAGAGGATGGCGTATCAGGTCTGCTAAAATTATGCACATATTGTTTACATTGAAGACAGAGTCGCTTGCGTTTGATAGCGGGCTGTCGCAAGCATCAGATTTGGCAACATAGAAACCAACATATCGCTAGTTTTCATGCTTTACCACAATATTGGAAATCTTTATAGGCTTGTGCTTACTTATCCTCTTTAATCGTAGCACTGAATTTTCGTTTTCATGTTGTTTCCTGCAGGACAAGTTTAAGGCATGGGAGTCATCAGGTGTACAGGTTATTCCTGTTCTTTCACAACCTGGCGAAGAGTGGACCGGCGCTCAAGGATACGTTCAGGTATGGAGCTTCTTCTGCTTTCGTGTAGTGGTGGTTACTTTAGAAACTTTAGCTCACTCCGTTTCCAAGGTTTGTATGTACATCATAATCATAAAGTGCTTCTTGACGTGTTCATGCTTACTTCACGTGCACTTAGGCCGAGCTCATTATTTATTTTATTGCGCAGGCTTTCTTCTCCAAGAATAAAGCAGTTAGTAATGGACCACAAACAGGAGCTTTGCTGTGCGGACACAAACAGATGGCACTGGTAGGTCCATATAAATTTCTAAATAGATCCAAGAAGAGAAAATTCTCCATTGATTTCTGAACAATTTGTTCCGAAGCCCTATCTTGTGTCTGCGCACCACCTCTAGGCAATGCCGAACTGTTTTGGATGGTGAGGTTGGCAGAGTAAGCGTCAAGTCCAAGTCCCTGTAGCCATCGCGTAATGTAATTATAATACCAAGGTCTTATAATTTATATAAGACTTTGGTATATGCCGTGCGAGCACTGCAAGATCCCCTACGACTCACATGTTTCCCTTCTTGAGCAGGACGTGACTGCCCTTCTTGTGGAAGAGGGAGTTCCCAAGGAGAAAATTCTTTTGAACTTTTAAGACCTCAACTTCAGAGGTACGTACCGCGCTTATTCACTTGCCTTCGCTCCGGATTCACTAGTCTAGGGTCCCCATGATGAGCAATTTAGTAATCTGAGCTTGCGAAGTGGATGTGGGCGTCATTGCTCCCTTTTACAAATCGGTTGATGCGGTGACGTGCTCAGTTTGAAGCTTGATGCAAGCGAATGCGGAAAAAGGCATAGCTGCTGAGGGACAACATTTAGTAATCATCAAAAGACTACGTTGTAATGAATGGTTGGGCAACAACCATCGTTTCCACCTTGGCTTGTTGGGCTTGGAGTTCACCTCATCCCCCGTGCGGTCCAGTGCAGAAACCCATGCACCTCGGTATCCACTGACGAAGCAGCCGAGTCCCGAATGGGAATGTCACGCTCCATGTTTAAATATTGTTGATGGTCCGTGGAGGACTTCCTTGCGTCGGATTGGATCCTGTATACTGCGCACTTTGTTCTTCCACCACTGTCAATTCGACTGCTGGTCTCCTCTATGAATTCCACCGTTCTGCTGCTTCTAGGCTTTTCGTACTGATGCATTTGTTTGTCTTTCAATATCTTACAGCTTCAGTTCATGCATGGCACGTCCTGTTATTACCATCATCGTCTTCCTGTTACTTTCCATCTAGTATATTTCGCTGGCACTTTGAGACCTTTGAGACGAAACACGTAGATTTGTGTTGCTTCTGTCTTTTTCATGCCAAGCCCTTGCGGCTGATCATGTAGTATCTTGTCTGTAATGAATGGCTCGTAACCAGAACCCAAGAAAGTGAAATTACTGTGACTGGCCGGTAAAAATGCGGAACAAGCTGTTTACGCAGTATCAGAGTAGTGTCAAAAGCGTAAGCAGGTTTCGGGAGATGTTTGTACCTGGTCTTATTATTCCGTGAGCTCAGGTCATTTGAAATGTTTTTTACTGACACTTGTCTTGTCCTTTCCCTCTGCAGGGTAGAAGTGTCTCTGCCGTTACATTTTTAAATATGTTGTTCCTCAAGTTTCAGTGAGATAAGTGTATTGGAGCTTTTCGAAGTTTGTTTGCTCCCGTCTTGTATTTAAAGCACTAAAATGCGGTCGTGTACTGTGCCAGATGAGGTATTCAATTATACCCTCATTAGTATAGCTACTTATTCTTCCATTGGCTGAGAATAATCGGATATCTTCAGGCAGTTCCTTGGTGGTCCTCATAATTTTGCCAGATTGTACCATGATACGGAATAGTGAAACATATGGATCATCGAATTTGTCTCATAAATTTGCCGTCAGCATTCAGTTTTGCGTGGCAGGGAATTCACCTCTGAACTTGTTGAATAGGATGAGCATCGTACATATAAGCTCTTCATTGTCGCGACTGGGGTGGGCTGCTTTTTGTGGGCCATGGGAAGGACACAGAAGGCTGTTCTCTAAGCTCCTTTTAACTCAGGACCACTGTTCCCAACCAGTGTAGGTTATTCTGAGTGCCCTAGTACTGCGTGAGCGACATAACGACTTTGCTGCCACACGAGGTATTCTTCAACACATCGGTAAACAGAGTAAAGTGAGCTTTTCAAATTATATCTAAAGTATTCATTCGTATTAGCATCCTTCGACTTCGATGCAAAGTCCTAAGTGACGCCTTCGATCTGACGGTTTCGGAACTGGCGTCGAATGTCTTCAACACGCAACAGCATGCACTTGCTTAACCTTAGTCTAAATTTTCCCGAAGATGTGAGACCGTTCTCTGGTACTTCGGACTGAACAAGTATTGAAAATTATGTGGAACAGAAGGAAAAATCGAGGTATCAGGTGGCTTTTGTGTCTCCGGATGAAAATGCGATGTCGTGACCCTATGTCTTCCAGATATATCACATCCATCTTATGGCTTGCTAGCCGCTGTCTTCTGATTCGCAGCTATTGACACTGTCTAGTGCGAAGACTGTTTCAGTTCACAGCAGAGTATCGTGATATATATATGCCGTGGACATTCCAGACTATCATTGATATTCCGGTCGGTTTGTATTTAACATTGACCGAAATATTTGCAAGTAGGAAACGGATAAACAAGTGAACACTTGCTATGGTTACAGCTTTGGAACCATGTCAATGTCGTCGACTGACGCTTCATGGATCACATTCAGAGCACTGTTGCTACACTCGCACGCAATGGATTCACTTGGTTTCAGTGTCACACTCGATCGATGGTTTTAACTTCGAGATTGACCTACCAAAATGTCCTTACTGCTGTATTGTAATCAATGACGGCTATTCGTCGTACCAGGACTTGCCCATAATGGTAAGTGCCATTGATTTTGACTCGTTCGAGCTCTTGACAGGAGCATAGGACGATATCCTGCTGCTCGATCTGACCATTGGAATTTTCTTCGATGTCTCTCACTTGTGTATGCACTGGTTATACTGGGTGCTGTTTCCTTGATGCAAAGTAATTCCACTGTGTGAGCAAATAGTGTTTATGGACATATAATGGACCCCGAACTGCAACAAGCCCCCAGTGATGGAGCAAAATCGCTGGAAATTCCGAGATGTGTATGTGGTTCATAATTCATAATTCCGATTTATTCATACTACATTTTTCAAAGACCTGAAAGTCACATGCTCATGGTTGGCATCACCATTTCTCACTTGGTATTGTAATGTTTAGTTGTCGCTTAACTATGAGTCTATTCCGGTAATTTCGATACAAACAATTTTTTCTTGGGATTACGTGAGGGTGAATTTAGATGGGTTTGTATTGTTTGTTTGTTTCCAATCGTTTCTTGCCTCGTGAAAATGATGGTAACTCCACCGTATGAAAACATGGTAACTGACAAAGTAAAAGCCAAGATAACAAACTCGGAGAGACGTGGAACAAAAAACGTGATGATACTACAGGAGTACGTAAAGCAAACTAAAACCAAATAGAATGTGCCACTAAATGAATGGAAGAAAATAACAAGAGTAAATCGTTATTTCGATCAGACACTACCTCACCAACTGCATATCTAATACCCCCGTGAAACAAATCATGAAGACAAATGGAAAGAGATGGACCATATCAAACATCGTTCATAATTGCTATCTTTTGCTGAATGGAAGATACCAATGATCTTTGTGAAATTAGTTTTAATCCAACTCTAAAGCAATGTAAAAAACATGGAAATGATAAATGGGCTCCATATCTATTGTCTTGATATGGATGGGCACACTGGAAAATAAAGCACTAGCATGTAAAACAATCCATGCCAAGTCCCTACGCTATGTGCATCTTTAAAGCCAATGGATACCGATATAAACCTCATGTGAATTACAATAGGTGCGAATCTTAGAAGTAACATTAATCTCCAAAAATTTTCTAGCTAGATGTCTAATAACATGAATTGATATGGTCTCACTAGTTGGATTTGTGATCACTAAATCTGCAACAAATATACTCCGCAGCATGTATAAATTGGATTTAATTGTGATGGTTGTAAAATAGTTAAAAATCATCATCATCATCAATACTAAAAGCAAACACATCAAAAAACATGATCTACAAAAAGTCTGTATTCCATCCCTAACCAGAACAAACTCCAATCCTCCCTTGACACATATAGATTGGCTCTATTTGAGATGCTTGAAATAAGCATGTACCATCACTTTTTTCAAACTTTGTGGTTTTTTTCTTAGTTGATAAAAGTAACAAAAATATATTTTTGTAACATGAAAACTATTTTGAATACTAAATCAAGACCAGAAAAGAGTATCAGCACAATCTAACTAGTAAAAATTGTTGATGTGGCACAATCATGCATCAATAATAGATCAATTCCTACAAAAATTAATAGTTGAGAACAATGATGATCTTATGGATCCTTCATTACCTCTCATGTGCTTGGATCCATGATATCGCCACAAATATACAACATCCATCCATCAAAATCAACAAGTACCACAAATATGCAAGATCCATCTATCAAAATCATTCTTTGGTATGGAAAAAGAAAAAAATGTCATATATAAAAAGTAGTTGATATAGATAATGTGAGATATAATGGTTGGTGTGTAACACAAGTGGATAAGATGTCCCATGCACCTGGATGAAATCCAAATAGATAAATTCATACGAATGTAAGAGGACTATTAATGATGACTCCTTCAAATATACACAAAATTATTTATAAAATTCATTGAGACACTCCAAATTTGTAGATCATCCAAAACAATATAGCAACAAGAAAGCCAAAAGTAAGGCCTGATGTACATTAATGCACTTTGAGATCTTCGACCCAAAGCCCTTCACAAGCCAACTAGAATGTGAGGTGATCAAAGGTTTTCAAGATGTCACTCTTATTATACACCCATAATGTGTGTGTCATATGCAAGTGATAGAAACTCACATCCATATGCTCATGTGATGGGTTCTAAAAAGGTCATATAATATACTGTAGAAAATAATGAACTAATCCTACTTAGCTAAATTTGATGTGTACTTTCTTTCTCACCAAATGATCACTCCCATATAAAGTTAAATCTGATAATCTACTTATCTTTAAACCTCCGTTCAGAAGAGGCAAGTATTTTGAATATGGTTAGATCTTTGAAATTTGATTATAGTCCATCCGTTGTCTCGAGGTCGGATGGGTTGTGACTTGAAGAAGCCATATCTACGATCACTCAAGCTCGAACGCTGGTTTTGTAACGTCTCAGGTTATTCTACCTTCCTCTAAGGGAGTGTTCAGCCCAAGGTGAGTTGGCATTTACTTACCGCCTTTGGCTGCTCGTCCTTCTAGTGCTTCTAGTCATATTGGGGTATTAAAATCGGCGACGCATGGAACTGCGAGACCTCCAATCTCCTGTCTGAGTTTCCCAGTGGACATGTAGACAGGTCTACATGTCCACTGGGACGGGTACAGTATTTCTACACCAGACGGGTCTCCGTTCGTGATCATCGAGTACAGTATGCCCAATACCGACAATAGGGCTTACGTAGGATGTGTACACCAAGTGTGCCTAACACGCTCGTTTGTGCCAAGCGCGAGTGTTAGAGACACTCGGTGGTCCAAAATCCTGACATCTCCTGACTTCAAATGTAGCGGGGATTGATACCCATTGCCCACCATGAATTGCAAGTTGCTGAAACTCCAGGGGAATTACAGCTTGCTTGTTGAATTGCGTTGGAGCCGTGTGCAGCCTTCGAGGCTCCGGACCCTTGAACGTGACGTCGCTATTCAGAGTTGAAGCCCGTCATGAGGCTCTTGGCCGGTTCACCTTCGGAAGCTTCGAGCCGTACGTTGCATATCAGACATATTTGGTGTTCTCATTGCCCGTACGACTTTTTTCCAGAGTGGCCGACCAAGAGTCAACAGCCACACTCGTACTTGGAGTAAGAGACTTGCTCAAGCTTGGAACATTGAAGATTTTCCACAGTGATTTTCTAGATCACCCTTTTAGGATCTTTTAGATTTTGCAATGACGTGTTGGTGAATGAGAATCGCGCCGTGTTGGGTAGTGAATTGCGTGGTGTTTGTGATAGCGCTGCGCTTGTATTGCGTCCTGCTCATGAATGTATCGCTGTGACCTTGACAGTGTATTGCGCCGCGTTGTGCTTGTTCTCTTTTCACGGTCCTGGCAGTTTGGCAATTTCAAAATGTAAGTTATGATGAGTAACTGTGAGTAATGAGTAAATGTGAATAAATATAAGGTCTATGAAGTAAATTCTCCAGAATTTCTGTTGAGAGCCAGTTGCATGGAGGACTTGGGTCCTGCACCCTGTCGCTTCGGGCAGAGTTGGGCATGATCGGTAGGCTACTTGTTGACCGAGAGGGCCAGATGCCTCTAGGGTGTTCTATCGGGATTTGAAGCCGACCATGAATAGCTGGATGCTTGACCTCTTCAATGGTTGAAGTCCTCTTCAATGGTTGAAGTCAAGCGGGGTTTTAAACACACCATGAGTTTCCAGATACTTAGAGCCATCTGAGCACTCCGATATGGATGACTGAAGTGCTCATTAGTGTCACGATACTTGGTGTTTCCAGATTCTTGTGTAGGAGTTTTAAGCCCACCATGAGGTTTCAATTACTTAGATCCGTGAATAGCTGGATGCTCGACTTTCGATGGTTGAAGCCCTTGCTTGAAGTGCTCCTTAGACTCACAATACTTGGTGTTCCCAGACATATCTGGCAAGGTTTTATGCCTACCATGAGTTTACAGTTACGTGGAGCCTTCTAAGTGCTCTTGCCATCTGCCCGTGCTGAATGCCTTGCCTTGCGTTTTTGTTTACTCCAAGATCCCCTCACGGATTTCCTATGGGGCTTGAAAGCCCTTCACGGATCGTCATCGCTGATATGGACTGAACGGTTGATTCACTTTAGTAGCAATTTGTCAGCACTTTGAAGGTTCCAACCAGTTGGAACCTTGCTGATGATAGGTCTGCCTGCCAGTGACACAAGTGTACTGCTCTTTCGGCCGAAAGTGCATTGGGTACTTTCGGCAGACCTCTGTGCTTGAAGGCTCCAACGTGTTCCTGAAGATCAGTCGTGAAGCTCCAGGAAGCCTTTGAAGAATACTGCATAAAATCTACGTAAAGTTGAAACTCGAAAGAAAGGTTAATTTGTAGCTTCACATCTGCTGCAGAAAGGAAAAAGTTGGGACCACCTTATACTTACTTAGTGGACTAATTTAAGTGTTCTACGTAGCTAAGGTATGAAAGGATTTTGGATTTTACAGCGTGACCTTTGTTGTCTACTTCCGTCAACGCCCTCCGAGGATATGTAAGAGCCGCTCACTGCACGAGTTTGATGGTGGTGGTTTATGAATATGGATCTGGTGCACTTAAACTTCACCATGATTGAGCCTACTTTAGCCCGGCGTTCAAACTAGAAAGCTTCGTGAACAATCTCATATACTCGGAGAGAAACCAGTTTTAAAACTTAAGTAGCTACTGTTCCTTCCAGAAGAACTGCACATCTTTTAAGACATTCTCATCTGCAGGGGTTTACGAAGTGGACGACTGTCCTTAGTAAAAATAATACGGAATTGAATAATATATAATCAACTGGATGGTAATGATTAACTGGATGTGTAAAAACAATGGTAAGAGCGGTGAAACTCTTAACATGCTAATTTACAAAGTTCTGATTACTGTTGCTGATCCTTCCTGACGCACAGAAATTGAGTTGCTTTCTGCCATGCGAGAGCAAGGTTACAATTTACACTCACGTATCTGTGTTGTACACTCCAGAGGCATTTAAACAAAGACAGGAAAAGGCATGAGCGCAATTTCCACGGTTCTATCTGGGTTTTTACTACTGAGCTCTTCTCCTACCATAAGTATCTTCGTCGCCATCTTTCACCATTTTTCTCCTCTCCGCAATCATTTCTGAATAAGCCTGCAAACCAAATACATTCGACTGGTTAATGATTCTTCACTGGTTACATAGGCTTGTAACACCTCAGTGGACAGCAGAAGTAGTTACAGTACGCAAGAAGCCTTGCTTCCTGCACCTGGGTCCCACTACCTTTTAAGACTGGAATGATAAGGAAAGATGTATCAGCGTATTTGTCCTCAAAGGCAAGCAGTGAAAGCTGCAATATCCATGATAAGAAGTGGAAAATAAGAGGTCACTCACCAAAGGGTATGCATAGAGAAAACTGAACCACCAGACACCGATAAGAAAACAAGCACCTCCTGTGACGAATATATTTTGAAAAGTAAGCCAAGATCCGCCAACAACCCCCACACCAGTGGTCACTATGGTCCATGGTTGACACCTGCATTTAAAACCAGGTCACTAGGAAGGTCAGTCGCACAGAAACCCAAAAATTAAAGAGCATAAATTACTCGAATGTGAACAACAGATTATCGCAAATCTCCTTCCTGACGACTAAACTTGCCACAGTGAAGAAGACAAGTTCTGATCGATTTCACAGATGCGGATGCCAAGGTGCACTTTCGGTTGAAACAAGTAGGTTGTCAGGAACGTGAACGGTTTTGAAAATTCCAAATCAGTGAATCTCATACATGGATAAACTCACAAGTCTTACTTTTATAATCGGAGATTGCGGGCAGTCTAGCTATAGAGGTGATTATTATAGATGAGGATTTGTAAATCTCAACATCAACACGTACAAAAAGTTCTACTGTAGACTAAAGCGACTAATCTAAGACTAAAGCGAGTATTTTTGGACATTGATGCAAAGTGGAATCGTACAGAGCAAATTAGCGGCACAATTATCCACACAATAGAACTGAATTCTATCGACGGAGCAATTGGATTGGGAAGACTGAGTCACTTACCAGGCGGGCTTGGTGTCCCAGACACTGTCATACTCCAGGGAAAGATCATCCAGGTACATTTCCATGTCTTTGATGACTCCCTCATCATCTCTGTTGCTATCACCTCTGTCACCTCTAGCTCTCACTACACCACTCTGCTTTCTACTCCTGATCTGCGCAGTTCCAGCAACAACAGATTCGCCATATGTTTTTAATCTAAATGACCGTGTCCAGTTGCCAAACGCCCGACTTGAATGGCATCGAGCCCTCGCGACTGCTCCGACAGTACTCTTCGACGACTGGGAGATGACAACACCACCGGGCAGGTGAATGGGAGAGACGACAATTGTCCGTCGGCTGATCATCGAAGCTGCCATTGCTCGCTGATGCTGCTCGTCACAAAATCGTAGCAGCAGATTCAAACATGACAACGTTATCTACGATAGATATGACACATGCCTGACTGACATGTCGACCATGCGATGCCATACGATACGATTTGTTTTCTTCTTCCTCTTCTTCAATACAGCAGTGCAATCCACGCTATCCTGCCCAACCAGCAGCCAGCCCTTGCCTTTCCCTGGCACATGAATTACTGTAAGGTTTCATTGTTGTTGCGAGCTTTGATTTTATTGCTTACGCACGAGAACGGTCCAACTTAAAGTACAGTATATTTGTATTAGCTTAGGTTTAATGATGCTGATCGTGCGATAATTTCGCGAACTGGTTAAGATTTGGTGCGGATTGTAGGAGCAACTTGTTTTGGGGTAGAAAACTTTATCTCCTTGTTAGAGTATCTTTTGCAGCAGGCAAGATGCGATGCAAACCAATTAGCATGGCCTAGAACAAAAGATGAAAGACAAGACCTTTATGTTGCATGTGCTCATAAAATTTTGACAAAATCTTTATGTTTAAGATGTTTTTTAATTTTTTTTTTTAAAGTCTCTACTGTTCTTGTTCAGAAAAAAGTAAGCGCTTAGACGTTCAAATTTGGAAGATCTAAGAAAAAGTGAGAACCCAAAGTAAAAGTATTGGGAAAAAAGATCCAAGATCCACCGGTTCTAGTTATATATTTAAGTATTTTCATAAATTATTTCACTTTCAATCCCAGTTTAAACTAATATTTGGAAATACCAACTAGCAATTTAGTTCAGCAGTCAACATCAGTTTTCAATTATGAGAACATGGGTAGTAATTTTCATTGTAAAATAATATTTTTTTTGAATAATATTTTTAACAAAATATATTTTTACATTTTTTTGAATGGAAATCTATTTAATATCGGAAAGAAACAGAAAAATGTCATAATAAAATTTTGATAAGATTCATTCATTACAAATTTAAGGGTTCTATTGCATTTTACGGAAAGTCCTTGGTCTTTGATGATATAAAAAATAAAACTAAATTCAATTTCAAAATGATTCATTAAGTCTAAGTGCATTGAGTCAAATAAAATATTGATTTAATGTTTTATTTTTTCCCTAAATAATAAATAAAATATAAAAATTCTTTTATAAAATTTTCTTAGATTGAATTTTCATATTTAAATATAATATATAAAGTGTTATAAAAGATTTTTGTAATATTTTTGATATGTAATAAATTAAAAAATTATCAACCGTATTTCATTGATATATGATATGTATCAATGTAATACGATTGATCATTTTTAAAAATGAATTCTTTAATTTAGTTTTAGAAAAATCATTTTTGAAAACATCTTACAACATGAATCACAATTTTGATTAAATAAAATTTTCAAATTGAATTTAATCTGGTTAGAAAACAACATGATAATAATAAATGAGCTTATAATCTAAAATCTTTCAATAGTCTTTGTTTTGTATATATATATATATATATATATATAAGCACAAAGTGGATTTGGCTTGACTATTATCTCTTTTATATGCTATGGTTGTGAGTGGAGTGTTCTTGTGGACGTTTTGAGATTAGAAAAGATTACTTCGAAAACTCAAATTGGATTATATGGTGAGAGCTATGAGTTATTGGAGTGATGAAGGTATTTTGACAAGTTTTGATTGATGGTAACTTGCTGTAGACTGTGTAGGGCATTGATGGAGTGAAGGTTGTGGTGGTAATCTAGAACTAGAGTTGATTCCAAGTTGACGTGCTCAATTTTGAATTTATATATTTTCTATTTTAGTGCTTAAATCCAAATAAAAAATTTTAGAGGACCAAAGTGTCCTTGAAAATTGAAAACATGGATCGATGCTAATAGTTACCTTGGGGCTTAGAATTGAGATTTACGGAAAAAGATTTTGGAAAAAGGTGCTCGAAGTTCAAGATTTGGTGTTTCAAAGTTTTCTGGTCGATTATCATATAATGTCTGTTTGCTCTAAAATTTTATGGGATTATAGAATATATAAAGTGTCTTGAGGGTAGAGACATCAGGCACAAGGCTCTCAATGTCAGTATTGCAAAATTTTGATGTTCAATGATTCAAAATTAGACTTAAAGATTTTTAAAATCCCTCAAAAGTTTCAAACGAAGTTTGTTTACGAAAAAAAATTTTGCGTTAGTTAAAAAATTGAAAGAGGCTTCTTTAAAGCAATGCTTTCTACAGCCAAGTTGCTAGTGTCAGATTATCAATCTAGAGAGCAAAAGGTCTCTAAAATTGAGTTTTAGTATTTTTAAATGCCCTCATAAGGCTATGTCAATTCGGGTTGGGTTGGTTTCACCCCTTTGATGGATATTTTTGAAATGGAGTATTGTTATTTATGTTTCTTGTGATTGATATACCTCCATCTTGGCTTCCTGTTTGTGCACAACATTTGTTTGTGTTGGTACTTTTTTGTTTGGAGTATTAATGCTCATGTGTGATGCCGATAGTGAGGCTGGATTTGCATACAAGTCAGACTATCCATGTTTCTCCTAAGTGAGACAATACTTGACGACCAATAGATTGGATGAGTGCATGTGGTGATGGCAAGTTTCAAATTGCCCTTGTGTTAGCACCTTTTGTTGCCTCTGATACCTTGTGTTATGGTTTCTGATTTCACTTATGTGTGTACGGTTACAGAGGTGATACGTTGGTCTCACAATGAAGTTCTCTGGAGGTTCCAAAGGACATGCTACTAAAGTTAGTAGTGGGTGCACCTGTAATGGAGGGCGGTATCAACCTTGGCCTTTGAGGTTCACATAAGACTATGATTTGATATAAGAGAGTGACTGAACTGAGCTTGATGATATCTTGGAATGTGTCCCTACACCGTTGTTGTGGGACATGGATAACATCTATGAGATCACCAAGGGTCCTATATAATATTTGGTTACTGTTGGTACCATTGAGTTGAATGACTTCATATAAGAATTTGACTCATGGTGTGATTTACAATGGATGCGCAATTCTACGTTATTTAGTCCGTTTATGACTTGGAAGGGATTATTCTAGCATTTGGAGGGTTTGTTGATGGATGATTATCATGAGTTTCAGCATGAACATCATGAGCAAATTGAATTCAGGAGACAAAACTGCTCTCCAAACTACATCTCTATTACTTCGGGTACAATATTTGGTGGTATAAATTTATCCTATGTACAAGACATTGATGATTCGGTTGGAGTTAATTGAGTTGGGAAGGGTACAAGATGTCCAATATTGGTATGAAATATTGGTATGAAATATTGGATAGGGAGTTGAGACGTAGAGTGAGAGATTCCACCTTACTCCATGAGACATCACCTCCGTTGGCAATTGTATTTTGTCTTGCTGAACATATTGAGCTCAACATGTAGGAGGAGAGTGATGACTACTCGTTTCAACAAGGATTCATCCACTTCATCAACTCCTTCACGTTACCAGTCTACAACACAAACTCGGAATGATTATGATAGACATATGAGATATTCTTGATCATCCGGATTTAGTGATAAAGGTGTAGGATCGAAACCATTGCCATCCTTTTCAGGTCAACAATCAATTGTTGGGATGGTGTGTTGGACATGTGGTGGACCACATCACAAGAAAGATTGTCTTCAAGGTCAAAGGATGGATCTTGTTGGATTAAAATCATGTGAGAATTGTCATAAACATGATCACATGATTGATTGATGTTTTGATCTCCATCTATAATTATGATCAGCGAGAGTTGCTATTTTAGTCCCTTGAAGAGTACAAGGAGTTCAAGATGGTAGGGATGGTGGTAGAGGACCAACCTTTAATCAAATGTTAGCCCATAAGGCTAGACATGAGGTGAACATGACATCTCAACTGAAGCAGTTGGAGAAGAAGATAACAAGTATGGCTATAGCTCATGTATATGGCTATGACCACATGTGTGCAACGGCACAACCATGTGTAATTACTATGATTCGTAGTGCAACATAAACTATTGGGTCTAGAGGAACGTCCGTGGAGTTGGATCCATAAAAAGTGGAGATTGGCCGACAAGTTAGACTTCCTCACTCGTTTACATTGTCTGAGGTATTTAGAGCCATGGATGAGGCTCCTAGATGACCTATTAGAGAGATGAGGATGGAAGACAATTTTGATGTACTTGAAAATGGAGCAAGTATGGTCCAACCATCAACATCTTCAGAGGTAGTATCGAGCACAATATTGGGGATGACAAAGACTCTTGTTCATTCTCATGTTTTCTCATCCAAGGATTTATTGGCGTTGGGGGTGTCATCTTCCCATGTATTACAATTGTTAGCCGCACTTTGAAAAGTAAGATCAAAACTTGTAAAAACACCTTCATCAATCAGAGAACTCATAGTTCTTATTATAGAATCCAAGTTGAATTTTCAAAATAATTTTTTCTACTCTCAAAATGTCCACAAGGACACTCCACTCATAACCATATCAGAAAAAAGAGATTATAATCAATCAAACTCCTTTTGAGCTTCAAAGATTCCTAGTTTCTGCACTATCTACAATCCACCATAACCCCACTCTCAAAGTCTCAATTCCAAAAACATCACTTCTAAGAGTCATAATTCAAACTCTATGCCTTAAGCTCTAGGCCTTCTAACAACATGTCCAATGCAAATAATACCAACTATACTATTGACTCTAATTGTTGTATTTGCTCTTGACTCCGCGCACCTACCTTACTAAAGGTGGCCCTACATAAGTTATGACATCATCAACTTACAACAATCACCATAATCAACTATTTTCCAAGTTATATATTATCTTGAAAGCATAACAACACATTAGTCACCTCTTCACCCTATACAACCGAGAATTATTCTTACTCTCCTTCCCACTATGTTGTTTGCGAAAGACATTCTGCTCGTTTTGTTTTTCAAAAAGAATAATTTTTTCTGACATTCCTTCTACACCCTCACTCTTATAGACCATCACACGTCCCAATGCTTCACTCTAATTGATTTTCAATTCAAGAAAATATCTTTTATCATCCAAAGTTCAATTGTAGAAACTTTTGATAACAAAATTTATGATGAATATACACAACTTCAAGCTATCATTATATATTCAAAATTCCTCCAATTGAGTTGAAATTTCTATTCAAATATAAGTATGAGTTGAAACTATATGTCTTTTGAATCAGATCTCTCAAAACCCTCGTAGTTTTTTCAAAATAGTCTGAAATATACTCAAGTATTTGAATTTCACTCTCCAACTTCAAATCATCAAAATAGATTGACAATCCACTCAATTTCATCCATCCTTGAGTCCACATCGTAATTCTTGTTGTCAATTTTTCAACCCTTTTCTCAAATCTACTCATGGTTCTTGGCAAGGCTTCCAAAACTCCTCAAACTTCAAAGTATTTCACCTAAGTGCCCTTCTTGGTCCAAACTTCACGACCAATGAGAATGAAGAGTGACTTTTTTGACTTCTTGTGTGGTCAAATTAGCTCCATATTAACTACGAGCTTTAAAAATTATCAAAAAATAAAACTTATCCATCATATAAATAATATAAGCTGCAATTAATAAAGAATCAAAATTACAACTTAAAACTGGCTAAATATCAATAAAACTACAAATGGAACTGGGAAGTTTATAACTTGAGAATAATACTTGTTGCCAAAATTCCTAACAATCAACTCCATACGGCTTGCTTTCGGTAAACAATAGTGATGGACTAGAAGCGTGTTAAAAACTATCACTACTTGTAAGTTCAAATTCATAGCATTCAAACTAAATCAAAATGTATACTCATCAATCCCAAATCACACTGTAAGAAAAAAGAAGGAAAAATAATCAAATTTGAAGAGTTCATCATTTATACATAAAGTTATATCCAAAGTGTTATACTACCCTCATTCCAAAGTGATCACGATGAAGATACATGATATTGATCACAAATGGATTTGGCATTGGTACATCTGGACGATCATGTTATCCTCTATCCATATTCCACGTTGGCTCCACTTCAATCAGATAAGCTCCTTAGTGAGAAAGTTATGTTCTAGATCTCTCCTTTCTCTTTTGCACCTTGTCCACATTTTATATTTAATAAGATCCAAGATAAAATCTCTTGGATCTTTTTCAATATCCTCACCATACAAAATCAGTCCAACTTCGGGCTCTTAATAGCCTTAAAATGAGTTGATGGTCCTCCTGACCTAAAATATCATAATCATAACAACGATTCTAAAAATGACACATGTCATCATTTTCTCATAGTAGCCTTGTCATAACACTATAACGATAGTAGCTTGTCAAGTTCCACTAGTATGGATCATAATTCCATGATCAACAACACTAGTGTTCTTACTATATAATCATCTTTGCTTTTTCAAAATGTGGTTGCAAATTATAATACATAAGATGTTGACAACCTCACATCAATAAATCCTTGGCAGAGAATACAAGCACATAAACAAGAGTTTGCTTCACCCCCAATATTACACTTGATGCTACCTCATATGATATGAATATCTGGATTTTATAAGTCTTCTTTCTTGTAGGTTGTCTAGCAACCATGAATGAGGTGCTTAATGCAAGATACATTGTGAAATATTGAGAAAGTCTTTCACATGACCAACCTCTCTCTATTGTTGATTTAACTCGAAAGACGAAGTTAAATAACAAAAAGGATGGGAAGACCCCATCAAATCGTACAAGGATGGAACCAAACCGGTAACATGGGGCTAGGCCCCAATAGTATCACACAGGGAAATATGTCCTACAGCACCTAGGATATCCTATGATTTAACTCCATGAACGCTCTTATAGACTATATAGTCTGTGTCATATTGTAGTCACCACAATTATACATGGTTGTGATACTGCACATATTAACTATAGAACGTCTTTATCATAGAAAGTAAAGGCACCACCTCCAAAATCTAATTTTTGCTAAGATATGGCCATACATGGTACTTTATGCTCCAACTGTTGTCATTGAGATGTCATGTTTACCTCATGATTAGCCTCATAGACTACCACTCTACCAACTCCCTTGGCACCTTAGACTCCTCATCAGTGGCAACCACTTGAATAAAGGCTAGTTCTCTACCACCATACCTGTCATCTTCAACTCCTCATCTATACTCTTCCAAAAATTATCATAACAACTCTTGCTCTTCCATCCCCTTCTAAGAACCATTATGACAACTCTTAATTATCACAATTTTGGCAACTCTTGCTGATTGTTATCACGGATGGAGATCAAAATATAAATCAATCATGTAATTATGTTTATAAAAATGCTTACATGATTTCAATCCAATAGAATTTATTCTTGGAATTTGAAGTTTATCACTCTAATGACCTAGACCACCACATGTTCAACACACCATTCTAACAATTAGTTGCTGATTTGAAAATATTATCAGCAATCTTATTCTGACAGTTGATTTTCATGACCAAGACTATACTACATGTTTAATATAATCATTCAAATTTTGTTTAATTGATTGATATTCTAGAATGACGTTTCACTCATAATCAAAGCATAAAAAAACATAACAATCAAATGAAACTCACTTTGAGCTCTAAAGAATCCAGATTCATGCACTAGCTAATATTTCACCATAGTCATATCTAGGCTCAAGGTCAAAAATTGTCCTCTATGAGCCCTAATTCAAATTATAACCCTTGAGCCTAGGTCTCTTAATGATGCTATCAGCCCTAACGGCACATCTAATACAAATGATGATTGCATTATTAGCTCTAACTTTTATATTTATTTGTTCATGTGTGGATTTATCTCACTAGGATTGCTAGGATAAAAATCATAATAGATAGCTGAATTTTAATCTTGGCTAATCCACAGATTTTTAAAATAAATGTAATAAATGATGACGAACTACAAAATGATAGTTTAACCAATTTGCAAATGACAGGTGTATATAAACTTTGAGAAATCCAATTTTTTTAAAAAAACTGTATTATATGATGATCAACTACAAAGTGATAGCAAAAAATTAATAAACATAAAGTTAATGATATATTCATTGTATAATTTTTAGATATCTCATTGTATGAAAATACTTGGTTGTGAGATGGTCCCATTAAATTAACAAGTTAAAGTCCTTGATATCATAATAAGAGGATAGTATCATTTTTAAAAAAAGATACTATCTTAAAAAGAAAGATTCTTATAAATTTATCATGAAAAAAATCTCAAAAAAATATTTGAACCAAACTATCAGGAAAAAATAAGCAGGAAATAAGTAGGATTCAACCTCCAACCATTTCCAAATCAAACTACTACTATCGAACTGCAACTTGTGAGATAGTAATTTCAAATAACTCAGCCAAATGTGTTCAACTAGTCTACCTACTGATTGGTAAAAAAAACTTTCAATCGGAGCTTTTGCTAGGGATATGAAGTTCAAGTCTCCTAAAAATCGTTTCAACTAAAAATACAAATTAAAGGTTCTGTTGTTTATCTAGATTACTTTAAAGCTGATACCAAGTTCAACCCCACCTGCGATTTGATTTGGGTCCAAACTCCATTCTTTTAGATCTAAACCCAATCACAATTATGATATCTCTTCAATTTTGACACCAAAAAATTATAATTAGTCAAGTTTGGAACTAGTTTGGAACTCTCAATTGATTTCACATCTACACTTCACGTGACATCAATGTAGAAACCTCTCTACTGGCAAAAGCACGGATATTGTACCTTGCTATCCAGATTTGGTCTGTTCCATAATAAAATACCATTCAAAGGAAAAATAAAGACCAAGTATTCGACTGAAATCAAATGATTTGCATTAGGATCAAAATCACAATATATTAACTTTTTTTCTGGAATAATTCATTTGTGGATTGAATGAAGCTACTATGTCTATATGCCATTGAAATAGATTATTTGAACATAAGCAAAAGCTGAGCAAAGCAAGATAGATTAGAAATAAAAACGCAGATTGAAATTAACATGATCCAACTTGTTGATACCAACACCAAGTTATGAGCTTGGTGTACATCTATAAATGTACATCTAAAAGCAAAACACTAAAACACATTATATAAATTACCCCAAAACTCTTGCATGTTTCTTCCAAAATCCATGAAGAAATAGTTTTCAAAATACAACTTTGACATTATTTTTGTTAAACTTGGTTCTAAGGTGCGCAAAGGAAAAAATAAACTCCTACAAACTTTAGGCACGCTCAACTTAATTGAAAGAATAACAAAATTAGTTTGTATGCAAGAGTTTATTAACTTTTTTATGATGTTTTTCATTAAAAAGGCAATTTTGAAGATATAAGCAGGCTCAAATCAGCACATTGTCACTAAGAGAGACAGTACAATCCATTTAACGTGCTAAAGAAAATCTCTGTTTTCTTATATAAAAGCTGGAGACAAGATCATGAAGCTGTTTCAATCACATTGCATGTCAGAGTATGGTAATGACTAAAAGCAAGGAGAAGTCAGACTACTTTCATTTTAAAAACATCATTTTGGAACGTAGCAGCAGTCTTGGATGGTTTGCCCACTCTTCCATCGTTACTCAAGATCAAATGACCCTCCATCGACCCCGTTTCCATTGGAACTCGACTAAGAAACCAACTTGCCTACTCTCTCCATAAAAAAGACTTCGTCGATGCCAACATCGCCATCTCCTCCAAGTCTACTCAAAGTTGGGACCTGGGATATTACTACCACAAACACTATAGGGCATGCCACATCGTCCACAAGTTCTACAGCACAAGATACATTGTTACGACCATAAATCACTTGAGACAGGGCCCACACTGATAGTCATTCAGGAGATTTTGGATCCAAATGAAGTTTTTTCAAACAATTTCATCGACCAAAAGTGCTTGGACAAGTTGCCAAGCCCTCATCTTTGTTTTCTCTCTTCGTATAGAACAACTAGTTATAATTCGCACTTGCTGATCTTTAACTACCATAGTAAAGTAGGTGACATTTACCGAGGCACATTTGGTGGATATTTTACTACCCAAGTCCAATTCACAGCAGGTGTATGCTTAGGTGGCTCGGTGGGCACATGTGTCGCCCTCATAACAATGTAAATTTTGATTTGGTTGACTTCAATGAATTCTTCCTGCGGGCTTGTGATCCCTCCGTCTGTTATAAAAACAAACAAAACCAAAAAACACCAAAGTGATTCGCATGATATATATCATTCCATAAAAGATAATCTAGTCAGAAAGTGGACGTCAGAAAGATTCTTTCGCCAGTATCAGCTGAATAGTTTATATGGTAGAAAACGCAAAAGCACCCAAGACTTCCGTGATTCGTCGGCAGATGAGACCGTGAAGTTGAAGTTCGATCTACTCTAACACAAGATTCGTGATCGTTTCAAACTGAATGAAGAGATAAGACAAGAAGAGAATATTTTATTCCTTTGCCTGACTAGGACATTAGGAATGTATCCTAACTGACTGTGTGTGTGTGCTTAAGTACAATGACCACATTCGGCACTTTAACCGCTGAAGGGTGACAGCCTTGCCCACGAGTTTTTCTAGCACAACCTCGTGGGCGAGAACCTAACTGCACTCGACATATGGCAGGAAACGTGCTTGCATTAGTACTTATAGAGTACATTGCACAGTCATTAAATCATACTGTTTGGGTTGTGGATTGAATCCGGGATAATTGTCTATAAACAGGCGACCAGTTGCAGGTCGCAAGTGCTGCTCAGAAGTTTATACCGTCCTAAGGTAATCGGTTCGCTGCCCGGTATGATGTATTACATGGATGAGTGCAACATCTATCACTGCAAGCTGTGATACACCAGAATGTTGTAATGAGAATCTAATTTATAACTCACGGAAGGTTGAATTGTGTTTTGCATGTAAACAATTTTACAAGTTGAAAATCTCCATACCGGGGAAATTGATTGCTCAAGGGATGCAGTCAAATGATAAAAAAGAAACATCGATGAATGTAACATACAAGAACTTACAGATTGTTTACTTATTTAAACAGAAATGTTCACAACTGGAAAAGTGCAAACATCTGCAGGGAAGGTTTGCACTTTTCAAACCTCTGTGATTTTCTAAAAATCCACCTTCATAATTTTAATTTGTTGTAATTTTGACGAAACCATTTTTTAATATAGATTTTTCACATCGTTATCAAGGGACTTTATTATATATTCTCTTACTGAGACAATATTTCATGCTCCTAATTTTCTGCTTTCGAGTCCAGATTTACCTCCAAGGTATTTGCTTTACAAGGCCAATAAAGTACCAAGTCAAGGTGTTAGTTCAGAATCTTTTCTAAACTTTGAGATTTAATTTTTTCCTGTTTGGCTGAGTGTTGCCTAGCTAGGAGGAAATCTTTATGGCTTGGAAGTTTAGGTTCTCCAAGGAAAAAAATCGAGGAAAAATCCATTGCATGGTTTGGTTTAGATGCTGACTTGTGGTTCTGTGTAAGTTCAATGTGACGTTGTAATTCCAAGTTCATCTTGAGGCTGTCATTCTGTTAAGCTTCAACTGAGATTTGATATAAATCACTTCTGTCAATGCACTCTATTCTAAACTAAATTTTGTCTACTTAAGAAATCTGAAGTATAATTTTGTGATCATTTTAAAACTCAAGTATTTTAATATAATTTCAAAGTTCTCTGAGATGATTGCAAAATTCCCGAGTTATAGTACAAGACAAGTTCAGATACCGCATCACATTCTTTAAATCTCCATTTTGTAATGATTGATTTCAATTTCAAGCAATCACTATAAACTAAACCAAATACAAACCACCTATTCACTGTATATTGAAAGACGGTTGGACTGTGGAAGATCTTGTCGTCATAATTGCTGGTGCGAGAGCCATTGTACACAAAGTCTTTCTTACAACGCTTCACAACTTAAACATAAAGAAGGAGACGCCAGTAGCATCCTCCGAAGCCTACGCAACACAACAGCACACTTGGTCACCACCAATCGTTGCTTAGAGACACCTCGATCTAATCGCACTCAGTATTTCTTACCTGGTACTTTTTATTTGAAGTGGTGGTACGTTTTTGTCCTATAAGTACGTGCGCCGCAGCTGGAGTACAAGGAGTAACCCCACCGAGTGGGGTGACTCGTTGGATAGGGGACCTTTTCACCTGGCCCATCGCACAGACTAGGTTTTCTCTTGTTGAAAAGAAGACATTGTCAAGCTTCCTTGCATGTCCAGTGTCCCACTCTGTCCCATATAGTTGTCATTAGCTTATTGTAATCATTAGGCCTGACCATAGTTGATCGAGAAGAAAGACTGCAAGCGTAGTGAGAAGACAGCCAGAGAAGGTAGGCCTTCAAAACGAGGTTGCTGAGACTGGAGAATCGTGACAAAAGTTTGAAAGTTTGCAGCATCTTTGATTAACACCAATTATGTTCTAAGTTTCGATCGAATGGGTATGACATCGTCGTTATTTCCCAAATTAATGAGATTACCTAAAAGGTGAATTGTTGGTTCTAGCTACCTGAATCAGAATCAAGATCCACGCAGCTTCCTAGTCTTGATTCGATGCAGGGAAAAATAATGAAATTTTTTACTTCATTGACCTCGTTGAAAAGAGCAAGGGACCTGGTGCAGCTTTGGAGTCAAAGTCAAGGATACCTTGCTACCGTCAATTCAGGGAAACCAAATCCCTTTCACTTTACAGCAATATTTGTGAACTAGAATAAAGAGAGACTCAGAGATGTGGTTACTAGCCGAGCACACTCGAAGTAACATTACCTTGGAGGTATCGGATTCCACAGTTCACCTTTTCAGAGTGCAGTCTGTAGAGATGAGGAGTTTAATTTCCTGTGGTCAACTAAACAGAAAAAATGTTACTCCAATTGGTCTCATTTTCCATCTCGTATAATTTGTAACTACAGAAAAGTCCGAAATCTTGCAAGCCTGTAGAATATGACTTGCTTGCTCCCATTATGCTTCAATCCAAAGCACAGGCAGGATTGAGGTTTCAGACAAATGTCATGCCAATCTTTGTACAATACCAAACGTCATGGCAGGTACAGATATAAAATAAGTGAATGTCTGGAGTTTGTTGACATTGTCTTGCTTCACGAGAAAACCATATCTCCAGTAGATTGGACTGAAGATATGGCTTCCCCCTTTGATGACAAGGGCTTACCTGTATTCAGGTCGTACAGGTACCCACTTGGTTATTAGTCATACAACCGGTAGTCAGAATTCTTATGCAGGAGCCCCTTTTAAGTCTTCTCTGATGATGATGCTCACTCAGACTCAATCATCTTGCACAGGTTAATCTCGCTCTCGTTAGAAATCTTGCATCATCCTTTTTTTGGAAGTTTCAGAGTTGTCTACGTCAGGGCAGGTGTACTGACTGTAATTTAAAGATTCAGAACAGTTACCTTTGCTTGTCCACCAGTGTAAAAAGATCTAGATGAGAGAACAAACAAGAAGTCGTAAGCGCATGATGAGGCTCTATGGGGATTTTGAGACTCTCGCGTTGCAGCCTTACTCTAGAATCAATGGCCTTTGAAAAATTTGACATCTTCAGCGTACGAAATATGTACGAAAAATGGTCAATTGATGCGGTTATAGCGATCTGTCATTCTCTGACGACACAGACTGGGATGCACAGCGTCGAGTATACAGGGGTGAGAAACTTTTAACATCCGATACAAATCTTGAGAAAACCCCGATCCTTTGTTATATACCGTGACGTAGTTTGTAGACAAGCTGTCGGGGGTACCTCAGACTGTACAGTATCTGGATATTTTATTTCAAATTAGAGTTGAATATTCGTAAGGTTAGAAAATATAAATGATACAATTTTCAAACCCAAATCCAGGGTTCAAAGAAACCCTTGATTTGAAAACTTCATTGGATTATGAGGCAGTGTGGAAGATTGATATTGGTTGTTCGTCAAAATACTAACGAGAACAATGAAATATAGACGGCTAAGCAGTGAGACTTAACAGTTAAATGACATCATTGCGATGCTACAGTATATGCATTTGTCAGACTACGATACACTGTTAATCGTTGAAAACAATGAGACACAGTATAATAACAAAAGGGATGGGAAGACCCCATCAAATCCTACAATAAGGATAGATTTGTGGAAAAATCCAATAATTATTAACACCTTAAACAATTTTATGAACGAATAGATATTGGATTGTTACTGCATCCTTTCGTCAGCAAGAACGCCCACATATTGCATGTATATAAGAAAAGAAGTCATGATCAAGATCCAGTATCCTTCGAGGGCGAGGAACAGAATGAAAGGTGGTTCAGTGGTTGTCGTAAAGAGAGGTGGGCATGCGACAATGGTCAATCGAAACGCTCATTTTGTATCGTCAGAGATCATGGGATGAGATTTTTATAGCAGGTTGAAGATTTTAATATGGTTATTTTCAACACTTAGTCTAGCCAGCGCTTGATCTCAAATTCAAATTCGGCGCTAAATGTCACATTCTACCTCCGCGCATCAAAACTATTGACTGTTACTTGAAACTTAGACTCAGTACGTCCTGATATTCTTGATCTCACTTCGGACGAATAATTTCAGTAGCTAAACTCCAGGTCCTCTCATGGCAATCCCCACTTGAATCTTCTACAGACAAAACCGCTCGGCACTTATATTTGATACAATCCCGTCAGAGTCAGGATCACGTTCTGCTCTGTAGATATTATGCATTTGCGAGAGACAAGCTCAGACAAGTATTAGTTTCACCGGCACTAACAACTTCTGTCCCAAGTTACGCATGCAGAGCAGTTTCAAACCTTTTGCGATTGACACTCATTTCTAACTTATACCTGCATCATGGTGCGAGTGTGACAGACGCTCCCGAGGATATGTCAGTTTCTCACATACTCTCGCAAAAGTAGTATGTGAGTCACAATCAAGTTCAAAGGAAAATCAATCTATCGATCTAAGTTTGCAGTCTGGATTATTCTTGGTCCACGACACGTTTCTTCAACTCAGTCGGCGACTGCGAGTACATTAAGGTTTAAGCATGGTATTCAAGCAAAGTGGTCCCAATCAAAGCTAAGATTGACCCTCCAGGTTCGTTGATAACATTCATTTATTTATATATATTGAAAGCTGTACTGAAGAGTGAAGATCTGAAACCTGATAAAGAATCATGTATCAGAAGACAGTTGTCTTTTCAGCCGACAAGTAACTTCCAGAAAATCTAGTCTGAGGAGGTCCAGACCTCAGTGGTTATAACAGGTGTCTTCACATGATTGATCCACTCACACCCAATTAATATCCAGTTTTCGATAGACAAGATTCTACAAGGACCGTAGATCTTTCTACGATTTAAGAACAAAACTTGTTTTACTTCGAGGTTATATAAGTTTGAACTTCCATAGTATAGGAACCTTGGATTGAGAAAGCATTGTTCCTTTGCTCTCTTTCTTGGGCAGGGTCTGTTGGGCATCTTTGCTCCAGGGGGTCTAAGTACTTGTTTCCAATGAATATTATATGTGAGGATTCTATGCGAGTTCTTCACTGTGTTTACGCGCGCTGGAGTTTGACTTGAATCATTTCTTCAATGGTGTTCACATGCAGGAGTTTGATTTGAATGATTTCTTCATTGGTATTGGTGTTCACGTACAGGGGTTTGATTTCAATGATTTCTTCATTGGTATTTACGTACAGTAGTTTGATTTCAATCATTTCTTTACTCAATCTGGTATTTACGTTCAAGAGTTTGATTTGAATCATTGAAGTGATAATTGTATTTACAGTATAAAATTTTATAGTATAAATGATATTTTACTTTTCATTCATTATTGCTTCACCAAGAGATATAATAGTTTATAGATATTTAGTTGTAGCAATCCAAAGTGGCCACGCAACTAGACGCGCATTACAGTTAGATTTTGATCATGTTTAGGTAAACTTGATCAAGAAATAACCAGCTTGTTATCATTTTTCATTAGATCAGAAACAAGAAGCCGTATCTAACCAAGAAAAAGTCTCATGTTAGGTGGCAGTCTATTTTTTGAAAAATGAAATCATTTCAAATCATGTTTTCACATCTCAAGTTAAGATGAAATTAACATGTAACCCTAGCTTTTGATCTAGTAGAAAACTATCTTCTTACCTACTTCATCACGGTTTCGGATGATGAAACATCAGTAACGGTTATGATGGGTGATAAAACATGTATATTGACTTTAGATTTTGACACTTTTTTTTTCCGAAGACAATCATCTTTACACCATTTCCTCCAATAGATTCTCCAGGAAGTGGAAAAATAGATTCTGAAGTAACTGAATGTCATTTTAACTGATTCATTTGATAATAAATGCCGTTATATATCGTTATAAAACGAAAATAACTGATCAAGATTGGATATATTATAAAATATATTTTAATAATCTTTATACTGTGATCACGATTGTCACTTCTTATTTTATAATTTAAATCAAACTCTTGTATGCACATATCAGACACAATCAATCACAATTTAGTATATGTTACGTAGATATCATGTAATCTTAATATATCATACGAACTTGACTCGTTGGGATTCTAGTAGAAAATGTAATTATTGTTAGTGTGTTTATATATATTGAGCATGGCTAGAAAATTCTCGATTGAGAGCAATGAATTGTAAACGACTTGATATACTATGAGAAACGATCATATTTCCAACAGGTACATGATACTCAACAACCATGATTCAAATTTCATGCATTGAAATTCATTTGATGTTATTACAGGTGACCATTTGACGTCATCATGAAGTAAACTAACACGGCCTTGCAAGTGGTCGACGATTGGGCTTTGGGATACTCTCGTTGAACAAGGTATTAGCTAATTTTTCAGAAATCTCCATATGATACCTGGTCCAACGAAGACAAGGTACTTCCAACAGAGATCAGTCCCATATGAGCCACAGATAACTGGATTGCTCGTGTCCTTGCGATCTTCATCGATTTCATATGTAAACTTCTATAGAAATACGTGCAGTGCTGCATATATCCAACTGGAAAAAGGAATAATAGCATTTTATTGATACCTCAAGGTGACTTATTTGAGATTATTTTTTATGTGGAGATCACGTAGAGTGCACTTTAGCATGGATCCCTGCAAGCAGGAATGTCCATTCCTGCGACCCATACATTTATCCTATGAAGTTAGTGTGATTTGAAAGCTTACCTTTCAACATCCTCAGAGTGCATCTGACGACCGATTGTTATCATGATCAAGGAGTTGCAGTGATGAGTAGCTCAGCGTTTCAGATTCGATGGAGAGCTGTTGTATTACTAAAGGGACAGTGACAATACGTACATCAGTGTACATCTGCAGCAGAAACGCTAGCAGCACTATTAAACTTAGTGCATTCCCTGGTCTGGATGTATCTCAGAACAATCGCCCAAATTTCAGTTGGCAAGACCGCAGTCAATAAAACAAAGGCTACAGTATCTGGAGGCCCCACCACCAATGCGACTGTCCTTCGGCTTGCGGGGAACACACGAGAGCGACTTTAGATCACAAGCGCAGAGCAGAGCAATTGTTCATGGCGGTGGCCAACGGTGACCGAGGGACATGTGCGCACAATGTCTGTAGCGGCCATGATTCTGTCTCAATTTAGCTTTTCTTCACGGGCATAACTTTGTAAAGCTGATTTGCAGCACTGTAGCCCTTTTTTACAATTTGCGAAGTCTCAATCTGCTCTACGTTTGCACTGTAATATCATCAATAATACATACGTTCGCAAAAAATAGATATAATTTGGATTCTCATTCTCAACTAAAATTCTATTATAAGCCGAATGGCTGATGGGTTTTGTGGTCTTGTTTAGCACTTCAGTGAACTCGTGCCTGTCACTCACGGCTTTCAACACAATTCTCTGACAAAAGTTAAGGTAGCTGATCATGAGTGCAGCAGTGCCGAACGCAGTCCATTGAGCTGAGGTGCAGTGATCGTTCTCTTTGGAGACAATTTTACATCGCGCAGTAGGCAGTAGGCCTAGAATGGATCCAAGTGCTAACCTCGACTGTAGTATGTCATAACCCACTTTCCACTCGACAAGATAAGCTTCCACTAGCCTACATGTCTTCTAAAAGAGGAATAAGAAACAGCTAGAATCACCAATCCTTTTTACGCGTAACACTGCAGTTCCTACCATCATGACCTTATTACCTCAGTCTCGCAAAACCGCCTAAAACTCAGTGAATGAAGACAAGAACATTTTATCACCCATATGGTGGTTAAACTCAGGAGTTTGATCCGTTCAGTCCAGAAACTAGAATCTTCTCTCTCTGTCTCTCTAGCTGGCAAATGACCACTGTGCATGTTGTATATCACGGGCGACCACCCTGCAAGAGGACAGGAAGAGGAAAGAGAACCAGACTGAATCATTATACTCGGAAGGCTTCGCAGCAGGAGTTTTTCGTAAAGCCTACCTTTTGTCCCGGCCCTGCACACAGTATGTGGGGGCTGTAGTTAGGAAGGTCGAGCTGAGAATTTTACAGTTCGCTAGAGTACACAACGTCAGGTGATCATAAGATACTTCGTGCATCGTGGAAGCGTGCATGCACGCGCAATTACCAGAGCATCATGCGAATGCATATCCGAAGTCTGCACATACGAGAATGGACCCAATATAGTTACCCGACCTAACTTTGGCCAAAATATTTCTAGGCCCAGGTTTTTGTTTAAAGCTGCAAAAGTGACACGTGCTTGTCTTCAGTCAAATAAAAACAATTACCTGCTTTGCTCGCCGCCACTGCCACTCCGTTAATCGATCTGCTTCTTGCTATCTGGCTCAGCATACCTGCCTGGATCCTCCGATATTCATGTTACTCATCACTGCTAGCTGTCACCGATAGCTAATACATAAATCGGTTTAGTTAACTTACTCGAACATGCTACACTAACCTCGAAAAATTCCTCCCGAAGATCCCCATTGGTCAATTTTGAGAACAAGTTTAAGAACTTATTTCTAGGTAACTGAAAACATTCCTAAAACATATTCCTCACGTTTGGTCATTTTGCCTTTTCATATTTGTGACATCGACTCATCCCTTTGAAAAACAAGTACAGCACGCCTCCAACTCCGGCCCGGCCGGCCGCATCTGCTCATTCTCAAAGTCCTCGAAGTCAAACTATCTCCTGTTATGGTTGAATGATTACTACGTTCATTCGCTTCGGAACTGGAGGCTTTCAAGATACGAAACTATGGACAAATCCGAGCTGGCCATGAACATGTGGTTTTTCAACTCAGATAACGCTTCAATAATGATTGTCTTCAGTACATGGCCATGGTCTAGAACACTCAAGCGCCCAAACAGTGGATTCGAACCAAATCATGATAGTAACATGAAATAAGGTACATCATGCAAGCCTATGACTGACGTACGTTGACTAGTGTTTAACTTTTGTTGTAATATCATGTCAACTGTTCACATTCAATTGATTTCCAAATATCATTCTCGTACCTTTTCTATACTTGTATTTAAAATCAATGAAAATGTTCATTTGTTGGTACTTTAATCATATAAAAAATTTAAAGTAACAGCACAATATATATTGAGTTAAATAATTATTTTATATTTAAATTTTCTATAAATCAATATATATTGGCTGTTACCGAATTTTAAGACATGATTACAGTATAAACAATTGGACAAATATATTGCACGCCCATTAACTTTAGCTGTAATCTTGAATATCTGATAGACAAAATTTCAATATCAGATCATTTTTTACAAGAGTAAAATAAATCAAATTTTTATCCCAAATCATACCTACAGTTTTGATAAATTTTATATCAATTGACTTGAAAATCATCTATCTATTCTGGAACAAATATAGCATCGGATATGGCAAGCATCCCGACGCAGAAAAATCTAATATCAGATATTTTTTGCAAGAGTAAAATAAATCAAATTTTTATCCCAAATCATACCTACAATTTTGATAAATTTTATATCAATTGACTTGAAAATCATCTCTTCTGGAACAAATATATCATCGGATATGGCAAGCATCCCGATGCAGAAACTAGTCATATCTTATTCGTATGGCCGTTACTAACATCGAAGAGAATTTTATAGAAAATGGGGCGAAAACCTTTCACATCAACCATCGTCACTGCTATAAAATAGGGAGCCTTAGTGAGACCCATTACCGTGGACGCAGCGGCCGCGACAGAGTCTTGTTCAAGGCGGCAGATGTCGTCTCTAGCCTTCATATCGTTGTTCACTTAGTACAGAATCTGAATTAAGGAGAGGGAAGGCATGAATGAGCTTGGGGACGCTCCTTACGTGCAAGTTCTGATCATCTCAATTTTTTTTAAGGAGCCGATTGCAGATCAAGAGACAAAGCTTCGACGAAATCTGCCGGGATCTCATTGTTCGAAGATTAAAGAATCTGATCTGACAACGTAGGCAACTGTAACTTTGGATCAGTCTGATCCTCCAGAGGCTGATCTGCTCCGAGCTCTAGAGCTCGCACGAATGCGTCGCCCCGGCCTTCCATCTCCGGTACCTTTCAAGAACAATATTCGGGCGGTCGTGTCTACACCTGCAATTGGTCGCCGCCAACTCTGATACTCCTGGTCATACTCGACAGTGATTCATCACGATCCCCTGCAAGCTCCCGTGTCTTTAGAACCTGAATCGAGGAAAGTAAGTCTTAGAAACGGAACCGAACAGTCTACTTCATAGTACTTATTTGTTTCATCACATGTCGGTTGTACCAACAGGCAATGGGCGGGTTCATATGTATGGTCCGTCGGCAGCCACCAGTTCCAGAGGTTCTCACCTTCGGAACTTATTGACTTTACCGCATGTTGACTAACTTACAAGTGGGGAGTCAAAATATCAAAAAAGAATCTTGACTCACATTCTCAAAAGCTTTCGCACCCTTGTTTCCAGGTTAGAAGTCCAGGTGGATTTATCACGATCGTATGAGCGCAGGTATCTGCAAGTTCTGCACAAGCTGCGTCGAATTCCAGTATGTTCGAGAAGCACCTCCAAGATCATCACGAACTCGACTTGCTTTGACTCGCTAGATCTGGAGAGCGAGTCGAGTCTCCGTTGTTGAGGACATGGTACATGTAATATGGTTGCATGAACTTGCATCTTGCGGGATCTGATCTACAAAAGTAAGTTGTGATGCATCGACTGTATGAGGTTAAGTTACAAATTTTCTTCGAGTGCTTGAATGCGACATCACCGTAATTTGCAGCTATACGTTCTAGAACTGTGTGATCTAGCCTCGGTGTTGAGGTTAGTAAGTAGAAGCCATTCATGAATCTGTCAACAGTTAGCAGTATTTTAACTGATTCTCACTAACGAGGAAATATCATGCTAGAAAGTTTTGGTCAGAACAGTGGGACCAATGGTTAATGCTAAACTTTGTCTACAAAATCCTTCCGAATTTATCTGAGTAAGCAGATTTTACATGACATTGCGCTTGTAGCAGCTTGTAAGCTTAGGAATGAATTGATATCGGTGGCCTGGAGCTTTGGCCAGAGCTTTGGGAGCTCAGAGTTGAACAAATTCTAGAAAGAAAAGAACCTTATTTGCATCATCAGCTTTCATTCAAATACTTTGCGTGATCCTCTATTATCTTTCAGGGACAGCAGGGTACTTTAATCTCGTGAGATGTTGGGTGTTTGACAGATTCAAAATTTAGTTGCAATTGCCTGCTGAGATACAAACTTGAAGCAGAATTGTAGGGTCCATGAGTGGTCATTTGTTTCTCTCTTAGTGCTTATGTTCATAGACTGAAGTCTGGTAGGACACCCAATGGTAAGTCCCCCGTTACTAATTTGCTTAATTATATTTTGACGATCACTAAATATTTATTTTGCCTAGGTCCAACTAAATGTAATGACAGACATATAAAGCTTGCAAGATATAAAGCTTGCAAGCCAGAATTTTAATCTAGTTGCACCAGCATCTACTGCATACTGGTTTCTAGACATACATGGTTCTTACCTTGGCCTCGCGATTTAGATACTTTTTCAAATATTGACAACAATTGAAATGAACGAGTCAGATTGTTCCGTTATACATTCACATGAAAATCATTGTGGTTATTCAAACGTGTTATTTCTCCACATATTAGAAATAAGAGTCGATTTAATGCTGGCAGCTGATTGGCAACCAGCCACTGTTTGCAGGGATTTAGACATATATGATACTGACACTTGGCTCGGGATGCAACAAATCGATCAAAACTCGACGAAGAAGGATCTGATCGAATACTTTAGTGAGCTTTCTCACGGTTGTGAAAGTGGTGATCATCATCCAACCTCGTGGAATAGCATGGTACAAAGAGAAATGACGATGCAAATAATACCATTGTTGTAAATATCAATATACATATAGTGTGTCTGGTGTTCAGATAGGAAAAAAGTGATTGATGAAGGTGTGAGTTACCACTAACTGTCAGACAAGCTGGATGGTAGCTACTTTTTCATAAATATGGATGGGTGATAACTTGTGTATCAATCACTTTTCCTAGTATTATATTCTTACCTTTCGGATGTGGATAGATCATTCTTTCTGTTCTGTACTGCATAGTCACATAAACTCAGCTCTTCCTATATGTTGTACAGAAGTAATGCATACAGCTTTACGGAGAGTAGAGTCTTCATAATCGCGAATTTCTTGGACTGTAAAAGAGCATTTGAATGATTTATCCCATATATCAGATGTCTAACGTAGTTGCGTTTAGGCTGCTTTAGTTCTATGTTATTTACAATACAACCTGATCTAGATGGCATCTATGGCAATTAGACATAATTTTGACACAAATTACAGTTGAGGTCATGTTTGCAGCTGAAGAAGATTTCAATGCATGAAGTGTTGACTCGATGCTTTCTCACTCCATGCAGTCACTAGATTATCTTGAAAATGGTGAGTCATGACCTGCACTTGATACCATCGTTTGTGTCCTTGTATCTGCAGATTTCAGGTTTGAGCTCATATACTTCAAAAAATAATCTCAAGCTTGATCTAGCTTACATTGAAGCATGATTCTGGCCTCTTGTCAAACGTCGAGCATCGCCTATAGTTCATCTTTCATATTATTTGAACTCGTTCTAGTGCTGAAGGTTGAAATCCGTGCATGTGTGTAGCAGTGACTCAGAGCAATACGTGCGTCTGTAGGTTTTTCTACGTGTTATCTCGTATACTAATACTCTTCTCCTCGCAAGGAAACAATTTTAGACATTCAGAAGAAGCAGGTTAGTTTTGGTGTTGGATGGAATTGCACGTGATACGAAACGTATTTGTTCTTTTTCATTTTTAATTTCCCGTAAGTTGCAGCGCTCATGGCAGGCTTGTGCAGTTGGCGTTGGGGATGGGTGTCAATAGTATTGGGAGGTCAAGCGCGTATTTACAGCACCTTGCATTGTAATCTAAATCAAAATGACACCACAGTCAGCTTCACCTGCCGTGCCCCATTGTGATTATATCTGAAACTTTCTTCGACTGTATGAAAGCAAATGTATTCTTTGGAAGCACCTGGTTGCCTTTTATTGATCCATGATAGCTGGTCACAAACTAGCTATATGACTGTTTTACCTTCAGCGAAACCTTCAGATAGCAGCTAATAGAATATGGCTCTGAGCTGTTTATCTAGGGCTACTTTCAAGTCACTTTGGATAACAGTCGTTCAACGTTGCATTGATCTAAAGTTTCTACCATCAGAGGTATGTACTTCAACAGAAACCTTGTGTTTTCCTCTAATCCTGTCTTCTGAGGCAAACTTCTGCTCAAGAATATCATGGGACCTCGAGTCTAGTTATGCAAACAGTAATAATCAGCTGAAAAGTAGAGGTTGGTAAGTTAGTGTTGTCATAATAGCTTTTAGATGTTATTGATAGCAGTGTAGTTTTCAGATATTATGAAGCACGAGTCTAGTTTATGTAAGGACGTCAAAGTGGATTCATAGTTACGGTTGTAACAACAGCTCGAGTTTTTGTTTCAGCTCCCTGCTCGTTACATTCTCCTCGAACTTCAGGACTACTTTGATGGGGTCAATATGACACCATAAAGGTCTGGAAACTTTCAAAACTTCAACTGCATGGAATGGGAGGGAGTGATAGACAGCAACGAAGGAACCAAATAGTGAGTTGATCTGAAGTTGGTCATTCCAGCTGATGCAGTGAACCCCAACATAATAGCCTTCTTATCATATGTTCCTCAGTTAAAAGATTGGTGTCATAGACTAGCGGAAGTTGCATCTCAGTTGAGAGTTAATATCCATGCTGACACCATACTTCGGGAAATCAAGCATTGGACTCAGATGATTTCAGAACTACATAAAATGAGTCTTCTCCTAACTGTTTAATTTTAATCTGCTTTCAGCAATTAAATTATTAATGGCGGGCTATACAGTGAAAATTGGTGTTCAACGCACTCCTATTCAATATTTAAGGTCAATGCTCAAGGTATCATTCTGTCATCCTTTCTGTCCGTTTTTACCACAAGTTTATTTTTCCATGTTTTACTTTTTGTAGTGAATCATCTATCCGCTATACATTTTCAACCAGTCGATATCTATTTAATGTTGTGGCTGCTATACTTGTAGATTTGAAAAGTAGATTGTTACATTCATCATTTCCTATACATATTACCCAGTTTTGAACTCTTACATTTAGCGTTGTAGTACCGTTGGCTCTTAATTATATTACATAATCTCACACCCAGAATTATATTCTTGTCTAAAGGCCGATTTCTTCCTTTAGATGCAGCAGTGCCAAGATACGATATTGTGCCAATTATTATCATCAGGCCTATGGTTATTATGTGCAAGAGAATGATTTCATGTTTTCATGAAGCAGGTGACACTGATCAAGTTGAAGAGGATGATGACC
Source organism: Marchantia paleacea (assembly GCA_014180765.2). Classification (NCBI taxonomy): domain Eukaryota; kingdom Viridiplantae; phylum Streptophyta; class Marchantiopsida; order Marchantiales; family Marchantiaceae; genus Marchantia; species Marchantia paleacea. The sequence continues at coordinate 814,492 of MUAA02000019.1, read as the reverse complement.
ACATTAATGCTGCAAGCTATGAAAATACATATGTACATGTTTAGAAAATAAACTGATTCATTTGGTGGAACGGATAAGTTAAAGTTAGGTTGTAAATTTTATTTTATTTTATTTTAAATATCATTCGTATCAAGTTTTAAATATGTTGAGAAGCTGATAATCATACAAGAAAATTTTTCTAATTGAAATAATTATACTAATTGAAAATCTGATTATATATTCTCAAAATTATAGTTTTAATTGAAAACCTTTCATGATTTCATAGATAGGTCTACAACAATCATTTGAAAAAATGAAATACTATTTTTTTTTTATATTAATTACACTATCAAATCAAAGGATCTAGTTATAAAATGATTCTAAATAAAGATTATGATACTTTTCCGTTTCACTAAATGAAATGAATTATTTTCTAAATATTTAAATATTTATTTTCAATTTTTTCTTAAACTCTTGATTGAAATGGATATCCAAGAGCTGATTAATTATGTAATTTAGCTAAATTTAATATTATTTCATAAATATATGAAAACATGTGCAATGAGATTATATCAATGTTTTTAATAATATTTCATATCATATAAAATTCCAATTTAAACTGACTTAACTGATATAAAACTTGGATGCAAAAAATACCATTCTTTATATTTAGATAACATTATCTGTAAAAATAGTTCCAAATATCAATATTCATATTGTTATAAAAAAATTATCTGTAAGTTCAAAAGATATGGTGATTAATTTTCATATTAAATAATAACTTCACAAAATAAAACTTTGTCTAATTAACTAAAAAAAATCCAACCTTTTGAACTTTTTTAAATTTTGAAACAAATTCATCTCAGAAACTTGAATTCTGAAATAAATTTAGATTTGCAAAATTTTCAAATAAAATATTTATTTTCATTTTAAATAAATTTTGCTGTAAAAACCAATTATAATAAGAAAACTTTAATCTTTAAACATTCAAAAAACATAAAATCCAATGTAATAAATGATTAATGATTATTCATCAATTGCACTGGAGACTATTTATACACTAAAAAATATTTCTGATAACATGCAAAGTTTTATCATAATTAAAAAAATTATGAACACCTTGCAATGAAAATTTATTTCGAAAATTTACTTATTATTTCATTTCAACAAATGAAATTTTTTTTATGACTTAATACTTAAAATAATCTAATTTTTGAAAAGGTTCTTGTACTCAAATCTTGTACATAAATTTAACTGAATTTAATACTTTAAAAAATTATTATTTAATAATACAATGATTTTTTTCAGTTTTCATAAAGTATTTTAAAAATAATAAATATAATTTATGTCAATAATTTTATATATTAAATATTTGGTTGGTTCAAGATGAATTTAAAAAATTTATATGTTTGTATTATTTTCTCATTTTTTCATTTTTCAATTAAGTTATTTTTAATTTTCAACTTTAAAATATAAAATAAAAAAATTTAAATTTATTCAAAAGTTTTATTTTGTTCAATGTAATAATAATATTTCAAATTATAAATTTTTTAAATCATAATGTTGTAAAATTATATCAATAATGGTTATTTGCAATTTGTTATTTTTTATTGGTTAATAAATGAAAGAATATATTTTGCAATATATTTTGCTGTTTATTTTTTATTTATTTTTTAAATTAAATCTTCAAAATTTTGTTAAAAATTTTTTGTTTATATTTAAATTGTTACTATTCTGAACCCAAAACACTTGTAGTTTTGTGAAGAAAACTTTTTTATAAAATTAAAATTTGTTTCGAACAAATTTGAGAAGAATTTTTTTAATTTACCATCAACTGAAATGTTATGCTTTGTGGATATTTGATTCAACTTCATTTTAAAAACATATATATATATATAATTTTTATTTCTTAATTGAACATAGACTTTATTGTTTTTTTATATCATATTGAGTTGATATTATTGTTAAAAAAATTTTACTCTCATTTTTGTTAATCCAGATAATTTTTAATCAAAAAAATTCAATGTGTTTACAATAATCGTTAACATAAAAATTAAAATTTTTTTATGTTTAATTAATTGAAGCTACAAAATATATTTTTCTAACATAATTGAATTATTTTAAAATTATAATAATAAAAAATTAAGACATTTCTGAAAAAAAACATAATTATAAATATTTTATTTTTATTTAATAGGATGATGTGTTAGATTTTTTTATCTCAGTAATAATTTTTCATATTTTATTTAATAACTTTACATGATTATTTTTTTCAAAATTCAAAAATTAAATATTCTTGTATAATATTTTATATATTTAAATTTGTAAAAAAAAAGTAATTTTTTAATATTATATATTTTGATGGAATGAATCATTCATAAATTTCAATATTCATATAAATATTCATTATCATTCAAAAATATCATATATTTTTTCATTTTTTTATTTTAAATTGAAATAAATCTTTATTTATTTATTCAATAATCATATTTTGGAAAAAAATGTATATTATTTGAAGTGCAACAAAAAAAATTGATTAAATTTTTTTATTATTTTGACTTTCAAACATGTATCAAAAAATCAGATTACAAAAGACATAACATTTTTTTAATTATTTTTTACTGCAAGATTGTCTCTCCATGACTTCCAAGTCTGAAATCATTGATTGAAAAATGTTACAAATTTTTATTTGATTCTTACATGTGTGAAACAAGTGACAACTTAACTTGTCAACAAATTTTCTCCACATGTATTTGCACTTATGATTTACAATAATATCATGATGTTACATGATTTCAAAATGCATTGCATGTGATCTTCATGCAACTTTAATATGAAATGAAATATAAAACTCATACATTGAATTAGTCAGACCATACATTAGTTTTAGATCTCTTAGCAACCATCATGTGTCTACTTGTTGTTGCGCAAAAATCATTACTTTTGTAATTTGAAGTATCTTTCATTTTACACCACAATAACCATTTCAAGAGAGTGAACATAGTGACAGATTACACATGTAATGTGACCATGAAATGACATGTTGCTTGATAAGGAATAAAAATTTTCATCCATTTTTACATGAAGACTATTTTTTCTTGAAATGTCTCCTATATATCATTGTTGTTTGTTTTGTGACCTTCGGTTTGACTCTCCAATGGCTTTTTTGAAACTCATCATGATCATGAACTTAGAAGAACATGTTCCAACTCGATGACCATAGCCCCAATTTATCCTCTTACACATACTCTCAAATTTTAGACTTTATAATCTCATGACAAGTCTCACAAAGACTCAAATATCACTCAAAAGGTAGAGATCCCTTATTGATGATCAAAATCTTCCTCAAAACAAGGCTCCAACCCCAAACATGACTTCTCAAAACCAAACTACCAAAAACACGGCTTCTCAAACAAGGCTTGCCATTCCAAACAAGGGTTTTTTCTTCAAACAATGATTGAAAGTTGATTCTAAACCTCTCTATTTATACTACTAAGAAATTTATTCTAGTAATTAAAATTAACTACCATGTAACTTTCTCTTACTAAGTTTAATCAAGGTAGATATCACAAACCCTAATGAGAAAGTGTATATGGCAACATGCAATTGGTACACTTAGATATTTTAGAAGTCCAACTACATTTCAATTGACTTTGATATACTGAGTCAATCTCGCCCCTAGATTTAAGGGTCTGGTGCAAGTCAAATTAATGAAAAACTAGTCCAAGTCAAAGAAAGTCAAGATATCCATGTGATGAAATATATTCATTGATTGCCACTAAATAATAAATATTTGTTTTCATCTACTACATCAAAATTTACCTTACATTTTTTTCCAACTTAAGCATAAGTAGCATATAGTCATAATTAAAATAAACTTATCACACTTTAGATATAGTCACATTTTATCATATATAAACAACCATACATCTTATAGTTTGCAATTGTCACAATTTAAAAGTAACATTTAAAATGAGCTCTTTTCTCAAAATTCAAAAAATTCTGATAAATAATGAATTTATAAGAACAAAGGTTGAAATCCATGTTATGGATTTCAAAGCAATTGAGTTTTTTTACGTGAAAAATAAAGAAAGTAATTTCTGCTAGAAGTATATCTCTTCTCAGACTTGAACAAAACACTTGGAAAATTTTTAAAGAAAAAGTGATACATGTATCATTTTTCACTATCAACACAAGCTCCCACTTTTTCACATCAACAAACCATGGTCAGAGATAACCACTGTACTGATCCGGTGTCGTGTTGTCACATGGCTACTATGAGAAGACATGTGTCATCCTCAGAGCTGTTGTTATGAGGACGATACTTTAGGTCAAGACGACCGACGGCTCATTGTAAGGCTCTTAAAAGCCCACGGTTGGATTGACTTCCTAGGGTCATGATATGGATAAGGCTCCAAGAGATATTATCTTGCACCTTATCAAATATAAAACGTGGTCAGGATGGCAAGGGAATGTGTGAGGTCTAGAACATCGCTTTGCTGACTAAAAAGCTTATCCGATCGAAGTGGAGCCAACATGAGACATGGATAGAAGACAACATGATACTCCTAATGTATCGATGTCAAATCCATTTATGATCAACATCCGGTGTCTACATTGCGATCACTTTTGGGCGTGGTTAGTATATCACTTTGGAGATAACTTTATACAATAAGTGATAAACTCTTCAGACTCGATTATTCTTTCAGTTGTTTCCTACGGCGCAATTTGGGACTTAACAGTTTAGGTTTTGATTTAGTTGGGCGTTATGGATCTAAATGTGGGTTAGTCTATCACTTTGGAGATAACTTTATGCAATAAGTGATAAACTCTTCAGACCCGATTATTCTTTCGCTTGTTTCCCTACTACGCGCAATTTGGGACTTAACAGTTTAGGTTTTGATTTAGTTGGGCGTTATGGATTTGAACTTGTCAGTAGTAGTAGCTTTCAACACGTTGTCGCATGAACATTTCTTTGCTCTGAGAACGCCCGAGCGCCTGGCTGTAGAAGAGCCTTCTAGAACCTCGTGTGAGTTGACAATCTCTTCTTCTTCTCCTCAGCACTCCACATTATAGCCAGTAAAACTTCAGCGGAAGAAGACTATGATATCTAATGATTCGACCAATAACTTTCACTCAAACTTACCAGAAAATTGCTCCACGACTCTTACTATCACTCAAAGAAGTTTCAGATGTTTTTCGTTTCTAGATCTCTCAAAACAATTGGTGATTTACCCACTGTAACACAAGGCGATATGCAGACCCCTGTGTACAAAATCCGTCACACATCCCAATCCTTGACTTCAATTGCTCCCAGATTTTATAAGAAGGTCACTCATCATCAGAACTTGAACTGCGCAAAGTTTTATTAACAGAAATTTTTGATATCAAAAGATATGATCTCTGTATTAACCGTGACGGATCGGTGCGATCCTGCAATTCCGCACTCGATCAGATACACAAATTTCAAGCTATCACTCCGCACTCAAAACTCGTCCAATCGAGTCAAAACTTCAATCAAAACACAAGCCTGAGTCGAAAACTATATCTCTGTTGACTCATATCTCCCAAAACCCTTGTAAGGTTCTCAGAAACTCCCCAAATACACTCAAAGGTCTAAATTTCTCACTCTAACTTTGAATCATCACTTCGTGAGTGACAAATCCTTCAAATCCATCCATTCTTAAGCCCACGTCGTAGCTCGGCCCCTGTCCTCTCCAACCCAATCCTCAGATCTCCGAATGTCCCCCCCGGAAGGTCTCCAAAACTCCTCAAAACCTCGAAGAAGTTGCCCAAGAGCCCTCATTGGCCCAAACTCCAAGACCAATGAGAATGAAGAGTGTTATTTTGACCTCTAGTGTGGCCAAATTAGCTCCATTTTAACTTAGAGCTTTACAACTATCCTAAACACACTACTTAGCCATCCTATACACAATACGAAGTTGCCACTAATAAAGAGTCAAAATGACAACTCGAAACCGGCTAAGTATGAACGGAACTACAAACGGAACCGGGGAGTTTATAACTTGAGAATAATACTCCTCGCCAAAGTTCCTAACAATCAACTCCCTATGGCTTGTTTTTGGTAAGCAATAGTGATGGATTGGAACCCATGTGTTGAAAGCCACCACTACTGGTAAGTCAAATCCATAGCGCCCAAACTAAATCAAAACGCATTAATCGTTACGCCCCAAATCGCGCCGTAGGGAAACAATCGGAAGAATAATCGGCCCGAGAGTTTATCACTTGTTGCGTAAAAGTTATCTCCAAAATGATACACTAACCATGCCCGAAAATGATCACGATGAAGACACCGGATGTTGATCACAAATGGATTAGGCATCGGTACATCTAGAGGATCATGTTGTCCTCTATCCATGTCCTCGTCGGCTCCACTTCGATCAGATATGCTCCTTAGTGAGCAAAGTGATGTGTCTAGTACTCTCCCATACCCTTTCCATCCTGACTGCGCTTTATATCTGATAAGGTCCAAGATAATATCTCTTGGAGCCTTTTCAAAATCCTGACCCTACAAAGTAGGTCCAACGGTGGGCTCTTAACAGCCTTAAAGTGCGCCGTCGGTTATCCTAACCTAAACTATCGCCGTCATGACAACAGCTATGAAGATGGCACATGTCATCATCTTCTCATAGTAGCCGCGTCACAACACGAAAACGTGGGTTCCAATCCATCACTATTTTTTACCAAAGGCAAGCCGTAGGGAGTTGATTGTTAGGAATTTTGACGAGGAGTATTATTCTCAAGTTATAAACTTCCCGGTCCCTTATGTAGTTCCATTCATACTTAGCCGGTTTCGAGTTGTTATTTTGACTACTTATTAGTGACAACTCATATGGTTAATATGATGGCTAAATAGTGTGTTAAGGATAGTTGTTAAGCTCTATATTAGTATGTGGCTAATTTGGCCCCACTAGAGGTCAAAATAACACTCTTCATTTTTATTGGTCTTAAAATTTGGATCAATGAGAACACTTGGTTGACTTCTTTGAGGTTTTGAGGAGTTTTGAGTACAAAGTGATAGTTCGAAGTTTGTGTATATAGTGTGAGTTGCAGGATTGCATTGACTGTCATGAAGTTAGTACGATGATCATAACTTTTGCTATTGGAAGGCTTCATAGATGAAACTTCATAGAGTTGAAGCTTAGATAATGAGTGAACTTTCATGAAATTTGACAGCAATTGGAATAAAGGATTGAGATTTGTTATGGTTTTAGCACACATGGAACTACATATCATCTTGTGATACAGTGTATAATCCAACAGTTGTGCCGAGATATCTGGAGTACAAGAAGGTTGTAAAGTAGTTATCTATGAAGTTTGGGAAAGAATAAACAGTCCAATTGTTGAATACCATAATCTTTTTCTGTTGAAGTTTGCCGGTTGTAATAAATTCAAATGTGGAATGGTGAGGGAGAGAAAGAGAGAGTATCAACTTACACGAGGGCCATGAGAGTTATTCTATAGCCAGACGCTCATACGTTCTTAGAGTAAAGCAATGTCCATGCAACACCGGTAAACAAAATATTTCAAATCTATCCAAATTGTGAGAAATCTAATTCTAGTTTATATGATAATTTAAATTTGTTCATGAAAGTAACATTCGTTAATGATAAAAAAAATGTATGATGCTAGTTGTCACTCATGAGAAATAATAACCATCTCCATGAAGGTCAGAATTTGACTAGATCTATCATACAACGAAATAGTAAGAACATCATTATTGATGCAACAACACTACATTCATTCTAAACATCAACATTAGATGACCAACAATCATAGTTGGAAAAAATAAGACTATCAATTTTTTGTAGTTTTATGGCCCAATAAGTATATAAGGAGAGTTAAGTCAAGTCAAGTGGTCATTTGAAGCACAATTGAAAAGCAAAGGAGTCTTAGCACTATGATTGAATTTGTAGGAGATTTAATTAACAACTGATTTAAAACTTATCCATTTTTATTTAAAGATATCTTGCAATGACACAAATTCATCTTCATGTATTAATGTAGTAGACTTATCTCTGACTTCCAACATTATTCAGTCAATTCCCTCTCTTTCAATGTCTCAAAATTATAGTTTTACTTTATCATAAAAACTATTGAATTTTCTACAAGAACATGATAGGGGAGGGCAAAATGCATTTTGAGTACCATTGCAATTTTCTCCAAATTCTGAATGTGTTTTTCATCTTTCACCTTCTAAGCCATTTACGTAGAGAATTTTTTATTGGGCTAAGTCTAAGTTTGTTTTAAAGGATGTTAATTCTTCTTTAGAGTAGATTGAGAATGATGACAATGAAGAGAGTCAAGGTAGTTCATATGATGTGGTTGCATAAGTGAATTGTGATAGATGTATGGCTTCTTCATTGTATTTGGATGATGAGTCACTTGCAACATCCTCCACTTCTGAGGACCTTGGCATTAACAATCAAATGGAGAGGGTGGTCATGAAGGAAAATCATAGATCTTGTCAAATAGGCAAGAAGGATAGTGTGATCCCATGGATGAGTTAGCATGATTTTTGTTTCTTTTATTTTCATGATGATGTCTACATTATACTAGAGGTGGCGTGTTGGACATAGAGAGATGGCTGCTAGATTTTAGAGATTTTGAGCATGTGATTGAGCTACATTGCATGAGGAGTCCGTACATGTCACACAAATTAGGACTTAGATTTAGACACATGATACTTTAGGTTCAGCTTGATTGCAACGGTGTAGTATCTTGGGGAAGGTTGAGGAGTATAGTAGAACCGTACGAGCCCTTCATCCTTTGTCTATAGCGAGTCTTACTGAGGAGACTATTTTTTCTTTACACCATTTACATCCATGCATGTATGAGGGAATATCATTAGAGGTCTTGAAGTATCAACAAGAGGAGTCATTTTGTGATCTTCAAGTATCCATTATAGATATGAGTGGAGCAAAAGCCTAGGATATTTTCAAACAAGGCTTGAAGGAAAGGGTGCAAAAAGAGATGATTGTGAGCAATACATCCATAAAAAATGAAGCAATCACAATTTCTCAAAGGATTTCATGTGCTTATGGGATCACACATGATGAACCATCAAGCACTATTCAAGATCCACTTGATCCAACACCAATAAAGTTGGAAAACCTTCGATCTATGGAAGGATATACATCGTCACGAGAATCATCATCCAAATATGGAGGTGATAATCATCGATCATTTATTCCTAATTTATCGGATCCTCTTGCAAATAATGGAATGATAAATCAAGGAGGAATGAGAGTTTGTGACAATTGCCAATGCTATGCATATGAGAGGATAGATCACATCGTCAAGTCCTCTAGAACTCAATCGGTACCACATGGAGAAAGATCCATATCGCAATGTCTTTTCAACAATATTGAAGGAAGGGAATACAAAAATAAACACGAGATCTTGCATGGAAACAAAGATCAGTAGTAAACTTGACTCGCGGCCTTGCTAGTTCTATTAAAGGAAGAAAATGTGAGGTTGGGAAAAGACAACTATTGGAAGTTCATATGAGGAGCATGAAAGAAGCAAGATTGATTGTCACAAATAGCATTATGAAAGGACATAAGGTGAGAGTCCTAACTAATCCTAGAGCAATAAAAAATTTTCTGCCATGGTCTATTGCAATGAAATTAGGATTGACTTTGATGAAGGATGAGAGTGAGGAAGTGGAGCTACAAACTAAACCAATAGAGATATTCGTACCTAGTGTACAATTAGCCATACTTCGGTAAAAGAAAGAGAATGAATGGAGCTCAATATGATGTCATACTATGAATGTTATGGATGGAGCAACACAATACAGAGGTGGATTGGAGAAGTAAAGTGGTAAAAAAATGAATGGAAGATTTACTGAGATAAAATTGGATCTCAAAATAAAAGCTTACCTCACTTTGTGATTGGTAAAATGGCCACTTTTAGAGATGATGTATGTTTCTTGGGACTTATAAGAGATATTGTTGGTTCTAAGAACAATCTTTAAATTAAGTACTTATTAAGCGATATTATTATGAAGTATAAGGATGTATTTTCAAATAACCTACCTACAGGATTGTCATCTAAAAGACTTGTAGATCACAAGATCAAGGTGATACACTGTAGCACATCAACTTGCAAAGCTTCATATCGTTTGGCTCCTAACAAGTTGGAGAAATGTAAAACTCAAGTGGAGGAGATGTTGAGAAAGGGGTTCATACAACCAAGCATTTCGTTACAGGAAACCTATGTTGTTTGTGAAGAAGAAGGATGGGAGTATGAGATTATACATTGATTACCATGGGTTGAAGCAACAAACGATGAAAAATAGGTATACATTATCTTGAATGGATGATTTGTTTGATCAACTTCAAGGGGCAAAATATTTCACCAAATTGGATTTGATGAGCAAATTCAAATTGTTGATGAAGGTGTTCACAAGAAAGCTTTTTGTACTATGTATGATCACTTGGAGTATCTAGTGATGACTTTTAGTATCACTAATGCACCTGCAACATTCATGGGATTGATGAACGATATTTTTTATCTTTATTTAAACAAATCTATTATTATCTTTTTGAATGATATTTTGTGTATAGTAAAACTTTAGAAGATCATAGGTGATATTTATGAAATATACTTCAGGTTTTGCAAGAAAATGAGTTATATTCCAAAGCTTCAAAATGTGAATTTGCCAAGTCAGATTTATATTATTTATGGCATCAAGTCACATCGGAGAAAATCCAAGTGATGAGTGAGAGAATAGAAGCCATACAAAAATGAACATCATCAGTTGATCAAACTCAATTGAAGAGTTTTTTAGATCTTAATAAAATTTATCGTAGATTTGTTGAAAAATTTTTGTCCGACTTGCTCAAGCATTAACATCTATGCTAGGAAAATGTCAAAATGGAAATGGGAAACCGCACAAGAGTTTGACTTTCAAGCATTGAAAGATACTCTCTTGCATGCATTTATCTACTAATCAAGCTAGCTACTGATGCATTAGATACAACAGTGAGTGGAATTTTTCAACAGAAATGGGATGATGATTGGCATCTAGTTGCTTTCTTTTCATAAAAGTTGGTGTCAGCCAAGCAAAACTATCACACAACTGAAAAAGAGTTAGCCATTGTTTTGGACATCAAAAATTGGAAGCACTACTGAGGAGACAAGAAGTTTGTGATAGAAAGCAACCATAAAACATTGATGTATTTGGAAACCTACAAGGATCTCTCCAAACGACAAATTCGATGGACAGAATGTCATCAATGGTTCAACATGAAGATAGTGTATGTGGAGGGCAAAAAATAACTTACAAATGCCCTAAATCAAATATTGTGTGTCAACAACATCACAAATGTGAGAATCCAAGCCAGTGGATGGACTCAAATGATGGCTACAACAAAGGAGGATGAGGATATCATGAAAGCACTTGAATCAAAGAGTGCAAAGAATGCTTGACGTCTAGTGTTTGAGGAACATCGTATATGGATCCCACATGATCCATATTTACATCCAATGGTGTTGTCAGAAGGTCATGATACATCCATTGCAAGGCATGTGGGAGCTGATAAGACTTTAAAGAGCATACAACAAATGTACTATTGGCCAAGAATGGAGGAAGATGTGGAGCCATATGTTCAAAGTTTTGTAGCATGTCAACAAAATAAGTCATGTAATAAAAAACTAGGAGGTTTATTACAATCCCTTCCCATACCCGAACAACGAGGAACATGTTACTATAGATCTAGTATGTGAGTTACTAAAAATATTTTTAAAACATGATTCAATTGTGATCTTTGTGGAGAAATTGAGTAACATGATACACATCCGACCTACCATAAAGACAATGATTGCACCATAACTTATTTATTTATGTCTAGTTGCAATTTTTGTGAATCACGGATTAAGCAAAGTCTTAACCACTGATAAAGAAACTCATTTTACTAGTTTATTTTGGAAAACTTTGTTTGGTTTATTCAAAACAAAGCTAACAATATTTATAGCCTATCATCTCTAAAGTGATGGTTAAACAAAAAAGTCAATATAACAATAGAAGATATGCTACAAGCATTCATCTCGAAGAAACAACAAGAGCGGGATACTATTTTGACTCTAGTGGAATTTTTATATAACAATTTTGTTAATGCATCCACAAAAATATCTCTATTTTATTTGATGTATGGTGTTAAACTTTTGACACTTTTGGTTTGGTGAAAATTTCTAAAGGGCAGGAGTTTTCAACCAAAATTGCGATGGTTAATGATTTTGTGGAGCACGTACACAATAGACTACATCAAGCAAAAGAGAAGTTGATAATTGCTCAAAATCGACAGAAGCAATATGCATATGCTCATAAGGAGTTGATTTTTTAGATTGGAGAGCAAGTTTGATTATCCATGATCAATTTGTAACTTGTAAGAATACCAAAATTTAATGTTCAATTCATTGATCCTTTTGTGGTGTTGAAATGCGTTGGCAAGGTGTGTGTGTCTTACAAGTTGGAGCACCTATTGCATATAAAAATACATCTCGTATTTCATATATCATGATTGTAAAAACATGTATCACGATCCAAGTAGTTCATCAATTCATCAGCACCTCCTCCTTTACCTACAATGGTAGCATATCATAAAGAATTTGAGGTTGAAAAGATACTCAAACAATGAATTTGGTATCACAAATATCCCAAAATTAAGTTTTTTGTTCAATGAGTCAACTTCACAACTAGCTAACAATTTAGCCAATGCACCTTTGATCGTTCAAGAGTTTGAACATAAGCACAATGAGGACGTTGCATCTTAAAAGGAGGGAGGTTTGTAACCATCTTTAGTGAGTGAAAACTAAAATAGAGTTTACGCAAGGTGGAACTATATATTCTGGAGTTGAGTACTAGTAAATGTCACGTCAACAATCCATGTGTTCATTAGGTTGTATTTCTAGTGTATTAGTTGGAGTTACATGTTAACAATCCGTGTGTTCATAATGATGTTTGTTACATCATTGATCAAAGAGGAGTTGGATGAATGGTGGTTGTGAAACATTATCAATATTGTATCTTTTTTAGGACTATATATGGAGAGAAAAAAAAACCATTGAGATTATCTCTCAACTTCAAAGCTTTTGAGTTATTCGAGTGGTTTGCTTTCATTTCCCTAGTATTAGAATTAGGTGTTAGTTGGCTTCTCGCGATGGAAAAAGACACCTAGGCATTAGACCAATTGCTATCGGGGAGTTCTTATTGTGTCTTGTTAGTCATATCGTGATTCTACAATATTGTTCTCACTTTCAACAACACCTTTGTCCACGCCAATTTGGAGTCACCACACCATCAGATTGTGAGACGGTATTGATGAACATTAAAACGCTTCTAGATATCCATCCGGATTGGTTTGTCTTGCAAATGGATGTTGATAACGCTTTTAATAATGTCTCATGTGCATCCATCTTTAGAATACTTAGAGAGGTTGATAAACCTTTGGCAAACCTCATTCCTTTCATATGATCCTTCTATATGTCACATTCTTCTATCTTCTATCAACATGTCTTTTCATAGGAGGGAGTCATTGTTATATAGTTTACCATTTGTATTCGATATGAAGATCTTTTGAGAAGACCCCTATTTATCATCGCTCATTATAAAGCTATTATGTCTATTTCTTTGACTGTGACAGGTTATGTGTTCCCCTTCTTAGTGGATGATACACACATTGTGGGCCATACATAGCATATTAGTCAAGTCTTTGATTACTTGACTACCAAGCTTCATTTTCTAAGCTTGAGAGTCAAGATGTCAAAATGTAGTACATTATATTGTTAGGGCATTCCTTCTCATCTTCAGTTTCTAGAGGGATGTATGACATCGAAAGATGGCTTATACATTCTTGGAACGCCAATAGGGTTTGAAGACTTTGTCTCACGCGATCTATATACAACATTTGTCCAGGATGTATTGCATATAGATAACCTTACTCTTCTAAGGGATCCGCATGTGTCATTTGATATACTCCACTCTAGTATTGTTCATCAATCCACTTACCTACTTTGTATGGTTCCTACTTCACTTGCATTCATATCAAGCTTGACAGTCTTTGATAAGAGTATCATGAACATCTTTGATGACATCATCGAACCATGGATCTTTGAGTGTGTAATAGGAGATTATATAGGTCCATCCTTGAGATGTATGTGAGGGACGTGAATATGATATCATTCCCTTTATATGTATTATTACGTCAGATAAGAGATGCTTTGTTCCCGGATGTACGACAAAAGCTTTTTGTCCATCAATTGGATTAAAGGCATATAGACTATCTTGATGAACCGACAATTTCAATAGGCTTTATACTCTCTCTTAGTGGATTTGGCCTTTTTTGTACTACAACGGCTTGTCTACACTCTTGTTTTATCAAATGTGCATACTCGTGGATCTTGGCTCATCCATGCATTAGGGCTTTCCGACTCACACTAGCTATCTTTTCTACAATGATGAGGTTTCATATTGGCTTCATTACTCACATGTGAGTAATGAAGATCTAGGTCCATCTAAGGTAGTATCATACACATATGTGAGTATGATACTACCTTAGATGCAGCATGAGTCAATATGACTCGTTACTCATTTAGAGGACAGAGGATAGTTACGCATGATGTCATTAGGGATGTGGTTTTTGTTATGATAAGAGAGGATGGATACCTCACATGGAGAGAGCGTTGATGCCTTGCATTGACTCAAGTTAGGACAGATCTGGTTATAGATATGTAACCATATCCTACCTGTGACATTCTTTCGGAGGGGTGATTACCCATCCTCCTGGATGGGTGGTGAATGGAGTGTCATGAGCCAAGGTCTCCCAATAAATGGGTATGCAGATAGTTCAACTCTTTGTTCCTCTAGCTTTGGAGTTATTTGGAGCTATGAACATCGACTTTGATAGCATGAGAGCCTATCATATTATGCAACTTGGATATTACTCTCTTTAGCATATTGTATAGTCTTTTTTAGATAACGTGTATCCATTGCTCTATATAGAACACTAGTTGGTGCAATCAATAGGAGAGAAATCATGTTAGTTGATGCTTCTTACCCCCTTGGATTCTCCCTCTAGGACTTGATGGGGTATTCTCATACTTTTTGCTATATTACTTGGTGTCTCTCATATGGGCTAATTTTTTAAATTACAAACTTTTACTATACATCATTGAGGATTCTCACTTTCACATTTATCTCTTAGAACATGTGAGAATAAAACCGGCCCTGCATTTAACTTTATTGCCATACCAGCATTGCGCATTATTGTTTACCCATATTAACATAGTAACATTTGAAATTGCACTTATAGAGGTCACATTTACACTGATGCGACCTCTATAGGTGTTCGAATATTTTTCAATGATCATTTCTTCTTGCCACGGAAGAACTGGAAAGCGACCTACAATCCTTAACCGCAGTTAGTTCATAGCTTCGGTCTGGTTGAGGCGTAACCCTAGAACATCGGGAAACTTCGATTGTCTGTTCACTTCACTCAGTTTCCTATGGACAACAAATCAATCGTAAAATTCGTTGATCGATCCAGAGCACGTTCCTCGTTAATTTTGCAGTCTGTGTTTCGCAGTCATGGGAGACAGTCAGTATTCTTTCTCGCTCACTACATTCAGGTCAGGCTTACTTCTTTCGAAGGCAGAAGACTCATGCACATCTCGTTTCTGGCAGATTCAATTGAAGTTCTCGAATTTTGTGTTCTCTGCGATCGGAAGCGTTCATTCTTGAGTTATTCCGCTCTCAGTTGGATTTCACCTATCCGAATAAATCGAACGCCACATAGCATTTGTGCATTTGTTGCTCACGAAATCTTAGCGATCATGATGAGTAGAACTCACTTCTGACTAAAGAAAACCTTGGGAAATTTGGTGTTGCAGTCCATCAGGAAAGCTTGTGCAGATTGAGTATGCACTCATGGCAGTTGGCGCTGGGCAGACCTCGCTTGGGATCAAAGGTACTTGACAAACCGTGTCGCTGTGCATTCTGATCTTTGTAGATTAGGGTAGAAGATTGTTTAGGTTCATTAACGTATTGCTCGTTTTTTTCCTAGCCACGAATGGAGTCGTAATTGCGACGGAGAAAAAGTTGCCGTCAATTCTTGTCGATGAGACGTCGGTAAGCCCTGCCCTATCCTTCTTTGTAACTTGCTTAATGCAGCTGCAGCTACTAAGTGGTTGACTTCTCATGGAGAAATCTAATGGTTTCTTCAAAACTATGATCGTCCTTTAGGGCTAGGATTTCTCAAATTTCGTTGTTGTTCGAATGCCACATTTCAGGTGCACAAAATCCAAAAGTTAACACCGAACATAGGAGTTGTCCACAGGTGAGACTCTCGCGAGTTGAACTAGTACTTTTGAGCCTGTACTGTTGTAGAAGGGACGAAATTTGCATGTATTGCAGGAGAAGACTTTTTTGAATTTCAGTTATCCAGTTGGCCTACTGAACACCGACTATAGTATTTAGAATATAACGAAGTTTACAAACGAGCATCGTCCTCTACTTTGTTCTGTATCTCGTCAAACTTCGAGTCCATCTGACAAACGACACGTCCATCGCGACAGAAACTTCCTTGGTTTGTACTTGACAGTAAGAGTGAAGGTCAGGGTTCATGCTGCTGATTTCTTTGTATTGTTCTGAAAATATCTGGTTATGTTAATCTTGTAGCGGGATGGGTCCCGATTCGCGAGTGCTTATTAGGAAAAGCCGAAAGCAAGCCCAACAGTATCACAGGCTTTATCAGGTGAGTGCACGTGATGTAGTTTTGTAGTACATTCTGGTGATCGGATGTCTTTAGCCTCTACTTGTTTTCCCTCAACGTTGCCTCATATGTGTGATCTTCTAGTTTTTCCATTCTTTGCACGTGGAGGTCCTCATGGATACCGTTGGAGTGCCATAGACAAGAATGGTTTTAGGATCATCCCAAGATGCCCTTTAGGATGAAAATTGGCTGATCGTGCATCAATAACGTCTTGGTACTGATCATGGATTGAGTTGTCTTTTGCCTGCCTGTCACAGGAAGTGATTCCTTTGTCTCAACTGGTCAGAGAAACAGCGGCTGTGATGCAAGAATTTACACAGTCAGGGTAGGTTCACGCGGCTGAATTTGTCGTTGAATTTTAGCACGGGGACTGTTTCTACACCTTTCTTCCACTCCCATATCCATGCATCACCTTGCAAGTATCCACGTAGTACCCTCTAGTTATCCTCATAAGTGTAACTTCGGATTTGAATAAAAACCATTTTGTGGAACTAACAGCCATCAGACCGTGTAGCAGTTCCTGGGATGCGTATGTCTTTTGGTTTAGAATTCCTTCGTTTCTTACAACTACTGTATACGTGACCATGATGTTCTACCCAAGGTTCTGTGTGAGGAAATCGTCTTTTTCGTTCCTTTTCGTGTGCTGTAGGACCTGACGTAGACTTGAAACGCAATTGGGTTGCTGCAGAGGAGTTAGACCTTTTGGTGTGTCACTCTTGGTCGCTGGTTATGACGACAATGGTCCTCAACTTTACCAGGTAATCAGAAGCATCAGGTTCTTTGCTGGAAAGAAAGTCTGTAATCAAAGCATGTTCTTCTGAGTTCCCTTAATGGTTGTTTTCTATTATGAATTGTGACTTTACTTGTGACCTTACTTGTTACTTCATGTGTTGAGCATTGGTGTCTTAATGTTCATCACTTAACGCTTGTTGATAGTTCCTGGACTGCTGTATAGATTAACGGATGAGTATATACCGCATTGCCTACCTGCGTAGGACTTAAAATTATTGAACTAGGCAGTATATTTTTCGCGTGCTACGCTCTTCTTCTCTTGATGAGTTTCTATAATGTCTCGCCGATCTCCTGACAAATCTCTACTCTCAGTTCTCGTTGTACCTTCTTGTGCGATCTATATATATCAAGGGTTTCCTAGTGTCAGCAATAGATGTTATCGGCGCGAGGCTGTCGTTGTAGCCTGGGTAGGCGATGGTTGTGCTGCAGAAAGTTTGGCCCGAGGAGGAAATGAATTTTCTTATTCTTGAGGAACTTGGGTTAACGATTCAGAGATTATTAGTGGTTTCCTTACCTGGTTAGTTTCTCTACTGCGTGAGCAGGTGGACCCTTCAGGTTCTTACTTTTCGTGGAAGGCATCTGCAATTGGAAAAAATGTTTCTAACGCGAAAACATTTCTAGAGAAGAGGTTGGTGAACTGATGAATGGCTACTGAAATAGTATGACTAAGTTCTAAACGATTGTTTCCGCTCAATTTCTTTCTGCTTACCTCATGATATTGCGCACATATTACCTGCACATCAGATGTGTGCCTCATTTTGAGGCCCTCTTGATGTAGCTATTGGGTCACAGGGTGCTGCGCAGAATCAGGTTTGCTACTTGCAAAGTTGAACCATCAATCCACTTTGATGGCAGGACCTGCTTGACCTGTGTAAAGGACGTTTTGCCTTAGTGATTGTCATGACACCTTGCACTTCATAGCCAGTATGAAATAACATCCTGGAGCACATTGATTACCTACAATCATCAGTAACAGATGTGAGATACTTGCCTCAGATACACTGACGACATGGAGCTAGAGGACGCAGTTCATACCGCTATTCTCACTCTGAAAGAAGGGTAAGCTGAGCTGCTGTTTCCTTTCTGTGTCTACCTTCCTCTAAATGTTTTTTATTTCTTGCATCTTATGGGGCAACGCCATGCTAATGCAATCTGACATGTTGTCGGGAACCGTACTTGTTAACAGATTTGAAGGTCAAATATCAGGAAAGAACATCGAAATCGGAATTGTGGGTGCTGATCGTGTTTTCAAGTACGTCAAATTTCTACAGTAGCTGTGCTTAAATGCCTCGTAAATGTCCTGTGATACCTTTGTTTTGTGTGACTGGTGGAAACACGAGTTGCGTAAGAAAAGTAATACGACTTCAACTACCACTTTTGTTTGATGCCTTGCAGAGTCTTAACCCCAGCCGAGGTAGACGATTACCTAGCGGAGGTGGAGTAAAGTGCTGTGTCCGGAGGCGCGCCATATACTTTTGTCCACGAGAGCATCTAATGACGGGAAATGTTGTGGGCCTTATACTTCTGGAATGCCGGGATAGTATTAATGGTTCAATTTTCCTGCAGGATTGAAGTTATACAGATTGTTAGGTTTGTTGACCACAACTGTTAAACGCAGGAACTTCTGTGACGGAATTCAAGTAGCATAGTATACTCCTTGTGAGACGAGTGCAGTGCCGACTGTCACTGCTCTAGGGCCTGAACCTTTGACACGTTCCTATATTCAAATAGGCCAGAACACAGTAAAGCAAACGTCAGCTCAAGTTTTGCAAATTCTGGAAATTTGTGCTGTCATACTCTTCCCTTTGACATTTTCAAGGTGTGTATACGCCAGTGAACAGGTATTTTCGACCAGCAGGAGATAATTGTACATTTTTCAAGAAGTGAATTGAGCTTTATCCAGATCGTGACAGATGGACATTTATGTGAGATACGAGTCACTGTGCCGAGTGATGGTACTGAAGTTGCTCAAGCAAGCTAGGATTCTAGAACTTCAAATGTTCAGACAGGCACAAAATCTCGTTATTACAAATCTTGGTTTGACAGTAAGAAAGGTTCAGCTACATTTGAAAATATAAATGAATAAGAGTGTGGGTTCTCCAATTAATAATCAACTGCAATAGGGATGTGTTGGGATGGTCTGGTGTGACCTCAACAATTCTTGAATACGTCAGAGCCCTAGCAGATGTACATACTGACGCGTACGTGTCAAGTTTTTAGACTATCCATGAAAAGCTACATCCTTTGACTGTTGCAGTACCATGTAGCTTTGAAGAGGTAGTTGATTTTTGGGATGTTGAAAACTTTGCTTTCTTTCAATAAGAGCATTGGAATTTTCCACAACCAGTACACCATCATAGGATTTTAAAAACTAAATTGACGTTGACTGTGAAATGAAATGAATATCCATGTGATTCTAAAGTAGAACAAAATTGAAATGTTTTATAACAACCATCAAGCTACATGTTTTAATGAAATACTATTTGTTTTCTAGTATTAATCCACAAATTTTCACTTAAAGTATCACTTTAGACAAGTTCTGCATAATTTTTTAAAGAAACCTTCAAGCTTTGCCTCTATATCCTTTGTGGAGAGTATTAAAGCCACAACAAAACTTCTCGAAGAAATTTCTTTGTATAGTCAAGATAAGGGAGAGATAGAAGCTTAGGATGTAATTAAATTCAGTTATCTTATGAGGATGTAATCACATTCATTTATTTCTCCTATGTATAAACTCAAGTTTAAACTTTGCTTCATGTAAATACACATGACTCCAAACTAGAAAAACCAAGGACGTAATTCCAGCCGAGCACACCGTGTTACAAGATGTCCATACCCGTATGGGCTTTATATGCAACTCTAAGGCCAATGGAATGAAGATATGACCTCAAATATTACTCAATTCTTGCTACTATTCACTAGAGCACTAATCTATGCAGCTATTCCAACATACATTTGATGATGTCAATATCAATGGTATCTTGAGTAGATCAATAAGCATCACATAAGGAACAATAATTCTCTAGACATGTAGTAACTCCCTATACATGTGAAGATCTTCGAGTATGATAGTGTTGGATGGGAGACGGATCATCATTCTCCCCAAACCTCATGACCACTCAACAATGACATTGATCTCACGAGTAATGGCATAAATGACATAACAAATTGCATCATGGGTATCAATCCCATGATGTACATGTAAGTTTTCATAATCCTCTACAATTTAAAAGGGCCAAGTGTGCCCCGAATGGAACTCGGTATTGACCACACTTGCATGTGAGATATATATCAATCTAAAGTGTATCATTTTAATAAATGTAAAATAATCAATACAAAAAATTGAATAGAAAGTGACGCAATCAAACATAAACCTCTGCCATTCTCAAAGCAACAACAAATGCAAGCTCTAGATGTCATTGGGATGTAAGCTATAAATGCAACAAAGATAGAATCTTCATGGACATTAGATTATAATATAGTCTCATGGTCCAAAAATGAAATATGTAATCCATGTGCGCCGATCATTGCTAGACCCTCAAACAATGTTCAAACTTTAGTAGTCAAAAGGTCCTTGTGTTAGCAAATATCATGTTCAGAAATTGTCTCAAACCCTCTTCATAGATGATGATGCCAAGCCGATTTCCTTAGTAAAGAAGTTTGGAATTATGAAGTTTGGAAATCTTGTCAATCACATTATATTGAACTTGAAATCTTGAACTTTAAATATGTTTGTCTGCACATAGTTGCAAGAAATATGCTTGCACTATGAAATTCTACTCCCTAAAGACATTGAGCATTAGGAAATTTCAATACTGACCTGTATCCCCTTTACAAAGATAGGATAAATTTCCTTATTTGTAACGAAAGAAATAATCATGGAATCTTGAAACTCTTAATAAATTTTACATGCAACATATCACAACCCAAACGTAAACTTTTTTTTATCAATATTGCCAATTCAAAAAGATCCTAAGGATATATTTTTTGATTTTATCCTTGCCATTCCTTATCGACATGTTCAATATATCCGTAAAACTTTGATGGAACTGGGAACTAAGTTTTATGCTTCCAAGAGGAGATTTATGTAAACCGCAGTGATGCATACTTGAAGACCATACATCATGTGATGCAAAATTTAGTTTCTTATGAGTCAATCCTAACCATATGGAAACATACGTAAGTGTAGTGTCATTGACCAACGCTACAAAAGAGACTTTGATACCCCAAAAAAATTACGTATTTTTCAAGCAAGAAGAAAGAAACGTAGAGAAATGTTAGCCTCGGCTTTGTTAGCCACGAACAAATGTTGTGTAGGAAAATATCGTGTCTAGCTTGGAAACTTAATCTACTGTCAATAATTTGTAGGTAGAAGAAGCAATAACTATTAGACAAATGCTAAAGACATTTAAACATATAGAACATAACAAAAGATT
Source organism: Marchantia paleacea (assembly GCA_014180765.2). Taxonomy (NCBI): domain Eukaryota; kingdom Viridiplantae; phylum Streptophyta; class Marchantiopsida; order Marchantiales; family Marchantiaceae; genus Marchantia; species Marchantia paleacea. Next base: position 792,489 of record MUAA02000019.1, on the reverse strand, counting down.
GCTGAAAGTGACAGTCTTGAGAGCTCTGCATATGTGGGATGTATCTTGGAGCCTGCAAGCAAAGTGGTCAAGTTGTGTTAACGACCATAGTGATTTGGTGCTAAATGTCTACAATTGTGAACTGGACAAAGTGAGACCACCAGGACAGAACACGAGATGCGTTCACAAGCTCTTCATTAGGGCGTACAAAGTTGTTAACGTAAACAATGAAAGTCTAAAATGATGTAGAAATGGTCCCAATGATGCAAGGGGCATAACTTTTCTCTTGATGCAAAGAGAAGCCGAAGGTTAGAACTAGGAATGACATTATAATTACATTAAAAGCATTATGGAGGTCGGGTTGAGCAAAGGGTGGATTTTGAACATAAACATGCAGAGATCAAGGTGGAGGAGCAACTGAGGTCACTTAAGGTTAATTGAAGAACTCTTCAGCAATGGTATGGAAACACCAAGAGAGAACGGAAGCCATGGAGAAGAGTGTCAAGCACATACAAGTGTGTAAAGATGGACTCTAGATTCACTAATTTGAAAATATTTTGGAAGTATATACAGATTTTTAAGAGGACTTGGTGGAACAAATAAACAATGGAGATAAACTTATGGGTGGACAAACATTGAAAAAATATTTGGAACTGAGGTGATGTGTCTTCATGGGTACCAACTAAGTGATACTGAGTGGATAGTTCGAAGAATCTCCCTTGTCTCCTTTGAAACTCTTGCAAGCCTTGTAGCTTGTCAGTTCTCATCCCTTGGTAGTCTCTCCTCAACCATGCAAAAACCCCAAAATAGGGTTAAAGGTTGGTACCCACACCACCAAACATTGTACCCGAAGTAATAAAGATGTAATTTGGAAACCTATATTGTCTCCAAACTCAATCTCCTCAAGGTGTTCACGCTGGAACTCATGATAATCATCCATTAGCGGACCCTTCAAATGCTGGAATAATCCCTTCCAAGCCATGAACAGACTAAACAACGTAGAGTTGCGCATGTGCTGTAAATCACACCATGTGAGTAACTACATCAACTTCAAATCAATCGATCACATCAAATCACTAGTTCGAACTACGCTAATTGCACACCCCGCTCTAATGGCTGTATTTGCTGCTGCATACTTGCACCTACTTAACTAGAGATGCCGCTACTTAAGTCGTGACAAGTACATTGGTGGTAACTCATTTTAACTAGGTTTGCAAATTGAGCATTTAGAGGAATTTTCCTCAATCATTGTTCTTATATTGGTAAAATACTAAAATAATTTGCCAAATACATTTTTCATACTTTGGTTTCCCTTCTTATTTTGTTGTTTAGATATGCATAGATATGAATATACGCCTTGCCACGAGGGTGAGGAATGTCTAGTACATGAAACTCTACACTTCGGCAACCATTGGAGCATTCATCTACCTTGCAAACAACACCCGACCTGACATCAATTCCGATGTGAATTTGCTAACACTAAAGCTACAGAGAAACATTGGAGCGCAGTAAAACAAGTCCTACGATATCTCGAAGTGACTCAAAACATGAACATGTTCTACAAGGCCAGAGAGAATAGTGACATCATTGAATATGCATAATAAATGGAAGAGATGATTTTTTAAAATTATCTTACTTCAACCCCATTGTGCGAAGATAATTCATTTCCTCCATCATTGCTCTTATATTGGTAAAATACTAAAATAATGTGCCAAATACATTGCTCATACTTTGGGTTTCACTATCTTGTTTTGTTGTTTAGATATGCATAATTAGTTTCCTCCATCATTGTTCTTATATTGGTGATATACTAAAACAATTTGCCAAATACATTGCTCATACTTTGGGTTCCCTATCTTGTTTTGTTGTTTAGATCTGCATAGATATGAATATATGTCGAGCCAGGAGGATGAGGAATGTCTAGTACATGAGACTCAGCAACCATTGGAGCATTCATGTACCTTGCAAACAACACAGGACCTGACATCACTTCCAATGTGAGTTTACTAGAACTAAGGTTAAAACAAATATTGGAGCACAGTAAAACAAATCGTATGTTACCTCAAAGTGACTCAAAACATGGACATATTCTACAAGGCAGGAGAGAATACTGAGATCATTGAATATGCATATGACTTCTACTTTTTTGGACCCTATTGAAGAAGGTTCTAGGCTGGCTATGTATTCTTTAAACAAAGTGCATACATTCTTGGAAATCAATAAAGCAAACTAGACAACTACATTCTCCAATCATGTAGAGATTTGGTCATTACATCACATGCATGTGACTAAAATCACTTGTTGACTTTATTGACGGTTAGATGGTTTCTTAAAACTATCTCTTCCTTCAACCCCATTGGCAAAGATGAATGACACCGGTGGTAATATGCTTCATCAAGGGAGATTTATAACCATTGCTTCAAACTTCTTTTTCACACTTAGAAATGTTAGATTCTCATCACACAAATGAAGATATGATTGCATTAAACACATTGTGACTACATCCTTTTTGAGACATACACATGTGCATAATGTTATATCAAAAACTTTTCATTCTTCCTTAAATAATCTCTAGCTACAACAACACTCAGCTTGTACATGGATTAAATATACATAAGACTTCCGTTTCTAGATATCATCTGTAATGACAAATTTACTAGATGTTTCCTCTTTTTCTTCTCATTTTTTATTCTAAAGTAATTAAAGTATTTTTTCATAACAAGGAAAGCTAAACCATCAAAAGGATTGCATGATTATTCAAGAATCGATGTGTATTAATTCAATGCCAAAAAGATGTCAAACAACGTGCATTAACCATCACGAGGTCCAATTATCTCAATCGACTACAATCAAGAAGTCCAGTAAAAGCAAACACCTCACAGCTTTAACACTTCCTCCACGGACAAAGCTACAAAGATGATAAAAAGTACGTGGGTCCTATCAAAATAACTCCGGAAGACAGAAATCAATTATCCAAGACCTGAGTGAGAATACAAAGGCATCGGATTCTGTCTACACCATGGAAGGATACTGATACACACAAGAAACAACACCTGGTTACCCAATATTTACCGTCCACTTGCGTCTTACAAAACAATTGTTTCTGGATTCAAATCCGATTGTAAACAGGGAAATCAATCCACCCCGTACTCGCTAAATCAAATGGAACCAGGGTGATGACGACAGCAATCACACACAAACAGCAACGATACAAAATCTTTCAGAGTTCCAATCTAGTAACCTACATAGCTGGTGCATTCTATTCAACTACCAAGCTACATCTAAGGAGAGAGCGAATGGAGTCAGATTCAATGCACAGTCTGACTAGGTCACTACGAGATTTTCATTACGTGCATGTACAGGCAAAGGCATCTCTTAGTCAATGCATGATTTGAGTCGACGTACGGATGTTTAAGAACTTAAGATGGTACTCCTACATTACTTGTGACGGAAAACAAATACGCCATCCACCAAACGTCCACCTGCCAAACCTTCACTTGTTTGAAATTCGGCAAACCTGACTCCATTCCGTTGAATGCCAGTCACAGACTAAAGGAGTAATATCTGCCTGACAGTCCATGTGGATAAACAATGAATTCACAACACAGCAGGCAAAAGAGCGTGACTGCCAGAGGGAAAATCAACGATAATACGGCGTTAATGAACGCGATCTGGAGTGAGATCTCGAGCGGTAAGAGTAACCACGCCTAGGGGGGCTACGATACGGAGACAACGAACGCTCTCGTCTATGGCCACCACTGCTGCCTCCTCGGTATGGGGAATGTTGAGGTGAGTAGTCCCTGCCACCACGGTATGGGGAGTATCTGGGAGATCGTCTTGAACTATAGCTGTCACCCCGAGATACTTCCCGACTTCCCCGTCGGCGGTCATGATCATGTAGAGAGGCCGCTGAGAACACAACAGGAAAGATCAAGTCACCACAAGAAAAGCGTAACAATATATCATTGTATTATATCGTACCGCATACTTTCTGTGTCATGAATCCCTTGCCTAATACTTCGGAAACGTTGTGACTGAAACAACACTTTGCTGAAAGCAAAAACTTACAAATTTCCCTCGCGCTCCGCACGCCAAGATATTTGCCTGGAGTCGGAGTTCGGGCGCGTTTACGCTTAGCCTGTGGCACTCACTGAGCAAAATGTTAAACCCAAGTTGCTCAGAAGAAGTTAGCCTTAGGTGAACCATTTTCTAAAGTATGAAAAGCGATCACCAAGCAACAAAGATCAAGTCACGATCCGGCACAGAAAATCGATGCCATGGATCTCTTACACTGGATCTCGACACTAGGTTGACCTTAATTTTGTTCACCTCTTTTCAACAAGGAAAAATCGTCCTACAGTCTGATATAACCTAACCGACAAAATTCTATATTTTGAGAAACAAACACCTCGCAAAGACCCAACAGACTCTTGACGTAGTGGACTCTTCTAGCGACTACAAACTGTGCGCTGAAACAGCTAGCTGTGAGTTTGGGGTGAGTAAGCTACCCAAAGCAGTAACTAGCATATATTCGTTACAAACGGTTTATGCAGGAAAGATAAGGAGTACGGCTGCATATATAGCAGTGGACCCCAATGGCTGATTCACGACCCGGCTGTTACAACGCTTACGTCTTCGTCTCTAAGCACTGAAACAAGGTATACTTAAAAAACCGACAAAATCCCGTCTTCTTATGTCTCTATCTACTCCAAGAGACTTCACAGTCAAAAAAGAAGGTGATAATTAACTGTCCAACCCATCACCAACTTCCCCTAGACGGTGTGAGACAGATAAACTTCTCTGGTGTCGGCAAAAATGTAAGCTGATGCACTTAGCTTCACATTTCGGCTTGATAAAGCAACTGGTTGTAAATCGTTGTTGATGATAGTTGCTGCAGTAAAAACAGGTATTGTGGCGGCAGTTGTAGCTGTGTTGATTATGCAGGTCTGGGTTTCCGGAGCTGGTACTAGCGTGTGCTGTAGCTACTCGTGCTTGCCCCTAATCAAGCTACACGTAGATTCCACACGTGGCTTTCCCAAGGTAGAAATACTCCCAGTGAATCGTATGGCATTTCTATCAAACCGTTGAAATAACGACTCTAATGAGAATACACCTGTTAATCATGCGGCATGTAATTTGTTGAGACAAATGGTTGACTGGCTGGAACTTTGGCAAAAAGGTTCAAATGTCGCGCAAGTCGACGGTGCCAATTTGTCGAGTGTGCAAGCTGACTTAGATTAAGTTGCTCAAGTTGATTAGTTGGTGAGAAGCTCTCAAGTGCTGATGGTGAGACAAACAGCTGCCTCGCTGCCAGCATAGTTGAGACGAAACTTCTGAATAAACGAAGGATCCAAAAGAGGAAAATAAGTACTATCAGCATGGGCCTACAACAATAGTTACTGGTTCTTTGGCAAATCCCAGTGCCAACAGCATGACATGCTCATGGAAATGGACGACCAATTGCAGATAATACTCAAACAAACTGAAACCAGATGTGATTAAAACGAAATGTCTCACCTTCTCGACAGTAATAACACGACCTTCAAGGATAGAGCGGTTTAAATATTTTATGCAACGCTCTGCGTCCTCCAAAGAATCCATCGTGACAAAACCAAAACCTCGAGATTCTCTCGTCCGTGGATCAACTACAAGTCGGCATTCCATTACCTGCTTCCAAGACATGTCGCAATGCGAGTGAGCACTACTTTATGTGAAGGACATTTCAGTACCTTTGAAAGCTAAACCCGTAGGGAAACGAATCAACGCCACATAGACTACAGGCACTAATGCAAGACAGAGAAGAACATTGCTTCCGCGATAAATATACTACAGATGACTACGACAAACCTCAATCGAAGAAGTGTTTACTTGTCCATTATACCTTTCCTTCAACAGCAAAATGGTCTTCAAGATCTTTTTCCGTGACCCGAGTGGACAAACCAGTAACATACAAATTATTCCCCGGATTATTTGCTTCGGTCCGCTCGCCGTAATCCCTGAGACGCTCTTTGCTTCTTAGTAGCTAAGCACGAGAAGATAGATTAAAGTGAACTAGATACTACGTGTGCATTCACAGTAAGAACTCATCCAGTAGATTAGAATGGTTGACGTACGCGGTTATGGACATATCAAGAGAAAGACAGAGAGCATCAAGATCAATAGCAGACTAAAACATAGTTATAACGGTATTAAACTCTAAGTAATGCACTGCCTCACTCACAAGATATATCAGCTCGACCAATAGAATGGTTAAGACAGTGTGATGAGCTGATAGCTGGAGAAATATACGTTCGAATTAACAGAAAATAAGTGAACTTAGAAATCGAATGTATCAAATAACTGGTACGCAAAAATCACTAAGCATATACTTGACAGTGAAAAGTATCACAATCACTCCTCAGCCTTCCATAAACAACATCGTACAGTACCAAGCCTTCCAATCAAGACACAATACATGAATCATTCATTGGAAGCCTCAGAAGGCACTGAGGTAGATGCTCTCAAGTGTTCATGAAGTGAGGGGGACACATTTTAGAAATAAAGTCAACCACAACTACAACTTCAACAGAAGGCACTCTGGTAGATGCACTCCACTGCACACGAGGTGAAGGAACTTTTTCGTAAAATAAGGTCGTACCACAACTAATACTTTATCGTGGAAGAGATAGCCATCAGAGTACCTTACCTGGCAGGACTTCGGGAACGAGATCTAGACCTGTACCGGCGCGGAGAAGGAGATGCGTATCTGCAATAGTTCGAGTTCACGTGATATATTTCAATAGTGTTCCGAAGAAACATGTAAAAATCAGGCCACTAATTCCTGCAGCTACTACAGATCCAGGAATCTAACACCTTAGGTGCTACTTAGAAGGACCCGTTAAACAATTGAGATGAAGACAATACCTTCGCCTTGGGGAATCGGCCTGAGAGGAACAAAATGGAAGCGAGTTAGAAAAAGGTATGGAAAGACAAACGTAAAACCCCAACATCATATGAAACTGATTCCTCCATACCATCTTTCATGTGAATCGTTACAGGATTCAAATTGCTGGTCCATGTCGAGAAACGACCGAGATAGCATGTGTCTAAAATGTATCATAAACTTCTGTCTGTAGAAGTAGCCTGATGCGGCCTAGGCTTAGCGCCACATTTGAAAATTTTGCGAGACTATATATTCTTCAATTCCATGTTACTCTATGTGAAACGCAAGGTACAAGCTTCTTACCATGGTACTTTCGTGAACAAGGAGGCTGCTAGGACCCACTCTGCTTCAATAAAATTAATCTCTGCATGAATTTTTCAGAAAAAGTTAGATACAAAGCCAACGCACGCATCTTTGCAAACATGACTCACTGACTGCATTTCAGTCATAAAATACTTCAACAATAAAAAACATGCGGATAAAGGTGAGAGTGCGATAGAGTAGAAGAAGTAATTCTCAATTTAGTAAATACTGCATCGTGATCTCATTAAAGTTTGAACAAGTCTGAACAGGCAAAGATGACATTGAGGAGGTCAGCTGACTTTGGAAAGAATCGTTCCTTCGTGCCAAGGCTACAAAGCTCGGCATCTTGAAGAAGACAACGTATTCAATCAAAGGAAGACCTGTGTTAATTTTAAACACAGCTACAGGTATGACGAATGTGGACACATCACAAGCTTACTTCAGAGTGACCTTCTCCACAGCTTTATAGATACAATGCTTTGAGTGAATGTTGTAAAATGTTGGCTAAAATTTGAGGGCTCGGTAATAGACCAGAACAGGGAAATATGAATCTTGGCTCCTAACACCGCTTAAGGACCTCTGGTACGAACACATGGCCAGCCTTTCCTATACAGCCCGTGAAGATTTCCGAATTGGGCCTTCAAAAGAATTCGGTAAAACACACTACAGTATTTCAATGTAAGGGCATGAATGTGCACTTGAATTGTGAGCTAACGAAGCGGACTCTTAAACTCAAGAGCATACACAAACTCCCCTTGAGCCATTAACGTAACTCTAGCTATACAACAATATTGTGTGCACCTGGTTTGGGCTGGAAAACGCTTGCTTTGATAAGATATGTACTACGGAGGTGATTCATTTTCACTCATACAACAGGCAAAGTGCTAACACATCAAGCCTTCGTCCCTACGGTGTGCCCTAACAAAGCGTGCATGCCAGATTTCTATGTCACAGACTTATTAAAGGTCAATGGCGCTCAATGGCTCGGCAATAGAGGAAGAGAAGTAAAAGAACATCAACAGCGCATGTGTGTGCAAGCCACACTGACGACCTCTAAACATCAAATGTAAACCCCAGGGGTTTACATTTGGATGAACGGTGCAGGTACTGTCAAGTTTCACTCACTGAGAGCCACTACCAAGCTAGTAACACATCGAGCCTTGCGCAAATCAAATGAAAATTCCAAAAAAAATACCTAAAACACACGAGATTTTCCTAGCCCGCGCATCAGAACAACGCCACACAAGAACTAGCAGTAAAACAAAAAAACTTCCAGGACAGCGGATTATATCGGACCAAGTGTAGGCGTCTTTCGGAATCCCCGTGCAATTGCACACTTATGACGACAATTCATTATCCCTCAAAATTCGACGAACAACATCGAAAAGCCATAAGTGCAAATCCTACTTCCACCAACATGTCGATACCTGAGCAGCGGAAAAATGTCGCTATTGCAAGTCGATGGGGGTCAGTGCCGCCGGAACGACTGCGTTCGACCGAAATGTAATAGGATCGAGGATCAGACGACGCCCGCTGCAAGGGAACGTGCTCTATGAGCTTTCCGCTGCTTTTCACCTCAAGCGTGCTATATGACAAATTACCTCCACGCTTTTCGACGTTCGCCTGTCACGGAGCGCCGTGTGTGATCTGCAGTGCTGTACCACGAGGAATCATTTGGGTCAAGAAACCATGCTTTTGTATTGTACTGTAGTCTAGAACTACGCATGCACAGAAGACCGAGCCCTTACCACAGTACAATTTAGTTCCCTTCGCTCCTCCTTACCACAAATCGGTGAAGATGGAGTTACCACGAGGAGTTGATAGTACACCAGTTCTACTCAGAATCAGACACGTATCTCACTGAATCGTATCTCATCGCCGACGCCGTCCTCACTACAGTCTACAGTTTTGGAGAGTCCCGATGCGTCCAGAACTATAGATTTTAAGTTGTTTCTCCTTGTGCGAGGTGGAGAAAGAGAGGACGAGGAACAACCGAGAGACAGAATAATAACAAAAGGGATGGGAAGACCCCATCATATCGTACCAAAAGGAACCAAAACGGTAACATGGGGCTAGCCCCTAGTAGCATCACACTCGAAAATATGTCATACATCACCTAAAATATCCTATCAAGGTGAAACGGTCTACAAACAACATAGCATCCCAATAAGCATCACTTAACATGATTGCTCTCCTATGGATTTCACAAGCTAGTGCTCTCTATAGAATAATGCAAACACGTTGCCTAAAATATGCTATACAGTAACCTAAAGAGAGTGATACCCCTTGCCGCCTAGTATGGTAGGCTCTCGCGCACTCCCTCATGAACATGTCAAAGTCGGTGTCCATAGCTCCATATAACTCCAAAGCTAGAGGAACAAAGAGGTGACCTCTCTGTATATCTCTTAACTTGGAGACCTTGGCTGCTGTCGCTCCATTCCCCGCCAATCTTAGAGGATGGATGATCACTCCCTCTGAAACTGTGTCTCTAGTAGGATCGGTAACCACCACATCCGTCACAGTGACCATGTCCTCCCGAACTAAGTACAGGTCTGCCCTAACCCTGGTCGACTAAAGGTATATCACGCTCTCTCCATGTCAGGTATATATCCTCTTGCGCCATAGCAAACATCACATCCCTAATAGCATCATGGGTAGCTATCATCTGCCTTCCGAATGTGCAACGAATCATATGAACACATGCTGCATCTAAAATGATACCACACTCACATGTGAGTAATGAAGATGTAGATGGATGTACCAAGCCAATACGGAACCTCACCGTTGTGGAGAAAGTAGTTGGTGTGAGTCAGAAAGCCCTGATGCATGGTTGAACCAAGATCCACGAGCCTGCACCCTTGCCCGAGCAAGAGTGTAGACGAGCTCTTGTAGTACGAGGAATGGTCAAATCCACTAAGACTGAATGTAGAGCCTCCTGAAATTATTGGTCCATAAAGATATACTGTAGATCCCTAATCCAATCAGTAGCCAAAGAGGAAAAAGATGAGAACTCATGTCATACCTCCCGTGGTAAAACATCTCTCGTATGTCACAATAATACATGTAAAGGAAATGATTCTGTATCCACGTCCCTCACATATATCTCCAAGATTGGTCTATCTACGATCACAAATCGAGAAGATTGAGTAACAACCTAACTCAAAGATCACCAAATAAGACTAGTCGTTGCAATATCCACCCCATTTTAGTATTTGTTCAATAATCATTAGTAAAAAAAATCCTATAGAGTGGATTTCTTGCATATCTCATGACAACATACAAGTGTACCACAATAATCTTTTCTACTCTCAAAACATCCACAAAGACACTCCACTCATAACCATAGCATAAAATAGATATTGCAGTAGAGCCAAACCCACTTTGTGCTTTAAAGACTATAGATTCCCGAACTAGCTACTATCCACCATAGTCACACTCCCAAAATCTCAACTTCAAAAACTGCACCCCAAAGAGTACTGATTACAACTCTACCCCTTGAACCTTAGGTCTACTAACGACTCTATCGGCCCTAATCATAATTCCAATATGAACGACGTTCATCTAAATGTGTGCATCTACCTAACTATGGATGCTGCTATAAAAATCATGACAACAATCTTGCACATATATATCGCATCATAATATACATTGTTATCATATCAAATATCACGATACATATATCGTCATACATCAACACAAGAGTATCTCAATTACCCCTCTAATTGGTAGTTAACTCCATCTAACATCATGTAGCTATATAGTCCATTAACATGATATGACCTTTGTGGGGCTTAGATCACAAGACATGGTGTAACAATGCTCCATTGTTAATCGATTGGCTGCAATCCATACCATGTAACGGTAAAACAAGCTTGTATGCTAATTGCATCGAGGACATCTCCGTTGCCCAATGAATATCGCATTGAGAGGAGGTGTCAAACATGACATATGTCATCCTCTCAAACAATAATCAAATATCAACATAATGGTTGATTCACTAACTGATTCACATAACATACTTCTCAAGCTTACTCGCACAACTACCAAGCTTGGATGCATAATATCATCAATGTTTGGAAAGTGACATTGCCCACAATTACATACATGATCCTTTCAAATCACACCATCAAGACCCTCTCATACCAAAACTCCAAAAGGTAAAACCTGACATACTCATAGAATCGTGCAACCTGCAGTAATATCCAATGTGGTCGTGCACTTTGATACAAATAAATCTAATCACTAACATTAAATATGTGAATTGAAGGTCGATATCCACCTTCTCGTATGGTAGCATAATGCAAAGTATCTCTATTTTCATAGATAGCCAAATTCTTAAATGCCATGGGCATTATTTTATGAAAGAGTTATGTCTTTTGAGAACACATCCTAACCCAAACATCACGGTTATCCAAGTCCATGACTTCGTATGACTCTTGACGAATAGCTGCATGTAAGTTTATATCTCTATCATATAATAAAAAGTATAGTGGAATGACACTAGAAATGTTTGCCAACTAAATCAATAACCCATGGCCAACCATGATAGATGGATGTCCCTGTCTCCCATATGACCTTTCACCAAGCCAAACTTTCTTAGTCCTCTCTTCATCATCTAAACAACTCTCTCTACTAGACCATCAGCCTCGTGATGATCTCTTGGAATGGTATGATGATATATCAAGGTAAATCACAAAAAGCATGTAACTTGTCCAAAAACTGAGTATCCTAATTTGTCAACACCTCCACTTGTGTATCAAATCTGTTGATCATCAAAGCTAATAACACATAACTTGTTCCCTCACTTGACTTGTCGGGCTATGCCACAAACTCAATCCACTTGGAGAAAAGCTCCACCATGACCAACACATATTGATGATGTCGAAAAATCAATAGTAGAGGTCCTACAAAATCCAAGCTCCAACAATAACCAAGTCTTGCAATTGGTAGAGGATGTAATTGTGGTGTATGGGCATTGAATGATGTTCGAACACAATCACATATCATACATCTTGCCACAAACTATTGCACCTCAGTTTGCATACCTCCCAAGTAATAATGACTTTGAAGTAAACTATATGTTCATTTCACTCCAAACTTACCTAACTCCTCATGAGCATGTATGACCAACTATGCTCTATGAGATGGAAGTGGCACACACAAACGATGCCATCTCTCCATACTCAAAGAAGGTGTTTACCTTTCCATCTGAACCACCGAGTTCTCTGTAAAAGTTGATCATGTTACTTGATACCCAAAATGTCCCCCAAATCACATGTATGGAGAAACTGCAACACCACCATGTCATCATGGATGTCTCAGCTTAGCATCAAACGGTCCTCAATCTCAACGTCAAAGGATAACATATGCACTCTTTGATCCAAGAGAGATATCACATAGCTCTCAAGCACCAACATACTCAAAAAGACATATGCATGACAACCGAGCATCATCTTCTCATTAGTATAAATATGCCATTGAGCCCTAGTTTTGTCAACTTGACTTGTACATGGGTTTTGATTTAATCCATATGTATCACGGTTCACCACTCTTGATTTGTCTACAATTGTGAGATCATACTCTAGTACGATAAGAGCCCATTGTGCAAGCTATTCTATAAGTTTGTCTAATCTTCTCATATGTATGCAAAGCATATCGATCAAATTTTGTTTGTCAATTGATAGATCAATAGTCACCACACATGCGTTTATTTGCATAATTGCCATGTTTATCCTTCTTGACTAGCATCATCATAGAAAAGTCATACTCTCCATATGATATACTCACTTAACCTGCCCCAAGAAGATCATGACATCTACTTTGGATCAAATCTTTCTCCATATCAATGTATCGATATGAAAGATGGAAGAGTGGTGCATCAATTGTCAAATCAATCTCTATATCAAGTCCCTTCAAATAGCCTAAATCCTTCATACACAAGGCAAAACAGTTTATGCAACTCCTCATAAATCTCCACACCCTATGTCTTTCTCCTCTTATCACTTTGGAACCAATCTTAATATCCCAAATCTCTTCATTATCGACACTAGATCTAGCTGCTCTATCTGCAACCTCTTGAGTTGTTTCATAAAAGTCTATAGTGGTAACCAACACTTGCTACACGCAAAAAAAAATCCAACCATAATCAAAAAAACTCTATCCCTCCTTCTCTAACATCCTCATAAGACCAAGGATGAGATCTTGGACACTTCTCGCCCCCGGCTTTTATCTCCATCGTCTTAGTAAGCAAAGAACTTACAAATGGTCTTGCATCACACGTGTGGACCGCATGCATCTCAGCTCGGTCAGTTTGATGCTCACAATCCATGTCAAACAGTTAGGTCCATAGCATGAACCAACACCTCACCACTACATGGAAGTATCTATCCACATCCAAAATACTCTCCACTCTAAGATGTGAGGGATGGGCATATGCACTTCACCATATGCTTGTAATAAAACCTCCTTGGGAAGAAGGTTTGTCCACCATTGACATAAACATGTGAGACATATGCACTTCATCATATGCTCGAAATAAAACCTCCCTTGGAAGAAGGTTTATCCTCCATAGAGATGAATGATATGCATAAATCCTACTCTTACTCCATCTAGCAATACCGCTTGTCCAATCCATGAGCGATATGTATTTATCATCACTTGTGCATGTGGATCACGCAACAAGGGAATATTCTCCAAAATGTATGTTGTTGAGTAGATCTGTTATGACATGAGAGATCGTAATACACGTACCATCCTCCAAAATATGCAAGAATGTGAATCCTATAGCCCATGATCATTACGAGCCTGCGTGACATACCCATCCAACAAAAACCAAATGTATGGTGACATGCCGAGCAAGATTTTGCGACCCCATAACAAAATATCGGACGGCAAGGCTTGCTGATATCCTTCAAACGTCGACAATGGTCGAAGATATGGATATTGTCACACAAATAGTGCCACATAGTGTAATGAAATATGCCTCGTAATCTCATCTCGCTCCACATATGATATGGATATTGTTTACCATACTACAAAATATGAGCCAAACATGTGCAAATCCCTCCAAACAAATCCAGCGGACATATGTTCTCCTCTAAATATGGCCAAACAATATCCGTTGTATCTAAAGGTGAAAACATACTAGAGTGGGAATAACTTCCTTCGTTTCTTGCCATCTATTGGAGTTGCATACATTAAGTATCTTCTGATTCATCCAATATGGATGACACTATTGCACTAAGACTTGGCATGATAATAACATATTTAGACAAGGACTGTCATGTGCATCCATGTTTCCCTCCAACAAATCACGAGACCAAGTAACACAAGTAATGAATGCATCAACTAATATGACATCTATTGCAATTGTATACATGAAGTAACTATTGATTCATTCAATGTGGATGACATTTCTACACTAAAACTTGGAATAATAGTTACATCCTCTCTACAAGGACTATCATATGCATCCATGTTTTCCTTTAACAAATCCCTAGACCAAGTAACACAAGTTACGAAGGTTGCAACTTATGCCAAACCTCCATTTGGTAAAGGTTTAGAATCGATAATGAATCATTTAAATAATCAACTCATTTGACCCTCATCAGACTCCCAATCTATCAGATAAGACAATGTTTACTCCCGATAATCAATGTTGAACCCCATCAAGTATAACATTGATGCATCCAACAATACATCATAGGACTCTCCAAGTGTAATTACAACAAGAGTTGATTGTTGCACTTGCACAATCAACTCTATCCATGTGATGTAGGGTGATGTTGCATCACTAGAACTTCACATAGTTGTCTGAATTTGAAATGGACATCTCTCCACATTGGTTTTTCACAAATTAAGACCAAGCAATGCATCCTTACCCAACATAAGAGGTTATGCACGAGCATCCAACAACAGTTGTTAAGGTCGATAAACTTTCTTGAAGGTCCAACCAAACAAAAGACATCAATTCTATTATCCAACATCATTGTACTTGATGACATCTTGGTATGCTCATATGGCCACCTTTTTTATAACTCCATCATTTGATTGACAATAGCTTGCCAAGTTCCACTTGTATCTGTCTTGATCCCAAAATCAACACTACTATTGATGTCAATACCAAAAGAAACCAACACATCCTCTTTGCTTTTGCAAAGTGTAGGGGCCAATCGTAATACATGGGATGATGACACCCCCAATGCCAATAAATTCTTTGTTGAGAAAACATAAGAATGAACAAGAATCTTTGTCGTCCCTAATATTGCACTTGATGCTACTTCATACGATGTTGATGGATGCTCTATCTTCAAATTCATCAACATTGGCTTGCATCTCCCTCTCTCTAGTAGATCATTTAGAAATCATGGATGAGATATTAAGTACATTAGATAATGTGAACGACTAAGAAAGTTTAACTTGTCGGCCAGTCTCTCCTCTTTGTGGATCCAACTCCACAAATGTTCCTTTAGACTAAATAGTATGTGTTGCAGTATAAATCACAACAACTCCATCGAGTTGTGCCACTTTGCACATGTACTCAACAATATCTCCATCATGTGATGTAGAGGCACTAGCTCCAAAATTTGACCTTTGTTGGACTATAGCCATACTTGATATCTTCTCCTCCAACTACTCTAGTTGATTGTCATGTTCACCTTATGACTAGCTCCATGGGCTAACACTTGACTAGGGGTTTGTTCTCTACCACCACCCTTGTCACCTTGAACTTCTTGTACTCTTCCAAGAACTATCATGGCAAATCTTGCTAATCGTAAATCTAGATGGAAATCTAAATATTGATCAATCCCGTGAGCATGTCTGTGACAATGCTCACATGATTTTGTTCTGACAAGATCCATCCTTTTACTTTGAAGTCAATATTTCTTGTGATGTGGTCAACCAAATGTCCAACACACTATCCCAATAACTAATTGTTGAGTTGAAAATGATGGTAATGGTTTTGATCCATCAACTTCACCACTAAGTCCGGATGGTTGAGATTGTACACACATGTCTACCATAACCACTCCCAATTTGTATTGTAGACTAGTTACATGAAGGAGTTAATGAAGTTGATGAATCCTTGCTGAATCCATCAGTCACCACTCTCTCCTTGTGCATGTTGAGCTCAATACGCTCAGCAAGCAAAACATAATGCCCAATGTAGGTGATGTCATATGTAGTAAGGTGGCATCTCTCACTCTATATCTCAACTTCATGTCCAATATTCCATACCAATATAAGACTGCATGTGTTTGTGTCATCCCATATGTTACACTAATCAACTAACATATTTGAGTATACGTCTCTCAAAAACTCTCCCAGTTTTCCGTTAAAACTTTTGCAAGCCTCGTGGTTTATAAGTTTTGACCCACTTGTACTTTCTCCTTAATCGTGCAAAGAACTCCATAATATGATTAAAGGTTGGGACCTCTAAACTCTTCCTAACTCAACTACTTCCAACCAAATCATCATATACAAGTACAAAGGATGAGATTCGTACCACCAAATTATTAGAAGTAATATAGATGTAGTTTGGCAACCAATATTGTCTTTACAACTCAATCTACTCAAAGTATTCACAATGGAACTCATAATAATCATCCATCGACATACCCTCAAACTGTTGGAATAATCCCTTCCAAGCCATAAAAAGACTCAACAAGAAAGAGTTGCGCATCCATTCTAAATCACACCAAGAGTCAAACTCATGTATGAAGTCATCCAACTCAATCATATCAATTCTATTCAAATAATATCTTGGACCCTTGGTGGCCCCATAGATATCGTCCACATCCCACAATAACAGTGTTGTGACATATTTCAATATATCACCAAGTTCATCTCCGTCACTTTCTAATATCAAATCAAAATCGTCTATGAACCTCAAAGGTTCAAGGTTGGAACGGCACTCCGCTACGGGTGCATCCAGTACTAACCCAAGTTATTTCTCCTTTGAAAACTCCAGAGAACTCCACTATGACATCAATGTATCACCTCCAATCTCATTGAGGAGAAACATGAATAGTCTCATTGGTCCGTAAATCCAACCTCACTATAAGTTAATACTCATATCATGAGTATTAACACTCAAACATCAATGCACCAACACAAACAATCGTGTTGCATAAACAAAAAACGGAGATGGAGTTCAATCACAAGAAATATAAATAGCAATACTCCATCTAAAAAACATACATCAAAGGAGTCAAATTAATCCAACTCAAAATGATATAACCTAAGAAAACTATTTAAAAAATACTAAAATTCAGCTTCAAAATTGTGCTCTCTAGGTCGATAATTTGATATTGATCATCTATCTAAATAACATGTTGACTTTTCTAATTTGCTACTTGATGCACATTTTTTTTACAAATATTAATCATTTATCTAAATAACATGTTGTATTTTTCAATTTGCTACTTCATGCACATTTTTTTTACAAACTCACATTCTTTGAAAATTTCCATGCATTTCAATAACCTTTGACTGCAATTTTAAACCACTCAAATTCAAAATTTTACAATTTTGACATTCTTGGCCTTGTGCATAACGTCTCTATCCCTACGCAAGATACTTTATACCTTCTATGAGCCCATCAAATTTCAGATTAAATGGATATTATATGATAATCCTATAGCATGCCACTCATATTTTAGACCCCCAAAATTCAAAACACCAAATCTTGAACATCAAGCATTTTTGTTCAAAATATTTTTTGGTCTATCTCGATTCTAAGCCCCAAAGTGATTAAGAGCATCAATCTAATTTACAATTTTAAGCAACGCTTCCACCCTTCAAAATTTTTTATTCAAACAGAAGTAATAAAAAAGAAAATACATAAATTTGAAATTCATCGCACCAAGTTCAAATCGACTCTACTTCTAAATCGTCATTTGAGTCTTCACTGCCTGAAAAATAATGAATCTCGAATAAGATCACATACAAGAATTCTTCCCAAGATGTGTCCACCCTTATACTTGAACACGTGAGTTGGAATTATTTTTTATTATGTGGAAAAAATAATGTTTTGCTGAGGAGATTTTTTATGATGATTATGTATAGTTTTAGTTAGCTAAACAAATGCATTGCATGTATTGGAAAAAACATACAAACATTCTTGAGAATATTATTCTTTCAATATATAAATTTTTTCACATTGTATAAATTATTTTTAAATGAGTCAAATATATGTTGTAATATTTTTTTATGTCTTGTTATACATGATCTTGTCATGATCATATGAGATGAAGTCATGTATCTTAGTGTGATATGGAATGATAAAGATACAATGTAATGACATATATTTGTTGAATAAACATCTGTCTTCTAGCATAACCTATATTTTATTTCAGTTGTATCTTTAATATGAGATAATAAGTTGTGTATCCGCCAAAAATTTATTTATATCATATAGTTTGAATCAATTCTAAAGTTTTTAATACATTTTATTAATAAAAGTTCATGTATCATTATGTGAAAATATATTTATTATGGATTAGTATCATTGTTGTTAAAATAAATGAATTTTATCATTTTTGATTAATAAAACTAAAGTAAAGATTATGCAAGATGAAGATATTTAATCTAACATTGATTACTAATTATTCTATATAAAATATCATGTTCGTAATCCGTATATTGATTATGTTTTATTTTTAGTCTAGTAGTTTGAGTGATATATTAGCAATCCTTGTGGTTATAGTGATGTCCGCCTCATTAATGGATCATAAAGAATTGGATGGCTGGTGGTAGTGTGACCTAATCATACATTTTACCTTTTGATGATTATATATGGAAAAATATAAACCATTGAGATTATCTTTCAACTTTGGAGTTCATAAGCTGTTAAACTTTCATAGTCTTACAATGGTTTTGGGGCTAACTTGCTTTCTTCTTGAATATGAATTATTATCATTGGAATAGCAATACAAAGATGATAGCTTGCTATTCTTGAGTGTTGTATAGAGACTTCTAGAATTCATTGATATGCATGTAGACTATGCATGTAGAAAATATAAAAATTGTCTTTTACTTATATACATGAGCATGAAGGTAAACTCCAACAAAATTTCCATTTTTCAACTTCTTGAAAAATTTAAATTTGATTCATGGAGAAAGATGATTTTTGTAACTTGTAATCAATTGAGATATAAATTTTATGACTCAAATCATGACTTCACTCATATAAATAATACTTCCAATTGTTTGTAATAAACAAACATGAAATTGCATCATCTACATTTTGTATTGAATATTGAATCGATTTGAATAACAAATCATCTATACTAGTTCTGTTCAACACATACGTATTGATTAGATTTATATATTGACATAAAAAATGGAGATTAGTCTTATTGTTAGACATTATAAAGAAAAGTATAATGGAATCATGATATGATTACCTTTACCTTTTATGATTCTTATTTTGAAAGATTGGAAAGTAATTATATTAATATCGTAATAGTTTAATAGATTGACAAACATAAAAAATTTGGTTGCTATAAGTGCAATTTTGAATTCAATAATGATTAAAAGGTATACGGAATTCAAAACTGGAATATGTAGTCTAATAGAATGATTACACATTTAATGAAGCAAATAGGAACCTTTGGAAAATGTGAATATAATTGTAAAGAATTTGTAGTGCTTGCAATGAGGACATTTTGTTTTAAATGAATGGAGGTTTGTAACCAATCTTGGTTAGCTATAGTTAGTTTAGCCAAATCTTAGATTGATCATAAAATAATGAAATAATGGTGTGCATGATTAAAAAACTGAAAGTTAAACTTTGGCTTGAATGGATACATGATGAGACGACTACCATGTATTGATGAATTAGATAAAATGCTAGATGTCTTTTGGGAATCGGTTTGGATAACTGACGTATAAGTGTTATGAAATACGTGAGATTGCATCCATCTTGGTTTGTTGAACTTTCAGTCCTCTTGGATATATGGTATTTTTTTATTGATATTACTTGATGTACTTCCCAACCTTTTCTAAATTGAAAGCCATAAACCAACAAAAATACTTCCTTGAGGAATATAATCCTTAATCCATCCATAATTATGATTCTATAATTATGATTCTATATTTATATTTTTATATTTATTTATTATAATTGAGCTTCTAAATGAGTATAGGAAATAATATGGGCCAAGTTGATATTTTCTTGACCTTGGTAAATTTTAAATAAAAGAATAATTCAAAATTTTATTTTATTTGTATAAAACCAATGAACCACCTGGGTGCATTAGTCTCTCTATATACATTTTGAGAAAATATGATAATGATATATTTTTTATGAATAATTAAAGTGTATCCATCAAGAAATTTTCACCAAGATTTTCATGTCATGTTGATGAAACATTATCCATTAAGTTATACGATGTTAAACATCTTGTGCAATGGTTGTTAAGAGGTTTCATATTAGTTTGTTTACCGGTGTCGACTGGTAACACTTCTCATCCGTCTTGGGTGTCAAGAAAGTCAAGAACTTTTTAAAAAGTCATAAGTCATGAAGGACACATGAGCTTTGCGTCTATGCATAGAAGCTCATCTCGTGAACCTCTCCATTACCCTGTCTATCTTCTTGTGCATGGGAGCTGGGTTCAAATCAGGTCTCTTCTTTGTTTCCATCAACATGGCATGAAAATCTTGGTGAAAATTTCTTGATGGATACACTTTAATTATTTATAAAAAGTATCTTATTATCAAATTTTCTCAAAATGTATACAGAGAGACTAATGCACCCAAGTGGTTCATTGGTTTTATACAAATAAAATAAAATTTTGAATTATTCTTTTATTTAAAATTTGCCAAGGTCAAGAAAATATCAACTTAGCCCATATTATTTCCTATACTCTATTAGAAGCTCAATTACAATAAATAAATATAAAAATATAAATATAAAATCATAATTATGGATGGATTAAGGATTATATTCCTCAAGGAAGTATTTTTGTTGGTTTATGGCTTTCAATTTAGAAAAGGTTGGGAAGTACATAAAGTAATATCAATAAAAAAAACAAATGACATGGCATGAAAGTCTTGGTGAAAATTTCTTGATGGATACACTTTAATTATTTATAAAAAATATCTTATTATCATATTTTCTCAAAATGTATATAGAGAGACTAATGCACCCAAGTGGTTCATTGGTTTTATACAAATAAAATAAAAATTTGAATAATTCTTTTATTTAAAATTTGCCAAGGTCAAGAAAATATGAACTTTGTCCATATTATTTCCTATACTCCTTTAGAAGCTCAATTACAATAAATAAATATAAAAATATAAATATAGAATCATAATTATGGATGGATTAAGGAATTATATTCCTCAAGGAATTATTTTTGTTGGTTTATGGCTTTGAATTGATTCAATAAATATATATTACAATGATTTAATCTTCCATGAAACTTATTCTCATGTGTTGTATCATTCATTATGCATTCAAGTATTTGATCATAATTTGAGTTAATGCATTTGAATTTCAAGTATTTGATATACATTTTATATATTTTTACATTGCATTATATTGCACATTGACACATGAAAAGTTAAATAGAGAAATTTGATAAATTTAGTGATAATGATGATAGAATAATTATGTATCATCAAATTTTTAGATTGATAAAAAATTAGTTGTCATAGAATTCATATATAATCATTTAAATATATTGATTGATCTTATATTGTATGTTGCAAAGCATATGCATCTCCAATATGATAATTTCAAATAAATTTATATAAGGGATGATTTGTTGGATAAGAATATGTTATGTCAGTAAAAAGAATAACAATAAAATTATATACAATATCATTGCAATAAAACCTCCTCTGTTTGGATTATACAAAGATTTGAAAAAAAAATCATATGTTGAGATTTATATTATATACATAGGATATTTGCACACAACGTGCAGCCTAAGAGACTTTATTTCATAAGTAATTTTGTTGCTCTCAAGTATATGGTCCATGATGCAATTTTTTTTAATGAAGAAATATGTCAATTTATCCATCGTTTAATTTTTTTACATTTATTTTGGCAGTTTCAGTTGAAGGATAGTAGATTGGTTAGCTAGTGAAGAAAGAAATAAATCCCATATTTATGTCTACCATGTAATATTTTGGAGTAAATTAATCAATTTTTTTAAAAAATTTGAAGGAATTCATGGACATAAATTTTTGCTGCATAGTTTTGTTTATTTTAGATTCCTTAATCGTGTAAAGAAATGAATAGTTTGATGTAGCAAGAAGGAAATGATTATCTAAGATACAAGTGAGAATTGTGATATCAAACCAACCTTGTTTACTTGATAGCAAAGTTGCATGGCTTGAACTAGGAAATGGAATTGAGATCTTGTTGGACAACCTTTGAAAAATTTGTTGACATGTGACTCTATTGCTACTTTACAATCCAATGCAAGGGATGAAACGCATGTATCAGAGAAATAAAATTTGATAATAGGTTAGGTAATAAAGTTGAATTCGTAGGAGAAACCCACTAGATGTCCTCATACGTAGTCTGTCAACCGGTACGGGTGAACTCAACAAGCCAAGCTAGTCAAGATAACCTTTGTGTGTAACGTGTGAAGTGTTCAAGGTGGTTCAACACGTCTTTTGATGGTGATTACATCTGCTGCATAAGGCCGAGCTTGATTTTGAAGATTTAAACCCTGAACAACTGAGGTTGTTTCATGATTGTTGAGTGGGATGTTTTTGAAGTTGATCATAGTTCGTGTGTGAATGTTGATTTGCCTATAGGTTGTGTAAGATACATCCATTTTGGAGAGATGTTGGATGAGTGAGGTGTGTTTTTACATTTATTATGTCGGGCTTGCAAACATAAACTTTTGTAATTGTTATAAAGTGGTGGGTGCATGTAAGAAAACTATGTGGAAACTATTTGGGTAAGATCTTGTTGCTAACAAATTAAAATTATTTTGTAAAATATGGTTGATATGCAACATTACATTCTCAGTCCCTTGGTTCCCTCTGAATTGAGTACAGTGTTAGCATATACATATATAATTTCTTGACCTTTGATTGTGTTGAGATTTCTTGATGCTCCATGGTAATAGTTTCAATTCAAGTTGCGGATGAGACTGCGTGAAGATAGACCACATGGGAACTAATCAATGTCTGGATATTTCCTCTGGATCATAAACTTTAAGATTATCATCTCTTTCTACGTGTAAATGAGAAAGTGGAAGATATGGCCTGAGTTCTTGCAGTCTCGAACACGAAAAAACAATCTCGCAATCGATTTCATTGTTCTTCACGAGATTATTTATATTGCATGGCCCTTCTTCTTCATTGAGGAAAGTGGTCCTAGACAGCAGTAGAGTATCATGACTCAATACATGGCTCTTTCACACAAGCTCACATTTTAGAGACGCTAGCTTTTATGATGGTTATATGCTGTCCGTAGACCATCATAAAAGAAAAGCGACTCTGGACGCTCAAGTTGATTTGCAGATGCGGGGATAGCAGGAAGATCCACAATCCACGAAATATGATCAGTTCTCATTCGGCGGATGCACAGAAACCGACCGATTAGCCGATCGCATTTCCACCTTCATGCGTGTGCTGGAAGAATGTAACGGTGGTCAGGGCCAGGCTTTGGCGACCGTCGCAATGTTCTTGCCATTCATGGTAGGGCCCCTGGGGCATATTATCCAATCACAACGTAGGATGTAGTCGCCTCTTTGTAGCTCGAATATCCGTGTCGCCAGGGACATTCGAGCCGTTAGCGGGCTAACACAGGTACTTTTATTGCGGCAACCTTCAACTTAATGTCTAACAGACTTGAAGTCAGAGCTGATGGGGGCGTTTGCCTTCGCGACCATAGTTACCGGGAGAGGACTACCACGGGGCCCAAAACAATTTATCCGTTGTTAAGTTAATATTTCCTCCGCGGGTCCCGTCTGAGGTCCGAGGGGAAAATGAAGCGCTCGATAGCTTCAATGCGTCGTTCGACTCCCGAGTGCCAAATTGTTCATGTGTTCAAATACACGAATACTGAGTGGCCCAACGAACGGCACGGCCAATTGGTTCCGCTCACTGCGGCTTCTGCTTAGAGCAAGTGCTAAAGTAGTTCATGTGTGCGCGTTTGGAAAGTACAGACACCAGGAGCAACAGTAGTGGAGTGAAATATTTTACTTCGTCAGTCGCTGTGGAGTGGAATGCCATGCCGAGTAAATCGAGTCGGACTCCGGAGTGGTGAGCGTTTGTCTTTTCTGGTTTGTTGTTTCGCACTCGAGACGGAGTCGGAATCGAAAAAGTGTGCCCGGCCCAGAGCTGAGTGACAGGACAATCTGGAGTCAGTAGAATGTGTACTTGCCTGGGAGAACTGATATCTGTTAAAAAAACGGGACTAGCTCCCGTTGGCTAATTTGAGAGCGAAGTGTTGACGATGTCGTCTTCCCGTCAGCTGGTGGGCTCGATAGTCGTTGAGGGTAACGCAATCTCGTCCGCGGATGAAGTTTGCAGTTATTGGCATCAGTTGTGAAGAAATAGTTATCTCAAGAGGCAGAGTTTGCAGAGTGGGATGATGTAGTTCTACAGTACTAAGATATTGTGCCCACTTGGAAGAGCACTGACTGATTTTCCGCTGTGAAGACTGCAACCACTTCCAGAGCACTCAATTATGCGCAGCTTCTGCATACTGCTTGTTCCGCGGGTCAAATCGATAAAAATTGTACGAGGAGTACGGGAGTTGACTTCTCAATCGTCACAGAGGGAACTGACTGATACCGTACGGTCTGCTGTTCAATGAGATACTGTAGCAATCAAAAGTGTTCGTCCTATGAGAGGGCAGATTCCACTGAGCACTTAAGCAGACTCTTTACATTTGGTAAAAAAGAATTGACTTTGAGCTGCTGAATGTGATGTCCAATGATGGTGTTTTACAGGTTTTTGTGATTTTAATCGTTTAAGTGAGGTAAATGAATTCTTAAATTGGTCATCGGATAT
Source organism: Marchantia paleacea (assembly GCA_014180765.2). Lineage (NCBI taxonomy): Eukaryota > Viridiplantae > Streptophyta > Marchantiopsida > Marchantiales > Marchantiaceae > Marchantia > Marchantia paleacea. The sequence goes on along the minus strand of MUAA02000019.1, from coordinate 767,300 downwards.
GGCTTTCACGATTCAGATGAAGGTAGGTAGGAGACTTTGAATTGGCAAAGCTCGAATTTCTTTTATGCCATTCGTTACAAAGCGCTGCTTCCGATGGTTCATTAGATTGGTGATTGCTTCAGATTTTTCCGTGTTTGTTTACTTCATCTCTTAGTCAGTTTGGTCCCAACCAGTACATCTAGACTTCCTGTAAAGTTCTGGCACTTGTTGTAGTGAAACGTCTATGTCTTTTAAACCATATACATGTGAAATGCTTATTGACGGCTTCCTTGGCTTGGAGTTTTCTGCATTTTTTAAATCTAAATTTCTCACGGAGGTACACAACAGACTTCAAGATCTGGACCCCTTGGTTTCGGACACTTCTGTGACGCACTCGGATTTGTTGTTGGAAAAATGACAGACTTGAAGCAGATATGTATGAGACGTTCATACAACTGGACGTGCCGTTTCCAACTAAGTTCCTGATTGACATACATGCTTGGGTTGGTCTCGGGGCGATTGCTGGGCACTATGCTGTCTGATGGTAAAGTCTTGGTTAGGGCACTTGGTAAATACCATTCCTTCGCTTTTAGGGAAGAGCAGGTCCTGCTCTTCCGCAATAAGGATCACTCTTAGGATGCTTTGCTCCCTTGTTCTTCTAACATCTGATTACTGGTTTCGTTATATAATCGCTACTTTTGTAATCTCTCTCTGCACGGGATCTATGATCTTCAATTTGTGATAGTGAAATAAGAATGAGTACAATCTCTATCTCAGTTCCTGCTGATCACTATCTGAAGATGGTTTTATCCGAACTCATCTTATTATGGTGAATGAGTCAGTTGGATGAATCACAATGTTGCAACTTTCAAACCATCTTTCGATGTTTTAGAGCATATTTCAGTGTGGATACATTAGCTCTGTGCTACCAAACGCATTTCAAGCTCGCTTGGTAGCTCATTTGGTAGCAGAAATTTCCCACCAGGAACTGAAACTCAGAGTTTCCATTGAAGCATGCGATCGGAGTCTTTACCTTACATCGGGCGCTCACTACCAGAGTTTACCTTTTCATAAGAACAGTTGTCATGGTTATCCTATGACATATACTTCTCTCCGCTAATCCCCCCACGGTCCTTCAAATCTTGCATAGGAGATACTATCATCCTTCCATTTCATTAGCTCATGATTCGGTATGTTTATGGTCAGTCTGGGACTGAGCCTTACGCAGGAGTTTTTATCTCTAGTTGCAGATCAGTAGTCCTTCAAAAGAAGGACTATTGACCCACCATAAATAGCTTATATGTGGGAATTAGTTATATACTTGAATTATGTACAGTATATGGTGCAATAAGGCTTCCTACTAAAACGCAATATTTCTTCCGTCCTTTTAGTTCGTAAACTGTACTGAAATCTACATAATGCCTCTTGCCTTTCGTTTATAACGTGCTTTGTAAGCCTTGCCTGTAAGTTTATTAAAGTAGAGCTATAAGAGCACGACCCGAAATGCAGTTTGAAGAAATAGTGTTTCTGTACCTCCCTATTGTTGTGAGTTCGTACAAAACGTACATTAGAGTCGGAATATTAGAAAATCAGGAGGTATCAGCGGGCGAAGGGATGGATTTTTTTTCATGATTACCATATTGAACTATGGCTTCTGTCTTTGAGATAAATAATTGCATTTGTCCGGTATTGATTTTGTTAAGACGGATCCAAGCAGGAGAGTTTCTTGGTGAACTACGAACGTGTTCACCATATTTGAATTTGTCGATACATGTATATGTGCAGTCAGAACACAAAGTCAGCCTTACAAGCGACGTGGTTCTTATCCAGGTGAAAATTTTAAACTTCTCTTCGAAATGACTCCTTTTTGCGGAAGAAGTAAGAAACATTCAGCGGAGTTTACAAGTTTGCAAGGTACATAACACTGAGGAATTTGTCACTAGTTTACTCGACAAAATGGAGGGAGAGACGCCGGAGGCGGGGGAACCGCCCTTAGCTGACATACGTGGAATCCAATTTGGTTTAATGACTACCAGCGTGATGGTGAGATTATAGCAGCATCTCCCAAATTCTACTCTTTACGTATAAATTTTTTCTTCTATATGTACGATCAGACCGGATACGGCTTTGACTATGTTTCTCTCCTGTTGTTCAGCTGAAGCTTTCAGTCTTCGACCCAAATCAATCTTTGACAAAGGCGAAGGAGCTTGTGAGCGCTAGGCTGGGGCTTCCCACGGTCTCCGGGCAGTGCACTACCTGTACTGCAACATCAGTTGATAAATGCCAAGGTTGTCTATTTGTCTTGACTGTTTAGAATTTTGCAGCTCGCAATTCAAGATGCAATTGAAATTTTCTTGGAATCTTGCGATGCTTCGTTATGTTTAAGTTCTAAGTTCGAATAATTACCCATACGATTTTCCTTTGCTGTACTTGCTGTCCTTTCTCTGCGCATTCGTCTTGCAGTCATGCTCTTCCTTGAATTTCGGAATTAAGGAACTAGAGTTCTGAAATATGTAAGTATGATCTCAAAAACTACATACACTGTCTCGGGATCTTGATATGATACATTAACAATTTAAACCTGCAATTGTTTTGAACAACTGATACTACTAAACTTGTTTTCATACTTACTACTTTTGACGTTACACCGGTTCATATCCTCCATCCTCAGGGGCAGAGTACGGGTGAGTCACTTTTTACATTCTTCAGGGTCACATAAGTTGTGATGGATTGATCTTAGTATTCAGAGACATCACTTGATCATCGTCATAATAATTTATTGATCAGACGAGCTGTATATGGACATGTTTCTTCTCCTGCAGGACACTTCGGACACGTGTTATTGCCAACTCCAATTTTCCACCCTAATCACGTGGGTAGACTCATCCGCTTGCTCAGAAAAATCTGTCTCAATTGCGGGAAACTCAAGAAGAAGGTAAAGCTGTGAAATGCCCTTGTTATTGCCCCTTCATAAGAACAGTAACTTCGTATACTTCAACATTTGAGCTGTCCAAGTTATGCGTCTGCACCTTTCACGTGTATTGTTTGAGTTTTGACTAGAATATAAGCAGGAAAAATTGGACGACTTTAAAGCCAGTTCACACTCTTGTACTCAACTTACTTTCTGTGCAATGAATTTGCAGTCAGTAGGGAGGACAAGAACACAAAGAGCAAATGAGCAGAACGTTAAGAAAGGAAAGAAGAATGGAGCTCCGAAAAAGTCAAAATCTTCCAGCGAAGACCCCATTGTCACTAATGGGACTTCAAGAAAAAAGCGGAAGTTTTCATCATTCATAGATGATGTATGTTTCTGAGTGTCAATATCTTCATCTTTATATCTCATGTTCTTGTAAGAAGGCTTTATTGTTTCTACTGTATATATTTTCATCACGCACAGACCATGTTTTATAAACAGTAAGGCTGAATTAGTGATAATCTGCGTCTGTCACTTCCTCGACTATGAATGTAGTTCTCATGTCGCCACCGTATCTCATGTGTACTCGTAGGCATGGTCATGAGGCTGAATATCTCAAACTGCCTCGGCACCTCCGTCTTCTAATTTCCAATCGTTATCTGTGGTGTAGGAGGCAGAAGCATCAGAGGTGATAGTTTTATCATCAGAGGACGAGGAGCTTTCGAGCAACGGAAGGAAACAGCAGAAAAGTCCTGATTCTATCGTTGAAGAAGATATTTTAGGAGGAAAAGCTTCAACGTCATCAGCGAAGAGGAGTTGGAACGGAAAACGAAAAAATCAAGCAGATACTTCGGAGACTAATTCGACGACCACCACACCAACAGTCGTGGATCTCACAGATATGCTGGTGTGCGTGAAGAAACCAAAAAAGTCGAAGGTACCTCGTAGAAGTCCTACCTACTAGAAATGTGTGTTCTGACCTAGATGTGTTCTTTGAGTTTAATGGCTTTGTACAAATATTTTTATTCTGCTGTATACAAAATGTAGGCATTGTAGTTGCTTCTAGTGAAAAAGTTTCCATTTTTGATGTTCTCTGATAGAAACCTCATAGCACATGAGAATACTCATGGACACCAGTCATGTGTATTCACCATAATGCTCTCATCAAGCAGAAAGGAAAATTTTCAGACTGGTCGGAAAGTCGGGAAGAAAGTGATATGATTTTTTCTGATTTCCAGCGTATGACTGTTTGTGACAATACTGCAGGTTCCTAAATCGAAATCAGGCGTTGAAGTTGTGGATGATACCTTTTGCTCTTCTCCTAGAGATGACAACTTCACCTCTGAACAAATTTGTTTATACTGCTCGGTAACCAGATGTTGCTTCCCTTCAGCAAGCCCTTTGTCAGAGGCATCTCATGTATCTTGTAAACGCAATGTGCGCAAGATTTTATTTCACAAAAACTTGCCTGAAAATGCAGTGGTTTTCATTCTTCTAGGTAAATAATTATTGGAGTTCATTCGATTTTGTAGGCGACCACTCATTCCGACCGTTTTCCAGAAGTACAATTAAAGGTGGATGTAAAAGAAGGAAATAGAGGTGATATGTTAAACTTGGCCAAGTCAATCAGGATGGAGATCAAAGACAAAGACTACAAGAATGTAGCTCCTAACTATTGGAGTTTCGTGGGAGGAAACTCTACTTCAACCAATCACAATGTTCAAAAGACGAGAAATCTGCTTCCATCAGAGGTGATAGTAGTTGTGTTGAAAGTTTTGACTTTCTGTCTTCAGATGATATATATTTCATGGAAATTGAATTGTTTCGTCTCGAAAATTCGTGCTGTGATAGTCATGAGTTTGATTCTTTTCGGTTCTTTTTGACTTTGTAGGCCCTCAAGATTGTACGGAAAATCCCTGTTGGCACCTTAGCTAAACTTGGTATGCAGCTGGATGTGGCGCATCCTGAAGCGTTGATTGTGGAGTGCCTACCTGTTCCCCCAAACTGCACTAGATTGCAAGAGGATCCTTTTTCAACAGGTGGAACGAATATTGGCTTCAAGATAGGCGTAAGTTATTTTGTGGAATGCATATTATGAGGATGGACTTCAAGATACATGACCATTGTAAATGCGTGATGAAGCGTGCATTATGACGTGAACTCCGTTTCAATTTCGAGTTCTCAAGCAGCATTTGTAAGAACTTGCTTCTATCATGCTTGCAGTTTGACAGGGCAACTCAAGCGTTCACTAAGCTACTCAACAAGATCAACTCTATAAGGGCTTCAAGATATGGGAGACCAACTTTCCAAGCTGCAGGCATGGAAGCCAGCAGTTTGCAGGCCTTATTCGGGCAGTATCTGAGAGAAAAAGGGGCACCGAAGGTAAAAACATGACAATCTGCTACGACTTTACTGGGAGTACTTTATGGGAGTCGAAATGCTCCGAATTATGACAGTGAGATGAGTGGATAAAGATTGTTGACTTTACGCTTTCCAGATGAGAAGAATCTTCTTTCAGAGTTTGTTTAATTAATGGTAATCTGGAGCGGTCTTCAGCAGCTTGCTTATGCATGAACTGTCGCAGTGGTGTCTGTGATGTTACGTTTTGATTTGTATCTTTTTGGATTGCAGGCTGCACCTGGCAAGGAAAAGAAGAGAACCGATCATGTGGGCAGAGTTCAGAAAAGAGATAGCAGATGGAGTCTGGACTGGCTGAAGAGAAACGTGTTGGGGAAACGAAGCGGATTCTCTGCTAGAAATGTTGTCACTGGTGATCCTTTTCTGACGGTTGAAGAAATTGGTGTTCCGCTCGAAGTCGCTAAATATTTAACTTATCCTGTGCGAGTAAACAGGTTAAATCAGAGCAAGTTACAAGAGTGTGTAGAGATAGGTCAAGAGCTGGGTAGATCAAGAGCATGTGGAGCTGTTAGGATTGTGAAGGATGGGGAGAAGCTGGAAGTTACTCCAAAATCGGCCCATCAGTTGGAGATAGGTGATATTGTTCATAGACATCTTAGTGACGGGGATCTTTTGTACATTAATCGCCCTCCTTCTCTACATAAGCATTCGCTTATAGCACTGACGACACATATTCAAGATTCCGCTACTTTTACTATCAACCCTGCTGTGTGTGCTCCACTTCATGCAGACTTTGATGGAGATTGTCTCCATGTTTTTGTTCCTCAATCTGAAGAAACTAAAGCTGAACTTCACCAACTTTTGACTGTACCTGAGCAGATTTTACCCTCACCAGAAGGGAAAACAATCATAGGACTTTCTCAAGATAATATCTTAGCCACCCATCTAGTAACATCTTCACCTCTATTTGTTGACAAAGAGTTGATGCATCAGCTAGCTATGTGGAGTTCGTGGAAACTGCCTGTGCCTACGATTGTGAAAGCTCCAAGAGGCGGTGGTCCTTTGTGGACTGGTAAACAAATCATAGATCTGACTATCCCCGATGATTTCTCTTACCGCAATCATGAGGGGTCCACAGTAATCCAGGATGGGGAGCTGTTGTCCTACGGTGGGACCGCAAATTGGCTGGCAAGTACGAGTGGATTGGTTAGCACTCTTGCTCGACATGATCCAGCAACTGCTGTCAAGCATTTGGATTGTTCCCAGTCAGTTTTACGAGAATGGCTGCTGTCACACGGATTTAGTGTGAGCCTGAAGGATTTCTATGCTGCACCACATCGAGATGGTAGAAGAGAGATCAAAGAAGAGATTCTTGGCGATCTTGAAGAGGCTCAATGCATGGCCACTAATAAGCAGTGTATCTTCGATAGGAAGCATCAGAAGCTTAAAGCCTTGCAATCCGGCAGGAATGGGACATCTAGAACATCAAGAGGCAACAGATCTCAATATTCTGAAGTTGCTGGTGCATCAGATGCTACCAATAGAGCTTCAAGAAAGAGGACTGATGATGCTCTCGAAGGTGTGGCTGTGACTTACTTCCTTGACAAATTCAGTCAGCTTGGAGATCAGATAGGAGAAAAAATCGATTGCGACAATAGCTTGCTTGCAATGGTCCGGGCAGGAAGCAAAGGCTCCATGGCTAAAGCGTTCCAACAAATTGGATGTCTTGGTTTACAGCTCTACAAGGGAGAACATCTGTTAGCTCTTGAAGACAACAGTAAGCTTTGCACCGTTGCTGGGGCAGTGGGCTATCTCGAGAAATGGGAAGGACGAGGCCTTGTCAGAAGTTCCTTGCTGGATGGATTGGAACCTTTGGAGTTTTTCCTGCATGCAATAGCAGTTAGAGCTGGACTTCTACGACAGAGTTTGGAGGTCACGGAACCAGGAGAACTTTTTAAAAGGCTAATGCTTTTCTTACGCGACATCCACATTTCTTATGATGGAACTGTGAGGAATAAATGTGGACTTGAGATTATTCAGTTCCTTTATGAGGGAGTGAAACCACCAGAATGTAGTGACGGCGTGTCAATCGACTTGAAGGAATCCGTAATGCCCGGGGAAGCAGTCGGCATATTGGCAGCTACAGCCATAGCACAGCCGGCCTATCAGGTCATGTTGGAAGCCAATCACAATATTGGGTCGAAAAAGATACGGCCTCTGGAACTTTTGCAGGTTTGGACTTAATCCCAGTACTTACTTTTTGTATAGCTTATCTTCTGTTCTGGTTATACCCTTGATAAGTGGAGGTTTGAACATGTATCTGGGGTACCAGGCGAGACTTTGGAATTCTATATTGGCTGTAATCTTTTCTTGGACGTCTCTTCTTCCAGGGCTGCCTTCCATGCCCTATTGAGTTTTCATATTAGTTGCTTCTCCTTTGTCAGTTCGTTTTCTCGTAGATCTTTTCTCAAGGAGTATCTGTCGTATGACTTGTGTCACAGTTGTGGTATAGTATGGTGCCGACATATCTGTTCCTTATCTATCCTCCGTCGATGTACATCATTTTTTTCATGAGTTAGATGAATGGGGTGAACATAGTCTTGATCAGAACAGATCTTTCCCCTGAACGGATGTACCCTGCCTTCTTGGGAGGTCTGATAGTAATTGGCAGTTTCCGTCTTCGCGGAAATCTTACTGAAGAGGGGCTTCAGTGTATTTCATTGGCCTGAGCGGTTACCTCGTACCTGCTCGAGGGTCATCGATTGTTATAATAATGCCCATGATTTTGAGACATGTTTGTGATTCCTTCGAGTCATTTCTTTTGTTCCATAGTCGAAATTCGTTTTCCCATCTTTTCATCTTTTGCTCAGTTTCTTAAATGAAATCTAGTAAGTTTGATGTAAGTTTTGATTGACTTTATTTGCATCATGTTCATGGCGTTCTTTGTTCATGTAGGTAGTCTCTTTTTCTGCAGTCTCTAATCCTTCTAGTCCTTGTATTACAACCTCTGCGGTGTGAGTGTGTAAGGGCAATCTTGCCTGGAACGTTGATTACGAAGTATTCTTCTGGTCGTAGTACCGAACCTTGTCATATATATGGTTGTCTAGTGGTGTCTTGATTACACCACATCACTCGGAGAATATTCCTATATGTCCAAGTGATCACTAGGGGTTTTCTAGGATTTGTGTTGAGTCAAATTATCGTAGGTTTCATATCGTAATTAATCTGGCTCACCGTATGCAAGCTAACGTTAATTAACGAGTCTGATTTGGTGTGTGATAGGAAACTATGTTTCCGAGAAGCACTTCAAGTTTGAAAGACTCTGATCGAAGATCTATTCTTAGACTCAGTGAGTGTGATTGCGGTAAACTTTATTGCGACGAGCGGCGCATATTACAGATTCAAAGTGAATTGCAACCAATAACATTGCAAACCATGGCTATAAGTACAGCAATAGAGTAAGTTACTTTTCAGTGACTTAATGCTCCGGTATACGGTATTTAAAAGTAGTGTTCCAGTGTTACGTTGTGTACTTGATCTGTGCCTAAAGCTTCTTCGTCCATATGGGTGTCGTTCTAGTTGCGCTTCACGAAGGACATGCGTGCGGACTGAAGTTCCTTGACATTGATTTCTATTTATTCCATCATCAGATAATGAGTTGAAGAGTTTATTCGTTCCTTGAGCACAGTTACTAAAATATGTGCATTACCAAAAAAAATTAAACACTTAATTCAGGTATATTCCAGATACATCAGATGAATGGGATGCTTTTTATGTGAAAGGAGAGAGGTGTAAAATTCGCCTGCCCTGGGTGGGGCACATTCTTCTCGATCAGGTTTGCAAACTTTGCTCAAGTTTCCTGGGTTTTGGAACAACTGTGTACTTTGTAGCTGCTTTACGTATTATATTAGTCATGCTGCTTCATGAGTATGAGTCAGCCTAATGACTTCATATGCTATATTTGTGACTTGTTTGCTATGTGTGGTATTATATCTGGCAGATAGGCATGGTGGAAAGCGGTCTCAACACTGAAAAGATACTTGAAGTCCTAAACATGAAATTTGAAAGTCACAGAAAAGATTTGCGAAAGTATCAGCTTGGACGTCCTCTTTTTGGCTTCAGGTTTCTTTCTTCAACTTTTATATGTCGTTACCTTAGCGACCTATCATCAACTTACGTTTTTACAAGCTCGATCTGGCTCATACATTCGCTGTTGATGTGAACGCGATAAGGGTACATATGGCAAATATTATCCTTTACATTGAGTACCCTTTTGGGGCAGTCAAACTATACAGGTGGATGAGCTAGTGAAGGATTTCTTGGGTGGCATTTGGAAGCTCGGAAGGAACCTCATTTTTGGGGAAGTCTCCTACCGCCTCCTTCATCTCCTAAGTCTTTTCTGCCCATTCTGTCTCCCCCTGGGGCCCTTTGTTTTGTTGGACAGTATCTTGGTTTTGTGGTGTCCGACAAAACAAAGTCCAGGGCCCTCCAATTTTTTTTTCCGAAACTGCGTAGCACCTCTCCCCAGAGTTTCATGTCTGAAGGGACTTACGATGCATAAAACGCTAAGGTCAAACGTCAGGATGTTTTCATACAAAATGCTATAGATTTTCAGAATACAGATTATGATTCCTTTGGCCCCAGACGTCGAAGGAAAAGCAGGAGCTAGAAAAAGGACGCCATGGCTGTTTATCCAAGAACATACTAGTCCCTGTGACTTGCTGAGATAATAACTTCTGTCAGTGGAAATTGAAAGGTTGGCAAAATTATAGAACTTTTACAAGCATGGTCAAATGACCACGTGGCTTTGTTGATTTCTTCTCCGGTGGTAGCAATATTGGGCCTTTTATCACCAACGGACCGTGATTGATTACCGTCTTCTGTCCGTCCTCTGGGGTTGCTATAGTATGATGCAGTCTGTGCAGTTCATCAGGTGTCACGTGTTATGTTTTTCTTCACCACAATTCAAGATTTGTTCTGTGGTTTGTTTTCTATGTTGCAGAGAAGATTGCAGTTGCATGGGATTTGAAGATAGAGAGATGGGACCCTGCCTACACTTCTCGCCAATGCCCAAGTCTAATGTGAAAAGGAGAAAACTGAAGGTTTCAAAGGATGATACTGTGGAGATACTTGAGATATTACAGAACTTCCTGATTCCCTTAATCCTGGACACAACAGTGAAGGGTAAGCTGTATTCATGCCATCCAGAAAATTACAAGTACATCTCCTTCAGATGTCATATATAATCTAGGAGGAATATTTTACTGCACTTTGAATGAGCATTTTTTACATGGAGATTTCGTTCTTGAATGGACCTTTTTCTAGTTGGTCTGACAGTATTATCTGCCACTCTACCTGGGAAGCTGTATATCTTCTTTCTCCGGTTCTGATTGTTGCAGAAATTGAGACTTCTCGCTGAAAGGCAAGTTCTGAGCAACATAACTGGAGTACAGCCATGTTTCATGTTTCCATTGTTACAAATGTCTTCCATTCTACTGCCTTGAGTGTCTTGAAGGAAATATCTTACAAGTTTGCACGTTTCAAGCAGGTGATGACCGTATTGAATCTACCAAAATAGTGTGGGAGGATGAACCATGGTCTCCACCGGGACGATCAATCAATAACGAATATTTCTCAGAAGAGGCCTGTGGTGGAGAGCTAGTGCTAGAAGTTTTAGTCAAACAAAAGCTTAGCACGAAACGTGGTGTCCCATGGATGATCACGACCGAGGCTTGCCTTCAAATAGAGGATGCGATAGATTGGCGAAGAAGTTCGCCTTATAGTGTACAGGAGATAAAATATGCGTTCGGAGTAGAGGCAGCACGAGATTGTATTTTACAGGTACGATATACTAAATTCTTACTGAACTTTGGGGAACCAGTTATGAGCTAGTCATTTTTTTGAGCTACTGGAAGGTGATTGGAGCTTTTTGTAGACTAAAACATTCGAAAACTGTAATGAACTCATTCACTAGACTATTCTACTGTTGCAAATGTGCAGAGGTTTAACTTGGCCACTCAAGCTTCAGGAAACTCGATTGGAATACAACACTTGAAGCTGGTTGCTGATCTCATGGTCCACTCTGGAGAAGTTCATGGTTTAACATCATTCGGGTACACAGACTTAATGCGCAGCCTGAAGACTACAGCTCCTTTCACAGCTGGTGCTTTCAGAGTAAGAAAGTTGAGGTTTAACGTGGGCATTCAAGTTTGAATTGTTTGTGCATTGTAGAGGGTTGCTGTCATGTTGACGTAAGCTTTCCTGATACGATCATCTTTCTTCTCTCTTTAAGGCTTATTCTTGAAATTTATTGGTCAGTTGTGGAAGGCTGAGCAAGAACCGTATTGTATTTGCCGTTTGTTCCAGGCTCCTATCAAGAACTTCATGGACGCTGGAGAAAAGGGGGACGGAGAAGAATTCAGTGGTGTGTTAGCATCTTGCGTTTTTGGCAAGAGAGTCCCTATAGGAACCGGAGCAGATTTCAGTCTGAAGGTGGATTCCAACAGGAGCTGCTTATTAATAGAAAATGTTGAGAAGTCAATAGACATACACGAGTGCTTGATTGATTTGGACTCCAAGATTGGGATTGAAAGGCCAGAAACACCACCACACTCTGAAGTAGAGGTAGGGGACGTGGCTAATGATAGCTGGTTACAAAACACTGATGGCTGGGGCTCTCATGATAAGAGTGCTTCATCTAAAGGTGGATGGGGAGGTGACGGAGGTGGATGGGGTTCTCCGGATAAGAGTGCTGCGCCGAAAGTTATAAATTCAGGTGGATGGGGAGAAGAAGGTGGATGGGGTTCTCCGGGTAAGAGTGGCCCGACGAAAGAAGTGAGTTCAGGTGGGTGGGGAGATAGTTACTCTACACCTGCAGACAACTCAAGAGTTGGTGACTGGGAAAGTACACCAGTCCCAGAAGTTGGTGCATGGGAACTTGATGACCAAAACAAAGATGCATCCCCATCTAAAGCTTGTGATAGTAGCTGGGGGGAGAAAGATGCAGCTCCTGCTGAAATCGTAAAATCTGGTGGATGGGCCGATGCAGGAAATGTAGAGGCTGCTGCTTGGGTTGCTGATGATACAAATATACAATGTTCAGGTGCTGGTAGTTGGGCTTGGGGTTCCGTTTCGAAAAGCTCTCAGTTTCTCTCCAGTCCCAAAGTTGCTGAGAGTAGATGGAATGAAGATGCAGATGTTCAAGTCAGTCATTCCTCATGGGATTCCTTGCCTTGTGGTAAATCAACTGGATGGGGGGAGAGGCCACCCGAAGCTGATAAGAGGGAAAATTTAATTCGAGCTAAAAAGAAAAAATGCAGTTCACCGACAGAACTGTATAGTGCCAAGGGCAGCTCTAAGAACAGCAGCTGGAGTGAACAGAAGGCAACAGGTACAATTGTTACTGGTTGGAACAGCGAGAGTCAATCAGGTGGAAATTGGAATGAAGATTGTCCAGCTGGAACGCCAGGAACATGGTCAGTCGACCACGTTGAAAGCAGATCAGAAACTGCCAAGGAAATTGCATGGACGTGTGAGGACGCCACAATTTGCCAAAACTCTCAAACATCACCGAGCAATGCCAGGGAAGACCTGGATTCGTCGAGGAAAAAGGGATTGCGAGAATTTAGGCCTACGGGTGCAAACACTATACCTTTAGGAAAGGTGCGCTTGTTCACAAATATGGCAATCGACGTTCCAGTTTTGAAAACCCTATCACCTCCCAGCGAATCCGATGTACCAGGAACGGATGATGGGAAGGAACTCGTAGGAGACGCAATGGTAACAGGGCCTGAAAAAGGTTTTCACTCATTTTCGAAAACCAGTGAACACTCAAGCTTGTCTTCTCAGCCCTCGGGGCCTCCTGGAGCAGAATCAGTCGAGAGAAATCACCATGGAGTTGTACGTCAGCTGGCCGGAAATTCCGTCAACGAAGCGGAAGGTGCGCCATTGTGGATGAGTACAGAGGATCACGGGTGCAAGGATGCAGACCTTGGTTGGTCTTCTTTGACTGTTGACTCGCAAATGACCCCTGCTGATCTCAACAGAGGACCAGTCGCTACAGGTGGTCATAAGATTGAAGAAAAGATAGGCTGGTCGCCTGCTTGGAGGAAGGACGGTGCTGGTCATTTTATGCAAGGTCACGGGAGTGAACCCCAAACTGTTGGTGGTCGGGGTGTCAGGAGAGATCTCATTTGGAAGAGAACTGAAGCAAAAAGAGAGATAGATCACAGGCGGGAATCAGAGGACTGGAAAGAGTTGGAGACTCTCGTCCGGTCTGTCAAAAACATCCTGAAGAAGTAAGATTCTGCTCTGAGAGAGCTTTGGATTTGTCCTTTTTGTTTTCTATTTATCACGTTAGTTTCATATACAGCACCGCTCAGCCACGGCGCGGGGTCTATGGTCTTCAGGTTATCACTGGCAGATCCTGACGAGTATAGCTGTTTGCACACCGAGGTCTACTGGGGCAGCTTTTTTTCTACTGTGGTAGTTATGCACGTCATTGTGTGGAAATATTTGTAACATAAGTTGCAGGCTGTCTTATGTTCGACTATGCATTTCGACGTGATGAGATGGTTCTTTGTATTTATCACTCGTCTCTAAACTGACAGATGTGAACCGGAGGAAAGGCTCGTGGACGAAGATCACAACTTATTATCGACACAAGTACTTCCGAACCATCCTAACAGTGCAGCCAAAGTTGGCTGTGGTATAGACTACTTCAAGGTGAGCGGAAGTCAGCTGTTTAGATTGCTAAAGCTGTAAGGTTTTTTTGTTTTTCTCTCTGTTTTTCTTTTTCCAGTCTTGATGGCTAATGATTTCCAAACATGTGAAAACGATTGTATACGACGAGCACACTTTTTCTCATAAACGTAGGCCCCCTTGTTTTCTCCTTCCGCATCTTGCTGATATGTTTTTTCTCAAATAGATCATTTCTATTGCAAGTATTGTCCATCATCAGCTTGGTCCTCATGGAATAAAACTATGGCGCTACGATATGAACTTACAATATACTGATTCCTTTCCTACGAGTCAGTGTCTCCTCTCACTGTATTGATAGATCGAAGGCCCATGGCTGCCATGCACGCAACCCGGGGGACATATAGTGCAACGTTCTCGCTCGGACTATCACTGCATACACAGGAAATATCCCTTATTGAAATCCTATATCCACATACTACATTGACCCGACATTGTAATTTTGACGTCGTAGGTTGCTACTTACATGGATACGAAGTGTTTTTTCTTGGTGCGGACGGATGGGACGTCAGAAGATTTTTCCTACCACAAATGTCTGCAAACACTGGCTTCGAAGAAGAATGCATCTCTGGGTAATCTTTATAAACAACTATACATGTCCAGACGGAAGGCTGAATCTCGCCCCCCTGTTGAGGCGACTGTTTATACGGACACATCACGACGAGGTGCTGGGACTCAAACTGTTGCTGAAGTTCAAGCGGGGAGAACAGAAACTGGAACCGGAGAACAGTTACAACCGGAGGTAGGTGGGTGCACTGAGCCCGAACCGCCATCTCTTTAGTCCGTGACATAAGTTATTTACTGCTTACCTACTGCAGATTCAAAGCTCAGTTGTGAAGATAGGAGGGTGGCCAGCAGTTTGGACGGTTGTCGAAGCTTCATGTTCCCTCCCAAAAGCGTTTAGGAGTTTTGTTTTGGTACTTAAAAGCAGCGAAGTAGTTGAAGCCTTACATGGGCAGATGCAAGAACCAACAGCGCTGATGCGTCTGTGTACGATAATGTGTACATACTGCCCCTTCCTGTAACTTATTTATCCACTTTTCCCATTTCTTGGCATCGCAAGAGTTCTTACAGTGTTCTTTTAATATCTCAAGTTAGCTCTGTGAGTCGAGAGGTAGTAAACAATGAAAGGACTGTCAGAGGACGTGAAGAAATCTTCAGGACCGAAGGAAGGAAGGATACGCTACGCATTCGGGAACATAGTAGATTGGAGAAGAAACGCTCGAGTGAGACCGGTAAGTTTTGAAAGTTCCAGGGGTTGTCACTTCTACCAGGTTCGATGAGACACTATTAGGGTTCTGAGGTTCAGTAGGTGATTAGAATGATCACTCTTCTGCTTCCAGGTTGTCGAAGATCAGCAATAGTGTCAAAGAGTGGGAAAGAAGTTATGACAGCTGTACTTCGGTTATAATTTTCCGCACCGTTCTCAGGTGCTCTTAAGTTCTCAAGGATGTTTGTGACGTCGGGACGACGGAAGATGGTTCATAACAACTCCCCGAGGATGAATGTAGGGAAAATGTATGTTTACCTCCAGTTAATGCTTAGGACTTGTTATCATTATCCGTCTAATTGTCGCAAATTATAAAAAGTGCCAAGTTTCAAGCAAAAATCGTGACCTGGCACAGGGGAGTTTATAATACGGAAATGACATATTGGAAATGTCTGAGGTATCTTCCTCTTTTAACACCTGAGATGGAAGGAAATGTTTGAAGGAGCTTTGTTTGTGGGGTTGTCGTGATTCTTGTCCCCACAACAGCAGAGGCATCATAAAAGCTGAAGGACCTTTGACGAGGCTTTTTTGGGTGTTACACACCTTTTGACGTTTCGACCCCCATGGAATCTTATCAAGCACACTGGAACTCACTGTTGTTGCGGCAGTCAACAAACGCTTCGTACTGTGAAATCAGAGTAGAGAATTCTTTATCGCTTGCCCGTGATCAAACGTTTGACGGACTTTTATACTGCCATGGAGATGAGAGTTTTTGTAAGGGAAGGAAATGCTCGTCGAGTTTCCCTAGCCCTCCGATAGTCACCCTAGTAGGGAATTTCCAGTCGGGTTCAGAAGAGTACCGAACATAGAGAAAGACCTACCGCAAAGATCTTGAACTACACAGGCTTCACGAAAAGAGTATTTGTTCTTCGATTCTTCCCCTTCGATGTCGGAGAGAAGCATATGCCTTAACCCAAGACCGTCTAGTACGGTGGGACGTGAATGAATGGAAGTCCCAAGGGGAACCAAAGGAGGAACAAGGGAATGCTGCAATGGTGGGTTGCCGAGAACTACAAATGTGTTTTTCATGTTTCGAATTATAACGTATAACGACAAAAGAGAGGAATAAACTAGAGAAAGAGTAATGATTTCCACAATGAACAGGGAATCAGAGCTTGCCGTGGCAACTCATTGATCATATTACCGTATTACCATTCGCTTCTGGTGGTTGGTTTCTATGCGTAGCAACCACAGAAGCATTGTTACACAAGCGACAAGCAGTGAGACTCCCAGAGAACCTGACCGGGTCATCCATCAGATATTTGTACTAGGAGAGACTTGATTCCCATTTGAAAAATGCGATGAGAGGCCGCGGGTATCATGAATCGATCCAAGAATCGATGCCATGTGCCCCAAGTGCCTGGCCTGATTCTTTGACGAGAACAAGAAGAATAAACAACCAAAGAGGAAAGAAACTTTAATGCAGGTCATGCACTATGAGCCTATGTATTGCATGAAGTGTTGGAGGTAGAGGGAGAGCTTCAAGTATCGTCTAGTGCAACCGTACAAGATATTCCGATCCATCCTGCCGGTGGCTGAATTATTTCTGAGTGCGCTGCGCATAGCACCTCTTTACTCTTAATACCACAGTACCTGATTGGTTCCAAGGCCAAGGTTTGTGGGACCACATCCAAATGTGGCACGATTGTAAAGCTACAGGAATCCGACTGCACGTACCACGTCTGACTAAAAAGGAATCGCTAGCCCCTCAGGGTAAAATTCCTTTGACTATTTAGCAACGTTCATCCTGTAACTTATCGCAGTTAACTTGGGAGCTGAGACACAGATGTATAGTCTGCTCCTGCTCGAAATTATTGCTTGTCTCTCTCCGATCTCTGTGACCATCTCTGAGATTTCCCTTCCTGAAGCCAGCCTGCCTGCCGCCGTGCAGGAGAGGAGAGAGTAGACGGGAGGGGAAGGGAGGGAGGTGAACTGGATTTGACGCGGTATGGAACTCTTTGGCCAGTTTTGTCTCTGATTGCTGCAGTTGTCCCTTGTTTAAGAATGTTGTGCCAGCAAGTAGGACTTTGTTTCGGTGTCACCTTGCCGCAATGCAAGTTGCTCTCTAGCAGTAGCTTCAGAGTTCCAAGGAGAAGAAGAATCACGTCGATCAGACCAGCCAGTGCGTCGATTGTTCGAGGTGTTGAGCCGTCGAGCTGGATCTGTCTGTGATTTTTCTCCAATTGCAGAAGTTAGATAGATATCTGTGCTGCGGAGGTTCCGTTGTATTGTCATGCATGCGCGGGTAGCTTCTGAGAGCATTCCTCCGCTTGGCTTGATTGTCAGGGAACAATACCGAAATGGGACCTGTGAAGAAAGAAGGAGTTATTGCTCTTTTCGATGTGGACGGCACTCTAACGCCCGCCAGGAAGGTACATCATTGTCTTCTTAAAACAGGGCCTCGGTTGTTTTTGAAGATTTCTTTCTCGCCTGAGTCTACCTTGCTTTCTGGTCTCCTCCGCGCTGTTGCGTGAAATGTGCTTCTCGACCAGTTAACATGTAATCAGTTCGTCAGTTGATGAGGTTTGTCATGCTCTGTAATGCAAAATTAATGCAATTTTTTAGAGGAATCATAGTTCTCGGATTCGCTACAACTGAGCGTTTATTTGCTCCAGTCAAGGAAAGCAAGATATGCGTTCCAGACCTGGTAGGTCAATCACGACGAGAATGATGAGACATATTTTGCTTCAGATCTGGGTGGAACTTTTACACAGCGAAAAGCTGCACCTTGTAGTCTCTTCCCTTCTTCACGAACTTTTACTGAGTGCTAGCTCAAGCACAGTTTGACAATCGTCTGTCATGTTCACCAGGATGCGACTCCTGAGATGCTCAAATTCCTGCAAGATCTCCGACAGGTACCTACTCCGTCTCCCATTTTAGATCCTCGGTGAAAGGATGGATCTGGTTGAAAATTGGCTGAGTGAACACCTACTTCAGGTTATTTATTCCAAGTATGCTTTATGAACAGGTGAGGTGAAATGTCACGTCAAGTGACTGGGGCCCTCCTCTCATCTCTCACTTTGCGTATTCAGCTGGTTATAGTTGATATTGTTCTAAGCTAGGTGTTGACTATTGGGTGTAGGTTGTGACAGTTGGGGTTGTGGGAGGATCGGACCTTGTAAAAATCTCCGAGCAGCTGGGCAAGAACAGTAAGCGCTCTGCTTCCTTTCCCTCCTTTCGCGAACTCCATTGCGTTGTGTAATCCGCCCATCTGCATTTTCTATCTTGTGTTCACGGGCATGATTTTTTTATGTTACACTACAAGGCATGACTTTCTCGTTTTTAGATGAAGATTCCTTATTTGATGTCTACATATTTACGCCGGAAACGGTTTCTGGTTTGGAGAAATTGTACCGTGCATTCTGCCTTCATGTAGTGCATATCTTTTTGTAACGTTCATTTTAGTGTTTGTGGTCGTTCTTTCCTTTTATAAGAGTGTCTCGTCTTTTAGTAATTGCAGTAATTTTATTAAACAGGCATTACTTTGACCATCGCTATTCCATTAAGCTTACCAACATTGTTGAGGCCAGATTAATGATTAAAGAAAAGACTTTGGGTAGACATTGTGCAGATCAGGGCGGCTGGAACAAAGCACTGCTTGGAACCTGAATCTAGTACACGTTTATAGAATGAGACAGTTGACTCTCCTCGGAAAGTTTCAAATTCTTGCAAAATGAAAGGCAAATACTCATGATTAATTTTTATGTTTTTTATATCGCAGCCATTTATGACTACGACTACGTGTTCTCAGAAAACGGACTGGTGGCTTATAAGAATGGAGTTCTAATTGGCAGTCAGGTATTTCCCGATATGTAATCCGCCTGTCTATAAACTGAAGAGCTCTGTTGAACCCTTTCTTGCATGGTAGAATCTCTTATTCGACGCGCTCACCGATCTGCAATTTAGATCCACGGTCTGCTTTCAGTTACTGAGGTTTACGTTTGTCATAGAAAGAAGAAGGTAACATAGCGAGGTTGTAACTTAGCCCTCTACTAGGAGACGTAATGTTCCAGTCATGAGTGGATCCTTCAGCTTTTGGGGATTTTAGGAATTGCTCCTTAAAGATATTCTTGCTAGCATCAAAGTGTTGTAAAAACCTATGCTGCCCACATTATATCCTGTATCACGTCACAGCACGAGAATCGCCATAAGACGTAAGCTCCTACTAGCTCAAATTTGCACGTTGGGAATCATATCATCATGTCGTGCTAGGTCCGGAAAAGTTGTGTATATGGACTACCTTTTCCCCTCTCATCAACTCTTTTAAACATTTAGTACTCCTCAAATGGTCTGCAGAATTTCCCCGAATCAAACTTACCTTTACCCCCCTACCAGAGTCCTCAAAGGGCTTTACGAACTTTGGCTTGTAAAACAAAGGTCCAAGGGCTTAAACGGCTGGACTGGCGCGCAGCGAAGTTTTGAACATGAATGTAGGCGTCCTTGAACTGTATGCTGACCGTGTGCATTTGAATTTGCAGAGCTTGAAGATTCACCTTGGTGAGGAGAAGTTGAAGGTGAGAGCGCAGTCAAGTTCTCAGGATTTCTGTCCAATATTGAATCTATATAATGAGAACTCAACCTTGGTGTTTGGTCATCGGAATAATAGAAAGATCAATAGCACTCCAGTCGTGCTCCTTGAAGAGATGCAGTTTGTCCCATTGGATTGTGTGATGAAGCTAATGCAGCCGTACTGACGTTGAAAAGCATCTAATGCTTTCATGCTTGACTTTCTTTAACCGATGTTATGTTTCAGGAATTCATCAACTTCACATTGCATTACATTGCCGACCTTGACATTCCTATCAAACGGTGAGATATATTTGTTTTTGTTCGTGAACTTGTCGTATATGGTGCTCCCCTTGGTTGAGAGATTAAAGTTAGTGATGGAGATCTTGTAGGTCAGTAGCTGAGACATCTCAAGTAGACATACTGTTAATACAAATATCTGAATCCTTGATGTGTATGGGCGTGAAGCCTTCAGTCCAAACCTATATGCAGTTTATGAGAGGCTGAATTGTAAACCTTTTCTGATGATTGCAGTGGAACATTCATCGAATTTAGAATGGGAATGTT
Source organism: Marchantia paleacea (assembly GCA_014180765.2). Lineage (NCBI taxonomy): Eukaryota > Viridiplantae > Streptophyta > Marchantiopsida > Marchantiales > Marchantiaceae > Marchantia > Marchantia paleacea. The sequence goes on along the minus strand of MUAA02000019.1, from coordinate 746,949 downwards.
GAACGTGTCACCTATCGGTCGCAACTGTTCATACGAGGAGCGCTGTGAGTTCGAGAAATACGACAAGGTCAGATCAACCAATCACTCATGTCTTTGTGCTTCCCTGTGTTTGTTTGTTTCGAAGAAAGTTTATGGCTCCAAGAGCCATAACTCTACAGGGTTGCCTTCCCTGTAGAGTTATGGCTCATGTCCCCACCATAGTGTATGTTTTGTCTTGAAGGTCTTAATTCTACCGTCTATTTAGTGGAGTGTTCAGTAAGGACCCCTGAAGAAGTTTGAAGTAGCAGTTATATTTTAATATCATCGAGATTTCGCAATGTCTTGAAGCTTACGAAGGTCGTTCCTCTTTGTTCAGGTGCACAACATCAGACCGAAGATGGTGGAGATTTTGAAAGAGAAATTTGCCCATTTGAATTTGACATATTCTATCGGAGGTCAAATCAGTTTTGATGTAAGTAGCTTGTACCCTCATTGACATTGTTTTGTCAGTGAGTGAGCATTCTAACCATGTTTCTTTCTGTCTCGTGTACGTGCACTTCATCCCATGTATTGTTGCTGCCTGCTTCCCTTTAAAGCAACTCAGTTATTGTTCTGATCTGGATATTCAATGTATGCTTGCCGTAGATTCCGTCGACTTTTTTAGTTAAATGCTATGCTCTGTATCCTTAGCCATGTTTCCGGCCTGTCCTTTATTGCTTGACGGTTCCAGTGCATAAGATTATGCTTTAGATAGAGCCTCTATAGTTGTATCTCCCGGGTCTGTGCTCTTCGGACTCCTTGCGTGTTAAGCTCTTGCGGTTGATCACGTCTTATTTCAATTGTGCCGTGCTTCATGTATGGAAATTTTGGATTTTCTGCTTTAGGAAGTGAAACTTTTGAGTTTGAGTAGACGATGATGTGAGTGAGGCACACGTTTAACCCATGAAAGTCTTGAAGAAACCGTGAAGGCTTAGTGAAAGATGAGATGGTGAGTAGACCTTCGGCTTGGCATAAATGCTTATGTTCTCCCAGTGGTCAATAGGCTTTTGCGGTCGTAGGGAGACACAGGATTTTAAGGTGTGTGACACCTTGAAATTGTCGTGGTATAATGATGCAGGTCTTCCCCCAGGGATGGGATAAGACATTCTGTTTGAAATTTGTGGAGGAGTTCAGTGAGATTCACTTTTTTGGTGACAAGACTTACAAGGTGGTGTGATGTACTCGTTTTATTCTTGTACTTTGCATCTGAACAGTTTTGACATGACCTTCATTTCAGTCGTTCAGTCCTTCCTTTTAATCGTAAAATTGGGCTACTCTTTCACTTCTAGTGCACATCCTTTCTACTGTTACCAATTCATTGCCATCATATGTAGGAGGCTTAATCTGCTGCGGGAATCCACGAGTAAGGTTGTACCTTGTTTCAGTATGAATCGTCCTGACTCCATTTTCGTGTATTTAGGGAGGAAATGATCATGAGATTTTTGAGTCAGAGAAAACTATCGGACACACAGGTAAATTTTCGCCCCGAATTAATAGCTAGATCTTCACTAGTGGACATGTTTAAATGTGGAAACATTCAAACAAGAAATCTGAACGCACTGAATGTGTTTGTGTTGTGCAGTAACGAGTCCCGAAGATACTTTCAGACAATGCACGGAGCTTTTCCTCTAGGTTGCTGAGATTGATACACTGGATCACTATTCTTTTCCAACTTATGGATTTAGTTAGCGGACAGATCGATTCATAATTCATAATTGATTGATTCCAAGTCAAATAATATAAATGTCCTGCTCAGTGACGAGAGACATTCCTATGGCAATTGTATTCCCGGTGAATATTCATGAGTGAATGAGTGATTCTTGATCTGCATCAACTGCTCTTACTGAAAAGACTCTTGAGCTATATATTTCTGGTAATTTCTTTTCCTCTCGTCTGTTGCGGGGAGAGCACTGCTTAGCTCCAATTTCAAAAGGCGTTGGATACATGAAAGAATCGTTCTCATAAACAGAAGTAGAAGAGCGGACAAACGAATATCATTTTGATCCACTGCTTAAGAATATGCAACACATACAAACTCATCTTTCACTCTGACTTTCTGTTGTATCTGACCCGGCGTTTGATGAGGTGGGTCGTTTGGTACAACACCACCACCGGTTAAATTATGTCAGTCACTGTAGCAATTGGGATAGATAATCATACAGATACCATCGTCACATGTCCATGGTGCTCATGGTGTACTCTCAAGAGGCTACAGACAGAATGCAGATTAGATAACAAAAGCTCCATACTGAGTTCCCCAAGGCCAATTTGAACGCGCATCTGAAAGAGACTTGCGTGACCCACAGTCCACCTCTACGTGACGAACGAAATTGTGGAATGTATGTAAACATAGAATTCAGAAATGCAGAATTTTTACACAAATGATCTTGACACCTGAAACCTGGAAAGATGTTAAAGGTAATCCCCTGAATTACAACAGAGTCGACTGGAGATTTAAGAGGGTATAAATTGATTCTACCATTCTTCCCATCTTTTTTCACAGATCCATGTCAGGAAAGAATAATGAGCAGTTCTGTTGAATTTGTCACGTCTTTGCACTGAATGCAGGGATTTCGTTTGCAATCAGTTGTCCGAGCCTTGCTTCTCCGGGATATTCCCAACCTCTTTGTTCCCAATGTATTAAACAACGAAAAATCAGTGGTTGGACTTTTCTCTAATGAGGATGAAACTACTGTCAACATGAAGAAGAGCGCAGTAAATGTATTGTGAGGATCCATTTAGATTTGTGCAATCATATCAACAATGCAACCAACACAACTAGGAACACAGACACCATATATGTTCACCAATAGGTTACATCCACACACGGGTAGTAGGGTAGGAGTGAGCGTCTCACTAAAACTCAAAGTACATGAGTCTACAAACTGATCACCCATAGCGGGCAGCCCAGTATATATAGCCCTAAAGCTAGCAAATAACTAACCTAACTAGCCTAAGCTAACTATGGTTAACAAGACAAGAGTTAACCTTATAAACTCCCCATTAACTCTAGTCTAGGTGTTCAATGTTTTTTTCAGTCTATATATAGCTTAGAAGAAGTCCTAGAAGGTGAAACTAAGAACTTAATGTCACGACTTATATAGCGGCATCTCTAGTTAGGTAGGTGCGCAGATGCAAGAGCATATAGTTAGAGCCCTTCGTACTGGAACTGCCGTTAGGGCCGACAACGCCGTTAGGAGTAAGGGATCAAGGGGTAGAGTTCGAATTAGGGATCCTTGGAGGGTAGTTTTTGAAGTTGATACTTTGAGAGTGTGGCTATGGTGGGTAGTAGCTAGTGCGGAACCTGGAGTCTTTGAAGCACAAAGTGGGTTTTGCTCGAATGTAATCTCTCTTTTATAATATGGTTATGAGCGGAGTGTCCTTGTGGATGTTTTGAGAATAGAAAAGATTACTTCTAAAACTCAAATTGGATTATGTGGTTAGAACAATTCTTGGAGCGCTGAAGTTGTTTTGGCGAGTTTGGATCAATGGTAGCTTCGATCTGTTTGCTGTTGAGTGTGCAGTATGTTGATAAAGTGAAGGCCGTGGTGGTGATCTAGAAGTAGAGTTGATTTGAAGTTTGATGTGATCGATTTTGAATTTGTGTATTTTCTGTTATAGTGTGTAAATGTGAATCAAGAATTTTTGAGGGCAAAAGTGCTACTGAAAATGGGTGGATGTTCATAGTTATCTTGCGGCTATAAATTGAGATTGGCCGAAAAAGATTTTAGACAGAAGTGCTTGAAGTCCAAGGTTTGATATTTTGAAATTTTTGGGTCAAAAATAGGAGCGGCTGACTATCACATTATCATATAATGTTTGTTTGATCTGAAATTTGGTGGGATGATAGAAGATGTAAAGTATCTCGCGTAAGGGGTTGAGAAGTCGGACATAGGGCTGACAATGTCAGAATTGTGAAATTTTGATGTTTAGGGGTATGAAATTAGAGTGGAAGATTTTCAAAATCCCATAGAAGTTTCAAACAGTGTCCGTTTGCAAAAAAAATAATTATGTTAGATAGCAACACTTTATACGGCCAGATTACTAGTGTAAGATTATCAGTATAGAGAGCAAAAGACCTCCAAAACTGAGTTTTAGTATTTTTAAATGCCCTATTGAGGCCATGTGAGTCTGGGTTGGGTTGGTTTGACCCCTTTGATGGATGTTTTTGAGATGAAGTATTGTTATTTATCTTGTGATTGATATACCTCCATCTTGGCATCCTATTTATGCACCACGTTTGTCTTTGTGGATGTTTTGTTGTTTGGAGTGTTAGTGCTCTTGTGTGCTGTCGATAATGAGACTGGATTTGCGGACCAATCACACTATCCATATTTCTCCCCAGTGAGACAAGACTTGCGGACTAGGTGAGTGCCTATGGTGATGGCTGGTTTCATGTTGTCCTTGTGTTAGCACCTTGTGGTGCCTCGGGTACCTTCTGTTGCAGTTTTTGGTTCCAATTGGGGACTTGTTCTTGTAGGGTTGTGGAGGTGATACATTGGTATTCTATGCCTCAGACAATGTGAATGATTGAGGAAGTCTAACTTGTTGACATGCATCTTTGTGGATCCAACTCCACGGACGCTCCTCTAGACTTAGTAGTATGTGTTGCACTACGAATCACATCAACTGCACATGGTCGTGCCGATAAGCACATGTACTCTACAATATCTCCAACATATGATGTAGAAGCAGAAGCTCCAGAATCTGATCTTTGTTTGGCTATAGCCATACTTGCTATCTTTTGCTCCAACTGCTATGGCAGATGCCATGTTCATCTCATGACTAGCATCATGGACTAACACTTGACTAGGGGCTGGTGCTCTACCACCACCTCTACCATCTTGAACTCCTCGTCCTCTTCCAGGGACTACCATGACAACTCTCATTGATTGTAATTTGGGATGGAGATCAAATATCGATCTATCATATGAACATGTCTGTGACAATGCTCACTTGATTTTGATCCAACAATATCCATCCTTTGACCTTGAAGGCAATTATTCTTGTAATGAGGTCCACCACATGTCTAACACACCATCCCAAGAACTAATTGTTGACATGAAAAGGATGGCAATGGTCTCAATGCGACACCTTCATCACTTTGTCCGGATGGTCAAGACTGTACCACAAGTCTACCATTACCACTTCGGGTTTGTGTTGTAGACTGGCAACGTGAAGGAGTTGACAAAGTTGATGAATGCATGTTGAACCCAATAGTCACCACCCTCTCTTCTTGCATGTTGTGCTCAATACACTCAACAAGAGAAAACACAACAACGTTTGGGATGAGTCTTTGAGAGTAATATATTCGAAGGTTTATTAGTGTTACCCATGGGATGACAAAGACCTAATCTATCTAATATTGGAATGGTTTATTGGACATGGAGTTTAGCCGAAGAGTGAAAGATGTCACCTTACTACATGAGACATCACCTGTGTTGGTCATTGTGTTTTGTCTTGCTAAGTATATTGAGCTCAATATATAGGAGAAAAGAGTGGTGACTGTTGGGTTTAGCAAGGATTCATCAACTTCTTCAACTCCTTCACATTACCAATTTACAACACAAACCCAAAGTGGATATGTTAGATATGTGGGATAGTCTCCATCATCTGGAGCGAGTGATGAAGGTGCTAGATCGAGACCATTATCATCATTTTTAGGTCAAAAATCATTTGCTAGGATGATGTGTTGGACATGTGGTGGACTACATTATAAGAAGTATTGCCTTCAAGATCAAAGAATGGATCTTGTTTAATCAAAATTACGTGAGCATTGTCATAAACATGATCACATATGTTTTGATCTCCATCCAGAATTATGATTAGTGAGAGTAATCACAACATCCATTGGAAGAATATGAGGAGTTAAAGATGATTGAGGACCAACCCTAGTGGAGTGTTAATCCATGAGGTTAATCATGAGATGAATATGGCATTTCGACTAGACTAGAAGATAGCAAATATAGCTATAGCCTAGCAAAGGTTAAATTCTGGAGCTGATGACTCTATTTCATATGATACAGATGTACAATTCATGTATGCAACGATACAACCAAGTGCAATTGTTGTCACACTTTGTGCAACACAAACTATTGAGTCTAAAGTAGCGTCTGTATGTGGAGTTGGATCCACAAAGAGGGGGGCATGGTGAGAAAATAAGACTTCTTTAGTCCTTCACATTGTTTAAGGCCCTAAATACCTCATCCATGACTCCTAGACAAACTATTGGAGAGATGAGAAAAGCTAATGTTGATGTACTTGGAGATGGAGCAAGTAGGACCTAGTCATCAATATTGTTTGAGATAACATCCAATGCAATGTTGGGGGCGGCATATATTCTTTTCATTCTCATGTTTTTTCAACCAAAGATTTATTGGCATTAGGGATATTATCATCCCATGTATTACAATTGGCATCCACACTTTGTGAAAGCAAAGTGGATATGTTGGTTGTGTTTGGTATTGATAGCAATAGTATTGTTGATCATGGGATTAGGAAAGCTACTAGTGGAATGTGGAAAACTGCCATTGCTCAAATGATGGAGTTATCAATTAGGTCGACATACGAGCGTACCATAGTGTCATCAAGTACGATGATGTTTGATAATAGAAGTGATGTCTTCTATTTGTTCGGATCTTCACAAAAGATTTATCAACCTCAATGAATGTTGTTGGATCCTGATGCACAACCCCTTATGTTGAGTAAGGATGCACTATTTGGTTTTGGTTTGAGAAAGACCGTTGTGGAGAGATATCCATTTCAGATTCAGACATCTTTTGGAGGTTTTAGTAATGCATGACCACTATACATCACCAGGATGGAATTGAATGTAAAAGTGTAACTAGATGATATCATTGAAAGCTCTACAACACTAGTATGTGATGTAGTTATACATCACATACATATAGTCTTATGACCTTTGAATGATCATTAATCAAGAAAGAACAAATCTAAAAAGTAAAGGAGTTTATCACACTTTTATACCCCTATACTTAATGTATCATAACTTTCTCTCTAAAAATGATCTCTCAACGAAATCTAAACCAACATGTAGCTTAGCTCTTGATAAACATTGTGCAAAATTTCAAATCCTAATTTCACTCTTATACAAAATGGTGAACTCTGTACACTTTTTCCCGAGAGCTACCTTTCAAAATCCGTCAAGACCTTGGCAGATTCTAAACATCAAAGCTTTTCATGTACATGTGATATGCCTGTAATTTTTAAAGCAAAACGTATCCTACCTAATAATCTAAAATTAATAAAATTATCAGAAAAACTTTAGAAAAATAAATTTTCCTCCCAAATATGCACTATATCATCTCAAATGACACTTAAGTAAACAAAGTATACAAAATAACTTCCAAGTTATCATATAACACTACCATGTACACAAATGATGCATTATTGTGCATCATGATCTTGGCTCTCTCTTCACCCACGGTCCTCTGGTTTGGAGAAGTCATGTTTGGGATGGAGCCTTGATTCAATGAACACTTTGATCACCAATGAAGGATTTCTTCCTTTTGAGTGATATCTTACTCTTTGTGAGAGTTTGCATCATGGAGTTTGAAATTTGAGAGTTTCATGGTCACATTTGTGATTCCATTGTCGGGACCTCAATCTAGAAGGAGCAGAAATATCATCCACCGGTTAATCTCCTTCCTCATCGTATGTCCGACACATCAAATCAGCATTTGCATGCTTCTTACCAAGTGGATACTCAATGATGTAATCAAACTCTACGAGTAACAACTTCCATCTTATTATCCTATCCTTAGCATTAGGCTTGTTGAAAATGTATTTCAAAGCCTTGTGATTTGTAACAATAGTAAATTTTCCTCCCAATAGATAGTGTCAAATTTTTTTGAATGAGAATATCACAGCCAAAGCCTTCCTTTCTATCACTGAATAGTTTCTCTCAGCTTGCACCATCTGTCTACTAGCATAAAGAATTGGATGATCATGATTATCATCATCTAACTTACTTAGAGTGCATCCTATAACAATGTTTGATGCATCGGTGTAGAGAATGAAAGATTTATCCCAATTTGGTTTGGCTAAAATAGGAGCCGTTACCAACGCCTTCTTAAGAAGTTCAAAAGCCATCACCGCCTCTCCATCCTTGAAGATTAAATTGTAATCCGTCCACTTCTTCATGTAAATCGTCAAGTCATAAGCTTTGTTGGAGAAGGAAAAGATGAACCTTTGATAGTATCCCATCTTACTAAGAAATTGCCTCAACTTGATCAACATCACTGAAAAAGATAAGTCGAGGAAGCGTTTCAACTTTTCCGGATCCACTGCTATACCATCCTTGGAGATGATGTGTCATAACAACAAACCTTCCTCACATCCAAAAATGCATTTCTCTGGATCAAATGAGGCCTTGGCTTTCTCCAAATGTTATAAAATTTTGACCAAATGATGAAAATGATCCTCCTTCTTCTCGTACACACAAAAATCATCTATGAAATCTCGCACAAACTTCCCAATAAAAGGTTTAAACACCTTGTTCATCAACCTCTGAAAAGTTGCTAGAGAATTACATAGATCAAAGGGCATTACCTAAAGGCAAAAGTTCCCCATGGCGTGGTAAGAGTGGTTTTGAGCTGATCTTTAGGGGCAATTTGAGTTTGATTTTAACCACTATAACCATCTCCAAAACTATACAATCAATGACCTGCCACCTCCTCTAGAATCTCATCTATGAAAGCTAAAGGATAATAATCCTTCTTTTTGACAACATTAAACTTCTTGTAATCTATGAATACTTGTAGCTTACCATTCTTCTTCTTGACTATCACAATAGAAGAAACCCATTCAGAATTCTATACCTCATAGATGAAACTGACATCCTTTAGCTTGTAGATCTTAGCCTTCACCACTAGAGCCGTTGGTGGACTTATCTGACATTGCTTCTAACATACTCGACGAGCTTTCTTCTCTAACTCAATTAGATGAGTTTCTAAGGTTACTTGCTCCAAATCCTTGTAGCTAAAGTCAAAGACATGGATATATTTACGAAATATATTCAAGAACCTTGCCTTCTCCTCCATAGTAACCTTGGGAATAAACTTGAGAGTAGAGAGCCGTCGAGTGATCTCCTCTTCACTCACCTTCATAATTGCAGCAAGAATTTGTACTTGAACATCATCATCTGAGTTGTCTTCAGATGATGTCTCTTCATCGGTCGACATGTCAGTGTCAACCTATGAAAAGTTGCCACTTTTTTCACTTTCAGACTCCTAGTAATCACAGGTAGGCATTTCTGAGTCTTATATTGCCCCTCCATCACTTGTCAGAGGAACCTTCACTTGATGATTCTTCGGCCCTATACAAAAATAACCCTTATGCCATCCATCAGTAGTCCTCATCGCCCTCAACCAAGGTCTTCCTAACAACAAGTCGTAGTTAGTCTCTTCAAGCACTTGAAAATACAACAAGGTTTGAACTCCCATCACACTTACTACCACCTTGTTCACCACTCCAATGGATTGCACCTTTTGCTTGTTGGTCATCCCAACAATGATGTTGGAAGGTCTTGAATGTTTCATCCCCAATTTCTTCAACGAATGTTCCAACATGGCATTCACCGCAGATCCTCCATCCACCAGCACATTTGAAACATCATGTCCATTAATGCGTACTTCATTAGATTATCGTTTCTTGGTCCTTTTGAAGCTTAAACCTTCCCTCAACTCCTTTCTCATTGTAGGATTTAGAGCAATCAATTGGTCAACAATTATATTGGATTTTTAATTCCCCACATCCTCCACCACATCATATTTGAGTTGGGTAGACGAAATGGAGAAGTCATTTCCAACTTCTTCCTGGGTCCTCTTGGTTGATTCACACCACTAGATCAAGTGCTCCGGCTTGATTGATCTTCCCTTGAGATAGACTACTCTGCAAATCTTGCTCTCTTCTTCTCATGTGCAAAAATATCTACTCTCAAACTTATAGATCACTCACCCTTCTCAAACATGCACTAATGAGGAACACATCAATAGATGTTACTCCCTTATCCTTCAATTGACTTGGAGCATGAGTAGGTTTGTTGTCTGTAACTCCATCATGCTGTTGAGGATTAGTACAATTTCTTTGGTAATGGAGGCCTCCACAACTAAAGCATGAAACGATGAAATTCCCTTGCGGTGGATTTCCTCTTGGAGGATAATTTCCATACGCTCTAGATTATCTCCCTACATTGTGATTCCTCCTCTTCCATAATTATACTATGTTAATCTTGAAATCAACGAGTGTTTCCGTGATAGATTTTAACTTATGGTGCAAGTCTATCACTTGAGTATTTACTACCAGCGAAGCAACAATGGTAGGAGTTACCATTCTTACTACAATAGGTGGTATTATTTCTCTAGCCACCAAGCTAGAATCATCATTTTCTAGATTCTCCTTCATTCGAATAGCAATGTGAATAGCCTCAGCCTTGGGCTTTTCATATCTCACCTTGCTTCAAATCTGAGGCTTCAAACCTCCAATAAAATTTGTTGTCAACATCACCACAATCCCCACCATGGTTGGCTTCACCTCGTCTCTACTCTTTCTCGAATCATACAAAAACGTGACTCCAACTTCTCCATTCTCTCCACGTATGACCTCACCTTCTCACTCTCTCATTGCTTCATAAAGGTGACTTCACATATCAGCCTCTCGTAACTTTCGTCTGGAAGAAAATTTTCAACAAGATTCTCTTTCAAACTCTCCCAAGTGTCTTTCTCCACATGTACCTTCTTGTACTCATTGTACCACTTCAATGTGGAATCCTCCAAGAAGGATAGCCCATTCGGGATTCCTTCTTTCATTGTTCCCAATACATGCTCTCTTGAAATCAATCACAAAAGTTTCTACATCTTCATTCTCTCTCCCATAAAACACCAAAAGTTTGCCCATTTCCAACTTCTTTTGTTGTTGTTGTTGGAAATTTATATGTGACTTCCTAATACAACACAAACAAAACTAGCTCCATTCTAGAATAATTCATCAATGGAAAAATGAATAGAATTGGTTGGTCCAAGATTGTCATGGCTCTCTCTTCTCCTAAACTTCAGCTTGTAAGCTTGGAAATCAAGGTGTCAAAGTGTAGGGCATGGTCTCATTTGGGCATTCGTCATGATCTTCAACTTCTAGAGGGATGTATGACATAGACAGACAACTTACACATTCTTGGAGTGTTTGTAGGATCCAAGGACTTTGTTTCATGCTACCTAGACACAACTCTTGCCACTCTAGCCAAAGATGTATTGTATGTAGATGAGCTTCCTCTACTAGGGTATCAGTAGGTGGCGTTTAATATACTCTCCTCTAGTATTGCTCGTCGACCCACCTTTCTATTTTGCACAGTTCCTTTTTCACCTACATTCCTATCTCGCGTGATAGACTTTCATAGGAGAATCATGGAAATCTTTGGTGGCATCATCCGACCAAGAACCTTCGAATGTGTGATAGGAAATTTGGCATGGAGACAAACATCTTTGCTGATTTCATATGGAGGGGTCAGCTTATTATCGATGGAGGAGACAACACTTGTAACATTTTGGGGTAGTTGAGTACTCTCGACACCTTTGCTATACTCCCGGTTTTGATTGCGGATAGACCCATCCTTGAAATATATGCGAGGGTTGTTGTAACACTGAAGTCAATGACTCCGGAATGACTTCCAAGATGAGAGATGGTCTTCTCAAGACCTCTCCTTGCTTTATATACTGTAGGACTAGAGGAGTCCGAAATCCAAACTATGCCACATGGCTAACATGCGTAGGTTGCATGTTTTGTTATCTTATCCTAACCAATTCCTAACAGACGTCTAACACACAATCTCATCCACCAATGCATGGTAGCCACCTCGTCATTTACCTTTTTACTTTTTGGATAGTGCACACCACTATCTTGTCTTTTTGTGATCTAGTGACCACTCTACGCTTTGGCTAAACTAACTATGACTAACCAAGATTGGTTACAGTTGTGGAAGGAGTCTCATTTCCCTTATATGTACTATTATGATAGACGAGAGATGTTTTGTCCCTAGAGGCATGAAAAGAGCTCAGGTCCTTTTCCTCTTTGACTTATGATTGGACTAGAGGACTACTCTATATCCATATATACTGACAATTTTAGCAGGCCATACACTCTTTCTTAGCACATCATGTTATTTGGTCGGGCTAATAAGGATAATGAACACTCTTGCTGGGGCTATTATCCATAATTATATAGGTCAAATATGGATGCTATATATCGGGCTAGACCCCAAAGCATCACAATGGAACATATGTACAAGTTGATGGATGATATTGTGAAGCAGTTCTACATAACGTTCTTCTGCGGAACTCGATCCAATTTGGGCTCAGCACCCAAGAAGAAAAAATGTCGTGTATGCGCAATGAGCCATCTTTCAAAATTTGGAAAAGATGTCAATAAATTCATGACATTGATCCCCATGCGCTCGCAGGAGGATGTGAAACAAGATCCAATGATGACGACCATACGGGCAATGTTTTATGGATAGAAAAGATTGGGAGAAAAAGAAGGGCCACGATGCGTCTCATCCGACGGCCAAATGGTGACGAAGTTAGAGGTCCACCTACGGTATGTGGCGAGTGCCAGACGGGAGCAGATCCGAAGGCCAACCACGTCAAGAACAATACAGACGAAAAGATTGATGGATCGCTTATCCCGATTCGTCGTCAGCTGCCCTCTGCGCTTCTTGTACTGTACTTATTGCGCCTCTTTCGTCGTTGGCATGCCATGCCTGAGAAAATTGCCCCGCTTGATTCCCTTGACGAATATCGATACTGAACTTCTTTCCCTCCTTTCCCTCTCGTGCTCTCGTACTCTGCCTCTTCTTCCTCTTGGGCTTCTCTGGTAGGTGGGCGGTGGGTCTAAAGGCCGAAATAAGCATGCAAGCAAGTGGTTTCGACTCGGAGTGACAGCCACTCAGACTTAACAAGACGAGTAGAGACGTTTGTGCGGAGCGAGCCAGAAGTTTGAAGCGTGTAGTTTCGAATTTGAAGTTGTGTTTCGGACGCTGTGTCGATTTGTCCGCTGGCGATTTTTTGTTTGAAAAAACCGGGGGAGTTGCTCCGAGAGCGGGCGGCCGGGCAGAAAGGGAGGGAGGGGAGATGGCCAGTGCAGTCTCTACTTTCCACGCGTACTCGCTTGCTTTCAACCCAGTGAAAGCCAAAATTGGTCGCGAAGAATGTAATATGAAGGTACTTTATTTTATCGTCACCGCTCATTGCTTCGAATGTAGCGCAGAGTTTAAAGTTTCTGTGTCATACCATAACATTGGTGATGGCGCCATCAGTGCTTGCGGCCTCAGAGAATTTCGTTATCTCGTAATGGAATTTTTTTTCCCGAACTTGAGTGCACCAGATTCTGCTTTCTTGCTCCTTTTGCTACCATTCGGTGTCAGTTCTATTAGCTTGAAACAAGCCTATGAGTCATGGTCGAGTTCTCTTCTTTCTCAAAATTTGATGGTTGGAGATTTTGGTGTTCAAATATGTGATGATTTTAGCTAACCCTCTCTGGGTTTTTACTTTTAAGGAACGTGGCAATCACTGGAGTTTATCTTCTGTTCGTGCCTGGTACATCCAAATGTGACGCTGAAGATTTAGATAACTTACCTGTTACGCCCTCGCAAGACTGTTTACTACGACACGCAAGCGAAGGAATGTGGATTAACTTCGTCTACTTTCCGTGGGATCAGTCCCCAAAATCTTGGGGTTTTAGGAAGGGATTTGCTTCTGTTTAAGTCCCACGCAGAAATTGTCTGCAGCAAGGAGGTTTGCAGATACTCGTTCAGAGTAGGCGATTATTTCACCGATTTTGTCTGCAGAAGATCTTCGTGAAGCTCGCGCGCGTTAGACAGGGAGCTGACAGATGTCCTTTCGACTTTTGCGCGTAATATTACCTTTTCAGCGTAATGTTACTTCCGATTTGTGCTGACACTTTGTGTGTGAGTCGTTGTGTGCTCTTGCTTACATAATCACAAGTCTACCGTACATAATAACCTGGATTCGACCATCTTTTCTCCTGTTTTAACCATTTTTGGTGAAGAAGCCGGGAATTCGCTTACCGTCTTCCAAAAGCGAGTGTACGGAACTCATGAAATCATTGGGGAGGTCAAGTTATGGCAGCTGAAGCCACGCCGTGCCGGTAGGTAATGTCAGCGATCTTATTTGTTGATCATACCAGCCCCAAACTACACAATTTAGCACCGCTTCGTGTATAGCAATCTTCCACATTACTTGTAGTTGCTTCGAAATGATGTTGAAAGTGGGACTTTCCAGTCCACCCCGTTTTGTCCTCTGCATACTCTTTATGTCTTCGTCTGTCCCTCTGCCTTCTGCAGCCTTCCAGGTTTTGATCTTTCACACTCTTATTTCATCACTTCCTTGTCTCAGAGACGCGAGAACCCACTCTTGAAGTACAGTCTCGCGTCTCCTTCCTCAGAATAGGGTAAACGCCCTTCAACGGAAAAAAATTGCCATTCAGTCCAGATGATATTTACAGGACCCAGACGCGAGACACATCGCTGTATTTTGAGAAGACATATGCGCTACAGAGCTAAAGAAGTCACGAAGGAACGGTGGTGCGATAACTCTAGCTGAAAGTTCCTGGATTGAATTATCAGATCAGTCAATATCGCCGTCTATACATTACTCTGATATATGTAATTCTTACCTGCTAGCACTCCTTTTTGGTACTTCCTTTCCTTCGCATCATATCGCTGTGTATGTTTGTACCATCTGACCAGGAATGCAAGAGAGGAAGTGGATTTGAAGAATGTATGTCTGGATACTGAGGTAATAATTATTCTTGCAGCTTTTGGGCGTATCAGAACTTCCAGACGGTAGCTTGCACTTTGCATTTGGAGTTGCTCCAGAGGGATCGTCTTCTGGAAGTATACCTGATACCACTATGGCTGCTCAACCTCAGGTGGCTGGCAGCCAACTTCCCGTACGTTTGCCTTCAGCATTCCAGAAGAAGTCTCCCATATCTTTATCAGTGAGAAGAAGAGAATTGCCCATAAGGACGAAGGAAGCTCCAAGTATGGAAGCTGAATTTCCGAAAGCAGTTTCCGTTGCAGAGGTTCCTTCAGATGACGTCAAGAAGAATGAAGCTCATGTTACTGACACAGGCGAGGAAACTACGTCACGTGTGTCACAAGTGAGTAGCCCCCGGCAGTCAAGTCGAAAGAGTCAGAGGCCCTTGAGGATGAAATCAAAGTTTGTAAAGCAGTCACCAGTGCCTTCTAGCATTGGAGCCACACATACTACCCTGGACCTCTCGTCCGAGTCGAGTGTCGCAAAGGATGGAACGAAGAGGACATCGAGCAAGATTAATTTACAGATTTCAACATTGGAAGCTGAATCCACAAGAGGAGATAGGGCCGTTCGCAATGGTGTCGAGGCACCGGCAGATGTTTCTACGCAAACTGAAAATGTCACTCCTGAGACTCTAAGGGAACACGTGGCGGATGAGTCTGAAACCTCAGCTAAGGCCTCCCCAAATGCTGTGCTTGAAGGTAATGAAACAAACAGTGCAACCATTGCTCGGGATTTACAGGAAGTTGCAGCTCTAAACATCCAGGGATTGTCAGTGTTGACCGGTTTAGAAAACTTGCCTGAGCAGCGTGGAGAGACTGGTCTGGGATCTAAGGCGGAGAGTATCGAAAATCTTAATGCCTATAAGCTAGCAGAATTAAAAAGCATGGCAAAGAGTAGAGGTTTGAAAGGGTATTCGAAATTAAAAAAAGGGGACTTGATTGAGCTTCTAAGTAAACTAGACTAGAGCAAAGAGACATGCGCACTACTTTGTTAATTGAGATGTTAGTTCTATTCCGCTTCTCTCAAGTTTGCAGGAAGTAGAAATGGTCGGATCTAGCTCAAATAACTACATCCGATAGAGGCCGAACAGGCTTGCGTGTACCCTTCCATCTAGTGTTTTTCCCTATCTCCTTGTCCGTTGTTCTCAGGTGGACACACAAGTGTCTTGGGTCCAGAATGGTAGACAATTGTGGAGTGAAAAGCCCTGTATCTACATCTTCTAGTAGCATTCATTCCTAGCATGTGAGATAGGGTCAGCATGATGCGAAGTATCGGCAACAATTTTGTGGGAATTTAGACGGGTGCTCTTCACGACGAGTTCTTACAGGGGTCAGTGTAAGTGAAGGAGACGAAGGTCACCCGCTCATTCGGAACATGTTTCCTTTTGTGAACTTTTGTAACGTAATTGACATCAAGTTCATTCCAAGAGGCCGATCCAATGAGGTGCTAAGCTTCTATCAGTAGTGAATGCAAGGTTTGTGCGGTTGTGTTATGTTTTGAGAAAGTACGACTGCACATGAAAGGCTCTTTCCCACGTTTCCTTCCTTTCATGAAGATGCGGGATTTGCAAATGGAGATTCAGAGGATGTCGATATAGCGAAGTCCGAGTGCATTTGACTGAGAAAGAATGGCATCGTACTTCTACAGATGTTCAATATGTTAGTTTCTTTCCGCCTGATCTTGCTTGTGCGTTGTAGATGACTGTCTTCGATGACATGTTGGGGGATGACCTTTTCCAAGGTAGGTTCTCAGCCCTTTATGTATTTTCAGTGCATGGGTACCTAACTTCACTCTACAGCTTCTAAATTCCAGAACAATCTGAGTTAGAATTCTTCAGTGATCACTGCAGCTATTGAACGCAAAACGGAGGATGTGAACGAAGTCGCAGATCCCACGCTACAGCAAACAACGTGAACGGGAACTGTCACGAGTATGACAATCTCGATATGGTCACATCAATAAATATGAACATGCTTTGTCTGTTTTCAGAGAGTGCAAATATCGGGAACAGTATTTGCTTCCTGACCAAAATCACAGCTTCGTTGTGTCTCTTCTCCTTGTGACTAAGGACTGCTGAGTTCTGTCTTTTGAAAATGAGAAAAATTATCTATTTTCTCGCATAGAGGTAAGACTTCTGAATTGAGGAGGTGATAGCGGAGTGCAATGTGTATCTACGGGTAGATGTAATCGAGATCTTAATTTTTGGTTAACCTTTTGATTCTGTTAGCGTTCAAAAGTCTATTTTGCTGTCAACCTTGAATCTCTGATCGTCCGGATAAGTATTTGTTCCATCAACCTTTGTGGTGAGGGGATGTACCGTCTTCAGTCTATGACAGGAATTTAATATGGAATACATCCTGAGATGATTCTTCTCTGTGCATAATCGTTGCTGCAACTTGCTTGGATTCAGCTTCTTAGTCTTTTTTACAGATATGTTTTGACAGCAAGGAGATGGGTTCCTCTAAGACCCGAGGACTTTTCTTGACCAAAGTCTCAAACAAAGGCAGTCTGTCACAACCAACTGGAGCAGATTTTCATGGGCAGATTTATCGGTAAGTTGCAGTTTTTTACAGTAAATGCACATCCCTGATGTTTAGATCATGTTGTATTAGCGAATTGCAGGTGTGTCTGTTCAACATAACAGACCCGAATCGCTTACGGTGTTTTCTCCCTTAGGATTTTCATACTGCCTTTTATTTTAGATCATGCATGTTGCATAGGAGAATCACGTGCTTAGAATGCTTTACTTCATACAATTTACAGATCTTGAAATAGATTGAGTCAACCTAGGAAGAAGACCCGAAGATAATCTCAGTCAAAAAATCTCCAGAAAGCTCAAAAATGCTGATTGACCTTTCTGGAGGTCAATCAGTTTTTTTGTCGGTGTTCATGGTTATATGAATCAAGCCACCTCACCGACATCACTTTTTCACCTTTCCTTTCACTCATAGATACTTTGATGACTGTCCTCTAATCATTTTCGGTTGCAGGACCTTAGGAAGGTTACAAGAACTGAATGGACTTGAGAGCCATTTTTAGCGTTTGATGTTCAAATATGGAAAAGTAGAAATGCGTGAGAATCATCATTGCCCAAGCGTTTCAATGGAAACATATGTGAATCCTGACTATAGGTAATCACAACGTTAAGCTCTGCATTGAGCTTATTTGTAAGTTAAAAGTAGCTTATGGATTCGACAGTAGATCCTGATCGCGAGGATTTCCCGAGTGTAATTTGTCCATTCGAGTACATGTATATAAGAAATGTTCTTAAAAGTAAGGAAGAGAAACCTTTAACAATTTAAGTTCTTATCACACGAGTGTCATGAAAGGTTGAATACCTCTTGGTCTTTGCCAAGAAGTTGACGACGAGTGATGTTCATTGAAAAACAGATTTGAAAGAAAAATTAAGAGTATATATTCTAGTAACTAGGTATGTGCTCCACAGGTTTTTAGAAAGTTTCATATGCTCAGAAATATTTACTGTGAGACGGTTTCTTTACATGTCATCGTTATTCATTCTACACAACTTGCCACGGTATTTACATCTGAACACATGTAATCTTTAACTATTTGTTATCGCTACATGCTGCCAAAACAATTTCTTAAAAAAATTGATAGAATTAAAAAAGTATTTACATAACTGCAAAACATGTTTTATTTTAAAGTTTTTTTAAAATTTTTTGTCAATAAATATACAAAGTTATAATATTCTTGAATTTTTAAAAAAACTAGAGTTTTGACATCTTATATTTAAACAATTATGCATAACCTGAGATAACTTTATCATAGATGTCTTTAAGTCCAAAGTAGTGATCATAATATGAGACGAAACTTGAAAGGAAATGAAGGACGGGAGAAGCACATCAAGTATGCACAATGAAAAAACCCAGTTTAAGTTCATTGTCAATAAAAAGTTGTAACACTCATTTTTTGGTTGTTGGGTTGGTGAAGAGTTAAAAAATTTAGTCAACAAAAGATGCCAAGACAAAAAAAATATAAAAGTAGGGTGGAAAAGTAACGGATGGATGTGAGAGAGTGCACAAATACAGTTCAAGCACTCTAACAGAGAAAGAAGATTCCAAACTCATAACACCCACAAATAATACACTCATGGAATGTATGTGGTCATTGACATAAAATAGATCAAATTTGGGTGTGACATGTGACTTCGATATAGATCTTTGAGTTGAGTCAATGTTGTCAGCATAGCTAACTGATATTAACTCATCTAACTGACAATAGCATTGACCAGAGTTTGAGTTGAGTGAGTTTCTCGTCATATTAATCATCCAAGTGAGAATAAGATTGACCAAAGATTTTAACAGTCCAAAGTGTAAAAACATCCATAGGACGTTGATGATCCTTAAAATTTGTTGTCATTGACATTGCATGTCTTGAAAGAAGATCTAGTCTACAACATCTACAACTACATCATCTGAAAATTCCCATGTAATGTGGAGATATGTTCTCGACTTAGTTTAAAGAGGAGTTACTGGAAAAGAAACCTCCACATGTGTTAAACATGTAGTAATGAAGTAGTTATCGCCATGATCTACAGATTGCTAAGGTCGTATTGTGTACGAATAATTTCCAAGAATATGATTTCGTGATTTGTGTTCACTATTACACAATATGCAGTTTTAAAAACGGAGTAAGTAAGATCGTAGGGCAATGTGATATTCTACGTTGTGTCGAAAAAACAGGATCTTGTCTGTTATACCTAGAAAGTTTGGAGGAACATAAGATGAAGAGCCAGAAGATTTTATGGCAAGATTTATCATAGAATATACCTCGGAGAAGATACTCGGTATTCAAAATACCCCGGTTGTTTCTATTCTATATGGATATTCTGGTCCATGAGTTATTTAGCTGTTGATAGCGTTAGCACGGCATCTGCCTGAGATGGAAGTAGAGTGGCCCAAAATCCTTTGTCGTTCATGAACACAGTAAGATTTCACCTCTAGAAGTAAGGAAGAAAATCAGAACAACTCGTTTTAAAGTTATCGATCTCAGTTTCCACACATCTGTTCATAGAGGTCCAGGGATGATGCCTCCGGCCCAGTCCCTGCAGGATGCGGAGTTCGATTGGTCCATAAGCAAGTGACAGAGGTGGAAGACTCAGGAAGGAGAGGAAGAAATTTGTGTAAATTTAAATTGCTGAAATTGTTGCATCTCGGTCTTTGTGGAGGCCCGAGGTCCGAAGGGGACTTGGAATGGCTCCCTCAGCTCCATCGATGGAGCAGAATTTCGGGCTCAGATTGGTGCTAACATCGGCATCGGCTGTGGCAGCGGAGTCGGTGACATTTCCGATCGACATGACGAAAACTCGATTGCAGCTGCAGGGAGAGATGGGGCGGACGCATGGAGCGAAGAAAGGAGCTGTGGGCATGGCCCTGCTCATCGCAAGAGATGAAGGAATTGCTGGCCTCTACCGCGGCCTGTCCCCGGCCTTGCTGCGCCACATCTTCTACACCAGCATTCGAATTGTTTCGTACGAGCAGATCCGGAACCATTTACACACCGGGGACGACAAACACAACGTCTCCGTGACCAAAAAGGCCTTCATTGGTGGTGCCTCTGGAATCATTGGACAGGTCGGTGTTATTTCTTCACATCATCCATCCATCCACGCATGCATCATTTGCCTGCTAGCAACTCTTTTAGGTAGCAACGCATGACGATGATGATGATTCCAAACGGGAGGAGGTCGTTCAGTCATGGAAGAACGAATGACCTTGTACGCGAGGGAGCGAGCGAGCATCAAAGACCCGCTGGTGGATGACCTGGATCCAAATCTTTTGATGCAGTTGATTGCGAGTCCCGCCGATCTGGTGAAAGTTCGCATGCAATCCGACGGGCGCTCGATCAAAATGGGGCAAGCTCCACGCTACACAGGGCTGGCCGATGCGTTTACCAAGATTGTGAAGACAGAGGGCGTGGGAGGTCTGTGGAGAGGTGTAGGGCCGAACGTTCAACGCGCGTTTCTGGTGAATATGGGGGAGCTCGCATGCTACGATGCGTCCAAGCAGTTGGTCATAGACAAGGGATTATTTGGCGACAACATCTGGGCGCACACTTGCGCTTCTGTCATGTCCGGCCTCTCGGCCACCATTCTCAGCTGCCCGGCGGACGTGGTGAAGACGCGGATGATGAACCAAGCTCGCCATGATCCTGCTTCTGCCGCCACCTCTGTGTACTACCGGAATTCTTTGGACTGTTTGGTGAAAACCATCAAAGTGGAAGGAGTTGGAGCGCTGTGGAAAGGGTTCTTCCCCACCTGGACTCGCTTAGGGCCCTGGCAGTTCGTTTTCTGGGTGTCGTACGAGCAGCTGCGCAGTCTCACCGGCCTATCGTCTTTCTAGAGGCCGAATTGCCCATTTGCCAAAATCCTAGTGTGTCGACGAAATCTTCTTTTCTGCACATTCCCAGATTTTTTTTTCCTCGTTCCCACGTCGTTCTTGCTCGCAGTCCTGTTACTGTCTTTGTGCATTGCGGCTCGATTAGCACCGGAAGCATCTGGACTCTGGAGGGAAGTACGAACGAGTCGAAAGCTTCAATCTGCAAAAGGAAAAGCTAACGGGTTGGAGCTCCACGAATTTCAGAAAGAAAGATTGTGCTTTTTGTGCAGCCCGGCTGTAACAGCCTCCGGGACGAGACGTCCCGCTGGAAATTTCTCTCGAGCCAGAGGTCAAACACGGCCTGGAAAGTCTTTCATCGCCGGTCGACGAGACCGGGCATACATTGTAATTGTAATTACTTTGCCTTCGTCTCACATCATTGAGCCATTTTGCTGAAGCTCCCTTATTAGGTGGAATGGTTCAACATGTCCAAAGCTTACAAAAACTATCACGCCCAAGCAGGTTTCCCCGCTCAGAACTGTTTTTAAAGGTGTACATGTAATGGTATAATGGGAGACATTGATTGTTATCAATGTCCATTGGCGCTGTTTTAATGGACTCCATCGAATCGTCGCCCTTGGAATTCTTGTTTATGCAGGGTAGGAGAGAGTAACCATCAAGCTCAACGTCAGCAGCGCTAACTTCTATACTGACCTTCGGAGCTTTGGAACAGAGTGCCTAACCGACATGAGATTCAGTGTTTAGCTGAAAGTTCCAAGTGGTAATCATCGATAAAGTAACTTTCACCTCGAAATCTAATGCCGTTTGTAGAAAGATATCTAGGAAATCTAGCGGGACAATATCGTGAGGTGGTCCCCTGCGGACAAGAATGGATTGAAATGAAGAAAATGTCGAGCAACAACGTTCGCAAAGGTCAAGTATAATCTCAAGCGCAAATGTTGCCATATGAGGTTGGCTAAAACACGGGTCATGAAGCTTTCTGTAAAATGGAAGTAATGCGAGACGTACACGGGTTTGATTCTCAGAGTGGTTTCCTCCATGATGTTCCCTAGGGACAGCTGGAACCTGATACTTCAGACCGCGGTTACACTCCTACAACAGTCATTTATTATATTGCGAAAATGATAAAAATATTTCGAGGTTAAATTCAACGCTTAAAAAGTTTCAAAATTTTTTAATCTTGTTTAACCTGATAATTGTTTGTAGAGTATATTAGGGTTTTCAAAATAGACCCAAAAAAATTATTCATTAGTAGACTAAATTTATTATATTAATGAATAAGTCTTTTTTTATCTCTTTTGTATTTTTATTAAATTAGTCCAACCTAAATTTTCTAAATTATTATTACGACGTAAAGGACGTGTAACAAGTTCAAGAACATCTTTGGCATCTTGGATTGAGCTTGGATTGGACGCATTTTACTCGGTGAGTTGAGAAAAAATCAGATTAATCCATGACTTTCATTTATTTTCGTGGTTTTCAACGTCTACGTTTATGCATAAATTTTAGTAAAAATGCAGCCACTTTTTAGCCTTGCCTCCGCAAGGCTCATTTACTACATTTTTTATTTTGCCTGTTGTGGGGGGGGCGCGAAACTATAGGGAGGGGGCTTGTAGATTGAAGGCACGTAGTGGCGTTCGCACGTAGTGCCTCTCCCTAAGGTCTCGTGTCCCTGTCAGACAGTCCCGGGGCCGAAAAACCATTTTTGACCTCGTTCTCCATCTTCAGCTTCAACACATTAGATTATATCCCACCACATGCCTGGCACCCCCTAAGCCAATTTAACGTGCAAAGCATAACGAGATCTCCCGCAGGTTTTATAAAGTTGCATTATTCTTACAATCATTTATTCTATTTTTTCCCAGTAGATTATGGAGACGATCGGATTTGAACCGAGAGCTTTAGATTTTATCCCAGCACATGCCTGGCACCCCCCAAGCCAATTTAACGTGCGAAGCATAACGAGATCTCCCGCAGGTTTTGTAAAGTTGCATTCTTACAAGCATTTATTCTATTTTTTCCCAGTAGATTATGGAGACGATCGAATTTGAACCGACAGCTTTATGCTTGCAAAACATAAGCTCTACCAATTGAGCTACGTCCCCTACGGAGAAAATGGGATTTGAACCCATCATACAATATTGTTGTATATGTCGGGATAGTTAGGCCCTCTCAAGCTTTTCCCCTCTAAGAACCGTACATGCGAGTTTTCCCGCATACGGGCTCAAGCAACCTGTCCAAAATGTAAACCCGCAAGAGTCATGTTTGAATCATTGGCTACTATCGACCAAGAAAGTAGAATAACAAAAGGGATGGAAAGACCCCATCAAATTGTACAAGGATGGAACCAAACCGGTAACATGGGGCAAGGCCCCAATAGTATCACACTGGGAAATATGTCCTACAACACCTAAAATATCTGAACTA
This sequence comes from Marchantia paleacea, assembly GCA_014180765.2. Taxonomy (NCBI): domain Eukaryota; kingdom Viridiplantae; phylum Streptophyta; class Marchantiopsida; order Marchantiales; family Marchantiaceae; genus Marchantia; species Marchantia paleacea. The sequence goes on along the minus strand of MUAA02000019.1, from coordinate 723,293 downwards.
TCCAAGTCAAAAGATCTACAAACAATAGGAGCATCCGAAGAAGCATCATCTAACATGATTGCTCTCATATGGATTGCACCAGCTAATGCTCTCTGTAGAGCAATGGAAACACGTTGACTAAAATAGGCTATACAGTAAGCTAAAGAGAGTGATACCCCATGTCGCCTAGTATGGTAGGCTCTCGCACACTCCCTCACGAATATGCACCATAGCTCCATATAACTCCAAAGCTAGAGAAACAAAGAGGTGACCTCTCTGCATACCTCTATACTTGAAGACCTTGGCTGCCACCGTTGTCGCAGAGGACAATTCTTTGCTCTGAGAACGCCCGAGCGCCTTGGTCAGAAAGAACCCTCTAGAACCTTGTGTGAGTTGACAATCTCTTCTTCCCCTCCTCAGCACTCCACATTTGAGTTCCTTATAACAGGTAAAACTTCAGCGGGAGAAAAATATGATATCCGATGATTGGACCGATAACTCTCGCTTAAACTTTACAGAATCATTACTCCACAACCCTTTTAATCACTTAAAAAAGTTTCAGATGTTTTGCTTTTCTAGATCTCTCAACACAATTGTTGATTTATCCACTGTATCACAAGGCAATATGCAGACCCCTGTGTACAAAACCCATCATAAATCCCAATCCACCACTCTGATTGCTCTCAAATTTCATGAGAAGGTTACTCATCATTCGAACTTCAACTCTAGAAAGTTTTATTGGCAGAACTTTCTGGTATCAAAAGATATGATTGATGTACTAAGTTTGTGATAGTCAGTGCAATCCTGCAACTCTGACTGCTTACACAAACTTCAACCTATCACTCCGTACTCAAAACTCATCCAATCGAGTTAAAACTCCAATCAAAACACTAGCCTGAGTCGTAAACTGTATCTCAGTTGACTCAGATCTCCCAAAACCCTTGTAAGATTCTCACAAACACTCCAAATACAAGGTCTAAATTTCTCTCTCTAACTTTGAATCACCGTTTCAGAGTGACAAATCCTTCAAATCCTTCAATTCTTGAATCCATGTTGTAGCTCGTCCCGTCAGCATTCCAACGCTTTCCTCCGATTTTTGAATGTCCCCCTAGAAGGTCTCAAAAATCCCTAAAAACCTTGAAAAGTTGCCCTAGTGCCCTCGTTGGTAAAAACTCCTAGACCAATGGGAATGGAGAATGTTATTTTGACCTCTAGTGTGGCCAAATTAGCTCCATTGAAACTTAGAGCTTTACAACTATCCTAAACACTCTACTTAGACATCCTATACACAATATGAGTTGTCACCAATAAGAGTTAAAATGATAACTTGAAACCAGCTAAGTATACCCAAAAGCGATCACGATGAAGACACCGTATGTTGATCACAAATGGACTCGACAATGGTACATCTTGAGTATCATGTTGTCCCCTATCCACGTCATACATCGACTCCACTTCAATTAGATAAGCTCCTTAGTCAGCAAGGTGATGTGTCTAGATCTCCCTAGCTCTTTACAGCCTTACAATGCCATCTGTGTATCGCCGTCATGACAACAACTTTGAAGATGATACATGTCATCATCTTCTCATAGTAGCCGCGTCACAACACGACATCGCTCCACTCGCCGCCCATCCTGGAGGATGGGTGATCACCCCCTCTGAAACTGTGTCTCTAGTAGGATCGGTAACCACCACATCCGCCATAGTGACCTGGTCCTCCCGAACCAAGTACAGGTCTGCCCTAACTCTAGTCGACTACAAGACATACCAACGCTCTCTCCATGTGAGGTATCCACCCTCTCGCGCCATAGCAAACACTACATCCCTAATGGCATCATGGGTAGCTATCCTCTGCCCTCCGAATAGACAACGAGTCATCTAAAGTGATACCACACTCACATGTGAGTAATGAAGATGTAGATGGATGGATCAAACCAAGACGGAACCTCATGGCTGTGGAGAAAGTAGCTGGTGCGAGTCGAAAAGCCCTGATGCATGATCGAGCCAAGATCCACGAGCCTGCACCCTTACCCGAGCAAGAGCGTAGACGAGCTCTAGTAGTACGAGGAATGGCCGGATCCACTAAGAGTGAATGTAGAGTCTCCCGACACTATCGGTCCATCAAGATAGACTGTAGACCCCTAGTCCAATCGGTAGCCAAAGAAGAAAAAGATGGGAACTCATGTCATACCTCCCGTGGTAAAGCATCTCTCGTATGTCATAATAATACATGTAAGGGAAATGATTCCGTATATATCTCCAAAATATATCTCGTATATATCTCCAAAATAGGTCTATCTGCGATCACAAATCGAGAAGATAATTAGCTCGCCCCCGCACAAAACACGGCCAACTGTGGACGAACCTCCCCTCCAGTTTGAAGCTTGATGGGGTCTTCCCATCCCTTATGTTATTTTACTGTGTCTCACTTTTTTTGTCTCAAGCTCCACATTCGTCAACAGAAAGAAGGTCAATATTTAACATCCGGTAAGAAGCAGTTGCATTTCACGATTGCTAACTTAGTGATGGACTCGGAGTTCTCAAGTAGATTGACATACATATGATAGACTCCTAAAACAAATAAGGCCAAGAACCACGGCTTGCCCTGTCGAAACGACCACGACGCTATAGACTCACCATTCGGCCGTTGATAGTTTCGGTGCGGCGCCATCGAACGCGAAAATCTTTGCCGAGAGATGTCACCGGTCTCGGCCGCCTCTCGATCTCGGGCGGGGTAAAAGCCTCCAGAACTTCGGTACGAACCCGAACACGGACTGCTTCTCTGACTGGTTCTCCTCCTGGTTTCTGAGAATATCGTCGCGAGAAATCTCAACCGCAAGTGCCGTCTCCTCCATCGATAATAAGCCTACCCCTCCACACAAAATTGGCAAAGATGTATGTCTCCTTTCCAAATCTCCCGTCACACACTCGAATATCCCTGGTCCGATGATGTCACCAATGACGTCCATGATCCTCCTATCAAAGCCTGTCAAACGTGATATGAATGTAGATGAAGGAGGAACCATGCGAAGAAGATAGGTGGGTCGACGAGCAATACTAGATGATAGTATATCAAACGCCACCTGCGGATACCCTAGTAGAAGAAGGTCGTTTACTTGCAAAACATCCTCGGCCAATGCAACGTCAAGGTAGCGTGAAACAAAATCCTCAGTCCCTACTGGCACTCCTAGAATACGTAGACCATCTATCGATATCATACATCCCTCTGGAAGCTGAAGGTGAGGCGGAATGCCCAAAGGAGACCAAGCCATGCACTTGGACACCTTGACTCTCAAGCCTACCATATGAATCTTGGTAGTCAAGTAATCAAAGGCCTGCCTAATGCTGTCTACAGAGCCCACAATGTGTGTATCATCCGCTAAGGAGGGGAACACACAACCGGGCACGGCCAAAGCGATGACACAAGAGCTCTCAGAATGAGCCATGGCAAATAAGGGTCCTCCCAAAGGATCTCCATGTCGAAAAGCCGGCGGATCAAGAACCAGTGACTCCCTCCTCAGAAAAGCCATGCTGATAAAATAGAGAAGAATGTGAACCGTAGAATGATCGTACGAAAGGAATGAGGCTTGATAGGGATCCACCAGCCTTCCTCAGCTCTCTAAAAATGGATGCACGTGAGACGCTCTTAAAAACGTTCTCAACATCCACCTGCAAGACAACCCAGTCCGGATGGATAAGTGTTCTAATGCCCAACGATACTGCCTCACAGCCTCTTGGTGTAGCGGCTCCAAACTGATGTGGACAAAGATGCTCCTGGAAGTGTGAATGATGTTGCAAGACCACGGTACAGATGACTAATCGCAATAAGAACTCTCCAATAGCAATCGGTCTGATGCCCACAGTGTCTTTCTCCATAGCGAGAAGCCGACTAGTACCCAAAGCCTGACTAACTGACAATGGAATCTCCCCCTCTACTTGGCCGATGCGACCACTGAACAACTCCGTGAAACCACTAAAGGGATCATATGCTTGAAAGCAATCTCGAAGATGCTCATATGCTATCCCTGACAAACCCCTAGAGGATAAACGTGGGGCTGTGCATGGAGAATGAGCAAATAATGATCTATCAAGACATAGTGGCTCCTCTGGCTAATACTCCAAGACCTTTAATGGTATCTTCTCACCCATGGGTGGATGTAGAAGGCACAAAGAGGAAATCGTCTCATCAGTAGGACTAGCCATGGACAAAGGCTGAAGGGCCCGTGCAGCCCTGCTATACTCCCCGGCCTGCCCCAAGATCCTACACCGTTGCAATCGTGCCAAATCAGAAGTATCATGTGACTAAACCCGACTCCTAACCTGTGTGGTCCGAACAGACTCCTCCTGCAATGTATCCCAATCCCATGCTCAGAATCTCCGAAATCTAACTGCCACCTCCCTATGTCCAGCACGTCCCCCTCTAGTATAACGTAGACACCATCGCGGAAGTAATAAAAATAAAACCATGCTAACTTGTCCATGGGATCGCATGCCAACCGATCGAGCGGTAAGCAAAAAGCACGTCTAGCCTCGTCATGCAGTGCCTGAAGAAGCCTATGGAATAAACGTGGACATGGAAATCTAGTCTCAAAAAGCTCTAGAATCGAACATGCATGGGAAGCTAACCACTCCCACGACCTTGACGATATACCCGGAATGCTCAACGAAGGAGTCGATGTAGTGTGCGTGTTCCCCGAAGTGACAAAACCCGATGTCGATGTGATCGTCCTCCTCACATGCGCATCCCAAGTGGTCCAATCATAATCTTTGTGCATCTTTCCCACATGGGTCTTCCCTTGCGAGGTAAAGAGACGATGACACACTAGACATGGTGTATCACGCACCGCTTTTGGCGGTCCCATGAGAGAAAGCCAAGCTATAGCTATCACAAAGGGAACTATAAAGAAAACCAGCACTCCATCATATACCTCCTCCCACCTGCAAAACCACAACCCCCTAACACACCACCTCACATTGGAAAATGCTAACTATGGAAACCCTAAAAACTAAAAATAGTCATAACTTTTTATTCAGATCTCCATAATTTTCCAACTAGGTTCCAATAGAACCAATGCAGAAAAAGGAAAAGATGGGAACAAAAAAAAATCCAACCCATATATCTAATCGAAGAAAAATCACTCAAAATACAATCAAAACCCTAAAAAAATAAAAACAATCATATTTCGCAATATCATTCTCCATAGTCTTCAATTTAGGTACCAATGGAACCCAAATTGAAAAACGAAGAGAATGGACTATTCACTCTCCATGTTTAGCAAAGTATGGCCGAAGAATGGAACTAATACTATTCCGGCACTCTGAACACTCGCCTCACGCTCACGCACATCATTGGCTACTAGAACTTGTTGCATGTGTAAAATGGCAACTTAAGTGTTACGGGTTCTACCAAAGTAACCGTGAGCAGCTCCGATGTTGTAAGTTTCTTCTTCTTGACCAAACTTGTAACCTGCATTCGCAGACTCATTCTCAGTAGTTTCACGGATTAAACTTGAAGTTACCAAAGAACCATGCTTAGCGCTGAATAGAGAACCGCCAAATACACCAGCTACACCCAACATATGGAATGGGTGCATAAGGATGTTGTGTTCAGCTTGGAATACAATCATGAAATTGAAAGTACCAGAGATACCTAAAGGCATACCGTCTGAGAAACTTCCTTGACCAATAGGGTAGATCAAGAAAACAGCAGTAGCAGCTGGAGCTGAATATGCAACAGCAATCCAAGGACGCATACCTAACCGATAGCTAAGTTCCCATTCACGACCCATGTAGCAAGCTACACCAAGTAAGAAATGAAGAACGATAAGTTCGTAAGGACCACCATTGTATAACCATTCATCAACAGAAGCAGCTTCCCAAATAGGGTAGAAGTGTAAACCGATAGCTGCAGAGGTAGGAATAATAGCACCAGAAATGATGTTATTTCCGTAAAGAAGAGAACCAGATACAGGTTCACGGATACCGTCAATATCTACAGGAGGAGCTGCAATAAAAGCAATAATGAATACTGAAGTTGCTGTTAATAAAGTAGGAATCATCAATACACCAAACCATCCAATGTATAAACGGTTTTCAGTGCTAGTAACCCAATCGCAGAAGCGACCCCAAATGCTTGCGCTTTCGCGTCTTTCTAAAGTAGCGGTCATAGTAAAACTTGGTTTTTAAAATAATTAAGAGTTTCCCAAATATTTAAACTTGTTAACTTATAGTATTACACATAACATATGATTATGTCAACTAATATTCAAATATTTCCTAAAAAATCAAGAAATTTTATTAAAATAAAAAAAATGGGTTGCCCGGGGCTCGAACCCGGAACTCGTCGGATGAAGTAGATAAATAATTATTTTTTCAATAAAAATAAAATCATCTCTTCTTTTTTACAAGAAAAGTTTCTTACATTAATTCGGAAATTTTTATTTAAAAGAATTCGAAGTTAATTTAGAAAGAAAAGTCTCATGATTGTACTCTAAAATTTAGAAAAAAAGAAAGAAGGGAAGAAGTAAACCTTTGTTTTCAATTTTGAACTATTTAATTTCTTGCACCATCCTTCACTGATGTTTGATGAACATTTGAATTCATGTTAATTGTTTGACGTTCGGATTTGTTTTCACATATTACATCCATTTGTATGCATTTTCACTCCCATGGGATTTAAATCCACAATGAAAACACAAGAATCATTAGATGAGTTGCAATTTTTCATTGAGTTTCAATAGTGCAAGGCATTGTCATTGTTCAACAATTTTATTACAATCACAAGTCCAAGTTTGTGTTAAAAGATCCAGTTTTTAACAACTAGTTTTCAATAAGATCAACTGAGGATGAAGATTTATTTATATATCTCTTAGAACGAATGTGTAAGTCTTTTTGGTTACCTTTGTTTACTCATCAATTTCATGACCAGATTCTATTAAGATTTTGTGAAGTAGAAAGCTATGTTCAGTTGAGCATATTATGGGAGGTCAATATGATCAATTTTTCAAAAAATATTTGTTAGCAAGATTTTAATCTCAAATTCAATTTAAATCTTATTCATATTTTTTTAATAATGAATTATTTATTTATTTATAAAAAATAAAATAGTAAAATAGACTTCAGGTTGATTTAGAATAACTTTTGAATATATTATTTTTTGAAACTAGTTCAGGTGATTGATAAAAAATTTCCCCAAAAAAAATAGAATGATAAAAATGAGAAGTAGCATTTTAATTACACATTATGTGTAACATAAGTAACAAATCAACTACAACTAAATGATGCAGTTGATTTGTTAAGTTGAATAATTGATTAGAATTGTCAAATGATTTAATATTTTATTTTATATACATAATATTATTAACATATACAAGTTGGATATGTAGGGTAACTTCGTGTTCTTTTTATATTATATTTTTGATAGTTTTGGTTGGTAAATTAAGAAGTATGAAAATCATTTCATATAGTTTACACACTTGAAATATATGGCATGTTACTTACACACATCAAATTTCATTCTTACTGGATTTAGTAAATTATAACAATTGATTACACATCTGAAAATAATTTGGATATATGAAAAAAGATTGTACAAAAGTCTAGTTTCTAATAAGTTAACTAATCATAATGGAGGTTTTTATATTGATATAGACAATTTTACGTATCATCTTCTAACATGATTCTAATTAAGGTAAAGATTGTTTGGTTCATATCCAGATTAACAATTGAATTTGAAATACATACCTTATAATTTAAACTCATATTGACAAAATTACATATGGAAATATCTTTCGTGAATCTATTTATATTTGTGGAAGTTTGAACTTTCAACTCCCACAAGAATGTGTTAGGAGTTAACTCAGGTCTTGAGTAACTCTCGTTAGTTTGACTTTGTTTAGTTAGACTCGGGCTAGGACTGGAACTACTATATAAGAATGCTAGCAGAAGCTCTCTGTGACACAAATTAGGGTTGTTTAGTAAAGTGACTGTGTGTTCCGTGGACGTAGCCTCAATGAGGTGAACCACGTATTTCCTGTGTCGACTCTTGATTGCCTGTCTTTTCTTCCTGTATTCATGTTACGGACCAACAATTGATATCAGAGCGATTTCAACAAATCATGCGACACTTGATTGTGGGGCAGTGCTGGAAGGAGGTGACAAAAACCCTTGCCTGTGCTCTAATAATCAGTCGGCCACTTTGCTGATACGAGGGTTCCATGTCGATGTGACAATCCGTCCATGCAAATTGTGATTATGCTCTTCCTTTAGGATTGCGGTGGCAGGGGAGAGTTCGAGTCCATGATCTGTCAACATGGCCAAGATCTGACACCTATTGCAGTTTGTCACTGTGTTTCGGAGTTGAGACACTTGAGGGAGTGACTAATTGCGAGAAGCATCATGGTTCTTGCATTTGACAACCATGGCAATTGTGCCAAGTAGTAGTGTTAACTTTTGTGTGGGATCTGCACGAGCGCCTAAAGCACGATTCGTAGTGATCATCCTGGGGAGTTTGAAATATGAAGGTCTTCTGGTCTATGGACCGAGCTCGAGTCCTTGTGTTACGATAGAAACGAATTGGATTGTTGTCTACAGAGATTCCTAGACGGATGTTGTGGATTGCAATGGCTGGTTGCGCGTTCCAGTGATAGTTGCGACCGCAATCTCTATAAGGAAAGTCTACCTTATCAATTGATCATGTAGAGGACTGTACAAAGACAACTACCCGATGACTGCCTCTCATTTCAGGTTCACTCGCATCATGAAGTCCATCATTCCTCGTAGGCCATGTATAACGTTATCAATCAACCATGTCGAGGATTGTACAAAGACAGCTACCCAACAACTGCCTCTCATTTCGGGTTCACTCGCATCACGAAGTCCATCATTCCTCGTAGGTCATGTATAACGACCCACTGAGGCTGAATAATTCAGAAAATCAGACACTACGCAAGTTTCCAAGTGTTTTGTTTCAAAGGTCGACAACCAAACGACAGAGATTCGGGCTCTCCGGATATCAGACTTCTATCCAATCCATGTCTGCACGGCAAGAAGGAGTGCAATTCGAACAGAATATTGATCACTCAAGATTCAAAATAACCCAGCTCGATTTGGCGAGTGGCTTACCTTGAGCGACTTGATTGTACTCACTCCGTGCTAAAATTTCTGAATTGGCCAAGATCACACTTTACATCAATATCCTCAACTCTTGAGCTCACTCATCCATGCCAATTGACACGATATCAACAACATTGATCATCTGCACTCATTAAGGATAGTGCACCCTCGAGACTCGGATATGAGCGCGAGTCTGTGCGTGCAACTCATACCAGGAAGAAGATGTTGAACTGGGGATCGTGCACCTATTATTTCTCGCATAACTACCGCGCTGGCTCTGCATTTACTTTTGTTGCGCACTCAGGTCTGGCTGCAGTATGAGGTTTGGAGTTGGGGTTAGTGAATCGCTCACTTATTGCGGGGTTGCTGTCCAAAACGAAGTGGGGCTTGGGGCTCGCCTAGTTGCACTGTGCACAATAGGACTGATTTGATTGCCAGTGGGTGAGGGTGAGAGTGAGGGACTTTCTGCGCTGCATCCCATGCTATTCCAACTCATTCCATCATATCATCTCTGCAGCAACGTGACAGCGCAGGCATAGGAGGAGAAGTGATCTATAGATGATACAGAGAGACAATATCTTTTGTGATTTAAGATTTTTACCTCGGGTAAATTTCCTTTATTCTCACATGAGTGAGAAGAAGTCAAGTTTGGAGGTTCCATCTGATAATCGAACGACACAAGGGACGAGTTCAGCGCCTAGAAGAAGCGAGATGGCAGTCATGAAGACAGGAGGAGCCGGATTTGACATTGTCAAATATGATGGGCGTGGTGACTATTTTGTGTGGGATAGTCAAATCAAAGGCAAATTCAAGGCTTCCGGTTTGGGCAAGTCATTGAGGCCTAAACCCTCTACATTCAATGATGAAGACTGGAAGGACCTTCAAGAATAAGTAATGAGTATTATTATACTCCATTTACAATCTTCAGTTCTTAAGCAAGTGGATGAGTATGACAATTGTACTTTATTGTTTGAGGCTCTTCAACGAAGGTTTCATCGCAAAGAATTATCAAACAGGTTTTACATCTCCTTGAGGCTGATGAGCTTCAAGATGAAAGATTCAGGTACTAAGATACAAGATCACATTGATGGCTTTGGTGATCTTGTTATTGATCTTCAGAATCTGGGAGAGGAGATAACTGATGAGAGGAAGGCCCTTCATCTGTTAAGTTCATTACTTTCTTCATATCAATCATTGTCACGAGTGTTGATCCATTGTGATAGACAAACGATCACTTACAATGAGCTTGTAAGTGCTCTATTGACTGATGACCTACATCAAAAGATGATGATGCCCTCTATTCCATCCTCTTCATCTGGTACGGCACTGAATGTGACCCGTGGACAGACACAATCAAGGAATGAGAAGGATGGAAAGGAGTTTGGATCTAGAGTTAGATCCATGTCTATGGGTAAATCCCAAGACAGAAAGACGGTGGTCTGTTGGAAATGTAGCAAGAGTGGTCACTTTAAGAAGGACTGTCGTGTGAAGACCAAGGCTAATGATCCTCCTTTGGCCAATGTGTACTTGACCTTTCTTCGAGATAGGGGCTTGTTACCTGGTTTAGGTAAAGTTGACATGGAATTTTGTGAGCATTGTGTTATGGGCAAGCAACGTAGAAAAACCTTTGGTGTTGGAACTCATAGTTCCAAAGAGTTACTTGAGTATGTACATAGTGACGTGTGGGGACCCTCTCCTAAAGCCTCACATTTTGGGAAGTGTTACTATGTATCTTTTATTGATGATTACTCAAGATTTGTGTGGGTCTATTTTCTCACACACAAGTTTGAAGTCTTTGCAACTTTCAAAAGTTGGAGAGCCCAAGTTGAGACTCAGAATGGTCACAAGGTGAGATATCTACGTTCAAATAATGGCGATAATACTTCTGAGGAGTTTAGAAGTTACTGCAAAGAGGAGGGTATCACTCATCATCTCACCACGGTTTATACTCCGCAACAAAATGCTATTTCTCAGAGGCTCAACCGAATAGTATTGGAGAAGGTGTGTAGTATATTGAGCCAATCTGGTTTACCATATGAATTCTAGCTGAAGCTGTAAATACCGCAATATATTTGGTAAATCTGTCTCCTTCAAGTGCAATTGATTTCTTGACACCGTTTGAATTGAGGCACAAACGGAGGGCTGATTATATTTGTTTGAGAATTTTTGGTTGTACTGCTTATCCTCTCATACCTAAGGAGAATATGACCAACTTGGATCCTACATCCAAGAAGTGTCATTTTCTTGGATATGCAAGTGGTGTGAAAGGTTATAGGCTATGGGATGCTATAGCTTGTAAGCTGATTGTCAGTAGGGATGTTTCTTTTGATGAGCCCATATCATTGAAAGAGGGGGAGATATCTCAGGCATGATGTGCACTAGATCTGGATAAGAGGAAGTGTACAACTGGGTATGTGTTTACACTAGGAGGTGGATGCGTTAGTTGGGGATCTACCTTGCAGAAGTGCATAGCTCAGTCAACTACGGAAGCCGAATATGTAGGAGCAACGAAAGCAGCAAATGAGGCTATTTGGTTGAATAGACTTATCATTGAGATGGGATTGAAACAGGATGTTGTAAATCTCCATTGTGATAGTCAAAGTGCCTTACATCTTGTAGCAAATCAAGTGATTGATAGCAGGGTGAAGCACATCGACATCATATATCATTTTATTAGGGATGCAGTTTCTGATAGGAAGGTGGAGCTAGTCAAGATTAACGGTAAACTCAATCCAGCTAATTCTTTGACCAAAGTTATTCCTTTAGAGAGTTTTAGGAGGCATTGTGCTACTATGCACGTTTTGCACAAGAAGCACTAGTAGAGTTACTCTAGCAATTGTTTGATTCTTGTATATGATTTACTCCTTCCTAGTTAGGCTACAGCTTAGTTCTAGTTAATCCTTGTTTACATGAGGGCTTATGCTTCAAGTTTCCTTCTAGGACTCCCTGCGGAATATGTATATGGATAACAAGAGTTAGAGACCCCAAGACATGAGTCAAGGGGGGGATTGTTAGGAGGTAACTTAGGTCTTGAGTAATTCTGGTTAGTTTGACTTTGTTTAGTTAGACTAGGGCTAGGGCTGTTACTACTATATAAGAGGGCTGGCAGAAGCTCTCTATGATACAAATTAGGGCTATTTAGTAAAGTGACTATGTGTGTTCCGTGGACGTAGCCTCAGTGAGGTGAACCACGTATTTCCTGTGTCGACTCTTGATTGCCTGTCTTTTCTTCGTGTATTCTTGTTACGGACCAACAGAATGAAGTATCTACTTGCTTGTGGCTAAAAAGTACTTCTCTATTTTTGTTTGCACAAGGATTCATTTGCATTTGTGGGAGTTTGAACTTTGAACATCCACAAGTATGAATCAATAAGTTGATTGTGATCCAAAATAACTTCTTTTATTGTTGTTGCACATATACAAGTGCAGTTAAATGATAGACTAGTGAAAATTTGAAAATCAATTATGTTACTTTTAATCCTCAATATGTGTTTAATGTTTACTGAACCTTGAATGGGATGAACAAAGATGAAATTTGAAACAAAGAGGATTTCATCTCTACCATCTAGTGATATCCATAGTTTACAATTGGCACTTGTTTTGATAAATGCAAATAGAGCATAAATAAACACTCTAAGGCAAAGAATTCCATAGAAAAATAGCAAAAGGAGAAAAAAAAGATACATTAAAAAATGAAAAAACAAAGAAATATGTGATTTTTTAATTCATGTATATTTGTAGATTATTGATAGCAAGGTGATATAATTTAGCATCATAGAGCAATGGTATATAATGAAAGATCAACACAAAAGAATTATAATAGTAAATCAACAACATCAATTTGTATTAGAAAAGAGTCACATCAAATTAAAAAAATATAGAGGTTTATGTGAAATTAGAGTGAGGGAAAAATTTGTCAAGTCTTATGATGAATAGAATTATGAGAACATATAAAAAAATATAAAAGATAAAATAAAGAGAGATGCAAAAAATATAATTGAAATAAAAGAGTTATAGTATATGTATAAGTGTATTTTTCAAAAAAGTAACCATATTTAGATCCATAAAAATCTTAATTTCCGCATGAAACATAGAAAAAAAGATGGATATAGATCATTGCTGCAAGTTAATCAGCGATACAACTCAAACTGTAATAGGATAAAGGAAGGCAAAATATATAGATTGATATTCATGTCTCTCGTTCGTATGAAGGTGGATATTCAATCTGAAAATAATCACATCATTGTTTATTGTCACAAAAGCTTGTAACATGTTGGTCAAGCAAGTTTTAATCACACAATTATCGAGTAAAAAAAAAGATTTTTCAAGAGGAAGTGTGTGGACCCATAGTCCCTTAATTTTATTCTTGATTCAATTTTTTTACCTTTTATCCAATAAATTTTTTTTAATAAATATTTTGCAATTAAAAAGTCCAACATGTGGTTTACAAGGTTTAACAACAAAGTGTAAGATTAATTTCATGTAACTATAATTAGTTGGAGATATTATTTGTTCTTTCAATATCTCAAGACTTAACTAACCAAAACTCATTTATCCAATCACATAACAATTTTGAAAGATTTACATAATTTAGCCCTAGATTATCAGAAATTATTTTTATAAGGTGAAATTATATTCTTTATAATTATTATTTTTTGTACATTTTTTGGATTGTAAAAAAGCCATGTCAAAAAAAATGATAGTACCTTAGTAACATTTTTCATGTTGTTTAAAACAAACTATTGTGAAATGATCTCACATTCTAAATTTGAAACTATGATTCTAGTGTTATTATTTCATATCTAATCATATAATTTTTATTTTTTCAACCCAAATACCGCACTTGCCCACATCAGAGCCGATTCTCTTGAGAATGGCTGTCCATGAACCTCGCATTCTCGATTGAGAAAATTCCCCCGCCCAAAGAAAGTGGATGCGCACTGTGGGCAGGCAGGCAGGCCAGCAGCACTCTCCAAGCAGACGCACCGAGAGGCATGTGTGATCTAGTGAAGACCGCACATCCGAGCTGCTGCACATTAGCAACATTATACTGTCCAGTACTGAGCTGAACTGAGCTGAGCCGAAATGAACTGAACTGAACCGAGCCGAACCTTTTTTGATTTAATCATGTTATAGTCATTATATATTTTTGGATTTTGAATACATTCAAGGAGGTTATGAATCATATTATTGATATTTATCGTAATGATAAATTAAGACTTTAATATTATAAATTATGAATATGAAAAATAAGCTAATTATATATTTTAAATAAAATTTCGATATTCTTTAAATTTTAAATTACTTAATGAATATCATTTAAATTGCAAAAAATTCAAAATTTATTTCATAGCAATGTTTTTAGACTTGCAAAAGAGATTTCATTATTTAACATATACCAAAAGAGTGTATTAAATCTCAAACTAACAGATATTTTATTGATATATTTAAGCATCCAACTAACATTAAATTCTAAATTGTGAGAACTTTCATGAAAATATTAGCTGATACTTGAGGTTTTTAAAAACATAAGCTCTATTACACAAAAAATGTACAAATAATTTTTTGTGATTAATCTATGAAAAATTTTTGGATGATTTTTATCTTTATTTGTGAATGAGCTTGGCATTGAGCATTGTTTCAATTACAATCAAATCATGCAAATCATACAAAAGACAAAGAGATGTACCTCATTGTAAAGCAATATAAGATCATTTTAAAATATGAGAATATTTTAAAGTCAAAACATATCAAATTAGAATGATAGAGCTAGATAGATGTCAAAACATTCTGTTGAGATAGATGTCACTAATCAACTAAATTTATACAACATATACATCAACAAACCACTTGCATTACAACAAGTTATTATTACTCTCCCAGTCGATCCTCATTGAGAAGCCAAAAATTTCGGCTCTCTTCAATATTGATCATATTTGTTATGATAATCTTTAGTTGCGATACATTCAACTTGCACTAGAGAAAAATCATTCACATTCCCTCCATCTATTTGATTTCACATCCACTTTCGCACGGGAAATTCAAACTGTATCGAATTGTGGATCTAACAGAGGTTTACTCCCTCATACCCGTACCTAATCATTTCGCTCCCGCCTACCTTGAGTTACAAAAAATACTCTCTTATACCTTGCACCTATTTACAAGCATGGGCGAGCCAGAGGTCATTAGACGAGGTAAAACAAGCTTTCAATAGAGGAGAGACCACTTCACTAGAAGAGAATGCAGCCTCAATTTTTCAGGTTGTCCTTCGCTTCCCCATCAAATTGACATTTTTTGAACGAGGACTATCGGGTGTTAAATTGCCGGTTCAATTTCAGATTTTGGGCTTTCGTCTCATTCTGGTCAGAAGTCACATTAGAAATGATGAAGGGATGATGCCTCTACCACCGTCTCTAAGGTCTCTTGTAACACCATCTCTCGTTTGCGGGACCGTTAGATCGATAAAATTGTCATGACGCGTAGTCTAACCGAGTACAACATCTAGCAAGGGAAACCAACGAACTGCAACAGGTTGAACAAGTCCGTTTCCGTGCCCTTGTGCAGATTGTTGCTGGTCATGTTCTATTGTGTCGTGCTTCATGCCTTGGTCCCAGTGGGTAATTTTTGAAACGGAAGGTAATGAGCACAATGAGTTGGATAGGGGTACATGGCTATTACTGGCTTGACTCGGCCCGTGTGTGTCAAGGTCCCCCTTGAGACTGTTCAATCCCATCGCGCTAATTGTGATTCCCACTCACTGAAACCCAGTTTTCAACTTTTCAGGCTCTGAATCGAAAGCTTTCAAAAACCATGAGTAGATAGATCTCGGTGTTTATCACGCGGGTTCCAGTGTGACTCTTCTGGGAAATCTAGCCAAATGTGAACCAACTTTTCATCACCCAATGTACTCAAAAAGGTTACCTCACATCGTCACAGCACGAAGCAGGATAAGAGTCAGTACCAAAAATTTGCAGGAAGATGACAAGAGACAGGTCGGGTGAGAAGAGTCATAGGAAGAAACAATATCATGCATACAAAGTGTAATAATAATAATAAACGTGTTCAGAGATGACATTATATTAGTGTCATGTAGAATTACTCATTGTATAGTTTCAGAAGGTGCGTGAAGTTTAGAAAATAATCAATGGTATGAACTTATGAGGAAAGTATTTTCAAATACAAAACAGTTCTACTCAATATATATCGTATTATGAAAGTACTCTACCACATAATGCAACTAGTGCGAGTTACATTGAAATAATTGAGTTTAGTTACTAGCTTAGCCCCTGCACTATATGACGGGATATCGCAAAGGTGGCGACGCCCCGCTGTGAGTCTTTATTTGCGTTTCAACTATAGCCAAGTGGATAGTAGGTCAGAGAAACCGCTGGCAACGAAGAGTAGAAACATAGAAGCTGAAGGAAATCCAGTCATGAGATATTGTCGACGCAGTGTGGAAAAGGTGAAGCGGATGGACAAGGATACTCGTCTCCAGATATTCTCTCTTCATCGACCGGGCCCCACCTTTTTGACTGCGGTCCCGTACCGCCAAACAGGGGGAAAGTGACTCATAATGATAAAAACAGAGTTCCTCCGCAGTCCAGTTAATACACCCCGCGCATAGAAGACGACGACGACGACGACGACGAATGGAATGAAGGAAAGCCGGAGGAACGAAGCGAACATACATGTATAGTACATGCACCATATATGATGACGTGTCACGCGCATCCACGATTTCTGCCACGTGCAGGAATAGAAGACAGGGAGAGATCTGGAAGCCAACCACGTACAGAGGTGTCGTGGATGAAAAGCCTACAGGCCAGTAGATTCGTCGGGCAGGGGTACGTAGCTGCTGGGGCTCCTTCAGCTCGTACTGTACTTGTGCTTGGGGACTCGATTTTGCAGATTGCTTTGCGTAGTAGATCGATCATTAGTTGGGAGTCCGGAGCTTCCTTCCTGCCTTCCTATCTTCGCGGGTGGAAGCTGCTGCTTGTCTTACTGACTGTGAAACGCTTGATCTCGAAGGAACAACCGAGAACCTGCGGCAGCAATTGAGATCATATACATTTAGACGAGCTGGAACGAGAAATAACGGACATTTTTCAATTGGGATTGATTCGGTTCGCAGTCAGGGGACATCAGTTTGTTTATTGAGAGATTCCAGTTGTGTGAGGAGGACAGTATCCCTGAGTCAACAGCAGCTTGTGGCTTGGACAGAAAGAAGGGAAAAATGGCCGGAGCTTTGCCAGTTTTCTACACTTATCCGTTGGCTTTCAATCCAGCCAAGTCCAAAATTGCGCTGGACGAGTGCAATATCAAGGTACGATTCGTTTTTTCAATCCTGGCAGCGCACCTTGACTCTCCTTCGCTTCCTAAACCGCAACATCGCTCAGTCCCTCCGTGACGTGAGGTCTCACAGCTTCCAGAGAACTTGAGAATGCTCTAATCTGCTCTCCCTCAAGTGCTGTCTGATTTAAGGAGTAAAAAGACCAGGTTTTGCTCCCACGCATTCCAGACAATCTGATTCAGATGCGTTGGGTAGTCAGAGATTCAAAACTGCTATCATTTTTGCATCTCATCACCATGAGTCAGGATGACAATGAGTCGGTTGTGTCTTCGAGGAGAATGATGCAGTTCATTTCGACAACGAGGACACTTACAGCGTATCACGGCCTGTACTTTGATTTGATCACAGGAGAGCTGACCTGAAAGTGAACCAGCTGTGCGTAGTCAGATTGCACTCATACGATCGTTAGTAGAAGGTCATGGGGACTTACTGTTGGGTTCCAGCATGGAAACTTTCATAGAGAAAAGAAGATACTGTGATAGAGAGTAGTTTCTGTATTTACTCCTGAATTGAATTTTGTGGTAGTTTACTGGCAGTCTTTACGTCCATGGAGAACCTCTGTACATCGGTCTAAAGTTTCCATCTCCATCATTGTGCTTTGATTTCAGTACGTTGAGAAGAAGATTGACATCCTGAGTGGTCAATCCTTGGAGCCGTGGTACTTGAAGCTGAACCCAGGTGCATGGGCACCGACTCTAGTTGTGGGTGAAAATGTCATCTGCGAATCTGCGGAGATTATCAAGTGAGTGGTGCTTTCATCTGCATTGTGAGATCACTATCTCGAACGAAGAGGTTCCATTCTGCTGCCGAAGTAGAAACCGCAGACGGAACTCTCGTGCTTTGCTTCGGGTTTTCTCAGTTTCAGTGTCGAGCTTTTGCTAATCTGGATACATGTTCATTCCAAGCGTTGGCATCGGTGGAAATTTACTCTCTTGGTGTTCGGATGATCAGGTGGGCAGACGCACAGGGAACTCCACTAGGTGCGGATAAGGTGGATCGGCAGTTCATCGATCAATGGATCCAAAAGGTGGATAACTGGGACGGAAATCTGTTTGCTGCAGCCTTTGGACCAGCCGGGGGTGTGTTGAAGATCACCACGGAGCACAAGATTAAAATCTGTGAGGCGCAGGCCAAGAGGAATCCCGACTTAGCAGAACTGTACCAGAAGAAGGCCGAAACGATGAAGGCACAAATCGATGAACCCAACGACAAGGCCAAATGTGAGGCCAACAAAGCCCAGCTCATCAGTCTTCTGGACGAAGCCGAAAGTCGACTCGCCACTACGTCATATCTTGCAGGGGAAGAGTACTCCATCGCCGACGTCATTTTCACCCCGTGCCTCTACCGCATCCCGCAAGTCAAGCTGGATAAGGAGCTCATCGATTCTAGGAACAACGTTCAGAAGTACTGGGCGTCTCTCAAGAAGAGGCCTAGCTATAAGAAGGCCTTCGGCGTTTCAGAAAGTCCTCTATCGACAGCTAGTACAGTGATCCCTGCTTTTGGAAAGATTTTGCTCTCCAAGATCACCAAGAAATACTAACCAAAGCAGAGCAGCTGTTTGCATCAATTAGCATATGAAGGCACATCCATTGTATCGAAGCAAGAGGACTCTTCGGGTTTTTACAAGCAGTCGAGGGCAACTTCAACATTGCCAGTTTTATGAGCGCTTTCGAGTGTATGAATATCTATCTTGTCAGTGAGAAAAAGGTTTCTTTGAACGTCTTTTGGACAGGGCTGCTGGACATTAAACAGGAAGCAGAATTTAGTGAACAGAGTGGACATTTTTCAGAAATCTGTAGTAAATTATTTATGGCGCTCGTGAAGGTAGACTTTGTATATTAGATTCATTTGTATGTAATTTATCAGACAACCCAATAGCGTAGACTGTCGACAGGCGATTTTCCGGCTTCGATAAAGACGCTGAAATTCTTTCACGGTTGAAGTTCTCCATCTTTGCAGTACAGTAGTATTGTGTCACTGAATGATGTGCTATGGCCGCTCAGATTCAAATGGTGGTGTCAAATTGCTGCTCGCACTGGCCTTCTCTTTGCGAAAATAAGCAGCGGTGAAGATTGCATCGAAACTCATAAAACGCTTATTCTTCCGTAATGGATGATGTAAAAACTACTTCAGCTCGTTTCCACTCGTTTATCACTTGCAAAGTTACAAAGTTTGCAGACAGTTTAAGAATCCATTAATTTATATCTGTGCACGATGAAAGAACTTGCTGCTGGTGATTTTTGACAATTTGACAGTAGAACTTTAATTTGTTGTGCCACGAAACTAATGAAGGCATGATATTGAATGAATAAGTACAATACTAGATCAAACAGAGTCGATCAAGAAAACGCAAAATATATCTAGGTTGTAAACCGATAATAGACTCCGGACTTGTGCCCAGTGCCAATTGAAAGGAGTCAAGCTAACACATCTTCTTCTCGTTGCCTACTTGTTCCCTTCGGCTGTTCCAATTTGGCTGCCCTTAAAACTACTTGCGATGATTCTGCTTGAATTTATGTACAGACACATCATTTGCATTGTGAAGCTATCATTCACTTCATTGTCTGAGCATGCCTTCATGTCATCATAGCTCCTACTTGTACTCAGTCTTGGCTTATTATAAATTCACACAACTTCTAATAATTCTCTAGTCTCTTTTTTCATATTTCAGAAGAAAAAGCCTGCTCATTGAAATGAAGTAAGACCATTCTTACTGCCAAGTTCAGTTTCAGCTGAACTTGGCAGTTAAACCGGGAGAAGAGTTTTTGGGTGTCTTCTAACGACCTGTTAGACCTTTTGTCGGGAAAACGTAGTTTTAAAGAATCTGTTTGGATTTATTCTTGTTCAAATATACTCACTTTGCGACATATTTATTCATCTCTTGTAATTTCCTTGCAATACCGGGATTGAATTCTACTGATAAATTTTTACTACAAATCCGAAGGGGTGGGCATTTCCGTCACGTTTCCGTTAAGTTTTGGAAATATAACAGTTAACAGCCATACTATTAAAAGTTTGAGGCAAAGATGGATTTCGTTCTAATGCTTGAAAATAATATTCTAAAGCTTTAGCATGTTCCCCATTACTTGTATAAATAAGACCTATATTATATAATATATAACTTTGATCAAAAGGATCAATTTCTAGGCGCATAGTTTCATAATAATTTTGCAAAGCTTATGCATATTCTCCTTTAGATTGAGCTAACATTCATTACGGTTGTTAATTTATTTAAAATAAACTCCGTTT
Organism: Marchantia paleacea; assembly: GCA_014180765.2. Taxonomy (NCBI): domain Eukaryota; kingdom Viridiplantae; phylum Streptophyta; class Marchantiopsida; order Marchantiales; family Marchantiaceae; genus Marchantia; species Marchantia paleacea. The sequence goes on along the minus strand of MUAA02000019.1, from coordinate 702,601 downwards.
CAAAACCGTACATGAAGTTTAAACTTCATACAGCTCCTCTTTATATAGGGTCAATAAAAAAACATTATTTAAAATAATACACTTTTTTTTCTAACCAAAATAAAAATATATATGGCTTAGTGTTTATAAAAAAGGTCTAACCATCCACTCAACTTTCTCTTTTTAAACTTTTCTCTCAATCCAAGACAAAAGATTTGGGTCATATTTGATTCTTTCTACAATGCTCATAGACAAAGTGCTTTGTTTAAAATCATTTTTTTGTTGTAATCGCTTCGATCCACCTCCTCCATGAAAAACCGTAATATGTCATGATACATTTTTTCTAGCAAAACTCCATTTTAAATGAAAACTCAATTGTTTTAGTGATAGAAGATGGACCACCAACCCCATGATCTCTTGTGGCCTTCACAAACAAGAGATCATTGTTTGTGAAGGCCTTCCTCTGAACCGTATGTGCGAGTCTCCCCGCATACGACTCTCTAAGCGATCCTTTTGACTTAGCTGGTTGGTTAGGAGTCCTTCCACACAGGATGCTTACTCGTACTTGTTGAAGTACGTGTGTCGTTGTAGCCGCGAGCGGCTACTTTAATAGCAACATTGAACACACTCCCTTTTTTTTTAAGTTGGGCCATTGCCGCATTGTTCAAAATCTCCGATTACTAATCAATTATAATTCGTCTATGTATGTGATTATAAATTTTGCCTTTTTTGTCTAACAGGATTTTTCATTTCTGAGAATTCTAAAAGATTCAAAAGTTTACCTTTTTATGTTCAACTCACCAAAAGATTTTTAATTTGGGATAGGCTGGAACAATTGTTAATCTATGTATATTAACCAACAAATTGAACAAAAGTAAATGAAGTGCTTCAATTTGTTCTATTACCATCTTTCAAGAAAAGATTTAAGAGGTTTGTCAAGTGGAGGATTCAAAAATCTTGCCGATTTAGTGAATATAGAAATGATAAATAAATCTGACTTGGATCCAAAAAAAAATGTTGAATAAATAACATTTTGAATAAATACTTATGCTTAGTGAAGGTTACTTTGACTTTTTTTTCTAAACCCTTCTATCGTGGAAGAGAAAAAAATATGTTCTCTTTCGGACTCTTATTTTCGTTCTCTTTGTTACCTAGTTAAGCTCAAAGAATAATGGTTTAGGATTTCAATTCTGATACAGTGTCATAGTATTCATTTATATTATATACGCTTTGAATAATAATATATTTGTTCTTTATACCAAGTTCCACACAATGTACCATTTTTCTCAACAGGAAGAACCCCGATGAAAATCTAAACCCACGGTGATATCAAAATCAGAGATACCATCCCTTCCACTATGGGCTCGAGATACCTACCATTTCAATTTTGAACCTACGATATTTCATCTAGAAGATCTTTTGATTCCGCCTTGGATTGGTTTTTACAAGGACTCTATATTAGTTCATTTGAATTGTTCATCTATTGAGGGCCTGAAGGATCCGAAGGAGACTTCTTTGCATTTGCAGGCACTACATGCTTCTTTGACTTTATAGGTTGTCTAGTCGACTTTATGATTTCCGCACCCGAAGATCCTCCGGGTCTCTTTACCCTAGCATTAGCTTAGTGCAAAATCCAAAGCATCATTACATTGTACCTAAAGTTTAACACCTCAAGATTACTTCAAAATATTCTTCAAGTTGTTTCATACGATATGATTTGGGACCTGACATTATATATTTTGATTTATTTTAAATACTATGGATTTCAACTTTCTAATAATAATATCTTTTGACACATGGGTTCCAATCCATCACTATTATTTAACCCAAAAAAATTCATATGAAATTGATTGTTATGAATTTTGGTAAGGAGTATTATTTTCAAATTATAAATTCACATGTTTCATTTGTAGTTTTCATCTATTTAATTAGTTTCAAGTTACTATTTTAAGTTTATATGAATTATTTTTATTATAGTTACATAATGTGTTTAGGTTAGGTTTAAAGCTCTAAATTAGAATGAAAAAACTTTGGTGTCAGTATGAACGTTCCTCATTTTCATTGGTCATGAAATTTGAACCAATGATGACACTTATGATAATTACTTGGAGGTTTAGATAAGTTTTGGAAGCTTTTCCGGAGACCATTCGCAAATAAAAAGAGAAGATTGGAAAGCTTACAATGACAACTACAAGGTATGTTTAAGAATGGATAGAACTGATTAGATTGTCAATCTATTGTGATGATTTGAAGTTGGAGAGTGAAATTTAGACTTTGGAATGTATTTGGGAGTATTCTTAGAATCATATGAATGTTTCAACGGATCAGATTAGACAACCATATGGTTTACAATTCGCACTTGTGTTTAGATGGAAGTTTTGACTCAATTGAAGTAGTTTTGAGTACTAAATGATAGCTTGAAGTTTGTGTACGACATCAAAATTGCACTATTACATTGACTATCACAAAGTTAGTGAAGTGATTACAATTGTTGAGATCACAAGTTTTGATCAATAAAACTTCCTACATTTGAAGTTTGGAAGATGAGAGATTTTCTCGTGAAATTTGATCAAGTTCTACTACATATGGATTTGGATATCATCGTGTGATATACTGTATGTTTAGAGAATTATTGCTAGAGATTGGAGAGTGAACAACAATGAAAATTTTTCTGAGATCACACAAAGTATATAACACAATTACTTGTGAAATTTGGCTAAGAGTTATTGGTCCAATTGTGAGATCTACCGATCTTCTCATAAACTCCCCATGAACTTCTCATGGAGAAGTTTTGACTGTTACAATCGACTCTAATGTAAATTGGTGATGCGGATAGAAAGAGAATTGTAACTTACACGAGGATCAAGAAGATTTTCTACAACTATACGGTTAGGTGTTCTCAAAATAAAACAAAATCCTTGTGACAAAGTATTGGACATCATTGCACATTGAGTTTCTCTTAAACTTCAAAATCTCACATATAGATGATATATTCAAACATCCTTATTATGTCAACTATGTATTTCTTTCAACATCATATACCATCTTATAGAGTGGAATTTAATTAAAGTTTCATCTATCTAAAGCAATGTGAAAAATCTTTTGGGCATACCTATCACATATCTCAACTAGTTTATTCTTATTAGATCTTTCTCCAAGTTGATGAGAAAATTTTTTTCCAACAAACCTAGTCCATATATGAAATCTCTTATGTCTTTAATACATTGCTTACATTGTGTACAAATGTAAGAATCTCACTTTGGTGAATCCACCTATGTTTTTTTTTCACAAACGGATGTTAAATTGGTTTGTATTTTTTATGTCATCAATCTTTTGAGAAGCAAAGCCAGTTGTATCCAAACATAATCTAATTCACTTGTATTGCTTCTTGATCCTATCCTCTAGTTCCCAAATCCTTACTCATTTAACTCCAAAATATGAGGCATGCACCATCAAGTAGTTAGCAAATCAAACTTATTATCAAAAACCATTCCTCCTTCTTTGTGTACCTATAAGTATCAAAGAATTCAATAGATTTCTCCATGTTTATTTAAATTGTGTTCAAAATCACTGTAAGGACTATCACTAGTCATCATTCATATTGTCAATTTGTTAATGTTTGATGAGGAAGTCTCCCTTGTCATCAACTGCCACTCAAATTATTCATACAAAATTTTACCTAATATCTTGTCTTGCAAAGACTCTTGCCATGTACACATCTCCAAATTCTCCCTCTCTACTTTTAAACAATACTAGTTGAATTCTCGTATTTGCATTATAATCATGACAAGATACTGATTCGCCTAGCCGTATGATCTAAAGTTCGCGAAGTTGCATGGCTTCCTAATTTGGACCCCTAATCCGCTAGAGGCCCCAAACACTCGCAAGCTTTAAAAGTTCAAACTCAATCACCATTATAAAATTAAGAATAACTGTACACATTACAGATTCATAGCACTCTTTCTTTCTTTCTTTTTGTCCTAACCAAACTTATAAACATTAAAAGTCTAACACATTCACATGACATTCAGGCACGCGAAAACTGAAACTTGCTGAAAACTGAACTGAAACTTGCTGTCATGAAACGTCATATAGGTTTGAAAAAAGAGAAATGAAAATAAAGATCCCACCTTAGAGAGATGTATAATGGGAAAAAAGATAAAATAGTTCCAACTTTTTTATGAAAGTGAAGTGAATATTTAAAGCCCATTGTGGCAGGGTTTTCACTCCAGAGAAGGGTTTAATCTGAAGGGTTAAACAAACGTGTTTCCCAAAGGGATACAGAGGAGAGTGGGTTTAATGCATGTGGCCATCCGGCTCTTCTTCCAGCCCTGCCCTCCATCAAATCAGAGACGTTCTGTGACAAACAGGTAATGAATAAACACTACCACCCGCGATGGACATTTCTGAAAACTACGGTTACAGAATGCCGTAGTATTTGCTGCAATGTAATGCATGCTGCATGCAGTGTAATGCTACAGATTTTTACTGAACCAAAATCATAATAGTGAATTGAATCTAGGTATCAACTTGTAATCTGGGCAAACATCTTGTTGTCATTCGGAACCTGAAGGTTTGAATTCAACTCACGCGACTAGCAAATTTCTGTTCAATTTTACAACTTCCTTAACAGTGCCGCAGAGCAAACCACAGATGTATTTTAGGATAATAACTCCAAAATGTAATATTCATACTCAAGATGAGCTGAAATACATTACAAGTGATTTGCTTAGTTATGACAAGTTCTTGACAAGAAAAACTTCAAAAATGGATACAACATGGATACAACCCTACTTCAAAAATATATTAAACTGAAAATTACCCTGTTTAAGGCTTACACCAAATTATATCTCTAGATGGAATCTTCTTAAATCAGGAACTAGACAACCGCCTGGGATGGTGATACTCCTCTACACGTACAAAGCAACTGTGGTTAAATTGACAACGATGAAGGTTTTCACAATCACATCCTGGATGTTCATTCAACTTTTCACTAAAATTGTAACCTTCCCAAAATAGAATGCGTTATGCATGGACAAATACTAGATTATTGATAACTGAGACTTTCGGAGATTAAAAATCAGAATAATACTAGTTCAAAACAAGGATGAAATTACACTCGATGAAGACCAAAGTGAAATACAAAGGTTACAACGGTAAATGGGAAGTCAAACCTTCACAATTATCAATCACAGATGATTTACAGCGCACCTCAAAAAAGAGGAACTTGCTATTAATAATAATGACAGTTGGCTGAGAAAGCGCTCGCAAGTTTACAAGGTTAATTGAACCTTCTTTTCGCAGATTGAGGTCCCACTACTACATACTTCCCTGGTTTGGAGCCATTGCCAGCACTGTGACCGTTTCCGACTCCATTTCCGACCCGTTTCCCATTTCCATTCCCAAGTTTCGAATACACATGAGCTTGAAACGGATTCAGAGACTTGAGACAAGCATTCTCTCTGCCATAGGTCGGCTCAGTACTCTCGGAATCTACGACCATTTTACTCCTTACCTTTTTACTTCTACCTCGATCATATTCCGCGTCCCTGTACAATGCATGTGTGTGTCAGCATATGGAGTAACTAGATCAAGAGCCGCCAAGAACAAACCCATCATGTCAATATATATGTATAGGTAGCGAGACCAAGTACAAGTACTCAGTAAGGGCCTCGGGGACTGCGACTGAAATTGAAAGGTGTGGCAGTAATTGAAGCCGTAATGTGAACTGCGGATCACCCACTGATTAAAACGAATGCCAAATTGTAACCAATGACGTGCCTATATATAAATGAAGCCTGAAGCAAGAAAATCCAGAACAGTCAGAGTCGACGAAGAGCAGCAAGCAGAAATCGTGCATGACGAAGGGCGTTCAGCAATTCAGCGGTTAGCTCAACTGACAGATCGGAAGAGTCAAAGTGAAAGGTACGCAGAGGGTATTTAGGTATGGAAGTGCTAGTATAGATCCTATCCACGCTCAATAGGAATCCAGAGACTGTATCAACGAAGAAAGTGAGCGTGCATCACTCCGCTCCCGTCATGCCAATATCCAAATAATGTTTAAACTGTACTCAATACTGGGGGCACGCCATGGACTGAAGATCGTAGAACCCTCGTCCTTGCTGACGGGTTCTAACATGTAAAGAATCGGAACAGGTAGAAGACGGAGTATAAGTATTTAGGAGATGAGTAAGGACGGTCTTCCTATTCATAATCTTAACACAACACACACAAGCAGATCCACTATACCATAAATCTTGTTTCAGTGTGGGAGCTTTCTCGGACTCCCTCAGCAGCCTGTCAGCCTCTTTTTCACCATTCACATCTTCGTTCCAACGTGGCACTGCACATATTACACAAATGTTAGAATACCACAAACAAACTGTGTTTCGCAAACTTGTTCAAGGTCCTGAAACGCACACTGATTGAAGCTAAGTGTTTGGAAAAGATTGACAAAAATTATGTGAAGAAACTCACCTCCCACGCCGTAGAGATCATCCTTGCACGTCAGGTGTGCTAACCCGTTTGTAATTTTCGAACCGTTCTCATTGTTGGAACCGTTTCCATGTGAATGTTCTCTAGGCCCACCGTTTTCTACTTCTATCGGCTGACAGCTAGTTTGATCGCTCCTTTCGTCTCTCAATTCTGCTCCAGAGTGATGGCTTTCTCTAGTGTCCATTGGCTCCCCATCATGATCAGCTGAAGTGGCCGAGTGGAAGCTCCCTCCATTGCCGTTCTCGACAGGAGTTTTCACTGGCTTCTTACCATCACCCACCTTGTCCCCGTGACCATTCGTCAATCCATTGGCCAAAGGACGATTAACACTAGCACAGTTCTGCGCGTCATTCTCTTGCTGACTGTTTGGGGCGTCATCCGCCTCACTCTCAGGTTGATCGATAGGCTTGAGTTGGTCAGCTTTCTCACTGGGAACTGCAGATGTAATCACTGAGACAGATGACCCCCCTTCACTACTATCCTTTTGTTGTCTCTTGTTTTCTGAAACTTCTCCATTCACAGAGAGACGCCTCTTGGCTTCCTTTCTAACAGCAGAGGATGAAGCTTCGACTGCTACAACGCTCGTACTTTGGATGGGCAAACCTCTGTTGGCCCTTTGCATGGCTCTGGCCATGAAGTATCGTCTCGTGCGGGGCATTGCTCGCAGCAACTTCAGCATATTTTGAGGTGTACCCACGGCCATGCTCATGCCACTCTTGTAGTGCTCGTCCCAGTCGGCTTCAGCTCCGGCTTTAATTTCATTTCCACTAGTTGTACAACTCGTCTCGGCCGAGGATATCTTTTCGATTGCTGTATCGATACAAGGTTCCCCAGTAACAGGTACCCCAGGTACGGTCTGTACGGGAAGGGACGAGGCCTTTGGTACAGGGGAAGGAGGCTTTGCAACCACTTCCGGTGCCGGCGAGGTCATAGCCGGCTTAAGCGCAACTTCCACCTCCTGACTGGATCCATGGGCACCATTCGCGTTTCTGACCACAATGCTGGCCTTCGGTAACAAATTTACACCGTTTGTAGGACTGGAGACGCTCTTCGTCTCTTTTGGGGTCACAATCACAGCTGGCGCGGCGATCACAGCAGGAACTGGAGCTGGGACGGGTACTGCCTTCGGGGCACTTTGCGCTGGAGGGATGGCTTCTCTTTTGACTTCACGTACGTAGAAGAGCATGTATGCTTTTTGTTCAAGCACGGTTCTCTCACTTACTTGTCTGACCTGAAAAGGAACAACCATACCAAAACCAGAGCTTAGAGAAGGATATCTACACTATCCTCATCCACAAGTATGTCAGAAAAACATGAGTCTCACTGGAGTGTGCTAATGTAATGGCTGCACAATCAGTGACATGACTGTACCTAACAGAACATGGAAGGTTCTCCTGCTCACTGGCAAATAAGAAGCTGAGATGATGATGAATGAATACCCGACTGTCGTCAAGAACATGCCAAATGTCTGAGGAAGTACGAACAAAGCAGTAATAATGTCCGGAGTGTGTAGACCACCCTGAATGTACAAGGACTCCATAGAGTCTGTACTTAAGCGTGCTTTCCTGCCAGCCACGAACCCGTAAGAAAACGCTGAGAACCCCAGATGAAGCACCGAGACGGACCTGATTGAATACCCTGCAGCCTACGACTTGTAACTTGTAACTGGAACAAGGAAAAAAGTGGAGGGTGCACACCTGGCTGCTACTGAAAGGCTTCATGTCGAGAGTAGTTCCAAAATCAACCTTCTTGTCAATTTTACCTCCCATCGAACCAGTACTGCTAAATCTCTTGAATTGAATGGTCAATATGTTTGGAACTGTTTCAATAGTGAACTGCTTTTGAGCACGAACTTTCTTCTTGCAGTGAGCGCATCGATACTTATTGTCCCCATCAAGTGTGTCCACTGCGGTGAAGCGGGTCAAAGCCTTTGTCAACGAATCAGCACGAACTATATCCAGGCTCAGGTCTAAAAAGGGGTCGTATGTGTTCGAACAATGAGAGCAGACAGAACATTTCACCTGTAGAGAAGACCATCATGTCTTTGTCAGTGCCGATTCAAGAGCCGCTCCAGCTATAACATCGAACACAGAATCAAGTGTGGTTAACCTACACAGAAGCCCCCATCACACCAAAATGAGAGACTGCATGTAGACAACCCAAAGCAGACTCCCCCTCCATCGTCCAACTCTCCAAAATCTCGCGATATTGATCTCGGTTAAGAGCGTAACAACTTCGGTCACCATTGACCAGCTGTGGATTGATGGCGACCCATTCCACAGCTCGTAGGAAGTAAGGTCATCTAATCAAACAGCAGCTACCTGACTTCGAAGTCGGCCGCCAAAAATTTTGTACACCAAACTCTTATCTTGACTGGGCTTGGGATTGGAACTGGAACTGGAAGCAAGCTCCGGAGGAATGCAGCACTTGTGCAAGGCTTCAAGCAAGTACCGCATGTACTCGTGCGCGTCCTCCTGCCGACACATTCTAAACGATCGAGAAATAGCTGGAGCTCTGGTCAAGGTCATAAATCTCCAAGATCGAATCTCTCGACATTGTAGATCAATTATAGATAACTTGCTCTAAAATCTTCTAACACAAAAATGTACAATGCAGAAGGATACAGCGCAAATTTTTTGCCAGCTTGTTCGGCGCAACAACTCTCCCCGAGGAAGTCAAGGCTTGAGATACATGTTCCTGAAGAGCACAGAAAGCACAAAAACCTGCTACTCTACCTGCAGGAAAATGTGTAAGAAACTGGTTTGTCAGCTTGAAACATAAATTAACAAAAGCATTTCCCCTACAATTAAGCCAGGTAAGGTACGCAAACTAAACATGGACACTGAAAAAGTAGGACAGCTAACGAACTCAAAACAGAACTTTTCAGCTCAATCCACACAGGCCGAGATGCTTACATGACAATTTGTGTTGCCCACTTTGCAGATAACCGGCGAGTGGTGGAGTGTAGGTAAGGCATTGCAAAACAGAATTTAAAAAGCAAGTGTTGCCCAAGTTTGAGAGGCCAGCTCCCTGCAGGCAATGCTCAACAATCAGCATCAACAGGCCATCACAAGGCTTACCTTCACGGCTACTCAATGATCACAATGAGGTGCAATGAAGATCAAACCAGAAGAATCGCAGCTGCAGAAGGGCATTAAAACATACAATTTTTTGGGCCGTGGGCCATTGAAGAGGCATACTCGAGGGGAGCCTTTGGGGGTTTTGTTTACTAAGCTTGTTGGCCAGATGGGTTCCTCCACCGGATGCTGCTGCTGGACCCGCTCCGCTTCCATTCCCCGCAACATGGTCATTCAAAGGCTCCATCGCTGGGGAACTGGAGAAAGTACTCGTCGCATGGAATGCAATCCTCCTCTGAGTCCACGCCCCTGGCACTCCCAGCCCCACCTCCGGCATCTTGGCAGCCGCCATCCCTCCCCTCTCCATTCCTAACCTACAAAATCATCAATCAAGCAATCAAAAGAATCCCTCCCTCTCTTCCTCTCGTACGGCGGCTCCTAAACCTCCCTCCCTCTCCTTCTTACCAAAAAATCTCAATCCGCTTCTCTCTCCCTCTGCTCTTCAACAATCTACTCAATCTCCTAATCAACTCGAGCGCCTCCATGCATCCTCTGCACTCCAATCCCCCAGCAAAACAGAGCAGCCCAGCCAACCTCCCTGCTCTACACTCTCGTCTCTCTCTCTTCTCTTTCCTCAACTTACAGAGAAGAGTGAAGTACTACACTAGTGCTACTACCACTCCACTGCCTTCCCTTCCTTCCACTTTCCCCTACTTCCCTCCCTCCCTTCGTCTCTCTGTGCCTGTGACTGCCTCCCTTGGCTGGCTTGCTTCCGTCCTTGAGCCGCTGGAGGTTGCCGCTGCTGCTCTTCTCGGAGAGGGAGGGAGGGAGTCTGTGAAGGCCGCTGGCCTCGTTCGGGGAAGCGATCCTAGGTTCACAGGTCTCGCTAGCCTGTGACCTGCGTGCCTGCTCGCCGTCCTGCTCAGCACTGACGCTTTCCGATACACTACGTTCGTTCCCAGCAAGTTCCGGCCGGGCAACCTTTCCCGGCCGCCACTTGTGCAAACAGCCGTCTGTGATAGGCCACCGCCCGGTCGACCAGAACTCTGTACCATGACCATCTTACGGTCCTGGACTGTTCCGCTACTCTGTCGCTGTTCAGCAACTTCACCTGGTAGCCTGCTCTGCTCTGGACTCTGGACTCTGGTCCTGCTCCCAACGGCGCCGACGGTGATCCATCATTGATCATCGATCTTTCCTGCCCTGAAACTGGGCTCGTGGAATCCTGGATGTATGTATACACGTATGCATGTCGTCCTATTTCCTCCTCCTTCATTCTTTGCTCTCCCTGAGGCCTGATCGCTCCCTCCCTCGGCCGATTACTTCCAGCATTGTGAGCGGGCCTGATCGAGTGTGTGAATGAATTTCAAAGAACGAGGGGAAGAAGAAAGGAATCTCAAGCCTTGCGCGTGGAGCAGACTTGTTTGGTGAATCTTTCTTATTCCTTCGTGAGTTCTTCTGCGTGCTCTCTGCTCTCACTCCTTTCTCGAGAGATTGTGAGATTGGCTTGCTGTTTCCGTCGAGTGTACTCAAATTTCAATGTTGTGCACGTAGTGTACGCTGGTCAGCTATGATGCAGTAGCTGCGGGTAGGGTCAATCAAGTTTTTGCTGCTTCTCGAGACGGTCCCAATTCTCGAATCACTGTCCTTTCCATTATATCGTGGAAACCTAACTTTTCTGGGTGTGTGGGACCGACTGTTCTGGGATTCTCATCTGACTTTGTGCTGAATTGGGAATGTGGTGGAAAGTGTAATGGGCTGGTTGATCCTTGTCATCTTCTTTCTCTTTGAGCACTGCTTTATCTATCTCCTTTTATCTTCATTGTATCTCTTTCCACTGTATTTCGTAAAGCGCAGTCTTTCTCTTATGTCCTAACAGATTTAATTACTACATTCTTATTGAATGCGGTAATTGTTCAATTAGTGCTCAATTCCAGTCCAGTATGCTCTAAATGTTGTACGGTTAGCGTGCTTATTCATCAGAAATTTCAATGGGGAAATGTAAGATCAAACTGCAATTATCCCAGGCGAACTTGGCTGGCACCTAGTTGTGTAGGCGGTGATACCACTCAGTTTTACTTTACGGAGAAGACTCCGTAAAGAATAGGGGACTCCCATAACATTTGTAGAAAATTTGGCTCATTCTTCCAGTTCAGGAGTCGTATTATTGCAAGAGCATCTTCTTGTCTGAAAATATGTTCCGCCCTCACAATTAGGTTGATTAGAATGATGATTTTTGATATAGTCATCCTGCAAAGCGTCTACAGACCACCAATGATGAAGCACCTAGGGAGTAGAAAACGTGGGCGAAACGTCTCAAAACACTTTCTCTATATTGGTGAACGTCCCTTCTGTCTTTAAATATGTATTTCCAGCCTCGAGTAGAACTCGAGTAGAAGTTTACTATGATCGTAACCACAGATTTATTCCCACCATTCGGAGGGAGGGAACTCAACCTCCTCCAGCTTTGTCACCGTTTTTCAAAATTTTGTAATAACTCGGGTGAGAAACTGTTCTCGGGTTTACGCTTTGCTATGCCATAAATGTCACCATCCGCCCAGATGTCTAAAGCCTACTTGATGTTTAATTCGCCGTTGTTTATAGTTTATCCCCGTCGTCGGTATGTGAATTTGCCCATTTCCGTGAATTAGATATCTGAGCTCGAAAGAATCAATTAATAACTCTGGACATGTGTGAAATCTTTTTCTGGCTTGATTTCGAAATATGGATCTCGTCTACCGTTCAAACGCTTGGAAAAATTTCATACGTAGCCACACGCCTAGAATTTCAAATGACACTTGCTTAGGGAATACTCAAAGTTTTGTGTTCCTTCCAACGCAGGGACAAACTGCCTTAAAACTTGTATGTTTTCGCACTAGTAAATCATTCACAAGCCGGGTCTACACAAGATTTGCAAAACGTTTACACCATCAAACAATTACTTTCCACTTGTATATTGATCAAGAAATACGACTGACTGGACAGCGTTATGATACAGAAGTGTGTCCCATCAATTACTCTACCATTAATTCACTGAATAATCCATAAGAATTGAAGTACCAGCCATTTGTCTAAACAACACTTTGTGAAGATGAACTTCACAGCCATCAAGAATAACAACCACACGAAATACCACTGTACTGTCAAATGGAAGACACTGGTAGAATAAGCAGTATGAAGCATCTAACCAAGGCTTTGACGTTGTCAAGCAACAGAAATAACTGACACTCTCCACCTACCACAAACTTAACCACTTTTATATCCGGATAAGCAAGTACCATCACCAGCAACTCAAAATTCGACTAACTTTCCGCAGATCTACTGTCAAATGTGCAAAAGGTTATGGAAGTAGGATGGTCCAGCTCAAACTAAATTTTAACAACTGAAGCCTCGGTTTCTGGTCATTCTTAAGAAAACACAAACAGCCGCAAAGATAGTAACCTCAACAGGCATTGACTGGAGACTAACAACTGCTGATAATCTTTATTACACATTCACCATTCAGCAGGTGTGGCCCAAGTTGTGCTCCATATCTTAGCCTCAAATTAATCTGAGATTTATTTGATTAACATAAACACAATTGAATCAAATATACAACTCCATCGGTAGTTGTGTTCAACCAACTCACGAACACCTAATCATCTTCTTCCGAGAGGGTGGCAAAAGCGAAAGGATGAAACTTGTAACCATCCCCCTGGTAAAACTTGTTCTGAAACTCGACCCAGTGAAGTCGAAGTGCGTGCAAAAATGCACTAAGCGTCTCCATAACCAGCAATACTCCAAGAGTGGCGATAGCAAATACAACAATGCCGATAAAGCGAATGAGGATATTATCGTACCTGATACATGATCAGCGTTAGACAATAGGCGTATGTAAAACCTTCATCAAACGGAACTACTGGAGGATGCATCCTTTCTAGCAGTGATTGCATCGACAACACCAACCCTACAAAAATCATTGCTTGCAACTTTATGACTAAAATACCATTGACAGTAGCTATAAAAGACATGCCGAGGTAAATAGATTACACTCACTCGAAAGACAGCAACAACACTCTCTCGTAGAAGACAGCTGAAAGCTCTGCGTGGGCCAGACTGCAGACCAATAAACAAAATAGTCAGTAAAAGTCCAAAACTTCCGTTACAAGCTCAAAGTCTCACAAGCAAGCCGATTTCACTCGATCGGCTTGCTTGTGAGAAGACGGAGCACTTATTCTAAGAAACTTCTTACCTGAGGGCCCACAACCGCAAGTACGAAGCTGTGTTAGAGACTGCTCCAAGCACAAACTCTATAGTATGGATCATTTGATGAACAAAAACTTCCCCAAATTCAAACTCTTCGTGCTCATCATCGCCATCAACAGAATCAGCGTCTGATTCTCCCAAAACTCCGTAAGATCGACCAGCCAATCTCTGCACACCAAGCCGAAGAACAATGTAAGATAAACCATGCCTTTTCAACTTTAAACAAACTCTCTGAAGTAATCTCACTTTGCCAGCCTATTCGGAGATTCCGAGAGGTAAGACAAGACGATGATGATGTCCATCTTGCAAATAACCAGATTCTCAAGAGAAAAAGGCACACACCTGTTCATGTTGTTTCTTGAGGATCAGAGGCTTGGGCAAAAGCATCCATGGTACAGCAACCAATGCGATCAACAGCAAGAAGATCTGCAGAAAGTTGTCGCAATCCCAAGAATTTATTACAAGAAAACGTTTGGGAAACACTTTTATTACTCAAAAGTGTTTCCCAAAGTACACATAAGCTAAGGTACCAAACAACTCCTTCCACCAGAACGAACTCAAGACCGAGTGGCAACAAAGCAGTCCAGTTCCAAAAATAGTCATAATAACGACTTAACCTGAGATTGTACAGAAGTATGTCTCAGATAAAGAGGTGGTTGATATCTAACCTGGAGAGGACCTTGACCCCAGAACAGCTGGTTGTCACCAACATCATCCAAGGGACTCAGGAACATGTAGATCATTACATGGTACAAATCTGCCTGGGACCCGGTGCACCACTTCACGATAATAAGAATGGAAAGGTAACCAAATAGAGCACCAAGGAACAAAATCTGAGGCACAAACTCATACCTGCATAACAGTCGCTCATCAGTAAAGTAACATCCACACTTATCAAGAAATGACGGAACTTCGTTTACTGCAGGATTCATGACTCCTTTACGAGAAACTGATGGGCCTAGGGTATATGCAAACAGTTTAACTAAGAAAAACGGTTTCGATAACTAAAACTAATGAACTTTTATGACTCGTATGATTTACCATATGTTGAGCGAGTTGCTGTAGAATTTTGCGTTGAAATAACTGAGCATGATACCAACATTCATTTGAGTGACTCCGAGTAGAATGGACATCTTCATCTTCAATGAGTTGGTGAATGGAAGTTCTGAACGAGATCCGTGCCATGCTGGATCAAGTCCAAAAGGATAGGGTTGATCCCCAAGTTTGATCAAGCCAACACCGGTTGCAGATCTGTAACAATATTTCAGCTATCAGCTGAGAGGTATACCATTCCATGTAGTCTTAAAGGCGCATAAGCTTAAAGACATTAAAAAAATGTTACGAAATGATTCTTGAATCATAAACAAGTTTTTTAAACATGAATTCAAGAACAAAAGCTCGACACAAGTATTCAACGATGCTGCGGTGGTAAACTAAGGACAAGGATACCTACTCGCACTGGTCCCATGGCAGGTCTGGGTGATCTCTGCAGGTATAAGCGGAGTTGCCAAAAATTTTGAAAGGAACCGAAAAGAACTCATTATAGATGAACCCCGTATAGATTGAAAATATTGACATCAGTAGAATCACGTATCTTCCTCCGAAAGCCATATCCATAATGTCCCCCAATTTCTGCATCGACAAAGACCTTTCATCAGGCTTATGGAAAAACAACAGAAAGATGTTCGAAAAAAAAGTGTTGAAAAAAAAGTTCAAAGTAGTCTGTAAGCTTTGTAAAGAATTTGAATACTGACAAACACGTCTAGCTTTAAGTCCCAGAGTTTAAGTAGCGAGCATTCTCTTCCTTCAGAACAGTAAGTAAAACCCTCGTATATTTCCTGTTCCTGTTATGTATATAGCAGTTGGAAGTGGGTCGTCGCTCAGTCATCGTGTAGCAAATACTTGTTCATATCCGTGTCTCCTAAAGGTGCAGACACGTCAAAAATCACATCTTCATTTGATAGATTAACGAGATTCTATTTTCTCACCTGACTCATGAATTTCTTCTCGTTCAACACGAGGAAGAGAGCAGCCAACAGCAATATGATACCATGACCCCAGTCACCAAACATGACGGCAAACAGAAAGGGGAAAGTGACAATGGTGAAAACACCAGGATTGGCCTCCTGGTATCGTGCCACCCTGCCGAAATCAAGCAATACAACACAGTAGGTTAGCATACATATTCAGAGAATATGAAACGATCCATACTCCAGATCCGAAATAATCGTGAAGGAAAAACTTACAACAACGTGACTGCTCATTCTTCCACTAGAAGGGCACATAAGGCAAGCTTTGAGCGTAAATAAGATAGACACGAGCTCAACAGACACAACAGCCTTAGCTTGTCCGCAGGTTGAAAACTTAACAAAAGAGACATGTGAGAAGGCCTACCCGTAGGCATCGACAATCTCCTGGAAAGCGCCAGTGAACTTGTTTGTCTTGAAGTAGGTTGGGGGTGCTTCCTTGGTATGAAGCACCTGGAAAATTGTTCCTACTTGAGAATTACTGTCAAATGCTGCCCTCTGCAAAGCATCTTGAATCTGAACATCCAACATAAGCAAATGGACGTGAAGTTAGAGAGACCTTTTCAATTTTTACAAATTACTGTTGGCGACAAATCGCGTTGCAAATCAAGGACTTACTGACCCATGCATACCCGACAGAGAGTATTCAAGTACCCCAGTGAACGACTGAGCTTTCTTCCCGGCTGCTTTTTGACATAATACAGAATATAAACAAGTTGCCCTCAAAAGTGGTGAAGTGCAAATTACAAACCTGAGACTTAGCAGACACAGGGCACCATCCCTCAGCCACAAGACACTTCCTTGTCACATCGATACTTAACATGTTCAAAGTATGATACACTGCCTTTTCTCGGCGCACCTACAATGCAAAGCCATCGGAAGGATTGATGAAGCATTATTAAAAATAAGAAAATTTGGTAAAAGTATGAGCCTTCGGCACAAAAGACTGCACAACACCTACCAATAGGGTCCATTGTTCCAGATTGTATCCGATCGTAGTCAGCACATTATCCCGGTGGTGCGTTCCCGCATCAAGAGTTTGTTGTAGCTCATCTAACCTCGACGCAACCTGCGACCGAAAGGAAGACATCAGCGAAGATGAGAGTACGAGCTTCGTGCGACTGGTCATCTCTTATATTATTTTTGAACAGATGTAAGAATGAGGAAACTTGTGGAGTCTGCTCTAATCTTCTTGCGGAAACCCACGAATGTGAGATTCCACTTTGTGTGTTGATGTCAAACAAAGTATTTTTTCTAATTTACAAAACCGACCTGGTTTATTCAGAAAAGCAAACGGAGCGACTAGAACAGACTAACAAACTCCGCCGAGAGCAAAATATGCAATAGAACTAACCTGAATCTTAATGTTCCTCTGTCTGCTCACTTCCTCAGGGAAAGGATATCGGTTAGCTCCAAAGGCCTCGCAAATCTTGGTAACCTTCAAGCGTGCCCTTTCTCCGGCGAAGAAAACGACGAAGACGATCTTCTCTACCTGTATGGAAAAAAATCCTTGTCAGAGATAACCTCCAACACCATAATCTTCAACCTCTAATGATTGATAAAATACATGGGATATCACTCTACTAATGTGACTGTTGACAAATCCGGACCACAAAGTAGTGAATTATATCAGCTAATCGCAGAGTGTCTAGCACGGAAAACGGAAATACGACGATGCTCTGACCGATGAAAGCTTTGAATAATCCACAGAAGCAAGCACAAGGGTAAACGTCTACAGAACATATCAACGAGCATTGACAAACCTTCTCGCCAGATGCTGGATCGATGACTGGCTCCTCAATAGGAGCCTGCTTAAGGAACATGTTTCCTCGAGTAGCACGAAACAGAATGCGTTCAAATGGCAGAGCCTTTGACTTGGGAACGACTCCTGACACATAGCCCAGCCTTACTTGTTTCGACGGCTCAGTCTGCATTTCCTGGAATTGAAAAAATTATGAGAGAACAACTGAGTACACTGCACACCTCACACAGCTAGGCAATACCTGGATGGATTCTAAACATGTCGGATTACAATTCCCGACTGGTCACTGTCTCCCTCAAGAGGTCTATTTTGAGCTCAAACAATGCACTCTCAAATTTAAGGGGCAAGCTTGCTCTTGCACCTGTTCGAGCAACAGAGGTCTATCAATGTCTTCACTTGAGCCTGAAAGACCTTCAAGTTCACGCCTTTGCGCCTCTGTTGCATTATCGCGAGCTGAACTGAAAAATGCGCCGGCCTGAATAGAGCAGGCAACATGATAAAAGTTAAACAAGTTTATAACAAATTCTTAGTAGGTCGAAACATATGACATTATAGGACAATGAGAACCTAATACTTATCCTCAACATTATTTTCAGCAATCTTTTTCTATGAGTGCTTGTCTGGTGAATTAACTCCGGAAGAAAACAATTTGTGCCTGCTAGCCTAGGAAAAATATGAATGAACTCTGAAATCGGACTTGATCGAAAATAAATGAAGATCGCGGCAAAACTCGGATTCAAGATGCAAGATCGGTATGTACAGAGCTAATTTTCAAAAAAATATTTCGGCTTTGAATCATAATCCACGTAATCACATGAATGAGTACCTTTTGAAGCACAAGGTGAAGTTCTGTAAGTTCACTGTGCGTGCGCTTCAACTTTTCGGTGTTGGCAAGTATTTCAATTAACTCGCTTTCTAGCTCAGAAAGTTTCACCTGCCACAACAACGCAAGATAACATAAGAGTGCTGAATGGAAAAACAATTATCACAACTGCAAGGATACTGTGGCGTTGACCATCTAATGCATAAATCAAAATCTTACAGTGAATTGTATTGCAAATAAAATTTCTGCTTTAAGATCAAAAAAGTTCCCGCAATAATTTTCACATATGATACCTCAAGATCATCAAGGTCAACATCACCGTCCAGGGCGGGTCTGGCAGCTGGCGTAAGACCAGCTTTGGCTGTTTGATCTCTGAAATAACGCAATTTCCTAGCCATTTCACCACATCGCTTAACCTGTTGCGCAGACATGTAGACTTTAGGTTTGCTTCGAAGCCAGTAATAACAACCGCAACGTTGATAACTTGAGTGAGGCGTGCATAAATGAAAGTTTCCAACCTAATCTCAAACATTGAAATGTGAAACAAAAGAGCCATCACAGCTTACCTGATTGGCATATGTCCGCTGAAACGGACTCTTTTCCGGGTTAAGCTGCAACCAACACCCATCAACAACATCTATCAACAAACGTTTCTGAACCAAATTACTCTAAAATGTGAACTCCCGATGAGCTTTGCTTGTATTTAAGGTGAAGATAGAACAACTCAAGTGACAATCAGCATCATGGTTGCCAATCCAGGAACACAGGTGAAAACGCTCCGCCTAAACGTGAGTAGCATATGCATGAACATTATCATATCCAGAAAGGCAGCTACTTAACACGAAGACAGTATGGCGTTCAACTCCTCACTAATCCCGTACTTCAGGGAAGTAGGTCAAGTGATCGATGGAAGAAGAGAGGGTCTATTTGACAAGCATGGCTCTCAGATCTTAAAGTTGAAGTATAAGGAAAAGTTGAATCGAAAGAAGATTGAGAAGTCACATACATCCTTGAATTGCAAAAGCCCGAGCTCTGCCAAATATGTTACAGTGTCGTGGGCAGACTCCGACGGAATGATGAGTTGAACCAGGTTCATCTCCTGCGAGCGGAAAAGCTCCATTTGCACCATCTTGTATCCAATTCCAAATCAGCCCAAAGGGAAGAAGAAGAAAAATCTAAAAAACTAAAAACTCCACAAAATTACAAAGCGCCCTCAATTGGCGTCTCCTGGTTCCTGATCGGGAAACACCGACTCAAAGATCTAACTTCGCAACGCTTAAATATGTTCGTCCGGACAGAAGACCCTCAAACTGTTCATCTTCCCGATCCATCCGAAGGTCTCCAACCCGGAGAGAGCGAGAGAGTGAAAAAGATCGAGCGACACCAGACAGCTCTTTCTTGCTCTTGGTCTATCAAAGAGAGAGATCAAAGAGACCTCTGCGAACGCGTTCTTTGATCCTATGATCGAGTGCCCTCGCGACAATCTTTGTACGTAAGGCACTTCTGCCTTCCCTGGCTTCCCTCCCCTGCTATGGGTCGCTCTCTCCTCTACCGGGCTAGCTGGCTGGCCCTCTGCTCTTCTCTGGCGCCCTCTGTGCAGTGATCACTCATCTCTGTGATCCGCTCAGCCAGGCCCAAGACGACGACGACGACGCGGATGGGCCTTCCTCACCTTCCTGACCCTGCCTGCCTGCCTGCCTGCCTTTCCCAAAGGCCTCCCTCCTGCTCACCTGCGACGGAACGGGCCCAGCGCCAGAAGGGACCACCGGACGGAACTGTGCGCGCTCCTTTACCTCCTAAGGATGGAAGCCCCAAATTGCGCACGTGTCGGAGCACGTGTCGATCGTTTAGGGCTAAGACGATCGGACACAGATGACTCCGATGGAGGCCGAGGCCGGAAGTCCGAGACTCCGAGGACCTGTTCTTGTAGACGTACAGTTGTGTATAGTGAGGTGGTTTGTTTCTGCGTTCCTGGGATTAGTTTATCCCTTGTAGTAGACAAAAATTGTTCTGCGTCATTTGGCTTTAGTTGGGGTGGTGCCTTCCGTTCGACGCCATGACCAGTTGATGCCTACCATCGGTGTTTTTTTAAAACTTGGCTCACGATGTTGAGTTCACTCATTTATCTGAATTTCTAAATACTTCTACTTATTAGGCAAAGAAAATACACTTGTTTAACTTTTTTCGCAGACAATTATTTACTAGAATTCAAAAGGTTGAGCTTTAATCCTACACACAATTTTATAGAGACTTAAGGGTCATACGGCTCTATGTTTCAATAAAAAAAAACTATAACGGAAGTGTAGTGATCACATCCACTGTAATTTCACTCCTTCATGGTTATTTGTGAAGAGAATCTAAGTTTCTTGAAAACACTGAAATACTCTACTGTTGGTCCGGATCCCAATAAGAAAAGCAGATGGTTGCGAGAGTAACACATGATCAAAGTTCAAAAAATAACTCATTTCATCCCTCGCATGTCAAATTCATTTTGAAAAGTTATGAATGTAAAGTATCAATGCACTTTGTATATAAGGCATTATGATTATATTGATTTGACTTATATTTTATATCATCTAAATGTAAAATATAAATGTCATGTCTATAATTAAACATGGGAAATATCAAGTAATAGAGATGTAGTTTGGAGAACAATATTGTCTCCATAACTTGATCTCCTTAGGATGTTCATGGCAGAATTCATGATAATCATCCATAGGATGATCTCCAAATGTTAGAATATTCTCTAAACAATATAGAATTGCTCATCCATTGCAAATCTCACCATGAGTCAAATTATTGGATAAGTCATTCAACTCAATGATCCCCACTATACCAAAATATTTTCTTAGATCTTTGATGGCTCTGTAAATATTGTCAATGTCACACAACAAGTGTGAGGACACACTCCAAGATATCACCTACCTCAACTCTATCACTCTCCAACACAAAATCAAAATCTTTTATGAACCTCAAGCACAAGGTTGGTATCCCACTCCACTACGGATACATCCACTACTAACCCTAGTAGTCTCTCCTCCGTAATTTCGAGAGAATTTTATTATGACACTAGTGTATCACCTATGTAAATATATCAGCAATATGTTCCCAACAAGAACAAAAAACTGCAACAAAAGGTATATGAGCAACCGCAAGGTGCTAACACAATGACAACCTAAAATATGTCAACATCACAAGCACTCATCTAGTCTATATGTTTGCAAGTCGTGTCTCACTAAGGAGAAAAAAAAATAGTCTCACTAATCCATAAATATTATCTTATTATCGGCATCACACATGAGAATTAACACTCCACACAACAAAACACCAACACAAACAAACGTGGTGCACAAACATGAAGACAAGATGGAGGTATAACAATCTTCCATCTCAAAAACATCTATCAAAGGAATCAAACCAGTCCAACACAAATTAACATAGCCTCACATGGACAATTAAAAATACTAAAGTTCAGTTTGGAGGACTTTTACTTTCCAAATTTATAATCTGACATTGATAATACATCTATATAAGACATTGATTTTTTTTCCCAAATGGACATAGTTTGCAATTTTTGTGGGATTTTTAAATTCTTCAACTATAATTTCAAACCCGCAAAATCAAAATTTTGCAATTCTAGCACTGTTAATCATGTGTTTGACTTTTCTATTCCTACGCACACTACTTTACATCTTCTATGATTACATCAAATTTCATATCAAAAGCACAATATATATGAAAATCCTATATCATGCCCTTCATATTTTAGATTCAAAATTTTGAAACAACAAATCTTGGATTTTGATCACTTTTGTTTAAAATATTTGTTCACCAATATCAATTTTGAACACCAACATCATAATCAACATTGAACCACTTGGTCAATTTTCAACAACGCTTTTGCACTTTAAATTTTTTGATTTGGATTTAAGCACTCAAGTAAAAAAAATAGAAAATTGAAATTGATCATATAAACAATGAATCTACTCTACTTCTAGATTGTCACTATGGTCTTCACTCCATTAGTGCCCTACACACTCAAGGGCAAAAAGATCAAAAATATCATTGATTAAAACTCACCAAAATACCTTCAACATTCCAAAAACTCATACTTCTCATCACATAGTCTAATTTAAGTTTTCTAGGTTATCTTTTCTACTCTCATAACGTCCACAAGGACGTTCCACTCATAACCATAGCATAAAAGAGAAATTATACTCGAGCCAAATGCATTTTGAACTTCAAAGAGTTTAGGTTACTACAATAGCTGATGTTAAACCATAGCCACACTTTCAAAGTCTCAACTTTGAAAAGTTCCCTCAAAAAAGTCCTAATTCAAACTCTACCCCTTGAGCCCTAGCTCTACTAATAGCTTTCAGTGTGTTGTTAGGGACTGTGTTCACTACACTCCTTGGTCTAATTCTTGTATTTGCTTCTACCTATGTGTATCTAGGTAACTATGGATGATGTTACATAAGTCATGACAACTATGAAATTAAATTTTGAAAAAATTAAGATATATAAATAGTAATATGTAACATGTAAAAATATCTGCATATTTTTTAATTAGACCTTCATATATATATATATGTAATCTTATATTTAAGCACAATGAATATTTGATTATATTTTAAATTTAAAAATTTTAAGAATAATTTTTTTAATTTTTTTTTTTAATAATATATTTTTAAATTGAAATTGAAATTTTTAAAATAATATTTTTAATCATATAAAAATATTCATTTTGCAAAAAAGTATTAATATTTAATTATTTTCTATCAATATTACATATATTATTTTAAAATGGTCAAAAAATTTAAAAATTAATTCAACCTATATTTTTTTAATTATTCTTTTGAATCTAATATTAAGAAGAACTTGTGATTTGTAAGGATTAAACTATAATGAGATATTCTAAATATTCTCATATATCTAGTGATTTCTTTGTAATATAACTTAAACAAGATCTCAACAAGATTAATTTTTTTTCAAATGTTCAAAGCAATTAAAAATTTAATTATCTATCAAATTTTTGAATCATTATTATATTTAAATATAAATCATTAACTTTTAAACTATTAAATTAAAATTATTATTTATATATATAAATATAAAATAAACATATTTTATTTTTAATTTAATATATATTTTTTCAATAATTTCAAAATATTACATTTCCTATGCAAGTTATAAATTTTGTGCAATCTATGTATGATTTATCAAAAGTTGTATAAAAAGAACTAATGTAAGTCAATTTTTTTAATTTTATAAGACATAATTTTAATTTTAATGAAATTCATAGTAAACTAGGGTATATAATTTTGATAAGTTTAAAAAAATATAGCACAATCCAAATATGAAAATGATGTGAAACTTTCTATGCATGTAAAAAAATGCAAAATTTATAAATTTTATTCAAATAAAAAATTATAAAGTAAAATTTAAATATTCTTATTCATATACAGTAGTCATAATGTCATGCATATCTTTCAAAAATATGATTGATGATATATCATTATGAAATGTTGAATCTACTCTAAATACTCAAGTCACATTGGTAAAAATCATACACAAGTATGAAAATATTGCTATCACTTCTTCAAATAATTTGACATGTCATAGGAAACATGTCAAGATTTGCAAGTTTGAAAATATGACAAGTTTAAATGATGTATTTCAATAAAAAAATATAAAATTTCAAAAAATTTATATTTTTTTCATACAAATATATCAATTTTTTAAAACAATTCATTATATATATTTATAAATATAATATTTTTTAACAAATTATTGTACTTTAATATATAAATTTTATTTTTAAAATAATATTTTTCATAAAATTTATAAAAAATTTGCCAACAATTGTAATCTCATCTCGCTCCACATACAAATTTTGATGTATTTATATGATGGACTACAAAACAACAGTCAAACCTATGCTAATCCCTTAGAACAAATCCAATACTCACATAGCCTACTCTGGATATTTCCAAACGATAGGGATAGTAACTAAAGGAGACAACATAGAGAAGGTGAGAGTAACTTTCTTCGTTTGTTCCTCCATCCCTAGAGCAAAAACCTCACTCCAATTCTAATATATAAGTTGATATGCTAATTGTTGTACTTCTATACATGAAATCCATGATTTCATATTTGACATGTATGATACTACTCCACTAAGACTTGAAATTATAAAAACATACTCTAAACTTTCATTTAAACTAGCACTATCATTTTCATTCATGTTTTCCTCCAATATATCATCACGCCAAGTAACACAAACACTAAAGATGGCAACAAATGTCAAACCTTCTCTTAAAAAAGGGCTAGATCCGGTAATAAACCATATTGATAATCGAATCACTCGAACCTCTCTAGATTGCCAACCTAGTTGAAAAGAGGTTGTCTTCTCTCAATCATTGATGTGAAATCTCATCAAATATAAAACCATCGCATCCATCAATACATCATAGAACTCTACAATGATAACAACATCATGTGTTCATACATCAATGATGCAATAACATGTATTCGTGTCATATATCTATTTGTGACATGATATGGTTAAACTAGCAAGGTCATGTCCACCCGAGTGATGTATGGTGGTGGTGCATCACCTTAACCAAGAGATGTCTAAAACTGAAATGAACATCTCTCCACATCAATCTTTAACACATCAAGATCAAGAATTGTTCTTTATCCAACATGAAGGCTTATGCATTTAAATCCAACAACACTCGTTGTTGGATTTAAATGCATAAATTATTGATATAAATTTTATTTAATTTTAAATAAACTTGATATCAAATATCACTCAACTTGATTTTTTTTAAAACATGATAATATATATATATATATATATATATTTTCAATAAAATAATATTAAATCAAATAAATAGATTATTATATAATTTTTTTAAGTTATAATGATTAATATCAAACTATTAAAAGCTGAGTTGAAATCATGTTTAATAATCATAACAAAATTAACATGTAAGTTTTTATATATCTATATATGTCAATATATTTTTTATTAAAATAAAAATTATAAATAAGTGTAAATTTAATTATTTATAATTAAATTAAATAAAAAATAAAAATAATTTTTTTTTTTTTTAATATAATAAAATATAAATATAAAAAATAAAACATAAAATTATTACAAATCATGTTTTATGATTGTTATAAAAGTTATCATTCATAAAATAAAACAAAGATAAATTTTACTTCTAACAAAAAAACATGTTCAATTAAAAACTTATTGAATCTTTTCTTAACTTTAAAAAACAATCCATAATTTTATATATTTTTCTATATTTTATCATTCATCATATTTTTCATTTTTAATCACTCAACATTCATTACATTGCATATTAATTTTTTTATCAATACAAAATTAAATAATATTTTTAAATATAAAATAAAATAATCACCATTTCCAAGTTATGACAAGTATATTATTAAAAAATATGACATGAGTCATCTTAATAATAATCTCCATAAATCACACCCTTGAATCATTATAATTTTGATGGTCATTGTATGTTTGTTAAAATCCAACACTAAGATTATATTTTAATAGACATATATATTGATAAGATTTGAAATATTTATCTTGTATTTTAACATACATAATTATGATTATGATACAAAAGAAAAAATATATGAATGATTGACTTGCACAACTCGAGTCTTATTTCATCCAAGTAGAGAAAACTTGGGGTTGGATAGATGACAAGTTGATACTCCAAATGTAATTATGTGCAATTTGTTTGTGACAAATACTAGCTTCTTTAATCTATATCATGATTAATTTATCATTTGAATGTTCAAACTGAGATCATCTGCAATTACTCATACCATATCCGAGTGTGATATGGGATAATATTTTTAAGATAATTGAATGCAAGTCAAGTTAATGATAGACTCTAAGAATAAAATTCTATTTAGACAAGTTGATGAACTTATCTAATTCAAACAATATTATTATAGTCTATCATGGTACATTTTGAGACCTGGGTTTGGGTTCACTGGCTCAAAAAGGTGTTAAAGTCCCAGGCTACGCGCACCTCAGGTTATTCCCTCGTGTCTTATGGACTTGAGTTATGCGAGAGCAAAGTCTCTCAGTCCAAACATGCTTTAATAAATGGTGAGATCTTTCGATTGGTAAAGATCAACACATGTTTTCAAGTCTTAAAACATTTCAGACTGTAAGTGAAAAATTGTTTTTTTTCCTTTTTTTGCATTAAAATTTAGTTAGGAAAAGGTTATATATACAATTTCAGATTGAAGCTTTTTAAAAGTATGATTATTTAATACGAATACGTCTTGTATCCTTCTGAATACATCTTAGAGTAGAGGCAAGTCATGACTGGAATTTTGGTTAATGTATCTCAAGGACTAAACTCAGCCATAGTTCTATATGTCCGGTTTTAAGATAATGCGGCAATATGAAACCTGAGTGTGCCCCAGATATTTGACGATCCAGAGGCAAACGATATTTTCGAAGTGATACACAACACCTGGAGGCAGAGTGGATGTTTGATGAACTTTGATCTGAACGCTGTCCTCAGATTGGTCTTGAATCGCAGCGACGAAAACGAATGACAACGCTTTGTGGACCAGTCTCCATGCAGTTGAGACAACTGCGTAAATTGGCCGTGTCTCAACAGATATCGAGAATGGCTTTATAAACACAGATGATTCTTCGTCTTCCAGTAGGTCCACAAGCCTTACACAATGGATACATAAAGCCCACACCAAGGCTGCGTTAACTTTTGCGAAGATCGTTCATTACTCTTTAAATCGTTGAATACTACTGAGAAGGTCCGTCACTTGAGATGATGACAACTCGACGTGTACAATTTGATTCTCACTATCCATGCACATTTACGTTCAATTTTCTGTCTGTGTGAACTGCTGAGGCCGAAGATTGAGGCGGCACGTAAGACCCTTACCTTTAGATTGTCTGAGCGCCTCTCACAAAGATTGAATGATATAAGTTGAATGAAAGCGAAGAGAACTTGAATATTTTGGTTACAAAGAGGAAACGGGCTGCGTAGGAAATAAAACGCGATGTCAAAACCCATCCAAAGAAAACAAAGAAGAGGCCAGCCAACGCCAACAGGTACCCAACCCGAGTGCCAAAGGGAGAGGGCTAGTCGCTCTCCGGATAAGTACTATCCCACCACTCCTCGTATGCAACTCGTACGATCTGGTACTAATGTGGGTTACAAAGAGTAACAAGCAGATAATGTCGGGTGTATTACTTGTAAATTACAAGCTAGTTGTAAGAATTTATATTTCTGCGGAAGATGACCACGTCAGATTATATATGAAATCGAAGAATGACTGTGTAAGCTTACCTTTGGTCTCAATGATAATACTGCAAAATTTAGAAAGGACGCGAATTGCGAGAATGCGAATTGAAGGAGTCAGCTATGCACCACAACCTTGGTCATGTGCTCGAAAATATAAAATGCTCTTAGTAATGTAATATGATAAAGTTAAAATGTTCAATTTGTTAAAGAAACACCCAAAAACCTCCTAAACCAAGTAGATCCATCCTCCTCAACCTCCCCCTGCACATATACAAAACCACTGACCCAATCACATCTAGAAAACCGTCTGCAAATAGCTATATTGTGGTGTGGAATATACACGCGCGTACTTGGGGAGCTGATAGATATGTCACAGCACTTCGAAACTAATAGTTAATTGTTGAGCCCACCTTCAAGTTTTACACCATGTCCCTTATTATAAAAGTCCTGGAGTAACAACTTAACACTGTACGCAATAACTTACAAAGG
The DNA here is from genome assembly GCA_014180765.2 of Marchantia paleacea. Classification (NCBI taxonomy): domain Eukaryota; kingdom Viridiplantae; phylum Streptophyta; class Marchantiopsida; order Marchantiales; family Marchantiaceae; genus Marchantia; species Marchantia paleacea. The sequence goes on along the minus strand of MUAA02000019.1, from coordinate 674,384 downwards.
ATGAACTTCTATAGATACAACAGTTTTTCTTGTTACTGCAGATTAGCTGATTTGCAATGACTTTTCCAGCTCTAAAACAAATGGACTTGATCTCCCTATGTTTTAGAGCATATTTCAGTCTGGAGAAAGGAGCTCTTACATCCACTTTACCTGGAATCGCTTAGGTTAGCCATTGGCTTATCAATGCTAACCTTATTGCACTGATTCCCGTAACTAAACCTCACTGGCTCGTCTGTCGTCTAAGCTCGCCCTCTGCGGTCATGAAGCCACCATGCACAAGCGCCTATTATGATTCTGAGCTGAAAAGTTGATAGTGCGTGCGCACATATATGCAAATGTGTTCGCGTAGAAGAGCATTGTCCAGATGGAAATACATGAAACGAACAGAGATAATGAAAGTCACGATAATTGGTTTGAGTGAAACAGGTTCCAACTCTTGTCTTCAGACGATATCGAGTTCTGTTGGGCGAGGCTAACAAGAAATCATCAACGTCCACGTCCAAGCGTGTTTATTCTTCCGTTGCATGGTTTGACTTACTAAACTCTTCGAACTCAACAAATTAAGGATCATAGAGATATTTCCTGCTCCATGGCCGCATGCACTCGAGTCCATGCTCGAACAGGTTATCAATCTGCAGTATTTGACATGAACAACTCTATATATATCGCGCATCCACGCATCATGATACAGTCGAGTGAGTCTTTGCCAAAACTACCCTAGAAGGAAGTTCCAAAACATTTATGGAGATGAAGGCCTTATCAAGCATGCTGATCTTTTTTTTAATTTTCAAGCCTACATGGATGCTGTATACAAACGTAGGGCCGCCAGGTGCCATGAGGGGAGTCCTTGCCGAAGAGCTACAGGTTTTCATGACAGGTATCGAAACAATGCCGTTAGCTCCCGGATTCGATTTAAGGACGCTATACTCTGCCGGGATCCTTTGCCAGCGCACGGTTGTATTTCAGGTGGGATTGAATTTAGTGTACAGGGTCACTCTCCTCAAGCCAAATACTTGTAACATAGGGTCGGGTGATGATGACCTTGACCAGACATTAAATATGCAGCTCGGTTACGATATAGACCGAGTAGTCCGAATTTTTCTAGTGCCTCAGATAAAAGGCATGCTCATGATGAGAAACGACTGGGGATCAGTGGTGCATGAAAATATTGCAGCTGCGTACTTCACTTGGTTTTCACAGCCAGATGCTCAACCATCTGATGACAACCCTGAAAGCCACAGACATGACGATCTCATCTCGATCGTGCAGACAAAGTCCGACAACAGGTCCCTGATTAGAGATGGCAGCTGGGATACTATTTACGCGGTGCATCGGATCGAGAATGAAAACAGCACTTTGTTTCCGAATCAAACCGGGTCATTTAACGTGTTTGATCGTCAAAGTTCTGGAGGTAGGCGCAGATCACGGAAGGGAAGCCTAAGGGCCTCGACTTCAAATCTAAATGTTAGCAACAACGACACAAGGTTTCCACTGTTCCATAAAACTTTCCCTATCGATCCAAATGGAGATTGCGATTCTTCTAGCATCATGCTGATGACGTCCACCGAGCCTGTACACGGTGAGGCGGAGGGCACTCACGGTTCTGAAGAGCTCAACCCCACGGATAAAATTTGGTCCCCGAACACTAGATTCTATTTGGTCATGCAGCTTGACTGCAATCTGGTGTTGTACGATCGAGTCGCCGAAATTTCACTTTGGGCCAGTGGCACCAACCTCCCGGCAGATACTTGTTATGCCACAATTACCATGTCTGGGGAACTCCAAGTCATTGTTGAAGCTACCGGTGAGGTTCTGTGGAGAACTAATACTTATTGTACATCGAATGGAGGAAATTGTTGGACGGACATGGTCCTCCAAGTTCAGGATGATGGCAACCTGGTGTTCTACATCGCCGCCAGCAGATATCCATTATGGGCTTCAAATACGATGCAGTGCAAGGGCGGGTGCAAGCTTCACCTGTGACACGATTGTTCCCCTTTCGAATCATCAATCTCATTTACAGATTCAGATCTGGGCCTAATTAACCTCAAATATCAATATACTTTAATATCTATGTTAAAAATTATCTATGGTAAAATTCTTATGCAATGAAAAGCTGATAGCGAATCTTATACAAATATTTTTTTCAGTTTGAAAATGTTTACTTATTTTTACCAAATGCTAATGAAAAAAAATACTGGCCGATAACTCTTTAAACAAATAAAGCAATTAGTGGTTACAATTTAAAAACATAAAAATTAAGTGTATCAGAAACGTATATCTCTTACAAAATGTATTTAATACGTGAGTAATTGAGCACATTGATAAACATCAATCTTTTTTATTATATGTGGTGAATTTTTTCATTATTCTCTCATTTTAATCTAGTCTAAGAGCTTAAATTAAATGTAGTTGAAATTTAAACTACATTCATCTCAAATCAATTAACATAAATCATATCATTTAAATATATTAATTATAATTATATATAAAAAATCAAAAATTGTATTCATAATAAATTAATTCTTATTAATCATTAATAAAATTTATTGATTAATAAATTCTTTGATATTCATAATATATGTTATATGATTGATATTTCATAATATGTCAAAAAAATTTGATTATTTTTTGTTGAAATTTAGTTGAAATATCGATCATAAATATTTAGTTATTAATTCTTTTTTTCCATATCTAATTTAATTTTTTTTTCAAATTGATTATTAGTTTTATTTCTTTAGCTTAGATAATTATATGATTTCATGAGTTCAATACAATTAATTTTGTTTGCACTAGTATTTTTTTATGACCATTAATAATCATATGACTCATGGTGTAGAGTTAGAATGTAAAACTCCAATCACATAAGTTTTGATGTTGCAACTTAAAAATTACCCATATGGTGATGAGTGTAATAAAATATATATTTTGAAACTCATACTTGATTTTATTGCAATTTTTGTGTGATATAGTTTATAATGGAGTGTATTTATGGACAATTCAAGAATATAAAATATTATAATTATAGACTTTCTTGTGATGTATGTTGTAATGCTATTTGTGTCGTAACTTATGTAACAACAACTCTAGTTAGTTATTTTCATATGTTAGAAAGATGCAATTGTAAGATATATATATATATATATATATATATATATATATATAAAAAAGATATATAACCATTATTATCATTACAATTCAAGTTTGAACTATAGTTTGAGTTTGGGCTTTATGCACTTCAAAATTGAAACTCATAGAGTCAAGTCATGATGAATAGTAGCAAGTGCAATAATCTTTATTCTCTAGAGCTCATAGTGGATTGAATATACTTCAATCCATTTTTCAATGGATTAATGAATAGTAAGATGACTTCATATATTTTTTGAAAATGAAAAATATTATTCTCTAACAATTTTGTTTATGTATTTAAATAAACTTGTTCTGATATTTGATGTGAAGAATAAATATTTAATTATATTTTTTATCATAAAAATGGACTAATTTTTTTTATCTTCAATGCTTCATGTTGCCCAATGATGATTTTCATGATAAAAATAAAACATAATATTATTTTAAATATATTAATATTGAATTAATACATTAAAATATATTAAAATTATAATAAATTATTAACTAAAGAAATTTATTTATTTTTCATATATTAAATTTAAAATAAAGGTTTAAAATTTTAGATTTTTTAAATCATTCAATGTATCAATAATTGTAATAAATTTGATTTTAATCCGATCTTATATTCAATATCTTGTAAATGGACAAACTTACAAAAATCTCATGATGAATCATTAAATTACGATACTAAAATTTAAATATAAGTTTTTGGATATTTTATTTGTTAAATTAATTTAAAATTAAATTTTAAAGATCTTAAAATTATTTATACTTTCATATTGAACCTGGATATAATATAAATAATATGAAAGGATCATAAATTTTTAATTTGTTTTATCAATCATGATCTTAGGTTACTCATATCACAATTATGATGTGATAGTTAAGAATGTAGACCAAAAGAATTAATAACATCAAATAAAATTGATATTATTTTTTCTACTTTTTTCAAATTATTAATTCTAGAATTAAACTTAATTTTCATTTTTAAAAATTTATATATAGAAATTACGATTTTTTTCACATGGTGTAGTTGTAATGCAAGCTTATAAACTATATTTTAGCAAAAATATAGAATTTTTAATTTTATATAAAATAATATTAAAAAGATTTTAAACCTCTATATATAATATTTAATCATAATAAAAATTTATTTAAATTTTATTAAAACATGAATTATAAATAGAATCATGAGATTACATCAAATCATGAAACTAAAAGTATTGCAAATTGTTGAAAAATTTTTATGATATGAAATTTAGTATGTAGCATTTTTTCATGACTGATGTTGAAATATGAGATCTTGAAATTATAATTAAATCTTTTGAAATATAATTACATATAATGTAATTTTATTTTTCAAAATAAGTCAAATTGAAATTTGGATCTAAAATGTCATAATATGTTATGAAGTGAATATGATTAAAATTGATATATTTTACCAAATATGACTGAATTTTCACTATAAACTATTAAAAAATTATTATGTTTATTTTCTCTATATTTCAATGATTTTTGTGAGGATCAATTTCAGTAAGCACATTGTTAATACAACCAACATGCAACACGAACACCTAATTTACATGATTCATCAATAAGCTACATTCACAGTGCATGAGCAAACATTTTATTAAAACTTAAACTAGATGAGCCTCGATAGTGAGAGTCTATATAGTGACTATGCAGAGGGAGAGACTTAGTATATATTGCCATGAGGCTACTAGATAACAAACCTTACCATGGTTAAGATAAATGTGGTTAACAACACAACAATTAACCTTACAAACTCCCCCTTACTTTTAGTATGGGGGATTTAACTATTCAGACAAATCATCTACCAAAGTGATTTTTCTAAATTAGTTTAAACTTGACAAAATTAAACTAATTCCCAAACAATGCATGTATGATAAAATGGTATATTTGTCAATGTGTTTCATTCTTATGTTCATCACGGACTTGATTGTGCCCGAGCCTACATCAATGATATTCTAATGTATAGTGCTATAGTGAGGGAGCATGAGATACATTTGCATGAGGTATTTGAGCGACTGATTGCTCATGGCCTTAAGTTGTATCCTGGAAAGTTCAAGTTCTTTCAGGAGCAGGTAGATTACATGGATCATACCATATACCCACGAGGATTGGGAGTTCATCAAACCAAGGTGGAGGCAATCTTGCGTATTCCACAACCCTCAGATGTGAGTAGGGTGCGAGCCTTCCTTGGACTTGCAAACTTCTATTGTCGATATGTGCAAGGATTTAACACTATTGCCAAAGCCTTGACAAAGATGACAAAGCTAGATCATGAGTGGCATTGGGGAGATGAACAGGAGAGAGCTTTTGTTAAGCTCAAGGGCAGGTTGACATCTGCCCCTATTTTGAGGAGATCTGTGAGAGTTCGTCCGTTTCAAGTACATACTGATTGTAGTATGTTGGGTTTGGGAGCAATGCTTACCCAACATGATGATGAGGGGAAGGAGTTTGTAGTGGCTTATGCAAGTCGTTCCAACAATGAAGCGGAGTCAAAGTATAGTTCTTATGAAGGAGAATGTTTGGCAGCTATTTGGGCGGTGGCACATTTCAGATGTTATTTGTTTGGAAACTCCTTCACTCTCATCATTGATCATCAACCATTGAAATGGTTGATGGAATAACACAAGCTTACATAAAAGCTTGCACAATCGGCCCTTATCCTACACGAGTATGATTTCACGGTTGTTCATAGACTTGGGGTGGTGAACTGTGATAAAGATGGGTCAAGTCGAAACCCATGTACAAGTCAAGTTGACGAAACCAGGGCTCGATGGCACGGTGATACTGATGAGGAGATGGTGCCGGGTTGGCATGCATCTGCCTTTTTGAGTATGTTGGCGCTTGAGAGCTATATGATATCTCTCTTGGTTCAGAGAACAGATATGTTAGCCTTGGACTCTGAGACTGACGACGGTTTGATGGTAAACTGAGACATCCATGATGATATGCTGGTGTTGGAATATCTTTATAGAGGTGCTTTGATGGGCACCTTGAGTACAAAGGAGCGAGATCGACCTTTACAGAGAGCTCGACGGTTCAGATGGGAAGATAGACATCTTCTTCGAGTATGGGGAGATGGCAGCGTTCGTGTTGTGTCACTTCCATCTCAGAGAGCATAGTTGGTCAAAAAATGCTCATGAGGAGTTAGATCATTTTGGAGTAAAGCGGACATATAGCTTACTTCAAAGTCACTATTAGTGGAGAGGTATGCAAACTGAGGTGCAACAGTTTGTGGCCAGATGTATGCTATGTGATCGTGTTCGAGTATCACTCAATGCCCCTACACCACAACTACATCCTCTACCGATTATGGGACTTGGTTATCGTTGGAGCTTGGATTTTGCAGGACCTTTGCCATTGACTATACGACATCATCGATATGTGTTGGTCATGGTGGAGCATTTCTCCAAGTGGATTGAGATGGTGGTCTTGCCCTACAAGTCAAGTGAGGGAACAGTTTATACGTTCTTAGTTGCAGTGCTTAGCCAATTTGGTGCACCATCAGAAGTGTTGACTGATTAGGGTACTAAGTTTTTGGACGAGTTTCAGGCTTTGTGTGATCGAGCTTTGATCGATCATTGTACCACCTCAAGAGATCATCTTGAGTCATATGGTCTAGCAGAGAGAGTTGTTTAGACGGTGAAGGGAGGACTAAGAAAGTTTGGCTTGGAGAAAGATCATTTGGGAGACTGGGACATCCAGCTAGCATGGTTGGCCATGGGTTATCGATTTAGCCGACAAACATCTCTAACGTCATTCTCACCGTACTTTTTATTATATGATAGAGATCCAGACTTACCTGCAGCTATCCGTTGAGAGTCAGATGAAATCTTGGATTTGGATAACCTTGATGTTTGGGTTAGGGTGTGTTCTCAAAGGGCAAAAATCTTCCCTAGAGTCATGCCCATGGCATTTGAGAACCTGGCTATTGCTCAGCAAAGTATCTCTTTGCTACCATCCGAGGAAGTGGATATCAACCTTCAATTTGCAGATTTCATGTTGGTGATTACGTTTACTTGTAGCAGAGTGCACATACCACATTGGATGTTACAGTTGGTCGCACGATTCTACGAGTATGTGAGGTTTTACCTTATGGAGTTTTGGTATTGGAGGGTCATGATGATGTGATTTGGAAGGATCATGTGCGTAATTGTGTGCCATGCCACCTTCCAAACATTGATGGTACTATGCCTAGCAGTTGTACGTGCAGGCTTGAGATGTATGTTATGTGGATCAGCTGGTGGAGCAACCAGTATGTTGATTTATGATTTTTGTTCCAGAGGATGGCATATGTCATGTTTGACACCTCCTCTCAATGCGGTACCTAGTGGGCGGTAGAGATGTCCTTGATGCGTTTAGCAGACAAGCATGTCCGACCGTTGTCGTGTTGTGACGCGGCTACTATGATAAGATGATGACATGTGTCATCTTCAGAGCTGTTGTCATGACGGTGATACTTTAGGTTAGGATAACCGACTGCATTGTAAGGCTGTTAAGAGCCCACCGTTGGATCAACTTTGTAGGGTTTGGATGTTGAAAAGGCTCCAAGAGATATTATCTTGGATCTTATCAGATATAAAGTGCAGTTGGGGTGGAAAGGGTATGGGAGAGATCTAGACATATCACCTTGCTAACTAAGGAGCTTATCTGATTAAGTGGAGTCGATGTAGGATATGGATAAAGGACAACATGATCCTCCAGATGTACCGATGCCCAATCCTTTTGTGATCAACATCCGATGTCTTCATCGTGATCATTTTCGGGTATACTTAGCTAGTTTCGAGTTGTCATTTTAACTTTTATTAGTGACAACTCATATTATGTATAAGATGTCTAGGTAGTGTGTTTAGGATAGTTGTAAAGCTCTAAGTTAAAATAGAGCTAATTTGGCCACACTAGAGGTCAAAATAACACTCTCCAGTCTCATTGGTCTAGGAGTTTTGGCCAATGAGGACACTATGGCAACTTCTTCGAGGTTTTGAGGGGTTTTGGAGACCTTCGAGGGGAACATTCAAAGATTTGAAGATAGGGTTGGAGAGCTGACGGGAAGGGTTACTACGTGGGCTCAAGAATGGATAGATTTGAAGGGTTTGTCACTATGAAATGGAGATTCAAAGATAGAGAGAGAAATTTATATCTTTGAGTGTATTTGGTGTGTTTCTGAGAATCTTACAAGGGTTTTGAAAGATATGAGTCAACAAAGATATAGTTTACGACTCAGGCTTGTGTTTGGATTGAAATTTTGACTCAATTGGATGAGTTTTGAGTACGGAGTGATAGGTTGAAGTTTGTGTATATAGTTAGAGTTGCAGGATTACACTGACTATCACAAAGTTAGTACATCGATCATATCTTTTGATATCAAAAATTTTTGTCAATAAAATTTTTCACAGTTGAAGTTTGGATGATCAGTGACCTTCTCATGAAATTTGAGAGCGATTGGATCAAGGATTGGGATGTGTGATGGTTTTAGTACACAACGGCCTGCATATTGACTTGTGATACAGTGTGTAAATCGACAATTGTTTTGAGAGATCTAGAAATGAGAAACATATAAAACTTTTCCGAGAGATTGAAATGGTTGTGGAGCAATTTTCTGTGAAGTTTAAACGAGAGTTATTGGTCCAATCATTGGATATCATAATCTTCTTCCGCTAAAGTTTTACCAGTTGTAATGAACTCGAATATGGAGGGCTGAGGAGTTGAAGAAGAGATTGTCAATTCACGCGAGGTTCAAGAGGGTTCTTCTACAGCCAAGCGCTCTCATAGCAAAGAAATGTCCATGCGACACCGTTACATGATATGGATTGTAGATAGTCAACTAACGTTGGGGCATTATGGCACCCGGCCTCTTGATCTTAGCCTCACGAAGGGCATATCATGTTATGGACTAGATGGCTACCCGGTGTTAGACGGTGTCGTGTTGTGACGCGGATACTATGAGAAGATGATGACATGTGTCATCTTCAGAGCTGTTCTCATGACGGCGATACTTTAGGTTAGGGTAACAAATGGCATTGTAAGGTTATAAAGAGCGAAGGAGATCTAGAAACATCACCTTGCTGACTAAGGAGCTTATTTGATTAAAGTATAGTCGACGTAGGACGTGGATAGGGGACAACATGATCCTCCAGATGTATCATTGTCGAGTACATTTGTGATCAACATCCGGTGTCTTCATCATGATCGCTTTTGGGTATACTTAGTCGGTTTCAAGTTGTCATTTTAATTCTTATTAATGACAACTCATAATGTGTATAGGATGTCTAAGTAGAGTGTTTAGGATAGTTGTAAAGCTCTAAGTTAAAATGGAGGTAATTTGGCCACACTAGAGGTCAAAATAACATTCTCCATTCCCATTGGTCTAGGAGTTTTGATCAATGAGGGCACTAGGGTAACTTTTCGAGGTTTTTAGGGATTTTGGAGACCTTTCAGGGGGAGATTCAAAGATCGGAGGATAGGGCTAGAAAGCTGACGGGACGAGCTACAACGTGAACTCAAGAATGGATGGATTTGAAGGATTTGTCACTCTAAAACGGTGATTCAAATTTAGAGAGTGAAATTTATACCTTTGAGTGTATTTGGAGTGTTTCTGAGAATCTTTCAAGGGTTTTGGGAGATTTGAGTCAATTGAGATACAATTTTACGACTTGGGCTTGTGTTTTGATTGAAGTTTTGACTCAATTGGATGAGTTTTGAGTACAGAGTGATAGGTTGAATTTTATGTATATAGTCAGAGTTGCAAGATTGCAATGACTATCATAAAGTTAGTATATCGATCATATCTTTTGATATCAAAAAGTTCTGTCAATTAAACTTTCGAGATTTGAAGTTCAGATAATGAGTGACCTTCTCATGAAATTTCAGAGCAATTGAAGTCAAGGATTAGGATGTGTGATGAGTTTTGTACAGGGGGTCTGTATATCGCCTTGTGATGCAGTGTACAAATCAACAATTGTTCTGAGAGATCTAGAAGAGAAAAACATCTGAAACTTTTTTGAGTGATTGAAAGGGTTGTGGAGCAATTTTTTGTGAAGTTTAAGCGAGAGCATTTGGTCGAATCATTGGATATCATAATCTTCTTCCGCTGAAGTTTTACCGGTTACAATATGGAGTGCTGAGGAGAAGAAGAAGAGATTGTCAACTCACACAAGGTTCTATAGGGTTCTTCTACAACCAGGCGCTCGGGCATTCTCAGAGCAAAGAATTTTCCTATGCGACAACGGACCTAACCACCAGTTAGGGGGGTGATTGTGATACAATTATGTTGATGTATGATGATCTATGTGTTGTGATGTTTGATGTGACATCAATGTATGTTGTGATACGATATGTATGTGCACGACATATGTTATGTTCAAATACTTCCATAATTTTTCCATCTTTTTATATTCAAAAATATAAATTAAAACATACATTTTTTTGAATTCATCTTTGTTGTTTGGATTTTTTTCATATTTTTTATTATTAAAAAATAATTTCATGATTGAAATTTTTTTCAAATTAATAGATTTATAATTATCATTAATTTTTATTTTTATTATTTAAAAATATTTTTTAAAAATTTTTTTCAAAATATTTTTATTTGTTGATATATCCTTTGGTTAACTTACTAGTGCTATTTTTTTAACCACACATTTTTTTGTGTATTTAGCTTATGTTTTCACCTTTATTATTATTATTATTATTATTTGACTTGTACTTTGTTAGTATTTATTTGGCTCACTAAAATATTTTTTTTCTTTTTTAATTATTACCTTGTATTTGGTGGGTTTAGCTTTTGACCTTTTTGCTCTCAATAATTTGTGTATTGTGATGTATATAATTTTATTTTTTACTCATTCCACTTAATTTTATTTGTTCTGCTTTATTATCTTCTTCTTCACATTTTCTACTTTCAAAATTATTTTTATTATCTTTAATTATTATGTCATATTTGTGACTTATTATGTAATTATATAATATTAATATTTTTGTTATTTTAATTTTATTCTTTGACTCATTTTGTGTTGGCTGACTTATAACTATGATTTTGGTTAACTTGAATCTTATTTCTTTGATTTTTTTCTCTCTTTTACTTTTTTGTCGTTGATATTGTTCTTTTATTTCACAACTATTATTATTATTCTTGCTATTATGGTCTCTACTTCTTTACTTATTTTTTTGTTGCAAAATCATATGGACTCATTTTCGTATTTGCAGTTTAAGCAAACATGGTAAAATTCAACTACATTTTTTTTGTTTTTTATTCATTATTCAATTTTTAACACAAAAAAATTACTTTTAAATTACTTATTTTGTTGATATAATACATTTCCAGGCGTTCTAAGAATTTCTTTCCATGCCTTCATGGTTAAATTTCATTGTTGGAGATGCACTTTGCAGAGCTTAGATTTCTTGCATCAAATTGAGGTGACCACTGAAATACATATACCATTGTGTTACTCATGCACAAAGATAGCCTTCAACACTTGTTCTCTTTGTTGTTTTGACGATATTTTAAACATAAAGGAATTCCGACTTGAAAGTGGGAGTATATCGATCGTGATGCCCATTTACTGCGTGAATTTTTCTTTGGACCAATATTGAACCTGGTATATTGACGGTTGCTTATTGCATGTGTGAAAGAGAAGCCACATTCTTCACCTCGACACTTTTTTTGGAATGTTTTTCAATCGTTTCATAGTATTTCTCAACGTTTTTCTGTACTCTTTATCCAACTTGTTCTCTTCGAAACACGGGAATGTGGGTTAACGAGTGTTGACTTGTCGAGATTATATTTAGCCATATTTCTTTTGATACTCTCCAAGGTTGTGACCTTGTTCCTCCATGCTAGGTTGCGTTGCGTCTGGTAAATTTTTTATTTTGAACTTGATGGACTTGTTCTTTCTCTCACTGGTATTTTCTTTGCCGGTTGATGTAACGGTTGTTATTGATGTCTATCTTTTTGAGTTTCTTTAGGACGTAATGGTTGTAGTTTGCGCTTTCTGTAGTAACACGTTCAGCCTCGGGGATCTTGCTACTTGATCCTTGTCTCATCGGAGCTGTAGTGTTCATCATTGGTGATGCCTTGGTTGGAACTCCGACTGACTCTGCCATGACTGTAGTAGTGTTCGTGGCCAATCTCTTGAACTGCACACTCTCTGGCCGGGTATAATCATTTTAGGAGCAATCAATGCTTCAAGAAGTATTCTCGGCCTCTTTTGATATGAAAGGCAATGATCTCAAGTATAGACGCCATTGCATCTGCAAATCCTGCCTTCTTCGTGGTCAACCGGGAAAGTATAATAACAAAAGGGATGGGAAGACCCCATCAAATCGTACAAGGATGGAACCAAACCGGTAACATGGGGCTAGGCCCCAATAGTATCCTGCCTTCTTCGTGGTTGGTTTCAGTGATTCTAATCTTTTTCTATGTACGTCTATTGCTTTCAGAATAAAATTGGATACATTCGCCAAGGATCATATCGTCTGGTTATTCATTTCACTCTTGGATACTTTGGGAATAACATTTTTGTGTTTGGTAATTATCATGGAGCTCAAGCTTGGTGTGTAGAAAATCTACACCTCTTTTCTAATTTGACTCTGCGAATCCAAGGAGAGTAGGTTCTAACCTAAGCAGCAACCCTAGATGGTTGACAATTTGCCGAGCGTTTCTTGAAATTTTTCTAAGTGTAGTTTCTCTCTCACGGCATGTTGCGGATGCTAAACTACAATGAAGTTCTCGCCAATCGTGCTTAAACTACGGAAGTAAGGAATGAAACGGCTAGGACTCCAACCTGTATTGGTGGTGCCATGGAATGAGATTAAGTAGCATATATTCGTGTGCAAAAGCATTTAAGGCTAAGTGAACATTCCCCAAACATCAGCAAGGGGGTGAACTCGTTAACTCTTCCCTCTACCATCCATAATTGAGTTTTGCAAGTAATAGACCGGGATGTTTTTTGCCATACTGTAATATTCCATGCTTCTACATCTCCACTCTGATCCTCCCAAAATAACACATGAATCAGGGTATAAGAGTAGACTTCGTAAATCCGCATGTGATGTTACAGCACTCTAAGCTTGAAGGATCTATACGAACGTCGGAGGGCTGATTTAGATATAGCGTGGAGGCTGATGTGGCTTCGGGGATCAGCAGGGAGTGGAAGAAAGTGTATCAAACACGTGACAGAACCTCATCTCTACATTGCACGACGTGATGTGACGGAATAAAGACAACAAAACTCCCCAGCCCTGCTGCGGCGGCGATTCCTACTGTTCTCGGCTCGCGGCGTCTCATCTTATCTGGCCAAAGAAAAACAATTCTGCGGATAGATGATACAGTCAGTGCAAATGATGCTCGAGCTCCACTGATGGCAGACCCACCCGGAATCTCGACCGAGAGAGGAAGGAGCAAGACGAGAGGAAATCTGATAGGCAAGTAGAGGACATCGATGAAGGAAAGTAACATTGGTCTCTGAAGAACTGTGGATCCGCCATCCGCCCTGACAATTCCAAGAATATAACTTGATGGCGTGGCATGGGGATAGCCGGCGCAACAGGACATTCTCACCATCCCCACCACCACCATCATCCTCTCAAACATCATGATCCGAGAAAGTAAAATAACAAAAGGGAGGAGATCTCAAACTGCTGGAGGCTTTGAGTGGGGGAGGTTATGAAGTCTGCTCTCTCACTCTCGGTGCGTGTTTCATCTCACTGCCGATTTCGGTTGGAGCAGTGAGTAGGATGTGACGTCAAGCTGAGGGAGGAGAGTCAAATGCTTGTTCGAATTCTAGCATCGAGACTTTCTCCGTACATTCATGACTCGTCGACATCTTGGATCCATCACCGGGAGTCCGTAACAAAGAAATCTTACTGAGCTTTTCATATGGTGCGGCTAGTGGTCAAGCTTTGTGGAGTCGCAGCGAGTTTGTAGTCGTCGCCCTCCCTTCCTCCGTCCCCTGTCAAATATTTGCCCTTGGAAGCAAATCTCACCGGATGTTTCAGTTTATTCTCGTCGTTTTTCTGATGGTGCGACTGGAGGTACTAATTCGCAGAGCGATTGCTAGTTTGTCTACTTGGCAGCTTCACCATCCAGAGTGGTGATGTTTCTCGGCTTGGTGATTTCGCTCAGCCGTGATGGATCCTCTGTTACAGCTCACCTCTGGCAGCCCCTGGGGCGGTGCGAGCACTCATGGTTCCAGGGGTGATAGGGCAGTGAATCCGGCACTGGTATTCGTACATGGATTCAATGACAGGCTTAGCATGTACAATATGGGCCGTCCGCGGTAAGGCGAGCTCCATGCCGCCAATTGCATGCATTCGGGTGCAGCTCCTTGGGGCCTTGATGGAGATGTGTTTCTGTCTGCAGAGCGGACGTGCAACTCGCATTGAGCCACCTTGAATGATGTGAAAATGTTGCCCTGCCACTCGCTCCGGATGGGGACAGAGTGCGATGTGCGCGTGGGAGAACTCTCGCTGATGAGTGCGATTTGGTTACCCGTTTTGTTTTTCTTCCGCCGCCCTGGGATTTGTCGTACCATGCGAAGTCTACTGAATCCGTCCTGGAGAAATGTGAGTCAGCTCCAGAAAATCGAAGAAGCTTGGCACCTTGAGAATTTGAGCTTTTTTATCTTATGATGCTGTTTCTGAGTCCATCTGATCGTATGAGTGGTTTTGGTTTTCATACCATGGAATCCTCGAGGAAGTTAAATCTGGCTCTCAACATCAGAGACCTCGAAGGACGGCATCGCGGAGGTCCGCTTGTATAGGCAAGAATACAGTAAACGAAAGTGAGAAAACTAGGATGAGGAGGAATGAGATACTGCTGACTGCACTAGAGGAGATTGTAGTTGGTATCTGTGTAGATCTTTCGAAAATTGTACCAGGATTGATAATACTTAGTATCAAGAACTAGCAGGAACAGAGTACTGTTCGTCAAGTAGTTTTTGTATATTGGTCACACACATACATACACCCTCTACCTGTTGCAACCGTACCTTGTAAAACTGATGAGTTCTAAGAGAAAATTTGTGAGCTAGAAAGACGATATAAAGGGACGGTGTCCACTTCCAGGTACTGGCAGCCTGTGTTCTTTGAGTTGATCTTATTTCGACTCCTTGCGTCGAACTCTGCAGGTTACGTAACCAACCGTGACAGAACACGGTCGTCGTGTTATTGAAACGGATCTCTAAGCTTGTAGCCACCGTCTTTGCTTCCAAGCTTTATGTCCTGTACGGCCTACTATTGTGACCTGTTGAACCAATACCGCACTCTGAATGACTGTTGTGAACAATGGAGAACCGATCTCGATTATTGACAACAGTTAGGGACCTCTTTCGTCTTTCAGAATAAGCTTGCCCCTGGTTACTGTGTGCAACTTTCCTGCACACAGTATCCAGGTGGTGGAACATGTGCGGAGGATCACCGCGTCAGTGGACACTGGGTTACCCGAAGGTTGTTCCGAAGATTGAGGCAACATGGCACATCTGCTCCGGTTGGGCATGTCCCGGTTGTTCACTTCGAGGAAACACAATGTACCTGAGGAAGTAACGGCCAAGAGGTTCTGCTGGAAGTGCAGAACATTCTTGCAGTATTTTTGGCTGTAGCTCCGTCCTCAGATCCCAATACTCGAATGTCTGCTTCCCAGTCGATGGAACGGATTACAAATTTAGCAATCACCACGTTATACTGCTTGTTACTTGATTCGGCGACTGCCACCAGTTTTGAAAAACTGGCGATTGGGGATACGTTTGAGAATGTCATGAAGGATCCTCCTCCAAACGTTTTGGCTGTTGGAGACTGTATCGAGTACAAATTTCCGCGGATCATGCGGGAACTCAAGTGGGGATACATAGAAACAGAGCGGGAGGGCGTCATGGAAGCATGCATGCGAGAAAACTGCACGCTCGAGGTAGGGGAAAGAGGATTCTCGCCACCGAATTGGATCTCCGATACAGAAGGCCAAGGAACTGACTGCTTCTTGAAACTTCAGGACGCGGGGGGCCTGGCGATAATGAAAGGAGATGCAAGCAATCCGGTCTTGCTGCAGACTCTGTGGCAGAACGCGAACTTGACCGTTTACACATCACCGAACACCGTAGCATACGAGGTCTACCTCGAAGATTTGTACGAGGTTGTGAGCGATCATGCTCTTGAATATGGTCCGGATCGGTTCTCTAAAAACCCCAGTCTGGTTCTGCGGAGGGTAGTTTGGACGTGGTTATTCGACGATAATTTCACGGTCAAGAACACTGTTTTGGCTACCTTACCAGAAACCAATCTGCCGAACTTGAACGCAGATTAATGAAATGCCACCGTCATCATTCCAGCTGGAGCAGAACCTAAATGTCGCACTGTGATTTGGCCACGGCACGCCTCGAGGGCAGAAGCATCTGCAAACCATGTTCGGTTCCCTTCCGCCTTCCGCCTGAGTCATCCATAAGGATCGATTCTGAACAAAATCCACAATTCTTGCACCTACTACAGCACCCAAGAGACATGGTACTGTGTTAACCTTTATTGTACACGTAAGAGATCTATGCTCGAATAGTGTCGGTAGTCGCATGACCAGCCAGCCGTGCAACAATGTCTACCTCGTGAACAAGGTTTTCTTTCATACTTGCCGAGTGGAAACTAAGAGGAAATATGCGATTGTAGAGAAAGACATCAGAAACAGACCTTCGCTGCAGAAATGATATTCAATATTTTGAGTGATTGTAACTAAGAGAACACCGCTAATGAATGAAGATTCAAGATTTAAACAGTAATCATAAACGAAGTTCGTAAGGGTAATATCAATTTTAATTCGATTCGATGATCACACAGATTGAGTCCAAGTATCTATGGTAGTCTACCCATTTTTCTCGCAAATTTTCACAAAATCTCTTGCACTTAAGTGATTTAAAGTGAAAATAAACTAGGTTCATGTCTCAACTCATACTTAAATAAGCAGTAGGTATATGAAACATGTTTGCAAATAAATTAATGCTTATTGTAACAATCTTATCAAAAATAACTTAATCCTCTACGGCCAACAATTTTTTTTTTTGCATTCAATATCATCTGCATCCAATAAATTTGTTTAGATTTCTTCATCAAATATTTTCTGTCAAAATCTTATAAATATATGACTTGAATTGAATTATTCAATTAATACTGATATTTGTAACAATATTTATATAACATATAAATGTTATTGATATGTTAAAATGATAATTTTGTATGCAAAGAATTAAAAATATTCAATGTGTATATCCTATAAATAATGTATGTTATACATATCAATCAAATTTTACTCACAAAATGCATAAGTTTTTTTATCATTATGACATTCATATAAGATTAATACATAATGTCAATATTGATTTTGAAAATATATCATTTCAGGATTAAACAGAAAAAATTAAAATTTGATAGGTTGGAAGCCAAAATGCCTGAAAAAAAAAGAAGCATAAAAGTTTTAAATTTTATTTATTTATTTATTTTTATGTCACCTAGTATGGTAGGCTCTCGTGCACTCTCTCACAAACATGTCGAAGTCATTGTACATAGCTCCATTTAACTTCAAAGCTAGAGTAACAAAGATGTGACTTATGTACATATCCATATACCGGCAAACCTTGGCTGTTGTTCCTCCACTAGCCTATCTAGAGGATGGGCACTCACCCCTCTGAAACACTATCATGTGTATGATCTGCAATCATAATGTATGCAAAAGTAACCTGGTCATCCCAAACCATGTATAGATTTAATCTAACCCGAGTCGACTACCAGATATACCAACGTGCACTCCATGTGAGATATCCACCATATCTTACTGTAACAAACACCACATCTCGAATTATATCATTTGTAGTTATAGTGTGAATGTCCCATGATGCATCTAAAATAGTACCATAGTAATGGACATGCATATGGGTGTACCAAGCCAAGGTGGAACCTAGTACTTGTCTAAAAGGTAGATGGAATGGCTGTACCAAGCCAAGGTGGAACGTCTTAGTTGTCTAAAAGGTAGCTGGAAGAGTAAGGGAAGAAGAGCTAATAACTTTTGTTTGTGGTATTCTTTTGTTTATGTACAGCTGGAGCCAATCAAATCTGCTTTTATCAGGTTTTATTGGCCAAGGTGAGTTCATGAAGTAACTTCAAGTCCCGACGTGAGGTGCTGCCACTAGCTCCCGACGGGAAGCTACAGGCACTGGCACATGTGAATGTGCCATTATCCTGTCGACATCTTGCTAATACAGTACCGTGCGGGGAACCCTGGAAACGAGGAAACGTCGGCTCTCACATTCCTGCATTATTCTGCCGGAAGGAACAACGGACGGACAGACGGGCGGATAGCTTCTATAAGAGTTAAGAGATTTATGGAACGAGCGGCAAGACTAATCTACTGTATCCCACGGTTGTGTAATTCTTTCTGAGGCCAAGCGAAGCCTGCAGACGAGGACTGATCGCCTGCGTGCGTGTGTGATTGCTTTAGTGAGTACAGTAATCGGTAATCGGATATTTGATTATGTAGGTTCCTGGATCAATCGAATCAAATTTGAGTTGCCGCATGGAGGAAGAGAAGGAGTCAGGACTCAGGGTAGCGAGCGTGGACGAATTCGATTGCTGACTGAGACGGGCTTGTCCGAAGGCTTGCCTTTCAAGATTGAGCAGTAGTAAGAGGAAGAGAGGAAGGAGCGAGCAGGTCCTCCCTGCAAGAGGACGCAGTCACGAAGGTAGCAAGATAGATGGAGGCAGAGCAAAGTAGAGCGGGTTGATAGGCGCAGGCGCTTGTTGCTCAGCGAGGTCGGCATCCTGTTGACAGCACGCGGGACGGCGATGAGATCGGGCCACCGGAAGGGGGCATAATTGTAGCCAAAGCGTAGGGCTTGATTTGAGCAACAGCGTTAGCAGACAGGGCTTGACGATCGCATCCAAGACCCCGATTAGAGAAATGATGGCCTTCCAACTGAGAAGGCCTAGAACCAGTAATCGCTAGCTGACAATGCCAACACAGAACGTCGAGTACCAGTATTCGAGAACGTCACGGATTTTGGTCGAAGAGATTGCTTGATTTGATCGAATACCTGTTTTCGGGTGATGGCCAAGGGATCGAAGAGCACCAGGTGTGGTGAATCGACAGATGGATTGTAAACGTATTGGTCTTAACCATTTGGGAGTGTGTTTCTATCTCTTTTTCCAACAGTAGTAATGAATGTCTTGCTTTGCTTGTAGGCCTGGGCTCAGCAACAGAGCTCCAGCACACCAAGATCAAGTGCAACTAGGAGGACATTCCATATATGGAGATATAGACGAAGAAATTGGTGTTTTAGACGTGAAAGTTGACCAGCTGAAGAATGTGAGTTCCTCTCTCTCTCTCTCTTGCTTGGTACAATCAGACTGTGAAATCGATGCGCTGCGTTATATGTCCCTGTATTCAAGCTGATTAGCTGCGCTACATCGTTCGTAAGTGCGGCACATTCAAGCTGATTAGCTGATTACCACGCGCTACATGTTCGGTTAGAGCCGAAGCAATGTTAGATTTAGGTTGTGGCTGGAGTTCTGGGTGCCTTTTAAACCGCGATCACTCGTTAGTTATGTTCTTCGACTTTATGTTTACTAATCCCGTCAGCTTTGCAAACAATCTATTAGCTGAGTTGGAGTTTTTTTTATCACACTTCACTGTCTGTTCTAGAACCCTGGCTGTGTGACGTGGCGTGTGTGGGTCGACCATTGCATTTGCTATATATAAATGTAGATATACATACATATATCTTTTTTCAAGAAGGTACAGATTTTTCGCTTCACATGTGCAATCCTTCCAATCTTATTTTGTAATCTACAGGTCACAATAGGGCTTCAATGTATTGGCACACTTGTTAATTTTAAACATAGTTTTTGCCTCTCGTATTGAATACTCGATTTTGCATACTAATATATGCTTATAGCTCAATTCCGATGTAGTGTCGAAATTGAATGGCTTCATCAGTTCACTCGGCCGCCTGTTTTTTATTTACGATGAAGGAGGCGATGTCCATTTCATCACTACTCTTATACTTCCAAATGCTTCATGATTCGTGAGTTGTGAAAGACAAGATGCTACTGTGTTGGAGTCTATTGCTTCATCTTATGACTGGAGGAATTCCCTCCCATGTGGGTGGAAAGCCTTAGCCCTTTTCTATAAGAGAACTTTAGGATTGATCGTCACTTAGCTCCTTCTCTGGAATAATCTCGTTCTGCATTTGGTTTCTACTTTTTTCAGATGCTTGCCCATGCAGGCGAAAGTTTAGAAATGAGATCGCGAAGTATGTTGGAAGTCTATATGTTCAGATGCAAGTCCCACCCTTACTTGAAGCTGTTCTTTGTTTGATGACTATAATAGGGCATGATGCCAAGGAGCAAATTACGCAAAATGATTTACTCTTGGCCTCATGTCTTGGGCTTTCAGATTGCACAGGTGATAGAAACAGAGACAAAGTATCAAAATGAGCTTCTCAACCAACTTGTGAGTAACTTAAAGCTTTACTTTGATAATTTTAGGACTCTGCTTACGTCTCTACGTCCAGTTCAGTCTTCGCTTGTAATGTCCATTTTTTATCCTTTCCCCATTTTTCTTACAGACTGAAAGTCATGTCGACTGAAGTTTCTATTGCGATACTTCTCAGGTAGAGCACGAAGATGAAAATAATCTGAATGTGTTTTACTGACTTCAGGAGGAGACGATGGCAAAAGCACAGGCCGGGGTAAAAACTGCCATGAAAAGAATGAGCAAAAGCGTAATACAAAACGGCTCCAATCATCTGGTGCACGTTGTGTTGTTCGGAATTCTGTTCTTCACCTTCATCTATTTGTGGGCTAAATTCGTTAGATGAGTCTAAAATTCTACTTTTCAGCTGGTTCAAGTGACCATCATTTAGAGGTTAGAGACAACTGTAGACATATGTACAGCGAAATCAAAGGTAGGAACCAGTAAGCAATTTCTTGTCTCTGGAGCTGGTGACAATCAGAGATCATTTTACAACTAAAAGCAAGCCCATTTAAACAAAAGCTTTTAGGAGCTACTTGCTGAAGTCAAGAAGCTCCATAACAGTGAAACTTTGCTGAGCTTTATAATTGGTCAACCATGCATTGGTGAGGGCTTCTGATGTGATGTTGGCAGGCAGGAAAATGTACTCATTCATTTGAGGGTCTTTCCCAAGCTGAGCGTTGCAAATGACGAGGAAGAAAAGAAGTGAGGAGGGATGGCCTTGGACGGGAAAAACGAGAAGAGTGCTATTTGAGAATGAGGACCGGGTCTCTTTCACTGTTGGATTTGTCTCCATAGACGAGTTTAGTTCGAAGTTTCCAAGTGTCGGCTAGGAATCCCTTACTAGCTAATTTTCCTGTTAGCTCTACCGACTCAGAGTCGTTGCTCAAAACAGCCGCAGCGTTGGGCTTTCCATATAGGCTAAAAGTCCCTGAGTGAACTTGTGGCAGCTCCAGCTGAGCGAGGTACAGCATGGTTCTCGCGCTGTCAAAGGTGGTGCTGTTGACCAGTCTATACACAGGTTTATACCTCTCTGCCTCACGGTGAGCATGTAGTAGGGTGGTCCCCCATCTTCATCCTCTGCTGGTTCAGAGGATCATCCCTCTTTAGAGGGTTCCAATGTCTTCAGAGGAACCCTCTAAAAACGTTGCCCGAAACATAAAAGTTCGGGGAAAGCAGAGCACGCGTTGGTTTGTGTCAACGGTCACTTGGTCTTTTTGACTGCCATGAATTGAATTGTACATTGTTTTTATAAAATCGTCTGTTATATCTACCTGCATTTGAAGCCAGTGTCTCGTGTAGCCAACATTTTGTCTACTTGTGTAGGCCATTTCATCTGACTTGAACTCTGCCATGCGTTCTCGACGGTTTACTGCTATGGTCAGGGTTGTGCATGTCAGTATTTCTTTGTTTGTGTTGTTCATCCGGTTACAAGCAATTAGATGATCATAGTAGTGTGAAGAGTAGAAAAACATTTTCGGAGACTAAGAATCTAGAGGACTATTTTCTCCAAAAAGTTCAAAAGTCGAGATTCGTTGTAAGTGAATCACCTGTCTGCCGGTTCAAAGTCTTTGGGGAACTGTTGTGCAATTTTCAGACTTTGAATCGAATACTTCGGTGAGGAGTTTTATCACTGTACAATAATTTTTAGTACCTTAATGGTGCGGTAACAGTACCGCTTTCTGGCAAAGGCACAGCGAGAAAAAATGAGAAGAATGCTTCAAGATATGAAATGATAATACGAGCGTCCCGCGCACGGGATCAAGCATACAACAATTTAGTCAGACGGTTAAAATCAGAAAAAATTAGTGACAACCGTCACAAAACCAAGCCAATAGTGGATGTGCTAGAAGAATATTTCATTCCAACTCAGAGCAAAATCTGTACACAGTTACCCGTTGAGATACTGGTAACTGTAGGAGGGACTTTAGTGGGCCTACAGTTGCAATTTTTGAAATTCTGTACTGATCACTGGTACCGCTGAAGCCAAGCTAATAATTTTACACTAGAGACAGTTTACTGAAGGCAGTGAAATGTGAAAAGATTCTATAGCAGCGTCTAAGAACTACACTTTGATGCTTGATTTACTGAGGATCAGATTCTTGATGTCCTCATCGGCGGCACGATCCAGGGCAGTCCGGCCGTTGTTATCCTTGACTCTCGGATCGGCACCTGCTCGGAGAAGTTCCTCAAGTTTGGGGACATCTCCTTCTGAGGCTGCCAACAGCAATAAGATGTCTATGGGATGGATCCCTGTACTCAACAGCTGTTCCATCTTATCGTAAGTTCCTTCAGAGGCCAACATGCCCATGTAATTGAAGTACTGCAAAACCAACAGATCGCACGATCCATAAAAGCAGTCAGCTGTCATTTTCCACGGCATATGTCATGGTTATAGACATACGTTTCTTCTCATCGGTGCACCCTGGTGAACTCGTTGGGCCAGTGGAAAAGCAAAAACCTGGATGTTTTGGTAGCGTCTGTCTATTCGGATGCTCTCCACTCTCCGGCTGTATCACCTCCAGAGAATAGAACGTTGTTGCTGAGGTGATGAAACCCTTATTTAAAGAAGGAAATTTGCGCTAGAGATGGGCACGACAGGTGCTCACCAATAAACCATCGAGATGTAAGAAATCTATGCTCAGGACATCTCCACCTGACCAACTCAGCTTTAGAAGTCATTTGTATTGTGGAGTTGCATCCCCTTCCGGAGACATGAAGGGAAATCGGTGGAAAACGAAGGAAGCAAATGCGGCATAGTTCATAGTTCTTGATCAGAGGCAACCATGGTCTCCTTGTGACATAAATATGGCCACCATTTTGCAGTTGCGACGGGCCAATCTCACTATTCTTGTCAAAAGGGTTAGACATTCCTGCACTGATTGTAGCTAGAAGGATAAACTAAGTTGTCTTCGAAAGAGCGAGGGAAACAACGATTCCGAGAGAAGATACCAGAGATTGACTGACAGGCACAGGATGTAACACGTACTTCACGTACGATGATGATTACAGCTGCTCGTAGTCTAAGCGACAACCCATACCTTTGGTCAAACCCACCCCGTAAGGGTTCTTGCAACATGAAGCGAGACAAGAAGAAGGAAACAAGCAGTGCTTCGAGAACGACTGGGCGTGCGATCCTCTAGCAAATCTAGGCCAGAAATTAATTGAGGACAAGGGGCAGTGAAGCAACCTGTTCGACATCGTCGCGATCGAAATCATCTCGGGCCTGGCTTCCATAAATTCCAGCGCCCTCAGAGTCCAACCCATTCTTCCCGAATTTGAACCACGCGTTTACTCTCGACCCATTTTGAGGTCCCGATCTTCTTCCTCCACCGGCTGCGACCTTCTTCAACCCCACTCTTGCCACCACAGACGAGCTCCTGAACCGACCGACCGCGCTAACCTCCTTGGCCGAAATCGACCCCGCTGCACCCGCAACCGACCACGCACTGGCAGCAATGGAGGCTGCCATCGCTCCAACTCCGCTCCTCAACTGCAGCTCAATCAATGCTCTTCCTCCCTCTAAACCCCCAGACCAAACCCTCCAGGCCCACCGACCTCAAACGAACTGGTGGACTCGTGCTCGAGCAGTGGAGCTGAAATGGACTACGAGAATCAATCTGTCAGCTTCGCTCGGGTGACCAATAAGCTCCGGCAGGCTAGTGCCCCCAAAATTCCCTGGATAGGATGGACAATCTTCACTCCTGCACACTGTAAATCAGACTCTGTTGCACTGTGAAACTCCGTTATAGGAACGGACAAATTTATGCTCCGAAGATTCTATTTTTGACATCCAATCCGATGAGTATGGTGCGGACAATGAGATGGGGACACGTGTCCCGGATCCCCCTGCACTGGTAGAAATGACCAGACCGAAATGTGTGGATAGAAGGGAGATTCGGCCACAGTGGGGCAGGAAGCAGCAGCAGAGCATGTCCCAGTCACTCCAGGGGACGGACCAAAACACGTAAGACGAGGGGGGAAGGAGTTCTGAGAGTGAATTGAGGGTGGAGGTTCAATCCGGTCAAACCCTCTGTGGTCTGAGCGCAGGCGGTTTGGGACAGTTTCACGGGGAAGGGAAGGCCTTGGAGTGGGTTTAGCTCCCTGTGCTGCTGCAATGTGAGAGGTGGAATTGCAGGTAGGGGAAGTTTTTCTGTTGTTTTGTCTAGTTTAGAGTCAGTGATTGAGAATCGAAGGTGGGTTGATTTTTGGCCTCTTCTTTGGAAGAAGATAGTTTTTGTCTCTTGACATAGCAGAGGACCCACAGAACTCAAAGCCTCATCTCGTCAAAAAGGCACCTCGGCTGAAAGAGAAGGTAAGGGAAGTGGGGGCCCTACAGCCCATTGTTGAGCCTCGTGGAGATGAGGAGAGGTGGCGACTGATACCTCCGCCTAGAAGCAGACCCTGGCTGTGTAACTGCAGGCCACAGCGTGGCCATTTGTGGGATTTGGCTCTGGGAGAACACAGAGACAGCACCCTGTGCAGGGGATAGAGCAGCTAGAGGCCCATTGTTGCACGAGTGTGGTGCACAGCCGGTATTCTATCTAGGAATCAGCGAGTGTCAGATTTGCTCTTTTGCTGAGCCTTCAGCGTCTGGATTTCAAATGTCCCTGTGCACGGGAATCCGTGGTGTTCTTGTGAACACGGCCTCCTGGAGCAGTTTCAGCATCCCTTCATGTAGCAGCATTGATATATCCTATGCCCAAGTTGACAGCCGCTTAAATTCATCGTCGAATCTAACTGGTTGTTGCTCAGCATCTACTCAATGCCATCTAGGGCGAAGTCGACCGAGCTCACTGAGTTGGGTTGGAAGAGATTCCCACGGGCGTGTAGAGGCAGAGGCTGCAAAATCTTACCAGAAGTTTAGGGTTTACTGCGAAGGAGGCAGTGCCAGTGGTGCTGTGAGTCTGGAGGAATGGACCAAAAGGCTTCCTTCCAAGAGGAAAGCACTGTATTCGCACAGCCTGCCATGCATAGAGGCCTGGCTTCGAAGCTTAGGGTTTTACCAGAACAAAGAGGATCGTTCAATTTGGATTATTGAGAGGCCCGATTGGCATGCTCAACTTTCTTTGGACATCACAGATCTTTACATAAGGTGAGCCGAGAGAGTTCACTCTTCTGTATATTTCTTCTTCTCTACACCGTGCAATATTCGTGAATGAACTCAATCGTTCGACTGGCTGTGCTCGATGTTTGAGTCACTATTAGTTTTGTTGGTGATCAGTTCTTAGTGTCCATAATTTCTGTAGATCGCCCTTGTTTCCCTTGCCTCCGACTGACCTGATCGGGCAACTGCACTTGTTACGCTGCTGAATAGCTTATGCCGCTCCTTGTGTATCCAAATTTCGATCGAAATCTTAGGCACCTGGTTTTTTTGTGGAATTCTTTTGTCTTAGAATGTCGAGAAATCCGAACTCCTGTCGCTTGAATTATATGAAATGGAAGAATGGGGGTTCACCAAATGCAGTTTAGGATCAGAGCAAAGAACTACCGCAGGTTGCAGGTCTTTGTCGGTTGGAGCTCTGAGTAGTATTCTAGAAATCATTATCATAGTGATCACAATTCGTCGCCACGTCGTAAACGGATGTTGAAGCTTGAAATTATCGAAGTCCGCTGATTGCGGTGATAGGCTTGTCCTGATTTTAGATTCAAAAAAAGACCCCGATGATGTTGGTCCTTTCATAACTTCTTGTATGTAAACATATTCCATCGCCGACTTCCTGTGTCGAGGGGGGCGAGCTTCTTCGTGAAAGGATGACCTGTTCACGAAATTGATGCTGCATTGGTTGTAATGAATATTTCTCAGTTTCAATTTCAGCAGTTCATTTGAGAGTCAGTTTCTGACGCAACACAGTTGTCCGAGACGATTCTGTTGAAGCTAATTGCTCGATATTTTTTTCAGGTACTTGAAGACTGGACCCGGAAATTTGGAGCGAGACATCGAGAGGAAGTTTAGCTATGCCCTGAGCCGAGAGGACCTAGAGAACGCAATTCTGGGCGGTCCTTGAGCTCACCTTTATTTTGTACATTAATTGTCGATAAGCAATCCTGAAATTGATCAGATTTGTACATCCGTTGTCATTGTTCATTCTTGCCCCTGGCACTACTTCAGTTGTCGGTCATCTAGGAGCAACGAAGGATACCTCTCTGCCAGTTGTTTCCCAAGCGTTATCTTCAAATGCCTATCTCAAAGCGATGAACATCGACGGACTGCGTGGACGTAAGGACGCCTCGACTATACCGTGATTGGCCTTCTCCATGCCACTGTTTTTACAGCGTATGTTTGGCCATATTCTCTCCAAGCTTCCCATACTCGTTCGCCTTGATCAATCGTTATCAGGCCCGAATCATGTACCCAATTCTCTGATGTTCTCGACATCCCGTATTTTCTTCCTTACATTTAATGGTCAACTATCTCGATTAGATCGCCCGGTTGTGACCTTGATCCTAATTCTTTATCCCAGCGTACTATCGCATTTTAGTTTACATTAAGCTTCAGTCTGTGACCAAACGCCGAAGGATGTTTCGAACATTTCTGCACGAATCCGATGTCTAGAAAGATGTATCACACAAACAGACTAGCCAGATTTGTGACTGTATCTTCATTCTTCGTAATTGAGCTGAAAGTATATCCGACCAAACGGGTCACGTACCAGGCCTGGAAAACGACCTACCACCAGATGCTCAGACGTAAATAGTCATATCTGGATCAGCGGTGCACTCCCAGTCCACCTTGTTGTTACCGTGAGTCGATTTTGCTTGAACTTTACCTCTGTTTGTACAAGGAGATGGGTCAAGTCTCCACACTCAATAATTCTGTGGCACTGTACTGACTTTTCAAGACCGGGCCCACTCGACCTTGGCTACAGAAACGCTGTTTCCTTATCTCGTCGTTGGGAGTGCTTTTATTTCTCATAGGAGGGATTGAAAGGAGTCACACCTTTCACTCATCTCGTCGTTGGCATTGCTTGTATTTCTTATCATAGGGATTGAATGGGTTACATAGTTTCACCAAGCTATACACTGGCTCTTACGGGATCTAGGATGGGTTACATAGTTTCACCAAGCTATACACGGTCTCTTATGGGATCTAAGGCCGGTTTAGGCGCTTGTTTCGGTCAGGTTGCAAGGTAGTGAATCTTGGCTTGACCATGCATTACGGTGTTTCGATTTGTTCCAGTTACATCTCATTTGCATCTTGTGAACGTGGGACTACATTAGATAGAGCATATGACAGCTACCCATGATTCCATTAGGGATATGGTGTTTGTTATAGCACAAGAGGCTGTATATTTAATATGGATTTAGCATTGATATGCGTTGCAATCAATTCGGGTTAGGCAAACTTGTACTTAGTTCGGAAAGACCATGTTACTATTATAGACACTGTGATTATATATCCCACATGTGAGATGATAGTGATTTGAAGGGGGTGAGTACCCATCCTCCTCTATAGAGCAGAGAGTAGCCACAATAGCCAATATCTTTTAGTATAGGGTATGCAGAAAAGTCAACTCCTAGTTCCTATAGTCATTGTTCCTATATCTTTGGAGTTGTATGGAGCCATGGACGCCAACTTTGATATTCGTGAGAGAGTGCGCGAGAGCCTACCATACTATGTGCCATGGATATCACTCTGTTTAGTTTATTGTATATTTTTTCTTTTAGACATCGTGTATCCATTGCTCTATAGAGTGTACTAGATGGTGCAATCCAAAAGAGAGCGATCAATTGCTCTATAGAGAGTACTAGCTTGTGCAGTCCAAAAGAAAGCATTCACGAAAAGTGATGCTACTTAGTATGCCCCTCCAATACACGACCGTTTGATGCTATTTGGGTCTAAACCTATCTTACCCCTTTCATTTCATCCATGTGCGGCTTGATATGGTCTTCCCATCCTTTTTGCTATACATTTCCTACTTTCTCCAATATTCATACCACCATTGTACATTGCATAGGTGGGTTGAACATAGCATACTAGATGTAGAGCTTTTGTGGCACATATGCAACAAAATCCGAGTCACATTGTTGTGACTCCAAACGAATTAGATTTGAACTTTGTTGGTAACATCATATTTAGAAAATTATTACTCCACTTACACTT
Source organism: Marchantia paleacea (assembly GCA_014180765.2). Taxonomy (NCBI): domain Eukaryota; kingdom Viridiplantae; phylum Streptophyta; class Marchantiopsida; order Marchantiales; family Marchantiaceae; genus Marchantia; species Marchantia paleacea. Next base: position 645,621 of record MUAA02000019.1, on the reverse strand, counting down.
TCATAAACAACGAAGCTTGAATTGTACCCATCTAAATTGGTTTGATGGTTGGATCATTCTTCTTGTTAAACTGGATAAGTGTTCAAATCCTTGCTATGAGTGGATAACGTTCGAGTAGTTTCCTTGTCATTGTATATCTCTATGATACCACTAGGTATTTTATAAGAGATATTTCCATATTAGCAAGTGAATAGAATTATGTGAATGTGAAGAAGACTATCAAAGAAGGTTCACACAACTAATATGTAATTTTTATCTTGTATGTAACTTATGCACTTACAAACAAGTAGGAGGTTATGACTGAAATATGTGGAAGAATCACATCATTGTTTAATATCTCTTTTTCAACCAAACGCATGTTGAGAGAATTATGAGGAGGTATTGTGAACTTTGAAAGAGACATACATTGAAATATCACTTGTAATTGTCATTCAAATAAAAAATGAATCTTGATTAAAATTTAACAAAAGAATTATATATACACCTAGTGTCAAAATGTGCATGCTTGATGTAGAAATTTTAGACTACATCCCTAATTCTATTTTAAAGCATATGTGCTCAAAAGTCTTTAAATACTTGTGCACTAAGGAGTTTTTTTTCTTGTGTAGCATGATTAAGTAGACATATCAACGTTGAGAGATTAAAAAACAAATAAATGAACAAAGATAGAAAAAATATAAAATGAAACTTCCCACATTAATTATATTGAGAGAAAAACTTGCTATAGAGATGATGAATGCTTTCACTTCTATAAATAAGATTAACACACACATTAGAGATAAAAATACATGTAAGCTCACTATGGAGCACCTTGAGGTAAAACTTGAAATCTAAAGGAGAAAATCCAATTCAAAACATATGAATACTAGAAGCTTGCTTAGTTACTAAAGTACCTACCATGACTAGGTGGCATATTTTCAAAATAGATGGTACTAAGATTAGTTCATTGTAACTATTTACTTTGAATATATCAACATCCTTCCTTAAGCTTATACTTTATGAAGCCTAAGCTATATACACTCAATGCTCATGTATAAATAATGTAAATCTACTTGGAATCCAAAATACTCAAACTTTTTTACAAGACTTTATAGAACACATTTGTTAGATCTTCAATAGTTCTTTAATGTTCACATATGTAAAATCTATCTTATAAATAAAGTCATAATGCATGTCAATTTGCCTAGTTATAGCATGAAATCTAGGATAAATGGTCAACACAAGACTACATATTTTTTATGGTCTTGGCCTAAAAGATTTGTTAAAGTTTGAGAATACGAGTGTAAGATTCCACAAACCATTTATAGAATCCAATTAAATACAAGAACTCCGTAGATGAGTTTGATTCTCGGGACTATTCCATTTTTGAGTGGCTTCCACTTTGTCACTCATGGTGACTTCATCTCCACCTTCTACGATGTTGAAGGGATGTTGTTATAATGGTCTAGTTCCTTTTGCCGTTACTTGAATTCGGCAATTTATAACAATGTGATCAAATTTTTCACAATTTTAGCATTGGTTCATTTCTGTTCTCTTTTAAACCTCCTTTTTGTCTTGGATTTGTTCTCAAGGAGGCCCCAAAATCTGCATATTCCTTGTGTGACTATCTTCTCCTTGAGCATTGAATACTCTTGGAATAAAATCCTCCCTTCTTATTATATAGCACAACTCCATAGACATATGTCCATAGTACTGATTTGTGAAAATGACTATCTCTCCGCCGCCCTAATAGACGTTGGTCATTTCATTGTGCACAATCAATAACATTATTCAAGTTGCTTGGATTGTCACAAATCATCTCATGTTCAACCTTCTTCTCTAGTTTCCACAACCTTATCAATATAGTGAGTATGGGATCAATTGCTTGGAAATTCTGAAGAAAATCTCCTTTCATGCCATTCCAAGTGACTTGTTGGTCCACGTCGTTGAGTTGCATACAAGTAGACACTTTCTTTTACAACAACATACAAACAAAGAAATCTACAATATGATCCTTGTTGTTGAATAAGGCAAAATGGTACTCCATTCTTTCAATCCAAACTTCCAAGACTCCCATCGGCTGACTTTCTCAAGCTTTTGTCATTTTCAAGATCATGGATGTATGAAGATCTAACTCTTTTGCTCGTTGTGGCATTTGTGCTTCAAGAGCTTGAGCTTTCTATTTTTTCACTCTCTACCATTGCTAATGATGTCTTTATCTCTCTTTGTACTTCTGTCACTCTTTATTCCTCTTGCTTTTATTGATGTTAATTCTTGAGCTAGCTCTTCTACTTTACTTTTACTTTGCTTAAATCTCTCAACTCTTGAATCATTTCTCAAGACGTCTTCCATTATTTGTCCTCATCCTCTTTCTCTCTCAATATAAGGTTAAGATGAACATTTTTCAATATTTCAAGAAAGTCAACATGATAGTAATAAATGATACTTTCATCTCTTGTTAATATTCCTCTCTAACCTTTCCAACAATTAAGCTATGAAATATAGCTTCCGGATGCTATACACAACAAAGTTCACATAATGTGTTGAATTTCATTGAAGATTGTCTATTGAGATCCATATCTAAACTAAAATATCGATTGTGATATCCCAAATAATATAATATATGACTATTATTAAGACAATTAGATCTCGAGATTTCATCACTTCTATAAAGTTGACACCAAAATGATAAACTAAATATTAAGTTAACCTTTCTCTCTCACTATATAATAGTTTGATATGAAAAAAATATTTATAAAAGGAATTTTGATTCTATTCTATCTCCCTCATCCATCACTTACATCAACAATAATTAACTTTCACTACTTGTAGCTACATGGTCACAACTAACATGTAACAATCGCTCTCTACTCAAATTATAATATCAAGCAAGATCACTCTTCCAAGAGTAATGATTCATACTCATATGAACAATAAACTTACTTTGATACCATTGTAACACTAAGGTTACTAAATCCGCAATTACTTTCAAAGATGAGATGATTTCTCAAGGTCTCCTTTTGCTTTATATATGATAGAACGAAAAAGAGATCAAATCCAATCTGTGCCACTATCATGTACAAGTCACACATTTCATTATCTTATCGTAGCCAATTAATAAACGACATCTAGCACTTTTATCTGTTCGATCAATGCATTGTAGCATTGTATCAATGTTACCTTTTGCTTTGGTTTTTGGAATGATGTGCATCACTATTTTTTTATTTAGTGATTGAATGTCAAATCTATGATTTGGTTAAACTAACTATAACTAATTATCATTGATTACATCTTGTATCTACTCACGATTATATATAAGCTTCATTTGATCGTGTACACAAACTTGTAACAAAAGCATGTTTAGCTTGTAGAAATTTAATCTATTTTCATGTATGTTGTTGATCAAATGTTGCAATATGATCTTGCATAGATTGATGACACCAAACATTTTTCACAACTTCTTAAAAATCTAATGACTCTTTCTCCTAAGCTATCTTGATCATGTATGCATGATGTATAGCTAAAAAGCCCTCATTCATCAACCTTTTCACATGATATCATAACTGCAAATTGTGGCAAACTTATTGAACCTTTTTGGATCTCCTCCAATCTACTCCACTATGTGTAATGGATATTATTGTTGTATTGCCAAAGAAATAAACTCTTGGAGAGTTCACAATCTATCTTCATATATATTACATAGACTATATGAAATAATATTCTTTAAAATAAACAAAGTAACACAAGATCATACATGATATCATAGTTGCAAATTGTGACACACTGATTGAGCCTTGTTGGACCTCCTCCAATCTACTTCATCATGTGTAATGGACATTATCTATGCCTTGTCAAAAAATTAAACTCTTGCACAATTCACAATCTGTCCTAACCTTACATTAGAGAGCGACCATAAAAAATAATATTCTTGAAATACATCATGAATTCATTTCTTCATAATATAAATAGAAAATAATTTTGATTCTGTAAAAATTGATTTCATTTCATCAAACATAATACATAATTGTCTTAAATATTTATATGTTTATGGATAAATATGATATCCTACAAAAATATATTTATGTGTTTTATCATCAAGCTCCTTCTTTACATAAAAATTATACACAACCAAAAAGCTTAAGATATTGCCCTCCAAGGAGCCCTAATTTGAACTCTACCCCTTGAGCCATAGAACTCATAATGGCACTATCGCCCCCTAAAGGTAGTTCCAGTGCTAACGACTCTAACTATTCAATCGGCTCTAACTATTATAGATACTCTGCATAAATGCATCTACCTAACTAGAGATGCCATTACATAAGTCGTGATAGTTGTCATGCATATACATATCGTATCACAACATACATCGTTGTCATATCAAACATCATAATACATAGATCGTCATACACCAACACAAATATACCACAATCATCCTCCTAACTGGCGGTTAGATCCCTCTAACATCAGATAGCCATATAGTTCATAACATGATATGCCCTTCATGGGGCTAAGATCAAGAGACCGAGTGCTACAATGCCCCATCATTAGTCGCATATTTGCAATTCATACCATGCAATGGTCAAACCTGCTTGACCGCTAATTGCGTCGAGGACATCTCCATCATCAACTAGGCATCGCATTGAGAGGAGGTGACAAACAAAACATATGTTATCCTCTCGAACAAGAATCACAAATCAACAACTTGTTCTTCCTCAAGGGTTTCAATGCCTAAGTAAGAAGTTTTTGATACACCTTATTATCATCGAGTAATTGCATCATGGTAATATTGGTCTTGACCTCAATCAAGTCTGCCACCGGATTATATTACTGATGAAACAATATCCTTATTGGTTCCTCTCCCCTCACCTCCCGAGTCGTCAGAGATATCCCCTTGCCCGTATTCGCGATAAGCTCCTTGATATATTTTTGTTTCTTGACTCGAGAATTCTAATGTGTTCCTACTTTCTACCATGAGGTCCTCCTTAGGTACCAATATAGTCTTCAAAGGCTTTTCTCTAAGAGCTCCCTTTTTCCCTTTTTTGGGCTTATTTTTCTCCTTTACGATGATAGGATGTGTCTTCATACTTCAGGTAGATACCATGAGCACATCCAACGCCTCCTTGGGCAACTTGTTGTCGTGTTGTGACGCGGCTACTATGAGAAGATGACACATGTCATCACATGTGTTATCTTCAGAGCTGTTGTCATGACGGTGATACTTTAGGTTAGGATAACCGACGACGTACTGTAAGGTTGTTAAAAGTCCACCGTTGGATCAACTTTGTAGGGTCAAGATGTTAAAAAGACTCCAAGAGATATTATCTTGGATCTTATCAAATAAAAAGCGCAGTCATGATGGAAAGGGTATGGGAGAGAGTTAGACACATCACTTTGCTGACTAAGGAGCTTATCTGATCGAAGTGGAGCCGACGTAGGACATGGATAGAGGACAACATGATCCTCCAGATGTACCGAAGCCCAATCCATTTGTGATCAACATCAGGTGTCTTCATCGTGATCATTTTCGGACGTGATTAGTGTATCATTTTGGAGATAACTTTCTGCAACAAGTGATAAACTCTCCAGACCCGATTATTCTTCCAGTTGTTTCATACGGCGAGATTTGGGACGTAACAGTATACATTTTGATTTAGTTTGGACTTTATAGATCTGAACTTACAAGTAGTGGTTGCTTTCAACACATGGGTTCCAATCCATCACTATTGCTTACCGAAAACAAGCCATATGGAGTTGATTGTGAGGACCTTTGGCGAGGAGTACTATTCTCAAGTTATAAACTTCCGGTTCCGTTTGTAGTTCTGTTCATACATAGCCGGTTTCGAGTTGTCATTTTAACTCTTTATTAGTGGCAACTTGTATTATGTATAGGATGACTAAGTAGTGTGTTTAGGATAGTTGTAAAGCTCTAAGTTAAAATGGAGCTAATTTGGCCACACTAGAGGTCAAAATAACACTCTTCATTCTCATTGATCTTGGAGTTTGGGCCAATGAGGGCACTTGGACAACTTCTTCAAGGTTTTGAGGAGTTTTGGAGATTTTCTAGGGAGACATTCAAACATCTGAAGAACGGGTTGGAGAGCTGACAGGACGAGCTACGACGTGGGCTCAAGAATGGATGGATTTGAAGGATTTGTCACTCTAAAATGGTGATTCAAAGATAGAGTGAGAAATTTAGACCTTTGAGTGTATTTGGGGTGTTTCTGAGAATCTTACGAGGGTTTTGGGAGATCTGATTTGATAGTGATATAGTTTACGACTTGGGCTTGCGTCTGGATTGAAATTTTGACTCAATTGGATGAGTTTTGAGTACGGAGTCATAGCTTGAAGTTTGTTTGTACAATCAGAGTTGCAGGACTGTACTTACTTTCATGAAGTTAGTACCCAGATCATATCTTTTGATATTAAAAGGTGATGTCAATAAAACTTTGGTGAGTTCAAGTTGTGATGATGAGTGACCTTCTTATGAAATTTGGGAGCAATTGAAGTCAATAATTGGGATGTGTGATGGGTTTTGTACATAGGGGTCTACATATCGCCTTGTGATATAGTGTGCAAATCAACAATTGTTCTAAGAGATCTAGAGGAGAAAAACATCTGAAAATTTTCTGAGAAATTGAAAGGGTTGTGGAGAAATTTTCTATAAAGTTTAAGCGAGAATTTTTGCTCTAATCATTGACTATCATAGTCTTCTTCCGTTGAAGTTTTATCGGTTTATAATGAACTTGAATGTGGAGTGCTGAGGAGAAGAAGAAGAAATTGTCAACTCATACAAGGTTCTAGAGGGTTCTTCTACAGCCATGCGCTCGGGCGTTCTCAGAGCAAGGAAATGTCCATGCGACATCGTTTCTCTACTTGACATTCGTTCCTCCAGCCGGACTTGGTGAATCTTCACATCCTTCTTAGGGGTGTGACGAACCATACCCCTTGTGGTGGATACTGTTCACAATCTACTCTAAGTTGGGTGGATGGTCACACTCCACATTCATGTGTCCTGACCTTCTGCCTTTGATGTTTCTCTCTTTGAATCACTCCTAATCTCTTGAGCAATACCTTGTTGTAATCCATTTTCTGAAACCGGGCCTTGAACCCCTCCCAAAAGGCAATTTCAACCTCATGTCTTTCCTCTTGGTTATTCATCCATATCCGGGCTCCCTTACGTAAGAGTCCCAGAAAAATATGAGTCCACAGGATCGTTCTTTTTATTAGCCGTCGAGATGGCTTCAAAAGTTTTGATGTATGAATCTGCATCATCGTCTTCCAAAGTTCCTTTGAACTTCGGGTATTGTTGCTTGGTTATTGGGGTAATCATCTTCCCATGAAGCTGATTCCTTTGCTCTTGCTGATTAAATTGATGTTCCAATTTCGTCATAACTTTGTGAATACCGCCTATTTCCTTCACACGAATTGCCTATGTGTATTCCGTCCAAGGATCTTCTCCTTCTTTGTTTGAAGGGGTTACCGCTCGAGTGGAGGTGTCAGTGCTTGTCTCCTCCTCAATAGAAGAGTTTGAAGTTTGAAGTCGCAATTGGGCTTGATCTGAAGCCAATTGGACAGGACTACTTGCATGTCTAACTCGTCCCTCTACCTTGCGAGTCAGTGACTTTCGTGAAGTACTTGTTTCTTTGGATGACTCCGCCAAATATGGGACTCTTTTGTGTTTCTTTAGCCTTGTATGCCCTAAAGGCCTCACCCAATTTCCTTCCCGGGCAAAAGTTTCATATTGTGATAAAGGAAAACCTTGCTTCTAGTCTTGTATGTCATTCATCCAGGGTTCTCGTCCCCTTCTTGTGTTTCAAAATTTTTCCCTGTGACCTGCCTTATGTGACTAACATAGAATCTCCTCGGGATGTTGGTTTCTTGAATCATCAATTTTTTGAATTTTTGGTCATGGCTGACATCAATGCCCTTCTAACCTGTAGTATACATTCACCCTTAGATAGTTGATTAACATTTTTGTTTCCTGGTAGTGGCGCCAAGAAAAATTTAGTATCAACTTTCTTTTTTATGTAACAAACTAGTTACACAAAGGAATGCGGAATATAGTGAAATAGAGTTTGTTCCCAAGAGAGATTAGAACATTAATTCACAACTAGGGGCGAGATGTGAGTTTATACTTCTTTTCTTCACTCTAGACATTCACATGCCAAAGAGATGTGCGAATGGGTAAACCATTCAACAATCATCCATCAAAATACACATATGCACAATGAATTGAGATACATTTCGAATTTACATATGGTAAATAAGATCTTCTTTATTACAAGTTGAGATCGAGACAAAAGTTTGACGAAGTTCTAATGATGAAATCTCATCCGACCATGGCTCATGGGTGAATATTCAAATATCTTCACAAAAATATCTGCTCCAATCTATGCCAATCGAATGCAACTCACATTAGGTTTTTGAGCTCTAGCTCTACCCTAAGCAGTTATAATAGAAGGAGTTAGCAATCATATAAGCTTTTTCATTAGTTTTCATGTTTCATCAGTTTTGGGGCCTAGTCCCAAAACAAGGATGGAACCGGTTTGGTTCCATCCTTGAACGCTTTGATGGGGTCTTCCCATCCCTTTTGTTATTATACTTGTACCTTATTTCGTTTTCATATTGGCTTAGAAGTTGGAGACAATCGTGATGCCTGTTTTGATGGAGATGGGAGAGATGGATCCAAATTATATCCATGGGTGGGATCTTCATGACAATGACAACATGGAGGTATTATGAATTATGAATCAAGTAGCGACGAGGGAGCATGATCAATCTTAAATTATTGCTCTGTTGACTGAAAATCTAGCTCATACATCCAACTATCTTGGTTGGCCATGGGCTACCAATTTAGTTTGCATGCTTTACATTGTGCTATCATCCGAGGAGATGTATCTCGATCTTTAATTCATTGATTTCATATTGGTGATTGCGTTAACTTGCAGCAGAGTGCACCAACCACATTAGATGTTAATGAATATATGAGATTTTGATTTCTAGAGTTTGGATACTATAGGATTGTAATGGTGTGATTTGGAAGATTTATGTGTGTAATTGTGTGCAATGTCATCTTCCAAACATTTATGGTGTTATGGATCCAAGCTTGGCAGTTGTACGCGTAGGCTTAAGATGTATCTTATGTGGATCAATTGGTACAATGGCCAATATGTTGATCTATGATTCTTGTTTAAGAGGATGACATATGTTATGTTTGACACCTCCTCTCAATGTGGTGTCCAATGGGCGGTGGAGATGTCTTATCTTGCCAAGGAATACAATGAGATCCCCATGAGAAACCTGAGAGTGATAGAACTAGGGAATGTAATATCAGTGACATCACTCAATGCAATTGGCAGGCAAGTTGGTTTGACCATTACATGATATGGATTCCATAAATGCTAATGATGGGGCATTTTATCACCCGGTCTCTCGATATTAGCACAAAGGGGATATCATGTTAATGGACTAGATGGCTAGCTAATGTTAGAGGGACCTAACTACTTGTGTTGATGTATGACGATCTATGTGTTGTGATGTTTGACGTGACAACAATGTATGTTACATGTATGTGCATTACATAAAGTTAAAGTATAGTTTTCACAAAGCAGAATGTTTGATGGCCGTTAGGGCTCATTTTGTATGTTATTCATTTAGAAACTCCTTCATTCTCTTCATTGATCATTAATCATTGAAGTGATTGATGGAATCAAATAAATTTACAGAAAAACTTGCACAATGTACTCTTATCTTATAAGAGTATGAATATATGGTTATTCATAAATCTTGAATGGTGAATTGCGATGAGGATGGATTAAGTTGAAACCCATTTACGAGTCAAGTTGATGAGATTGAACCTAGTGGGACATTGATACTCTTGAGGAGATGATGTTGGGTTAACATGATTCGATCTTTTTGGGTACGCTAGGTAAGAGCGATGTGATATCCCTTTTAGGTCAAAAAGTGGATATGTTTTTCCCTCAAACACTTTCACTGAAAACTTTTTGGTAGTATGCCAAAACATCCATGATGACATGCCGATGTTGGAGTTTTGCAAAGAATTCGTCGGTTCCAATGGAAAAGTAGACACCTTCTTTATATATGAAATGATGATAAAATTTGTGTTGTGTCACTTCCATCTTAGAAAGCACAGTTGATCAAACATGCTCATGAGGAGTTAGTTCTTTTTAAAATGAAGCAAATATATAGCTTACTTCATATTCACTATTGATGGAGAGACTGAGGTGCAATAGTTTGTGGTCAAATGTATGGTATGTGATTGTATCATGGGATCATTAAATGACTCTATACCATAATTATATTCCCTATCAATTATGAGGTTTTTCCACCTTGGTTTGATCCACCCATCTACATCTTCATTATTTATATATGAATGTGGTACTACCTTAGATGAAAAAGGGATCCACATGACTCTTTGCCTATTTGGAGGGTAGAGGATAACTACCGATGATGCCATTAGGGATGTGGTGTTTGCTATGGCACAAGAGGATGGATACCTCACATAAAAAGAGTGTTGATATGCCTTGGAGTAGACTCAGGCAAAACTTTCCTTGGTTCGGGAGTACCATGTTACTATTGCATATGTTGTGGTTACATATCCTACATGTGACAAAGTTTCGGAGGGGTGATTATTCATTCTTTGGATGGGAGTTGAGTGGAATGAAAGCAGCCAAGCTTTCCAAGTGAGTGATGTGCAAAGAGGTCAACTCTTTAATACTCTAGCATTAGAGTTATATGGAGGTATGGATGTTGACTAGTATGGTAGTCTCTTGTTAGTGAAAAAGAGACTACCATACTAGTCTATATGAGTAAAAATTTCTTTATCATATTATGTAGACTATTTAGACAGCGTGTATTCATTACTCTTATTACATAGGCTGGTGCGATCCAAAGGAGATAAATCACTTTAGGAGATGATTATTGGGATGGTACATATTTCACATTGTGATGCTATTGGGGCCTATGCCCATCCTACCCATTTGGTTTCGCGACTTGATGGGGTCGTCCCGTCAGTTGTGCTATAATACTCGGTTTTCGATATTTTCCTGATGAATTCGCACTGAGGTCACGATGGAAAACCAAGAGGTTTATGGTGTACTGCAGTACTCTGCCCCTTTGTTTTAGGTATAGTGATGAATGGTTTGTGTCAGAAGGAAGGAAACGAGTAGCCGGGCAGGAATCAGTTCGATTAGCTGCTAGGAGAGCAGCGTCAAGCGCACCGATGTTAAATTGAGGGTTTGTAAAACGGCGTCAGTCAAAAAGTGGGGACATCACATCCTCAGCAAGTTGGGTGCTGAGAGAAGTGAAGAGCAGTGGGAGACCTGTAGGGAGAGATAGAGGAAGGGCGATGGAGGCTTCATCGTCCGCAACGGTGGCACGGCAGACATGGGAACTGGAGAATAATATACAGATGGAGAGCCCAGCCGGGGCCGTTGCGGATGCTGATGCTATGTATCAGTACGATGAAGTTGCGCAGGCTAGTATACAGCAGCAAAAGCCCTGGGTCGACGTTCCCCACTATTTCAAAAACGTGAAAATTTCTGCGTTAGCGCTCTTGAAGATGGTTGTCCATGCGAGATCGGGAGGTACGATCGAAGTCATGGGATTAATGCAAGGAAAGACGGACGGGGATACGATCATAATTATGGTACGGCATTATGAGTTATCGACTTGCTTTTGAAGTAGCTGCTTTGTTTCAGTGGGAGCTGTGCATAATGTTTGGGCATCAGGAATAGAGTTTAGTTTTCAGAAGCATGAAGAAAAGTAGCTCGTTGTGGATATTGCAAGTCTAGAAGCAAATGTACATATTGTGGGTTGTTTTTTCTTGTTCATTTCATTTTATTGTGTCTGCCAGGCCACTCTAATATATCTTCGTCAAACATTTTACGTGATATTGGATGCATTGTAGGTCGCCTTGCGCATAGTTCGAGTCTTAGGTCATGAACACTTCAGAATGCTCCACTGGTTTATTCTCAGTGATTGTGGCGTGAATTGTCTTGTATTTTTAATCATCGCATCGTTCCAAACGATGTCTTACCTGAGTATCATCCTTCTTCTATCTCCCACTTATCTGAAATGCGTTTCTGAACTCCTTGAATGGGTAAGATGTTTACCGACTTTTCAATTTTGATTTGATTTTCTCATTCTTAGTCTGATCCTCTCATCGTCTCTGCCTAACTCCGCATTTCGTATATTGCTCCGAAATAATCAAAACCTTGTCTCACAAAGGGATTGACACGTTTTTAAGTTGCTGTTTACAAGATATGTTTTTAACCTCATGGATTTGTGGGTAAATCAAATCTGTGCTGTGTTCTCAAGACGCCCGTCTTGTACGGCTATTCGTTGGCTCTGTATCATGGAAGGTGAATGTAGTTAAACATTAATATCACCTCAAAAGGTTCTTGCCAGGTGTTGTTTGTTGTCTGTCAGCGTGGCTATCTATGGGTGACAATTGCCACGAAGAATTTATATGCACACCTACACCAGCAAATCTTGAACATAGCGGTGAATGTTTCTACAATTTGCGTGGGATTTGGTGATTGGAACAGGATGTATGTGTGCAGTCCTACATTCTACCGAGTTAAATTCAAGCAAACTTTTATGATTTGAAGGTAAACGAAGAGGAAATTTTATGCTGGCCGGACGAAATAAGCTTAAGGACAGAGAAAGAAGGGACTCCCTAGGTTATTTCATGGCGCGCCCTCAACTGTGACATACATTTTTTAAAGTATGTCGGTGTTTTGTGGATAACAGGATGCATTTGCTCTGCCAGTCGAGGGAACTGAAACTCGTGTGAATGCCCAAGCGGACGCTTACGAGTATATGGTGCAATATGCGCAAACCAACAAACAGGTACGTCAGCTCCCCGTTTCAAAGTTCGTTGGGGGAACTTGATTTATGGGCATCGGAGGCCAGTAGGGGTTTAACTAGGGATGTCCTCATCTTTTTAGGTTTAGGATTTCTTGATTTTGATTGACTACAGCCGTGCACCTTACTTGTGCTGACTCTCCAGTTTTACTATGTTGGTGGACCTCAAGGCAGTGCAACCGAGGCGCCAGTACTCAATTGTCAGTCGTATTCCAGGTTAGAAGACTTAAACGATGGGCATTGACAGCGTTGGTTTGTGCAAGCAGGTTGGAAGGCTTGAAAACGTGGTGGGCTGGTACCATTCACATCCGGGCTATGGTTGCTGGTTATCTGGAATCGATGTGTCAACACAGATGCTGAATCAGCAGTATCAAGAACCTTTTTTGGCTGTCGTCATCGATCCCACCAGGACGGTTTCTGCCGGAAAGGTCGAAATAGGTGCTTTCAGGACATACCCAATGGACTACAAACCTCCAGATGAACCGCCATCTGAGTATCAAACTATCCCTTTGAACAAAATTGAAGATTTTGGAGTACATTACAAACAGGTACGGATATAAGTTCTCAGGCTGATTGATTTGAACCCATGAGCTGGTGTTGATTTGCACTACTTCATTTTATGATTTTCATTGTAGGAAATTGTTTTATCGGAAGTGGAATACATGGGAGCAAATCTTACAGTATTGTTCTTAAGTTGTACTCTACAGTGTAATGCCAATTGTCCAATATGTGAGAATCGAAGTCTAGCAGTGGACTAAAGGAAATTGAATGGATCTTATGTGACAAGCGTCTCTTGACCTGGAGGCCCTTACTAAGTCTAAGACCCTTCACTTTGTTGCACTTGGCAGTATTATTCTCTGGACATAACGTACTTCAAGTCAACTTTGGATTCACACCTGTTGGATCTACTCTGGAATAAATACTGGGTCAACACTCTTTCTTCTTCACCTCTTCTTGGCAATCGCGATTACGTTGCCGGCCAGGTTTCAGATCTTGGTAATTATTTTGTGCGATTATCACTTTGCTGTCAAGGCTACTACAATCAAATACCAATAACTACAATTTGATAAATACACTTCGCTTTGAATAATTTATTTACAGGCTAGATGGTAATGCTTCAAATTTACATCTATCGTAGCTCGTGTGATGGAAAATATCTGTTAATAGACTGACGCCGGCTTGGTTCCCGTTGTGTCACAGCTGAAAAGTTGGAACAAGCTGAAACGCAGTTAGCGCACTCTGGCCGAATTGGGGGTTTCTTCATGCCTCCACAACGGAAGAAAGAGGTAATATGTGCACTTATTAAACTTCTCCCATCGTGTCGTACCAATGCTCTCTTGTATCTACGGCTACCTCAATTTAGTTCAAGTTTTTAATACCAATCTCGTTCATTTGTAGCCTGATATTTCATCGGATGATTCTGCCCAAATTCTTCTCGTTTTGCAGGAAGAATCACAGTTGGCCAAGATTACTCGTGATAGCTCGAAAATCACCGTGGAGCAAGTGCATGGACTTATGTCTCAGGTCAGTCTTCGCCTCCACACTAGTGTCTTCCGTTTCTCTCAGGTTCACTGAAGTAGCAAATGTGAGGCAGCTGTTCCGTATCGTGACTGGGCCTATCTAGGACTGAAGTCGTAATATCTCATTGTCGTTCCACGGTACACCTTCATTAGTCATTAAATTGATAATTTCGAATGGTTTCAGGTGATCAAGGACATATTATTCAACTCCGTCACCTCAGGGAACTCATCTGCTCCCGTTACATCTGATTCTTCTGGTCCCGAGCCTATGGTCGAAGCCTGAGACTCTCGAAGGAGGTCGTTGGTGAATTCAGTACCTTGGCGTTATATACTTCTCAATTTTCCCAAGAATGCTCAAAGATGAGAAGGTGGATTTCATCAGAAGCCCATGCGTGCAGTTCAGTCGTATTCGATGCAGAAGGTAAGCATGACCTAAACAAGGAAGTCATAAGCGCCTTTTAGGAATCAAGCTGAAATAGGTGCAAGGTGTCTCCTTGCCTTAGATGCTCCCTCCTTAGGTGTCACTTTGAAGCGTTGAAGAGCGTCCACATATAACTCTACCGAGGGAGCCTCATGAACAATTTTTTCCTTGAAGGTTTTGCGCAAATTATCTGGTCAAGTGCATACCGGAGCTTGTCCGAAAAGCAAACTCGTTTGTACAGTGTAATTAAGAGCTTTCAGCGGAGAAGTCAAAAGTTTCGTTATTGCATACCGGCTGCCTCAATCTCGATCACACGAGGGACCATTTCGTGATCACACCTACTCGTGTCTCATCCTTTTTCTTTTCACTTGAATGATGTCAACTCTGTGCCTTATGTTCTCTTTTCTATTTGAAGGCCATCTTGCGGAAATGGTGAAATTGTTGACGCCATACGGAACATACCTCTCAGGCTTCAAACAAATGTTTTGTTGGGTATGGATGTTTCAACCTTTCAGGACTTATGTGTCAAACATGGCAAATAGAAACTTTGTCCGTTTGGTGGCCTTGAACTTTGCCGATGAATTGATTTCCCTGCAACATGCTGTGTATGCGGCCTGGGAACTCTGTGTATTGGTACAGTACTTATTTTAGACCCTCTCGCACGCCACAGTACTGAGATCGGCACAGAAGCCTGTGGATATCAGGATTTCATTTTTGTTATTTGAGACGCAGCGCCGTAGGATGTAGGATTCACAGGCAAAGCAGGAGTTTTTTAGGTTCACCTTAAAGGTATTAAGTAATGTAAACCTTAAGCAGAATTTAACAATTTTGGGTTTAAGCCTTTGACGTCATAAATGATTACGATCATAGTTATTACAATGAGATTTGTTAATAACAAGAAAGCGTAACGACAAGACTTTTGATTTGCGGGTTAAAAGAAAGGACGGTGACAAAAGGTTTGTGCACGGGACATGATTTAGGGAATTTTTATTTCAGTTTATATCACAAGATAAATAATTATGAAAAATTTGACGACTTATAACTGAGCAATGTAAGACTTGGGATTAAAACATAGCGACGATAGGTGAAGTATTAGGATGGAACTAAAGTTGCTTCAGTGTTAGGGATGGGGTAGGAACTAATTTACAAGGAGGAGAATCATTGATAGTAGTATCATGTTGGACTTTTGACGCTAATAAGATAAATGACAGAGTTTTGCATGTGAGTAGATCTTTTGCAACAACCAAAGCACATGAAATAAAGTAGACTAGGGACTGTAGAGGCAATGAAGTACCTTCACAATTTCCTATTGTAATGCTGTTGGGGCCTAGCACCGGCTTACCCCTTTGGTTTCATCCATGTACGTTTGATAGGGTCTTCCCATCCTTATTACTTGGTTCCACTTCACAATTTAGGTTCAAACTGTCAAAGGCTTTGTTGCACATCAAAGTCTTTCCTTGACACATATTTCTTAAGGATTCTTGGTTGTTGTAGATGATTTTTGAGATGAAATTGACATTGGACAAGGCTTTAATACGGAAATTTATGTGCGCAGCTGACCCAAATCCCACGCGCGCATAAACTTACCATGAAGCCCAAGTGTCATAATGCATATTATCCATTTGTATTTCACCACATCCATCATATTTCACAATGATGGTTTCATCTTCTCATTTCTTCATGTCTCCTTCAATCTTACTCATTCCAATTAAAAGATATATTATGGATCAGCATACATCTCATGTTTTTGTATGTTGTTGTAAAGTTTGATTGACTATCCAATTAAAAGAGATATTATGTCACAATATAGTTTACACATGAAATCATTTAAGATATTACTGACATGCTTGAGAGTGAGGGCATATTATTTAGAGAAAGCAATAGTGTAATCTTACATCCAGTATAACAACACCATATGATTTTCACATATCTTGGGATGACGACTTTGTTGTTGCTATCATGACTTATGTAGCAATATCACTAATCATCAGTAGGTACATGCGCGCATGTAGAACGTAAACATCAGTTAGAGCCGATAATGCAATTTGCGTCTTTTGCATTGGACATGCAATTAGGGCTACTAGTTTTATGGCTTAAAGGTAGAGTTTGAATTAGGGCTCATAGAAGTAATTTTTGAAGATGATATTTGGAGATTGTGCTATGATGGAACATTAATGTTTGAAGTAACTTGGATTCTATGCAACTCAAAGTGGGTTTGGCTTAAATGTAATCTCTCTTTCATGCTATGATAAGCGGAGGGTGCTTGTGGACGTTTTGAGAGTAAAATACATTATTTCAAAAATTTCAATTTGATTTTGTGATGAAAATTGTTTATTCTTTAGGCTCTTAAAATGTTTTAGCAATTTTTGATCTATGATATCATTGATTGAGTTGGTGTTGTATATGCAAGGTGCTGGAAGGGTAAATAGAAGTAATTTGAAGTTTGTGTTATTTTCACATTTTGTGTTTTATTTTTGAGTAAAGAATCTTGAGAACAAAAGTGTTGTCAAAGATTGATCAAGTGGATAGATGTTCATGACGATATTGGTGATGAAGATGATCAAGAAAAGAAGTGACTTTGGTCAAAAAATTGATGTTTCAAAGTTTTTGGATAAAAAATAGGAGTGATAGCTTGTAGGATTATTATATAATGTCTATTTGATCCAAAATTTGATGAAACATAGAAGATGTAAAGTGATTCGCACTACTAAAAACATCATGCATAAAGACAATGATGTCAAAATTGTGGAATTCATCCATTTAGTGGTCCAAAATTTTGATCAAAGATCTTCAAAATCATGCAATAGATACAAACGAGGTCTGAATGTAAATAAAATAAAATTGTAAGGTGTAGAAAATTGAAAAAATTAAATCTTATATAATTAGATAACCAACATTTGATTATAAGTCTAGATAATGGAAGTACTATCAACCTAAGTTTGAATGGTTTTATTGCACTTCTTAGGTTATGTCAGTCTAGATTGGGTTGGTTTCATTCATTTATTGAATGTTTTTGAGGGGAAAAATTGTTGTTTATGTTTTTGGTGATTTATATACCTCCATCTTGGTATCATGTACGTGCCCACTTTTGGTTGTTTTGATGCTAGTGTGTTTGGAATGTTAGCGTTTTTATGTGATGCAGATAGTGAAATTTGATTTACAAACAAGCCAAATTATTTATATTTCTCCTCAATGATATAGAAATTGCAAATCTATAGACTAGATGAATGTTTGTGGTGATGGAAGGTTTCAAGTTGGTCTTGTGGAAGCATATTACGGTGACTCAGTTACCTTGTGGTACAGTTTTTGGTTCTCGTTGGAGAACGTCACAGTTCTTTGGAGGTTTCAAAAGAGACACTTCTAGATGGTAGTGGGTGCAACTGAAGCGATGTGAGATTTTAAGTTCTGATTGGAGAATTATTGTGTATACAATTACCAGACTTATACAATGGTGTCACACTAGAGTTTTCTAGAGATTTTGAAAGAGAGACTACTAGGGTTAGTAGTGGATGCATCTGAAGTGATGTGTGGTGCCGACCTTGGCCATTGAAGTTCACAAAAGATCATAATTTGGAGTCAAAAAGTGATGGAGTTCATCTTGGTGATACTTGGAGTGTATGTCTCCATATCGATGTTTTGTTAAATCAATTCATGACATGGAAGAGACTATTCTAATATTTGTAGTGCTCATTGATAGTCAAATATCATGAGTTTGAACGTGAACATCTTGAGGAGATTGAGTTTTGGAGACAACATTGATTTCCAAACTACATCACTATTACTTCTAGTATAATGTTTGGTGCGATAAGTCCATCTTGTCTCATTGTCATATATGATATGGTTGGAGCTTGTCAAGTTGAGAAGAGTTTAGAAGTTGCAACTTTTTATCCTATTTTGGAGTTTCCGGTTGAGGAGAGACTGCCATAGAGTGAGGATTGACAAATCACAGAGATAGTTGAGACGTAGAGTGAAAGATGCTATAAAACACATCATCAACGTTCGTCATGGAGTTTTGTCTTGTTAAGTGTATTGAACTCAATATGTAGGAGGAGAGAGTGATGATTGTTGGATTCAACAAAAAGTCACCATCTTCATCAACTTTTTTACATAAGCAATCTATTACACAAACCTGGAATGGTTATAATAGACATGTGAGGCATTTTTGGCTCCCACGATTGAATGATGAAGGTGTTAGATTGAGACCGTTGCCATCATTTTCATGTCAACTGTTGTGAAAAGTCATGCTTATAGAAGAGAAAAGAATGTGAACTGTAGAAAGACCGTACGAAAGAAATGAGACTCGATAAAGGTCCACCAGCCTCTCTAACCTTTCTAACGATGTATGCATGTGAGACATTATTAAAAACGTTCTCAGCGTCCATTTGCAAGACAACCCAATCCAAATAGATATCTAGAAGTGCTCTAATGCCCAACAATAATGCTTCACAACCTCTTGGTGTGACGATACCAAACTAGTGTGGACAAAGATGATGCGGGAAATGTGAACAATAATGTAGAATCACGATATGACTAAGAAGGCTCAATAAGAACTCCTATATATCAATCAATCTAATGGCCCCAGTGTTCTTCTCCCTCACGAGAAGCCAAGTATCAACTAGCACCTAGAAAATTGACAAGGGAATCTCTCCTCTCGCAAATAATGGGATCATATGCTAGAAAGCAATCTCGAAAATGCTTATATAGCATCCCGGACATGCCCCTTGAGGATATGTGTGGGGATGTTCATAGAGAATGGGCAAAAAGTGATCTATCAAGACATAATGGCACCTCTGGCTAATACTCTAATGCCTTAAATGGTATTTTCTCGCCCATGGGTGGATGTAAAAGACGTAAAGAGTAAATAATCTCCTCAGTATGACTAGCCATATACAAAGGATGAAGGACATGTGTTGCCGTGCTATACTCCCAAACTTACCCTAAAATTCTACACCATCACAATCCAGCGGAATCAGAAGTATCATGTGACTAAACGTGACTCCTAACATGAATTGTAGAGACTCATCCATAACACTACAATATGCGAAAAACTAATCCCAACATAACCTACTCTACTCTCTCCCTTGCGCTCCCGTCAGTTTCTTCATCTTAACTCCCATTTTTATTTATCAACTTTATGTTTTATAGAATTTACTTTATATCAAGAAGTACACTAGCTCTTTCACTACCGGTTCTTTGGGTTTCCTCTTGACTATGTTAGACTCCGCTGTGTGTCGACTGTAAATGATTTTCCATCTCGTTTTATTTCATGCGCCTCCTCTTTGTTATTACTCATTTAAACCCAGTATTATACAGTAATCTAGTGGTCCGTGAAAAGCTATGAAATCTCAAGGTCCGGCTCAGAGCTCATTCTGGACAAGAGCCTCAGAACAAGAGAAACGGAGACGCAGGGTGGTGGGAAAGAAGTTGGCGGTTTGCGAGTGTTCAGACTTATAAACTGGAAGGACGTGTGTCGAAGCTTTGCACAAGAATGGAAACGTTTAAACAATTGGTGCTGACATACTGGGAAGCTCTGAGTCCATCTTCAACAACGGACTGGCTTTCTAGAGCTCTGCAGTGGTATCTCTTGATCAGTTGAAGGCAAAACTCTGCTCATTTGGAGCCATCGTAGCGACGAAGTTGAGTTCGGGCATTTTCGCGAGTCAGCGTTCGAAAAAGCAGCGTGGGATACCACGACGGGAAGCAGCAAAGCCTGAGATTCTGGATCACTTCAGTACTCGAGCAGCTGCTATGGACTCCATAGTTTCGAGTCCACGGGTGTTGCAGTGAGCAGGGCTACAGAAGGGAGCTCGAATGGAAGAAGAACTAGAAGACGACGAGCTGCTTTCTTAGTATCCGAATTTGTGTGACAGTTTAGCTTAAGCTAGGCGTGAATCGCGAGCGGATGAGCTGTAGTAGAACCCACATGTCGTTTCCCTTTCCGTGAACGGATTGCAGCTACCTTGGTCGCTACTCCTGTGAAACGTGCCCCCTGACAACTGACATAACGAATTTCTCATGTGCAGTGAAGACTTCATTCTGTTTGCCCATGTGAAGCGATGAAACAATCTCCGCAACAGTCAGGTATGAAATTTCACCTCGTGGCCCTGCAGCTCATGGAAGGTGGATTGTCAGTCCTGGCAACAAGGGGCGTGCGGTTCGCTGTGGGCATGGATGCGTCGCTCCTCCAGTCAGCAAGAAACAGCCTCGCCAGTGAGGAATGTGGGTCATGAACGTGAAAGTTTACGAGTCCGGCTTTCTGCTTTTTCTCTCAACGGGGCAATGAATGTGTCGTCAATGAGACCTAGTCGTGTGCAGGGACTAGTGAATTGGAATGAATGAAAGACTCGTGGGGGGCGAAGCACTCTCCGCTTCTAAGAGTGGAGTGGAAACTGCGGCGCAAGGTTCGATCGGGAACGAACAATCCCCGTGGATGCTGAGAGGGAGAACAGTACAAGGGCCTGACGTGCAGGCTTAGCAACAGCGTCGATTGGTTCACCACGAACATCATTTCTTTGACTCGGTGTCAGCTGACACCAAGTCTCCAGAGGAAACGGGATTCGGGAAGCCGAAACAGTTGAAGGCAGGGCCGGCGTGAGCCCCCATAAATTAAGAAAAGTCTTCCATAATCAATGGGCAGGGCCGCCGATCGTTCAATCCGGTGATCGACCGATCGATCGAGAAAACAGAATAAGAGATTAGAGATTTCTGATCTAAAAATGACATCCCTGATCGCCCCGTTGGTGCCTTCATCATCAGCATCACCATCAGTAGGTGGAGGAGGAGGAGGAGGAGGAGGGGGAGAAGTAGAACCTTTGCTAGAGCCTTTGCAGCAGCGGAGTGTGAACACCGGAACTGGTCCCGAGCTTTCAAGCGTAAAAATGCAACCGTGGGCAGGATTCCTGAACAACATTTACAATGGGGCATCGAATTTGGCCAATCTGCTGCCCACGGGGACGTTTCTGGCATTCACAGCCATAGCGCCGATTGTCACCGACAACGGAACTTGTGACAATCCCTCCGAGCTATGGCTCAGTATGGCCACCACCCTCTTCTTCGCAGCTTTCTGCTTCTTCTCGTGCTTCACTGACAGCTTCCAGGCCGCCGATGGGCAAGTGTACTACGGAATCGTCACCTTCAGTGGATTGTGGACTCCCCAACTGCCCGTCGCCCTCCACCCCGGCGACAAGGAGCAATACAAGCTGACCTTCATCGATTTCATCCACGCACTGCTCTCACTCGCTGTATTCGCCGCCTGTGCCATGATGACTCCCAACATCCGTTCGTGCTTGTACCCCAAGCTGAGCGACGATGCCGTCAGAACCATTCCCGCCCTCGTTTCCTTCATAGCCAGTTATGTGTTCACAGCATTTCCCTCCACAAGACATGGTGTCGGATTCCCTGTCTCGCCCGCCAGCGCCAGCCTGCAGACCACCACGTCCAAGATGGAATAGATTCGTCTTTGGATCGAATTCACCGAATCCACTTTTGCTTTGCGTGCCATCTTCTATGAAAGCTCGTCGTCGGCTTCTCTAAACATATCCTCAGCCCAGAGGTGGTAATAATCATGTGCATACATTTCAGTGCTCGTTTCAGCCAGTCTCTAGCAGGGGCGTGTCTGTTGTTGTGGATTCAGCATAAAAACGGAGAATATTATGTATTTCGTCGTTGTAGGAGTAGCGGGCGTAGAGAGATAGAACTTTGTACATCTCCTTTGTTAGATTAGTCTGTACGGATTTGCTCAATGGTAGTCAGCAGGATGTATATTCGGTCATTCCCCCAGAGTCCCCACCTCAATCCGGATGGTTTGTACAGCTTCTTGTCAATCTGGGATATAGAGGTGATCAGTCACCAGATCGCGGGGATCTTTCTCAAACAGGGTCAGTTCTAATGTCAAATAATTTTAGTCAGCCATGGAACCTGTCTCTCGATAGGAATTGGTAAGATGTCGTAGTAGGTGCAGATAGTACTGTGTTTCGAAGCAAAAAATCATAGATACGTAAAAGACCAGATCAGATGGAGCACATTCGTCTTGTCTTCACTGTCGTCGATGATTATTGTGTGTGGTGATTGGCGTATGGGAACGTGTTGATCAAACTCCAAGACTCGCCGGACCCTGGTTTCAACGCCTAGATTCGAGTCGTTACGGACTACGTTCCTCTGGCACCTATACGACCAAACATTCGAGCACTTCAAGAAACGCAGTTACCTACATTTAGTGCTCTGTCGATGAAACATTAGCTTGCTTGTTTTGATTTGTGTGCAGTGACCGAGCACCGTTTAGATATTACCCACGCATACCGTTTGAGAAACTTTTCTGAATTGCATGAACGTGTCATGCAATTCAGCTCATGTGTAATGACTGCGCACATTTTGACTGGTGTTCATGTGAATAGAAACAAAAACCTACCGGCTTGTGTAGCAAAGGAAGATACGCAAAACAAAAACATGGACATATTGTGCAGTTGTGACATCGGCACGATGAAATAGATGCGTATTTGTTGAAATTCTTCGTCGCAGTTCAACCTCTGGCTCTCCACGAATGAGAAAAAAGTGTAAGGAGTCTTATTTTTGGACATTCTGTTATTTGGCCTTTTGAGATGGGCATGTTTGATGAATGCAGTTACTTGTCCTAGAGTCTTGGCATTGCCAAGCTCTGTGGATAGTGTGGATGTATTGTACGCTCTCCGCAAGGTCGTTCATCCGTGTCAGTCCATTGACCTGGGCGCCGAGTCCTCTTCAATCAAACTACTTGACTGTC
This sequence comes from Marchantia paleacea, assembly GCA_014180765.2. NCBI lineage: Eukaryota > Viridiplantae > Streptophyta > Marchantiopsida > Marchantiales > Marchantiaceae > Marchantia > Marchantia paleacea. Next base: position 622,055 of record MUAA02000019.1, on the reverse strand, counting down.
AGTCGCTGTCTCGCAAAATTTGTTCTGGCTTATACAGTGCAGGACGTTTGTAAGAAACAGTAAATTACACCGTACCTTGTGTACTTTTCCTTCGTGCAAAAAGCTGGTATCATCAGACATGTTGGTCATGTGTGACAAAAGCTGATGGTCAGCCGAGGCAACCTTTCCTGGGCTTAAACAGGCACATTCGAACTGGATTTCATCACGTCCTCCAAAGCGGTGTAGGAACTTCCTGCTGCCAGGAACATCGGAATCTCATCGTTGCTGTTATTACTCCCACGCTGTCGAGCTTTCCAGCTTAAAACTTTTCCCACTTCCTGTAGGTGGTTCGGTGAGCGCGACCTCGAGGTTTGATGTAAACTGATGGTGCTGCCTGCCAATTTCAGAATCAATGTCCGTGGCCAAAGGCTTTTACCCGTCAGGTGTAGTCGTACCTTCGTGGCATACTTCACTCAGGTTGTCCAAATTAAGCAAAGACTGGTAGGGTTTCCACGACGGGCTTTTGTACTGGAGTAAGACCCTGTTTTGTAGCGGACATTAGTGGCGAGCTACCGGATTTAATCCTCTCCTTGTCAAAGCTTTCCAAAACGACTGGAAGGTACAACGCCTAGTTCGTCCGTAGCTGTCCGTAAGAACGGTAAACATCGTCTTCGCGCCCATATATTGGTGAGCTATAAACTGATTCTTCGGACCGAATGGTTCGAGGTATTTCTTAAGGCTACCGGTAGTTTTCGGACAGCAATAGAAACCGTGTTCTCCTCTTCAACTGGAAGAGACGAGGGCCAAGTCAAACGGATTGCAGCACAGTGCAGATTCGGATCTCCAGGGTTTGGTGAAGAGGACTCCAGGCTATGGTTGAACTAATATTGGATCTTCAGAACGATCGTAGCACTACGATAGTCCCTCACGAAGAATAATATAAACGGAAGCGTGTCTCGTGCAGCTGGTCGTGACTCGTGCTGCATTCAAAAGAAGAAGAGAGAGAAAAGGAACACAGAGAGCGTTTGGAGCAACAGAAGTTGGTACCATTACCATCTTCAAGCATCCACAGTGCCATGGGAAGTGAGAGCAATCAATGGCGAAGAAGTGCGGCCCTCCTGCTGCAAGCTTCGATATGCCATGTGGGCCTTGAGTCATCTCTCGTGGACGAGACTAATATTATTATGCGTTTGCTCATGCCAATGGACGTGACAACGAATATTTAAGTAGAGTGTTCAGTGTTCACAGTTTTTCAACCATCGGACATGAGTACTCCTCTGACCTACAGCAACCTCGAAAATGGGTGCAATCAATGGCTGCAGAAAGAAAAGTAAGGTTACGTCCCTGTAACAAGCGCGATTGTCTGATTTGCCTTTCGCGAGAGAAAAAAGGGATTTGTAGAGCACCGGGATCCACTTTCTTCACAACAGTGACCTGGATTGTGTGAAACAAGAGTGGGTGAACAAAGAAAGTTGTCGCTCTGAAAGCTTCAGTGACCTGTGAGCTTGAACCATCCGTCCCATGAGAAGGCGAGGACGATGGGAGGGAGATCGTGCTTTGCATGCCTTCGAGCCAGACTTGTGTTGTTGTCCACTGGTGGCTCAACACTGGGGAATGCAGAGAGTTCCGCAGTGTGTATTGAGTTATCTACAGCGCCACGCTTTGTGCTCGTTATCTGTCTGTCTGTTTGATGGTGGAAACGGTATTTAGTTGACCTAGAAGTTGCAACCTTTTTGCAATTATTAGAAGTACTTTCTCTCTTGAACAGTTCGCTTCGGAATAGAGAGCCTGGATCAGTGGAATATCGATGTCGATGCTTAAACTGCAGATGAGAAGAGTGAGTAGATTCTGAATGGTGAGATCAGCATGTGCGTCAAACGTCCGAGTCCTCGTCAGGTCAGGGCCTCGAGGCTTCGACTTTTTAATCCATAGGCCGCCTGTGTTTCTCGCACTCAAATAAAAACCGTAAGAAATTTATATCTGGAAACTTGAGGAAAAAGAAAAAAACTTTCGCACATCATCTCTCCTCTGTAATTGCTTGGTCTTTCCAGAGCATCCTCACATGAATCAGAGAGGAATGATCACGTTTGAGGAACTCATCTGCTGCTGGCTCTATCTTGGAGAGTAAGAACCATGGCCAGGGTGAAGGTCTCTCGTTGCAGTAGAGTGCTATCAAACCCACAAAGCTGTCCATCCTGGATGGCTTGTGCTAACTTCTACTGAGCCGTTGAAAGTCCTGCCTTGTTCATGCATAGAACAGAAGGTCATCTCACGTTTCGATAGACTTGAATGTGTTTGGAACTTGGATGCTTCGCCCGAGGACATGGATCAGTAGTCAGCATCCAAAATGTCAGCAGGGTTAAACTAAACTCTTATGGACCAAGTTTGATCTGTGAGCTGGAGGACATACCTTTTTTTTCTTTTTTTTGGGAAGACGTTCTACTTATCACAAGACTTTGATTTCTGATGTTTTGTTGGTTAGTCCATAGTTAAAATCAAGGGATCATATGATGTTTCATCTCTTCTGACCTTTGCCCAAGTTCCGAGAGACCTTGCAGACGACTCAATGGTCCTGAGCTCGGGTAATTCATTCCAGCTAGAAAACAAGTTCCATGGACGTGAATGAATCTTCAAATTGTCCGTTCCCGTTTGCATGATGATGTGATGTTCACTTGTAACTGCCTCACCTAAAAAATGGATGGCTCTTGAGTCTTGATTAGACATCGTTGCGTATGGGTCCAAAACGGTTGATCGATTGAGGATGAATGAAGATCTACACTACAGCTCATCTCACGAGGCATATGTCACTCGCTTTGAGAAAAGTGAAGTGTCCAGCCGAATTAGAGTGAGGTAGCCTTGTGCCTACTCAAGAACGACTTTCAGAATCAATCCCTTCGAAGGCTCACTCCAAAATGCGTTTTTGGAGTGGCTCTCATGATGGTCAAGTAGTTGAAGCGATATTATTTATCTGCAAGGCTGTAACCCCGATTGCAAACGTTGCTTCAATAAACAACCATTGCGTGCGATATATTATTCCCCGGATAACTCTTGGAATATGTAACCAACTTCCATTTATTGACGTGGCCATCTGCTCTGGTCAAGTACCATACCGACACCCTGTGCTCTCTCCTGTGTTACTAAAAGCCAGTACCGTTTCTTCTATAGCGTTTTCAGCTAGGTAGATAGAGAGGCTTTCTTTGCCAGATTAATACTAGTACATACACTTGTCTTCTTATATTGCTGAGATTGCATAAAATAATGAACTGTATGAAACTATTCAATTCTCAGACATGAAAGATAAAGACCTTCGTAAAATGGTGCTTATAAAGATCTGCAGGGTTCACGATCAAAATGATCGATGATGTCAATTAGTTTTAAACCGCATCAGTTAGTTGTAGCGTCTAAGTTTGGACTCTTTAGTAGGGTTGAGATAACGAGGTTTGTACTACTTCCCAGTATAATCCTGTATCATTGCACGGATATTCGTCTAGTGAAGAGTGACATGCTTGCACTATCGACAGAAATCCCATCAATTTACGGACACTTGTAAGTTTCTTTGATTTCTAGTTTTGCTCCATTATGAAGTATCAATTTATATTACTCCATTTTTTTCTAATTTGACGTGGTAATTACCGTGTAGCCTGATTTCACTATTTTTACAGCATGCTTTATAAAAGTAAATACGGCCATTGATTAACTAAATCACTCCAAAGTGCTATAAGGGACCTTGGTGATCTCCACCTGAGGTACATAGGTACATGGTAATTCTGGATCAATACAATAAGCAAGATCTAGCAACTAGCGGTACCATCCACATTCCCATATTACCCCCAAGTTTCAGGTCTTCACCTTCAGCAGAGGAAAAACAAAACAAATTCCGCCCCCAGCTTATGACGAAAACCTTTTTGTGGAATGGCGAGCATCATCGAAACACGAAAGCGAACATATTGTTGGAACGCAAAGGAAGCACAAGTATAGTACATCTGATCCCCTCCCCCCACATTCAGATGTACTTCTACAATCTGAACTCAGTACCCGAAGACCATCATCTGAGATTGTACCCAGGACTTCGTACATGGACGACTAATCTATAAGTAACTTTTACTAGGATTTTGATGCTTCCCAACGAGACATCATGATTCATGTAGCTCTTTTGGCCCTTTTCATTTTAATATGAGGGCAGCATGTAGCTGATAAAAGAGGAAAGACAGACAATTGTGATTGGGATGTGGAATACCCATGTTCTCTTTGTACACCTCGCGTGGATATTCATTGATGTTGTCCCTGAACGCACTTCCTGAATTCCCAGTTCTCTAAGTTCATACAATGGAAGGCAGAATCTCACACCTCAGTGTACTGTGATGCATCATGAAACAGGACGAATTTGAGGCGTCATACAATACAGTTAGACATGTTCTCAGTACACTTGCTTGCAACACTATGCAGCTGATGTAGCAGAGTATGGGTCCGACAAGACGGTGAACGAGGCTGACGTACTGACCGGGAGAGTAAAGCAAATTACAGGCACAAGGGTGGGGTTGTTATAAAGTGGTCCAAGTACGTAAAACAACATTTTCTAATGCTTGAAAGGGGAATGATTGGATTGACGTGTAACTCAGTCGCTCCGTTCGTAATCCTCTTGTTTTCAATGACTATGCAATCTCTATAACAACGTCTGGTAAAAAGAAAGAAACAAATAAGAATGTAAGGGACAAAGTATAATAACAAAACGGATGGGAAAACCCATCAAGGCATACAAGGATGGAACCAAAGGTAACATGGGGCTAGCCCCAATAGTATCACATTGGGAAATATGTCATACAGCATGTAAGATATCCAAACTATCTAGGTGAAACGGGTCTACAAACAACATAGCATCCGAAGAATCATCACCTAAGTGATTGTTCTCCTATGGTGCAATCCATTGGAGAACCAGTGCTCTCTATAGATCAATTGAAACACTTTGACTAAAATAGATATGATAAGGATTAGGATGTTTCTGTAGAGGACAATAACTGATTTTAGGTTTATGCGAAATCACACCATGATGACTTGCAGAACCGTCCCAAGCAACCAGAAGAGAACAAAGCAGGAGGAATTGAAGGGCTGAAAAGGTGACCAACTGGTTGGCAATGAGCCGATAATCGGCTCATTGTGGCTTCCCTGTTATGAATACAACAGTTTTACGTGCACTTTCATGTGACTTCCTGGCCTCTAGCCGATTTTCTACATGACCACATCATACACAAAGAACCAAAGCCCACCAGCACAGAACATGACGTAGCCGTCGACTTCCCTGGTATGAATACAACACGCCTCAAGGCTCACGCCCAATTCAGGCTCCATTGTGAACGATGATCGCTAAAAGGAGTAAGTGCATGTGAGTGGAATGATTGATGATGATTCACAACAGAACATACAATATAAAACAGACTTGTCCACTTGTCCACTTGTCCCCTTGTTTGCTGGTTTGATTGTCTATTTCGTCGTATAAAGCGGCACTGACCGTGCCCGCTACGCTCGTTCCCTTGTTGCACCTGGGCACCTTTTAATTTCTTCATCCCAGTTGGATCGGTGCCATCTACTCTTACTTTATGTTTGTTCATAATTCTGAGATGTCTTTGGACATGGAAGGAGAGGGGACGAAACGATTTCTAGAACAAAAACAAGAACAACGAGTGGTAGCAGAAAGAAGATGTATTTTAAGAAAAGAAGTTGAAGAAGTTGAAGTTCACAGAAGTTGTGAGAAAAATCAGTTCCAACAACTATCGACTGCGCTAACAGATCTGCCTATGAATGATGTTCCGTCCTGTTTGCGTTACCTATGGATATGCTGATAAAAAAAATATAAAAAGAATGATGAAAATTGGAGATATATAGAATATAATACTATGGTATAAAATACAAAACATCAAAAATAAATATGTTTTAGAAGCTTATAACTCAAACTAAGAAAAATCAGTTCCAACAACCTCAAAAAACTGGGCTGAACAAGCGACGGAGCTCAGATTTGAGTTGCTGAGGCGCTGAGCTCCGTCTCTTGTTCAGCAACTCAAATCTGACCCACTCTTAAATTTATTTGTCAGTACTTACAAAAGTTCTGCATACCCTTGTATACAAAACCTTGTAGACGGTATCTTCGAGTGTCAGTTACAAGTGAGCGTGGATGCATGGAGGCAGCACCAAACCATGCATATCTTTTGTGTCCCGGTGCTGAAGAGTAGATTGCTAAGATGCCAAAGGTTGAGTAATAGACAGAATCCTGAATATTTCGTTGAGGATTTGTAGGTTCGTCTTTTTGCTGAGTAAAATAGGAATCTTCAAGATGGGCCGTGTAGACTTAGAAATAATTAAACTACAAGAAAGTTAAAGCAAATATTAATGTTCTAAAAAACTCTCAACAGGACTGACTACTGTCTATCGTAACTCATTTTACACACATAGTCTTATGGTCAATCTGTTATCTACAAATATATTGTCTTACTCTTTCGGGGCTATCCATGATGTTTTGTGTTGCGTTTCCATTAAATCGGTTCCATCGATGTTCTACGAAAATTAAAAAATTTCCCTCCTTTTATAAACAAAAGAATATGCATTAAGATGGCAGTACTACTTCTGAAGTCTAAAAACGTTTAACTAGTGAATGTGTAAGAACTATGCGGAAGATGAGGTGAGTCACATCCCACGTAAAAAAAGGAAGTTCTGGAAATATTTGGTTCTGGTGTTAAGTATACAAATTTCAAGAGGTTGTATTCTCAAGGATGGTCCCCGCTTGGATTACAAGTTCATCAAGTTGGGCACAGGACACAAGGCCAACTATTGATAACTCATCTTCACGCCTTGAAGACTCTGCCTATCGAAAAGTACAAACAGCTAATGAAAACTGCACATGAGCAGTTTAGAACAACTTGCAGGGGATCAAGCGAGTGCAATTGTGCAGATGCTGGAGAGAGCATGTCAATCCGCAGTATTATTCGACACACCGATGTAGATTGAATACTATTTCCCTCCAAGCGCAGACAGAACGACTTCCACTCGGAGTACACTATCTTCTCGACACAGTCCCTGCAAGATCATCTTCCGCCTCGTGCTGATTTAAAGTATGGATGCCAATGTCTTGGACGTGAAAACATAGGTAGGACGACTTACTTTTGTTCCATGTGTTTCCGGATGGTTCCACATGAGGAATGTGAATCCTACCGAGCTCTCGAACGTCTAAGCAAGAGCAAGGTCTTGCTTGGTTTTAGACATGCATTTGTCGGGAGCTTAATTCAGGAGCGAGTCACTTTTGACTGACGTCAGATGGTCAGAATTGTGCTTCAAAAGACCAAGTGCGCAAGTCAATGTAGTGGCTTATGTACGATTGTTCATCATGTCGTGCTTGTAGTTTGGAAGCGTCCAAACGATAATGATTATGTCCAAGACAGAAGAATGGATCTACAGTATTATAATAATGTAGTCCTCTGATCGATCTCTTCTACTAAATGTGACCCTTCATGCTCAGTAGAAGACACTTGGTTCCGCATCGACATCAAGGTTCCGTACATCCGATTGCAGTAGTCGCAAGGTCCTACACGATCGAAGACTTGAAGACTGACGCCACTGTGTCCTACTAAGCTACCGTATGTGTAAGCCTACTTGGCTCTCATAGGTCAGTACAAGTCACAATCAGCCAGAATTGAATGCGACCTCGAATGACATAAGACCTTCTGTCAGATTTCCAATACCGTATGCAATCAGTCGTGAAGCATTATGAAGACGGTATACTGTAGGAAATTTGCTTTCTTTGCATCTTCAGGAACCTTCACAGGCTACAAAACCTAGACATTCCAACTAACAGAATGGCATGAGATGAATGCCTTAAATTTTCATCCATCATACATAAACTATAAAGTATTAGCATGGGTGAGATTGGATACAAGAAACAAATCTGGAGAAACAAACTTAAACTACAGTACAGGATATAAAACTGTTTCAAACAGTAAAAAAGATATGAAATCTTGACTTGTGGATTTTGCAGAACTCGCAGCGTTTGATATGATTGCAGCAAAGATAACAGCTTTCTAGACCAGTATTTATACAGTACATGACATCATTGAAAAGGAAATCCTGCCCAGCATTTATTGCATAGAGCTCATAGAGCTTACTCTCTCTATTCCTACCAACAGAGCTGTGCTAGTAAGAAAACTTTGTGGATTCGATTATTCTACGAGCCTTGAACAATAATTATTCGTACATATGTTTAATAGAGTTGTTCGAAACTACACAGAACGAATTTCCAAATACAGATTATTTTTCCCAACCCAATCTCAATATGTCTCCAGTTTGAACTATAGCACTTTGCAAGAACAATATGTTGTGAACTACGTGTACCAACGGTTCATTTGTACCGTTGAATCCGCAAACACGAGCACAAGGAAAACGATGGGATAATGGGACTTGAAAAGAACTTGACAGATTCATGAATGCATTGGAGTATTGTTGTTTAAGGAGCATTGGATACACATTTATCATATTGGAAAAAAATGCCAAGGATTGTAATCTGCATGATAAAAGTTCTCTTCTTCATGACGCACTGTGCATCTCTATGTTCATGGAAGAGGCACCAATTTTAACGAAGATCGTGTACTTCGTACCTTTGAGGTATCTATTTGCAATATCATACATAAGCCGTTGTGCATGCTCGGCCTCTAGAGTTATGCCGGTGACAATATTGTACTGTACAACAAAAATGTCATCATTATTGCTATAACAGTGAGCTATTTAAAGTGACTGTCCACGTCTAAAGTAGAAAGGATCATAGTGTACGTGTTGCATGAATCTCACCGATCATACAACTTGCTGACGTTCCTTTGTCGTGTGACCAGACACACCAAACACTCGGAAATTTGATTAATAGACGAACACAAGGGAGTTAAAGACGAAAAAAGAAAATACCTTCCTTACAATCGAGTAGTGAATCATAATGGAACGACTTCAATTCTTGTCATGTACATTTGGAAAAGCTATTAAGTTCCTTGGCTTGGTCCATCAATCTATATTTTTATTATTCAAACTTGAATTTCATGTATCCATATGCATGGTTGACTAATCCTATTTTGATGTCATAAGATAATAACCTATAATGACATTATACATGTGATGTTTTGCAATAACGTGAATGTGGATATTTTATATAGTATGAAATGTTGATATTCTTTATAATCTACCAAGGTTAGGGTATGACTATATTTGGTTCGAGAGTATCAAGTTATTATTACATATATTGTGGTTATCTATCCTACACATGACACAAATTCAAAATGGGTGATTACTCATCCTCATGGATGAGTAATCACCCATGGCGACGAGTGGAGCAATAGCCGGCAATGTCTCAAGTATAGGGGTATGCAGAGAAATCAACTCTTTGTTTCTCTAGCTTTACAATAATATGGAACTATGGACACTGACTTTGACATGTTAGCACGAAAGTACGCAAGAGCCTACCATACTATGTCACATGGGTATCAATTTCTTTAGCTTATTGTATAGTTTATTTTAGATAATATGATTCAATTGCTTCATGGAGAACATTAGCCGGTGGAATCCAATGGAGAGCAATCACGTTAGGTGATACTTCTTCATATGCTTTTCTAGTATGTAGACTGTTTGAAGTACATCGATATGATATCTTAGGCGTAACATGACACATGTCCCATTGTGATGCTATTGGGACCTACCCCCATGCTACCCTCTTGGTTTGATGGGGTCTTCCCATACTTTTTGGTTTTTTACTCTGCACTCCAAAAAAGAAATTATTCGCAGCAGGAAACTCGTTTTCCTCATCATTTACACTTATAGTGACGATTGAACTTCAAGGATTGAAGGAAGTTCACTTCTGTGCGTAGGAATATATGTGTATACCTGAAATATTTCTCTGAATTTAAAAAAAAATTGTGGAATAATTTAAGGAACCCGTATCATTCTTTATACGGAGGACGAGCAGAAGTACCTTTGAGATGCGGAGAGAAGATGGCGTTTAAACGTGGGATTCTTACACCACTCGCAGGCGTAGGCATGCACTCTTCAGTCGGCGAGTTTCTCGTAGTTATTGGTCCGTTCGTTAGAAGCATTAATATCTCTTACAAATCTCTGACAAAGATTCCAACTGCACCCCAATGTAATACAGTATGAGGCTGGAGCAAAGGTTGTAAGCACACAACTGATAGACGTAAGTTTTAGTTTCCTCACTGACTGAGGACACAGAGACTCATTTCTCTGAATCCCTCATGACATCCGTGCTTCATTTCCTTCTACTGTTTCTACAGTCCCTGGAACATAGTTATCTCGAGAACATGTCGACTCTCAGCGGACATACTGTTCTGCACTCGGTGTGTATGAGGTAAGTTGATGCCTCCTTCGAATCTCTCCGTATAGATTCTTTGCTACTTGAATCTGCTCCTTCGTTCTGGTCCTCCCTTTGAGCTAACAGGACTCTTTCTACACTTTCCCAGGCACGAGCACATGGACTACAGTCTGCAGGTGAAACAATCGGAGCCATCCGTCAAGTCCTCTTCCAGTTTCAAGGTGATGGACTTGAAGTCCGTCCTTTTGGTCAGAATTATGTTGCCGTGGTTTTTGCAGGCAAGGGGTGGAAGCCCAAGTAATATAGCAAAAAGGATGGGAAGTACCCATCAAGTCGTACAGGGATGAAACCAAAGGGGTAGGATGGGGCAAGGCCCCAAGGATCGTTTTTCGGGGCAAGGAGGGACATGTGATTTCATCCACTTGATAAGGGTTCCAGGGATTTCTCTTGATGACTTCACACCTAGTTAAGTGAACGCAGGTGTGCACCCACATCCATTTTTGTTTGAGTGGATCGCCATAGCCTATAGACTCGAAATCACAGCTTGGAGGAGATGAAGACTCAGGTTTTGACTTCAGCGGCCTGGTTTGCCCACCTAACCCACATTTACAAAATGACTTCCAAAGTGCCCACCGCTCGCAAGGGATGTTGTGTAGGGAATGGTCACTGTCCACGGCTGAACCCTTCGGTTGAAGAAGCATGTTCTTGACAGGATTGAACGACGCTGGATGGATCCGAACATGTATAAAAAAGGAGCGATCGAGGACGGGCTAATGTTTGGAAATGCGCGCCGACATTTTCATAATGATGATGTCGTGGGATACAATTTTGAATACATTCTGTTTACAAATGGCCCCGATGGAGAGTTCTTTGTTCCCGTTAATCCTACTGCTGACGGAAATCCCGGTCCATGGCAGACGATGCATTTTGGCCGTATGCATGAAAGAGTCAAGTTTGCATGGCAAAACCTTCCCTGAGTTAATAATTGCAGCTCATTCAGCCTCTTTTGCAAGTCATCATAAATCGCAACAGTTACTGTATTAAATAACATATTTGGCCAGATCCAACATATTTCAATGGGCTTTTCTGTGCCACTCAGAATGTGGTGAAGAACTTTCAAAAAGTGATTTGCTTCGATTCTTGTCCTACTAAAAATTTATGGTATTCTTCGCAAATTTTTACAACAAATGTTTCATATGGAAACATGGAACAATCATTTTGTAAACTTGCTATTTCACAAAAAAATTATACAAAGACATGTGCACACTTTAATATGAGGCATGGGAAAGCTCGACTTTGCCATCTTCAACAGTAGAAGTTACAAATTTTTTTTAAACAATAAAAGTACTTGCAACCCTTAACTTCAAACTGTGTGAGATTATCTAGTATATACTGTAATTGCATCATCTAATCATGCTCTGCAACATAATTCATCTCAAGCAAGAATCATAATGTATCCAAGTCTTCCCTAGGAAACTTTTTCTACACGTAATACTTGACATAATATATCTTTAAATTATCATTTTGATCAAATTATCTACAAAATACAAGAATATGATCTTACAAATTTTGAATGATCACTCACAAGAAATAATAATCTCCACAAACCTTGAATCCTTATTTGATAGGAAACACACTCATTACATCATATCATGCCCTTGCATTTATGGAGTATATGTTACAACCAACATATTCAAACATGGTGCAAAGAATCCTCATATCCATGTGCCTTCATCATTTACCTATTTTAATTAAATCACTAGTCAAAAACATATTTCTAACATTCATATGATGCATTCTCCATTTTTGTTGTGTAAAATTTGCAACAATAATACTTATGGAAATTTTGGCAACATAACTGAATGTATTCTTTTTATCAATCCCATACAACTGAAAATATCTCTTTGCTACAAATTTGACCTTGTATCTATCTACGTTTTTATCTTAGACTTTCTTAATCTTGTACATCTAATTGCAACCTATAATGAGGTTATAATAAGCATATCATATTTGACATATGCTCCTATGATATTTATAAATCAACATCTCTTTTGCTCTCAAGCATATAGTCATTGATATTATGAGACTGATGCTTGATAAAATTGTGACAATTCCATCTTTAATGCCTCAATGGATGTATCAAACATCTTAACTAATTCATTTCATGTCTCTTGCAAACTCTTAACACTCTAAATATGTCAAATCATCAAATTGTCATTATATATGTAGTAAATTTAATGTTATCTTATTAATGTATTTGTAAAATAATAGAAAACTAGTTGATTATCTCCATTGTTCATTGTTTTGATAGCTTCTCTCGTCACAAAATTCAAACTTATGATCTAACTTGATAAGTCAAACATTAAGATGTTTTTGCTTTCATGATCTACAAATGACTATAGAGGTTTATTGCAATTGTCAATCTTCTAAATCATACTATGTATGATAATTGCATTTTGTCAATGAACATACTCTAGAAAAAATGGTGTGTATGCGTGAGTGCCACACATATCAAAATTGTGTAACCACACCTCAGTTAAAATTATTACAAGACTTTACACAATATTTTTTTAAAATTTTGTCTGGATCTCTAAAGGACATTATTTGCATTTAGATTTGAGATTTTGATATATCTGAATTTTTTCTTGATCTCATTTTATTTGTAAAGTTTTACTCAATTGTTATTCTTTCAAAATAACTATATCTAGCATTGCAAATTTATTTATTTTATAATATCTGCTCAATATCATTTACAAATCAAATCAACACATACATTTAAGGGAAACAGTTAGCAAGCCCAAGGAAACACTATGATGTAAAGCTGAAAATGTGAGTAAGAAATATCTAATGCAAAATATTATAGAAGCTCATGAATTAGCCCTAAAGATGTTATATGTACTAATGCTATGTGGCATATTGCAAAGATAGATGAAATTAGATAGATGAGACTAATACCAACGAATAATATTTATAAACTTTGAGTATATTAACAAATTGTAGTCACATCAACATTCATGTGGTTACAAATTCATGTTTTTTTTTGAAGTATCGATTTCACCCGAGAAGTGTTTATGAAGAAGATGTTAATTGGAGTAGGCAAAGGAAGAAACTTAATCCTATTATATAAGATACTGTTAGGGGCTAGCCCCATGTTCCCATCCCTCTTTTGTTATTATACTTTGTCTGCTAATTATAGAAGTAGATAAAGAGCTGATTACCAATGGGAAACCGAGCAATAAAGCTGAAGATTCCAAGAAAAATGTGGTGAATTCCATGAATCATTTATTCTAGGACCGTGGAGACGTTGGTAAATAAAGTAGAGGATCTTTACTTTAGGGCAGCATATGTACAATGCAACAAATAGAGATCAGCCATTCAAGGTTTCCAACGACATGATGTTTGCCATAAAGACTCATTCTCATGGATGCTTAACCTTTCTGGGATCAAAGAAGTTTAAATGGGATGTAAAATTGTCATATGAGGTGATATCCAAGCCCCGGACAATGACCTCCTTTGACTGCAATGATTGGATGTGGAAGACAAAGCTCCAGGTTTAGCACCAAAGAATGTCATAATTCATAGATTTACTTCTTCACATCCCAAACGATCTCGTTTCCCTCGTACGTTTTTGGAACTCAATTACTTCCTCATACCCCGGGGCATGGAAATAAACTGCTTCGATTGGTAGCGGGTGATATTCTAGTGCAAGTAGCCATTACGTGGTGCTGTGGTCCTGAGTCCTCAATGTCCCCCACCCACTACACGAGGTTGACCTTGGACGAGAACTGGTTACCGTCCAAGATAACTGGGGTTGAGTTCATGGTTAAGTTTTAGATCTTTCTCTTCACCATAAGGTTTGGAAACCTGCTGTCACTTTTCACTGTCACTCATGTACTCAGTCTTTTGTTGATCTATGTGAAAACTTCATTATGGGGTGAACTGGTTCCACATCTAACCGATTCTTTTAAAAATGGATTTTCTCATTGATCTCCTCATCACTATTCTTGCAAACGTGCCCTCGCTGTTGAGTGACCAAAACTTGCTCGATGCTTAGGCTGTGCCCCTGAAGGGGTAAGTAATTTCATACAGTGGCTAGAGTTTGGGGGCATGAGGAAATAAATCGAATTCATTTGATGCCGGAGAAGTGTATCTATGTGACATGGCTTTGGAGTTGTATGGACGTTGACTTTGACACATTTGTGGGAGAGTGCGTGAGAGCCTTCCATGCTAGATGATATGGGTATTATTCTCTTTAACTTATTGTATAATATATTTTAGTTAACATGAATTCATTGTTTTATAGAGAACGCTAGTTTTAATAATCCACAAGAGAACAATCACTTTAGATGATGATTATTGGGATGCTAATGTAGTATGTAGACCTAGATAGTTCGGATCTCTTAGATGCAATAGTATGTATTTTACAGCGTGATGTTACCCGGTCACTTTCATCCATGTAAGATTTGATGGGGTTTCCATCTTTTTTCTATATTTCTTGGTTCCTTCTTTCTTTTTGTGATATACTTGCCTTTGGGCCTTTGGGAGACACAAGACATGATCATGGATGTAAAACACATACTTGATTTTCTTCCCATATTTGCTGGAGTTATTTGCAGCTCTAAAGCCAGCAAGGCTCTTTGAACGACCCAATATACTGTACCATATCCATTATTGCAATATTTAAAGCAGTCCCCTCTTAACTTCCACAAATTCGAAGCTGTCTGTGATTCCTATGTATCCGAACACAGGTGGTCTGCTTGTGACTGAAGGATTCTGCAGAACCGTCAAGTTATGCAGGCTTTTGTAATCAACGGACCTCCCCAATTCGTGAGCAGTTTGCTGGATGTAAATCTCGTGCAATGCGTCCTGCGGCTCGTCAGCAAGATTCCAAACAGTCTAAAGCAACATTCGTTAATACGATGGATTTTGTACACTTCTCACTGCAGTGGCATGTTCCGGACGTTTTCTTGGCACATTGCGTTGACGAGCATGGGTGGTTTGATTTGCATCGACAGCACAACTTCATATATGTATTTCCTGGTCTTTGAGTGCAGAGACGGTCCATCAAGCACGGAAGATGTGGCACACTCTGCAAAACAGGCGTCTCTTGCCCGAAGACCACTGAATCGTGGCATCAGAAAAGTAACACGTTGTTTAGGAGGATATACAACGTGTTAACCCTGACGGGCGAGACATTGTTCCATTTTCGCTTTCTTTCTTCTTAACGGAATAAAATTTAGGTGTATATGTGATTTTCTTGTCTGCTTCCTTGACAGGACCACCAAACTATTGTAGGATCTCATGCATGAACGTTATGTTTTTTGGTTGTTCTTCCTTGTGGGGATACATATATACTAGTGGGTCTTTTTCTTTCTTTCTTTCTGGAGCGTATTAGATATCGTACGTTTGTCAAGAACGTCACTGACTTATTTGAATGTCATTTCCTCGACCAAAGCTTATGACATGGCAGCAAAGTGTTTGTGAAATTCTGCTTCCATCCAAAGAGCAGAAGTGAATTAAATTATTCTCTATTTGCTTCTGAAAGTTGGCGGAGTTGTCACCCGACTATTGTGACACATGAAATTTGAAGAATATACTGGGTACTCAACAACATGGTCGTTTCTTGTGATTGATCGAGAAGGGTAGCTTAGCCAATTTCAACACATAGTGTAGTAAAAACACACTTTGGAACTCAAATGCAGATGACAGACATTTCGCCCTTTTCAATGAAGCATGTACTTTACAAGTGGTTTCTGTCGCAAAGTTCGAAGTTGATAATCACATGCGAATGAGATTTAAAAAGGCTCGGATAAGCTCAGGTCAATCCCATGAGTGAAACTCAACTCCAGTCCTGAACACAACTGTTGAATCTCATCGTTGTCATTTGACTGGACATTTAGTTTCGCAGCGCTGTGTTCGTGTTCTGAAATTGCAAATTTCTCGAGTCCAGTACTTTCCTTGTCCGTTTTTGGAAAAACAGCATATTTTACTAATATCAGAGAAACAGCAGTGTTAATCAAATGCAAAAGTGTAGAATGAGTCATAGAAAGAGGAAGAGAAGGAGGGCATGAGTCTTCTCTTGCAGCGAACAGAGGGTCAACCACTGGAATTCTTGCAGCTGCTGCGAACCTAGACCCTCTTGAACTTGGAGCTGCAGATCTGAGCGGATCGATTGTTGATTCTAACTTTGCTTTTATTTCTCTTTCCTGAATAATTACTAGTTTATAAGCCACACAAAACATATACCATATTACGGCAAGACGGATATTTGGAATTGATCAGCTGTGAAACTGGAGCTGATTATTATATATTTAAAAAGAGGAATTGCAGTCTTAGAACTGTGATATAAGTCCGTACTTAAGATGCTGATTGTGGTGGAAAGATTTGACGTCAATCCGGTCTAACAAGAGAACAAGGTCATCGATGTTTCATGTGAGCATCCTTGATACATGTACCTAGCGCCGAAGTGAAGTACATGAAGTCTTTGAGGTGACAAACTTTCGTACTGGTAGAAGGTGCGTGTGGAATCATTGGAATGATCCAAATCTGAAGAACGAGTAGGTTTTTGTCTTGTATTGATCTTCGATGGTAGACATGCATCTTCCAACATTGATCCCAGGACTCCCTCCACTACATCTCCATGCTTCCAGGGATGTAGCAATATGGACACTCCAATTGTAAGGCACTTTCTCCTCTCCAAATACCTGTCACAACAAACCTACTTCATTACAAACAAAAGCACTATCCAAAAACAAATCCACACATCATATAGGTTTATTCTGCTTTCCGAAGGTTCATAATACCCGTAATTGCATTAGAACATGACCAACCCTTCCATTGGACAGTCTCGCTCTTCCAGCTGCCTCCCGTCTCCCGGTCCAGGGCTTCCCTAATCTCTGATACCACCGGCTGTCATGTCAAGAAAATTCTGGGTACTCTACTACTCTCTTATCTACTATTTTCTTATTTTCTCCACTTTTCCTTGTGTATATGTAACTCTCTATCTTTGTTTCTAGCTCTCTGTCTATGAAAGCCTTTGAAAAGCCCTCAAAATTTCGCTGTGTGTGCTCTATTGCAAGGGTTTAAACACCTTAAGGGAAAAAGGTCAGACGACCTAGGTTGACCAATATGAGTGGCCACAAAATTGGGTGGTGGATTTGTGGAGGTGGGACAGGGTTTTCACAGGTAGGTGGGTCTGTGACACCTATCCCCATATAGGTGCACTTGTTCCAAACATGAAGCCTGACGAGGAAAGGCTGTGACAGATAAATACAGATGATGTCGGTCAAAACCATCAGCATCTTCCAGCCAAACTTGTCGAAACAACTCACACTAATAACTTACAGCTCCATCTTCAATCTGCATGTTCTCAAGATCTCCAGATTCTATGTTCCCGTGGTTTGTTGTCGATGCATGGTTTTTGTTGGCTCTAAAACTTATCAGTATGGGAGAAACTCATGGACACGTTTGATTGTAATACATTCCATAGGTTGAGAAGCTTCGTCCTCTACTTACGAACTGGAAATGGTGTCCAAAAGTCATCCAAAGATCGGTCACCGGCACCAACCTCGCTGTTGCGTCTTTGAAGGTGTTACGTCGTGTAGGCGGACGAACTTAATACCCAAAACGATGACACACGACGACTTTCGTTCTCTAAACTGCCTGATAAACTTCCTTATAAGGCAAAAATGTATCTAGGATGTGGTGTACATAAGAGATGAAATACTATGTACTCCAGTATTCAAGTTTTTTGCTGTCCTGATGAATTTGGTCTCCTTTGACTTCCTAACTTGAACGAACTGAAGCAACAACTGCTTCACTGCACTTTACTGCACTATACATCATTTGAATCAGATATTTGAATTCACGAGATTGGCCGTTCAAAGATCTCTTACAAACTCTGCCAGGTCTAGTGTTAGTGCAGTCTTGATTAAGCTGGATCCACTGGCTTGAATGTAACTAAAATGGATGGTATAACACCGGCCTTTCATGACGTCCGAAGTCGTATTTTGCTCCTGGCAGGAAGTCGATAAGTAGTAATTATTATCCACTGGTTAAGTAGCATCATTCTAGAGTGTGACGAAGACTTAATAACATGTATCTGATTCTTCGAATAGAATTTGAAGGGCCGTGCTTTTAAGATGATCTAATATAACGCCATTTACTCTAACCGACGGGAGTGGAACATATTTTTCGTTTATTCAAATATTGAGGTGGAGCACGGAGAAGTGATTGAATGAAAGGTTGCAGTGCATCATAAAGAATGTCATGGAATTCTTGCATAGGAGTTGGAGTCTTGGATAGTGTGAACCTTAGAACCCTGGTTTCACTATTTTAGCTGGGATGGGACAAAAGTTTACCACTCCGGCGAGCTGGGACGGTAAACATTTGCGGCAAGCTGGACATGTCCAGCTTGACCGGCAAGCTCATGCCTCTTGCACTTCCTTCCAGTGAGCAAACCATTTGGGAGATGGAGCAACTGTGAGGATTTTGTGAGCAGTTTAGTTCGTGCGCTTTCTACTGGAGGATTAAGTTGGCCGATCTTGTCCTGGTGCTCACCATGATCCGACGAGTTAGAACTTGGGGGTCCGGAGACTGCTGAGATGGGTTGGTTCACTGTGAATATAGATGGACTTTAGGACAAGGTCACATTGATGCTAGCGCCTGCTGTCTGTGAGGTTCGTTGTAGAGTAAATGCGCCCTAAATTCTAATTTCTAACGACATCCCCCAAGCTAGAAAGGGATGAAATTATGAGGTATGGTTATGGATGGATAGATAGGAAGGACAATGCAGGCAGTCAGTACATTACCATTACATCTACATTGCACTTGTGGGGTTGTTGACCCATCTCCGTCGTGAAGTCATGCAAACGAGACACCAGCTGGAATTCCAATTGCACGATGCTCGAGAGAAAAGCAACGAAGGCGATAGGAAAGCCAAAGGCCAGGGAAGAAGGGCAGGTCCATCTTTTTCTGCTGCTAGTGTCTGTCACATGGTACGACGCTGAGCTCTGCTGTAGCAGATGACATGAGTCGTCAGCTACTGAATCCGGCTCGTTTTTAATTTCCCCCTGCCCACCTGGTCTGCTCTAGTCTAGTAGTCTGCTCACTCTGGAGTCTGGTCTGGTCCCATAGATCAACTACGGGTCTGCTGCGGCTGCTGCTATGGATTTGGAGGTCTCGCCACTAGCTCCTCCTCCGTCACTGGACACCGAGGGGACCCTCCCAGAGCGGCACCTGCTCTCATTCTCTAGCACTCTCTACTGCCTCAACTATGGCGCCGTTTTGTAGGGCGGGGAGTGGACTATTTCCCTGATATCTCTGATGACCGGGCTGCTGTCGTTTTTACTAGCAGCAGCAGCAGTAGGCATTGCTCATGAGCCATGCGTGAAGGGTGGGTAGAGCAAGCCATTGTCTGGTGACGAGGCCCGGTGTTCTCCCCCTGGATCATGCCGTTGTTGAATTTTGCTTTTGTGACTGCTGTTGCTGCGGATTTGACCTCCGCAATGGCACCATTTCTTAGGGCACACGGTCCTTAGGATTGCCTTCTTCTCTTCCTTCTTTCTGCCTTTTTCATTTCTTCTGGCGCACGGTCGGTCGGTCGATGGATCGGATTTCTCTATCGATCGACTAGTCTGTCTGCCTGCCTGCCTGCCTGTCCGTCCTGGCCTGTTGGCTTGGCCGAGTCAACAACTTCCCAACTCTTGCATCTGTTGAAGAAGAAGGGGAGGAGGAGAGATCTAAAGAAGGGGAGGGAAGGAGGAACACTTGCCCGGAAATTGTGTTGGAATGCTTCCGTTGCAGTGAGGGAGTGAGTGAGTGAGTCAACGACTGTCAACCTCGTGTGCATTAGAGTGAGAGAAGCTTAGAAGGAGGAATAAATCAAAAATATTGCCGTCGTCTTTCTGGTAGATTTCGGAATCGATGAAGAACGAGGAGAGAGACAGACAGAGAGATAGTGATCGATTGAGTGAGTGAGCAAGAGATTGAGTGAGTGCGTTTTGCGAGAGAGGCTGACGGGGAGTTATCGAGCGAGCGAGCGAGTGACTCGTCGGTTGCTTTGTTTGTTGATTGACTGACCGCTCAGCTCTCAAACAATGCCCTGATTGAGAAGTGGATTGAGAGAGGGATCGCGAGAAGAGAAGGCTCGCCGGTCTGAGGACACTCCGACGACGACGACAGTAATTCACAGTGGCTAACTCGTGCTGCTGCTGCCGTCGAGTCATCCACCCTCCCACCCACCCACCCACCCACCCGGACAGATTTTCCCACCAAATCTTGCAGTCCATCCCAGGCTGTGGGAGCGATTCTAAACGAGCCGGGAGGAAGAAGAAGTAAGCCTTGAAAACATCGACCCCTTTGGTTCAGATCCGGAGGTCAGCACGACAGCACTGGAGGCAGGGGAAGGGGAAGGGAAAGAGGAAGAGGAAGAGAAGCAAAGCATGAGCAGCAGCATTTCCGTGGATTCGCAATCCGTGCGTAATTAAAGGAAGCTCTTTCTGGAGGGTGCGGCGATGTCTCGGCTTGAGACGAGTTCCAAAATGTTGGCAGGTGTAGCGAAGTAAAGCAGAGCAGAGCAGAGCAGAACAGAGCAAAAGCCAAGCAGAGCAGAGAAGGGGAAAAGAGATCGAGGGAGGTTGTCTTCGTGTGTGCTAGCAAGCAAGCGCCACCATGTTCATAGCGCATTTCGTGTCATGGAAAGAGAGGGTGAGGAAGTACAGGAAGTCCATGGCGAAGAGGAGCCGGATGCTCAAGACGAGGGTACGCGAGCTGGGGGACACGGTGCTGACCAAGTTCCTGATCGAGAACACGGCCAGCCCAGCGATCACGGACGAGGAATTGCGGTCGCCGGGCGACATGGACTCGGCGCTATGGGGCTTCCTGCCCGACGACATTCTGGAATCCGTCCTCGCCATGCTCCCGTTCGACGACCTGATCACCATGCGCTACGTGTGCAAGCAGTGGAATTCCGTCATCATGTCGCGAGGCCTTTGCCCGCCGGACCAGAACCCGCAGCTGCTGTGCAACATGTCGGGATCCTTCACCATCTACAACCAAACCAAGGCAAAATGGACACAGCGTTCACTGAACTTCGTCGAGAATCATAAGGACCTGTACTTGGCCACCTCCGACGGTGGATTGCTTTGTTTCCAGAACCGCGAGACCGGCGCTCTGATCGTCTGCAATCCGGCCTGCAAATCCTCGAGGGAGCTCCCCCCTCCGCTGTTCGAGGTGTCCATGGACGCCGAGACGGGCGAGGGCAGGTCGTTGGACATGATCAACATCGGGCACGTGAGGTTTCTGGCCGCGCGGTCGCGGAGCTGGAATGCCAGAATGACCAAATGCGTGGTGGGCATGAGCTACGACCGCGAGCAGCAGAACTACAGGGTGGTGGTGGCCAGCATGCTCACCAAGCGGCCGCAGACGCAGGTCTACGATTTCTTGACGAATTCTTGGTACATTGGAGCCGATCCTCCCACCGTGACCTGGTTCCGGAGGTCGCCCGTGGCCTGCAACAACTGCCTCTTCTGCGTGGTGCGGGGGCTGCGCGATGGCAACAGCGAGGACGCCTGGGACTGGAGTGTGATCAAGTACGACATGGAGCTGGACGCCTGGTGCGACATTCCCATGCCTCGGCACCGGATTCGCGACAACATTTTTGCCATCGAGCTCGCGGAGCACCGGGGCCATGTGCGCATGTTCCTGCGGCTGGTGCACTCGCTGATTTTCCATTGCTGGGAGCTGAATGCCGATAGCGCCTCGTGGTTTCCGTTGACGGACTTGCAGAATGAGGTCAACGAGCGGCTCGCCGGGACTAGGTATTGGGATTTGTGCTTAGCCGGGGGGGATTTGATTTACTTGATGCTTGTAAATGTGTGGGATGACGAGATCCTCAGATTCGTCCAATGTTACGACCTTACCACGAAGTTGTGGAGTAGGCTGCCTCACATCGTGCCCTTGAACAGCTACGATTGCCAAATGTGCCTGTTCCAGCCTTCATTGACGGTTGCCGCGTAAAACGACACAGACTGCTCTTGCTGCCGCTGCCGCTGCACCGAAACGATTCAATTTTCCTCCCTCCCGTAGCTAGGTAATAGTTATACATAGAAATGGGAAATGACGTCCAATCCATAGTCCATATGTGGGAAGCTGTTCTGTTCACATTATAATAGCACTACATTGAATCATGTGGATTTCAACACGTTTCTGAATACGAAGCATCGCTTGGGAATTGTGCATGTTTCTTTACCCGGGACCTCACCTCCAGTTCAACGGCTGAATGAATGAATGATTTGCCGATGACATTGTTTCTTTCAAGCGTCCTCGTCGTGCCAATTGCCTCAGTTTTATTCGAAAGTTGACATGGAAACTCTAGTGGGGTTCGTTGTCTCGATTTCCTGTTGACATAATTTGGGACTCTTGGGGTTTGGTCTGTTTTCACTTGTTTTCTTCTACTGATCAGGGATTGCGGCCAAACCTCGTATCCATTCGTCGGCTGCAAATATGTCGAGGACATTGTACTGTACGGTTTTGCCTGTCTTGATGGGCATGATCGACTGGGCAGTTTGATCCAGCAGAGTGGGGCCTTCATACGGTATTAGACATCGTTACTTCACGGCCTCATGTGTTAAGAATTGTAACAGTCTAGCGTTCGATGCAAATGCTGTTATTAGTGCCTGCGTCTGTGATGCTGTCGTGTGAATCTGGTGTTAGAATTTCATGATCTTTGTGCAGTTTAGGTCAGGCGTCTATGTTCTGTGCCCAAATGCATGTTGTTAGCTTCGTATGGTAGCACATCATGACAAATCTGTTTTCAACACTCGGTTTCTTCCACGACGGGTTTCGATGTCTGCATAACCTCTTGTCCTTTCCTCGCGTTCGCTCTACGTTCGTTGCATATCTGGTCACCAGAAATCCGATTAAATCCTTGACATTGAATTGTCTCAAATCGTTAAGTGTTTTTCAGCAAGTCAATTGTGCAAAACACAAACTACACCATTTCAGTGGTGGACATCAGAGTCGGTGAGAAATTTTTTGATTTGTTGCGACGGTACCGAATCCTTGTGGTGAGAAAAGAATTGTATTTTATCTGTCAGTGACAGGGGGATGGATTTGATGTGAAGTCAGAGAAGAGTGGCTTTTTACCTGTCAATAACAGCGGAATGGATCTGATTTCCGAGGCGATCTCGTCTCTGATTCCGTGCCCCAGCAACGCCCTCGAGCATGTGCAACAAGAAGCTACGTCTTGTTCTCCTTCGCGGCAGTTTTTGCACGAGGATCTCATAGTCGAAGTGCTGGCACGGCTACCGTTTCTGAGCCTCATCCGATACCGACTGGTGTGCAAGAAGTGGAACTCTGTGATCACCTCAGCGGGCTTTTCCGACCATCACCAGTTCACTCCCAAGTGCGTGCCCGTGTATTTCAACGCCTGGGATGGAACTTTCACAATCTACAACTCAGTTCTCAACTCTTGGTACAGACATTCGTTGGCGTTTTTACAGTTGCAGGTCTACGCAAGCTCTCCCGCTTTGTGCGAATCTCTGTCATTGGCAGCTTGCGGGGGAGGACTTCTGCTGTTTGATACCTCCACCTTCGGGCAGTACTTTCTGTGCAACCCTGTGACGAAGAAGTGGAGAGAATTGAAGTTGCCCCGCAAGGATGGGCGGGGAAACCACATGCCAGCTCCGCCCTGGATCAGAAGAGGGAGATTGCATCAGGATGTGGTGTCAGGAAGAAGGGTGCTGGTCGGCATCGTGTGTCGGAATCACGATGAGAATTATAAGCTCGTCTTTGCAGGTTTGTACGCAGGGTCCTTGTGGACTACTCTGGTTTATGATTCTCGGACATTCAGTTGGAGCAAAGGTGCCCGGCTTCCGATCGAAGGCACAGACTGTGCGTTTGCGGGGAGAAGCACCTGCTGCAATGGCTTTTTGTACTGCTTGATCAGGGGAGATGGCGGTGATCTGAATCACTACAGGGTTATGAAGTATGACTTGGATCAGAAAATCTGGCGTCAGTTCTGGATTCCGAGGTATTTTGGGCCGTTTCTTGAGCTTTTAGAGCACCAGCAAAGTATCCTTCTGATTGTTAGAGAGCCGGCACGAACGCCACTTGGATCCAACACGTTTTACAAACTCCAAGAGTGGAGCCATGATGATGCTACTTGGCTCATTGTTCTGGAGGATTTGCCATCGCTTATCGATAGTTTGGGCCGACCTTTATGTACGAAGTTTGTGTCAGGGTTCCATAGATGTGGGCATGTCGGAAATGGGGACTTGATCTATGAAGTCGGATTTTACCGCGAGGGGCAAGACAAGGGCTGGAGAGTCCTTCTCTACCACCACTCAGAAAACTACTGCTTTTGGTTGCCTGATTATGATGTGGACAAGCGTCATGCAAACTGGCATGGCTGGACCAAATTTCCTCTCGGATTTTATTCGTTCCAGCCTTCCTTGCGGCTTCGAGTCTGAAACAAATCAGCTGCTGGTACACGAGGAATTCAGCTAAAGATGCACGGTAATGAAAGAAAACCAACTGCTTCGTTTACTGAGCTTTGGGATTCCACCATAGTGCTCCCAACCCAGGCTACTTCCTCTTGCACTCGCTGTGACTCTTTTTTCAGTTTGGACATTTTTCATGCTTGCAATTTCACAATCGTACGGTTTTCCCTATTTTTGAGCTGAGTAATTCGTTTACTGACGTGTTCTACAACCAATGTTGATGGTTAATTGTCGATTGCGTATGAACTGATTGCTGCATGATTTCTGACTGTATCAGAATTACCACTTGAGAGCACTTTCTATGAGGAATTGCCTACCACGCATGGTGATAAGCTTCTCAGAAGTTATCAACGTTGAATGCTTTATTTGATAGCTTCCTTGGGATTTCTTTCTTCATCAGAAAACGAAATCGAATCATGGCGAGTAGTAAAGCCGTGCGCGGCCGCTGAAATTTGCAAAATGTGACTTTCATTTACTCAATATCCATGCTTCCTATAATACACTATTTTACTGTAGAGAACGACAGAAGTGACTTCTCTTCTCATTTTAGTAATTTCATCTATGTGACCACACAGATTGTCAAGAAGATCATGGATGATCTTTTCGGTTATCAAATTCCGGTTCGTCTACATATAATATCTCATGTTACCGTGGGTTAGTTTTTTCTTTGTATTGTACATCTCATAAACCGGTGATGTAGAAACCCAGTACTATACTACAATACTGATTGCTGAAATTCTATAGATTCAAACTGTAGGGGGAAAGTCCGCAGTTTCTCGATACAGGTAATGTCAATAATCTCAAATTCACATCAAGAGCAATGATTTATTGCAGGTGATGGGGTGTTGTTGGGAGCAATGGGAGGCTCCGTGAAATACGGTGGGTGGGGGTGTTCCCACCCACCGCTCACCATGCTGTCTCACCTCTCGCGAGCCGCCGTAGCCATAGCTGAACTGAACAATTTTGATTGATTTTTGTACATGCGTCGAGGCTTGCTACATGCAAACCACCTTAGAATATATTTGACAGCAATAATAGCGATTACCAGCTCAACAAGTTGGTTGTGTACTAGTCACCATGACTTCCTTGGAGAGAATACATCTGTCAGAACTTGGAGGAGGAATTTCGTCCGCTCTCGAATCAGGACCAAGGATTCCAACACCATCCTCTGGAGGCGCCAAAAGCTCCATAGTTAGAAGCGAATGCTTGGAGCTAGGGTCCACCAAGTCGAGGGTCTTCCTCGAAATTTGGCACTAAATTCTCATATGAGTAAACTACATTTACTCTGCCTTGGAGTAAAGGCAAACTTCCACTAACAAAGGAAGTTCCATTATTTTAGTTCACCGAAAAATTATTAAGATCAGCTTGCCTGTTGCAGGTTTCGACACAGCCCGTTTGGGCCATAATGCACAGTAGCGGGTGACTTTAACGTGGTCACAAGAGGTAACTAGTCTCTCTTAAGGTGACAAGAGAAGGATAGTTTGGAGGTATTTGCAGAAGAACTTTACCTACCGTATACACAACAAACTGCTGTGTGCAAAAGTGGTTCACATTCCATAAGGCGAATTTGTAGCGCAGTTGTTTCAGCCTTTACATGCGACAATGGCCAATACAATGGTTTCCATCCAAAGATTATGGCAAGTTGCGTTTCTTTTTACCTTTGTTGACATGCTACATTGCAGTTCAAATCAAAGTCCAAGTACATTGTGATCAATATAATCCTCCAAATGCTCTACTAGACTTAGAGGCAGACAACCATTCAAAGCAAAGCAAAAATGAAATAGTCACAACAAGGGAAGGTGGTAATGCCATAACTATTGGGTCAAGTGTACAACATGACAATGGAACCTCCAATTTGAACGGAGACGTGGAAAAATGACCAATCTGTTACTTATGATGGGGTTAGAATAGTCGTGTGCAACGAAGACACGACAACTCTAGGAGGAAACCGGTAGGAAATGCCCAAGCCCTGATCGTCTCCCACCCAAAAGAGGGGACCACTTCTTCATGCCCTCCCGTTTCGCACAGCACATACGCGGACATCCTCCAATTCATAGTCCAACCTCAATCAGCTACATTCAGAGTGAGTATCTTATTCTCGGCGGAAGTCAACATCCTTGAAAGCAAGACCCCAACAACTTGAATCTGGGGAATATCTCCCCCTCCCCAAACACTAGAAACGTCGCGCCTGTCCACGTCGGTTAGCGCTCACTTTGCCTGAAAAGCGGAAATCCAAACAGAGGCTCGCCGTCCTCCGCTATGCACCGCTACCAACAGCAGTTGCTTAGATGTTCTTAGTTGCCTGGTCGACTCTACTGATATCACCTACCACCTTGTGAGATTGCTGGGAAGGGCCTCATGTCGCCGTCCAATAATATTGTAAATAATGCTTCCGATTAGAGTTTTCTTCTCAGTTGGACCTTTGCCTTGCGAGCGTTTATCGCAGGTGCTGGTCCGCATAAAAGTATCGGAGGAGCACGTTACAGGCCCTGAAGCAAAGCATATACTGGGATGAACATCGCCTCCCTGAAAAGGAGGTGGGTTATTTTCTTCCACATGTTGCTGCCTGCTTGGATAGGAACCTCTCAGCAGGCTGGGTTACTTTCTTGTGGGGGATGAACTGCTGAATATGCTTGCTGTTGGCATCTCCACGATTCTCCAGGAGATATTCCAGCCGACTTGATTTGCGCCTCTCTTTCCGCGCTGGTTATCCACGGTATATATAGCCCGCTGTTCGCCTTCTTCAAGTGACCAAGGTCATTCTGAGGCTCATTTCACATGTTTCTGAGCCGAGCAGGGATCTCTGTCCGTGTTTCTCCAACTCATCTGCTTTGTCTCCTCGTTTCTGGTTCTGGCAATGGCAGTTTGTTTCCGTGCCAAATTCAGAAGGCAGCCATTTGTGTATACTTATGAATAGCAGATGACATCAGTATCTCATCTGGAGTTTCTGTTTCTCATTGGTTCATCCGACCTGAAACGGAGAAGGTGGGCTGTTTTGACTTTGGTATTCATATACGACGAAATGTAGTGCATGTCATGTCTTGGTGCAGTCTGCAAAAACTTTGCACAATGTGTTATATTGTTCAAGGTTTGAACGAAAATACTTAGTTCACATATTTTTCAAGACCTTCTATAACAGGATGCATAAAAAAGGAACTATATGCAGACAACTATAGGTAGGTTGGTGCAATCACGTTAGGTGACTACTCTTAGGATGCTCCAGTAATACCTAGACCTTGTGATCTATATAGTTATGATATGTTGATGCACGATGACATATTTCCCATTGTGATGGTATTGGAGCCTAGCCCCTTCCTACCCCTTTGGTTTCATCACTGTACGATTCGATGGGGTCTTCCTCCTTTTCTCTATCTGACTCGCTCCTTCTCTGGTTTTTAGTTATTGTTTTAGACATGAGTACAGGAGGTATACTAATACCGGCTTCAACTTCGTATGTGTCGAAACATTTTTCTTGGGGTTTGTGTCGAGAAACATTTTTCCTCTAAATAGTTGCTATGTGACAGAAGGAGAATGGAATCAAACAGACCGGTTAACCGGCAGAGTTTCTCAAACGGGAATAGATGCCATGTGATACCTGGCCTCCTATAAAAGTATGGTAGTTTCTAATTAAATACCTTATGCCATGAAATTTGTGCAAAGTTTCTAAACATTGCACGAAGAATGTGCAAAGTTTCTAAACATTGCACGAAGAATGTGCAGTGAAATGTTACATGAAACATTGTCACGATCCAAACCTTCTCATATTGAAGCGTTCCAGACTGGGTTCAAGGAGACATCGTATTGACCTAAAACTTCTAGGTTTGTCATATTGTGTCTGCCCTGACGATCCCAGAAAAGTGATTACTTTCTCTCGTATTAGGAGTGGCGACATTTCAGTTCGAGGAAACAGGTGGTACGCGTGCTCTTGTCAGTCTCCACGAAGTGGACCTAGACACAAGCTGAAATCTCTTACCTTCACTGTCATATCTCGTCCTGATAAAGCTGGATAAAACACGAGAAACGTTCAGAGCAGAACTCTCGATCGACAATGAAGAACGCCCCAAATTGGCATCTCGAACTCCAGAAAAGGCTTATATAATCTTGTTCACGAACGAAGATGCCGGACCCGCTCAAGGTCTCCTCCTAAAGGAAGAACGGCTCGAGCCGGCGCTTGCCTCTTTGGGCAACCGTGAAGTCCCGAAGTGCTCGAAGAGACAGACGCACCAGTTTCACCTCCTCTATATTAAGAATCATGAAGTTCTGACATCAACGACATGTCAGGAGAAGCAAAGACTTCCCACTATCTTTGGTTGTTTTGCATCCGATTCTTCGCATGTCTTTCTGAAATCACGAACGAGTCGACTTTGCGGACATATCGCATGATGAGATGCATGCGGCATACCATTGCATAGCTCAAGTGAGAAGGGCTTGGATCCTGATTCCTGGATCCTGGACTTGACTTTCCCCCTCGTTCAAGAGGTTTGAATACCATCAATGCACGTGGCGACAAAGTCGACGATGGCTCGTGACTCGTCCATCAGATGACTCTACGGGAGTGCCAAGTGGTAGCAGCAGATTCCTCTTCCAGAATCCAGAGCTGCATTGCATATTTTTCTGGAGACGCCTGTTGTTATATTAGCGACGCAGCTTTGGGAATGTTGACGCCAGTAGGTAGATACCAAGTTGCCAGCGTTCATGGGGCCAGTGTGGTGGCTGCTTAAAAGCTACAAGTAGGTGCCAAGACGCTACTGCTAAGTGTGCTGGGGCCTCTCCACATACAGCTGAAGAGATTGGGCTGACACTTTAGCAGTTGATTGTCCACGGCCCTGCCCTCGGCCATCCCAAGAACCGAGCCAGAACACTGAGAAGCACTGAAGCTCCACCGACTCCGAGCTGCGTCCTTCGGTGAGGACGTCCGGTGGAGTTCATTCGCTGTCAGGCGTTGAATCCTGTGAGAAGAGAATGGTCTTGGCAGACGGCCAGATCTTTAGTGAATCACAGGCCGGTAGTGCTGTATGCAATGTTCATCTATCTGGCTAAGATCCATGGTCTTCTTGAAACACACATTTATCAGAATTTACAGTGACATTCTTGGGCGGCAAAGGATGTAATACATGCTGGAGCAAAAGGCCGACATGCCTATCATTAAGATGGGCAGTCCGTCACATTTCCCGCAACATGTATCCACCGAGCCATTGCGTTGACAATGTATGCTAAAAGAAATAGAACATGGGAACAATTCGTACATTGAAATTGGGGGGAAATTAGGGGATTTCGTAACTTAACCATAATTCCTTAAATAATTTCCGGAAAAATTGCACAGGTCCATCCAAATTTTTATGGACCTCTGCGATGTAACCCAAAAAAACTTATGGGAAGGGATTGGGTTTTATGGGAATTGTCCATTATTTTATGGCCTATCTTAAACTCCCCCTATTAAGCTCAAGAGCGTTTTTCACCTGGCAATGGAGTCAGTCTGACGACAGCTGTTTGCCAGCTTCTCTTCTACGGTGCATACTTGTCCGGCGGACGTTTCTTGCAAACCTTGCTTTATTTATGTTTGCTTAAGTTGTCACACATCTGTAGTGTTTACATGACATTCTTAGCGCGAACTGATAACCATTTCATAAAAAACATATGGGAGAAAGAAACAGAGTTTTCCATTCTTTTAAGTAATTAAGCAATCATTGCCTTCAACCATTAGTACATAAGATTTTCTTAAGAATGATATACTTTTGAAGTGCGATTATCAATTTTAATGAATGAAATAAAATTTAATAGTCATGAAGCTATTAAAAGTCAATTTTGTCTAATCATCATTATTTGGAATTTCAACAGCTATTGAATGATTTAATTATTAATAACATATATCAGTAAAATAACAGTCCAAGTTGATGGCATATAATATGTTTTTCTGTGCTTATTACGTTTAGAATGAAGTATCATTTACATTTGATATATATATGTATGTGTTTAAGTCAAATCATCCTTATATACTATCAAACTTTACGTTCTTATTTCGATGACATGACATACATAATACAGATATAATAAATATATTTTGCACTTTTTGGAAAATCAGAATAGAGTTTGACGAAAAATCATCTAAAATGGATTTGTAAAGTTAAAAAAATATATTTTATGATCCTATTTTATAATGTTCATCCAGAAAATTTTAAAATTTTCCAAAAACTTCCGAATCAATATTCTGCAGAAAAGGACATTGACTGTTACCTGGTTAATACTTGTGATGTGTTTAAATCTTATGAAGAAGACTTTGCAGGAGAATCTTAACACGTCTATTCTAATATATCTTAATGACCTTTTGATTCTATATAACTTTACGGATATATATTATTGAAGATTTTAGATCACATAAAGATCCATATTAGAAGTATATATTCTTCAAAGACCTAAACTGGCCAACTTTCAATGACATAAAAAATAAAATACAGTAGATGTGTGATCCCGAGAATGCCATTTAAGAATGTGGATAATCCTTGTTTCCAGTCAGGAAAAGTCCGGTGGGATTTACTACTCGTAAAAGGCGTTGGCGAACAGGTGTGGAAGATTAAAGGGCTATGTCGGGAAGCATAAACTTTAGCAACGACGATATACAGGACACAAGCTCAAGCTCTGAGGAATTGGCCGGGACGAACACTTGATAGCAGCAGAACATGATTGCTCAGCATAGTGAATACCAACTCTGAAGGATATTTCACAGATGGTGTAAAGCGCCTTACTGCCTGTCACACCTTCAAAGAGTGACTGCAGCTCTCGGGCAGCGAGGCCCCACCATGAGCATGAAGACGAGTTATAAATAGCCTTCAGCGCTCATCTTCCCATTCTAAATACGGACCCAAAGGGCGCAGATAAGCACGGAAGGAAGAAATTACAAATCGACCATCGCCTTGGAGTAAATTTCCAGCAAGATAGGACTTCGCTTCCTTCCTATGCAGGAAACCCTGGCCCCGACGACACAGTGAACGCTACGGGGGAATATTCAAGCAGATTCATCGAGCGCTGTTTGGTCCAAATTGTTGAAAAGTTCCCACCAAATAAAGCGCCATGAAAAGAATGGAGAAGCTGAAAGCGGAATCAAGTCGCAGAATCATCATCCGAGACGCACACTCTGCCACAGGCATCATACTCATGGCCCGCATATACCCATCGGAAATTCTCTCGACTCAGAGAAAGGCGACGTTGCGCCTTCCGTCGAGAATAATATCTGAACGCTACTTACGCGTCAACATTGGAGAGCGTGAAGCACCCACGAATAGTGATCGTTTCACACATCAGAAACCCCAGTCTGGACAGACGAAGTATCATCAGTTCGTAGCCTGAGAAACGTGGGCTTTTTTCTCCTTTCATCCTTTCCCGCAGATGTCACCTTTGAACCATCGAGGCTTGTTTCGATAATTTGGATCTTCAAATCTCAGTGCTCAGGAAACTGGATATGTCCAGCGCCTGATTAAACGGAAGCTCAAGGTTGCTGAGTTGTCACTAATTCAGCTAATGTGCACAGCTAACTAGCCGATGTATATCCAGTTAAAGCCGTTGTGTAACAACATGTCGTACTGGTTAGGTCCCGCATGTCTCGACCCGACGAGACATGCGGGTTTAAATTCTTCTGTGACTCATTTCGTACTGACCGAAGTACACAGATTTCCTATCACAAACCACAAACATAGATCCACAAATACAAACCACTCAGCACTGCACATTCACGACAACCAGAAAGTAGTAACTCATGTCTTCAGTGATTTTTGGTTATCCAGGACATGTGCTCACAGTGCCTGACTAGTCCTGAGCCCCTGCTAAGATCCTCCCGTATCTGTAAACGAGTAGTTCTCATGACATATCGCTGTCACCGTGGTTGTTCGTGTTCGATATTCAAAGAAGAGACTACACAGGATAGTCATCTTCGTTCTCAGAAGTCTCTAGGTGAGATCCATTGCCTTGATGTGATCCTTGCCACCAACGTGTATCTCAGACCTCGCCCAATGGAGTGGAGACGAGACTGACAACCACAGTTCACTTTGAACTCATCTCCCTTTCATGTGCAAAGAGAAAATGGACAGGTAAGTACGAAAGTGAATAGTCGGAAGGTTGTGTGAGGAGAAAGGACAACCGGACTTGCGGTTTTGACGCTGGGAGGATATGCCACACAATGTTCATGGCGAGGCCTTCATGCAATTGCTGCTGCTTACAATCAATCAGGTCTCCCATGGTGGCTACAAGGCGTTATTGACTTCCTCCAGAATCAGCCCAGTCAGAGTAACCATCCTACTGGTGGACTGACGGTCTGTACCTTGTATCCCTATTTTCCAGAGTAACAATAATGAACTCTCACCAACTGAAATATGGAAGGTGATGGAAACAGAACATCCCTCTCACATCGTGACATGGTACATGGTTTCTGAAGCATCCGAGTCAGGGGTTTTCGGCTTTTCATAAAGACAGGGAAGCGTGGAAGTAGAGCAGTTTCGAGCGTACTCTCTTAAAACACCAGAAGGAAAATCCAAAAATATAGAAGCATAGCTCGAACTGTTTCTAATTCGTTCAAAATCTTCGACCAGTCGTCAACCTGCTCCAGAAAGAATCAAAAGTACAGGTTTTCTTTCAATTCATATTCAAAGGGCAAACTCGCTCTCAATCATATTGAAAGAGAAACAACAGATAATTCTCCGGTGCCCACCAGACCGTCGACACGCGAGAGACCAGCTGCAGTGTTGTAATCTATTCTTGATGGTGTCGGACGGAGGTGCGGTCGTAAAGGATTGGAGAGGAAAGGGCATCATCCCCCGTCCGACAATTTTGTGGCAACTACTAATTGGCCGAGCCCCATTTGCTCCGCTTGTAATATTGGTTACAAATTGGGGCCCGTCCGTGAACCCATGCATGGATGGACCCTGAGGGAAAGTCCCCTAAAACTCGACAGTAAAAAGTCTAATCAACTCGTATAACAAGTATATATGGAAAACATTGCTCACTGCAAGATGTACACTACGACCTTCTTTCCCAACGACCAGATAGCTCAGCTGCAAAAGTTCCAAACAGCACGCACTAGTGCTACCGAATACTGCTGATGTAGACAAAATCTCAACAGTGCAGAAGAAGACCCCAGCTGTTCACGATCATGTCCAGCAGACATCTGAATGAGAGGTCAGCATTTCTGTGGATCCCAAGTGAGCAATGCTCTGCTCTGACCATTCCTCCGATCATTCAATCATTCTGTTGCATAATGGGCTTTGATGAGGCACACTAGCCTTCCCTACCAGGCCAACGAGACAGAAGAAACTACTACGAAGCAGATAACCCTTTTTTTTAAACAACGATGTCCATTTGAGTAACTACACACGGCTGAGAATGGGGATCATGAACGCAGGTGACAAAAATGGCTTGATGCTCTCGAGCTCAAGCAGACGCAGCCATCGAACGCTCAAAGTACACGACGGAAAATCGCATTATCTTTCTTCTACCGATGGGTCGATCGATCCAGACTCTGCTCCTCCTGCTTCCGCTCCTCCCTGCGGCTGCCGCTGCTCGATTGTGAACCGTCGACGAAGTCAGCCCCTGCGTCCGGGCTATGGCTCCACAGCTCCAGGCCAAGCAAAGCAACGCATCATTCACCCACCCCGGCACTTCAATTTACACCCGGGGGACTGGTTCCAACTCAGGCCAAGGAAAGAACCTGTAACCCACTCCACCACACTGACATTATGTAGCGAAACTGATCAGAATCATCACCACCATCGTCCTCGTCATCCTCGTCGACAACTCGCTTCATACTTGCGCGTGAAGCGAGGGGCTGAGCAGATGGTACGACAGAGGCCCGTTGTCGAGATCCCAATCCTCCCAATCCGACAACCGCAAGCACGAGTTGCTGGAGAAGTCGTGGGTCCAAACCCTTAGCCCGGTGATGGATCGGGAGCAGCCCCGCATGAGCGGATCCACCTCCGCTCGCTTGACGCAGATTCCCACGAAGTACATGATGTCCCCCTGGCCGAAGCATTTGATGTAGGACCGGAGGATGGGATTGTTGGGCCTGCTCATGGCCGCGTAGACGCTGTCCATCAGCCTCCGGGGCATGTACTTGGCGGCCAGCCACATTCTGGACCCGGCCTCTTGCAGCTCGAAGAAATCGAACGTCTCGGAGATTTGCCAATTGGGCCTGGCCAGCAGCAGCAGCCGGTCGCGGTGCTCCACCAGCTTCCTGGGGAAGCCCAAATGGGCAGGGATGAGGATGGCGCTCCACGTCTCCTTCTCGGCGTCGTACCTGACCAATTTGGCGAAGCCTCCCGACTCGCCACCCACGCCCGATTCCACCCCCGTGATGCCGCAGTAGAGGTGCCCGCCGCACGGGATGGCCTTCATCCTGAAGAAGCGGCCCTGCGGCACCATGGCCGCCTTCTTCCACGAGCAATTCGACGAGTCGTAGACCAGGGTGGTGCGCCCCGAGCCCTCGTAGATGCTGGCCACCACGAGCTTGTAGAACCCCGTGTCCGTGTTGAACACCATGCCCACCCGCAGGTAGCCGAGGCGGATCATGCAATTCATGCCCGACTCGTCGCGATTCAGGTGCAGCGGCGATGGCACGGGCATGACGCAGCCTTGGCCCTCGCCGCACGGCATTTGCAGGCGCCGGTACTGCTTGGTGAGAGGGTTGCAGATGAGGAACTCGCCGAACGAGTCCGTGCTGAAGCAGAGCAGGCCGCTGCCCGACGCCACCAGCGAGAGCTGGCTCACGTCGATGGGCAGGTACGACACCGGCAGCTTCTCCCACCCGCCTCTGCTGGGGCTGTAGACCGTGAGCGGGCCGGCCAGGCTGTGCACGAGCACGGGCTTGCACGAGTTGCAGCGAGTGGAGATTTCGTTCGAGAGAAGCAGGTTCTTCCACTTCTTGCACACGCAGCAGAAGCGAATCAGGGCCGAGAACGGCAGCTTGGCCAGAATCTGCTCCAGCAGGTTCTCCGGCAGCTTCTCCCACAGACTCGGGTTCAGAGTCACCACGTTCTCCTTGCTCGGGTTCAGATTGCAGCATGATGGCCCCGCGTCGCACTTGAGCACCAGCGACAACTTTGGTCGGCGTCGCGTGGCCATGGTCGCCGTCGGGAACCTAAGCCCCCGCGCACTCCTCACTCACACTGGATTCCGGAATTGAGCCCCGCGGTCGAATTCCGTGCCCAATTATCGCCCTCGCGGGTACCCGAGCAAAATGTTGTCCAGAGCTCGAAATCCAGTACGATCCTCTCGAGTGTGGTCAGGAGGAGAAGGAAGTTTTGCCTGGCTCGTGATGGTCAGCGGCAGTCTCAGCCTCAGCAGCTTGGGGTAATTGACCTGCGGTGATTAATTGGAGAAGGGTATGGGGAGGGGGAGGTGAAGGAAAGCAGGGGCCAGCAATGCGCAGATCAGGGATCGAGGTGCGCTGTTTCTGAGGGAGAATTTCTTCCTTTCAATCGTTTCACAGGTCAGAACTCAAATTGCACCGAATCTCGGGGTTCCAGATTCACCATAATTCCTTCGTAGTTCTCCAAGAGAGTTGGAAACACCATGTGTGGCATCCGAGCAGGCCGCTGGTCAAATCCTCTGCCTCTGTGCCTCGTTTCGCCACCGCAATCACTTCTTGAAACCTCTGAGACTATGGCAGTCTGCGGTAAACGCCTGCTGCGTGTCCTGATTGATCGCTGACAGCGATCAGTCCGTCCTCCGCCAAGGAATGCAAATAGCTGTCCTGGGTTTTGGCATCACCGATGATGATGTTCTCGTTTGAACCACTGTCGAGACAAAGGGCAGACAGACGGACGGACAGATAGATAGATGCTCTTGCTCGCTCTAGCGAGCTGCCAAGCCAGGCCCACTCAGGCTGTCAGTCGGTCGAAGGTTGTGTCGGACCCTATGCCTGCGTGCCTGTTGTGTGTCTGTATGCTGGTTTCCTGTCCGATTCTCGGACCCTGTTCTTCCTCCTTCAATCGTTCCTTGCTTCGCTTTGCCTCGCGTCGCAAATAGCTTTTCTTCTCTAGCTCGCATACTCGTCGAAACTCTCGGGAAGCTTCATGAATCAACACAGAATTCGGGTCCCATTAATTTCAACCCACTCCACTTACTCATTCCCTCTCTTTCTGTCTCTGTCTCTCACTAACTCACTCTGTCTCTCTCTGTCTCACTCTTGCTCCGCCTTGAAGATTCTTGTGCCACGCTCCACCTCCGATCCCGTGTCCCACTGACTGACTGCTCTCTCAAGGGCCAGCTCTCAAAAGAAGCAAGCGAGCAAGGCCAGCATGCGGCAGCAGGGCTTGGCAGTCTGCGAGACGAGAGGAGGGGGAGAGGAGAGGCCAGATGCGGTGTGGTGTGGTAGGCGTTGCAGTTCAGGTGGATGTGAAGAAGTACGCACACTCACAGACCGACCGAACTGCAATGGGCTTGCGACTAGTTATGCCGAATCCAGGCGGGGAGGATACAGGGATGTGACCAGCGAGACAGACAGGATGGGCTCTACGGCTCGCTCCCCTTATGATTATGCTGATGGCGAGGATCCTGAGCAAGGGGGACGGGAAGGCCAGGCCAAGCAGCAGAAAGGCACCGGGAAGCGGAAGGAAGGAAGGAACGGGGGGAAGCGGAAGGCCACCCTGACCAGCACAGCGGGATGCCGATGCACTATGAGCACCCGGCCCTACGGGTTGATGGATGCAGCGCGCGGTGCCGCAAGCGCAAGCAGCAGCATCAGGAGCAGTGGTTTTCAAATGACGAGCACATCATCAGTGCACAGTGGTCAACGTTGATCACCACCTGTGCGCTCTAGATACGCATTAGAACATCGATGCCCAGCCCAGCCCAACCGGCCGGCCAGCGCCAGTTCCATTGCACGAGAAGAGAAAATGACTTTTTGTGACTAATTGAGCCCCCTAACCCAACCCAGCTACGCCAGTGGAGGAAATTTGTAATTCGGTCTCTCACAAAGTGCGGCAGTAGGAGCCGCAGCAGCTGCGGCGGTGGTAGTCTTTTTCCATGAGAAGGACATGAGGGGCATCATCCAGCTACATATTCTAGAGTGTGGGGATTCGGCCTATTCGCAGCCTACCACCACTAACTCTACCGCTACTCCGTGAGTGAGCGCGACCGAGACCTAGGCCGAGCCAGTTACGAGTCATGAATCTCCAACTTTTTCTAGATCCACACTAGGCAGCTGGACTAACCCCACCATACTGTAGCTAAAGGTTTCGGTGGTATGGTGATGGGTGCCTCCCTTCCTGAACTTCCTGTCCTTCCCTCCTTCCAGACTCAAACAGTCGGCGACCGGTGGAGTTTGCGCTTGCTGCTGGCAAGAGAGGAGTCCATGCGCACAGGGAATCAGCGACTGACCGATGACTGTGCACTGTGCGAGCTTCCAGCACTCGGGCCATGCCATGCCATGCAATTTTTCAGATGCTGTTGCTGCTGAAGAGAGGAGCAGCTAGCGAGCGCGGGGAGCGGAGGGGAGGGGGGATTGTGGCGTGTTTTTTCTTCTCTTCCTCTTTCACGAGTCCGACAACCATCATCCAAAGTCGGGAACACCCTTCATTCAAGGGGGGACGGAAAAGATCCATCTCTGCTTCACCGCAGGGCTAATTCCCTGATTTGCGACTGCTCGTGCCATGAGAGCACCGATTGGTAACACACAACGTCGACGTACCGGACCAGGTCGGCCAGATGTTCTGGGTTCCGTGAAAGGGCACCCTTTGTTTTGGAGGCGAGCAGAGAGCCGCAGCAACAATAAGAAAAGGAGCAGCGAGCGAGCCGAGAGCAGCAGCAAGCAGACAGAGCGTGGATGGCATCGCCCCAAAACCATGTTGGGCCGAGCAGCCAGCCAGTGGCCGGTCCGGTCGCCATGGTTTTGACCATTGAGGGCCAAGGGCGATTGGCTTTGCCTCCTGTGATTCGCCAAGGGACAGGGCTTGTCACGAGCCCAGTCCAGTCCTCCCCTGCCCTGCCTTCAGTGCCTTGGCGTCCCTGACCTCAACAGCTGACTTGCGACCTCTGCTTGCGAGCACTTGGATGGAGACAAGCCTCCAAAGGACAAGGCAAGCTGCTTGGAGTCAGCAGCAAATTTCTCCTGGTTGGCTGGGTTAGGCGGACTGACTGGCAGGGAAAGAAAGGCAGCCGAGGCGAGGCGAGGGATGGCATGGCATGGCGTGGTACGGCTGAAGCCAAACCATGAGTTGAGCCAGGCAGCCAGTTGGGCTCGCTAGCTCACACTATTAATGTTGCTTGCATCAATTATGGGGCCATTACTTGCAACCAACGGACCTCTAATTTCGATGAGGCGTACTAAAAGATAGCGAGCATCCAGTGCGCACGGCCTCTATTCTCCCCGTCTCAGCATTTGATTCGCCCGTTCTGGCCCTCAGAGCTTTCGCGCAGCCACTGGAGGCTGTTCGCACGTCCACATTTAGCAAGTCTCCTATAGTAATTTGGCAGGGGCTCCTCGATCTTAAGATTCTCTTCATCTGCTTTGGCCAGAATCGCTTCTGTCGTTGTAGCTACATGATGTAGCGCTCTGGTGATTCTCAGCCATGTCAAGGCCCCCTCGCCTCGCTCGCTCGGTCAGGCTGCGACCTGCCTTCCCTCTCCTGGGACCTGGCCTGCCGTCGCCACCACTGGGGGCTACTAGACTGACCGATCAGCCCCGGATGGGTTGTAGAGGCATCCAAGAGAATGTACGAGGTCTGTTGTGGTGATTACTATGTATCGTAGTGTTGGCTGCTGCTGCAGCTTCTTCCATCACTGTCCATCATGATGTACAATAACGGCACGCTCACTTTATGCTTCCCATGTTCGCCTGTTGGGAAATTAGGACCTGTGGTAGATCTTGTCACGCAAACTTAAATTGGACTCCAAGTCGACTGGCCATAAGAAGGCTTCCTGTCTCGCTTGGTTCAGTTCAGTTATTCTGGTGCTGGCTCTGAGAAGACCAGCAGCAGTAGCAGCCAGGGCACGGCAAGCATTTGTGAGAGCAACTCTTCTCCCCTCCGCTCTCTCCTCTCTATCTCTCTCTCGCTCTCCCTCTTTCCCCACTTCGTAGCGCTTTGCTGTTCGTCCCTGTCTTCATACATGGCCAACATTTGGCTGCCACAACCTTCCAAAATCCGCAGAAACGCTCCGGAGTTTTGTAATCAAAAGCATGCACGGACCGCATGCGAGCATGATCGAGTGGCGTTCGAGCGCCGGCCACATGCAGCGGAGCTGTTGCCAGGAGCCGGTGGCCACATGCATACTTTCCTCTGTCACAATGTCTCTCGAGCCCAAGGGTCGATGACACACACAAGCATGCTCTGCTGCCGGCAGCTGCAGACTCACTTTTAGACAAGAAACCCTTTCCTGATTAATTCCATGCCCATGAATCGTCAGAATTGCTGAGTTCGCAGTACCTATTCTTCAGGCTAACAACAATATCTCTTTTCATTGTTACTTCAAAACTCGGACCGGAGTGTCGATTACCGCATTCTTCATGGGGAAAAATCAACTGTTGGTTCACCCATGCAACCACAGGACAGGACAGGCAGAAGGTGTGATGATCTAATGACCACCTTTTAATGGTCCTCGGTCGTCAGCACGGTCATCCAACCTTGCATTGCCAGTATGTAACTAAGTTCATTTGGACGTCAGACCACAACCACGACTAGCATTCCAGGCTGCCAGACTCGAGCAGTTGATGTCTAAATTTATGGAATGTGGTACCGATATCGAAATATTAAGATTCTGAGTGCATCCAAACTGACAAACTTCCACTTAGTCTAGAGGATGCCCGTGGTATGTGATCTTGACGCCGAGTGGGCTAAGAGCATACGAAACACGAGCACCGTCAAAGCTGATAGTAAATGGGGATTATCGCCCTATCTTCAGCTCCATAAATGCGCACGATCGAGTGATTTATGCCATGTTTGGGTCGCGATTGGATTGAGGTGAGAGAAGCATCTATTGGGAGAGAGGACTCCGCGGATTGAAGAAGAAGAGAGAAGTGTCAGCGTCCATGGGGGCTCCGAAGAGCCAAGAGAAAATCCAAGACACAATCCGCAGAAGAGTCATGGAAATTGAAAGAGGGAACAGGTGAATGCTCCCCGCCCTCACGTTTATCGAGCCTCTCTGATTCTGCGACAAGTTTGAGCTGTCGGTGAAACGCTCTGCCGTTTCTCGAGTTGCAATTCTTTCTACTTCTCCCTCTCTCTGTCGCTGGGCATGGCCTGGCCCCACTCGGGCTCGTGGGTTCTGTATTTTTGGTACCCTCCTCCTTCAATCTTATCCAGTCCGTACTTTATCTGCTAAGCGGAACCGGCTGACTGAGGATAATAATATCAACCCTTGTGTTCGAAGAAGCTCAAGCTGTGCACTGCATTGACACCCTTATTGTACTGGCTAGCAACATTCGCCATGTTTCTGTTACCGCTGACCCGTATCTGCCTCCCTGCCTAGCTCGATTTTATATTTTAATCGATCGAACGTGAAATTCTTAGTTCGATCAAATGACCTCACATGTGATCCCGTGCCACGTAACTTGAGGAACCGCTGGGAAAACTCACTCGACACTCGCTAGAGAATCTCCAATTATGACCACGTCATGCATCGTCCATAGTCGAGATTCCGAGCGACCGTCCTTTGAAGATATGTCTGGACCTGGTTGGACAGAGAGACCGACCGGTGAGACAGAGAAAGCTCGTCCTCCCTCCTTAATCAGCTCGGTTATCACTTCGAGGATAACCGTAATCGATTAATCAAACAAACTGCAAGCTTTTCTGAACTTGTTGAGCTCATTGCTTTTATGAGGACGACCTGAAGGTGGCAGGAGGCCGCAGGCAGACTCCAGAATATTACGCGGATCGTCTCGATATCAAAATAACCCTTCCATGACGCACCGGTGCCCGGAAGGTTTTATCTGAAGTCGAACTTTGTGTAGGCCAGGGTCTAGAATGCGGATCAATAGTGCTCGTGTAAGAAGACATAGCCAGCCATCCCAGTTGTGATGCCGTTGGCCCAACAAGGTCTCGCTCGTCTCACAAAAGATGCCAATCTGTCCGCAAAATCAGAGATTGCATGCAGACGTCTTCGGGCAGGGTTATACACCCCATTGTTTATGGCAGTTTCAGCACTTGTGTGAGATAACTGGGCCGTCCGAACACGAGAAGAGCTGTCTGCAAACAAATCATTTGTATATGAGCACGTTCCCTTGCAGTGGGTGTGGATTTACTCGCGTGGATGGGCGTTCTGAGGGTGGCTGATTGTTTTGGGTTTGCTGAATTTCATAATCAAACTATTATCTCATATATGTGAACATTGTATGTTACGATAAATTCTTATGTAAAGAGGAAATTGATTACCTTCAAGATTCAGGATTGGTCTCGGATTGAGGTACAAGGTGGAAGTTCAAGTCCAGGGCGACTAGTCGGATGAATTGCTTGCTTGCTGGTCTATGGATCAGAACCCGAACAAATTCGAGGAATTTAATCGGGAGACTGAAGATTTGTTCATCCAAAGAGGAGTTAGTATCTCCAATGTGGTCTTTCACCGATGGGATTTTGGCCAAGCTTGTCTCTTCTCTGTTCGGATTCTTTGGCGGTGTCGGTAGACGAGCTGCCGGAGGTTCGTGCGGGGCTAGAAGTGTTAGTCCCCGCGGGACTGGGCCTCGGACTGGCCGAGCGACTCGCGGCCCGACTGGGTGCGGGGCTGGCCGCTCGACTGGGCATTTTGCTGCCTGCATGGCTGGGAATGGGAGTGCTGGCAGGGCTGGGGATGACAGAAGTGATGAGTATTTCTCTGTGAGGCTGCTGCGTTTCAGGGACATCGAAGATACGGTCGACATCGTCGTCCTCTTTGCTGAATTCAACATCGAATATGCGCTCGACAATCTGCTCCCTATACTCCGAGTGCACCGGAGGGCGGTCATAAATGTTCTCGACCGTGGGACGGACGTAGATCTCATCATCCATCATCATGTAGGAGGGATCTTCTCGAGGCCGGGATGGCGATTGTGAAGGAATGTAATGAGAGGACTCCTCGTGAGGTTCCTCGGGGTTGAGGTCGTAGAGGGTGTTGGTGTACATGATCGCGCCTGCCATGGCCGAAGAAGGCACTTCCACCCCCAGACCAGGCAGACCGTCCACTTCTCGAAAAGTGGAAGTGATTTGGTTCCTTCTGGGCGAGTCTGAAATCTGTCTCGGCGAAATGGCCTCGCTTCTCTTCACCACCACCTGCACCTGTCTGGTGGGACCCGAACTGGTCCATGGACTCCACGAGCTTCTTCTCTTGATTTCTACAGCAGGAGGAGGGGGCCGGAATGCCACGGGCGACGATTGCCTCCGCCCTTGGGGTCCGGGTCCCTCTTCGGAATTCCACGGACTCCAGGAGTTACTTCTCTTGGCTGCATGTGCAATCGAGGCACTGGGCGTGGAAGAAATTTTGTAGACGGTGACTTCTGGTGTTCCTTCCTCTTCTGGAGCTGGAGCTGTGTCTCCTGGCTCCGAATGCCACAGACTCCAGGAATTACTTCTCCTGGCCGCATTTGCAATGGAGGGATTGGGTGTTGCAGAAATCGTGTAGACAGTTTCCGATGTGCCCGTGTCAACATGATGATCGTGTCTTCCATACCAATCCCCTGTGCTCCCTTCTGGTGGAGCCCCAGCTTCGGGTGAGACAACGCCACCACTTTCTTCGTCTGCCAAATCCGTCCCTGGCAACTCGTTCAAAATTTCTACCTCTTCCTCTCCCCGTCCGGGTGAGGCGACAAGAACATCGTCCGGGGAATAATCCGTG
Organism: Marchantia paleacea; assembly: GCA_014180765.2. NCBI lineage: Eukaryota > Viridiplantae > Streptophyta > Marchantiopsida > Marchantiales > Marchantiaceae > Marchantia > Marchantia paleacea. The sequence goes on along the minus strand of MUAA02000019.1, from coordinate 578,447 downwards.
GCCCCTTGAGGCGAATCATCATCATCATCAGCAGCAGCAGCAGATTCTTGCTCGTGGAGAGAAATTGAGCCTCTGGGACTCAGGGCGGTCGGTGGAACGTCGGCCAGAGGTGTAGCCGAATCGACGGAGACTTCTTCGGCGAGTGGAATGCTGAAGCTCAGGCTTCTTCTTCTGAATGTCGGCGTCACCACCGAAGCCGCGACTCCTTCGATTTCCAGAATCCCCCTTCTGATCGCCTCCGCTTCCACCCCGTCTCCTTCGAGCTCGCGGGCGCTTTTCGCTCTCTTGGGCCTATTGTGAAACTCGTCACTCCCCTTCCTCAGAGCGAGAAAAGTCGGATCGTCCACATCCTTGGCCTGAATGATCCTCATGCTCCTGCCCCTCTTGGTCAGGTAATCGGTGTCGCCCCCTTCTTCCATCTCCGCAAGAAGTCTGTCACCTCTTTCTTCTCCTCCGCCTCCGCCTCCACCTTCGCCATCTCTCCTGCTCGCAACATCGTCCTCTGCATCCCCTGCATACGGAGCATACGCAGCCTCGTCTGCCTTGCTCCTCTCGTGGTCGTCGGCTTCTTCCTTGAGCCTGGCAGCCTCGGCAGACAACAACCTCCTGCTGCAGTAGAGGCCACAGCAGAAGCAAGCAGCTAGGGCCAGAATGAGGCCCAGGCCTCCTCCCACGCATGCCCCGATGACGATCATGCCGGTGGAATTTCTCGACGAGTTTGTGGGAGGAACGTTGATCCATGGATTGCGATCGGGGCCGGAGGTATTGCCGATCACCCCGAGCGGGCCTCGAGGGGGAAGGGGCGGAGCTGGAGCCTCGAGCTTGGAATCGAAGGTCCACGAGTAGATGGCGATTTCTTGCTCCTGGCCGTTGTAGGTCGAGCCGCTGAAGCCCGCGTACATCTTGTCGTCCACGAGCGGGGTGAGATCGAGGCTCATGTCGAGCAGCGGGCTGTCGGGGCGGACCACATTTTGGCTGTAGTTGGCCAGTCGCACCTCGAGGGATTTGAAAGAATCGTGGTAATCGATCCACGCCACGATTCGCGCCCCGGCGTACAATTGGACCTGCACCTTGGAGCAGCTCACGGCCATGGCGGATTCCGCCTTGTTGATGTCGACCCCCACGTGGTTGTCGTCGATGTCGTACACGAGGGGATTCTTGAGCGTGTCGAACTCCACGGCTATGGTGGGGAACGTGGCCTGGCCCTGGGACGGGAAGGCTCCGAAGTAGTCCCCGAGGCCATTGTTGGAGTCGTCGTAGGGATTGCTGATGATGAAGAACACGAAGCCCTCTCCCGAGCGGGGGATGGTCAGCGTGAAGACGAACGACGTGCTGAAGGAGTAGGTTCTCTTGCTCGGGCGGTCGATGAAATCGATGGCCGTGGAGTAGACGATTTGGCCTCTGCAGGTGCGACTGCTGCACCATGGGTCGGTGGGATCCGTGACCTTGAGCACATGGGCCGTCGCGTCGAGCGACGCATTGTAGCGGAAGTTGAGCGTGTTCCTGTCGCTCGCGTCGATGGTCAGGTACTCGAAGTGCACCTCCCCCTGCGCACTCACCTCACGCACTGCCCACCACGCCCATAAGCTCACGATGCTCGTCCACACCACGAGAATCATCATCACTCATTTTGCTCGTCCTCCCTCTCGAAGCTGGAGCTTGTATTGTAAAATGCCTCCTGCTTTCCCCCATTCTTCACGATTCTTCGCTAAATTCATGAACATGTGCACTCACAGAGGGATGGCTTTCGGGATGTACAAAATCAGAGAATCAGGGCTTCTGATCGAGTCACGGTGAGTGGAGAATCTGGTCATGCGTCGGGAGTGACAGTCGGGCCGAGGGACGAGCGACGAGCGAGTTGCCAGCGATTTGGATCTAGTGTAGTTGTGCGATCGGTGGGAGCGCTGACCCGGCGGCCAAGAGGTGCGCAGCAGGTTGGTGACCTCTCGGCGCGGAGATTTCAAGCATTCGTTCAGTCCACCGATGAGACTGGTCACCGGATCTACTGAAAGCTGCGAGGCTCAACCGCCTTTACAGCCCGATTTGCGGTCTGGTCTGCGTTCTCAAGACTCGCTCTGCCAAACCTTCAAATGCGGACATTTTGCCATCGAGTCTTTCGTGCCCCAGGTTTGCTTCCCCCGTTCCTGATCCCCTCAGGACTGGGCACGAATCAACTCCGTTCTTCGTAACGATTACGATGCAGTAGGCCATCGACAACTCTGTTGTACCGAACAGAACGGAACCCCAAATCGATTGTGCCCGCGGATATGGCTGTCAGTGACTATTTTTTCATGGGCTGACAGCCAGCTATGGAATTAACGAACTCTCCACGTAAAACTCTCAGAGTCAGTGACGGGAAAAGCTGCCGGCTTCAACGTTATTCTTTGTAAGCAAATCGTGACCATTATGAAAGATCGACCATGGTGAGGGAGAAAATATGCACGTCGTGTTTGCTCGAACTGAAGAGGGCCAGGGAGAATTTTACATCCCTGCCGCTGCTGGGATCTCCACAGTATTTGTGCTTACCTTTTATATTTATAAACCAGGTCCGTGCAGAAAGGGGAATTCCTTTTTAAGAAACTCATCGAACCTTCAACATCTGACGCGAACCCATGATGAGTGCTTGAAATCACTGACATTTGTGGACTTGGCCAACATCTATCACAAATCTGAAAAATCTCAAGCACGAGTTTTATCCACCGGAAGAGTTTCATAGCCGATATAACTTCTGGGCCAGGTTTGTGATCTGGTTTTAACACTGGGTCCAGCCCCAGGACAGAAATCCAACTGTGTGGAGATTGGGTCCTACCTCTGAACACAAGCTGAGAAACAAGATCAGTCCGAAAGAGAAACAGTCCTCGCAGTAAAGAAGGTGCCTCCGTGAAAAAGTGCGACTTTGACCTCTTCACTCCACTCCTGGCAGCAGACTCTTTCAGCTTTACGAAATTCGCCCAGCGCAACAGCAGCTCACCGTGTCCCTCAAGCGTGTGAACTATCTGGTGCACCATGCTCGGGATCGTGCACAGGTAGATGACGTCAATGTAGTGGGTAACTGCAAGTGATGTACGTTAATATCATGCATCACCGGCTTTGGGAGACAACCAAAATGCGCCTGACGGTGGTACGGTTTTGGAGAACGCACAAGACAATATTTTGATGAGCGCAGGAGAGCTCCCCTTTCCTCCCTCCCTGCCGAAATATGATTCACCTTTCGGCAATGAATATGTTTTGTACATGTTTATCATACCCCGAGCTTCTGGTTACAACATATTACTAAAGAATTCAACAGTGACACCACGAGATTCACGTGGAATGAACGAATGAATCTTTAAGAGAAGAAGCCAACATCTACGCCAAACAAGATGACAAGAGAAACGTTGCAATTGCAGAGCACGAGTTCTACTTCCAGACCGGAGGAGGACCGATCTCCTTTGCAAGTTGTTCGATGTATCTTGTATCGACGCATGCATCGACATGCCAGATCGTGGATTAAAAAAGCGCTTGCTCAAATCCCACCAGATACCAGGAATCAGAGAAGCTGGAAGAGGTTTGTCAACACTCACGGATCACGATGATGCACTATCGCAAACACCTAAAGACGAGTAAGGATGATCGATTGATCGCATGCAAGCTGGGACAAGACCAACATTCTTCTTGGTTTGATTCATATCGTACATGGTGAAAGGTTGAGGGCATTTTTTTTATTAGTCTGTTCGTTTCCAATAAAACGTCAGTGCACAAGATACTCGGAAGAACATAAATTCCACTTCAAGATCGTAGGGCTTTTTGCACAACAGATTGGGACAAGCCATTTTGTCTAGCCATGCAGAGAGAGTGGCAGACCAGCAGAAATATTTGGCCTTCACGATGTATTTAACCTTTCGCACTAAGTCTCATGATGTGCATTGTGTTCATCAATGGATTTGCTGGGAAGCTAGAACTAAGGACGCAGCAGATGCAACATAGTTCAGATTAATTATCAATCGATTTGGACATATGCATTCCTTGTAGTGATCAGCAGAGAACCCACTCCCCAACCCAACCCAGACTGTAGCTTCTGCGCCATTTTTGAACTGGTGCACTCCTATAGAGGCCAAGCCAACATGGTCACCAAATGTGGAATCCATCGGAGACTTGGCGAATACTCTGCAGGATGTACATGAGGACTACTGTACTGAGTGCAGATTCCAGCTTTCCAACTTTGTGAATCAATTTGATTCCAGATTCTCCCTGAGCAGATAACAAGGTGATTTCACGAATCCGGATGATGCATCGACTCGATCCATTTCTATTTGTATGATACAATAAATCATAGTACTGAGTCTCACTTTGTTTACAACCTCTGCTCTCTCGACCATCCAGAATCGACTCCAATCCAATCGCAGACAAGTGGCATGCAGGCTGCAGTGCACATCATATGTTACGGGCGATTCTCCTGAAAAGCTCTGCCGCACATCTTCCAAACTTGAAGATGTAGATTTTGACATGAAGACTCTAGCAAACAAATGAGTGAGAAATGCTTGGATAGCTGGCTAGTGACTGGTGAATTGATCATGAATGTTTATCATGAAACAGTTTTTATATACAAAATTATGTGAGCTTTAGTTTCTCTTCGGATCCAGTCCACTCGTGTTATCTAAAACATCGTAGTCACTTCAAATGCATCTAGAAATCTCAAAGCAGTTAGGTGTAAAAACCATCTTATATAAATTTCACTAAATATGCTAATAGGAGGTTTTACATGCTAGGTTCCACATTCCCCCTACATGTAAAATTCATGAACCTTGAACAAATACTTTTGAAGTGCATCCCTTTTGTTTTGTTGAGGAATCAATTAGTCAAAAAATCAATCATCATATCTTCACTGTAGAAGTAATGTCAATTACTCTTGCTTCAAACTTCTCTCAAATGCAATTATGATGATGGATGTCTATGTGCATGATACAAGAGTGATGTACATGGTTTTTTTACCAAAGAAAAAGTTCTATACTTTTCTCAGTGTAGCATGATGTGTGGGTCGTTCACAATTTCAAAACTAATAAGTCGTTGAAGTTACACTGAATATCTAGAAGCTTGAGAGAGATTGGATATTCAGCCTTGGTCAATGATAATGAAACCGTCTACCTTTTTATGCTCAATGACATCACATATCCTCGTAAATGACATTTTGCAAATACACAAGGATAATGTCCCTTGTACATGATACTTACGAAAAATCTCTTTTCACATATCTCATGTGTGGTTAAATAGGTGTAGAATAATATTGGCTTAGTTGTGGAACCTCTTACTAGCCTACAATACAAACATGAGGAGGCCAACATATAAAAAATTATCTTAGATAAGTATGACTTCATTCAATTTCATCCGCGTGTAATCCCAATATATCAGAATTTGAAAATGTGTTCAATTACAATACTAGGCTATTAGGAAGGATAAAAAAAGCAGATCAAAGACGCGGATGAAATTGAATGAAGTCATACTTATCTAAGATATTTTTTTATATATTGCTCCTAATCAAAGACATGGTGTTATTTTTTCGTTGATTGCAATCTTGACTTCAAGCTACCAATGCATTTTCTCTAATTCTTGCACATGAAATCCAAACTATAAAACAAGTTGTAATTTTTCTAAAAGTTTATGATTACAGCTCTCAATCAATAGGTCATAAACATAAACAAGAAGATACAAATTATCACCATCTCTATGATATGTATAAAGACAATTATCAGCATCAAACCGCTGTTAATCAAGTTAGAGAAGATTTTTGTGTAAAAGTTGGTAACACACAAGTCAAGACCATTTTTCAGTCCATACTTATCCTCACGTAGATGTTAAATTTTGTGTGAAAAGGTGGCATTGCTAAATGTTGCATAAACTTTAGAAAAACTCATATAGCTTTATTCCTTCAAATTTTTGTTGAGGTAAGAGGCAACCATATCAAGTTTATCAATGTTTAAACTTTTCAGAGCTTAAACATAAATAAAATCAAAATCAAAAACACTGATGGTAGTGTGCTTCAATACCGGCATGAAGTTATCAAGAAAGTCCTTTTGTGTAAATTTGAACAAACTCTTGTCAACAACGAGTTGCTTGAAGAGTGTGACTTCTTTTATTGAGTTACGTTTGAGTTTAAAAATCCATTTACAATCATTGTTTATATTAGGGTACCATCTCTTGTTGAATTACTTTTAAGTTGAAAAATCCATTCACAACTTGGTCTCCTTGGCAAAATAACAACAATCCAAATGTTGTTCTTGACAAGTGGATGTAGCTAAGATTTAGAACCATTCATCTACCGATCTTTATTAAGTTTAATAATCATTTTTGCTAAGTTTTTCTCGTACTGATTATGTCATCATTGTGCCATATTTAATCTCTACATATGCATTCTACTACAAGTGACTTATGTGTTCGTAGAACCATTTTTGTGCATTGAGCAGCATCATCCAATAATTCTAATGCTGACACATTGCGAGGACTTAATAATATATAATCACTAATGTATGGATGGATACCTATGTATCATCTATAACCTCATGATTTTTTAAACCTGATGGTTAAGGAACATCAAGTAGTGAGCAATTGAAATTACTTAAATATGAGATAAATACATATTATATATATGATTGATGTTCACCACAAATGTAAATCTGTAAAATCTGTAACACAATCTAGTTTGTGGAATGAATACACAAAAAACCTTTAATTTCTATAATACCCAATGAACATTTGCTCACTACTTTTAGATTCAAGCTTGATGCTTTTTTCATCAAGAATATACAGATTATTTACACCTTGCAAGAACCTCATATGTGAAATCAAAAACTTCTATTCCCACTAGACTTCAAACGGACTTTTATTGCTCGAGGTTGAAACTTGGTGATTTCATTTGAATCACTGAGCGTCGAGCTTCTTCTCAAAGAGTAGCATACACATTGCAAGTATGCATCAAAGCTCGAGCCCTTTCAAAAAATGATACCGCTTGCCCTTTTGGCCACATCATTTTGCTCCGGTGTGTAAGGCATATTGACTTTATGTATACTTCCGTGGTGCTCAGGTAATAAACTCTCAAGGATATTCTCAAAAAACTCATCACCATCCTTAATGTTTGTAATAGATAATTGAAATGATCTTGGGCTTCATTGAAGAAATCTCAGAATGTTTTCAAAATTATTTTTTTTTGGTATTGCAAGTATGGTTGTATAACCACGTTCTTCTGCTAATATCATAAATAGGAATTATAATATAGATAAAAATCCAAGTGATATGAAACTGATTTATCCACATAAATCACTATGTATCAAGTGCAATGCCCTTTTTTGTCTAAGATATGAAAAGTGTAAATGACATTTGATGTTACTTGACTTTTTGCAGAAGGTCAACAAACATGTGATGGTTGCACATGCAATTGAACTCAAATTTTGGGACGTAATTGTTGGACATTTGGTAATAGTTACAGTGTGTGAATGTGACCTAATATATGATGTCACAAAGTGCAGAGTTGTGAGCTAATAAAATATTCTACTGAAGTAAAATGAGATTGTTGTGTGTTTTGTGAAGTCTATACAAGTTATTTTCACATACGTCAGAAAATATCAATAACTATTTGTGCCAAAGAGATTCTTTGATGTTGCTGAAAGAAGAAAATTTTCATTTCACTTGTAAACCCAGAGAAGCTCCTGAGTCCTGGTACTACGGAGGAGTTGGGAGATATCTCACCAACAAAAGTAGAGCCTATAGTGCTGACGGGAGTTGGGGCCAATCGAAATCTAATGCATTAGTCCAAAGTTCCGGAGGCAATGAAGGAGTAACGACCACTTTACAGTGGGAGGCAGAGTCTAGAGGAAGCAGCAGGATTCGCCCCCTTCTGCTCAGAGTTACCTCCAACATCTCTTGACATTTATGAGGGAATTTTGATTCACTGCAAAATGATGTCAATTTAAAGCGGAGACTGTATTTTTTTTTTCTGATACTGTCCTACGATGAACGGAGTAGCTCACAGGGACTCTATCACTGTTCTACACATACATACATCTCAACAATGAATGCATGGATCCGAGTAAAATCTGCGGGCGTATTTTGTTTCTTGTGATGCAACTGTATTTCCAAATGCACGTTTTTGTGCAACTGAGGCCAAAACGCAAACTGTACGAGGTAATGTTGAAATGGTATTTGCATTCCCCATATCACCGACGCACGAAACAAAAGTGATGAAGAACGATCGTCATGAACACCTTCAAGATAGAAGACATCTTCGACGGTAGACCCAACACCGAATTACAGGTATTTTGGAACTCGTTCAAATGACTCATAGGGTCCATCGAGTCAACCGACGCGTTGAAACTCAGCGCACAGAAGCCTTTGTTCCATTCAACGAACTTCATTCTTAGAAGTAGTACAGCACAGTACTGTACCGGATGGTCGACTTTCAAGTCACTGCGATTCGCTAATTTCGCTTCATTCCTTAACTACTACCGTCAGAAATACTTTATCGTACCGTAAGTCAAACATCCAAGTCGCAGAGTAGCAAGACCATTGCGTAACTTGAATCATTCGTTAAAGTCAGAAGAGTGCCGAGAAGAAGAGCGAGAAATTCATATTAAATTGTACAACACAGTGCCTCGGGCCTTCTAGACGGCGACCACGAGGATCACCTCGGACTTTTACAATTTACATGAACCGCAAACCGAGGGGATATTATACAGATCCCGTTCAGAACAACCGAAATGTAGGACGGTAGAGGGAACACTTACTGTACTCTACTTTTCCTGAATATAGAGTGCACAAAGGAGTTCAATCGTGATCGTCCACTCTTGGGAGAACGTTAAAATATGTATGTACCGAACCAGAAGGATGCAACCCCAAATCGGGCCTGCCGAAAGCAAGAGAAGAGAAAAAGATTCGTGACAGTAACGGGGTACTCGATGGACTATTATAGTCAGTCGAGTGGCTGAGTGAAGAACTCAGGACCGGTGAGGTTTTCAAGACGGTCATGTGTTGTAGTCGTTTGTTCTGAAGTGGTCATGTGAGAAGTTAGACAACAAGTCTTTGAGGGTGGAAGAGGAAGGCCCATGCAGTCACATGCTCGTCCACTTTACTGGCCTGCCTATCCATCTAGAACTAGATGTCCAACATTCTTGGGCTCTCAGAAGTCTCCCTTATCCCCTGAGTCATAGCTATGGCTTCTGATAAACATCGAGCTCTAGTGTTTGTCCCCAGCAACCTCTGACTGCATATACTCGTATAGGACCCCCACTACGTTTCCTACCATGTAGAAGTCTAATAACGTTATACAATACTCTGTCTATCAATCTTGATTAGGACTACTCTAATATATGAGTTTTGCCCCGTACCGTCAGTCCATTCGTGCAGCTACTTCTACGTTTTGGAATAGAGGTCTCCTTTGCATCACAGTGATGTACATACTTGTGATATACAAGATTGCAGAAGGTATATTTCATAATTTTCGTCATTGCAAAGCCATGTTAGTAGAGTGCATAATGATGTTGATTTGATGCTTGAGATATAGATAGAGAGCTTGGTAGCGGCCATTGCTTCTTTTTTTCTCTTCTGGAATTAATGATTTGTCTTGGATGGTCTTGATATGGCATACTACAATTCTCGTGATTCGAATGAAGATCATGATTAAGTAGGCACAAAGTAGCAACACCGAGTCAATTCCCACCTTCCACAGTTTCTGATTAGAAGTTAGAACACACACGTAAAACAGTGTGATCCAGAACCCCACTTTGATATGCAATGCGTGGCTGGAGAGACTCGAAACTTTGTCAATGTTTCACAACAGTTTCAGTCTGTAGCGATAGCATCCGGGTGAAGAACAGTACACAAAACAGCAGAGAAGCGCTGGCCAGGGACACTCCTTCATATCTTTGCTTCCTTGCTTGCTTACTGAGGAAAATCTGCAATTTGTCGCATCACATCTCCGCCCTTATCTAGAACTGTTTCAGTCACACTCTTTTGGAGCAGTCTGTGATCGTTAGGTGCCTTGGATGTTCTCCCAACTGCCCTACGAGCATCACGATCCATTCCCAGCGCTACAGCTGTCCGTGCCAGTCCTAGATGAATACGTCCAGTCCACATTTGTGAGTGGTAGATCAGACTGAACAGCAGCTACTGTGTCGAAATTACTCGACATCCACGTCTACGAGCCTGAGGTCAATAGGCTTCAGCCTGGGCAGAATGCCTCAAGACATTCTCGATCATACCCAAGTTCAAGAGATGATATCGACGACGGGATGGATTGTCAGACATGCGAGGCTTGCGAAGAGACAAAACAGTGCGTAGAAACGCGGTGGTCGACACCTTTGCATCCCGTCTCATGTCTGCTTTGAAAGCAGACAGTCGCTACGTTTTCCCTGTGGAAACCGCACCAGATTCTGCAGTTGTGACGTCCCAGTGGCCAAGAGTCTTCCTTTTCCTCGTCTGAAGGTACTGAAGCGTACAGACTTGAGGCTCAAATCTTGTCATGGGGAAATACGGGATAGGATCAACAGGTTGAGCATGCTCCGTTGGACGCTCTGCGGGAATGCTGACAGGTGTCCGAAGAAAACTACACTCTTCACTTACGTCTGCTGACTTTGAAATCCAAGGGACACCATGAATGAGCTCAGCACGTCTTGCGTGGCAGAGGCCCCGGCATTCTTGCTCGCCTCAAGACAATAGTTTTTTGCGCAGAGAGAAGAGAGACAACTTGAAGACTCACGCGCATTTAAGTAACAGATTCACTGGTCGTACTTTAAAGCTGAATATGTCAGTTGTAAAATATAGGCTAGGGGAGGAAGAGTTGAGTGTCGATTCTTGTCCGCTGTCTGCAAGCACCAGTTTTACCATAATTGCTAGATTTCACTCTCTTAGTTTTCTATGCAAATCTTCTGTCGATCACCACTCCACCGGCTAGTCTAAGTTCCCGACGGTTTGGAGTGAAATGGATGCTCAAAGCCACCTCACTCAAATTCCTGTTCAAATTCTGTTTATAAAAGATGCACGGTAATTGGAAAGTTTACGCGTTTGGGCAGATTCGAGCAGATTCTTGTAGATATGATTGACTGTTCAAGCGTATCTTCCTAGGTACAGAGCAGAGTTGCTGGAGTACGTACGTATGAATGACCCCAGCCAGATAAGGAAGTTATGAAGGGGAAGAACGGGTAGAGTAATGGCTGGGAGTCCAGGCGTAAGTACGCTACCATCGGAAGCAAATACCATTCCTTGTGCTCCACGTGGTGGTGGAAGTGACCTCATCTCGGAGTGCCCAAGTTTGTTACCTCGAGCTATGCTAAGCACACTCCCACGCGTGATTGCAAGCGACCGACTTTTGCAAGATCATGGATGCCGAAACCCCTTGTTGGCTACGATGGGTGTCAAAGACCCTCCTGTCAAAGACCAACATAGCCATAGCCAAGGCTCCAACTGGACATGCCCTGATAATCGAGCTATCTTAACGTGTTCGAGGGAGGAGAGTCATGTGTTGAGCTCTCATCAGAAAACCCAACTTCCAAGAGACCCTCACGTGCTCGAGAGCCTGGGACGAGGTCACTTTCACTTTTCCTTTCATCTTGACCTTTATTTCACGTCGTTTTCGGGCCAAACAAGAAGGATTCCGTCTGATTCAACGGGCCACTGTTCCAGTGGACGATGATTTACAGATGCACCATCTTGGCTTCAGCTTCAGCCTCAGGCCTAGCCCTGCAAAGAAGGGGCCCGGGGATTCCATCGGATTCCTGGAGGGCTGTCCTCCTCCCCCTCCATTTCTGCAGAATCTCCAGATTTTTCACATCTTCTACACCTCTGAGTCTGCTTTGAGCAGAAAGTTCATACGACTGCTCGTCATCATATCCCAGGATATCTCGACGTTACGAGCCCTTTGGGAAAGCACGAGTCCAAGGTTTGGGGAGGAATGGGGCCACAGAGTCGTACCAGATCATCTTCATCCATCCATGACCGTCCTTTCCCCGTCCCAGCGAGCGGTTCCTGGCCGCTGTGATTTATGACCGTGGAAGATGACAAACACGGACAATCATAGAGCTATATATGCAGTCTACATTTCTGTCGATGGAATCCACACCCTGAATTTCCCCCGTCTCGACCCATGTGAGACGCTGAAGACTTTATTTTAGGAGGAAAAAAGTGGACGCAGGAAAACTATAAAATACAGGCATGACCAGCCCTGAGGAAGTTGGCGTCATGGCATGTGATGTATACTCGCCCATTGTTTGTGCTTGGACCGGTTTGGCTGCAGCGCTCCAGGACCCACTGCAACATTGATCCACCTCTCCCTTGGAGCTCCCTTTACAGAGCCAACTAGATGAGCGCTGATGCCGTTCTCAAAATAGGAGAAGAGTGACAAGGGCTATAATAGTGAAGGAATCACAAACCATAAAACTTCATCGATCGACTGGAAGTTTATGGTGATCATAAACAACACCAACAGGCTCGTTCGTAGATTCTAATCGGCGATTGTAGAGACCTTCATAGCGTGACCTCCATCGAAGATACCGTGGTAATAGTGCCAGATATGGTTGGTCCAGGGCCCTCTAGTTTTGTTTACTTGGATCAAGAGGTAAGGGGTAGCTGCTGTGTAGTATTAGTAGTAGTAGTAGTAGTAGCAGCCGCACCCACAGCACAATGACGGTCATGACGGTCAATATTAGTAAATCTCTTCGCCAGGATTCTGGAGTAAGCAGGGCAACCACGTGCAACAGTCACAGAAGAAACAAATCATACGGCCAAGGCAACCTCTTTCTTTGGTCTGTGGCTCACTTTGCGACCATCTTCATCCAAAGCAACGAGGTTTTCTTTGATCCAGCTGGATAGATTTGGATCACGTGGTGCAGTTGTCATCTAATTGAAGCTTGAATCAAAGTGGAAGACGCTGGGAAAGGTAGAAGGAAATAATTTCTTCATGAACGTACAGTAGGTGAGAGTACTCGGGATAAACGACTGAACAAACAAAATCTCTGCGATTTTGTCACATTGGGACAAGGAAGGACGATGGGAGATTGATGCATGATGCTCTGCCTCACAGACTGACGGCAGAGCAAACGTCTGAAAATCTAAGAACTTACTAGATAACAAGTATTTGAAACAAATTATATAGATCTGTACAATATTAAACTCAACGTCATGATCAGAGCAACTGCAACACGATTAATCAAGGAGTGAAGGCCACAGCTCTTCCTCACTAGCTTGCTTGTTTGCTCTCTTGTTGTGTAATGAGTACCCTGACATGAAGCCTGCGACCACTGAAGTGTTAATTAGTATTATGCGGTGGCAAACAGGTACGTTTGTCTGCCGAGCCTCAATGCTTTCTTGGAGATCGTTTCATCTCAGTTGCACGCAAAGTGCCGTCCTCTTGGTTACAGTAGTGCTGGTACATACAGAAAACTGTTGATATTCCTTGCAGGGTGATGCAATATAAGGGTGGTTGAAATTATGGTATTACTTTCTTGGGGAACTTCGAATAAGGAGGTATGAGGGCACATGGATAGTGCATGCAAACATGTCGGTGGTTTGCGAAGCTCTACTGATTCAGAAGCAGGCTTGCTTTGATTTTCAGTGTTTTCACTTGAACCTTGAACTGAACACTGAATGTGGTCTTGATTCAGAAACTCCAAAACAACATAGAGAGCTGATTCTTAAAAGCATCATTGAACTTCGTTGCTGTTTTGATGAAATAATATTCCACTGAAAGATCATGATATTTGGATTTCTGACATATTCCAAACTTTCGTCAGTCACTGTGGTCTGCGTTATTATTCGTTAAGTTCTACCTTGAGCTGAAACAGATTTGCCTTCGGATTCTGCGCACTAAGGTTTGCTGTCAAACCTTGGACGTAAGGAGAAGACAGTGAATCTGGTCCTGATTCACAAACTATGCAACCGCACAATATGCTCATGCTACAGAATATACATGGAATTTGGTCAAAACTAAAGCACAGCTGCAGATTATTCTGAATTTACATTCCAACGTGCAGAAGATCGTATGTCGTGACGTACTTTGAACCTGATCAAGTTCACAAGCATCGGTTTGCCACTTTGGTTAAGAACTTGGACTAGACTCTGTATCTGGTCACTACTCGAGCATGGAGAAGGTTAACTTCAACGCAGTAACAATTTCTTGACGGAAAGGAATGATGTAAGTTGCAAAGTTACATTATAAGAGCCGTGATAATTTTATTTAGTACGTTCACATTCTCGATTTGGATATGACGGGGATACCATCGCTGAGCACAAATGAGATAATGACAATGCGACCATGCAACAAGTCTGAGAGGAGGTCCTCTTCACATCAGTTAGTCTACTGGACAGATTTGAGTTTTTCCACTACAGTAGCTGATGTTACCAAGTAAACCAAGTGACATACAAGACATATCTGTCATCATAGTACATAATATGTACCTTGATGGAGGTCCAAGGCTGAAATGTTTGCTTTGATGCAGCAAAGAGCTGCTCTCAGGCGCGTGACCAATTATTTGACCGATTGGCAAGAATCAGCTAGAAGTGTTTCGCCCATTCGACGATTCATCTTAAAACCCACTTTCGTGGACAATCGCTAGTGTATAGGAAAGAACATTCAAAGTCAAAATGGAGCCTTTATCTTTTTGCTCCATAATCGAGTAGCAAAATTTGAGAGGGATCATTCAGACAATAACGGTCTCCAACTTTAAACAAGCGACAGACGTTGAAGGATATCTTAATATTTTGAAGAGCATATGCAAATCTCGAGTGAATAGAACAGATAGCTATAAGAGCTACTCGATCGACCTTGTTGTGTTGTAGTGAAATAATGTGTGGGCCCAGAGGACCAGAAGAACGACGCAGTCACGTGAACAAAGTGGAGGCAGTTCCTCACTTGCCCACCACTTCAAAAATGGGCGAATGACCTTAAGAGCACCCAGTTTAAAAATATCGCCCGCCAGACGGCCACTTCCATTGCAACCTGCACTAATTTTTGCTCGCCCACCTCAGCGAAAAGGGTATTCAGGAATCAACTGGCTGAAGCTCCCGCTTGTCAGGAACTTCAGAAAAGAAATCACAGCCTCCGACCTTTTCTAACAGCTTGCCCGAGCTCTTATCTTTCTGATGATACATTTATTTATAATTTCGTGACCGGAGCAGCTACGAGCAGAAGAAACTCCAAAACTTTTAGGCTCGTTGCTTTCTTCTGAACAGGACGAGAATAAACTGAAGTCATAAAGTCTGGAGGATGGAAAGATTTGATCCTCTATTTTGATGTGCATATCTACTGCACCTAGGAGATAAAATTCTGCAGAAATGGGAGGGACGAGCTTGTGAGATCGAGAGAATCAGAGCCACCTTTTCGAGAATCGGTCTTCAACTGTCTCCTCGAATCGTGGTCGAGCACTGGACACAGTGAGAGAGTATTCATTGTTAAGGAACCCTGGAACAAAAGTTCGCGATGTTAATATCAGGCGTTAAACGCACAACGTAGGACGTTGAGGATCGACTCGGTGGGAAAGGTGTCTTAGTTCCCCAGAATTGTGAAAAGTTTCCAGTCGTGATGATGATTCCTTCAGCTTTATTGCCTTTTCCTCTTCCTATGGAGAGTTAACCCTCGTTGCAAGATATCCGGAGCCCGCTCTTTCCACAAATGTTTTAAACATTTTCGTGTCTGTCGAGCTCACTGACTCGGTCTGACTGTACACCTATCGACTAGGGACCTCATCATGGACTGGAAGCTCTGAAAACTAAACAATTCACCTTCATCACGGAACTGTGCCGAACTCGCCAGTATGCAAAACAGTGACTTGAAAAGAAGATCTGAACGAGACCCTCCAACAAACCTGGAGTATTATAAGAATATTTTAGCATATAGTACATTCACTCACGTCCTTAAAATACACTCCCACAAAGCTGGAACTGCATATTCCCTCGGTCCAGAGTGGTGGACTTTGTGGTGAAGGCGACATGATATTCTATCCGGTTCAAATCTCCAGGACATGGCTGTGCAAGTGCGCAGATGCACCGGCAGTATGAATACAGTGCGGTGAAAAGCTTGGACTCACCCTAGGTTTGCAGTACTGGGAATCTGCTGTAGAGCAACTGCAGACAGGAAAGGTACGAGTACAGAGCCTTGAGGCAACCGAAGACCAGAAGTAGTGATCGTGTCGAGCGAGGGTTTGCGTGTCGAGCCCGGATCATGCTGAAGGGATGAAAGTGGGGTGTTTACCCCCGGAGGTAAGGTCCAAGAGGTGGAATCGGAGCTGCGCTTTTCGCCACATCTCATGACTTCTGTCCCTACATTCTCCCCGAGAGACCCACGGCCGTGGGCAAAGGGGCAGATCTCCTTTTGGGAGGCTAAGAATGCCACGCTTGCTCTCGAAACTCGTCGGAAACGGACCTCTCTCCTCGCTCGCAATCATGTGTCGTTACAAACTGTTCCCGCGATTCTGTGCCGAAATGTGCCCCTGCTCTCCATTCACAGTTGTTGTTGTTGCAGATTTTGTTCTTTTCAAGCCCACTGTTGCACTGGTGTCGTGTCGAGCTTCTTCTTCTTTCCTTCTCTTCTCCTTGTTCTTCGTTTACTCACAGCGCACACCTCGTCTCGCCCACTTCCGTGGAACCCTCCCAGAAATGACCAGTCACCAGTGTGGTGACAGCGACCACTGGCTGGGTCGACCAAGACGATCCTCTTAGCATTCAAGATTCACTCCACTGGCAGTTTAAACTCACTCAGGCTGCTGCTTGCCAGACCCGCTCTAATCTTCAGATTCTGTACTCTCCCTTGAGAGACACCATTTGCAACTGGCCGGCCCACGGTCTTGTATGCAAGACGGGCCAATAAGCTTAAGCTAAGATGAAGCATTATTCAAAGTTCAGAAAGTTATTAATCTTTATCTCGAGTCAGGAGGATCTGGGAATCGAACAAAGAAGAGCAAACGAGCTTCTGATATATGACGCAATCCTAGATACTACCTTCGGAGCTGACCGAGCTTGAACCAGCACCTGATCAGCACTAGTCTTTATCTCGAGTCAGCAGGATCTGGTATTCTAATGAAGACGAGCCGGTTTAGCTTGTGATGAATTGTACAATCCTAGATACCTCCTACAGAGCTGACCAAGCTTGAACGGGCACCTGATCAGCAGTAGCTATGTTGATGGTTCGAGCCCACCGGAGCTTCTTAACAGATTGCTTTAACTTTCACTTTTCATCTCCAGTACGTGTGGCCAGGCACGGAGGGCGACAGACTTACAGACAGACAGACACGTTACGAGGGTGCTGTTTGTTTTGCCTGATATCAGGAGGTTTGGGTTCAGGTTCCCGATCGTGCATGGCATGCAAGAAATCTTCAAGAACTCCTTGAGGCTCGAGAGCTACAAGTGTGCTGTGCTCGCAGGTACGAGGGAAAAGCACCTGGGGAGGTGCTGCATACCCTGCAGAAGCGACAAGAGGACAAATTTCAGTTGTACTGCTCAAAGAGTGAACATTTCTCACCTCGAGCTTTTCCTGTCACCTGCCACACTAAACAGTCGTCAAACGCATTCTCTCTATTTACCACATGAGTCTCTAGTTAGTCTCCTTGCCCTCGCTGTAAATTTACATTCTCTGCGCACACATTAGACATATTATGCACTCGCGAGCATGAAGTATCTGAGTATGCAATAGTGCGTGTACAGCCAAGATGGTGGGGAGGAGAATCTCCCAACAATGTCCACAGAGGCGACGAATCAGACAGCTAATGATTAACGCCGTCGTGATCTCCATGGTTCACAGTTGGATCGAGGCATTGCACTCTTCTAGCATATTAGATCGATGTCTGTAATTCTTGAGCTTGTGGCGATGGATGGGGCAGGTCAGACGGCGCAATCGGGTTGTATGTCGCTTGAGATCGGTGACCCTGGAAACGGTTTGGGCATAGATGTGTCTATTACAAGATTCTCCATGTGCTGCGCGGGAATGGCAGTTGATTGGGTGTCGTCTCGGGAGGAATTTCTTCCTCGTCCCTCGACAGGGGAACAAACTTAAAAATCTGACATGGTCGTCAAACTGACAGAGCTCAGAAGATTCCATACAATTTTATAAATATTGCTTAAATTTGTACGTTGCTCTGTGCGATAACATTCGAGTTGAATACTTGCACATAAGAGATAATCATGCCACTCGGGAAAAAAATCCTGGCTTGAATATAAGCATTAGGTCTTGATTAAAAAACAAGAGTTACAATCATTTCTGTAGCTTCGAACAACGTAACAATTTCCGACCCAAGGGTGACAGACTATCTTCTCATTAGCTCATAAGGTCGTCTAAAGCGCTCCTCTCCGGTACGATGGTAAGCACTCAGGTTCTGCTTCCCTTGTTGGGTTGAGAGCGGCTTCTTCCACGTACCCGCCCATATAACGCTACGTGATCGTCCGCCCCTTTCAATCTCTCTGAGTCTTTTCATTCAAAGACCTGAATTTCTGATTCTCCTCGGAGCGACTATTGTGAAAACTTTTCAGAGATGTTCAGCGTCGAGCGTTATGTTGACTCGGAACTGAACGGAATTCAGTACTACAGTACTCTCAAGGCTTGCCACTAATAGGCGTACCATCCCGATTTCAACTACAAAGAGAGAATTCAAATTTATAAACCGATGGTCCTCACAAGCTGATCAGCATCACTGTACTTAAAAAGTTGTCCACTCTCGTAGCCCGTCGCGTAGAACTTGACAATATGTGACGAGAAGCTAGCATACAAGCTTGAGGATATGGTGCTCGAATAACCGCCGGACAGGATCGAACAAAAAATCTTCCAAGATCAGAACAGGGCCGTGCACGGTACACTACGTAAACAATCTTAAAAAAACAGCTACGAGAGTTCACACCTTAGAGTATAAACCGTGGCATCATATCTTTGTCTTCGAACAACCGAATGCTGCATTGCCGGTCCTTCAGTTTCAGCAAACGATACATTTCCAAATTCCAGCTCATGAATGCCTAATGCTCTAGTCAAGTGAACTTTCTGAAAGTTTCCGATGGCTGCTCTAGGCTTCTGCTCGAAGAGCGTTCTTTCTTGGACAAGATTTCATCTGGGCCTGACAGTAGAAGCAGGCTCATCTTTTGCGTCTACCACCATAGGCTTGAGACTCCGTGACCTGGATACCATGTTGAGTTTCCCCCGGGTTTTTGTCAGTCACTGTGTTCGAAACATCACAGAGTACCACGGAGTGGTCGATGTTTCATGCAGCATCAAGTCAGGCATGCTGAGCTGCTTGTCAACCGGTGTGGTGTCTTCTAACTGCTGTTTTATCACCAGATTCCAAGCAGGCAGGAGTTCGGGGCAGTTAGGGAACCACCGGCTACAGAGAAGGGTGACCGCTTCCATTGAGGAAGGGAGAATTGAGCAAGATGGCGAGCGTTTACTAGAAGCGCGTGGGCACCAGCAGCCAGCGGGAAGAATGGACTCTCATACTTTTCCGGCTGTCATCAATTTCAACAGCATGAAAGGAACAAGGACTCTCCTCTTCACGCTGGATCAGATCGCTTACCTGACTGGTTTCGGATATCCCAAAATGAATGACGATTCTCATGGTGTTGTCGACCATCTTGACTTTGGCGTGGTGGTCGATTCCCGGCATAAAAGCGCAGGCATATCCTTTCCATTTCGACTTTCAGTCATTCGATGCCAGCGATCTCACTGCGTTCAACTTTCTGGGCAAAGCAAACCTCGACACCGTGTCTCAAACCCTCGGGCTTGCAGATCCATCAGATGTAACATGCCAAACGAGTCCCTGCGTTGGTCAGGTTTTTTTCCCCACACCTGTCCAGCTCTTAGATCCAGATAGCAATAAGACCTACTCCTTCAGTACCTCCTTCACCTTCTCCCTGTCATCGCCGATGAGGCTTCGGACGGGTGACGGATTCGTCTTCCTACTGGCAGCCAATCCCTCACTAGTCCCGCTGGAAAATGGAACCTTCGGCTGTTTCCCCCTCGGACGCAAGTCAGCAACCCCCATAGTTGCTGTGGAGTTTGATACTTCCGTGAGCAAATATCTGTTTGATATGAATGACAATCACGTTGGTATAAATGTCAACTACGTTGAGTCACTTCGGGCTCAAGATGCAGGCGTTGTAGGCATCGAGCTGGCCAGTGGGCTCTTGATAACTTCGTGGATTGATTACCATCACATTCTCAAGGTACTGGAAGTGAGATTGAGCTACTACAAAGTCGGAGGCGCCAAACCTCCCAACCCGCTTTTGAAACTGCCGATCGATCTGTCCGGAACTTGGTCCCCGAAAATGTACGTGGGCTTCAGTACTCAAGTCTATCATGGCTCTGAGCAAGCTTGCAACATCTACTCCTGGTCTTTGAAAACCTTCATCGAAACTCAACTGCCTCCACCGCCTCCTGCACCACAACCACTCGCACCCGAGTACAATGAGACCACTAAAGCCAATTCCACGACATGGGCTCACAGGACAGTCGAGTTGGGCAAACTCATAGGGGTGGCAGTCGGAGCATTTATTTTAATCGCCGGAGTGTGCGGTGCTAGTGTAGGATTTGCTCAATTCGGGTGCGCTGTGATTGCAGATCCTGCTGACATTTTGAGTCCACAGGAGAGTCTTCTTATTGACGCGAAAAAGCCGGTGGAACTGGGTGATACTCCTCCTGACCTTGAAGACAACATCCCTGCAGAAAATGACGTCTCTGCGAGCACTGGGAAACCTGCAGATCGCCGTTCGATGGGATTTGGAGACATAATGTTTACCAATTCTATGTATGATGTTCCCTCTGCAGATGGTTCTTACGGTGGAGACCTTATCACGGAGACCGCTAGTCTGGACTCCCTGGAGATGGCGGAATCTTCTGCTGAAGATGGCACGGCTGAAGCTGAAGAAAACAGAGAAGGTACGGTAGACAATACCAGAGCACCTCTACACGAGCAAGTCGCAATGCTTCTAGAAGCAGCTAGAGCTGGTGTTGAAGACGCAACGGAAGCTCCACGCTTCACTTACAAGGAATTGAGTGAAGCCACAGACAACTTCAGCGACAGTTTACAATTAGGTGAAGGTAGATACGGGGTGTTCTACGGAGGTGTTCTTGCCAACGGCGTTCAAGTTGCAGTAAAGAAATTGACTAGACTGAAGACGCAGGGCACGAGTGAATTCAAAGCTGAAGTCTCGATGCTTTATCGTCTGCAGCATCCTAATTTGGTCAGCCTACTTGGGTGGTGTAAGCAGAAGCGTGAGTATTTCCTCGTGTACGACCTGATCTCCAATGGCAATTTGAGTAGGGTTGTATTTGACAAAGGTACTCTCCCTTGGGTGGAGAGGTTTAAGATAATTCAGAATCTTGCAGATGCCTTGGAATATCTTCATGAGGAATATCACACTCCTCATAGGAACGTGAAGACCACCAATATATTCTTGGCGGGTGACAATGATGCAAGACTCGGGGATTTTGGATTGGCCTGGTTGATGGACCGCGATGAAGAGAAAGGAACCACAGGATATGTTGCTCCTGAGGTCAGAAACACCCACGAACTGACAGAGATGACAGACTTGTATTCCTTCGGGATTGTCAGTTTGGAGATTCTGTGTGAGAGGCCAATATTTGAAGAATCGGCGGAGCCTGAAGATCAACACCTGTTTGACTTGGTGTCTGAACTAGTTGCACATGGCAGTTTACGACTGAGAGTGTCAACGGGAGGGGAAACTATGGAGGGAGAAGATGATCCATTGATGACCTTGGTAGCTAGCCTAGGTCTGCTGTGCTGTGACCCGGATCCACTGGCGAGGCCATCCATGAAACAGGTCGTTCAATGTCTGGCGGGCGAGATTCCTTTCCCTCCTGTACCAGTACCACCCGAGATAGACACTACTACTCCGGATCACACAACTTCCACTACTGACCAAGCTAAAACACCTGTTTCTACGGCTTCAAAGAAGAGCCGAGGGTTAACTTCCTCGACCACGGATCCCACTACCTCTACAGATAGAGCCCCGAGATTCGATAACAAGAGGGAATTCGATGCGGTAGTTTTAAGCTCGAAGCAGGAGTCCCCTCCGGCAGGTACTGGTCTTACTCCATCCTCTGAGATAAATGACGGGATTCCATCCGATTTTCCACAGGTTTCTGCACCAAGAGCCTCACTTGATCCTGTATTGGCCAGAAAAGAGCCTCTGGTGAGGATGGACAGTGTACCGGCATCCGACCTTGACTTGAGCCCTACTTCCGCACCTTCAGATTCTACCCTGGAGCTGGTCGTTGACAACAAGTCCAGAGTTCAAGCTGTTCCTTCTATCGAGGTCGAGCACGACATTCCTTCTACTCCCAAAACCAAGCAAGTTCAGTCCATCGACAAAATCAAATCATCTGCTGAGAAGCCCAAGTCCCGTGCTTCTACAAGCTACAGCTTTTGTCACTCGCTTCTTGAAGAGCTTATATCATTCATGTGGAAGTACGTCGATCCTGATAATGGGCAGTCCGACACTCTTGATACTGCAACTCTCCAACATGAGGAGAGCCCAACCACTTCAGATAAACCACCCGGTCCACCATTTCGCCCACCACCTATTCCACCTCCTCTTCCACCTCGTCAACCTCGCCGTCCACCACCACCTCCTTCCCCAATCCCTGCACCAGATCCTCCCTTCCCCATTCCTGGTCCCCTTCCTCGTCGACCACCTCCTATGCGTCCTCCTCCTCCTCCTCCTCCTCCTCCAGGGCCTCCATCACCGCCGCCTCCTCGTTTGCCAAAAGCTCTAGTCCAGGACTCTGCTCAAAGCGTACCACTCCCTGCAGTCTCCCAGAAGAAACCAATATCCCAACATCAAAGAAAAGAAACCATTTCTACCGTCCATACACTTGGTACCCTCTCTGACCCACCTTCACATGCTAGAAAAGCATCCGAAGATCTGGAACCAACAGCCTCGTTATCCACCCGTACCGTTAAGAAATCTCCCAGTCTCCAGTCTATCAAAAGTAAGGCAACACTACCAGAGAGATTCTCAACCAAATCTGAGCTAACTCCATCCTTGAGTGTTGACGCACCAACTAGCAATAAATCAAAACTTTCTTCTAGAACTCCAACTTCCCCACTCCTTTCTCCAACCTCAGATGGCGACACAAGAGCCTCTATATCTACCCCTCCCGCAAAGGGTTCCCCAAGTGCTGAATCTACCAGAGGTAAGGCCAAACCTCCAGAGAAATCTACAACCAAATCTGTGCAAGTGCCATCCTCTAAGTCGGCCCAGGTTGTTGGTGCACCATCCAAGGTTAGATCAAGCCAATCGAAACTTCCTACTTCCTCCAGCCCAGGTTCGCCAATTCCATCTTCATCCTCGGGCATGCACCCGAGAGCGTCGTTAATTACCCCTCCTTCGATGGCACCGAGTCACATGTCTACCAAAGATCAGACTAAACCTCCAGAGAAATCGACAACCAAATCTGGGCCAGTTCCATCCTCCGAGTTGCCCGAGTCTGTTGAAGGACCATCAAAGGTTGAATCAAGCCAACGAGAACTTTCTCTGCCAGCTTTGCTCCTCCCTCCTTCAACATCGGACCTCGAACCAAGAGGTTCGTTATCTACGCCTCCCACGAAGAAAATGACCATCCCCGAATCTATCAAAGGTAAAGCGGGAGTTCCAGAGAGATCGGGAAGCCAGTCTCGGCAGCCTTCCTCCACACGTGAGAGCGTTCTTTCACAGAGATATACAGACAGGTTTGGTTCAGGTTCAGGTTCAGGTTCCTCCTCATATTCCTCCACTAGCACAACACCATCAAGAACTAGACCAAGCCAACCAGAACTCACGTCTTCATCTCCTCCACCTTTGCCTGTCTCTAGTCCGTCTTTGAAATTCGAAAAAACAGGCTCGCTATCAACACTTACCACGAAGAAAACCATGATCCCTGTCCCTGTTGAAGGCAAGATCAAAATCCAGGAGAGATCCACAAGCAAGGCAGGGCAGAGTACATCCTTCATATCTCCCAGCATCACTGGAGCACAAATCTTACCTACTCTGCCAGTTTCTGGCTCTAGACCAAGCGTCTCATCATCTCCTACTTCCATCAGGACAAAACCTAGTTCTGAAGGTACCAAAGATAAGCTGAAAGGACCAGAGAGTTCCTCCGGCAAGAGTAGGATGAGTTCCACCGTTAAACCCCCACTGAGTACAGAAGCACAACTCAGATCCAGTTCAACCCAACCAGAACTTCCTTCTGTGTCTCCAGCCAGTATGACACCTCCCACCCTTCCAGGCTTGGACCCCGTCCCAAGAGTTACTCTATCGACTCCTCCCACCAAGATACCATCACATTCAGAATCTAGCCGGGGAAAGGCCAAAGTTTTAGAGAGATCCAAGAGCATGATTGAGCCAAGATCATCTCCCAAATCTTCAACCGACATCAGTAGACCATCGAGTTCTATATCAAGTCAACCGGAACCTTCGCTGCTCTCTTTTCCAGGCTCGGATCCAGTTCCAAGGCTCTCAAAATCCACTCCTCCCACCAACAAAATTTGGAGCACCGTAGCCCCACAAGAAAAGACCGAGGTTACGAAGAGTTCTGAAAGCAAGTCCAGGGCGTCTACAACCTTTTCAACATCCCCAGTTTCTAAAGCACCATCCAGAAGAAGACCAAGCCAACCAGTATTTCCTCCTCTACCTCCACTAGAGACGATAGAGGAGTCGTCCACTCCTCTATCGTCTAGTCCTGCCTCAGGGGAAGGTTCCTCCGACGAGAATCCTCCTACATCACAAGCAACCAGAAGGAAGCAACATAAAAGTTGAGAAGATGGAACACCGTCAACATCCATTGAACATCTTCCAAAAGGCTATGTATGTCTTGGAACAGGCACCCAAAGAAGCAAAGTCTGAAACATTCTGATAAACATATCATTTTCAAATCAGGGCAGAACTTCTCGAATCAGGTACCGCAAACCTTCAAACATCGCTGTTATGGCACCTTTCATACATTCCATAAATATCACAAAACAGTAACAAATTTTATCAGTGTACTTTGCTCTAATAAATATCTCGGATTGGCTAATAAATATCTGGAATTGGCCAAGAGGTCACCACAACAAAATTACTATACTTACTCTCTACACAGGTGTTGACTCCTCACATACAAGAACGTAAAACGCTTCTAAGGGAAGCTCTGATCGCCGCTAACAACAGCAGAAAACCATTAGTTGTAGTTTGGTTTTCAGCAGATATTCAATCAAGCATGATCCAATATCTGTTGTTGTGACTGCCATAAACACTCAAGATGGGCATTTAATTGCCGGTTCTCCACTCTACATCCCTCAGCTCCTAGAGTCATCAACGATACTAGCAGCTCACCCTGCATATAGGTCAGCAAATGTAGTGTATGATCTCAATTTACAGAACTCTAAGCAGAGCGCAAATCATCACAAACCGGCAGTTCGAACTTCCCCCCCACTCCAGGGACTTTGTGTTCATGCCTTCTCTTTGTCCTTCTGGACTGATGTGCCCTCAGATTCTCTTTGGACTTCAAACCCTATTCATCCCTTCATTTCAGCATGCAAATCTGAATCTTAAAAGTTAAGAGTATTCGCTGCTCTGCCCAAACACACATCTGACTTATCTCAATACACAATTTTAGCTGGTTGCAAGCATTCAATATTCGACACCATTTTTATCATTGCAGACTATGTGGCATATCTTCGAGGGACTCGATCAGGAGAGATCCATTGAGCTCGGTGGTCTGCTGGAGAAACTGGAACTTCAGTTCCATCACGCCGTTGCGAACGAGAGAGAAGGTTGACACCCAAGATCAGGAGGAATCAGATGCAAGGAGCCCACATATTTTGTAAGAATCTGATGGTAAGGACGTTTGTATTAGGTAAAAACTTAGAAGAAGCAATCATTGGAATTGCAAGAGTTTCTCAAATTTTCACACAAACCAGGACGTAGCAAACACAAACAATTCGTGGTGTTCACTCTGTCATCGTATTATTTCAGGTGACAACTGTTACATCAAGGGCAAAGCCAATCATTACTAAGCAAGTTGCCCAGTGACGTTTAGAGATTGCCAGACCAAAAAAATTCTGTATATGCTTCTAGACCCTTCACTACCATGCTTTTTTCATCGGAAACTCATGTCAGCTCATCATTTTTTACGACTCACATTGTTTATTATAACTGCAGGTCCCTTTCACTAATAGCTCTAGGATTTCTTCGTGAAAGAAACGCAGCTCAGACTAGTCAGAGTGAAGCAAAACAACACTACGCAACCAGTTTTATTACTAGTGCAGGAGTTCTAATTCGACAATGGTTTACTACACGAAATGAACCTCTGAAGCTACCAAGTCTCGAAAAAGAGAAAGCAAGGCATTTGAAAAGTCATCGGTCGTGGAGGATAAGGCACGTGCTACCCTGGCCCTAAACTTTCTGGTCAGCGGTTTATGAAGGCAATGGTCCGCTGCATTAGGTTAGGTCGAGCGAGCGCACCACTTGCATTCCTTGCCTAGAGGTCGGTGCAATCTGAAATGCCACCTCGATTTCTGGTAAGCCTTACCACGAAAGATGACTGTAATAAACATAAGGTCTACATATCCTGTGTTGTGATCTTGAAACAAGTGGGTACTTGACAGCTCCTAAACAGAAACAAGAAATAAATAGTGTGCTGCAGGACAGTACTGGCAAGAGCTTTTCTATAATTGTTAAGCTTTCTTTCTCAAGATGAGATTCCTCCAATACGACAACTTTCAATTTAGACCTTGTTATGGACACAGAATAATCTTCTAAGTAATCTCTCAGACTCCAGATTTGCCTGAGGAGAAAGTTTATAATAAATGACGAGTTATACTATGTTTACTGATGTTAGATCTTAGTCATCTCCTACACTATCGCCGAGTTGGTCTTCAGTTGGACTACATTTGAAGATATTAAGCTACAGTTACCTTCGATCGATCGATCTATCACGCACCAATATAAACAAAGCACCTCAATCCATTCTTCAGAATCAGCTGTGTACTCTCCTCCTGTCTTTGATGGTAGTATATATCATAACTCATTCTGGAAGCAGGAGACGGAGAAGGGCTATTGTGTAGTATCATCGTAGCAAAGCGGGGTTAGCATCTACAGAGACCTAGAACTCATGACAAGATACCGCCCAGAAATTATTTACGCTGACCATGGATTTCTGACTATTTATTTGACAACTTCACATCCAATGTCATCTAGAACTAGGTATCACATTTTCATCTCAAATTGCTGAGATACAACAAAGCCATGAAGCTGGCTCAGTGACGAAATCTAAACGTACTGCAATCAGAAGCGTGTACTCTTCTTAAAATCAAGCTCTCAAGTTAAGCTGAAGAATGAATGAATGAGAGAGATTAAAGGTCACAAGAGAACATAGCCTTTGTTGACAGAAGGAAAGATTTCAATTGATTTCTCTCGTTTATGGTAGAGGTACTATACCTGGTCGTCAGTCTCTTAAGACCGCAACAAGGTTGAAGGATGGACGTTCCCCTCTCCTCAGTTTCAGCAATGGCGGGTGCACCAGGATCTTATAAGACACATCAAGATGTATGCACTGATCTTTTTTACCCCATAACATTAACGGGGAGTCGGCTTTCTGTAATACGCACTACCATACATAATACAGAAGACTCAGAATAGGACAGAATACCTACTCTCGCAAAATGTTCGTTTGTAACACAATAACTGTCAACTTCTCACGATCAACAGCTGCTTTGACACTCTCGTAGATATCTACTTCAACATGAGACTTACACAGGAGCCTTCCTCAAAATCGCAGGAAAGCTTCTCTTTGAGCTAGACGTCCTTCTTTCGATGGTCCTTACATTCCACTCAAGACGTTTATGTCTTGAGTGGAATGTAAGGACATTGATTCATTAGTGGTGAACTTCTGCGCTAAAATCAGCAGCCCTTGAGCTTAGCATGCCCCTTGGCCTGGAGGAGTTCCGTGTTCACTCCCTCATGAAACTCACTCGTTTCATACCGGCACTCGCGCAGTACAATAGAAACGTTTTCAGAATGGTGCAATCAGAATGGTGATTGCACACATTGCACCATCATTGGCTTAGCTTTCCGATCGATGCGCAAGTTGGCGCATCCACAGGGCAGAGCGTGGAAATGACGCCAATGATCTCACAAACCAACGACGAGATTGCGCCAGGAAGGAGGAAGCCCTTGCATGTTGACCACCAGACGCTGACAGAAAGTTCCCTTCTCCTAGGATCCACCTTCGTTGTTTTCCCATTGTTTTCTCATTGTTGCGTCTCTGTTTGGCCCTGTTGATCGGTGAGTTAGATCAAGCGACCAATAGGGGAGCACAGAAACTATTTTGTTCCGTGTACTTCGTTTCTTGTTCCCTCGTCTTCAAGTGGAGAGCGTGAACAGCAATCTGTGATGAAATTACTCGGCGTGATCCTTTGACTCGCGCTCTCGTCTCTGATTTTCCACTGCTGTCTGGTTAGGTGAAAAAGTTGATGTGTCCTATGGAGGATTCTGCGATCCTCGTTCCCAAGGGTGCGTGCAAAATCCTGCGTTCTTCAAGTATCCAAGAAACGACGCTTGGTCAGAGCTGGGGAGATTCCCCACGTCTTCAGAACGTTCTCATTTCTCGTGAATGATTCTCAGGAGTAATTTCCCTCGTAAACTGCACTCGACGGCCTTCAGTTGAACCCACACATTGCAACTCTCTCCCCTCCACTGATTGTCACCTCGTGTACTCTTCCCGAAGGTCACGCCAAACCCTAAAGCGCTTGCATCTGTTCGCAGCCGACTGGGATTTACGTCCGGCTTCTGAACTCCAAGCAGAGCTTCGTGACAGACCCGAAGCCGGCCATGTCTCGGGGGAAGTTGTGGATTGAATCCTTCGAAGAAAAGGGTGCTCTCATTGTTCTTCACCCGCTCGAAGATCGGCCTAATGAGCGTTTCATGCCCTCTGCACGTTTCTTGCGATTAGCGGAGTCACCCATGAGGTTTCTCCTCGTACTGGCGCTATTAAGTTTTGTCCGCTTGACCGAGGCGGCGATGGACAAGTTGATAAAACCACTGCCGCAGATTTCCTTCTCTTTCGCCGAATTCACACAAAGCAGAGAGGTGGAACTAAATTTTGAGGCTAAGGCAAGGATTGGCAACACGACGTT
The DNA here is from genome assembly GCA_014180765.2 of Marchantia paleacea. Taxonomy (NCBI): domain Eukaryota; kingdom Viridiplantae; phylum Streptophyta; class Marchantiopsida; order Marchantiales; family Marchantiaceae; genus Marchantia; species Marchantia paleacea. Next base: position 549,342 of record MUAA02000019.1, on the reverse strand, counting down.
AAGGAACAATGTTCTGGAGCTCAACCCGGGTGCGGAAAGCTACGAGAACACGATGAGAAACTCGAGGGCAGACGTTAAAGGTAGTGTTTTCTACAAGCAGCCGATCCGTTTCATAGATAAATTTACCACCGCTTCCTTCAGAACCTCCTTCGCCCTCTCCATGAAACCCGTATACCCGTCCGACACCGGAGACGGTATTGTATTCGTAATAACCTCCCAACCTAAAGGTAACGGGGACTCGTTGGGCAATTTCGGCTTCTTCCACCATGGGCGGAGGAAGCACGCGACTTTGGCGATCGAGTTCGACTCTTTCAAAAACCATGAATTGTTCGACATCGATTCCAATCACGTGGGAGTGGATTTGGACGACCCTGTGTCCAAAGCGCAAGTCAGTGCTCACAGTGTGGGCATCAGCCTCAACAGCGGCAGGCCTCTCACTGCCTGGATCGACTACACCGCTCCTCAAGAATTACTGGAAGTGCGCATTCAAATCGGCACGTCCAACCGATCCAAACCCGAGAAAGCTCTGATCGTCCTACCCATGACTCTCAGAGATGTGATGGACGAAGACATGTGGGTGGGATTCAGTGCCGGCACTCATTACGGCTACAACCAACTGCACTACATCTACTCCTGGTCCTTCAGTGTCGATGACATTCAGCCCTACCACAAACGCGCATCCGCAACTAGAACTGGCAAAATTGTCCTCGTCGTTGTCCTCTGTGGTTCCTTCGTAATCTTGTCGCTCGGCTTTCTTGGCTGCCGGCACTATCGGACCCAACAAGAGCCGACTGCAGATGTGGAGGAGGACAAGACTTGGGGTAAGAGACTGGCGGCCATGGTCCTGAACAAAGGTGAGAGTGTACCCCAGGAGACGAGATCCACGAGTACACAAGGGACTTGGGATGGAGAGGAGGATGTTCCTGGGGTGATGGCAAACTGCCTTCCCTTTCAAAGTAAGAAGAACAACGAGGAAGATGAAGAGATAGAACCTCCACCGCCTCAGGGATGCTTACCTCGAATGATGTATTCTCCTCGTCGTGCGGAACAGTCCCTTGGAGATGATCAACTCCAGTCGGATGAAAATGCAATTATGTTTAGCAACACTATATACACCTCCGATGACGAGGAGAATGACATCATCCCCGTTTATCCATACGATGCTTATCCTGACGAAAGAATCGATTCCATAGCGTACAACAAGCCAAGACCTTATAAACCCGCCAACCCTCAGTCCAGAAGTCCTCCGAGGTCTAGAGCCCCCAGTCCCCCAAGGAGACGAGGAAATTAGATCCAACCCCTCGACGAAATCCAGTTCACAAGGTTGTGTATCACAACGCTCGCGAACATGTACAATTGGACATGCAGTGCAGATAAAATCTCGTGGGCAGCACTTGCGAAGCTATCCTGCGCCTTCTGGCTGAAGAGATTCCAGAACACTTCCTGAGATCAAAGCATCTGGTCTCTGACTGACTTGTTGTCGAACCAAGTACCAAAGAAGATTAATGTTCGGGCGATTCAGAGTACGTAGGTCATTTAGGTAACAAACTCACCACGACGACAGTCAACAAGACATGGAGTTCCACTGCACGGATCAAAAGTAGAAGCCTTGGATCAGGGCTCACTTTGGCAGTTTTGCGGTCGTCTCCAAATTTTGACCCCAGATCTTCCAGTGCTCCCTTCCCAACTTTCGCCTACTGTTCCCAGCCTAGTTAGATGCAAAGAGTTATGTGTTAGCGATGGCAGAGATTCGGCCCACATTGACCGTAAGGAGTCCTGCATTGCTTTGGCAGAGGCACATTTCAGAAATCTTCATCCTCATTTTGCAGACCTTGTGTACTCACTGCAGGAAAACTGAGGGGAGTTGATGCTTGCGGCTGAGGTGCGGTGATGCAGCCAGAGGGCAACGAACCAATATCGCTACCACTCAATATGAGACTGATCGCAACTCCCTGTTGTAGTCATCCCATTGGTGCGGAAGCTACAACAGGCCTACCGAGGAACCCTGGAATTGGAAACTTCAGTCACACTTGGGTTTAGGAACGAGAAGCGTCGTCGCCTGAGTCGAGTTCAACAATCTGTCAGTACGAGATTGTCGAACTCGACTCTGATGTCTAGAACTAGTCCCTCTGGGGATTGCTTATGACGTTTGTTTCCTTGGGAAGATGGAGACTCTTGTCTCTGCAGACTGCTGGCAAAAGAAATACTGATAGATGAAATCTATTTGCGTTCAAAATGTTGAGAGGCACTTCGGAGAAGCGAAGGGTTGATACCCGGTACGTTGGTGCCGCTGTCGTAGGCTGAGGAACGATTGACTTCTTCCTGAAAAATATCGACTACTTTTTCACTTTCGACCAGTGAGCTGCTTTTCGTCAGCTACCATTTGCGTCAAGGGCAACTGAGAACTAAACGAGCTGCGGAATGCTAATCTGAGGCAAGCCTTACTTATTTTCGTGCCTGCCCAATCGGCAACAAGATATGTAATCCCAAGCGATACTTTGTGTAAAATTTCTCGATGACTCTGTAAATAAGTAAAGATATGTCCTCGTCCAAATCAAATCATTAACTACATCTCGGTACTAAAAGTCACGTGTCCCTCTATGGATTGACGGTGACGGTGGCTTCACCACCTTTCTTTGGGCTAACTTTCGAGTTGGGATTTTATCTTTGAACATGGTACAGCCTGCCTTGCTCGCCTATTCTACCATGCTTGAATTGATCACACACTGTAGTCCAAAACTATACAACTTGCCACATAGGAGAGTATAGCGTGAGTAATTAAATCATCCATTTAGCCTAGCAGAAAAGTGGACTTCCGACAGATACTCAGACAACTGGCAGCTTAACGAGCTCTTTAAGGTATTCACTGATATATTTACATGTTGCAATAGCGAAAACCCTCTAGATGAGTGTAGTAGAGCTTATTCACCAAAGGAGAATGATCATGCCACGTTTCACCACCCGAATGCTTTTCGAGCAAAACGCTGCACCTATCTATGGCCCCATCAGAATTGGAACGATACTGTACATAAATCTCCACTGCTTCAGGAGTTTCAATCGTGCAAAACTTTCTACCTTGGCAGAGTAGACGTTCCAGTAGGCCTTCAGCAAACAATATTCGCGTAATTCTGCAGTCGCAGGAGGCTTAAGCTTGATAGATTTATCCAAACGGGAACTGCTTTCAACTTTTACTAGACAGGCCAAACTTTAAAGAGGTATATCTGTCGGATACATCTGGGGGCAATTCTGAACAGCCTGCCGTACAAGCTTCTCCTGCTCCTCCAGGCTTTTGGGAAGAGAATCATAAACGTCACTGAAGAGGTCTGACAAAGGAGGCTTCTCTTTAGCTTCTGCGGCAGCTAAACATGCAATGACCTGTCGTCGTTTGCACAGTTCAGTAAAGGACTGTCAGGGGCGTATAGAAGGGTAGCCATGAATAAACAACGTCATTCTCTGAAAAAATCGAACAGAATTTGCTCGATGGCATTTCAGCTAACAATACCCACATAATAAAAAGCTGAACAGCAGGAAGGTTATATCTGAGCAATACAACTTATGAACATACCAAAACAAACTTATTCCTGCAGTGACGATAAATTGCCGAAGGTGGTTTACCTCAGTACGAAGGTCTTTTCTAAGCTGTTCATCGACCGTCTCATCCCACCACCCCTTTGATTCTATCCACTTTCGGAAGCGAGCAACTCCATCCCGCCGTTCGCTCCAGTAGCGGATCTCAGCAACCTCACGATATTTAGCTGAATCATCAGATGTTGAATGGTGACCTACCCGGTATGTCATGAGCTGCGACAGGACAGTATTATGTTAGTAGCCACACTTCAACTAAATTCAAGAAAAATCCTGGGCTTAAACATTTCCAATAATACCTCAAGAAGAACAGGCTGATTATTTTCAACAGCAAGCTGCCGAGCAGCTTTGACAGCTGAAAACACTGCTAGGGCGTCGTTTCCATCAACCCGAATACTCTTAACCCCATACGCTTGACCCCTGCCGGCAATGCCGTCTCCTGAACAATAAAAGCCAGAAACAACTAAGAATCAATCGTTACGATTGCACGACCTATAAGACCTACGGCACTTCACATAACTCTCTGTATCTACTTATAGCTTCCTACTGTGTAATTGAACGGATATGCAAGTACAGCCCATATGTTGCTGCGGGGAATGAGAGTCAAGACGGCTTTTCAAAGCCACAAATGTAAATACTCTATCCACATCGACCTATTGGTTTGAAATCGACGGAAAAAAATGGCATTCATGACTAATTCAAGCCTCCATCTTTTGTGACATTTAGAATTGAGGACAAGGAGAGAAGTGTCGTACACACTTCCATCTGAATAGTAGTACGAACCATAAGATAGGTAAAGTGCATCCTTTGATGTCATGAACTAACAACGAAACTTTTTTAAACAGATCTTACAATAATAAGAAAAAGAATAGGGCCCACCTCGATACTGCTCAGAAGCAGGAGTGCTAATTGCCCAGCCATTGTTGCGGCAGATGAAGAGAATAGGCACCTCCAAAACTGCAGCGAAGTTTATAGCTCCATGGAAGTCACCCTGGATGCAGTCGAAATTCACAGTGGTACTCTCAGAACTCAGTAAAAACTACTCAGGACGACGGCAAGTACAATGCTTCAGCCACAAGAATCTAGGTATCATTTCACACATCAGGCATTCTATCATCATCTTTGATTTCCCATTCCGTTCCCAAAAGGGTATTGCTCTTCCTAAACACAACCTTACAAATGTCTGGCAAAGCAAATAATGCTCAAAAGATACTCATACTGTGGAAAGATCTCATCATTTAGCTTCAAACTCTGCATAGAAGAAGCTCCGACGGGCAGAGATCGCTACCTCACTTGCTGCACCTTCTCCGAAAAAAGTCACACTGCATCGTTGTTTGTTCTCCATCTTCAAAGAGTAAGCAGCTCCTACTGCATGTGGGATTTGAGTTCTGCCGATTGAGGCTTTTGTGTGAAAGAAGGTCTTCATATGTGGGAGGCTAAGATGCTCTTCACTTCAAAAAACTGACGTTGCGAAAGTGTGAGACAGCTGGTTCGAAATATACCACGAGGTTAAAGAGAAGAGTACATACGCTAGAACGGAAGACACTGTAAAATAGTGGAGCTTGTTTGACCCATAGTGTATGGACATCTGTCGACCCTTGCCGTGACCTTGATAGTTACCAATACAATGGTCAGCAAATTCTTGCAGCCTGTAGCCTCGCCATAACAACACACCAGGTTCACGATACTGCCATGAACCAGCTGGTGTTTCAATACTTTGTTCAAATGCAAGGTAAACACGGAACAAGTTCTCGCACATTGGCTCTGAGGGGTCCAATCCACTATCTCAAGCTCAACCAAGTAGAACTAATAATTACACTCGCAAGCAGCAAAGGTCTACATAAGCAAGAATTGTGTAATTTCACTGGTAGCGCATCTACATTCGCTACAAGTAGGTGATGCGAGGACACCAAATCCTAGAAATCCTGAACATATAGTTCTGATTATCCAATACCATCAAATATTTCAATTTAATTACCTGGGGAAACACAGAGTCGTTGTCACGCAGGGCAGCAGCGCAAGCGATGTTCAGTGCTTCCTCTCCCGTACAAGTCGCATAAAAACCAAATCTTCCTTGCCTTTGGGCGTTGTAAAATACACTGTCAAGCACTTGCAGAGCAACCATTTGCTCGTACATCTTCTGAGCCATTGACATATCCGGCTACATAACAGAATGGCTGACATTAGTTTGTCAACATTATGTTAAACATCAACTACATGAACTGAAACTAACTGGAAAAACAAAACGACATGATGAGGAAGGATGACACTCTTCAAACACATCAAAACAAGTGACTGATGTCAAGAAAACTACCAGGCTAATTTCACTCTTGAGGGATGTATATGGGAGACAACCATTGCATAAGCAAACTTAAACAAAGTTACACAGCCCAGCAAGTCTTCCTCACGTGAACTAACTCATGGGACTTTACAAAAGACCCACAGCGGCTTTCGAAATCCCGTTACTCAGAAACTTAAATCCTCAACTTGAATTCACCAGGAGGGGAGCCTGATTGCAAGATCTTAAACATGTGTCAAGCTGCTCAAGGTCTCGAACCTTGTCCGAAAAAATGACACGACGTTATATTGACATGGCAAAAAAAATCATCCTTCACGATGCAATACGATGAAAGTAAGGCAGGCTGCGAGAGCTCACTTCGGAGAAATGTTTTGTCAGCTCCTCTCCATTTTCGGAAAGAACCCGAAAGCATGGTACCGTCGAAGGGCTAGTTTCAGTAACAAACTGCAGATCCTCTGTATACATTATCCTTGCTCCTGGGAAAGGTGCAACCTGTGATCAACACCAGAGGTCAAGTCAAGACCAAGATTCCGCTTGTCGTGTACGTACATGATAGAGAACAGGTTTTTGTGTATGCATATAATTCCCTTGCAATTGGTGTATTTCTGGTATTTCTGTAGATTGTTTTGGTAAGGAAAGATGCTTCATGAGCATGTTATATTTTTTCAGAAATTCACCCATTAGGTGTATCTAGACATCATGACGGAAGGAAATGCTGAACATAAAATAGACCATGAATTTGATGAGTGAGATCGATGCATCTGATTTGATCTGATCAGGAAATTCTGAAAGTCGCGATTGTCAAGCAACATTCAAGCCGGATCAACGTAGAAAGTTTTGAATTTGACTCGCGAATTCTTCTGAAATAGCGTGGAATCGCTTTCTAATTTCTTGCGTGCCATTGGAAAATTTCATGTGCTACCTTGCAGCAATATCAGTAATAAAACAAAGCTGAACCTCAAGCAGATCGACAGAAGTGCTCCGTAAAATGTAAGCCGCACTCGCTCACCATACTGACGTTTGCAAAACCCGAGACTATGTTCCATCAGCAACTGTGAGCATGCGAGTTGAAGCGCTATGACAGAAAAATGCACAATTGCGTGAACTTGCTTCACCATCAAAGGAGAAATTCCTTCACAAAGATCAAAGGTGGGCAGAGAGAGCACACCAACCTCAGCAACGTCCAGATCGCCATCGGACTTGAGCGTCACGGATGAAGCTCTCCAGGCAGAGAAACACCTGGAGGAAGAGGGGCATGCCAAGCCATCTTCGACGAACCTGGGACCCACGCCATCAACGCAGTCCTTCGGCCATAACCTCCTACTTACAAGACTTGCCGAGGAACTCCGGAGCGGCCTCAAGCACCCGAGTATCTTCCGCGCAGCCGCTGCAGCTGCCGCTGAAGCCATGGCTCGACGAAGACTAGCAAGTTGCAGCTCCAATTCCAAGGTTCAAATTCAGACTTCTGTCCGAGAACTGCGTGGTAGAACCCTGGCAGACTGATCCATATCTGCTACTGTCTGGTGCGACTCTTGAGAGACAGACACCCTAGCACAAAACTGCGGAACCACGGATGCTGGGCTGCCAATTCTGCTCTGCGCTGTTTTAAAATAACCAGCCGTTCTCGTAACACGCGTTGCACATTGTGCTCCAGATGATTACTCTGTATGCTTTCTTGGTTTTATTGGCCAATAGATCTTACTTCTTACGTATCCTAAAATTCTTCTCAGCATCTGCCAACGGCATACACGAAGCATGATCTGGAAAGTGGCTCATGTCAATCCTGGGTACAGTATGGTGACATGTATTCGGTCCGGCATTTGAGTACGGTGTCTGTCTTATCGATTCTAGATTTACATAGATTATTTTATGGTATGATAGTATTTTCTAGATGGTGCATGTTGTAACGAATGATTATTATAGAATGTATTCTAGACATCGGCATCCAAGCAAAGATGTGCGCTATTTGTTGCTGAAAAGGTCCCTTCAATTCTTTTTGAAGCGTCTTTGGCAAGCTTGGCGTCCATATTCTCGTCATGTATTGAGAGAGTCACAGTAAAATAACAAAAGGGATGGGAAGACCCCATCAAGTCCTACAATGATGGAACCAAAATAGGAAACTTGTGGCTAGCCCCAATATACTCACACGAAGAAATATGTACTACATCACCTAATATATCCTAACTATGAAGGTCAAAACAGTCTACAAACAATAGAGCATCAATTAACATGATTGCTCTCTTCTAGATTGCACCACCTAGTGTTGTATGTAGAGCAATGAAAACACATTGACTAAAATAGGCTATACAATAAGCTAAAGGGAGCGATACCCCTGTTGCCTAGCTGGAGGAACAAAGAGATGACCTCTCTGCATACCCCTATACTTGGAGAGCTTCGTTGCTTCCGCTCCACTCGCCATCCATCCTGGAAGATGTGTGATCACCCCTTCTGAAACTGTGTCACGAGTAGGATAGGTAACCACCACATCCACCACAGTGACCTGGTCTTCTCGAACCAAGTACAGGTCTGCCCTAACCCTAGTCGACTGCAAGGCATATCAACGCTCCCTCCATGTGAGATATCCACCCTCTCGCATCATAGCAAATACCACATCCCTAATGGCATCATGGTTAACTATTCTCTGCCCTCCGAATGGACAACGAGTCATATGAACACCTGCTGCATCTAAAGTGATACCACACTCACATGTAAGTAATGAAGATGTAGATGGATGGACCAAGCCAAGACAGATCTCATCGATGTAGAGAAAATAGATGGTGCGAATTGGAAAACCATTATGCATGGTAGATTCAAGATCTATGAACCTGCACCTTTGCCAGAGCAAGAGCGTATACAAGCCCTAATAGTATGAGGAATGGCCAGATCCACTAAGAGTGAATGTAGAAATTCCTAAAACTGTACATCCATCAAGGTAGACTGTAGACCTCTAGTCCAATCGGTGGCCAAAGAGGAAAAAGACGCGAGCTCATGTTGTACCTCCAAGGTTAAAGCATCTCTCATATGTCGCAATAATACTTGTAAGGGAAATGATACCGTATCCACGTCCCTCGAACATATCTCAAGGATAAACCTTTTTGCGATCATAAATCGAGAAGATAACAAAGGTGCCAAGAATACCCAACTAGACAAAAATGCTATAGGTGATGTCTCCTCCATCGATAATAAGCCTACCCCTCCACCGAAATTGGAAAAGATGTATGTCTCCGTACCAAATCTCCTCTCTCACAATCAAAGGTCCTTGGTCCGATGATGTCACCAAAGACGCCCATGATTCTACTATGAAAGTCTAGCAAACGTGATATGAATGTAGGTGAAGGAGGAACTGTGCAAAGAAGGTAGGTGGATCGACGAGCAATACTAGATGACAGTATACCAAACATCACTTGCGGATTCTCTAGTAGAGGAAGGTCAACTACATGCAAAACACCCTCAACAAGTGCAACGTCTAGGTAACATAAGACAAAATCCTTGGATCCTATTGGCACTCCTAGAATACGTAAGTCGTCTGTCGATGTCATACATCCCTCTAGAAGCTGGAAATGAGGAGGAATGTCCAAAGAAAACCAAGCCCTACACTTTGACACCTTGACTCTCAAACCTGCAAGATGAAGCTTGGTAGTCAAGTAATCAAAGGCATGCATAATGTGGTCTACAGGGCCCACAATGTGTGTATCATCCGCTAAGCATGCGAACACACAATCTGGCACAGCCAAAGCAGTAGACAAAATAGCTTTATAATGAGCCATGGCAAATAGGGATCCTCCTAAAGGATCTACCTGTCAAGTGCCAATGACTGACTGTAGAACGGTGACTCCCCCCTTGGAAAAGTCATGCTAATAAAAGAGAGAAGAATGTGAACCGTAGAAAGACCATACGAAAGGAATGATGCTCGATAGAGATCCATCAGCCTCTCTAAGCTCTCTAAAAATGGATGCATGTAAGACATTGTTAAAAGTATTCTCAACATCCACTGCAAGATAACCCAATCTAGATGGATATTTAGAAATGCTCTAATGTCCAACGATACCGCCTTAGAGCCTCGTGGTGTGGTGACTCCAAACTAATGTGGACAAAGATGCTCCTAGAAGTGTGAACGATGTTACATGACAATGGTACGACTAACTAAACGCAATAAGACCTCCCCAATAGCATTGATCTGATGACCCTAGTGTTGTTCTCCATCACGAGAAGCCGACTAACATCCAGTAACTAACTAATTGATAACGGAATCTCTCCTCTGGCATCTGATGCAACCATCTATCACTAAGATTCTATGGCAATATTTTACAATACAATCTAAGTGAGTATCAACATAATTGAGTAAAATATTAAACATAAAATTACAAGTGCTCCCCATAACAAGTCTCCAATAAACAAATAAAATTCTTTCAACCGATCGTGAAATGCTATATATAATATTGTGTTGATGTAGATGTGAAAATTCTATGTACATCTTGTCATAATGTAATCACATTTAAATATGTTGGGTAATTTATACTTTAATAAATTATCATAACCATCTATGCAATCATATTGCATAATTGTATAAATAAAAAGCTTTAAACTTTTCCAAATGATAATGATAATGTTTTCAATGAAAAGCCACTTGATGAATTGCATGAGGAAAAAAATTCATTTTAGTGTTGAAAAAAATATTTTTAAAATGTATCAAATTTTATTTTATTGCATTAATTTTGATATATTACGTATCTTTCATGCAGTAATAATAAAAATATAAAAAAAAATTACATGACTAATGTGTCTAATTAACATAAGTGACTATTTTAGTGATAGGAATAAAATCAATATATCATGAAATTAATATTAAATTTAAATCATATTATTTATATGAGAAAAATTATAAAAAATTAAATTAGTTTGATATAATTTAACTATGCAAATATATATTCATTATTATTTTATCATCAATTACATATAAAAAAAATTTATTCATAAAATATTGATTTTGATCTGATTATTATTTATATTGTTTTAAAATTTTATTTTAGTGAATGAATATATTTTTTATTAAAATCTTAGATCAACAGATTCAGTTAGAATTTTTTCCCATATATTGCATTGTGAAATATTTTAAATTTATTGTGGAGGAAAAAAATAATTTTTAATTAAATTTCAGAGTTAAATCATTTAAATATATTATTATATATATATATATATTAATTTTTTATTACAAAAAGTTGTTGCATTTTATTCTAAAAATAATTCAACTTTCAAAAGGATGGAAAAAATAGTAGAGTAAACGTGATGTTGTTCAAATGCAATTGATACAAATCATGTTTTCACCCAAATGAATGTATAAAACATATAAAGTGCCAAGACAACATGCAATGATTTTCAAAGAAATAAAGTAAGAATTGAACAAGGAGGTTAGGGGAATGCATACATTAGTAATTTGCAACGATATTCTAACATTCAATTTCGAAATTCATTTCTGAATTATATTTATCATGTTACAAGAAACTTGAGTGAAGAACATTTTTGTAGAGGTATAAGTGTATAATTTTTTTTAAAAAATGAATATTGAAAAAAAAATCACATCATAATTTACATGCTTTTTTTCATTTTTAGTGTGGCGAGTTTATTTATTAGGGAGAATGAAACAACACATCACTAGCCACAAAGTAAAATAAGAAAAAGGATGGGAAGACACATGACATGAGCATCCTAGTTACCATCACCTAACAGGATCGTTCTCATATGGCTTCCATTAACTAGTACTCTATGTAGAGAAAAAGAAATTATATAATTGCATGACAGTTAATAAATAGTATAATTTTTTTTAATAACATGTCACACATGACAATGACTTTATAAAATCTGAAATTGTTAATTTGTGCATGTAAAAACGACCCGAGTTGCTTTGGATAGTTTCTCTAAATGTTGAATCGTATTCGGAGCACTTAAATAAGTCAAGTGGTTATCTTAGTCAGGCTCTGGGTGCTAGTCGGCTTCTTGCGATGGAGAAGGACACTAGGGGCATTCGACCGATTGCTATTGGAGAGGTCTTATTGCGATTAGTCACCGTATCCGTTGTCTTTGCGACACGCTCACACTTCCGTGAGCATCTTTGTCCACATCGGTTTGGAGTCGCCACACCGTGAGGTCTGTGAGGCGCATCGTTAAGCATTAGAGCACTTCTAGATATCCATCCGGATTGGGTTGTCTTGCGTAGACGTTGAGAACGTTTTTAACAAATGGCCTCGCGTGCATCCATTTTTAGAGAGCTTAGAGAGGCCGGGTGGACCCCTATCAAGCCTCATTCCTTTGTACGATCTTTCTACGGTTCACATTCTTCTTTATTTTATCGGCATGGTTTTTCCGAGGAGGAGCCACCGTTTCTTTGATCCAAATTAGACTTTCGACAGCAGATCCTTTGGGGGACCTTTATTTGCCATGGCTCATTCTGAGCTCTTGTGTTCATCGCTTTGGTCGTGTGCCCGCATGTGTTCCCCTCCTTGGCGGATGATACACATTGTGGGCCCCTGTAACAAAGACATTAGGCATGCCTTTGATTACTTGACTACCGAGCTTCATCTTGTAGGCTTGAGAGTCAAGGTGTCAAAGTGCAAGCTTTATCTCCTTTGGGCATTCCGCCTCATCTTCAAATTTCTCCAGGAGGGATGTATGATATCGACGGATGGCTTACGTATTCTAGGAGTGCCGGTAGGGGCTTCGAGGATTTTGTTTCACGCTACCTTGACGTTGCATTGGCCCGGGATGTTTTGCATGTATCGACCTTCCTCTACTAGGGGATCCGCAGTGGCGTTTGGTATACTATCATCTAGTATTGCTCGTCGACCACCCACCTATCTTCTTCGCATCTGTTCCTCCTTCACCTACATTCATATCACGTTTGACGAACTTTGATAGGGAGGATCATGGGCGTCTTTGGTGACATTATCTGACTAGGGACATTCGAGTGTGTGACATGAGATTTGGCAAGGAGGCATTTACATCTTTGCCAATCTCGTGTGGAGGGGTAGGCTTATTATCGATGGAGGAGACAAGACTGCGGCATTCTTGGCGAGTTGGGCATTCTTGCACCTTTGTTATCTTCTCGATTTGTGATCGCAGATAGACCTATTTTGGAGATATATACGAGGGACGTCGATACGGGGATCATTTCCCTTACGGTATTATTACGACATACGAGAGACGCTTTACTGCACGTGGAGGTACGACATGAGTTCCCATCTTTTTCCTCTTTACTACATTGGACTAGGGGTCTACAGGTCTATCTTGATGGACCGACAGTTTCGGGAGGCTCTACATTCACTCTTAGTGGATCCGGCCATCCCTCAAATGTTGCTAGAGCTCGTCCTACGCTCTTTTGCTTGGGCAAGTGTGCGGGCTCGTGGATCTTGGCTCGACCATGCATCGGGGCTTTCCGACTCGCACCAACTACTTTCTCCACAAATGATGAGGTTCCGTCTTGGCTTGGTCCATCCATCTACATCTTCATTACTCACATGTGAGTGTGGTATCACCTAACGTGGAATCCCTAAACCCTTTTGACTTGGATAGTTCAGATATCCTAGGTGCTGTATGACATATAACATGGGGCCTAGCCCCATGTTACCGGTTTGGTTCCATCCTTGTACGATTTGATGGGGTCTTCCCATCCTTTTTGTTATTATATTTCGTCTTTATCTTGGTTACCTTGCACATGTCCTACGGGCGAGTAGGGGAGCGTGCACGTCATGCCTACCAGCCATATTGAGGCATCGTTCTCTTTGATATGACAGTAACGGGTGTTGATAACATTTATGCTCGCCCACCGTGGAAGCCGGGCGTGCTTTTGGTGTTTGGTCTTGCTCTGTCGTCATTCGGTTTGATTCTGCATTCCGACTCGAGACGCCAAGCACTGCCTTCGTGTGACCGACTCTAGAGGCCAAGCACTGCCTTTGTGTGACCGACTCGAGATTGCAAACGTCGTGTGCCCTGAACTCTAGTGACCTGAACAGCGGATATTAGGATTTCTATCCGACACTTCACTAAAACCCTAAACCCGGTACCCTTGCTTCAAGCAGCGGGAATCGGATTTGGGATCGTGTGAGCACCCCGTGAGACCGATGGCGCTCCGCCACAGCTCAACCCTGCAACTTCCTCACCCTGTCGCTCGACTTCTCCGATGGAGCCATTGCAAGTATTGCAGCTGGGCTTCAGTTCAGGACGCAGGTTTTGATGACAGCAATCTGCGCAGGCTCGGCTTGAGAGGGCCTCCTGCTCCCTCTTCAAAACCTGGACTCCCGTTCGAGAACTCGGTCGTTGCAAGGTGCTATGCTGGAGAAGCGGAGCCAAGCGCAGAGCCAAGGGTAAGGCTGGTGAAGAGAAAGCGAAGACTTGACGAGGTATGCGTCGAAAAATTTCCGCAGTTCAGCAGAACGATGATTCAGTCATGGATATTGCAAGGGAAGGTGACAGTAGATGGTAAACCAGCCGCCAAGGCCGGTGCTCCTGTTTTGAGCTCCTCCACCATTATCATCGATGCCGAAATTCCCAAATTCGTGTGCCGGGCGGGATATAAGCTCGAGGCCGCCATTGAGCACTTCAAGTGCGATATTGAAGGTAAGGTGGCTCTCGACGCGGGGCTATCCACTGGCGGATTCACTGATTGCCTATTGCAGTATGGTGCTTCGTTTGTCTACGGCGTGGACGTCGGTTACGGGCAGGTCGCCGAGAAGATTCGACAGGAGAGAAGGGTCTGTGTCATGGAGAGGACAAACTTGCGCTACCTGGCTGATTTACCGCAGTTGGTTGACATCGTCACGCTTGATCTCGCCTTTATATCCATCCTTCTCGTAATGCCGGCAGTGCTCGCGGCCATGAAGCCTGAAGCGACTTTGATCGCCCTCATTAAACCACAATTCGAAGCTCGGAAATCTCAGGTCGGTAGTGGAGGCGTGGTGAGAGATCCGGAGGTTCACAAGGAGGTCGTCGCAAGGGTTGTGCATGGAGTGGAAGCTTGTGGTTTCAATTGCGAGGGCTGGATTCAGTCTCCTCTAAAAGGCGCGGAAGGAAACATTGAGTTTCTGGCTTGCTTCAACAGGCAGCCGGTAGAAGCGACTAGCGTCATCGAAGCATCAGAAAAAACTTGAAATCACGCACGATCATATAGACCACATCTTCTTTCGGGAAAGTTTTCACTCTGCTCGCGCTTGAGGTCTCCAGACGACGGCAATCTTTCAGCTATCACTTCATCAAAAGTGTTAACCTAGATGCGGTGTTCACATTCTCTGCCGGTAAAAGCCCCTAACATTCGGTTTTGCCTCTTCCCAACCCTGACCAGGGCTCGAATTTCTCGAACCCGAGGCTTCTAATTTGTACCCCACTGCAGAAAAGAAAAAAGAAAAAAAACATTAGACCAGATAGGGAGGCACAGAGGAACAGAGCGCACACTCGCGTCGGAGAACACTCAACAAGGAGTTCTCATGGCGCGCATGAGGTACAATAAGAACATTACCGTCAGGACAATGGCCTATAAGTTCAACTTCGGAAAATTACTCTGTAACAGGT
Organism: Marchantia paleacea; assembly: GCA_014180765.2. Lineage (NCBI taxonomy): Eukaryota > Viridiplantae > Streptophyta > Marchantiopsida > Marchantiales > Marchantiaceae > Marchantia > Marchantia paleacea. The sequence continues at coordinate 533,900 of MUAA02000019.1, read as the reverse complement.
GGAATAGTCTGAAAAAGATAGCGCCGGAAGATACAGTAAGATTGTACCATCATTATAATGGCCTAAAATATCAACTTCGGGAAATTTTTTCCAAAGCAGATAGCGAAACTCGAAACTCTGAAAGTAGTTGGGATATGTGGACAAGGATCCAGTCTCGCCAAACTGATTCTGTGTCGGTCTCTTGTAAAAGGAGACAAAGATGGTATTATAACACTGAAAAATCAAACCAACGAACGACAGTTACCTCTCCAGAATGGAGAATTACAGTTGTAGTGCGAATGTCAGCAGGTACAAGTTAGGATTTCAAATTACAAACATACACATCCGTGACGTAGTACATGGGAACACGAAGAACACCAGAAGTCAATTTTGTATGGGCAATAACAAGAAATTCACAGGAGCTTCGATGCTCTCGAACTAATGCCATAATATATGGTATGTTGAGTTTACAGTTGCAAATATTCTCTACCTTGGATCCAAAGCTTAGCATGATAACCTACATTCTAAATACATCATTTTGATTATATTACAAACTATGGAAGAAATAACTTATGCATCATATTGTTGACACTCGCAACAGACAAAAAGAATCAATGACAAATATTTTTTCATTTTGTATAAACCTTGCAATTTTAAAAATTTTGTATGCAGTTTTTTTAGATTTAAATATTCATGAAGTTAATATATTTATAATTATTTATTGGGTTTTACGATAGTTTATTACTGTCAATAAATACATAAGAAATTTTCTGCTTCTTTAAATGTAAAGTTTATCCTTTTTATTAGCAATAAATTTTCCTATTTTTATTGAATTGAAGTTAGTAGTTAGGATATATTCATCATACTGAATCAATTTCTTTCGTAAACATCACAAAATTTGGATGATTGTAAAATTTTACAATGATTTTTCTAAAACATGACATGAAAATTATCATTATGTTTACTAACCGCCTCCGTATTACTACAAGTCTCCACCACCACCCGTAAAGTCTCCTCCACCTCCTTACTACTACAAGTCACCACCTCCTCCCGTAAAATCGCCCCCTCCCCCATATTACTACAGCTCACCACCTCCTCCCAAGAAGTCTCCTCCTCCCCCATACTACTACTAGTCGCCACCTCCCCCCTTGAAATCTCCTCCTCCCCCATACTACTGCAAGTCGCCACCTCCCCCATGAAGTCTCCTCCTCCTCCATACTACTACAGCTCACCGCCTCCTCCAGTGAAGTCTCCTCCTCCCCCATACTAATAAAATTCCCCACCGCCACCAGTTAAGTCGCCTCCCCCACCTTACTACTACAACTCCCCACCACCTCCAGTGAAATACCCTCCCCCCCGTACTACTACAACTCTCTTCCTCCTCCAGTGAAATACTCTTCTCCTTCACCCCCAACATACTGAGGTGAATTGGAGCTGGACATGTACATGTCGCAGACAGGATGAAAGTCCACCTTCGGTGATCGGAGTGTTCATCGGTTTTATTCCCATTTTCTGATTGGGTTGCCTCGACTTCTAAGGAGGTTTATAAGCTGATGAAATCTTACTATCCGCTTAGGAGAAGGCCCTGAAGACCCTGTTAGTTTTGGAAGGATCTTTCGGAATTACAGCTTTGATTTGTTGTCTCAGATGGAAGTATATACGGTGGCATTCAATTTTCCTATTGCCACCTTAACTGCACGTAGCGGTATGGTATATCTTAGGCCCGGTCAAAACAAGCTGGCCAAAGTTACCTCTGTAATTCGTCTTCCAAAGACTCAAGAACATTTATAAACATGCATTCTGTCAAACGTTACTTGAAGTCTTGTCAGACCAGTATGAAATGTTGTGCATTATGCCCGGGGATGAGGAAGTTCAAACTTCCGACATCTGATTGGGTCTGACGTGTAGAATGTGACTTCTGGAGTTTTTTAAATTCTCCTTGTCTATGTGGACATCTGTGCTGAAGTGGTTCTCGAAATGTCTACGTCTGAATTACGCAGCTTTGAATTGCGAACTCTTTACACTTGACGTAATATGAAAGTTACACTTGTGACCGATTCTAGCATTGGTTGGGAAGGGGGCGAGTGACAGTGTGAAACATAGGACACTCATTTTTGATACTGCACTGACCTCATGGGAATCAGCTGTCTTTACCCCGCACTTACTGGTGGCAGTGATGTACTAGAAGGCGCGAGGAGGACAGAGTCGAAAGTAGGAAGCAAGCATAGAGAAATCAGCAAGTGCGTGAGGCATGCCCCCAAGCACACGATATGACTGTAAACAGAAGATAGCGTCTAGAGGAACTCAGAAACTCCATGGTGAGAAAACACTCGCTTTTGTGCCTGTCACATGGAAATGATCTCTGACTTTTCGCACTGAACTATGCAAGCAGACTGATCAGCAGGAGACTGCGACAGATATCAGCGGACTCGGTTCCACGAATGCAGTGAACTGAGTCTCTCGTAAAGTAAACCGTAGTCCCAGCTTGAAACTCATCAGAAATATTCTATCAGCTGGTCCAGCCGTTTCTTGGACGCTTCAAATCTGAAACTATTGTTCAAAGCGATGACTAGTTTACCCCTATAACCTGTAATCTGAAGTTGCTACCATTGATTAGTTTTAGTTAGAGAATGAGATGAAGATATATAATTATGCCTTTCAAAACGTCTTGCTGCCAGTTGAGCAGAACTATGTCATGTATTCAACAGAACAGTGTATTCTTGGAATCAATCTGAATCTGTCCTATGGGGGCCCAGGTTGAAGCAGTTGTTCTGACTTCTATCCACTTCGTGACCGACTTCTATTTTCCACAAAAAGTGCTCATCGATCCTGCAGACGGATAAGGAAATCACAAGACTTACTGGTAGTTGACGTGCCTTTCTAACCCCTCAGTTACTAACCACTAGATATCATACGTGGCAGGATTAGTGGCTGACGTGGCATTATTCTTGAAAGTTTTGCGGGATGGTCCAGAACTAGGGGTTTTGCAGGGAAGTTTGGTGTGAACAACCTGAAACATTTTTAGCCTACTCTCTTTCGGTTCTGATAGGTTTGAAATAAAGAAGAATTGAATCTTGTACACTGTCTAATTTTTCTTTAGTTTTCATATATAATCTGAGGTATCTGACTTGTCTTTACCATGTACCAAGCATATTTCATGTGGAGACTCCTATGGAAGAAAGGTAACAAGATTTTACTTGAAAATTGAGGGTGTGCGCTCCACACCCCATGTACTCGGACCTTTGGTTTAAGCTCTGGTTTTTCCATTTATATAAGGGGTTGCTGTGCTGATGATTTGGTGCCTTGCTTAGTGCACCCTTGATTAGTGCCTGCTTTTGTGAACCCAAAGCTATGAAGAATTAACCTAGCCATAGTAAGTTCAATGGTTAAGCCACTTCTCTCGGAAGACCAAGGGACCTGAGGTTCAAACCCCCTTGGGAACTTATTAAGAGTTTCCTTCAGAGCTCTATATCTCTCTGCTGATGATTGTAGGTCATTTGGTCCGAGTACGTTACACCTCTTGTATATCATACCTTTAGTTAATATTCTACATGAAATAAGAAATATGTCTAAAAGTAAAGCCGATGTGTATTTTCGGTTACTTCCGTCCGGTGTTTAGGGACTGCTGACACCCCCATTCCTCGGCTAGGTCGGTGAAAACCCCGAAACATTCGGTTTGGGACATGGCATTAGTTCAATTTCAAACAGATTTTTTTTTAAAAAATTCCATTGTTTCCACCTCTTTTTCAAAATCATGTATTTTTGGATAAAAGCTCAAATTCGTTTTTTCCATTTAAAAGAAATGCAAAAAAAAATTTACAAATCTTTAAGTGTAAAAGCTCTTAATGTAGACTAAAAACATACTTATTAAAAAAATCAAATATTATAACTAGTTAATTCGCTTCAAGATTAACTTATGAAACTCTTCGAATGAGGGATCCTTGTTTGTATTTAAGAACTTTATTCGATAAGTTACAACTAGGGCATCACAAGGCCATATGTTAAAGATTCTATAAAAATCTTCATTTTAATAAAACATACTATTTGTAGAAAAATAAACAATACAGCACTAAATTTATTATGAGGTCTAGTTTACACTATTCCTTTGATATATAAAGATTAAGACTATATTAAACTTCAACTTTGCATAATTGATTGTCAAATTATAAATTGTAATACTAAATATGTTGCAGTGATTTAAGCTCAAATTCAACAATAATCAATACATATTTTTCAGGTGAAACACTTAATTGAAAAAAATTGGAAAAATTAACAGATCAAATATTTTCAGATTTTAGTTTACTTCGTGAGCATTTTTTTCAAAGCGTTTTTCTATCGATCAAGCATGTGACAAAACTAAATTAAAACTTTCAAAAATATTTTTTTTCAGTTAAATTCAAACTAAAATTTTCTTTAAATAAATATCAGGATAAGGTGACTTGTAGTAGTATGGGCTAGGAGTGGGCTTCGCGGCTGCATGCATCAACAACATTTATGTCAGTGATTGCACATTTTGTCAGGAAAAGTCACAATCTCAGTAACGAATGTGCTGATCAGCATCAAACTGCTAACCTAAAAGTTCCTCAAACTGATGTGAGAGCGTGTGACTGAGAACAGCGTTAACATTGAAATCAGAACGAAAAAGGAAGAATGCTAATCTACATGATGCAGTACGTCAGTGTTCAGTAAGCCTTGTACAGAGTGCACAGCAGGACTGACCTCAAGCTCATGAGACCCACATATTAAAAAATGAAGACATAAGGGATACGAAACTCACGTGTCTTGCACTTCAGTACTGTACCCTTGGGGTAGTATTTGCCACATTTCGCGGCAAGCCCCAAAGCCTTGCTGATGTCAACCTGGAACTTGAACTTTGAGTTGGCTGCTGCGCAGAGACAGTCCAAGGACTCCTTCTTCACATACTTACAGCAGGCAGAGTATTTGGTGGGAGCCCATTTGTTCCAGTAGCCCTTGGTCACGAACAACTGACATGCTCCGAATTCCCGTACAGGAGAGCACTTTGGTGGCTTAGGATTGACATAAGTAGCTGAAGTCAGTGCCAGCATTGCCAACAGGCAGAAGGCCAAAACATAAATCTTCTGTGGCCCCATCCTTACCATCTGCATCACCAACGCGTTGTCACGTTAACACAACACAAGTATAAAATGTCCAGATTCTGCTTAGCATGAAGCTTGCTCAGTCGTCCTTCACATACAAGTCTAAATGTATTAAGCACCCTTCATGGAAGTACATTTTGATCACACTCACGTACCTGGGAGACGATGTGAGAAAAGCCCAATTCGAGTTCTAAGTTCTCTGTTCAAAAGGAGTTCTATTTATTCGAGTGATGAGAGGATGATCCTAGGCTCCAGTTGACTTCAAATCGCCTCGAGCCAATTGATTCCCATAAGAATGCTGCTTGGTGGATGTCCATGACGAGAGTGGGTACGCGCTGTCAGCTGGGCAAGCTAGCGAAAGCTACGGAAACTTTCAAGATTTGATTTAGTGAGATAATACACATCGTCCTGAGTGAATTTTAGTGATCTGCCTCTAAGCGGGTAATGGCTAGCGTTTTAGCAGTTGACAAGTGCGTGTGATTCACGCAGTAGTGACCCACCATGAGAGACTAGGTTCGTTTTATGATCAAGTTATCTTTCAGGCTTCGACTTTGTTCCTCACTCAAAAGCTATCCATATTCCCAAAGAGCAAGTGTGATCCTCAAGAAGGCCAGCCATGCAGAAGCACTAATGGATAATACTCATGCTATGATTACAGAGAAATTTGTCTACGTGTGAGCTCTCCTGTAGCGAAGTACAACTGGACTCCACACTTCACACTTCACCTTTCATACTGACCTAGCAGCTGAACTTCTGGATATTAGCCCGCAGACTAGCTCTAGGATTTGTCTTTTGCATGGGATGGAGATTGTGGGGGCCTAGAGACTTCAGATTTGCCTTTTCGCTGAAGAAAAGAGACCCCTGTTCATCATTAGAGCTTTTCGTTCCAAACAAGAATGGACCAATATAGGACGAAAGCTCTGAGAGGCTGCAATTGCAGTCTCTCTTTCACGATCTCGGATCTGCAATTATGTGTTCATTCAGGTCTGTGAGATTCAGATTCGAGATTGTCCATGCGTCCACAGTCTAGAGATCAGTTTCTTCTGACCAACTTTATGAAATCCAATTATGATAGGCGGTTACATGGCACTCCCGAAAAAACAAAATATTAGTATTACTGGAGTAAATTGAGGGGTGAGCTACCTCCATGATCTAGACGTAAATATCTTACGTGGTTTGGACCTGGGTTTAGGGGAGTTTCATTTTTTGATGAAGGAGTTTGAGATCCCGTAATAATTTGTGCCGTGAGGCAATGTTTTGCAAGTTTACAACTTTTTTGCAAAAAAAATTCTTCCAAACTTGCTGCGTAAATGTTGTCTCAGATATCCCCGTTCTCCCTTACGCTGTCAGCGTTGTAGTTGACTTGAGAATTTCCACACCTCACCAAGAGATTCTAGGTCGCTTGGTATCACATTTGCCTGGCAGTCGTCAGGATCTGTGTTGTCGTCATAGGCTGTGTATATCGGGAAGCTAATGGTATGTGGCGTGATTAGGGACCCGGGTGTCTCCAAAGCAGGGCAGTGCGATGGGGCTGAAATATACTCTGAACAGAGGGTTTCGGCAGCTTCTAACCTCAGAAGAATTTTCACAATTCTTCTGGTCGATATCTCAAAATTATATGATAAATGCACGGATCTCATTAGCTTTGCCTTCTCGCCCTGAGAATCACTGGAGCTTGAAGGAATGGGTCTGCTCAACGATGTGTACTCAGGCCCTTTCTGAGTCCGAAATTCAGCTCTGTCAGCTGAAAGACAACCGTAACGGGCATCGACAAACGGGTGAGGCGGCGAGGCCTTGAGATTTGTAGCGCACATTCTTGCAGCACAGATCAAGCTCTCACACCGTTCTATCTCCGGAACTAATGGCCCACATGTTCACCCTTTTTGCCTCTTGGACACAGCGCATTAATGGACTGGTATTTTCGGTGTAGAGGTTTTGACTTTATTTGGCGTTATTACCCTTCGCCTCTGACATATTGATTACCTCACAATCTGGACATGCGTATGATCAAAATATCCTCTAAATTCTCGGGTTTTTGAGTTGGAACTGGAATCCCAAGTTCTCATTCGTTGCCCAGTTAGTGACTACCCAAAGGCCCCACATTTGAACTAGAGATGTGTATCATCCCTGTCAGACGTTGTCCCCATCGCTGGAATGTGTTGGGAGTGCCACTCAACCCACAAAGTTTGACATCTGCAGTCAGAAAGCTCCAGAACACGTGAATGGTTTCTCATCTTCCGGGAAACTCTTTCAAACGTTATCCCGTCTTTTTGGTGGAAGATGCCACAATGGAGCGGCAATAATCAAATTGAAATTCTTATAATCAAGCGCCAATCCTTCGGATAGACCGCGAAATATACTGTCAAATTGTAGTGGAGTCTGTGAACAGAGGACTTACAAACTGTAAGCATCATCTCTGGGACTGAGCGAAGTTTACAGTTACCATGGATGTGATATGAGACCTTACGCCCATATTCTTCCCATGATCCCCCGATCGATTCTCACTGTATTTGTATGAGAGTTGTACTGGCCATGGAAGCAATAGTCCATACTACAATCGGAAATTAATTGTAGATCGCGTGTGCAGAGATCATCCATCCCGCCTTTCATCCAGAATCCAGAAGTCTACTGTAAGGTCTGCCACCCTTCACTGGTGTGTTTGAGCATCACGCATACCGTCAATAAGCGCACCGCAGCAGCAGAGTCTGTTCCACCAAATCTGTCCTGATGAAATTTACGTTCGGATGCTGCAAGCTTGTGGATGTTCACACCATGCCGTAATTTCCATGGTAATCTATGCTACAGGGCCCAAAAGGTGTAGCTAGGGTAGGCAATTGATCCACCTAAAAAATTAAAAACCGTCTTGTATTGCATATAGCGCGATAGGCTTTACGGACGAGCTTCTGACTGCACTGAGCTCAGTGTCAGACTATATTCAGAAACTGAAAATATAATCTCGCACATAGATCACAGGATGGTTATGCTTTCCGATAATATGTATTTACCTTACTTCTCACATGTTTCACGCGGATGGAAGACGTGGTACTGAAGTGCTTTGAGCCGAGTACACGCTGTGGGACGATAGAGCATCGTAGATCGAAAGGTGCTAACGAAAAGCAGGTACAATGTTTCAGAATGGAGAGGCTGTACTCGTTTCCCACAGATGAGCTGCTATCAGGAAAAAAAAACCGGATATACAAACTTTCGGTCGCTCATTTGCGTTGGCGATAAGGTAAACAGACTTAGGTGGTGGGACCTATCCTGGTTGGTAATTATTACAGAATCGTGCGTTGACATTTCATGAAATCCAGGACCAAGATCTTGTCAGAATGTCAAGACCACGCACTACACCAACGCGTAATATTTTAGGCGTGTTTGAAGTTCAGTTTTTAAAAGCGAATGTCAACTTTCAGATTTACAGTTTCCTACTATCTTGATCTTCTTTAACAGAAAAAAACCTTGAATATGTTCAAAGGAGCTGATAATATAGCAAAAATGATGGGAATACTCCCATCAAGTCCCACGTGGATGAAACAAGGCGGGAGGGTGGGGCAAGGACCCAATATCTTCACAATGTGAAAAATATAACATTGCACCTAAGATATCCTAACCGTGCCAAAAACCGATGTACAAGTCCGAGATCTGATAAAGAGTCTACATAATACTAGGGCATCTCAAGAATCATCCGTGATTGCTCTCCTATAAATTACACTATATAATAAAATAAGGACATTGATACGGCAGTTTGAGCGGGCATGCATTTCTAAGTATCTTATAGATGTCGCATTTTCTAATAGCACGCACTTTATGGAAGCATAATAATCTAGCAACTGAGTCTTGTTATGTGGGAAGAGCTTCTGTCCTCTAGTTACCAGCTGCAGAACTTCATGGTATGATGGAATGCGACATCATCTATGTTAAATGCTGACCCGCTCAACCTTTGTGAGTATGTGAATGTGGAAAGTAGTGCAAGATGTTGCCCACTGCCCACTGAGTCGAACTCTGTGTTAACATATAGTAGAATAAGGAACTTAGACGTAAGACCCTGAGGTTCCATGCAAGAAGAAGAGATTTTCCATATGACATCTTTTCCCAATTGTGATATTGCCACTGAACAACTCGTAAAGCGGGTATTATTAATGGAGAAACTCAAACCGCCAAGGAAATAAGTCGTAGGATCTCAAACCACTTCGCACATACTGTATCTTCTACCACACTTAGTAATTCTGCATCTACTGACACATACTCAGACTCTACACCAGTATGACATGGCCTACGTCTGGGGCGAAGCTTGCGATTGTTTTCTTGTACAATTGGAGCTGTCGAGAATCGACAAACTCCTCCCAATCTGCACTGCAAGTGATCATCAGAAAAGTTTGTCCCCTCAAAATTTGTGCAGTAAAGTGACTTTTTCAGTTGGACGATTGTGGAAAGCTCCTGCGCGCCAGTCCCCTGACCTAAATGAATTAAGGGTGAAACAATCCACAAGACAAGTCCCTACCTTCTAAACTTCGTCTAAATTTAAAGATTAGCCAGCTTGCTGGTTTTGGATGTTTCTATATATATATACATCACGGGCTCATCTCAGAACTGATTTCATTGGTCACTTTCTCCACACCAATGCAATCTGGCGATGGCGCAAGCAATCGAGAAATTTCTTGATGATACTAGATGATAGAAGTTGAGCCACCGACCGAGTCCAACGCTGCATACTGCATACAACTGGTCTTTAGTATTGAGCATGGGTTTGTAGAGTGTCAATCATCCAGTCCATCTGCAAAATAAACGCACCCGTGAGTTTGAACTCTCCCTCTTCCAGGGTTTCCTCGAATCTATGTCATCACCGGGCATGGATGGTGCGTCGAAGAGTCTGGACTGCAGGTTATGTCTGAGCCACAGCACCGCCTAAATATGCCCTTCGCAGAGTATAAAGGTAAGTCATGATAATAATGGGAATGTTTGATGCGTCTAAAATGCAAGGGCTAGAAAGTCAGCCACTGTGCTGTGTGAGGATATTCAAAGTCAAAGTCTCGACAGCATTTGCTGAATCAAGTTCACAAACCTCGTGGAGATTTGATGAGGTTACCGTCTTCGCACCATGACAGATCAGAGCGGACAAATTTGACATGATCGAGAAATGAACCTAGGAAAGGACCTTGCTGTCACGTGCTTTTCAGAATGTGAAAAGCGTGTCGTTCGGTGCATGGAGATTTAAGTACGTAAGTCAACTATCACCTGGTACTTGCTCAGGAACCTCTGATACAATTTGTCGGCTCTGAGCAAGACGCCACTCCTGTAAACGTCAACGAGTAGGCACAGAATTGTCTCCAAATGTCAGCTCATTCACAGGAGCCTTTCATTTATGTGGAATGTTAGACTCTTAACTTGAGATTCTTTTGAGACAGAAAGTAGACATGTCGGTGGTTAAACCTGTCCATAATGAGCAGATGTTCTGGCCCTTTCTCTAAGGAAAATATAATAATTTGTTCAATCTTCCGCGAGTATGGCTAGAGATTTCCTCAGTGAAGCGACGTTGCGGGCTTTCATCTCCTTTTCAAAGTCAAGTTGCAAGTAAGTTTCTGATTATTCCTTGTGAAGGGCCGTTTTTAGGGGAAACGAAACTGGGAAAATGGAGCACTTCTAATTGTTCTAACATACATTGCAGTCTACAATCAGCCGCCTCGACGAAGTCTTATATAGGAACTGTTGACTTCTAAATTTCTCTTTGCATGAGGAAGTATCAGCTGCCGAACTGGCTAATTCAGGCGTGTCCTGAATGTGGCCACAAGTGGCCATCGACAGACTCAAGTGGATGGCTGCTGAGTTAATCGGTGTTGAAGTTTCACCCGAATCTGAACTAGAGCAGTTTGAGTTTCTCAAATTTAGATTCCGAAAATGAGCAACCCAGACTTCTGCAGCCCCGAACTTGAAAGCAGTCCTAACGTATGCCTTCAATGAAAATTCTGTCTCAGGACGTTTTGAACCGGAGCGAACGAGAATGGGGACGTTCTATGATACTTCAGTGTCAAGACATAGTCTTTTAATGAACCAGTATCTGAAACCTCTTGAAAAAAATGTGTTCCTTCACAATCTATCTATCCAAGTACAAAGAGAGGTCTATCCACATTTTATAGTGCTCGCAGCCCCTAAATTGGTCAGCGTCGTTTGCTTGCTCTGATTAATGATACGCGGCGAGAGCTTACGTCGCTTCAAATCTCTGATCGTGAGAAATTCTGAAAGGGTCACTGATACTGAGATATAATTGATTCTTACTCAGACAAATTAAAGGTCAGCAAAGTATAATCTATTACATCGTTTCTTCCTGCATGCATCTCCGGGTTTGGTTTACAATGCCCTTCAAGAGATTCGCCAAGCTCAGGGTAAACTGAGAGAGTTGATCAGGGAGGAACCAGAGAGGGTGAAATGTAACCGCGATTAAGCAACCAGCTGACTCATGAAGGTCACTGAAGAGGATATACCGTAGTAACCTTTTTGGCGCAGTTCCGTTCCAATAATCGGAAAGGTCTTGCAAAGTTCGGGAGCAACAGTTCGGAGTCAAGCCCTCATCGATCTTTTTGGACGTTCCTCAGTTTAGGCTGAGTTATCGGGGAACGACGAGTATTCTTCTTCGGAATCTCCAACTCTCAGGGTGCAGGGTGCGCTCACATCGTGTTAGGTTTTCAGTATTCAGCAGTGTCAGTGAACTTTTTCAGCGGCCTACGTCCATACTTTCAGCGAGGTCTGTTTCTGGACAAAAACTTCAGCTGCTGAAGAAGCAACTTCTTTACTGGAGGAAAACTGAAAGAAACCGGCGTCCGTTGCCCTTCAAACAGAACTCTGATCCCTAGACCACATCTAGGATCATGATTATACCAAGCTGCTCAGAGATTAAACCAAGAACAGATAGACCCTAGGTTCATCAATATTTGCTCCCCAGCCTACTGCGCGACCCTACTACCGTTCTAGGCTGTAGCTGGTGGGATCCGGAACGACCGTGGAGTTCATACTGCACGGTGCGTTCAGGATATTTGCCCCATTGACTGGACCATGCACGGTGCACGTTCGCAAGGTCAGGGGTCGGCAATATTCAATACGGTGTGTCCATGGCCGGGGCGGGTTATAAGGAAAGTCAGAGTTAAAGATAAGCTTGCTAGAACCTGTAGGTCCAGTTTAGTCTGACCATTGAAAGCCACATGCCCCGCTCTACGAACTCTCCGTGGAAGTGGCAGCTTGAATTGTGCAAGAGCGGATGAACTTTCATCTCAGTATCTGAAGGATTACGTTGATTCTCTTCTAAGTTGTCGTTAGTAAGGTGTGTAGCCGCTGATCTCCATCGATCGACTGACCTAGATCCAGGGAAGCCGTATAAATGGACCTGTGAAGAAGCTCACTACACATTTTGCGGGTCCCCGACCCTTGGAACTCCAGATCTGGCTGGCATGTTCTCTTCACGTTAGCATCGCGTGGACTGGTTTCGCCGTCTGCATGAGAACGTAAGTGTTTGCAGGTGCAGGAGATCGCAGGAGTTAGCTTTCCACCGGCAGAGCGTCAAGTATTCGGAGCAGGAGCCATGGGATCTAGAAAGGTGCAGCTACTGGGCCTCTGCTTCCTGGCGTTGGTCGCGTTAACGTCAGCAACAGCATACAAGGTCGGCCCGAAGAAGACTTACAAGAAGGTCTACAAGCCCGCACCCAAGTGCGCCCCTGTGCATGAATTCGAAGCTTGCTCTGCTTTCGTCACCAAGAGTTACTACCCGAAATGGGCTCCCAGTCCGAAGTACTACTCACCGTGCTGTAAGTACGTGAGAAAGGAATCTCTGGACTGTCTCTGCAAAGCTGCCAGCTCCAAGTTCAAGTTCAAAGTCGATGTCAACAAGGCTCTCGGATTGGCCAAGAAATGTGGCAAATGGTATCCAAAGGGCACAGTCCTCAAATGCAAGCGTAAGTTCTCTGTGGAAGCTTCATTCTTCCTGCTCTTCACTTAAAACGTAATGTCGATTACAACGTGTATTATTTAATGGCGTGCATCAATAATAGCTTATAGAGTGCTGTCTTCAGATAGATCATGAGCACTGCCGCATTCGGTTTACTATGATTGTGCTTGCAAGTGGAACGAGGAGATGCTTGTGTCAATTTCATGGTGAACGTGCACAGGGTCTTTATCTCTTGTACAGCCCCGTTGTTACCTGACTATAATCATGAGCAACACAGTCTGATATCTTGACAATTGGACTCTGACACCACATGCATGTTGTGTACGCAGCTGTCAAGACACCTCCATACTACTACAAATCTCCACCACCTCCAGCTTATTACTACAAGTCGCCTCCTCCTCCTGCTTACCATTACAAATCTCCTCCACCTCCAGCATACTACTACAAGTCGCCCCCTCCTGCCTATTACTACAAGTCGCCTCCTCCACCAGCTTACTACTACAAGTCTCCACCACCTCCTGCTTACTACTACAAATCTCCTCCTCCACCAGCTTACTACTACAAGTCTCCACCACCTCCTGCTTACTACTACAAGTCTCCTCCTCCTCCTGCCTATTACTACAAGTCGCCTCCTCCACCAGCTTACTACTACAAGTCCCCACCACCTCCTGCTTACTACTACAAATCGCCTCCCCCCCCTGCAAAGTCACCACCTCCTCCTTACTACTACAGTTCACCACCTCCTCCAGAGAAGTCTCCCCCTCCACCGTACTACTACAGCTCTCCTCCACCCCCAGAGAAGTCTCCCCCTCCACCATACTACTACAGCTCTCCTCCACCCCCAGAGAACTCACCTCCTCCTCCTTACGTCTATGCCTCTCCCCCGCCTCCAGAGAAGTCTCCCCCGCCCCCTTACGTCTATGCATCTCCTCCACCCCCTTCTCCATCTCCTCCACCTCCGTACGTTTACGCTTCTCCACCACCCCCAGAGATCACTCCCCCTCCTCCTTACCTGTACGAGTCTCCTCCACCTCCAGAGATCCCATACGCCTGAGCTTCCCCCCACCTCCAGATATCGCTCATTTGGTTCCGCAACGCCAATGGACAGGGGCGTTTGTGGTAGGCCTTTGTTAACCACCGTTGACATACCCGAGGCCCACTAAAGTGCACGTGCAATGGTAAGAGAGTTGTTTGTCGTACCAGATCGCTCGATAACACAAGTGCAATAGGAAGCGAGTGCCGAAATGGACGTAGGTGATACTGGAGATTGCTGCTGGAGCTAGTACTCGTTTACAGTTGTCTGAAGATCTGAGACAGGCCTGAATGTTGGTATGCCCGTTCCTGGCAGCTTGTATTGAATTATTTAGCTACTTGTAAGATTATTTGGCCAAAACTGTCTGTCCTGAACCAATGTTTTTTTGGAATTCTACATTGTAATCGATCTCAATATTTGCAGCACCAATTGTAATCGTCCTGTGTCGACTTCATACGTGAGATACTCAAAGTAGTCTGATCCATCTTTTCTGAGTATATGTCTGTCTTTGTACGCACTATTCGTCGTGCTTAACTTCGTTTTCCCAGAGCTACCGATGGACGATATAATGAATACTTCGACTTTCTTTCAACATGACCACATAACGTACATTGCGCACGTACGCTGTCATAGTTACCTCTTGCTGAAGATGCAGTCTGATCTTCAGTCGAGCGCTACAGATGATCGAAATGCGCTCTCCCTCTAGCCGCTCAGGGAAATAGTCAACTGCAGATACAGATTGAGGTTGATTTTGCAACGGGCGATGGGCATTATTCTAAGGCCGGACGTGGAAAGGGCAGTATCAAAATAGCCATGTCTTCGTTGATACGTTCGGCAATCAAATGTCATACCCATCGCCACCACCTTCTTCCAGTCCGACGGAGAGTCATCATTGCACATACTTGCGGATAATAACAAGAGTAAAACTTCAACGGGTTGAAGAAAATGTTGTACATCAAATCGTAGGCATATAGTTATCAACTATGGCTAATTTAGTCAAAATTTCAAGGAAAGTTGCACATGAATCGGCATTTTAATTCAAACCAAACTTCACCGTTTCGGTATTCTGCACATGATCTTTCCCATTTCACCCATGTTGTAACTTGCAGCAAGATCAAAACTCTGAACTGAGAGTGTACGTACCAGAAGCAAACTCTCTTCATCGCTCAGTGTAACCCGACATCTGGTTACATGCGGGAAGCTACTGTCCCTTTTCAAATAAAACACCTGTGAATTTCAGCCTTCCTGAATCAGCGCAGGCAATAAACTGTCGTCAAGTACGCACACACGCAATATGAATAGTCCGAATATTCGACAAATTCCGAACAAAGTTTTTCGTGATTGCATTGCACATATGTTTGACGTGGATCGCGATTGTATATAATGGTCAACGATTGCACATAACTGCGTCAAACATACAACTCAGCATTTGCATTCATGGAGTGAGAATTTATCAAGTCTTGGATCGACAGACAAATCATGCAGAGCAATAATGCTGCTCCGATGTGAACTCTTAATCTGTCCCGAAACCCATTCAGACCAGCGTTGACTCCACGTCGGTGGCGTTTAAACATTTGTGAATTTCATTTCAAGGCCGGGAGGTAATTGTCAATATAACGGATGCTTAAACTTCTTTTTAAACACGAATCGCGCGCTCGTGCATGGAATTGATGTTGAAAGCACAAGGAAATGACGAACTGTCTGGGTGGAGAGAAACAGGAATATGTTTGTCTGAAACTTGCAACGTGGGCTCGCCGTGGCCATTACATTTAAACTACTACACACAGCACTTGCGGCAGTGAAAGTTACTGAATATGATAAGGACACAGTAGAATAGTAAAATAACAAAAGGGATGGGAAGACCCATCAAGTCGTACAACAAATGTAACCAAACCTGGAACATAGGGCTAGGCCCCAATAGTACTCGGGAATAAGACCAAATTATCTAGGTCTAAAGATCTAAAAACATCGTAGCATCCAAAAATCATCACCCAACATGATTCCTCTATAGTGAGGTGATCCCTATGCATATCCCTATACTTGGAGATATTAGTTGCTGCCATTCCACTCGTGTCCATCGTGGAGTTAGGTGATCACACTCTCTAAAACTTTGTCATGTGTAATATCGGTAACCACCACGTCTCCCCCAATAACTTGTTCCTTCCAAACCAAATATAGGCATGTCCTAACCCTAGTCGACTCCAAGGCATACCACCGCTCCATCCATGTGAGATACCACCCTCTCACGCCATAGCAAACACCACATCCCTAATGTCATCATAGGTAGCTATCCTCTACCCTCCGAATGGGCAACGAGTCATATGAACACCTGCTGTATCTAAAGTGATACCACACTCACATGTGAGTAATGAAGATGTAGATGGATGGATGGATGGAACCCCATCGCTGTAGAAAAAATATCTGGTGTGAGTCAAAAGCCTTGATGCATGGTCAATCCAAGATCCACGAGCATGCATACTTGCCGAAGCAAGAACGTAGACGAGACCTAGTAGTACGAGGAATGGCCGGATCCATTGAGAGTAAATGTAGAGCATGCTGGAACTGTCGGTCCATCAAGGTAGACTGTAGACCTCTAGTCTAATCGGTGGCCAAAGAGGAAAAAGATGGAAGCTCATGTCGTACCTCCAAGAGTAAAGTATATCTCATATGTCGCAATAATAATAAAGAACATGATCATGTATCCACTTCCCTAGTATATATCTCAAAGATAGGCTTATATGCAATCACAAATCCAGAAGATAACAAAGGTGCAGAAAGTGTTTAACTAACCAAGAATGTTATAGTCTCATCCATTGATAATAAGCCTACCCCAACACACAACATAGGCAAAGATGTATGTCTCCATGTCAAATCTGCTGTCACACAATGAAACATCCCTGGTCCTATGATGTTACCAAAGATGGCCATGATCGTTATATCAAAGGTTATCAAATGTGATATGAATGTAGGTGAAGGAGTAATCGTGCAAAGAATGTAAATGGATCGATATTTACCTTCTTTGTGAGATTACTCCTTCACCTACATTATAGATGAGGATATACCAAATGCCATCAGCGTATCTCCTAGTAGAGGAAGGTCATCTACATGCAAAATATCCATATCCTCGGCAATTGCAATGTCTAGGTAGTGTGAGACAAAATTCTTGGACCCTACTAGCACTCCTAGAATGCGTAAGCCGTCTGTCGATGTCATATATCCCTATGGAAGGTAGAGATGAGGAGTAATGCCCAAAGGAGACCTAGCAGTACACTTTGACACCTTGATTCTCAAGCCTACAAGCTGATTCTAGGTAGTCAAGTAATCAAAGCCATGCCTGATGTGGTCTACATGGCTCATAATGTGTATATGAACTTGGCACGGCTAAAGCTGTAGACAAAAGAACTTTTTAATGAGCCATGACAAATAGGGGTCATCATAACGGATCTTCCTGTTGAGTACAAGCGACATACTATAGAACAGTGACTCTCTCCTCGAAAAAGCCATGCTGATAAAAGAGAGAAGAATGTGAACCATAGAAAGACCATACGAAAGGAATGAATATCGATAGAAATCCATCAAGATCTCTAAGCTCTCTAAAAATGGATGCACTTGAGATATTTTTGAAAGCGTTCTCAACATCCACTTGCAAGACAATCCAATCCGGATGGATATCTAGAAGTGCTCTAATGCACAACGATACCGCCTCACAACCTCATAGTGTGGTGACTCCAAACTGATGTAGACAAAGATGATATTGGAAGTGTGAACAATAATGCATGATCACGATATGATTGACTAAATGCAATAAGACCTCCCCAATAGCAATTGGTTTGATGTCCCCAATGTCGTCCATCGTGAGAAGCCCACTAGCATCTAGTACCTTACTAATTGACAACAGAATCTCCCCTCTCGCAACTAATGTAGCCATTTAAAACAACTATGTGAATCCATAAGAGGGATCATCCGCATGAAAGTAATCTCAAAGATGCTCGTATAACATCCTTGATAAGTCTCATGAGGATAAATGTAGGGATATGCATAGAAAATGGGCAAATAGTGCTCTCTCATAACATAATGGCTCCTCTCGATTATATCCAAGACCTTAAATGATATCTCCTCGCCCATGGGTGGATGTAAAAGATGTAAAGAGGAAATCGTCTCCTCAGTAAGACTAGCTATAGACAAAGAATGAAGGATCCATGTGTCCCTGTTTTACTCCCCAGCTTGCCCTAAGATCCTACGCCATCGCAATGGCATCGAATCAAAAGTATCATGTGGTTGAACCCAACTCCTAACCTGTGTGGCCCAAACAAACTCCTCCTGCAATGTAGCCCAATCCCATGCTCAAAATCTCCAAAATCTAGGTGCCACCTCCCTATGTCTAGCACGCCCCCCTCTAATATAATGTAGGCACCATTGCGAAAGTAAAAGAAACAAAAACCACGCTAATTCGTCCATGGAATCACGTGCCAACCAATTGAGCGGTAAGCGATCAGCATATCTAGTTTTGTCATGGAATGCACGAGGAAACCTATGGAATAAACATGGACATGGAAATCTAGTCTCAAAAAACCATAGAATAGAACCTACATGGAAAGCTAACCACTCCCACGATCTGATCGGTACATCCGGAATAATCAACAAAGGAATCGATGTAATATACGTGTTCCCCAAATTGACAAATATTGATGTGATCGTCCTCCTGACATGAGCATCCCAAGTGGTCCAATCATAATCTTTGTGTATCTTTTCCATGTGAATCTTTAGCCATTTTGAGATAAAGAGACGATGACACATCAAACATGATGTATCACCTACCGTCTTTGATGACCCCATGAGAAAAAATAAAGCTATCGCTAGCACAAAATGAATGATAAGGACACTCAGCATTCCATCATGTTTCTACTCCTACTTGCAGAACCACAACCCTCTAATGCCCCACCTCACATGGAGAAATGCTAAATATAAAAACCATAAAATCTAAAAATACTCATAACTTTTTATTCCGATCTCAATAATTTCCAACTAGGTCCCAATAGAACCAATGTTGGAAAAGGAAAAGATTGAAACAAAAAAAACCCAACCCATATGTTGAATTTGGGAAAATCACTCAAATTTCTAAAAAAATAAAATCATTTATATCTCTCTATATTATTCTCCATAATATTCAATTTAGGTACCAATGGAACCCAAATTGAAATACAAAGAGAAATGTCTATTCACTCTTCATGTTCGGCAAAGTATAAGCACACAATATGCAAGTAAGGATCACATCTTCCTACTATACTCTACTCTCTCCCCGAAATATCTATTCGCGTTTCATACAAGGTACCACTTACTAAACGCCCTTCACTAAGTTGGCCTTGATCTTACTTGTTCGCGCAATGGTAACATTTCAGTTGGTGTGATTATCTTACATTGATTGAGTTTTATATTTTGTCTGGTTTAGTTTAGTTTAGTTTCGATGATATTAATTTTTTATAAATATATAACATAATATTTTTTATATGAACTTTATTTTAATATGAAAGTGAAAAAATTTATATTTTTAAATATTTTTATTTCTTACAATGATATATGTAAGTATTAATTATAAATAAAAAATAAATTTACTTTATAGAATAAACAGATATAAATTCTTGAATCCTTTTTGTCAATATTTAGAAAATAATTATAGTAAATAGTTTTCGTATAGTATAAGCTTTTTTTATAAGCGCTGATTTTTTGATAAAGTTTTTAACGAACAGAATTCTGTAATCATATTGTGCTAACATGTTTTCAGTCACTATTCCAATCAATCAAGGTGAAACAAGTCTGAGAATGACTAATCTAGTTATTTACATTAGATGTTCCAAGTTCTTGATATTCAAAACTTGAACCATCTTGTCATGCATTTTTTATTTTTTTATTTTACAGTCTTGTTAAGTAAGAATCAGTGTGTATTGCTTTATAATTGATCGATTAAACCCTCTAAAGCATACCACATGTCAGTTTTCTGTACATCACATCAACATTTTGAAAGAAAACGTCATTCATAAGGGTATACGGCTTTTGAATATCAAAACTGACTCTTGAAGAAATGCAAACTTGTTTAGAAAGAGACCGGATGGATGAAATTTAAGTGCAGCAATCACGGCAATGGAACCGACAGTAAGAAAATATGAACAGGAGGCCTGATTGGTTTTTAACCTTAGAGGAGACTTCCGAGTCCATATTCGTACACTGACCTAAATGAACCCGATTTCAAGGGTCCACGGAAGCGAGTGACCGGAAATAGACCATAACATAGTCGTCGACAAATATTGTTTTCACATAAGTCGGGAAACACGGTTTTGAAATCACTTTTGAAACCCTAGCTTAGGCATTCCTCACTCTATTGGATCCACCGTTTCGCACATGCATCCAACCACCGATATTTCAGTTGCCGTTGTATCCGAGAGTCGAGCGAGCGCATAGAGATGTAATTCATAGAATTCTTTAATGGCCTTCATTCTCGGGGTTTCCAAACCTAAACCTCCTCTTCCTTCTCTTGAGTAGCCGAAAACATAATCCCCAACTTATCGTCCATCAGGCCGGGTTTCTGGTGCGCAAATGTATTCTTCAACTAAGCTGTCATAAACAGCTGATAACACGAGTTTGTTTCTCCAAAGTCGAACTTCACCTGCCGTGAAAGTCTCAATTTCATGAGTCATGATGTTCATGTAGCATTGACAGGACCAATTGTCTGATGTGCACGCGATCGTGGTAGTCGAAGTATGGCATTTCCACACATTTATAATCGAATTGGCCCCATGAGTGGACATTGTATTTGATAGACGCTTTTCGTTCAAGGAGCATGATGATCAGAAAGCAGCTTGAGAGTCATGTTTTTTGATGGTTTATATTTTCTCGTTTTAGCTGCTGTAAAAGTGATCCAGAAAAATTCTTCTTTCTGCGACCCTATCTCTGGCTGGTCCGAGATCTACCTACCTCTTGAACATGGGAGGCATGTACAGGTCCATGCATTGAGGTTACAACAGGTATAATTAAGATTTTGACAATATTATGACATTGTCTGCATTTTCAGAAGGTCAAACGGCAGTACCCTTCTACTTCAGTTCGCCCACGCCCTTGTTCATAGACATGACAATGACAAGCGAATTGCTCCAGAGACATAGAACAACAACCGGATGACAAGAGACGGATGTCGATGTCTCCAAACACACCCCCATGGTGTCCGACAGTCATAGTCTTCTTGCCAGTGGCAAAGTAATCAAAGTTTGGTGTTGTAAACTTGTCATTGCCTCCGTAGAACTGCATGATACAGCTTAAGTTTTCATGAAAATTTAGGATTCCAGAAAACTGTCGCTGACAACTTGCATTGCTAGGACGGCTTGAGTCCGGACGGAAATCCCCTCTGCAGAAAAACTTGCTATATGTCTGGTCTTATACATGTGGGGAATAGTTTGTATGCTGAAACCTTCTCAGTTCAGAACTCCGTGTTCATAATCCGCTGAATGTTCTTCATTCTTTGTTTCCTGTTTACAGAACTGAGTTACATGGGGCAGCCTCGAGTGCCACTTGCAACCCCGATGTGGTGTAACGCCTCAATTAAATGCAGACATTGTTCTCTAGAATCGGGTACAGTACGAGTGGCGCCAAGATGACGTGGACTTCTCAAAGAAGGGTGCTAAGAGTCACCGCACGGCCAACTTAGTGATTAATTTGCTTGAAAATATATCAATTCTTGCAATATTTGTTTATTCTTATAGAAAAGTAATAATTTTTCATCATATAATAAATATTTTATTTATAAATAATTGTGATAAAATGATTATTTTAATTGTCAATTAGATGGGATAAAATTGAATCCATAATGAAAATTTATAATTATTTTTATTGAATTATTATTTTTGGAGTATAAAAAGATCAATTAAATTATTAATAAAAAATTCAAATTTTTTTAAACTATATTTTTTATGAAAATAAAATTTTATTAAAATTTATGTAATAATATTTTTTCCATAATTCTTATGTTCATATGATTGTATTGAAAATTAATAAGACCAATCAAGAAAAACAAGAACTGAATATTTTTATCCCCTAGCTTTATAAATACTCAAGTGTTGTGATTTCATTTAATTTATTATGGAGGTGCAATGCACATGCAACTGCGCATGAGGTATGAGGGTACAAGTAAACGATTACAGGGATAAAAGCATGTGCATTTTTTACTTCTTTGACACCATGGTTAGAACGAGTTAGTGTAGATCTAAAGTTACATTAGGTTCAAATGTAGATTAAAAAAAATAAGGATGAGTTTTGTCCATATCTTAAATTACAATTTCTTTCTTTGGATTTGCTTCTCTTGAATTCGGCCAGAATTTCAAAACGTGAGCTAATACTCAATAAATTAACCAGAATTTTATTTGTTAAGTAATAAATCATAATCAAATAAACAATACATAAACTATAGACATGACTATATCAATGAAAGAGAGAAATGTATCTAACACTTTCAAGTTGGAATTATTGATAAATGGACCAATATTATTGATCATAAGAAACATTCATATTTGAAAATATTGAGTGGATTAAATAATTTGGACTTAAATCAGTATTTGACTTTAAAATGAGATCAAATGTAACTTCAAAACAACAAGTCTCAATAATATACAAAATCTCGGGAACATTAGGCTCCAATATGGTGAAATCAAGAAAAAATCTTTTTGTATAATTATACAAAATTGCAAAATTGATTATAGAACAATTAATAT
This sequence comes from Marchantia paleacea, assembly GCA_014180765.2. Classification (NCBI taxonomy): domain Eukaryota; kingdom Viridiplantae; phylum Streptophyta; class Marchantiopsida; order Marchantiales; family Marchantiaceae; genus Marchantia; species Marchantia paleacea. The sequence goes on along the minus strand of MUAA02000019.1, from coordinate 511,082 downwards.
AATGAATTTATATTAACTTTAGGTCAATTTAATGTTGGCATTCTAAACTCATTATAATACAAAAGATGATTTTTTCATTTTTATGGTATTAGTGTTACTTTAAATTACTTTCGTAGATGTTTTTGACATCAAGATTCACACCTTGTTGCCATTCGGTTTCATTGCAATCTCTTGACTTCTCTTCTTTTTCAAGCTGCAAGAACTGATATCTATCTTCAATATAATGATGTTTTAGATTGTCATCCTTTTCATTATTAGCATGAACTTGTTATGTTTGGAGAATGTGAGATAATTACTGTGACCAGAGCACTTCATTTACAGTACCCTGAGAATTATATCTATGTTTGATATCATGACGTTTTACATTCTCATTTTCATGTTATTAGTATGATATCACTATACTTGATGGGTGTGATATTATTATCCCACATATTCTACTTCATTTGCACCACTTTGGATGTACATATTCATTAGATGGTTATCCAAATAGAGATTGAAAATGTTTAATGTTTTGGATATTTTTGTTTTGAGATTTGTAACATTCATACAATGACTCACTTATCCCATATCTTTATTTTGGCTATGAATAATTTGTTGATCTATAAAAATCATATTATGAATTTTATAGATCAATAATGAAAAATATAACAAAGAACACAATAATATCCACTGTGACACTAGTGTATCGCATCCATAACTGTATCAACTACAAATCCCCAACTGGAACCAAAAACTTCAACAAAAGTACTCGAGATACCGCAAGGTGTTAACACAAGGGCAACTTGAAACCCGCCATCACCAAATGTATTCCTAGCCTACAAGTTTGCAAGTTTTGTCTCACATAGGAGGAACATGAATAGTCTGACTGGTATGTATATCCAACCTCCCTATTGGCATCATACATGAACACTAACACTCCAAACAAAAAAGCACCAATATTAACAAAGGTGATGCATAAAAATAAAATCAAGATGGAGGTTTATCAATCACAAGAAACATAAATAACAATACTACATAAAATTATCCATCAAAGGGGTCAAACCAACTCAACCCGGACTGACATAGCATAAGAAGGTTATTTAAAAATACTTAAATTCAGTTTTGAAAACCTTATGTTCTCCACATCGATAATTTGACACTGATAATCCATCTATAAAAGATGTTGCCTTCAATTCCTAATCAACACAATTTTTTTTGGTTGCAAAGAGACACCGTTTGTAACTTATGCGGGATTTTCAAAATCTTCTACTTTAATTTTGAACCCCTAAATATCAAAATTTCACAAATATGATACTGTTAACTTCATGCATAATGCCTCTTTATTTGCTCAAGATACTTTACATCTTCTTTGATCCCATCAAATTTGAGATCAAAAGGACACTATATGATAATATTATAGCCTACCGTTCCTATTTTTTGTTCTAAAACTTTGAAACACCAAATCTTGGACTTCAAAAACTTTTTTTTATATATTTTTTTAGCCAATTTCAATTCTTAGCACCAAAATAATTATGAGCATTGATCACTTTGTTAATTTTAAAGAGAGCTTTTGTTCTTGAAATTTTTGATTCGGATTTTAAGCACTAAAATAGAAAGTATAAAAATTTGACTTTAATCACACCAACTTCAAATTGATTATACTTCTTGATATCCACCACACTCTTCACTCATGCAACTCTACAACAAAAAGATTTCAGGTAGCATATATCAAACTTGCCAAAACAACTTTAGCACTCCAAGAATTCACAATTTTCATAATAGAATATAATTTGAATTTTGGAAGTGATCGTTTCTACTTTGAAAATGTCCACAAGGACACTCTGCTCATAATCATAGCATAAAAGAGAGATTACAATTGAGTCAAATCCACTTTGTGCTTCAAAAACTTTCACCATAGCCACAATCTCAAATTCTCAACTTCAAAAACTGTACTCAAAGGAGCCCAAATCCAACTCTTTCCCCTTGCGCCCTAGAACTCCTAATAGTGTTGTTAGCAAACGATGCTAACTGTATTATTATCTCTAAGTATTATATCTGATCCTACATGCGTGTATCTACCTAGCTAGGGATGCTGTAACATAAGTCGTGACATCTTGGAAAAACTTACAAGATGTTTTGTAAGATCATGAGTTATCAATTGCTCAACAACCTTATGCAAATATCTCTCATGTTTCATCAATGTTGCTATATATAACATAATATCATTGATGTAGGATTGGACACAAGAATCATATCCATCACCTTTTGAAATTCAACACATTCATTCGTTCATCTCAAAGGGTTAGAACCTTCACTAAGACAGAACATCCTTACCACATGGTTCAATTGCTCAAAAGGGTATCATGGCTTTATCCTCATGTCAAATCTGCAAATGATCAAATTTTGCTTGTAAATCCAATGTACTAAAAAACTTTGCATGCCCAACTGTATTAAAAAATCTCCTCAATTGTAGTTGGAACATATCAATTAGATTTTGTTTGTTGATTGATAGATCAAAATTCATCATTAATGTGTCTATTTGTATAATTGCCATGTATATTCTTCTTGGCTAAGATCATCACACTAGAGTCATTCTTTGTATATGATATCTCAACTAATCTAGTCTCAAGAGGATCATTATATTTATTTTGAATTAAATCTCTCTACATATCATTATATCAATAAAAATAATGATGTTATGAGTCTTATGGTCAAAGAGTAATCAACTTTTTGAAAATCATGGTCATAAAAAAAACTTTATTTTTTATTTTTTATCAATTACGCTATAAAGTACCATGAATAAAATAATTTAGCTATCATTGTATGGAAATTTATGCAAGATGACATAAATATAAAATATTTAAAAGATGGTTGTAAGGACAATAAAAATTATTGGCTCACCAATCAAGAGTATGTGCAACCATTATGAACAAAGGAGCCAATAGATAAAAAGAAAAAAAAATCTCTTAAAAATTTTATTTCATAAGTCTACGATATTTACATCATGATTGAAAAAAATATAAATATGCATGTATTAGATTATTTGGAGAAGGAAACCAATGTAAAAATTTAGGATATCATTCATGAGGAGTTAAAAAAGTCTTATTAAAGCAACTATATTTTTTGACAAAGCTTTTGTAAAGTTGCAAAAAATATAATACTGTTCAGGAAAAGGTCTTGGATTTGCACTTGAATGTTAAACAACATAGACGCTTTGAGAAACAATGTTCTAGCACCATGCCAAATATGACCAAATGAAATAAAGATGTTGACTCTTCATAACACAAGAAATTCTAAGAGTAAGCTATGACCTGTGGATTTTTTTTCAAAATTCTTCAACTTGCTTAAGCTCAAGTTCTGCTAGAACGTTTGGTAAGAGTGCAAGAACATCTGCCTCGGTAGGAAAAAAAGTGAAGGCCGGTATTAGTAGGATCTTCAAACATCTCATGAGAGAAGATTCACCGATTCATGCATGGGACAAAGTAGATCTACCACAAAAAGGTCCGATGGACTTTTGCTTGGATCTTTTAGTCTGAGGGGGACAACTTGATCATGCAACATCTTGGTATGCTTTATAGCTTTGACTAGCTTTTCCAGACTCCTCAAAAAATATTCTTGATCTACTTTGAGAGTTCCTCTTCATTCTCTATAACCTTTTTTTCTAGAAGAGAGGAGGGATGACTTGCAGAACCATTGGTTCCTTTTCTTGGTTGGGTTCACCAAATTCAATGTTTACATTCCTAATGCGTGGTCCCAGCTCTACATGCAGCAAGTCCTTTCATGATTCCTGGGCAATAGCCTTCGTCTCTTCTACTGCTACTCAGTTCCTTTAAGTTTTCCACCACATCTGGGACATCTTGACGTTTTCTAGCACTGCCTTCGGAAGCAGACCAGGATGTGGGCCATTTTCCCCACTCTCACTCAAATACGAGTTGGGTGCTCCTTTCTCTCCTAGATCGACGTTGAAACTTCGTGCCAGAGTTCATTCCAATAGGAGGTCTCACCAGCACAGTGACAATGGTGGCACTTCAAGGTCTGATGGACACTGTGGAACTTGAAGATGAGAGCAGTTCATTAAGTGATGAAGACATTACCACAGCCAGAGAGGCTTGGAGATACCTTAAACAGATTCTGAAGAATGAGCTAGACGGCGAAATCAGCAAGCTATTCTGCTTATTCCGGGCGAAATATGTCGCCGACGTTACTCCCGTTTGGTTGTGAAGATGGGAACAGTTAAGTTTAGTTTGAAGTTGTGTAAGTTCACACATCCATCGACCCTGATATAGGCCCGGGCATGGTGTTTGTGTTGCTAGCACTGTGCATTTGAAGTTTATGTTAAAACCTTGTGAGGTGTTCAGAGACCAACTAGATTACCAGCAGTTGCTGTTGTTGTAGTAGGGATCGCGCTAGATCTCAGACGAGCAAGATTTTTAACGTTGTCATTCAGATCATGCATTGGAGTCACACATGTACAGAAGATCTGAGAAGTGTAATGTACCTTCGCATGACTGCAGTGCTTAAGATCATGGAGGGACTTGATGAAGTGCATCGTTCGAATACTAGCACATCTACACATGAGGATGATAACCAATAGATCTGTGGTATATCCACGATCAGATCAAAGTGAGGTAGTGGGTTGGACAACTTTCATGTATGGCTTTTGGTGCAATAAAGCGTTGGGAATTTTTCCAAATGGATTTAGTTTCTGGGAAGAAGTGAACAACGTTACATGCGGTGTATTGTAGTACAAGTTTATGATGTGAGACATACTTCGCTGTCAGATCTCTGATTGTGGCTGACACCTCTAACCGTATTCCTACATCGAGAATGGGATTCTTTTGATGCTCGATCCAAGAAACATTGCCGTTTCAAGTATTATGCTGAGAAGATTGATTTGTAAGTATTTATAAGAATTGAAGTTCTTGTACACATTTAAACAATATTGTTTATTTGTTTCTTAAAGTATACTGATAAAGGGATTTTTAGATTATAAATTTTCATAATTTTTAAATATTATATTAAAATCAAATTATAAATATGAAAATATTTAATAATATAGGTCTAATCTAACTAATTATGAAAATGAAATAATATTACTAAGTTAATTATTGATTATTTGAAATGATTTAAAATTTAAAATACAAAAATTAAAATAAAATCATAAAATATACATTATATAAATATTTATCAAAAATCAAAATAATCTAAAATAAATTTATTCTCCTGAAGTTTATATGTATTATTGAAAAAAAAAATTAGATGAATAATAAACTGTGTATTAAAACACTCTATATACATTCTGTGGAATCTGGAGCATGTAATACCAGTCAAATTCCTTGTGCTGCCAAGGTCTGATATTCCTTATCTATGAGAGCGTTCATCCTGCGGTCGACCAAAGGCGTACTCGAGATTGCCATGTTGGTTCCGATCACATGTGCATAAGATTGTCACTTGAAGCCTGTACTGGAAGTGAATCTTTGCAGTTGCATGACCATCGGAACTAGTTGAGGTCTGTTTATCGGTAAACAATTATATAATCTTCGATCTAGACAGACTTCAAGCAGTTGAAGTCTTCAGCTGCCAATGACTAGTACAAATATTATGGTGTCCTCCAAAGTGTACAACTGTCACACACACCAGTCAAATTAAACTTATGTGCTGATGCTTGTCCCACTCTTAGGCAACTGTTGCTAATTTGTCCAAAGTTTCCAAAGATAATTCGTCAGATTTTCTCACTATTCGGATCCGGACTATGTTAAGGATTTACAATACCTTCCTCGGGTACTTCTATCGTCTCTAAATTCCCGACACATAGAAATTCCACTCCTGAGCGTCGACGTGCATGTCGCTGGCAAGCCTCGTCGGCATTTCGTGTTGGTGGAGATTACTTTTCCTAAGATCGTTCGTGGCAGCGACTTCTGAGAACTTCAACAGATGTTTTCCACAGGTTCATTACCATTCGAACAAACTCCAGAAATTTGAAGATCGTGAATGTTCAGACCTTCTTATGGCCCGATAGACCCAACAAGCCAGTAGATTCCCTGATCAAGAGCAGTCTTAGATGCAATAGGGTGTTTATAGTCTCATATCTTAGATGCAATAGGGTGTTTCCCATCGTGATGTTATTGGGGCTAGCCCCATTTTACCCTCTTGGTTTCATACCTCCAGGATTTGATGAGGTATTCTCGTCTTTTTGCTATGTTACTCGCTCCTTCCCCCTCTTTGCTTCAGGCAAATTGATCCTAAATCCATTCTCAGACTTGAGTTATTGTATTAGATCAAAGAGCACTCTGACACCAAAGTAGTGCTCCCGCCGCTCGCTGGAGCATTAAATAGATTTGATGAGAAGTCAAAATTATGAAAGTCAAAAATATTGTACAATCACAAGGATCAGTCAGCCACGAATATCTCAAATGCTAATCTTGCAAAGTCCAAGTTTAGCATGTAAAAGAAAAACGAAGAGACACAGTATAGTAACAAAGGGATGGGAAGACCCCGTCAAAACACACAAGGATGGAACCAAACCGTTAACATGGGGCTAGGCCCCAATAGTATCACACAAGGAAATATGTTCTACAACACCTAAGATATCAGAACTATCTAAGTCAAACAACAAGAAGCATCACCTAACGTGATTGCTCTCTTATGGATTGCACTAGCTAATGCTCTCTGTAGAGTAATGGAAACACGTTGCCTAAAAAACTATACAATAAGCTAAAGAGAGTGATATCCCATGCCGCCTAGTATGGTAAGCTCTCACGCACTCACTCACGAATATGTCGAAGTTGGTGTCCATAGCTCCATATAACTCCAAAGTTAGAGGAACAAAGAGGTTACCTCTTTGCATACCTTTATACTTGGAGACTTTGGCTGCTGCCGCTCCACTCGTTGCCCATCTGGTGACGCAAAGGACAATTCTTCGCTCTGAGAACGCCCGAGCGCCTGGCTGTAGAAGAACCCTCTAGAACCTTGTGTAAGTTGTCAATCTCTTCTTCTTCTCCTCAGCACTCCACATCACAACCGGTAAAACTTCAGCGGAAGAAGATCATGATATCCAATGATTCGACCAATAACTTTCACTCAAATTTTACAGAAAATTGCGTCAGGACCCTTTCAATCTGTCAGAAAAGTTTCAGATGTTTTTGCCTTCTAGATCTCTCAAAACAATTGTTGATTTACCCACTGTATCACAAGGCGATATGCAGACCCCTGTGTACAAAACCCATCACACATCCCAATCCTCAACTCCAATTGCTTTCAAATTTCATGATAAGGTCACTCATCATCCCAACTTCAACTCTGGAAAGTTTTATTGACAGAAATTTCTGATATTAAAAGATATGATTGATGTACTAAGTTTGTGATAGTCAGTGCAATCCTGCAACTCTGACTGCTTGCACAAACTTCAACCTATCACTCCGTACTCAAAACTCGTCAAATCGAATCAAAACCTCAATCAAAACACAAGCCTAAGTCGTGAACTGTATTTCAGTTGACTCAGATCTCCCAAAACCCTTGTCAGATTTTCACAAACACTCCAAATACACTCAAAGATCGAAATTTCTCTCTCTAACTTTGAATCACCGTTTCAGAGTGACAAATCCTTCAAATCCATCCATTCTTGAGCCCACGTTGTAGCCCGTCCCGTCAGCTTTCCAACGCTATTCTCTGATTTTCAAATGTCTCCCTATAAGGTCTCCAAAATCCCTAAAAACCTCGAAAAGTTGCCCTAGTGCCCTCATTGGTCAAAACTCCTAGAGACAATGGGAATGGAGAACACTATTTTGACCTCTAGTGTGGCCAAATTAGCTCCATTGAAACTTAGAGCTTTACAACTATCCTAAAAACTCTACCTAGACATCTTATATACAATATGAATTGTCACTAATAAGAGTTAAAATGACAACTTGAAACGAGCTAAGTATACCCAAAAGCGATCACGATGAAGACACCGGATGTTGATCACAAATGGACTCGACAATGGTACATCTTGAGGATCATGTTGTCCCCTATCCACATCCTACGTCGACTCCACTTTAATCAGATAAGCTCCTTAGTCAGCAAGGTGATGTGTCTAGATCTCCCTAGCTCTTTACAGCCTAACAATGCCATCTGTTACCCTAACCTAAAGTATCGCCGTCATGACAACAACTCTGAAGATGACACATGTCATCATTTTCTCATAGAAGCCGCGTCACAACACGACACCGGGAGGATGGATGATAACCCCCTCAGAAATCGTATCTTTTGTACGATTTGTAATCGCCAAATCCGCCACAGTGACCTAGTCCTCCCGAACAAAGTACAGGTCTGCCCTTACCCTAGTCGACTGCAAGGCATACCAACGTTCTCTCCATGTGAGGTATCCATCCTCTCGCGCCATAGCAAACACCATATTCGTAATGACATCATGGGTAGCTATCCTCTGCCCTCCGAGTGGACAACGAGTCATGAACACCTATTGCATCTAAAGTGATACCACACTCACATGTGAGTAATGAAGATGTAGATAAATAGACCTAGCCAAGACGGAGCCTCATCGTTATGGAGAAAGTAGCTGGTGTGAGTCGGAAAGCCCTGCATGGTCGAACCAAGATCCACGAGCATGCATCCTTGCTCGAGCAAGAGTGTAGACGAGCTCTAGTAGTACAAGGAATGGCTAGATCCACTAAGAGTGAATGATTGCCTCCTGTCGGTCCATCAAGATAGACGGTAGATCCCTAGTCCAATCGATAGTCAAAGAGGAAAAAGACAGAAACTCATGTCGTACCTCCCGTGATAAAGCATCTCTCGTATGTCGCAATAAAACTTTTAAGAGAAATGATCTCTTATCCACGTCCCTCGCATATATCTCCATGATAGATCTATCTCCGATCACAAATCGAGAAGATAACAAAGGTGCAACAAGCCCCCAACTAGCCAAGAATGCGTTAGGTGTCATCTCCTCCATCGATAGTAAGCCTACCCCTCCACACGAAATTGGCAAAGATGTATGTCTCCGTGCCAAATCTCATGTCACACAATCGAATATCTCTGGTCCAATGATGTCCGAAAAGACGCCCATGATCCTCCTATCAAAGGCTGTCAAACGTGATATGAATGTAGATGAAAGAAGAACCGTGCAAAGAAGGTAGATGGATCGATGAGCAATTCTAGATGATAGTATACCAAATGTCACATGCGGATCCCCTAGTAGAGGAAGGTCATGTACATGCAAAACATCCTTGGCAAGTGCAATGTCTAGGTAGTGTGAGATAAAATCTTCAGATCCTACTGGCACTCCCAAAATACGTAAACCGTTTGTCGATGTCATACATCCCTCTGGAAGCAGGAAATGAGGAGGAATGCCCAAAGGAGACTAAGCCATACACTTTGACACCTTGACTCTCAAGCCTACAAGATGAAGCTTGGTAGTCAAGTAATCAAAGGTATGCATAATGTTGTCTACACGATCCACCATGTGTGTATTATCCGCTAAGGAGGGGAACACACAACCTTGCACGGCCAAACAGTAGACAAAAGAGCTCTATAATGAGCCATGGCAAATAGAGGTCCTCCCAAAGGATCTCCTTGTTGAGTGCCAACGGCGGACTATAGAACGGTGACTCCCTCCTCGGAAAAGCCATGTTGATAAAAGAGAAAAGAATGTGAACCGTAGAAAGACTGTACGAAAGGAATGAGCTGGATAGAGGTCCATCAGCCTCTCTAAGCTCTCTAAAACTGGATACACGCGAGATGCTGTTAAAAGCGTTCTCAACGTCCACGTGCAAGACAATCCAATCCGGATTGATATCTAGAAGTGCTCTCATGCCTAACGATACCGCCTCACATACTCTTGGTGTAGTGACTCCAAACTGAAATGGACAAAGATGCTCCTTGAAGTTTGAGCGATGTTGCAAAACAACGGTACGACTGACTTACCGCAATAAGACCTCTCCAATAGCAATCGGTCTGATGCCCCCAGTGTCCTTCTCCATCACGAGAATCCAACTAGCACCTAGAACCTGACCAACTGACAATGGAATCTCCCCTCTCGCAATTGATGTAGCCACCTAGAACAACTCCATGAAACTAGTAGAGGGATCATCCGCCTGAAATCAATCTCGAAGATGCTCATATACCATCTTTGACAAATCTCCTGAGGTTAAGTATGGGACTATGCATAGAAAATTGGCAAATAATGAACTATCAAGACATAAAGGTTTTTTGGCAGATACTCCAAGACCTCTAATGGTATCTACTCGTCCATGGATGGATGTAAAAGGCATAAAGAGGAAATTGTCTTCTCAGTAGGACTAGCCATGGACAAAGGATGAAGGGCTCATGCATCACTACTATACTCTCCGGCCTGCCCCAAGATACTACACAATCGCAATTGCGCCGAATCAGAAGTATCATGTGATTGAACCCGACTCCTAAACTGTGTGGCCCGAACAGACTCCTCCTGCAATGTAGCCCAATCCTCTGCTCAGAATCTCCAAAATCTAGCTGCCACCTCCCTATGTCTAGCACATCCCCCTCTAGTATAACGTAGACACCATCGCGGAAGTAATAGAAACAAAAATCACGCTAACTCGTCCATGGGATCGCATGCCAACCGATTGGACGGTGTCGTATTGTGACGCGTCTACTATGAGAAGATGATGACATATGTCATCTTCAGAGTTGTTGTCATGACGGCGATACTTTAGGTTAGTGTAACAGATGGCATTGTAAGGCTGTAAAGAGCTAGAGAGATCTAGACACATCACCTTGCTGACTAAGGAGCTAATCTGATTGAAGTGGAGTCGATGTAGGACATGGATAGGGGACAACATGATCCTCAAGATGTACCATTGTCGAGTCCATTTGTGATCAACATCCGGTGTCTTCATCGTGATTGCTTTTGGGTATATTTAGCTGGTTTCAAGTTGTCATTTTAACTCTTATTAGTGACAACTCATATTGTGTATAGTATGTCTAAGTAGAGTGTTTAGGATAGTTGTAAAGATCTACGTTTCAATTGAGCTAATTTGGCCACACAAAAGGTCAAAATAGCATTCTCCATTCCCATTGGTCTAGGAGTTTTGACCAATGAGGGCACTAGGGCAACTTTTTGAGGTTTTTAGGGATTTTGGAGACTTTCCAAGGAGACATTTGAAAATTGGAGGATAGAGTTGGAAAGCTGACGGGACGAGCTACAATGTGGATTCAAGAATGGATGGATTTGAAGGATTTGTCACTCTGAAACTGTGATTCAAAGTTAGACAGAGAAATTTAGACCTTGGAGTGTATTTAGAGTGTTTATGAGAATCTTACAAGGGTTTTGGGAGATTTGAGTCAACTGAGATATAGTTTACGACTCAGACTAGTGTTTTGATCGAAGTTTTGACTCGATTGGATGAGTTTTGAGTACGGAGTGATAGGTTGAAGTTTGTGTAAGCAGTCAGAGTGTACTGACTATCACAAACTTAGTACATCAATCATATCTTTTGATACTAGAAAGTTCTGTCAAGAAAACTTTCCAGAGTTGAAGTTCGGATAAATGACTAACCTTGTCATGAAATTTGAGAGCAATCGGAGTGGTGGATTGGGATTTGTGATGGGTTTTGTACAAAGGGATCTGCATATCTCCTTGTGATACAGTGGGTAAATCAACAATTGTGTTGAGAGATCTAGAGGAGAAAAACATATGAAACTTTTCTTAGTGATTGAAAGGGTCGTGGAGTAATTTTCTATAAAGTTTAAGCGAGAGTTATTGGTCCAATCATTGGATATCATAGTTTTCTCCCGCTGAAGTTATATTGGTTATAAGGAACTCAAATGTAGAGTGCTCAGGAGGGGAAGAAGAGATTGTCAACTCACACAAGGTTCTAGAGGATTCTTCTACAGCCAGGTGCTCGGGCGTTCTCAGAGTAAAGAATTGTCCTCTGCGACAACGGTAAGCAAAAAGTATGTTTAGCCTCGTCATGGAGTGCTTGAGAGAGCCTATGGAATAAACGTGGATATGGAAACCTAGTCTCAAAAAGCCCTAGAATCGAACCTACCAGGAAGCTAACCACTCCATAGACCGGATCGGTATACCCGAAATGATTAACAAAGAAATCGATGTAGTTTGCGTGTTCCCCAAAGTGACAAATACTGATGTTGATGTGATATCCCAAGTGGTCCAATCATAATCTTTGTGCATATTTACCACGTGGGTCTTTACCCCTTGCGAAGTAAAGAGACGATGACACACTTGACATGGTGTATCTCGCACCGCTTTTGGCGGTCCCATGAGGGAAAGTGAAGCTATAGCTAGCACAAAGAGAACGATAAAGACACTGAGCACTCCATCATATATTTTCTCTCACCTGCAGAACCACAACCCCCTAACACCCCACCTCACATGGGAAAATGCTAACTATAAAAACTTTAAAATCTAAAAGCACTCATAAATTTTTATTACTATCTTCATAATTTTCCTATTAGGTTCCAATAGAACCAAGAGATTGGAACAAAAAAAACCTGACCCATATGTCTAGTTTAAGAAAAATAATTCAAAACCCTAAAAAAATATTCATATTTCACTATATCATTCTCTATAGTCTTCAATTTATATACCAATAGAATTCAAATTAAAAAACGAAGAAAAATGACTATTCACTCTCCATGTCACGCAAAATGTAATCATATAAAATACAAAAAAAGATATTACCCTATTCTACTCTCTATCCATAATCTCATACCGTACCCTCTCCTCTCTCTAGAACCTCATCCAACACAAACAACCATATACAATGAAATGAAGATGTATGACTCTAATCAAGACCACATATATTTATACTTTATTATTCAATATATTTCATATGATGAGGTCAGGACCAGGTTCCCTAGGACGCTATGGTGAGATTGGAGAGAGTGAGAACCGCGGCAGTTGGCTAATAAATCCTCCTCTCTACGTATGACAGGTTGAAGCAGTCAACATAGTTCGAGAAACTTCCCTACTATCCTGCAATAATATGTGCTGAATCTGATAGGTAATCTCTGCGTGGATACATATCTGGTGGTGAGGTGTAAATATTGCAAAGTAGCTATGGTCTCCTCAATCATAACATGTCGCAATCATAAGATGCAGAGCTCTCGCGGCTCTATTATTTTCTCTCGCTCTACCTAGTTTTATTTACCTAGTGTAGTGGATGAATCTTCTAAGTAAGCGTAACCCTAGTAGACCCTGAAGAGAGAACAACATCTTCCTATAGAGCCAACGAATGTCATACCTGAAACCTCATGCGGACTGGAATGACTTTGATGGGTGTTTCGGAGACAACAACGCGATCAATGGAAAAATCACGCTAGAAATCAAGCTAGCTTATCCGTAGGATCTCTAGCCATCAAGTCTAGTTAGAAACAGAAAAGTATATCTCATCATATATAGGACTCAACGAGGGGACAAAGTATAATAACAAAAGGGATGGGAAGACCCCAGTACAAGGATGGAACCAAACCCGTAACATGGGGCTAGGCCCCAATAGTATCTATCACACTGAAAAATATGTCCTACATCACCTAAGATATTTGAACTATTTATGTCAAACGGTCTATAAACAGAAGAGCATCCGAAGAAGCATCACCTAGTGTGATTGCTCTTCTATGGATTGCACCAACTAGTGTTCTCGGTAGAGTAATGAAAACACTCTGTCTAAAATATGCTATACAGTAACCTAAAGAGAGTGATACCACATGCCACCTAGTATGGTAGGCTCTCACGCACTCCCTCACGAACATATCGAAGTCGGTGTCCATAGCTCCATATAACTCGAAAGCTAGAGGAACAAAGAGGTGACCTCTCTGCATACCTCTATACTTGGAGACCTTGGTTATTGCCGCTCCACTCGCCGCCCATCCTGGAGGATGGGTGATCACCCCCTCTGAAACTGTGTCTCTAGTAAGATATAGGATGACTTTAGGGATTGTTGGAAATAGATATGGACGTGTGTATCTGGGCTGGTACAATCCCAAGATAGAGCATACTAACCTCAAAGCTCAATCATGCTGTGCAAGAGGTATAGTTCTCAAACGGTGCAGTAATAAGTATGTCCATTGATGGGTGCGGGTGTTTGTGTAAGTTCATTAGATGTTAATACATCATGTTCATCAACAATTTTTTGCATTCAGATGTCTAGTTAATATGCTTCTATACAAACACATGATGACTTTGTAGATTTATGTATACCCGTTACCAATAGCTTAGGATGTTCAACAAGGTCATGCAATAGATAAAGAGGTATGCATGACACTCGATATGTCCATGATGGGTTAAGAATAGTAGAGATCGTGATTGCTAGTAACTAGCATGATGCGTAGAACATTGTAGTTCACACCAGTGTATAATCATATAAAATGGTTTTTAAATATAGAAAATTTATAAACCAATCACAATTCAATTAACAACCAAGAAATAATAAAAAAAAACAAAGTGAATAAAATTTTCATAGAATATGAAACATGAATGAGATGTAAATAATACAAATAATCGATGAAGACAAAATTCACAATTGATGTACATATAATCAAATAATATAAAAATATTTTATAAATTGATTGTTTGATAATCTACAATTCATACGAATGTCTCACAAACTTTCAATGAAAGTTTGTGAGACATTAGTCACCGTGGCCAACGCGAGCAGATTGTCTTCCTTCTTATGTAATCTCTCGGACGGATGAGGTTGGGCTTTGCTGCTGCAGTGGCCAGCGCGAGTAGTCTCCGTGGTTCGGAGGTGCCGTGGCGGCCAAGGAACTCCAGAATCCAGAGAAGGCTCTGGTTGAGGAGAAGCACACCAAGCTGCTGGTCAATGAGGAATTTTCCGACTTTGTGTCGAGAAAGTCATTCGCCACTTACCACATGCAAAGACATGAACAGGGTGTGGATAGAATACTAGTTGAACTTGGCACCGGAGGTAGAAATCTTCTTGAGGATTATTAAGCGGGATGTCGACTTGCACGACGAGAACGAGAGAACTCGGACACGAGAGAAATGTTCAAGAGAACAGCAGGTGCTTGTGTTGTTGTCGAAAGACAACATTGTTCAGATAATCCTGGTTTCTTGTCATGATCAGCGCGCTATATCTCTGGAAACATATGTGATCAGGAAAAAACCATTTGTGTAGCACATATGAATCTCACGTCTCAGGACATTCGGTCATGTTGAAAAAGGAGAGGTTCAAATTAGCGAATAGCTCGGGATGTGGATTCTATTTGCTGAAATGTTACATTTAATTTTGAGCAAAGGAAACTGGGTGAATTGTGTAAAAATGATTCAAGAGGTAACGCAAAGAATCTTTGGCGTTACCTCCTGTAAGGATCACAACTGCTGGAGGCCAGCAGCAAACAGAGGAGGAGAAGACACCACACTATTGAACTGATTCCCCTTGGTCTTTGTTTACTTAGCCAAGTGATACCACCAAGGGAGAGGGCATTGAAGCGGAAGAAAACTCAACACAGTCCATGGAAGTAGAGGATCAAACATGGGCAGAAAAGATGGTAGCCTGGGTAGTAAAGTTGTTCGAAGGAAAAATCAAGCAAGTGAAAAGAGAAGTAGAAGAACGATGAGCAGGATGTTTGAGGAATCACAACAACTCAAGATAGACCAGACTAGACTAGATAGTAAGACACCAAGAAAGCCTACACTTCTAAAGGCTCCATCCAAGAAGGTAGTACAAGTGCTCAGTACGGTAGCAAATATTCGCTCAAGAATCCATGATGTACTACAGCAGAAGACAGAAGTAGATACTCCGGTGAGAAGCAGTAGGAAGTCTCTTTCGTCAAACGTCAAAGATTCTTTGCGTTACCTCTTGAATCATTTTTACACAATTCACCCAGTTTCCTTTGCTCAAAATTAAATGTAACATTTCAGCAAATAGAATCCACATCCCGAGCTATTCGCTAATTTGAACCTCTCCTTTTTCAGACGTGAGATTCATATGTGCTACACAAACGGTTTTTAGGAAGGCTTACATTCAGCTCTGTATAAGTTTTTAAAAGATACCTGAAAGAATCACGACAAGGGGAGAACACTGACGGTTGATTCTCAGAATAAAGTGTGAGAGCCAAGCCAAAAAAAAAAAATGTTTGGCATTTAAAAACCCCTGGTTTAAAACAAGTTAATGCACACATTTAAATAAGTGACAAATATCAACTCAATTTATTACACCAGATTATATCTTTTGACTTTTTTTTCCCTTAATGAGGATAAAAGAGTATTCAAAGTTTTCCCACCAGAGAATAATGTGAAAATAAAAAAAGGAACTTTATTCAAAGCTCGAGGTGATGTTTCTACTACTTTTCATTCAATTACATTTGAGTTTGGCCTTGTGTGAACCAAATTTCGATGTATTTTGTTTGGAGTCATTACGCATGCTTTCTATTTGGACTGGCTGTTACAACGACCATTCTTCATTACAATATTGTGTACAGTAATGGCCAACCCATGAACACCTAGAACACTTACCACCAATTTAGGCAAGATGCCGAGTTAGATGGCGTGCAGACCATGGTAAAGCTTTTAGTTAACTTAACTTCCGGACGCAATTGGACGTCCAACCATTGAAATATTGGTCAAATGAAGTCTGTGTACCTTCACATTTCACAAATAACGTAAATATACTTTCTGTTAGTTTCTTGCGTCTTCGTTCATCATTTAACCAAAGACTCGCAATTAGAATACATATGTTGAAGATAGTTTCCAGTTTAACTATTATCTGAAAGATTTAAATTTATCTCAAAGATTAAATTGTATATTTTTTATTCTCCAACAAGAAATGATCAACATTAATAAAAGATTTGAATCTATAGCGCCTAGTATTATACAATCTTATTTGTTAGTTTTACATTATTATGAAATCCAATTCTTTTAAAAAATATTTCCATAATAATCTATTAGAAATTTCATAAACTTGTTTTATACATTATTAAACTTAATTATTATAAGGACAGTAGACTTTCCCATACTTATCTCTCAAATAAATCATATATACTAAGTCATCTTATCATGCTAGTCAATTATTCTGGATTTGATTATTTTTTTATCACGTAAAACTATACAACATAATTATCAACAAAATAAAAATACGAAATTAATATTAATGTAATGCGGATTTTTTTTCAAATAAGATGGATGTTTTCAAAACAGATTTTTAAAACGTACCATATAACAAGAAGAATAAAAGGGTGAGATCCTGAGCAGTTTGAACCTCTGGTCAATTACGACACTGAAGGCTCAAACCTCATCCAGTTTTTTGATAAAGCTTGTACTTCGTATTTTATACAGTTCGAGCACTTTTCCATTTCATGTGTGAGTTTTAATCACGTCTGAACATGGGATTTCCGGAGGAGTGTGCTTAATTACCTGAATCTCATAGTAGGGGTAAAACAGAGCCATGAATCTACTACTTTTTAAGTTGTTCTCGTAAGCTGCAGTGGCAGAGTAATAAGTGCTCGTCAATATTAACGCGTTATGCTTCCCCGAATCTTCGGTTGGAATTGTATGATTCAGATACGCTTTGATTACGTTAATTTCTACGTACAATACAGCGTGTTTTGTCCAGTGCATTTGCATATCATTCGGGCATCGGGCATCGGACCGTTCAAGGCAGAAGAGGAAAAACTCGAATTTGTTTATTACAGACTCTCTGTAGACCTGCACCCGAACACTAGATAGAATGCAGTTAAGGATGTTTATGTATGACCAACCAGCTTCATATATTTTCAAAGCTCAATGCAATCTCGAAGTTCAGAAGGTGATGCATGGCGAAGTTTGATTTGAAGTCGCTTAGACGGTTCTTATCAGTTAAGAGTCTCATGTACGCACATAGAGCCCCGAAGAACATCGGCATTATTTTCTCAAATCGGTGCGAAATTGCAAATATGTGAATATCAACCACAAATAATTCCTCTGTTGTCAAATACGTAGCAAATTCAAACAAAACCGAGATATTTTACTTCTATATGTACGGCCATAGCTCCTCGTATCCCTCCAGCATAGAGCTCTTTTGTTTCCGATGCTTGTATTACTTTTGGCAGAGATCCACCATCATAGAAACAGGAAGTAACTCCATCCAAGACCACAGTGCAAAGTCAGAGTCCAGTTTGACAAACTACTGTACATTTGCTATGTGTTGCACTCCATCAGAAAAGCTAATTTAACTTTCAAAACCCCAGCAGGAAACTTCAGTCAGTCGAAAGAAGCATTCGATACTACTCCAGAGCAATAAATCAAATTGGGCATCTCACACCTTGACCTCGACCTTGACCTTCAAGATGAATAAGAAGCTCTGGACCGATTGCGCGGCCGCTGCCAGAAAGTTCCTTCACTACGTAGCGAACTCATTAACGATCCAGCTTTGGTCAGGAAGGAGGGAGCGCATGCAGGTCGCAGCAGACAACGAAGCAGATGAACGATAGGCTCAACTTTGAAGGAGCGGGGACCTTCTGCTCGGGCCCTGCTGAGCACTGCTCTTGCCAGCAGGGCTTCGATCCTGAATCCTGATTGATTGCATGCCTCACGTATGGTCGCCAGAACCCACGCTCGCAAGCCCCTGCAGCGTGCCGAATAATGATGAGCAAGCCCGAGACTAAATCTGGATAAGACTTCTACACAGTACACTAGTGGGTCTAGCCCATAATCGAGGTCAACCCATCGTGGACTTCCTCACATTTCGTAACTTCCGTTTGTCGCTCTCTTTCCCCTGGATCCAGCTCTGGTTCTCGACTTGCTTAGCAAGCTAGCGGCGGCCGGAAGGAGCCCTAGGTCCTGCTGACTCCTGCCCCTACTGAGTCCTGACACCCCGCGAATCTTCTCAGAATCCAAGTTCCAACTGAGTAGAGACCATCAGTCACCACACCATACCAAAGTTTGCTGTGGAGTCAAAGTCCTACGTGGATTGATTACTGCGTACAGTCCAGCAATAGCCAGCTAAAGTAAAGTAAAGAACTGTACTGTACAGAACTAAACTTGAGAATGTTGAGAGACTTACACCGAAGTCCAGTCATTCAAAGCTGACGTAAGGCGAACTCCAACCGACCACCGCTGACCCACCGAACGTAACTCACTCATTCCTCCAAGATAACCCTCAGTTGCTTGAGGTGCAATCCACGGTTGAAACGAGCCGCTCTTTCCAGCTAGAGTGTCATGAACGTTCAGATTTAGTGACGACACTGCTCCGGGACGATTCCCAACCGAGAGTACCAACGTGTTTGATACTATATTGGTGGGTGTCGAAGGAGCTCGCGTCGCGATAGCCAGAGTTTGGTGCCAGAGGGAAGGCAGCACAGGACACAGGCTGCAGGTGTACGTGGCGAGCCCCCCTGTGGCTGACGCTACATTAACTTGACTTAGAATCAAAGACACCCTTTGGCGGAGCAGAGGAGATCGATCCGTAGGACCGGACAGGACAAGTCGCGGACGGCGCCAGCCACCGACCGACGAGTGAGTGCGTCATGAGCTGAGCATGGAACGAAGAAAGCAATCGTTGCATGATCGGGATGAATCTACTGGGACGGGGATTCGGTCGGACTCCTCAACGGGCGAAGCAGGAGACGAGGCAAAGTTTGCGCTCGCCTTCACTGCATGGAATGATCCCGTCCTGAGCCTGGCTTCTCAGTCAAGACAGCCCTACGCCTTGTAGATGGGACGTCTTCTTAAAGGGAGAAGCTTTCGGTGCCATGGCGATTGATTGTGTCGCTGTCTTCGTTCAAGAGCCCCGTCTTTTCTTTGCTTTGCGTGATATTTAAGTAACGGAAGTATAAAAGGTTGCTTAGAAGAATTTCGCCTGCTGGCACACTGATGTTGAGGTAGCCGAAGTTTGAGTAAGAAGCTGGTTGAACGGTGGGAGCTGGTTCGGGCTGTTCAGCTCGCCATCATGGTGCTAGAATTCTTCCTCTTTGTGCTAGCCTTCCTTGTATTTTTTTTTTCGAATACGCCGCCAGCACGATGAGTGTTCACTCATGCGATGTGGAGAGGATCTGATTCAGTTGGGCGCTTTCAGCGGTCGAGCTTCGATCGACAGATATGTACAAATCGCACCGTGCAGACTGTCACAGTGATGTCAATAGCTTGTCACGAGGTAGCAATTCTTCCATGAATTCATTTTTGTAGCGCAGTTTTGGTCGCCCAGGCACAGGTTCACAATTGTGTGAACACTTTCTGTTCTCAAGAGGCTCCAGTACAAGCCGACCAAAGTCGTAAAATATTGCCCCTCACCTTTAGAACATTTTTGAAGGGGAAGAAACTTCAGTCCGTGTTTTGTTGTTTCTCTCAGTAAAGTTGAAGTTTTAGTTCAGTCCAGAAAAGAAAAAAAAATAAATTTGAAACGAAGGGGAAGGTATTGTGCCACTCCTTCTGGTCTTGGTGGAAATCAGGCACTGGTTACGAATTTCATTAGATGCATACGAACGTACTAGATAACTGGATCATTATCAGGTCCTGTCATCGTGAGATAGAATAGAAACAGCAAAAAATTTAGGACCGATGTTTTAGCAAGTTATGCAGGATTTGTTCATACGATCAATTTGTTATCAATCAAGCAGTTTCAGAATCCTTCTCATCTTTTCCTTATTCATATACATGAAAAAATAATTTAGTATGCAAGGATTTCTTCGTCCATTTCACTCAGAGTGATGGATATGAACGACAGAATCCAAAGAACGCAGGTTGAAAAATGTTCATAGTCTGAAATTTAGAGTATGATCGCATTGGACATCGAACTTAGTTATAACTGCACAAGAGAGAATTTCGCGGCCATGTAACTTCAAATCAGAAAAAGATATTGGCTAGTGAAGGAGAAATCACTGGCCGTGATCATTCTGTTTCCAAGATCATCAAAAGAAGTCTTAATATCGCGGAACAAGAGTCTGGGATAATGCAGAACTTTCAGCTGGACTACAATTTAGTGTCGAACTAATCAGGCAACCGAGAGAAATACAAACAATAACATAATACACCACTATAAGCTACTACGCAACAAATATGCGGTCAATGAAATAAGACAAGGCACGACTTGGGCCAGAGAATGAAGTTTGCTGTCGCATTTTAGGAGACCATATCGAAAAGTACCAACGTAAGTAATTACTACAGAATTTTCTACAATATACTGTACTCCTGTCTCCAGATCGTGTAAAATCAGATTCAATATGATACAGTAGTATACACTGATCTACCTAGGTACTGTAATCTCAGCAGATAATATCGTTTGGCTCCCTGACAGATGGTGTGGAGGGCTTTGCAGAGCGTGTTCATGCGGAATGCCATTTTAGGAAGGCCTTAACAGCGAGTGGAATGGATTCTAAAGGTGGAGCTGACCTTGAACAGGGCTGAATCAGATACTTCTCCTATACTTGTACAACATAACTACCGTGTAATACTGTCAGCAGCAAGAAAGATGACGTCATACCATATCAAGGTTCGTTACACGCTTCTAAATTTCAGAAGATGACCTCCATCTACATGCATGAACATTTCTGAGCACATTGTGACTAGGAGGAGTTATCCTATCCGATTAGATGGATTGCGCATACATGAGTCTACGTACGAGAGAAACAAGGACACAGTCTACAGTATCTACGAGGTCATTTATTCCTTGAATCTTTATTAAGTTTTTTTTTTATTTATATATTTAAAAAAAACAAATAATCTTTGTTAATCAGCTTGCCGTGTTTTTCGAACAGGAATATAAACCCGGAGTTTGGCTCTCTGAAGGTAAAGGAAGGACATCTTGACTCCTTTCTCTCTCCGATGGACCAACTTCGAGGAAGAGATTGCGAGATTAGGGGCAACTGCGGCCACTTCGCTGGGCAAGAAACAAGGGTTATCATCATTCTTGTTCATACTGATTTCCTTTTCTTTCCAGATGTTGCTCCTCTGCGAACTAATAATTGATGACTAGAATCCAATTCTATTATATATGTTTGTTTTTGTTACAACTGGGATCCTATCATGCAGTCCACTATTTGTATTTAGCTTAAAGGCATATTTGTAGGCTAGGATTCTGAAAATAGACAAATTGAAAAAATAAAATAAAAAATTGGCTGATTACAGCCCTTGTAAGTATGCAGCTGTGTATAAGTGTTCTTTTCGGATACATTACTTTCATACCCCTGTAGATCAACTTGAGGTGAGCTATTTGCTGGTTGGAAAGCACCCCAAAATTTAGTACTATTTAGTCTAGACTAACTTGAGGTGAGCTATGGAATGTTTTGTGCAAGTTTGCTGTTTGCAAGTTGTGGCACTTCTCCGTGCTCCAAGTTGAGGTGCAAATTGCAATGTTTAGTACCAGTTTATTGCTTGGAATCCAGTGCAACCCTCCAACTTGGGGTCGGCTCAAATGACTATTCCCCAAATTACTGATCAAAGTCAAGGAGTTCTTTGACTGTCCTGTTATGTATTACACAATATAGTACTAATGATATTCTTTTCGTAATTATGCATACTAAGTCTTGCCCTTTATCACTTGAAGGCTTCTCTTTTTTTCATTTTCTTTGGTCACCAGATTTGACCTTCTCTGTCTATTACTTTCTTATACTAGTAATCCCTACATGATTTTGATTTTCGATTCCTGTTTTTGGCGTGTTAGCGTTCGGACCGCATCACCCTCAGAAGCTTGCGGTCTGCTACCGCTGCATAGCATACTTCATCGGAGCAAGAAATGGACCCCTTTTCGTCTTTATGCTTCTGAAAGGCTGATTTCCTGAAAATTTTGGCTGCTACCTGACCAAACCTGGAATGACCTCGCTCACCTGTACTTCTGGATTCGCTCCTGATCCCTATGCACGTAAATCAGGCATGATATACCTGTGTGTTGTGTTGTATTTGCTGTAGATATTACGTGTATACCTACGAACTTTGCAGTAGTAGAAATATCAGTCCTTCTACTCACGCGCACGTGGTGTATTGTCTCAAAGTACTTGTCAAATAGTATCTTTTTTTCATAACTCAATTACCAGAAGGGAGTCAACTCCTTAGATAGCCTAAACATGTGCTAGAATGTACTTGAGAAACTATAAGCTGAAGAGTTGATTCTAAGCTAACAATTCATCCCGTGACAGACGTTCAGATATGGCCAATCGTGTAAATGTTTTGTGCAGAGTGACAGATCCATCCTCTTGTCTTTCCAGATTGTTTCAAGTGATGACAGATCCTCGATTAGTCCGGAATTGCGAGAACTCCATGTACGTTGTCGCTCTAGGGTCAAAGGTTAGAACAGAACAGCACAAGTTCAAGGTGCATCCGATTATGATCTATGGTTCGTAATACACTATGTTGTTACCAGGAAGTAGAGCGACAAATGCTCGTCCCATGTGTTTAGTAAAAGTTAAGCTTCCAAGAGATGATAGATCATGTGTCTGTTCTTCGCAATAATTGGAAAGTGAGGTTGGGGACTTGAAGACAGTGTGATCCGGGCAGTAACTCCAGATATGATAATCTGAAGTTGACAGAGGTGTTCAGATACTGCCTGAGGGATCGTGTACGCTGAAACCAGCAACTGTTGTTCACATTGACAAAAGATGTAAGCGGCACGTTTCAAGGTCTTGTGAAACGTCACCTGTCAGCTCCAGATCACAGCAGATCGCGCACTTCCCTTTTCTGGACGACCTGTACACAATCTACGGGATCTGTAAATCGTTCATTCACCGACTATATATATACTCAATAACAGCTGCTCAGAGTTCAGACACTCACATTTATAACGGTCTTAAACATTTGGTCACGGGCCGCTCAGATTTTTATCGTTTGCAAAGGTTGCCCTGCCCGTCTAAATGTACAAAGCTTAAAATTTGACGGTTTAAAGTATACAAGGCTGGTGGTGTGTTGCTAGCTATCGATTCCCACAGGAAATGTGCGTATCTGTTGTCTTTAAAATATTTGATTTGATATTCAAGACTTCCACTCTAAACAGTCGTACACACATTACAGTTACTGCAGTAGTCGACTTACGCTGCCCACTCGAATAATTCTGTTGATCGATTTTTCAGAATAAACAACAGGGACTTACAGCGATGATATTGTTCACCCGACACGTTTTGTGATTTAGATTGAGTCTGATGAGAATAGGCTGTACCTGTCCAATCATATATATAGAGTGAGTGGTGTTTATATTATTTTATTTTCCATTTCTAGAACTAGTTCTTCGTACTGAATTACCGTAACTTATTTACCCCGTTTGAAATAGCACTGTGATGTTGTTTGCTTCTATTGGCAGCTGGAAGTCTGTCTATGACCACCTTCCATATGGAAAGGTGGTCATATTTAGACTACGGTTCATGCAAATATTTGATCACCCATGCAAGGGCGTTAGATCTTAGATGTCAGGTTTTAGATTAGTGGATTGCTATATCCAGCATTCAGAGAATGACTTTTCATCTGATCCATGTGTGTCCAGTTCTCTGCATGAATCTTCCGACTCTGCAGATATCCCCAGTCTTGATAGTATTGCATTGCTAATTCCTAGTGAGGACAGTATGGAGTCAATTTGCTCCGTGTCTACATCTTTTCTGTACGAATCTACGGCTCCTCCGGAGATATCACATTTTTACATTACTGCATGGTTGAGTGTACCATTTGTCCTGATGGAATAGATATGTTGCTCTCGTTCCCTATTGAAATTCGCTGTATGACTCTACTGCTTTTCCAGAAATCTCAGTTTTTCATTATTGCATTGTGGAATTCACGATCTGTCTTTTTGGACCGATATGTTACGTGTGTTTCAAGTTCTCAGTTTGTATCTACCGCTTCTCTCGAAACGAAGGAGTGTGTCATGCGCACGTTTGTACAAGTGGTAACGTGTAAGGATGAGACACAAAACGCGGCCTGGAACTTGCATGATAATCAAGTTGCTGGATTATTTGATCAATCTGACGTCGTATAATACGGGGGAATGTAGGTAGCCCTCAAGCACAAGCTCAGATTATTAATATGTGGGTACCAAACACACACTTCGAAGACTAGCACATATTCAATATCTTGTCTCAAAACTTAGCTGACTCTACATTACGGGTTGGCATATTCCACACCCCGAGAACAGATGGATATTCCTTCACGCCATGTTCGAGTGCTGTAGATGAGTTGATTCACTGTACTAGCGGGAGTATCTTTGTGGGACTTCTATATCAGGATGCTTCTATGGAAGCGGCTTTACAGTGTATCTACTTTCTTTAGGTCACCTGATTAAGCGTGAGTGATGTTTATTCAAAGCATGCTCCTAACTTTTGGGCGCTCACGATCTCGAGCATGTGAGTTTCCATGCCTCAACGAGGTCTATTTCCAGACTGTTACCATTTTCTAGTTTTCCGGGCAATTTCACCACTTCCACCTTGGTAAAGCCAGCTGATTCAATCAGTCTTCTCATTTCATCCTGAGACCTTATTTTGGCCCCCTTGAACAGCATTGAAGTACACATGTTGGACCAAGCTGCGCCAAAGTTCTTGATCGGATCACTTCCGTAATCCAGACGCAAGGAAGGACTCAGTTTGTCCACAACGAGGATTTTTCCTCTGTCGGTCAGTCCATTGTAGGCATTCTTCAGAATCTTGCAGCACTGCTGGTCATTCCAGTTGAGTAACACGAACTGCAAAACAGGCAGGAGCCGATGAGACAGACCATCAGAAGGACGAATAATGCTGATGCTTAATTTTCATAACCCACGTTCATGAGCTCATCAACCTTCACTCAGATGAAAAGTCCTCACCTTCAGAATCATCAATTCCCCCTCTGGAATTTTGTCCAGAAAATCTCCGCCGAGGTGTTCAACTCCTGCATGAGTAAAAAGAAACTCAGTTAAGTTTGTCGAACAAAATCATCGGCCCTGTTGCTTCTCAGCCCTCGATTCAATATCTCTTAATAGCACACCTTCGAGCTGAATCAAGCTGCATGCACACCTCAAAGTCAAGCGAAGGCGATGAGAAACTGACTTCTGCCGGTTACTTGTGCTTACCAGGAATGACCGGAGCATTCTCAATAACCTCCGGTAGATCAAAGTTGATGCACCGAAGATGGGAGTGCCTTGCTGCAACAGCAGCAATGAACGCGCCCTCGTTTCCACCCACGTCCACAAAACGACCTTTGAGAGTTCTCAGTTCTTCATCGTAGTGCTTAAGCAGCACATCCATTTGGTCAGCATTTCTACTCGCCATCATCTTGACAGAAAGCTGGTGAAGCGTTGGAGCATCTTCTGTAAGGTAGTGGAAATATCCTTTTCCGTGTACTCTCTCAAAAGGAGGTGTTTGCGGGCTCAGCACCATCTCGTGCAGATGTGGCCACACTTGCATCATGGCGGGCGAGGTGAGGAATAGCGCTCCCTCGGTAGCTCTGTCGGTCAGGAAACGCCGAGAATTGGTAGTGAGCTGATATGTCTTCACAGTTTGGTTCTCCAACTTCTTCAGAAGGGTTGTCAGAATGCCATAGCTGCTGAGAACGTCTAAGATCTTTTCCAGATTTTCCGAGCTCGCCTGTTCCGCATCAGGCAAACTGTGACAGATGTCTTCTGCCGAAAGAGCAGCGCAAGGACCCGCTGAGCTGAGGATTCTTGGCACGTTGAGGATGAGCATTGCTCTTATGGCAGCTACGAGTCCGATTGAAAGCTCCAAAGAATCAAACAGATTTTGTAACATTTCCGCCATCTTGATGTATCAAATGATATGATGTCTATTCTGACTGACTGCAGCTGCACTCGACTCGTTAAACCTAGGAAATTCCAAATGCTTCTCTCAGAAGGCTAGACTTGATAGAGTTCAGACATGATTTGTATGAACGGGGACGAAATATACATGACTGTGATTTCCCCGTGCCATTCTAGTGCAGAGCTCTACGTATTTATAATCGGGAGATTCGTCTCAGTAAATCCAACGAAATCTAGGTTTCCTCCTTGCGGTACGATCTGTCCTCACACATCTCTAAAAAAAGACTTCTGGCATCGTTCGGCGCTTCATCTCCTCAATTCAGAGCATTCACCGTAATGAACTACTCGTAGATTCTACACTGCCTTGCTAAGGACAAGGATGCTTAATTTCAACCATTTCTTCGTTAACCAACACAGATGGTCTCCTCAATCCTTTCCCAAGGCCAGGAATCTACAAAGTCCAAGGGCATTGACTGGTCTCGTTTTTCTCTTCTGCCATCGTAATCTACTGGAACTCGACCACAAATGCGTTGGAACTTCGATCGTCTAAAACCGTCCTGTCACAAGTTGCATGACCTCGGTCCCTGTGTCCAAATGAAAAAAATCAAACTGTCTATTAAAGGAGCAAGAGTCCAAATCATGTAGGCCACCAGGTAGCCCAAGTGACTTGGTCCATAGGTCACAACCTGACGTGGGAAAACATGAACGGTGTGATATCACACCGGGTGTAGCCTCGATGCGAGCAGATGAAAGTAATGCTGCGAATATGTGATGAATGCTGAGATTTCCAGCTTCCAGCCTTCTGTTACAGCAGTTCTATGACTTGAATTGAAGACTTCCTCCACGAACGCCGCTAAAACGTCCGAGCTGGTTTTCCTTTCTGTGACCATCAGCTCTGTGAATATCTCAATTTTTGTCTGTCCAAGTGTTTGGAATTTGAGTTTGTAGCTGGAGTATAAAATTTGTAATCGTGAAGCTGGAATATTTCCCAAGGTGAACAAATGTACTTCCCTCCTTTTCAAGTGGACACTGTTCGAGCATGTGAGATCAATCGGTGGACTTATACAAGAATTTACTCGCAACAAGTGACAGCAGAGTGTATAGTGTTCACCTCTGGTATCCATCCAGTGGAGCTCCCATCGCCCTAAAATGTCGACATAGACATATGGCCGGAAGAACAGGGTTGGAAACGTGAGACAAAACGTGAGACAAAACGTTCTTAGATGCACATGAAGAACAATCTTACCCAAAGATGGAAGAATAGTCCTACTGTATTCTCCCAAGCTCTGCCAAGCGAAGTCAACCTCTTGACTGATTTGTCTGGAGTGTTAAATATCTCCACCTCGAATGTAGACTGGACCATGTGGTGGTCATATGTAAAGAAAGCCCTCTAGGTCTCATCTCAGTCCACTTTTGTGGGCTGATAAGTAATCTTCTCAACTGTTTTCGGCTTTGGCACTGGGACACAGCACGGACAATGAGGTCAGTGTGCATACGATTGTTCTGAGTATGCTTTCACTTGTCATACAAATCCAGCTTTAGTACAGACACTACACTCACCCTCGGATCTTGGAATTTGTTACCGCAGCGAAAACTAACTTAAAGTATCTGCACAGTAGGTAGCTATCAGGATTTTCACTTGCGGGAGGAGGATCTTATAGCTGAAAGTGCACGCTGTATGCATCCTCGAATCTGTGCTTGAGAATGAGAAAACCAATCGTGAACTTGAGAAACTGGGTTGCAGTCAACAGTGGCTTCAACTTAAGCGGAATTTTTTCAATAGATTGGCTTCAAATTGAACTGCCGTGACGGAAGGCATGTCTCAGATTAAAATAGAGTTGTTACGCGCATATCTTGCACAGCACGTCAAGAATTACAGCATTTATTTTACTACGCACAGAATGCTTCATTCCGGCTTCACTTCCGATGAACCTTCACATTGTAATTGCGGTCGAAACATATCGAGCGTCTGATTGTTTAAAGTAGTATTGGGCTCTGATTGCTGACAAAATTGTCTGATTGTTAAACATAGTAAAAAACATACACATTGAACGCTAAACTGGATGCATATTGCCGGGAGACTGTGCGCATTCTTTGGATCCGGTGGGTAAGTCGGCTAGACTACTTGTTTTGATCGTCGAAACATCCGACTCAATATCCTCTCTGCTGTCCTGCACTGCTTGGCAACCGCTGTTGAAGGCCTGTTTCTCCCGGTCCTCCTTGTGGGCCTTCGGGAGTCCACCATGTTCTTAGCCTGTACCAAGCGCTCGCAACCTCTCCATGACTTGCTTTTGTTTTCCTGCTTTTGTCTCCACTTCTCTTGCAAGTGACTACTTTTTTCCGCACTCTTTTGAGGTCTTTCCAGATCGCCAAAGCAGTGTCAACTTACGTGTGGTGAAGACAGTCGTGGCATTTTCACACGAATGTTCTGTTTCAGAAACATGGCAAGCACACAAGACAGCTACAGTCTAGAAACTAACACAGAAGAACCTGTTGTAATTTGCAGTTTTTAGACTGTATCTAGACAAAGGAAATGAGACGTCAGATCACAACACGGGAAGGATGATTAACCACAGGTGTGAAGAATGAAAAAGACGTTCACAACTCCTCACAAGGTCCAGAAAAACAGAAAATTAGTCTTCCTGTAGTCAGCCTGTAATAACAGATTTAGGTGGATGTTGAACGTGAGTGATTTCTGGGGATTTTCTGCGCTCATGGGCTGGTGAAATAGTGGGCATCCCGGTGGTTTTCTGGAAAAAATCCTTTCCCCGGGGAATGATTCTGTTTCAGTTTCATCATTTGTGGTTCGAGTGAAAGCCCTTCTTTCTCTTCTATCTTCCTTGGCGCTCATCTCATCGTAACCAGTTTGCGTTTGGCTCGAAACGGTTGAAAGAGAGATTTTGTGGCGTTTCGACACCAGCGTAAGGAAGGTACTAAAATGACGTGTCTCTAGCATCCGGCATGATTTTGGTTTAGACGGACTTGTTCTATTTATCGCTTGAAACGAGCAGGCTCTGTAACGTAGGCGTGGGGTGAAGTCCGACAACCAGTCATTCCGTGGATATGCAGTTCTCAGTGTTCAAAGCATGGAACAAAGGTAGGCCTAGCCAACGGAAAGCGTGCACCTTGTCAGACTTCTTGGCGCTTGAGAAGGATTATTTGCAAAACTGTCAACATGATTGTGACAAATAACTTCGCTGAAGCTTGACACAGAATCTCAGAGGCATCACATCTAAAACACACAAACAAAAGTCTGTTCTCAAATTGTCTTGTTGAGATGGTCTTTCAACTGTTATTGGTCCTACTACAATTCCGGCGGACTTCGCCAGCAGATCCTGTCAAGACACTTATGTTTCCCATTCTTACCATAGCCGCTGCGAAGTTGATAAGAAAAAAAGACGGTGTTTGTGCCGATGCATTTACAATTGCAAGAGAAAAAGGATTGCTCAGAAGCGTAGCATCTGATGTAAATACGCCTCTGTTGGCCAGGAGATCGTTAAAAAATACACTATCAAAGGTCCC
Source organism: Marchantia paleacea (assembly GCA_014180765.2). Lineage (NCBI taxonomy): Eukaryota > Viridiplantae > Streptophyta > Marchantiopsida > Marchantiales > Marchantiaceae > Marchantia > Marchantia paleacea. Next base: position 480,948 of record MUAA02000019.1, on the reverse strand, counting down.
GTTAGTGGTATCCATGGAGATAACATTTGAGGCCTTGTTCTGTGGGCATTGCAGTATAAGAGATTTGGCAAATGTTGGATCAATCGATGGATCCGTGGAATTAATTACTCCGGTGAAATTGTACAAGCGCCTCAAAACCGGTGCACAATGAGATCGACCTATTGTGTGTCCACCTGCACAAGCATTATGAACATTGTGAGTTTCCATGTCAGGCACCAAAAAACAGATTACTTTATTCTAGACTGAATCCCACTCAAAGCCCGGCCCTCTTGACTAACCGTTGCTTCACTAAGATATAATCCATCCTTAACATAAGAATGATTGTCAAATCTGATTGCCACAAGATAGATAGTGTTTCTTTCGACCACCTCAATAACAAGAGACTATTTTTCCTTTTTCTTTCAAAGAAAATATCCTGAAGACGAAATTACAGGCAAGCATCAAAGAACTGTCTCGATGTAAAAACTGTTTCGGACGATATCAACGACTTTCAGACTGATTAACTGGATATACCTGTGAGCATGACGAGGTCTTGGACAGAGAGTCCAACTCCGGCGAAATTTCTGACGAGCTGACCGAAGTTGTCACTAGGTGACGGTAGACTGGCAAGAGCCTCATCCTTGGAAGACACCAAGCCATCTCTGCGACCCAGTGGCACTGACCAATTTGGGCCTCCGATCTGTGTACTACAACATATGATGAGAAAAGTGTGCTCAAATATTTGACATGAGACATCGAAAGCTCAAAATCTCATCACTAACAATGGTCCAGACCTTGCAAACCCTCGACCAGAGCAAAACAGCAATCTTACCGCCACTGTGGCATCACGGGCAACCAGAGTAATAATGTCTGCACAAGACACAATGCCCGGGCACGCTGCTTCAAGAACCGCCTTGACTTCGTCAATCTGACTAAGTCCTCTAATGGAACCCAAATTTGGAGCAGAATCCTTCTCTGCTGTTTTATTCGTGGAATCCAGGAGCACGGATCCATCACAGCCCTGAACACGAAGAAAACAGAACATAAAATATCAACAAGGAGTGCGAGGTTTAATGTTCTTAACAGACGACTTAGAAGACTGATGGGTTTTGATTGATGTTTGGTTCTGTTGCATAGTAAAAGGTGAGGATGGTTTTGGGATTTTGCTGTGAGGAAACACAGCAAGGTACCTAATCTAGGAAGTGCAACGAAGAAAAGTGGAATTTATCAACCCAGAATGCAAGACATGGTTCAGCCCAAATCAAAACATCTCCTCTGTAGGACAACGTGGGTTACGAAAATGGGATAGAGATGAGGTTCAAGAGGGAGGACTTCAAAACATATATTCTGATGATAAAGATGGTTCATCAGGATCACACGATTGCAGAAGGATCGAATACGATGCTTACCCGAACGAAGCAGTCATGAAAGTGCAGCCGCAGGAATCCTCCAGCTATACCTCTATCAGCAGTAATAAATTCACCAACCTTGGCTTTCACTAAAGCCAGCGCTTGTGGGCAACTTGTGCTATAAAATGTCTCGGACAATTGTGCATTGCAAACTGCTTGACACAAAACGAGTAGAAACACAGCTGCTAAAGACCACCTTCTTCTTGTCACCGAAATTGCAGGTGCCATGGTGGAACCGCTGCTGCCCTCGTCACAGAATACCTTTGGGAGTCCTGGAAACGATCAGCTGTCAAACAGGAACTGTATCTAGCAGGTTTTATGTACACTGCGGACTTTTGTCTCTGAAGTGTTTTTATGGGTTTTGTACAATGGAATGTGAAACTCCAGAAGAATCTCAGGAAATCTTCTGATACCTTCCTGCACAACGGAAAACGTGAGAAACACAAAGTCACTTACTTGATCACTCTGCAGACATCGGCACATCTTGCAAACAGGCATGTTTAGATATATAGATGTACTTCCAATACAGCACTACATTGATTTCATTCAAAAACACATACTAGTGATCTGTGAAAATGTGTTGAAGGACACAGTTTCGATTTAGTATGGCTGGAACTCGAGAATCGAGGAGACCCACACTGGCTGGGGACAGACAATTCACAAGTGTACTGAAAAAAACTCGAGGCCAACATTTGACAGGAAAGCAGGGAAGAATGATTCGTCCTCTCTTTCTTTTAGTGTGACTTCTTTCCTATAGTTATGAAGCATTCCTGCACTTAGCCAATGACCTCTTCAGTACTGAAAAGAGACTTGAAATTTCTAGACAGACACAATGGAGGGATTCCGAAAGCATGTGAAAAAGTCTTGTTGACACTGATTTGAACACGAGAAGAAAGATTCCGCTAAGAAAATTATCTTCGTCATCACTCTTTCAACCTCCCAGTCTCGTTATTCTACCTCGTGTGGAGAAATCTCACAACGGAGGCACAATTGAGCGACGAATGCCCAGTGGAGACTAAAAGCACAGCCAAGAGATGTAGACTTGGCGCGGATCCGAGCGTACAAAATATCTGTTTCTGAATGTAAGAACTTGCTTAATCTCTCTGACACTGCAATCCCTACAATTCGGCTGCTATCGTGGCCGAATGAGACATGGCCAAAGCATCTAAGCTTCAAATCTAAGTTTGCGTGTCGACAACATTGCTCTTTGCGCATCCGCCAGGCGTTCATCATTCGAACATCCAGAGGCTAGATGACTCGAATCGCAGAAACAAAAACAGACAACAGAATACAAGCTGACTGACAGCAACGTCTTACGAGTATGATTGCACTCGACACTGGTTCACGAACGGAATCCGGCAATCCAGAAATCAAGATGAAGCACGATTCGCAGATCCCGTCCGTAAACCTCGCTATCGAGTGCAATAGTCGCAGGGGAAATCTTGCAACTGTCACTTGCTCTGTTCAAAATGCAGTTGCTGCTTGAAGTATGACAGCGCTCACTCGAGCGTTCGGACTAGAAATCAGTCCAGATGTACCAGACATGGGAGCAATGAGCGTCTGGGATATTTGGGGCGGTGAGTCAGAGGACTTACGCTGCATCATGAGGTTGACTAACTTGGCCACCGTATACTGAGCTGACGTTCCCTTCATAGGCAGGCGATTCGAGCTTGTTCTCATCGATTTATGCCGCTCGGAGTTTGCCATGATCTCGCATTCAGCGACGCAGTTCTAACCGGACAGTGCTCTGCCCACAGCTGGCACAGAACATTACCTAGATCCAGGACACATCCTGCATCAAATAAGCTACAGAAAGATCGTCCTGCTGTTGAAGCCAGGAGGAAACTACAGAGTGAACGTACCACAAAAGTCCGAAGCCCGTATGCTATCTTGCAGGAGGAATTGCCTCTCCCTTCAGCTCGTGAACCCTGTTTGCAGGACGAAGGCTAGAGGCTTCGGCCGAGGGAAAGATCGCTGGGAGAAATTGACACCCGAGAGGCTGAAAATCACTGAACCACGGCAGATTCAGCTGCAATTGGGCTGTGGTGTGTCAAAATTGGACATACCATGAAGAGCGGAGGAAATCATGAAGCCGTGTGGGGTGCTGCAAGTCCTTTCATTCTCTGCTCTGAGGAATGGAACGCTGCTGCATGGTGGTGACCTCAGCAGTAAAGGAAAAGAACCCAAGCTCACACGCTGAGCAGCATCCATTCCGGAAAGCACGTCGTGGATGTGGAGGAGCAGATTGCTCAAAATGCGAAGCTGTTCGTGAACAGTCTGCGGAGACTATTGACTCCACAACAGGACATACACTCTTATCGTGTTGCCTTTGTTCCGAGGCAGAGCCGGCATCAGCATCAGCTGCAGCAGCAGCTGTAGAAGTAGTAGTGGGAGCAATAGTAGTGGCCAGGACGTAGCAGAAGAAGTAGATGAAGATGATGAAGAGGGAGGAGGAGACGAGAATTTTACAACTGAGCTAGACCTGCCGTTGTACCTCTTCTCTAAAGGCTTCCCCTGTTCCCTCCATGCTTTGTTCGGATGGCTGCAGCCCAGCTTTTGTGGACCCACGCACAGGGCCACAGTAGGCGGAAGACGAGGAGGAGGAGAAGTTGGTCGGTCGGTTGGTTCCAGACGCTGCTGCCGCTGAACACCCCAAGGAGTTCAGAGCGAGTCTCGTTCACCACGAAACTTGTCGAGGGCATGTACACACCATCCTAAAACCTCACCCCTCATGCCTTGTCCAGTTACTCCAGTACGCATGTGACGCTTACTCGAACTGGTGTGGTCAACTGATTTGAGGTCCCTCCAGCAACTTGGAACGGACGGACACTTGTTCGCTCCATGAACTTTCGTTTCACTGCAACGCAAAGTCTGATCATCATCGGATGATCAAGGTTGACTTGAAGATCAATTCTCCAAAGCAAGCTGTAAGTAACTCCATGCCACCATGGGTATGTCTCGAACTTCGATGTGCGTGCACGTGGAAGGTTTTTAAAGGTCAGCTCACATGCTACTTGCCATCAATGCCATGGTATGCAACGGACTTGAGAAGATCGGTAGAATTACGAGTTCTGTGATACGCTAATTTGCACAGAAGTCCTCTTGTGCCAATTGGGGGAAGTGCACGTGCAGGACACAAGTTGTGTGGAGGCAAGTCCAGAGAATCTGTACATGAGTCAATTCCAGTCTCCTGATCTCTGGCAGGACGGGACAATACAATAGTATGCAACAAGAGTGTCTCCTTATCTGGAAAGCTGGAGATCCACATTAGTCATGGGTTCCAACTGTCGAAGCTAACTCTAGAACTGTAAAGCTTCTCTCTCGCTGCCTACTTTCCAGTATTGTATTTGCGCAAAAGAGGGCTAGCTTTGTATTTTCGCTAGGCCTGCACTTTTCCACTGCTTACTAGATTGATCTATTCCTGCTGGAAATATATATACCCTCCACATACCTCCACATACCGTATGATTGCAAAATCAGCCCAAAATGCTGTCTGGTGACGTGACCGAGGCTGTTGGGTACGAGAATTTACCCTTCGCTCGGTTGACCTCCTGCATCAAATTATTCCTCTGTCAGGAACTTTGGCAAGACCACCGGGTAGGTTGCGAAGGTGACTGTGACCTGTTGGAAGAAACTTAAGATCGGACGGTGGTCTTTGAAGTCGCTGGTACCGGAGCTTGTGAGAGAGGATGCTAATGCTGTTGCTGCCGGCAACCCTGGCGTGAGCTTGGCAACATTTGCATGAGCAGCTCCCAGAAACAGAATGACTTCCTAAATAGGTCTACAGAATTTCCTCTTGCTTCGACAAAAACGTTGGATAGGAGCGGTCCTATCCTAAAATAAATCCACGCAGAGAGTGGCCCTTGTTCACTAGCCTACTGAGTTACAAACCCAATACATCAACTTTCTACGTACTATTTCTCTTGAATGTGCAGTGCTTGAACATGATCTGTTGTGAGCCCCCAAACGTTCACTGGGATATTGCTTGCTCCCTCGGCGTAACGAGTGCCCTCACCTTCACCGCTTGTTGCTGAATGGACTTTTTCGCTACATATTCGTAATCTTCTTAGCCTCAGGTATCCCCCGTGGACTTCATTCATGCTGCAAAGCCCGACTTGCTGAAGGAGATTGCTCACTTAGCCCTCGGCTGAAAGATTGAAAGTCTTCCTGCAGCCCCTTTGGCTAGGCAACCTTGATTAATTACGTCGTGTAATATTTATGAGTTTCGCTCTCTCTCTCTCTCTCATGTGTCTGTGCATAATAACCGTTAAACCCGGTGCCTTATTTACGACCATAAGTGGACGATTTATAGTTGAAAAGCGGCCACCGAATCGAAAAGAAAAGTAGATTGTGTCATTTTACGCTTTTCGAGAATGGCTTGAGAATTTCATACACGACTCGTAAGATGGGAGTCATCGGACACTGCAAGGAACGAGATCCCCAAAGGCTGTAAAGCTGGGCATTGACCTTGGTGCCAAAAATACAAGTGCCGTCAACAGTGGGCGAAGAAACTGTTTGGAACCGACTTCAGCTCTTTGCTCAAAACGTTAGCTGGGTGAAACGCAGGGAGGCCGAATGACTCGCTCAGTGACTTGGTTCTTCAGTGCACTGCGTTGAGATGCGCCGCACTCGTTCTGCACTCTTGTAAGAAACTAAAGATAGAATTGCGGGCTGAAAGATAAGAGAGCGACGTCTTATCTTGTGTCCCTAGTGCTTTCGAGGCCTTCGTTCACAGTTTCTGATTTCACTTTATCCTCTTGGAATCCGATAAGGTCGTCCATTCCTGCCAGCATAAGGAATGAATGTCCAGGCGGTCCATGTGCGCTTCCTCCTCTCTCTTCTTATTCTCCGAGAAAGTCGGCGCTTACTGCCCAGGTTTTCATCATTCGAAAGTTATTCTTCTCGTCCTCGTTTGAGCTTATTCATTTTGCCCCTGAAAGTCAAGCAACACTTAGGCCAAAATTCTTCTAGAGACACAGTAAAATAACAAAAGGGATGGGAAGACCCCATCAACCAACACTTAGGCCAAAAAGGCCTTCTAGGTTCATCTTTGTCAGGCATTTGTTTCTTAAAATGTGCATTGGTCTTCGATTGTAAACCATGCGCACCCGTGCCCTTCTTATGCAAAAAAATTTGACAGTTGTTGTCAAGTTGTGTATATTCAACTTATCCTTTAGCTTAGGAACATCAGATTTTATCTCAGCCACAATAAGCATTACAAGAATAATGAGTCCAAAACTTGGACTACTTTTCCATTTCAGATACACACATGGATGATATAAAATCCATGTAAATCCTTGTGAGCACATGAAATCATTGAAGCTCTTGTTCGACTACCTCAGGCTTTGGTTTAATGCATACAAGGATTTAAAAAAACTTACATACCATTCTCTCCTTACTCTTCATCACAAAACCTTGTGGTTGTCACAAGAAGATCACTTCATCAAGTGATTCATACACAAATGATGTGACAACATCTATCAGATCAAGAAACATATTGAACATAACTACAAGAGCACATAACAATCGTATTGTAGAGAATTTTGCTATCATAGAAAAAATATTCATTGTAATCCATACCTTTCCTTCGTGTGAATCCCTTGGCCATCAACATGACCTTGAAGATTATGTTATCTACTTCAATAGCGTCATCCTTCATCTATAAACCCACTTACAATCCACCTCTTGTTTTCCGGGGCCTTATCAGTGAATTTTTCATGCCTTGTTGCCTAGAAATCATTTCATCTCCTTGTGTAGTGTTGCATCTCATTCTTGCTTCACGCTAGAAGATTGAGCTTCAAAATGAAGATGGATCTCCATCTCCTATAATCAATGCATCAAGTTCAAAAGCACTTATTGATTATCTTCTCATTGAAAACTCAGGATGATTCAATTGTGCTTGTTCAATCTGTGGTTCATCAGCAATATGCTCACTTTCTTGTTTTACAATAAGTGAAACCTCTCCTTGTGGCCCATCCTGAGAAGTATCAAGATTAATCTCCCCTCAACTATGTCAGTAGTAAGATTGTGAGCTTTCTCTCCCTGTTTGAATGATCTAGATTCATTGAAAGACACATCACTAGTGACTATTAATTTGCAACTAACATGATCTCATAACCTATACACCTTCACTCCATGTTGATATCCAAGAAAAAATATATTTCTTGTCCTTGACATAATAAAAGTATAATAAGTTGTAAAAGTATTAGCATCACAATCAAATAATCTAAGCATAGAGTAATCAACTAACCAGTTGTGCCATATTTCAAACAGGTCTTAATTGCACTACAAGAAGATAATTTTATCATATAAGCTACATAATTTATAGCTTTAGTCTAAAACATTTGTGGTAAAATAAATTGACTCAATATACCCCTTGATTGCTCCAATAGTGTTAGGTGTATGTTCCCGTGGACGTAGCCTCAAGAAGGTGAACCACGTATCTCTTGTATCGACTACTTTGGTGCATGTGTGAGTCATTGTTTGCTGTCTTGGACCAACATTGGGATGAGTTGCTCATCAACACCATTCTTCTTCGGAGTACATGTTGCAATGATGAATAATCCTCTCCTTTTGATAATACATCTCAAATTCACCAAACACAATGTCGCAATATTGATAATTTTCCATCAAGAATGAAGTGTTTGACGATGTGTAGGTGTTAAAAAAAATCTCTAATATGACACATGTGGTAAGAGCAAGTTGAATCCATAATCTATTCATCCTTTCCAATGTAGATGGAAGTACAAAGAGCATATCCTTCATCTTCAATCGAAGCCACTTAAGCTAAAGACTCACTATGATCCTTATGACGATAATCCTAGACTTGTCACATTTCCAAGACTTAATTTCCTTCTGCAGACTTGGATCTAGATCTAAATTTACACTTAGATGTGGGCTTAAAATTAAACTTGGAAATCCTTCTTCAACTCCTTGGTGCTAGTTCTTCCATAAGTAACATTCAAAGTCGTGGATGAAGAGGTAGTAGGATGAGAAGACAACAATAATTTTTCTGCATATTCTGAGTCAATAATGCAGTCACAACCTCATTGTATGTGATTATTTTTTTGTCACAATAAATTAATAACATGACAATGATTGATATGACATTGGCAAGGAACTCAAAAGTTGAATTGCCTTGCGTTCATCACTAAGATATTCTTCAAGTCCACAAGCAAATCATTGAACGCAATGATTTGCTTAAATTTGTGTATCTTTTACCATCCTCAAAATTATTAACTTTAATGAAGTGTATAGCTGATTTGAGATCTCCATGTGATGGTATTTTGCCTGTAGAATTGCAAGCAAGTCCTTCATGGTATCATGCTCTTCCACTTGTTTGATTATGTTGGGCATGAAACACAACACCAAGATGCTCACTGCCTGATATTGTATGTCGTGCCAATTTTCATCATCCATATCAATTGATTTGGGCTTGAGTATCTTACGAACTTCATTGATTTACGAAACTATTATGATGCACTAGAATTAATATCACTTTCTTCCACACTAAGTACAAGCTTCAAACTATCATCTAAGACACTCATGTCCCACAAAAATATTCACAATGTTGGCCTTGTTGTTATCCAAACTTGTTACGCGTTGCCCAAATTGTTGTTGGGTCAAAGTTACAATCATTATCACAGTCATAACTATAATTATAGTCACAATCTAAATCACAATTACAATCGAAATTAGACTTAGAAAAGCGGCGTTGTCCAAGTTATAATCAACTATCAATTCTTATAAAAAATTGATCGAAGAAAATTGAAATCCACTTATTTGACACAACCTATTTCTCAAATCAATTCTTGTGAATTTTTGAGCTAGAAATTTGAAACTTTTGATCTCTTCTTCTTTTGAAATTCTAGAATATCAATGACCACCTCAATCACATCCACAATTTTCCCACGACTTAAACTAGTTTTAAACCCAGCTTTTATACAAATTGTGAGGATCAATTTTGATTTCTCCTATCACATCAACAATGCAATCAACACAACATTGAACACAAACACCGGATATACATGGTTCACCAATATGCTACATCCATGGATATGAACGAGTATTTTATTAAAATTCAAAGTACATGAGTCTTCATAGTGAAAGTCTACATACTAATCACCTAGAGGGGGTGACCTAGTACATATAGCCATGAGGCTAGTAGATAACTAACATAACTAAACTAATCTAATCATGGTTAAGATAAATATGATTAAAAAAACAAAAGTTAACCTTACAATATTTAGTGCATAAAATTTTCTTTAAAACTTTTTATTGTATTGCAAAATATTTTTAAATATTTCTTAAAAATCAAAAAATATTTTTAAAACCGTTTTAGATTTTAATAATTATTATTCATTTATTGAAAAATAATAAAATATGGTTATGTTTCAAATAGTTTAATAAATTTAATTTTTTATGAAAACTTATTTTTAAATATTTAACTTAGATACGTTGTCGTGTTGTGACACGGCTACTATGAGAAGATGATGACATGTGTCATCTTCAGAGCTGTTGAGATGACGGCGATATTTTGGCGATATTTTAGGTCGGGATGGCCGACGGCTCATTGTAAAAAAGTTAAGAGGCCACGGTTGGATTGTCATCCTAGGGCCAGGATGTAGATAAGGATCCAAGGGATATCATCTTGGACCTTATCGGATATAAAGCGTGGTTGGAGTCGAAAGGAAAGGGGGGAGGTCTAGAAACGTTCTTTGACTAAGGAGCTTATCCGATAGAAGTGGAGCCAACGTGGGGACATGGATAGAGGGCGGTATGATCCTCCAGATATACCGATGCCCAATCCGTTTGTGATAAGCATCCGGTGTCTACATCGTGATCACTTTAGGGCATGGTTAGTGTATCACTTTGGAGATAGCTTTATGGAAGTGGTGATAAACTCCCCTGCATCCTTTCATTCTCCAATTGTTTCCTACGGCGCGACTTGGGACTTAACGATTCTACGTTTTGATTTGATATTAGCATTATGGACCTAAACTTGCCGATAGTGGCGCCTTTCAACACATGGGTCCCCTGTCCATCACTACTGTCTACCAAAGGCAAGTCATAGGGAGTTGATTGTTAGGAATTTTGGCGAGGAGTATTATACTCAAGTTATAAACTCCCCTGTCCCTTTTGTTGTTCCGTTTATACTTAACCGGTTTTCGAAGTGGTTATTTTGACTCTTTATTAGCAACAACTCGTATTACCTATATGATGGCTAAGTAGTGTTTTTTAGGCTAGTTGTTAAGCTCTAAGTTAGTTGTGGCTAATTTGGCCCACTAGAGGTCAAAATGGAACTCTTCATTCTCATTGGTTGGGAAATTTAGACCAATGAGAGCACTTGGGCAAGTTCTTTGGGGTTTTGAGGAGTTTCGGGAGCCTTCGAAGGAAGTTTTTCAGGATTGAAGGATATGGTTGGAGACCTGACGAGGAGAGCTAGGATTTTGGCTCAAGAATGAAGGCGATTGAGCAAGTTGACACTCCGGTGTGGTGATTTGAAGTGGGAGAGTGAAATTTGGACCGATGGGAGAGTTTGAGTGAATTCTGAGCGTTCTATGAAGCTTTGACAGATCGGATTCAATAGACATAGAGTTTACAACTCGAATTTGCGATTTGATTGAAATTTGAGCTCGATTGGTTGAGTTTTGAGTGCAAAGCAGTAGTTTGAAATTTATGTACACAGTCTGAATTGCAGGATTGCACATACTGTTACAGATTTAGTTCGACGATCATAACTCATGCTATCAATAAGATTGGTCAATAAAACTTGACAGAGTTGAAGCTTGGATGATAAGTCGTTTTCTTGCGAAATTTGAGTGCAATTGGATCAAAGGATTGGAGTTTATAGTGGTTTTAGTGCGCAAGGGTCTGCATATTGCCTTGTGACATAGGGTATAGTTCGACATTTGTAAGGAGAGATCTAGAATTGAAGAGCATGTGAAACTTTCCCGAGAGTTATGAATGGTTGCAAAGAACTTTTCTGCGAAGTTTGGCTAAGAGTTAACGGTTCAATCGTTGGTTACAACGATCGTCTTCCGCTGGAGTTTACCGGATGCAACGAGTTGGGCATGGAGAGATGAGGAGATGAAAGAGAGGGTGATTGTCGGGCCTCACACGAGGACGAGGAGAGTTCTTCTACAGCCAGACGCTCAGGCGTTCTCAGAGTAAAGCTTTTTCCATGCGACATAGGTGGTGAACTCGACGTGAAATCTCTGAGGTGGAGGAGCTTTCATTAGTTCTCTTGTTGCAAGTTTACAATTTCATGAGTTTCGGTTTATAGTTTAGTGTTTCAAGTTTAGAAGGTGTAGATTGCAAGATCAGATTGTCAATCAGCCTTGAGAGATAGGGTACAAGTTCAAGTTGTTTGGGCTTGAGATACTAAATTAGTTAGAAATTGGATTTATAAGGACTCTATAGTGTTGGCATAGCGCGTAACATTGAAATTTACGATATGTCAAATGCCAATTGATGGCGAGAGTCGATGGAGTGGGTGGGTTGGGAATTTAAGTATGGAGGGTTGCTGTTTGCTTCCTGTGTTCGGATCCCTCCATACGGCTTCTTGTGTGTGTGCGCCATGCTGGCTTTGTGTGGGCGCCGATTCCATAGGAGTGCTCGGACTTGATCACCGGTTACCACTCTAGTGCGTCTTTGTGTATTTCTCTTGTGAGAAGTTGGAGGTGATGACCAACTCTCCCAAGAGTGCTTGCGGATGATGACAGTTAGGTTGCCCTATCCATTAGATATAAACCACCACAGGCTCTAGGTTTAGATCGGTTTAGATAGAAACGGAAGTTGGGTACTTGGGGAATCGGAGAGGTCAACGATCAAGGCGGCTTTTTCATCGACAATAAGTTGAGTGGGTGTTCAAGATCATAAGGACGGTTACAATGAGTGGGGAGGGGTCGAGCAGAAAGCAAACGAAATACCTAAGGTGCAACTTGATCCGCAACAAATGAGAGATGTTTCAAGCGTTCACACTCTTCCTTCAACAACAACAATTACAAGACCGAAGGAGAGTTTAGCCACAAGGGCGTTGCAAGCTATAGTAGGGAAGATGGATCAGTTTGATGGGAGGGATGTCTCAAAGTACTTGAGATATTACGTCAGGGAAATGGAGCTGAACCGTGTCCTAGAGAAGGAGATGATCGAGGTGTTCCGTCTTGCTGCGGTGCCAGAGATTAGAGATCATGTGAGATCCCTACATGAGCAATTTGGTGAGGATTGGGAGACGTATTCTCGTGCCTTGAGAGATGAGTACTTCTTAGAAGACTCTGATAGAGTCACTAAGAAGTCCTTCATGGAGTGGGTCGAAAGGCCCAATAAGAAGTCTCATGCAACTGAGCTTCTTAAGGAGTTTGAGAGACAATTCTCACAATTGTCTCGATTGGAGAAGATCACCTTGGAGTCACATAAAACAGAGTTGTTTCTCCGAGCCGATGTTGAGTTGCAAGAGAAGTTGGAGTTGCTTCTTGAAGACAAAAATGAGGAAGAAGGACTAACAAGTAGTTGGAAGGATGTGGAGGAGGCAGTTGGTCTCTTGGCGAAGAGAGAAAGAAGGAGAGAGAAGATTGTGACGAGGAGGCCTCTTCAAAACGGCTACTTCTATTGCCCCAACACTTTTTTACTAGGCGGATTGTTCCAACCGCCAATGTCCAAGCTCCGGTTGTGAACTCAAGGAAAGAGGAATCACCATTGATGAGATCGTGCGTGGGATGAAGGAGCTCAAGATCAAATTTGCAATGCTAGAGGAGAAGGATAGGGGGGGAGAAGAAGACCCCCACCAAGCAAGCGTATGTGCAAATCTGCATATGGTGTGATAAAGACCGATCATGCACGAAAGAGATTGCGGGACTTTGCACAAACATTGCAAAGTGGAGAAATATTTTGGAAAGAAGGGAAGGTAGCCCTCAAGGACACCGGAGCAATCATCCAAACCAATTTTGGTAAAGGAGGGATGAGAAAGATTGTGGATGATTACCATAGGCACATGCAAAGGGCATCGCTTGAAGCTTTTAGCTATGGTGTTAAGGTTAGAGGAGAAGAAGAGGGGTTTGAGGGACAACTACCACTCAATGGTCTATGGTCAAGTGCTCTCGCTAAAATGGAAAAGGGGAAAGTAGCTAGAGAAACTCTTTTGAGAACAAAGAGAGAGATTCGTGCTAACACCGGATGGGATGATCCAAGAGAAAGCATGTCGGTTCATGCTTATATTGCCAAGACTCAATATGAAGCATCGGTGGAAGAAAAGCGACGGAGGGAAGAGGAAGTTTCTGGTGAAGGACTCTCGCCGAAGAGGTTGGCTAGAGAGCGTATCGGACCTGATACACCTCTTCCACCTGATCATGTTATGGAAGAAGCTGGTCCTTCAAGGTCCAAGGAAAGGGGCAAAGGGGTGAGAAGGAGAAGGGGAAATCACCAAATACAAGCTACAATCGATATTGAAGTGGCGACCGATCTGAAGGGAGTCTTGGAGGAAAGGATTTTGAGTGCCAAGGTAGAGTTTACCTTGAGGGAGATACTTGGTATAGCCAAGAGGGAGTTTCATGATGTTATCATCGATACCATCAAGAGGAAAACGGCAGATTTCCAATGAAACCGCTTCTACTTCATGCACTAGGTACAAAGGTATCAAAGGATGAAGAGGATGCATTGGTGGAGTGTTGTGGGGTGAAATCTCATAAAGTCCGTTTTGAGGAGGCCAAGGGGGAAGGTGCAAGGGTGTCTAGTCACTACACCCGGCCGCATTGGGCAAGAGCGACTCTTCAAACGCTTGTAAAGCTTGGGGATCTGGAAGAAACGGTGTTGGCGTTGATTGATCATGGATCAGAAATCAACATAATGTCAAGAGAGCTCTACAAGAAGGGAAATGGCCCATAGACACCGAGCATGGTTGGATGATCAGGGCAGCGAACAACACTCGAGGGGACTTGTACGGAGCATGCCCTGATGTTCCGGTGAAGGTTGGGGATGTAGTAGCTGAACAGAATTTCTTTGTCCAAGACTCTACATCATACCCATTGATTCTTGGGCAACCCTATATCATAGCACTCGTGATGGAGACAAGAATGCTTCATGATGGATCAAAGATATGCACGAATTCGCAGCCAAGATGGAAAGCGGTTGGTGCAGTTTTTAACGGTACCAAAGAAATCATGAGAGGAATAAAGCGCAATTGAGAGGGGAGCTTTCCCAAAATCTGAAGACTTTGAGGATTTTGGAGAGGTACCACCTTGAGAGAGGATATAGTGGTACGGAGAAGAAGGTACTCTCACCTACACGAGAGAAAGATACCTATTGTATAGGGTTGGTGGGATTTTCATGAGATGGATATGCTACATACAAGGAGGTTTCGATTTGAAGAAATGGGAGAAGAAGGAATTCTTGTGAGACATGAAGAGAAACTTGCAGATCTGAAGCTTCTTGAGGAAGATGAGTGTATATCGAGTTTATGAGGAGTTTGGGTTGGGAGATCCATTGAAGGAGATGATGGAGATTGGATTTGGCGATGAGGATAAGATAGTGGAGGTTCACTCTAGAGAGCTCTATTCCACTATCGAGGCATTCCAAGCACCTGAAGTTCGAGTGGAGACCAGGTATAAAACAGTTGATAAGAAGGTGAAACCAATCGCTGTTCCTTTACCCAATGATTCAAGGGAAAAGGTGCAGCAAGCGAGTAGAGAAAGTAGCTTGAGGGATCCTAGTAAAATGGGACACAAGTTTACTGAAACCACTTTGAAGGAGTTGAAGGTTGGATCAGATGGTTTCCTTCTTGCAAATGAGGAGAGATGTTTCAAAGAGATGCTTTCTAGGCATGGAAAAGCATTCGCTTTTGAAGCAAAGGAGATAGGGTGTGTGGATCCTAATGTGGTAGCTCCCATGATCATTTTCACTGTGCCTCATGCACCTTGGGACTTGAGGCCGATTCCCCGCATTCCCTAGGGCCCATCTTCCAAAACTCATTGAGTTGTTGAAGGAAAAGATGAAGATGAGGATTTTGGAGCCGTCATTTGCACCATATTCAAGCCGGTGGTTTACAGTGCCAAAAAAGAATGGATCACTACGATTCATTCAAAACATGCAACCGTGAATCAAGTGACTATCGAAAATATGGGAGTGGGACCAATTGTGGGCGAGATTGGGAAGCTTTTGCCGGGAGAGCTATTTACTCTATTGGAGATCTCTACTCTGGATATGATCAATTTCAACTATCGGAAGGAAGCGAGGATGTTACTACAATGAGAACACCATTGGGATTGGTGAGGATGTGTACATTACCTCAAGGGGCAACAAATTCTGTTGCACATATGATGAATGGGATGAATAAAGTGTTAAGGGACTTTATTCGAGAGAAGACTATGCCTTTTCTAGATGATGTGCCCATCAAGGGATGTATAGAAGAGGAGAAGGATGAAACCAAGGATCAAAGGGGCTGTCGGAAGTTCGTGAAGGATCACATTGAAGATTGTGAGAGGATATTATCTCGATTGGAAGAGGTTCATCTTACATTGTCAGGGTTGAAGTCTACATTTGGGGTGCGGGAGGTTGTCATTGTTGGTCATTTGTGTGGATGGTATGGCCGAAAACCAGATCCCAAAGAAGGATGCTATCCAAAGAATGCGCGAGATCCGCACTTCCTTGACAGAGGTGAGGCGGTTTTTAAGGTCTTGTTGTGTTCTATCACATATGGATTCCTCACTTTGCTCATATAACGGATCCGTTATATGAGTTGTTAAGGAAAAATCAGAAGTTTGTATGGGAGGATAGGCATGTAGAGGCCATGAGGAAGTTGAAGAGGTGTATGTCATCGCCTCCGGTTTTGCGAAGGATAGAATATCATGGTAACAAGCCAGTGATATTGACGGTGGATACCACCCCTATTGCCATAGGATGGGCTGTGGGACAAGATGATGAAGATGAAGACAATGAGATATGCGGTGAGATTTGGAGCCAAGGTCTTGAGTGAAAGACAACGGTTATCCTCGTGTGAAGAAGGAGTTGTGGGGTGTTGTTACAGCTATGAAGTCCGAGAGAAACTACCTGATTGGAGCACATGTGATTGTTGAGACGGATTGTTTACCATTGCTCGGGATGATCACCAATTGCAATACACCGATATTGCAATGTTGAGGTGGATAGCTTACATCAAGACACTTAATCCGGAGTTCAAGCATGTGGCGGGAAGGATAACAAGGTGGCGATATGTTGTCAAGAGCTAGATATGAGGGAGAAGAAGAGATGATTGATGATACCGATGATGTAGGAACGACGTTTTTATTCTCGTGGCTCATCGCCAAGGAGTAACACAAGGTTTGGAGTTGTTTTTCGAGGATTTGTATGAGGATGAGTGGTTAGATATTGGAAAATATCTAAGTACACTTGCACGACAGTGGTTGGAGTGATCACGAGTTCAAACATGTAAGGAGGAAAGCCTACAACTACATGTTGCAGGATGGATACCTATGGAAGAGACCGAAGCGGAAGGGTGATATGCCACAACGTGTGATTTGTGGACAAGAGGCTCAACGAGAATTGATGCGAGAGTTTCATGAAAGCTTATGGGCAGGCCATAGGGGTATATACGCCACTTTCATGAAATTGAAGGAGAGATATTGGTGGAAGAACATCTACAAAGATGTAGTGGGATTTGTGGAGACTTGTGAGACGTGTCATATGTATTCTGGAATCCGACACCGTGATGGTTTGCATCCTACATATCCACTTGCTATCCATTACAAGTGGGTTGTGGATTTAGTGGTCATGCCAATGGGAGTAGGGCAGATGAGGTACCTGGTGTTAGCGAGGGAGGATCTATCCAATCAAGTGGAGGGGAGAGCGCTACGGTCGAAAGCAACAGAAGGGGTTTGCAGATTTCTTTTGGAGGACATCGTGTGTCGTTATGGATGTGTTGGGAAGATGACCGATGATCGAGGGGAGTTGAATGCTCAAGAGGCACGTGACTTCTTTGAGAGATGTGGAGTCAAGTTGTCTCTCACCACTGCTTATAATCCAGAAGGGAATGCAAAGAGTGAGCGGGGTCATCCACCTATTGTCAAAGCAATTGTGAAGTCATGTAGGGGGAAGGCTGGACAATGGCCTCGTTTGTTACCATTTGCATTATGGGTTGATCGTACAACCCATAGCTCTGTGACCGGCTACATGCCAGCAGAGTTGATGCAAGGCCAAAAGCCAATTATGCCAATAGAGGAAAACATTCCCACATGGAGTGTGTTGCCTTGGGAGGATAATATGAGTAGAGAAGATCTTTTGGCGATACGCGCATTCGACAATTGGAGAGGAGAACGGAGGATGTGCAATTGGCAATGGAGAGACTCAAAGAGGCACGCCTTAGAAATAAGGACAGATTTGACAAACGTCATAGGCTGAGACCAAAGGAGATCAAAGAAGGTGATTGGGTGTTGGTGTATGACAATAGTCTCGATAACCAACATAGCACCTTGAGGAAGTTTTCAAGAGATGGTTTGGGCCATATGTGGTAGTCAATGTCCATGACAATGCCACTTATTCGCTGAGAGAGTTGGATGGCACAAAAATGAAAGTGCCTATTGCAGGCAAACGAATCAAGATCTTCAAAAGCCGGAATAAGGAGATCAACATTGGCCAACTTGAGGAGGAGTTTGACCTTTTTGGTGAAGATGAGTCATATGGGGAGGATCTATTGGGATCAGAAGATCAGGTTGACATAATCTGATGCCACGCATTTTTTGTTAACTTCTTGGTGCATACCGAGGATGCACAGTTTTAGGGGGTGGATGTCGTGTTGTGACACGGCTACTATGAGAAGATGATGACATGTGTCATCTTGGTATTGAGATGACGGCGATATTTTGGCGATATTTTAGGTCGGGATGGCCGACGGCTCATTGTAAAAAAATTAAGAGGCCACGGTTGGATTGTCATCCTAGGGCCAGGATGTAGATAAGGATCCAAGGGATATCATCTTGGACCTTATCGGATATAAAGCGTGGTTGGAGTCGAAAGGAAAGGGGGGAGGTCTAGAACGTTCTTTGTAAGGAGCTTATCCGATAGAAGTGGAGCCAACGTGGGACATGGATAGAGGCGGTATGATCCTCCGATATACCGATGCCCAATCCGTTTGTGATAAGCATCCGATGTCTACATCGTGATCACTTTAGGGCATGGTTAGTGTATCACTTTGGAGATAGCTTTATGGAAGTGGTGATAAACTCCCCAGATCCTTTCATTCTCGCCAATTGTTTCCTCTGGTAGCGACTTGGGACTTAATTCTCGTTTTGATTTGATATTAGCATTATGGACCTAAACTTGCCGATAGTGGCGCCTTTCAACACATGGGTCCCTGTCCATCACTACTGTCTACCAAAGGCAAGTCATAGGGAGTTGATTGTTAGGAATTTTGGCGAGAGTATTATACTCAAGTTATAAACTCCACGGTCCCTTTTGTTGTTCCGTTTATACTTAACCGGTTTCGAAAGTGTTATTTTGACTCTTTATTAGCAACAACTCATTATTACCTATATGATGGCTAAGTAGTGTTTTTAGGCTAGTTGTTAAGCTCTAAGTTAGTTGTGGCTAATTTGGCCCACTAGAGGTCAAAATGGAACTCTTCATTCTCATTGGTTGGGAAATTTAGACCAATGAGAGCACTTGGGCAAGTTCTTTGGGGTTTTGAGGAGTTTCGGGAGCCTTCGAAGGAAGTTTTTCAGGATTGAAGGATATGGTTGGAGACCTGACGAGGAGAGCTAGGATTTTGGCTCAAGAATGAAGGCGATTGAGCAAGTTGACACTCGGTGTGGTGATTTGAAGTGGGAGAGTGAAATTTGGACCGATGGGAGAGTTTGAGTGAATTCTGAGCGTTCTATGAAGCTTTGACAGATCGGATTCAATAGACATAGAGTTTACAACTCGAATTTGCGATTTGATTGAAATTTGAGCTCGATTGGTTGAGTTTTGAGTGCAAAGCAGTAGTTTGAAATTTATGTACACAGTCTGAATTGCAGGATTGCACATACTGTTACAGATTTAGTTCGACGATCATAACTCATGCTATCGATAAGATTGGTCAATAAAACTTAACAGAGTTGAAGCTTGGATAATAAGTCGTTTTCTTGCGAAATTTGAGTGCAATTGGATCAAAGGATTGGAGTTTATAGTGGTTTTAGTGCGCAAGGGTCTGCATATCACCTTGTGACATAGGGTATAGTTCGACATTTGTAACGAGAGATCTAGAATTGAAGAGCATGTGAAACTTTCCCGAGAGTTATGAATGGTTGCAAAGAACTTTTCTGCGAAGTTTGGCTAAGAGTTAACGGTTCAATCGTTGGTTACAACGATCGTCTTCCGCTGGAGTTTACCGGGTGCAACGAGTTGGGCATGGAGAGATGAGGAGATGAAAGAGAGGGTGATTGTCGGTTCACACGAGGACGAGGAGAGTTCTTCTACAGCCAGACGCTCAGGCGTTCTCAGAGTAAAGCTTTTTCCATGCGACAACGTGTCTCTTATTTAAAATAAATTCACTAACTTAGAAAAAGTATGAATATTGAATTTATATCAATAAAATATTTATTCAATAATTTATTTATAAATACCATATGAATGTAACAAGTTATATATTACAAATATTTTTATCATAAAAATTAATTTACCCATTTTATTTTGAGATTCAAGAGAAATCCTGTTGTTTTAGCAACATTAAACCTATATATTGTAGATTTTAGCGATTTTTACCCCATATTTATTTTTAGTTTAAATTTAGGATAGATATCATAATCATTCTATGATTTTCTTTTTCTGAAAGTAATTTAATTAATTTAATTCAAAATATTTAATTCAAAATTTAACTGAATTGATTTTTCATGTAGTAGAAATTAATTTGCTTTCATAAATGTTGATATAAATAAGTGAGTAAAAAAATTTCTTTTGAGGATTGAATTAAAATATATGCATGCAACATGGTATGATTAAAAAAAATGTCAGTGAACGGTATGATTATGATTTTTACACTTAGAGTGACTGGATCTAGCATAGGAAGGAGTCACAAAAGCTGAACGAACAAACTCGGCTCCACAATGGTGAGATAATATATTAACATATTTTTTTTATTATAATAATTCATATTTTTGTTTATCTTGCATTCTAAAATATCAAAAGATTTAAATATAACTAGTTATTATTTTTTAATAAAGCTTGATTGAAATTTTGAGCACATTCGTTTCTTTTACGGAAGTGACTAGTTTCCAAAAAATCCAAACCTAGGCTTAAATAAATATTAAATATATCTAATTTTAATTTCGTTAGTTATCATCAGTATATTTGGATTTTGAGTCTTTTAAACATATTATGTCATATTTAATTTTATTATATATTATGGAAAAATTATGAATATTTCTATCCATTCATCGAAAAAAATGGTATACCATTAACTGTAACTATGGTAAACATTTTATTACTTTTACATGTGTTGCTTCTGTAGGAAACTACGACACATTGTGATGATAACGATATATCGAGATTGTTGTTACTAGGGCATTTTAGGATAGTGTAGGTAGAATTTATGGTGAGACATAATTTTTTTATGAAGAACTTTTATAATTATAAAATTAATTCTTTACTCAGTTATGACCATTCTCCTTATGGTTCTATGGCAAAATGTTGAAAATTTTATAGTTCTACTATTTTCTCCTCCATATAGAGGATGAGTTTTATGGGGGGTATTTTCTGTGTAAACCCAAGTTATGGAGTGTGTAGGGGTATATTCCGAACAGAGTGAAGGGCTATAATCAGCACGTTGTCAAGCAATTTTATTGCTTTTGACAAAAAGCAGTAAAAGTTGAGCATTTCTACTCTGAAACGCCCTACTGATGTCAATCCTTGTCTACATGGAGGAGCTAGAAAAACTAGGGCTATTTGGAAGATTCACAAATACAAGGGATTTTACGAGTCTTCATATTGTATTGGGACTCTAAATTTCCCCACACAGCGATTCTTGTTCATTGCATTTCTGGGTTTATACAGAAATAGTATAATTTTGTAATTTTTTTCTCAAGCATCTAAGAAGGGTAGCTCTATCACTTATGATACAAGTAGTTAATCTCTTTTCCGGACTTCAGGAAGACAAGAGCTGTCTGGTGGGGACGATTATTATAAGTTAGTGTGTGGATTTTTCTCTCGAAAAGTGATTGAAAAATTAAGCATATATGTGTGATACGGGTGAAAGCGTGCACGTCTGGAGATATCCGTAACTCTTTGCGTGCACAGTGGAAAGTTCATTATGGTAGATGGACCCACGAGGGATAAGAGAAAGAAGACCGCTGGACCTTCCTACATAAATCACTAAAATAAAATTTCAGTTCCAATTTCCTGATTCGAAAAGTATAAATTCAACTCAAGATTTTGTATCCGAAGATCCAGTTGCGTAATTCTTGATTTACCGGACGCCTAAACAGCTCTATAGTTTGAGAGCATGATGCAGTGATGTAGATTGTGTGGGTCTTAACTCCCAAACGACATCACTCCAATATCTCCGAACTCTTTTGATGGCTGCTGCTGCAACGACTCCGGGCCGGGCCGTGCCTCGCCCGGCCCTCAACCGTACGACTCGGGCGCTGTGATCATGTATCCGTACCAGTGGTGCCGCGGGGCGGGGTGGGGCTGGGCAGGGCAGTAGCTGGAGCGGGGTCTGGGACCGTCTGCCGCGGCTACGGCGTATCATGCTCCCAACACTTCGGTATGTAGGATCGTCCAGGTGGAAGGTTCCGGTGACGGGAGCGGAAGTGATTAGGATAGCAGATTGTGATTACTTTTTCATATATTGTATAGTTATATCATAGTGATAGACAGTCATCTTCATTTTTTAATTTAGATTCTATTTCTATCTAAATTGACCATTATGGAAAATTTTGCAAAGAGATATTAATAAATTTCTTATGTGAAGGATTTTGAATGATTTTTTTCAAATCTGACATATGTGGATAGTTTTTTTTTGGTTCCAATCTTCTTCTTTTTTGACTTGGTTCTATTTGGACCTAGTTTGAAGATTATGGATATTGGAATAGAAAATTTCAGTGTTTTTAGATTTTTGGGATTTTGATAGTAAGTATTTTTCCATATAAGTTGGGGTGTCATGGGGTTATAGTTTTGCAATTGGGAGTAGATACATGATGGAGTGCATTGTGTTCTTATCGTTCTTTTTGTGCTAGCTATAACTTCACTTTCTCTGGAGCTGCATAGAGCAGTGTGTGATAAATCATGTCTAGTGTGTCATAGTCTCTTTACATCACAAGGGGTAAAGATCCACATGAAAAAGAGACACAAAGATTATGATTGGAATACTTGGGATACGCAGGTGACGAGGATGACCATATCAACATCAATATTTATCATTTCGGGGAACATGCAGACTACATTAATTCCTTTGTTGATTGTTCCGGGTATACTGATTGGATCGTAGGAGTGATTAGCATCCCAATCAATTTCTATTCTAGGGCTCTTTAGAGACTAGGTTCCCATGGCCATGTTTCTTTCATAAGCTTTCTTGTGCACTCCATGATGAGGCTAGATGTACTTTTCATTTACCACTCAATCAATTGGCACGTGTAACCAATCTTGGTTATCTATAGTTAGTTTAGCCAAATAGGTTGGTCACTAGATCACAAAAAGACAAGATAGTGGTGTGCACTATCCAAAAAGCAAAAGGGGAAATGACGAGGTGGCTACCATGCATTGGTGGATCGGATTTTGTGCTAGACGTCTTTAAGGAATTGGGTAGTATAAGATAACGAAACATGCAACCTACGCATGTTAGCCATGTGGCATAGTTTGGATTTTGGACTTTTCTAGTATTACATTATATAAAGCAAGGAGAGATCTTGAGAAGACATCTCTCATCTTGGAAGTCATTCCGGAGTCATTGCCTTCAGTGTTACAATGGTATCAGAGTAAGCTTATTGTTCCTATGAGTGTGGATCACCCCTCTTGGAAGAATAGTCTGGGTTGGTATAATTATTTGAGGAGAGAGTGTTTGTTAGAGGCTGGTTGTGGTCATTGAGCTGCAAGTAGTGGAAGGGGGTTATTGTGGGTGCAAGTTATGGATGGGGGAGATAGAATAGTATCAAGATTCCCATTTCTTAATCCTTTTTATATCAAATTGTTATACATTGAGAGAGCAAGGTTGACTCAATATTTGGTTTATCATTTTGGTGCCAACTTCATGGACCAAGTGATGAGATCTCGAGATCCAATTATCTTATCTATAGTCACCTACGATGTTACTTGAGATCTCACAATATACATTTTAGTTTAGAGATAGACCACCACCGGTGAGATTCAACACACGATGTGAAATCTATTGTGTGTATCATCCTAAAGCTATGTTTTGGAGCCTAGTTATTAGAAACTTTCGAGAGGAGTATTACCACGGGGTGATAGCATCACCTATTCCTTTTGTGTTGCCAAACTTGAGAAATTGGAGAGTGTTCATCTTAACCCTATACTAAGAGAGAGTGGACGGAGACGAATCATGGAGGACACTTTGAGAGAAATGATTTAAGAGTTGAGAGATTTGTGAAACGCATTTGAGCAAAGCCATACTCAAGTACAAGAGTTAGTTCAAGAATTGACAGCAATCAAAATAAGAGGAATGGAAAATGAGAGAATGAGAGAAACTCAAATGCAGGTAGAGACGTCACCATCAATGATGGAGAGTGAAGAAACAATGAGAGCCTGTGCTCTTGAAGCCCAAGCGGCACAACGAGTGAGAGAGCTAGATCTTTAGACATCCATGATTCTGAAGATGACAAAAGCTTGTAAGATAGAACCCTACCGAGGAAGTCGAACCATGGGAGTTTTGGAGGGTTGGATTGAGAGAATGGAGTACCATCTTGCTTTGTTCAATATCAACGATCACATTGCAGGTCTTTTTGTTCGTACTTTGTTGTTGGAGAAAGCATCTACTTGGTTTCAGGGTTGAATGATGGAGCTCAATGAGTTAGGCCAACAAGTTACTTGGAGTGCAATGAAACGAGGTCTTCTTCAGAATTTTCAAGCAGTTGATCCCATCATCATGGCACGGATGAGGTTGTGGAAACTTAAATAGAAGGGAAGTGTGGAGAAATACATTGAGGAATTTTGAGATCTTCAAATTTAGATACGAGATATGAGTGGAACTGAAGCCCTTGATTTATTCAAAAGAGGGTTGAAGAAAAAGATTCAGCAGGAGGTGATTCGGGACAATCCAAGCAACTTGAACGAGGCTATTGTTTATGCACAACGAATGTCCAACGTCTACCACAATGGTGGAGAGGTATCAGTTCCCACGAATCAATACTATGGACCAATGCCTATGGAGTTGGGCAACATAAGGATGAGAGAAGATTTCATTCCAAGAGGAGTGAACGCACAAGGAGGAGATTGTCGCAACTCGAATCCTCATCGAGAAGCAAATTCAAGAGGAGGAGACATAGTGGAGGGAAGACGAGAAATGAGACAACGCTATAATTATAGAAGATTTGGTCATATTGCCATGAATTGCCGAACTCGAGTTCTAGCAAGAGGAGCTAGACCTCCCTATCGACGAGCTCTTAACAATCTTGAAGGTGGAGACGAAGTGACCGATGTCAACCCGGGAAACGATGAACATCAGTAACCTTGCCTCGTGACCTTACTGGTTGGATGAAAAGGAGAAAAGGCGAGGGAAGGAAGCAAAAACATGAAATAAATGGTTTGAGAAAGAAGGAAACATGTTTGATTGTGACGGATGGCGAGATAGAAGGAGTAAAAGTGAGACTATTGATTGATCCATGAGCTACAAAAAATTTCCTATATCGATTTATTGCTATAAAGTTGAGATTAGCTTTAGAGAAAGATGATAGTGAAAAGGTAGAGTTGCCAAAAACGAAAACAGAGAGCATTGAGAGCATTCCTAGGAAAGTGGAGTTGAAGATTGGAAAATACAAGGAATCGTTGGAGTGGAGAGTAATTCAATTAGCTTGCTATGATGCTATTTTGGATATGACTTGGATGGAAAAATATAATCATGAGGTAGATTGGTGAAAAAAGATAGTAAAACTATCAGTTGGAGGATCTTTGGAGATAGACTTAGATCGGAACAAAAAAACTTACCTCTATATGTGATAGGAAGAACCGCTATCAGTCACAAAGATGTATATTTTTTGGGCCTAATAAGAGATGTAAGCACTCCAAAAGAGCAATCTTTTATACATGAGGAGTTAACTTGTATCTTGAACGAATTTCAAGATATTTTTCCAGATGATCTGCCACCAGGTTTACCACCAAGAAGGAGAGTGGATCACAAGATAGAGATCTTACTAGGAAGTTATTCTCCTTGTAAAAGTCCATATCGACTTGCACCAAACGAGTTGGAGGAATGCAAGGCACAATTGGAAGAGTTGTTGGAGAAAGGGTTTATCCAACCTAGTGTGTCACCATATGGAGCTCCTGTGTTGTTTGTGAAAAAGAAGGACACCTCCATGCGGATGTTCATAGATTATCGTGCTCTAAGTCAACAAACGGTGAAAAACAAGTATCCATTACCACGAATGGATGACTTGTTTGATCAACTTCATGGAGCTAAATATTTCATCAAACTTGATCTTAGAAGCGGATACAATCAGATGAGAGTGGCAGATGAAGATATACAAAACGCAGCTTTTAGAACTAGATATGAACATTTTGAGTATCTAGTTATGCCATTTGGTTTAACCAATGCCCCTGCCACATTCATGGGACTGATGAATGATATTTTTCGTAAATATCTAGATAAATCAGTGATTGTGTTTTTAGATGATATCTTGATATATATCAAGTCCTTACAAGATCATCAGAAATATCTACGAGAAGTACTCCAAGTGTTGAGAGAAAATAAGCTGTATGCTAAGATGTCAAAATGTGAGTTTGGCAAAAGCAAAGTAGATTACTTAGGCCATAGAGTTAGTGCATATGACATCCAAGTCATGAGTGACAAAGTGGAAGCCATTCAAAATTGGAGTGCTCCAGAGAATCAGACTCAACTACGTAGTTTCTTGGGTTTAATCGGCTTCAATAGAAGGTTTGTGGAAGCTTTTGCTCGTATTGCTCAAGCTTTAACAAATCTCTTAGGCCAAGGGCAGAAATGGCAATGGGGTACAACTCAAGATATTGCATTTCAGACTTTGAAGGATGCGCTCTTACATGCATCAATCTTTAAATGGTATGAACCAAGTAGACTAACGAAACTTGCTATGGATGCATCAGGTGTGGCAGTTGGAGGAGTGTTACAACATGAATGGAAAGATGGATGGCACCGAATTGCCTTCTTCTCACGGAAGCTTTTGCCGGCAGAGCAAAATTATCATACCACAGAGAGAGAGGAGTTAGTCATTGTGTTGGCTACTAAACATTGGGAGCACTATCTCGGAGATAAGGAGTTTGTGGTTGAGACAGACCACAAGCCTTTGGTTTATTTAGAAACTCAAAAGGAGCTCTCAAAGCGGTAGATTCGTTGGGCTGAATGGTGATAGCATTTCAACATGAAGATCGTGTATGTGGAGGGAAAGAAGCAGCTTGCTTATGCATTGACACGAATGCCGTACATTAATCACATCACGGAGGTGAAGATTCACTCTGAATGATGGGAGAACCTGAATTGAGCTACCAAGGAGGATGAGGAGATTGCACAAGCCCTTTAGCAGGGTAGAGCACATTTAGAATGGGGATTGACATTCTATAAGAGAAAGATTTGGATACCATCAGATGTTGCTCTCCATTGTCGTATGGATATTTCTTCGCTCTGAGAACGCCCAAGCGCTGTAGAAGAACCCTCTTGAACCTCGTGTGAGTTGACAATCTCTTCTTCTTCTCCTCAGCACTCCACATTCGAGTTCATTACAATCGGTAAAACTTTAGCAGAAGAAGATTATGATATCCAATGATTGGACCAATAACTCTCAGTAAAACTTCACAAAAAATTGCTCCACAAGCCTTTCAATTTTTTGAAAAAGTTTCATATGTTTCTCTCCTCTATATCTCTCAGAAAAATTATCGATTTATACACTGTATTACAAAATAATATGCAGACCCTTGTGTACTAAAACCATCACACATCCCAATCCTTGACTCCAATTGCTTTCAAATTTCATGAGAAGGTTACTTATTATCGGACTTCAGCTGTAAAAAGTTTTATTGACAAAACTTTATGATATCAAAAGATATAATCTCTGTACTAACTTTGTGACAGTCAGTGCAATCCTGCAACTCTAACTGTATACATAAATTTCAAGCTATCACTCCGTACTCAAAACTCATCCAATTGAGTCGAAATTTCAATCCAAGCCCAAGACTGAGTGGTAAATATATCTAAGTTGATTCAGATTTCTCAAAACCCTCGTAGGATTCTCTGAAACATCCAAAATACACTCAAAGGTCTAAATTTCTCTCTCTATTTTTGAATCACTATATCAGAGTGACAAATCCTTCAAATCCATCCATTCTTGAGCCCACATCGTAGCTCGTCCCGTCAGCTCTCCAACCCTATCTTCAAATCTCCGAATGTCCCCTTGAAAGATCTCCAAAACTCTTCAAAATCTCGAAGAAGTTGTCCAAGTGCCCTCATTGGTCCAAACTCCAAGACCAATGAGAATGAAGAGTGTTAATTTGACCTCTAGTGTGGCCAAATTAGCTTCATATTAACTTAGAGCTTTACAACTATCCTAAATACACTACTTAGTCATCATATACATAATATGAGTTGCCACTAATAAAGAGTCAAAATGACAACTCGAAACCAGCTAAGTATGAATGGAACTACAAACGGAATCAGGGAGTTTATGACTTGAGAATAATACTCCTCGCCAAAATTCCTAACAATCAACTTCCAATGGCTTGTTTTCGAAAAACAATAGTGATGGATTGAAATCCACTTGTTGAAAGCCACCACTATTGGTAAGTTCAGATCCATAGCGTCCAAACTAAATCAAAACGTATACCGTTACGCTCCAAATCGCGCCGTAGGAAACAACTCGAAGAATAATCGGGTCTGGAGAGTTTATCACTTGTTGTAGAAAGTTATCTCCAAAATGATACACTAACCACGCTCAAAAGTGATCATGATGAAGACACCAGATGTTGATCATAAATGGATTGGGCATCCGTACATCTGGAGGATCATGTTGTCTTCTATCCATGTCCTACGTCGGCTCCACTTCAATAAGATAAGCTTCTTAGTCAACAAAGTGATGTGTCTAACTCTCTCCCATACCCTTTCCATCCTGATTGCGCTTTATATCTGATAAGGTCCAAGATAATATTTCTTGGAGCCTTTTCAACATCATAACCTACAAAGTTGATCCAACGGTGGACTCTTAACAGCCTTACAGTGCATCGTCGGTTATCCTAACCTAAAGTATCGCCGTCATGACAACAACTCTGAAGATGACACATGTCATCATCTTCTCATGGTAGCCGCGTCACAACACAACACCGTACAAAAGTGTTAGGCACCTGATTCCGCTATTGTTGGCCATGTAGGAGTGGAGAAGACCATTGAAGGTGTCTAGACGATATACTTTTGGCTTAGACTAAGAGAGGACATCACCAGCTATGTTTGAAGTTGTGTGGCATGTCAACAAAATAAGGCTAGCAATTAGAAACCAACAGGTCTACTACATCCTCTACCAACACCAACTAGAATATGAGAGCACGTCAGTATGGACATTCTATGTGAGTTATCAATGATGTCTACGGATTATGATTCGATAGTTGTTTTTGTGGATAAATTGAGCAAGATGATCCATATTAGGTCCACAACAAAGATAGTTACAACACCTGAACTTGCTCGAATTTATATGGAGGCAGTTTTTGCTCAACACGGTTCAGCTACAATTCTCATTACCGATAGGGGCACTCAATTTACTTGTATAATTTGGAAAATCCTATTTGGGCTATTCAAAACAAAACTAGCCATGTCCATAGCTTATTATCCTCAAACAAATGGGCAAACTGAGAGAGCAAATAGAACTATTGAGGACATGCTTAGAGCTTTCACTTTGGAAGAGTAAGAAGGTTGGGATGCGCTTTTACCCTTGATTGAGTTTGCTTATAATAACTCAATCAATACATCCACAAAAGTCAGCCCTTTCTTCCTGATGTATGGAGAACACCCCATCACACCATCTAGCTTGGTGAGTGTAGGTCACATGCAAGAACCATCAACCCAAGTTGAAGCGGAGAACGAGTTTGTGGCACGAGTCCAACGAGGAGTGCATCAGGCAAAGCAAAAAATTAACCATTGCACAAAATCGGCAAAAACAATATGTCGATGCTCATCAACGACATGTGGAGTTTCAAAAAGGCAATCAGGTGTGGTTGTCTACTACCAATTTGTCATTAATAGGGGTTCGAAAGTTAAGTCCATGGTTTATTGGACCTTTCTTGATTGTCCAACGGATTGGAGAAGTTGCCTACAAGTTAGAGTTGCCAACACACATGAAAATAAATCCCGTTTTTCATGTGTCTCTCTTGAGGAAGTAAACTCCACGATCTCCTTCCTTTGGCAACCCACATCAACCTCCTCCTTTACCAGCCATGATTGATGATGTAGAGGAATATGAGGTTGAGAGAATTCTCAAGAAACGGAAAAGAGGTCAGTGGAACCCAAAAGAGGAATATCTAGTCCAGTGGAAAGATTATCCATTTTATGAAGCTACTTGGGAACCATTGGTAAATCTTACAAATGCCAAGATACTTGTAGAGACTTTTGAGTCTTCTTGCAACGAGGACGTTGCATCTTAAATGGGGGGAGGTTTGTAACCAATCTTGGTTAGCTATAGTTAGTTTAGCCAAAGCGGAGGTTGGTCACTAGATCACAAAAAGACAAGATAGTGGTGTGCACTATCCAAAAAGCAAAAGGGTAAATGACGAGATGGCTAACATGCATTGGTGGATCGGATTGTGTGCTAGACGTCTTTTAGAAATTGGATAGGATAAGATAACGAAACATGCAACCTACGAATGTTAGCCATGTGGTAGAGTTTGGATTTTGGACTTTTCTAGTCCTACAGTATATAAAACAAGGAGAGGTCTTGAGAAGACATCTCTCATCTTGGAAGTCATTCCGGAGTCATTGCCTTCAGTGTTACAGCACGTGATCTCATAGATGAGTTAGCGTGGTTTTTGTTTCTCTTACTTCCACGATAGTGTCTACATTATACTAAGGGGGTTATGCTAGACATAGAGAGGTGGTAGCTAGATTTTGAGCAGGGGATTGGGCTACATTGCAAGAGGAGTCTGTATGGGCCATACATGTTAGGAGTGAGATTCAGCCACATGATACCTCTGATTAGGCTTGATTGCTACGGTGTAGAATCTTGGGATAGATAAGGAAGTATAGCAGGGCCGTACAATCTCTTCATATTTTGTCTATGGTTAGTTCTTATGAGGAGACTATTTCCTTTTTATGCCTTTTACATCCACTCATGGGCAAAGAAATACCATGAGAGATCTTGGAGTATTAGCCTGAGTATCATGAGCCATTATGTCTTGACAAGTCATTTTTTGCCCATTCTCTATGTACAACCCAATGCATATCTTTATGAGGCTTGTCAAGGATGATATATGAGCATCTTCGAAATTGCTTTCAGGCATATGATCCTTCTAGTGGTTTCATAGAGTTGTTCTAGATGGTTGCATCAGTTGCAAGAGGGGAGATTTTGTTGTTAATTAGTTAGGTGCTAGGTGTTAGTCAGCTTCTCGCAATAAAGAATGGTACTGGAGGCATAAGATCATTTGCTATCGGGGAGGTCTTATTGTGCCTTGTTAGTTGTACCATAGTCATGCATCATCGTTCACACTTCAAGCAACATCTTTGTCCATAGCAGTATGGAGTCGCCACACCATAAGATTGTGAGCCGGTATTGTTGGACATTATAACACTTCTAGAGATCCATCCAAATTGGGTTGTCTTGTAGATGGACATTGAGAATACCTTTAATAGTATCTCACGTAAATCCATCTTTAGAGATCTTAGAGAGGCCGGTGGATCTTTATCAAGCCTCATTCATTTCGTACGGTCTCTCTAAGGTTCACATTCTTCTTTCTTCTACTAGCATGGCTCTTCATATGAGGGAATCACCATTCTACAGCCCGTTGTTGGTATTTGACAAGGAGGTCCTTAAGGAGGATCCCTATTCATCATGGTTCATTATAGAGCTCTTTTATCTACTGCTTTGGCCATGCCAAGTTGTGTGTTCCCCTCCTTAGTAGATGATATACACATTGTGGATCATGTGGATCACATTAGATAGGCTTTTAATTACTTGACTACTGAGCTTCATCTTGTAGGCTTGAGATTCAATGTGTAAAAGTGTAGGTTTCCTTTGGACATTCCTCCTCATCTCCAACTTCTAGAGGGATGTATGACATCGAAAAATGGCTTATGCATTCTAGGAGGGCTAGTAGGGTCTGAGGATTTTATCTCATGCTACATAGACACTGCACTTGTCAAGAATTTATTGCATGTAGAAGACCTTCCTCTATTAGGGAATCCGCAGGTGTCATCAAGCCCTAGTTTCCTCAAATTGACTTGTACATGGGTTTGGAGTTAACCTATCCGTATCGGGTTTATCACTCCAGATGTGTGAACAACCATGAAATCATACTCCTTTAGTATAAGACCCCATCGTGCAAGTTTTCATGTAAGCTTGTTTGATTTCATCAACCATTTTAATGATTGATGATCAGTGATGAGAGTGAAGGAGTTTCTAAACAAATAATTTCTGAAATGTGCCATCGCCCAAACAGTTGCCAAACATTCTCCTTCATAAGAACTATACTTTGACTCTGCTGTATTGTTGGAACGACTTACATAAGCTATTACAAACTCCTTTCCCTCATAATCATATTGGGTAAGCACTGCTCCCAAATCCAACATACTCCAATCAATATGTACTTGAAAGAAACGATCTCTCACAGGTCTCCTCAAAATAGGTGCAATCAACCTTTCCTTGAGCTCAACAAAAGCTCTCTCCTATTCATCTCCCCAATGCCACTCTAGATCTAGCTTTGTCAAGGCTTTGACAATAGTGCTAAATCCTTGTTTATATCGACTATAGAAGTTTGCAAGTCCAAGGAAGGCTAGCACCCTACTCAAATTTGAGGGTTGTGGAATACGCAAGATTGTCTCCACCTTGGTTTGGTGAACTCCCAATCCTCCTGGGTATATGGTATGAACCAAGTACTCTAGCTGATCCTAAAAGAACCTACACTTTGCAAGATGCAACTTGAGGCCATGAACAATCAATCTCTCAAATACCTAATGCAAATGTATCTCATGCTCCATCACTATAGCACTATATACTAGAATATCATCAATGTAGACTCTGACATAATCAAATCCGGCTAGGATTCTATCCATCACTCTTTGGAAGTCAACAAGTGCATTCTTCAATCCAAATGATAAGAACTTCCACTGACAAAACACATCCTTGTCATGCGAATCAATTGCCCAAAAGGCTGTCTTGGTCTTATCCTCATCTCAAATCTGTAACTGATGATATCATGCTCATAAATCCAATGTATTGAAAACCTTTGCATTACTTACTGCATCAAAGATCTCCTCAAGTGTAGGCATACCATATCGATCAGATTTTGTTTTTCAATTGATAGATTGGTTGTCACCACACATTGCTCTATATGTATAATTACCATGTATATTGTAACCATCTTTAGTCAGTGAAAACTAAAGTAGAGGTTACGTAATGTGGAGTTAGATAGTCTTGAGTTGACTATTAGTAGAGTATCTAAAGATGCCATATCAGCAATCCGTGTACTTTTTAGGTTGTGTTTCTTGTGTATTAGTTAGTGTGTTAGTTGGAGTACACGTCAGTAATCCATGTGCTCTTTAGGTTATGTTTCTTGTGTGTTAGTTGGAATACACATCAACAATCCGTGTACTCTTTAATGATGCCCGTCACGTCATTGATCCACGAGGAATTGAATGGATGGTGGTTGAGTAACATTGTCTAGATTGTACCTTTTTTAGGACTATATATGGAAAAAGAGAAACCATTGAGGTATCTCTCAACTTCAGAATTTCTTGAGCTATTCGAGTGGTATCTCTTCACTTTCCAAATGTAACAATGGTATTAGAGCGAACTTGTTCTTTCCTTGAGTGTGGATTACCCCTCTTGGAATAACAAGACAATGCTGATAACTTTAAGTTCTTGAGAGTTGTATAGAGACTGGCAGAGGTCCTTGATTTGCATGTAGATTAAGGGGGAAAGGAAAAGCTGTGGGCTGCATGTATGGATATGTCTTAGAAAAATCATGTACCAAACTTTCCATTTCCCAACTTGTTCAACATCCATATTCGATTCATGGAGAAAGATGTTTTCAAAGTATATCTTGTGACCAATTGGGGTGCAGATTTTATGCCTCAAGTGATGGCGTCACCAGTACCAATGATACTTCTGATTGTCAGTTATGGAGAAACGTTGGATTGTACCATTTACTATCTATACTGAATGTTGGATGGATTTGAACTGTGAACCATCCGCACTGGTTACATTCAACAGGTATGTAAAAATTAGAACGATTTACCGACAGAAGACAGTGTGGAAGGATTTTATTGTTAGAAATTATGGTGAAGAGTACTATAGAGTTGTAATAGGATCATCTCGGCCTTTTGTGATTCCTATTTTGAGAGATTGGATTGTTATTATACTTACATTGTATTAGTTTGAGTGGTTAAGAAACATGGAAGCATCAGTTGCTATGAGTGAAGTTCTAAACTCAATCATGATAGAAATGAAAGAGTTAAGAAAAGTTATTGTAGACGGACATACAAAGCAACAAGCCATGGAGGACAAGATCTCTGCATTAGAGAATGAGAAGGTAGAGAGAGAAGGAGTTTGTGAGATGGAAGTGGAAACTCCAATACAAGAGACTACCCCAACCGCAAGCGACTACTATTACCAACAAAGAGTCAAATAGGAGACTACTTCAAGAGATGGACGATCAAGCCAATCTCTTATTTCCTATGGAAGAGCCATATAAGGCGGAAGCCTACAAGGGAAGTAGAGCCATGGGAGTTTTGGAGGGATGGATCATGAAGATGAATATACATCTATCACATTTTCATGTTTATGATTTTATTGTAGAAATGTTCATGCGGTTTTATCTCATGGATAAAGCTCTTACATGATACACTACTTGGGAACGAATGCTTTCAGAATGAGATGCTTCTATTTCATAGAGTGGGATGCAAGAGAGATTTCTTCAGAACTTTCAAGTGGTGGATTCCCTTCAAACCGCAAGAATGAAGTTGTGGGATTAGAAGCAGAAACAAGACATATATGAATACATTGGAGAATTTTGTGATCTTCAAGTATCCATTATGGATATGAGTGGAGCAAAAGCCTTAGATGTCTTCAAACAAGGCCTAAAGGAGAGAGTGCGAAAGGAGGTGATGGTGAGCAATCCATCCATAGTGAATGAAGCAATCGCAATTGCTCAACGGATTTCAGGTGCTTATGGGATCATACACAATGAATCATCAAGCAATGTTCGAGATCCACTTGGCCCAACACTAATGGAGTTGAGAATTCTTCAACGTAGAGAAGGATATGCACCACCACAAGGACCACCGTCCAAGTATGGAGGTGATAATCGTCGATCATTTATTCCAAATTTACCGGATCTTCTTGCAAATAAAGGAACGGTTAATCGAGAAGGAATGGGAGTTCGTGACAATCGCCAATGTTATACATATGGGAGGATAGCTCACATTTCCAAGTTTTGTAGAACTCGATCGGGATCACCAAGAGCAAGATCTATGTTGCGACGACCTTTCAACAATATGGAAGGAGAGAAATACGACAATGAAGATGAGATCTTATAGTGAAACAAATATCACTAATAAACTTGCCTCACGGCCTTACTAGTTCCACTAAACAAAGAAAAGTTGGATTTGGGAGAAGACAACGATTGGAAGTTCATAGAGGGAGCAAGAAACAATCACGATTGATTGTCACAGATGGGATGATGGAAGGATACTAGGTGAGAGTCCTAATTGATCCTCGAGCAACAGAAAATTTTCTATCATAATCTGTTGCAATGAAATTAGGATTGACTTTGATGAAGGATGTGAGTGAGGAAGTGGAGTTGCCAAATAGGCAAACTGAACCAATTGAGACATTAGCACGGAGTGAACAACTAGCCATATGTGGGTACAAGGAAGAGATTGAATGGAGAGTAATCCGATTAGCTTGATATGATGTCATCCTAGAAATTCCATGGAAGGAGCAATACAATCCCGAGGTAGATTGGAGAAAGAAAGTGGTAAAAAGTAGTGGATGGAAGATTTACAGAGATAGAAGCAGATTTCAAAATAGAAGCTTATCTCTCTTTGTGATTGATAAGACTGCCATTTGTAGAGGTGATGTATGTTTCTTGGGACTTATAAGAGATGTTGTTGGTTCTAAGGACAATATTTACATTCCAGACTCATTGAGCGATATTATTACGGAGTATAAGGATGAATTCCTAGATGATCTACATGCAGGATTGCCACCTAAGAGACGTGTAGATCACAAGATCAAGGTGATACCCAAGAGCACTCCAGCTTGCAAAGCTCCATATCGTTTAGCTCCAAATCAGTTGGAGGAATGTAAAGCTCAAGTGAAGGAGATGTTGAGAAAAGGGTTCATACAACCAAGCATTTCACCTTATGGGACCCTGTGTTGTTTGTGAAAGAGAAGGATGGGAGTATGAGATTGTGCATTGACTATCATGGGTTGAATCAACAAACGGTGAAAAATAAGTATCCATTACCTTGAATGGATGATTTGTTTGACAAAATTCAAGGGGCGAAATACTTCACCAAACTGGATTTGAGGTGCGGGTACAACCAGATTTGAATTGATGATGAAGATGTTCATAAGACAGCTTTTCGTACTAGGTATGGTCACTTTGAGTATCTAGTAATGCCTTTTGGTCTCACTAACGCACTTGCCACATTCATGGAATTAATGGCTGATATTTTTGGTCCGAGAGAAATTGAAGAGTCAGATTTGGATGCAATAGCCTTGGAGTTTGTTAGGAGGAAGAAGAGGCCAGCACCAAAAGGAAGTTTTTAACCCAATCCATCGAAGAAGAAGTTGAAGTGTAGAAGAGGTTAGGTTGTCAAAGACGTCTTGACCGAAGATGATGATGGTGAAGCCATGACCGAAAGTGATTACAGGAACCTTAGCTTCGGTGTTACAGCTGTCATAGAAGCTAGAGGCGGTGGTAATTCCTGTTCTGATGGAGTTCAACAAGATGGGTCCGATGTATATGCCTTGGTGGGACCCCCAAGCTGATGGCTGCATGGACTTGATCCAGATGATGAATTGACTAGCTCTTGGGAGGGAGGACCAAACCGATACCATTTGGTAGTTGATAGAAAACGTGGACAAACTGTCCAAACAGAAGGTTGAGTTGAGAAGAAGGTGCAGGTTTCAACACAGGAGTACATAAAAGAGTGCATAGGTGAAATTTGTAGAGAAGGAGAATTTGCAGCTTCAAGAGACAGTGCAAGATCTAAAGCGGCGGTTGAACCAGGTGGACATAGAGGCACTAGCAAGATTGGAGACCCTTGCCAACAGGTGTACCCAACACCTTTTCGCTAGATGTGATATTGTAGAGGTGCAGCGATTGGAGTAGTTGGTGATAATGATGGAGAATCTAGGAGATATCAAGGAGCGACGCAAGAAGATGTATAAAGCACTGAGAAGAGATTTTTGGGATGCCATGAATCTGCATCAATAGGAGATTGCTGCTGATGTATAGGAAATGTAATAAGAAATCGACGTATTTATGTGAGAGGCAGAGGTACAATCATGCGGTTTAGATGGTCAAAGTAGATTTCGGAGAAAGCGATCCGTGTAGGTGACAATTAGGTTTAGGAGTTAGGAATTCATGTATTAATAGGAGTAGAACAACTAGGCGCGGATCTCTTTTCCTTGCAAGGGTTCAATTTGATTGAATTGCAAACTGTAGTTAGGATAGAACGAGAGCATGTGGAGATGGTGTGTTTGACGTGTAATCAACATAGATCGGAGTGAATACATGTGAAGCTATCGTGGTATTTGCCCATGAGTTGTGTTTGCATAGTTGCACCCAGGAGAACTTTAGCAAGTGAATCACCTTGACTGAGGCTTGTAAGAGAAGAGTTCACCATCTATAAGTAAACGAATTTAGCAAAGCATTCATGTGTCTTTTGAATTGATGGGATTGGAAGTGAATGGTGTAGACTTTAGTTGAGTCTTATCCTTGAACTCTTCAGACTACGCAGTCGAGAGTCCTTAAAGAAGCATAAATGCACATTTCCCTTCTTGCTTGGGTTATTCAGTACCTCATTCTCTTGGGAACGAACTCATATACTTGAATTCACCTTAGTTATGCATTGCTATGATATTACACCAAGCAATATACGTGGTATCTAAAGATGACAATATAGTGAAAGTGGGAATAACTTCCTTCATATCTTCCATCTCCGAAGCAAAAGACTCATTCCACGCCTGATGTATGAGCTGATATGCCATCTGTTGTAGCTGCATACATGAAGTACATAGTGATACATCCAACGTAAATGACACTATTCCACTAAGACTTGGCATGATAGTAACATCCCCTTGACAAGGATTGTCATGTGCATCCATGATTCTCTCCAACAAATCACCATGTCAAGTAACGCAAGTACTTCAGGCCACCTCATATGCCAAACCTCCACTTGATAAAGGGCTAGAACCAGTAATGAACCGTACTGATAATCAACTCACTCGGCCAACACCAGATTGCCAACCTGGCCGATAAGAGGCCATCTCCTCCCAATAATCAATGCTAAACCCCATTGGGTATAACACTACCACACCCACCAATACATCAAAAGACTCTGCAAGTGTAACTATAAAGCGTGCTCGTGTTGTAGAGCTATAAGTGACATTATATGGTTGCACTTGCAGAGTCAACTCCATCCGGATGATGTATGATGTCAGTGCATCACTAGAACCTCCAAGAGATGTATAAATCTGAAATGGACATCTTTCCACATTGGTCTTTTGCAAACCAAGACCAAGTAGTGTATCCTTATCCAACATAAGAGGTTGTGCATAAGAATCTATAACACATGTTGTCGCATGGACATTTCTTTGCTCTGAGAACGCCCCCTGGTTGTAGAAGAACCCTCTAGAACCTCGTGTGAGTTGACAATTTCTTCTTCTTTTTCTCAGCACTCCACATTCGAGTTCATTATAAACAGGTAAAACTTCAGCGGAAGAAGATTACGATTGCCGATGATTCGACCAATAACTCTCACTTAAACTTTACAAAAAATTTCTCCAAAATCCTTTCAATCTCTCAAAAACGTTTTAGATGTTTTCCTTTTCTAGATCTCTCAGAACAATTGTTGATTTGCACATTGTATCACAAGGCGATATGCAGACCCTTGTGTACAAAATCCATCACAAATCCCAATCCTTAACTCCAATTGCTCCCAAATTTCATGAGAAAGTCATTCATTATCAGAACTAAAACTGTGCAAAGTTTTATTAACATAACTTTCTAATATGAAAAGATACAATCTCCGTACTAACTTAAGTGACAGATCGAAGGCAGTCCCGCAACTCGATCAGATACACAAACTTCAAGCTATCACTCCGTACTCAAAACTCATCCAATTGAGTCAAAATTTCAATCCAAATGCAAGCCCAAGTTGTAACTATATCACAGTCAACTCAGATCTCCCAAAACCCTCGTAAGATTCTCAGAAACACCCCAAATACACTCAAAGATTTAAATTTCTCACTCTATCTTTGAATCACCATTTCATAGTGACAAATCCTTCAAATCCATCCATTCTTGAGCCCACGTTGTAGCTCATCCTGTCAGCTCTCCAACCCTATCTTCCGATCTCCGAATTTCCCCATACAAGGTCTCCAAAATCCCTAAAAACCTCGAAAATTTGCCCTAGTGCCCTCATTGACCAAAACTCCTAGACCAATGGGAATGGAGAATACTATTTTGACCTCTAGTGTGGCCAAATTAGCTCCATTTTAATTTAGAGCTTTACAACTATCCTAAACACTCTACCTAGACATCCTATACACTTTATGAGTTGTCACTAATAAGAGTTAAAATGACAACTTGAAACCGGCTAAGTATACCCAAAAGCGATCACGATGAAGACATCAGATGTTGATCACAAATGGACTCAAAAATGATACATATGGGGGATCATGTTGTCCCCTATCCATGTCCTACGTCGACTCCACTTAAATCAGATAAGCTCTTTAGTTAGCAAGGTGATGTGTCTAGATCTCCCTAGCTCTTTACTGACTTTTTTGATGCCATCTCGTTACCCCTAACCTAAAAGTATCGTCGTCATGACAAGAAATTTCCTCAAGATGACACATGTCATCATCTTCTCATAGTAGCTGCATCACAACACGACAACGTTGAGGTCAATTGTAACATACAAGTTACACAAAGGATTATCCATTTGTAATGAATTAAAGTTCGATCCCAAGAGAATGAAATGTTGATTCGCTACCGGTGGTGAAGAAGTGAGTTTATGCATCTTTTGTAGACTCTGGACAATCATAGTCCAAAGAGTAACATGAATAAGCAGTGTTCAACCACTCTATCTTATTCAAATATCACTACCCATCTATTAGATTACATGCAATTACACAGGTAAATGAAATTTCACTCTTGTTTTACTAATGGGAGATTGATCTCTCCTTTACAAGCCAAAGTCGAGGAGAGGTTCTCTATGAAGTTCTACTTATGAGGCTCATCCGACTATGGATGTTTGTGCTTTGTTGTTTGGATTGTTAGTGCTCCTTTGTGCTGCCGATAGTGAGACTAGATTTGCAGACCATTCATACTATCCATGTTTCTTCCCATTGACACAGGACTTGTAGACTGGGTAAGTGTCTGTGGTGATGGCAGGTTTCACGTTGTCCTTTTGTTAGCACCTTGTGGTGCCTCAGATACCTTCTATTGCGATTTCTGGTTCCAATTGGGGACATGTTCTTGTACGGATGCGGAGGTGATACATTGGTCTTACTCCATCTCATAAATATCCATTAAAGGGGTCAAACCAACCCAACCCGGATTGACATAGTCTTAGGAGGGCATTTAAAAACACTAAAACTCAGTTTTGGAGATCTTATGCTCTCTCCACATTGATAATATGACATTAGTAATCTGGTTGTATAAGGCATTGCCTTGAGCTAGCCTTATGCAATGTGCTACCTAACGCAATTTTTTTTTCAAAAATGGACACCATTTGAAATTTCTGCAATACTTTAAAAATCTTCAACTCCAATTTCAGACCCCTAAACGTCAAAATTTCATAATTTTAACATTGCAAGCCTTGTGACTCACATCTCTATTTCCTTGCTAGATACTTTACATCTCTTATCACCCCATCAAATTTCAGATCAAACGGACACTACATGATAATCTAATACCATACCGCTACTATTTTCGACCCAAAAACTTTGAAACAACAAATCGTGGACTTCAAGCACTTCTGTTTGAAATCTTTCTTGGTCAATCTCGATTTATAGCCCCAAGATAACTATGAGCATCGACCCACTTCATCAATTTTTAGCAACGCTTCTGTCCTCAAAAATTCTTGATTGAGATTTACACACTAAAATAAAAAATACAGAAATTTGAAATCGATCACATCAAACTTCGAATCAACTCTAATTCTAAATCACTACCACTGCCTTCACTCCATCAATGCCTTGCATACTCAACATCAAAGAAATCGAAGCTACCATCGATCCAAACTCACCAAAATACCTTCAACGTTCCAAGAACTCATATTTCTCACCACATAATCTAATTTGAATTTTGAAGTTATTTTTTCTATGGTCAAAACGTTCACAAGGACACTCCGCTCATAACCATAGCATAAAAAAGAGATTACAGTCCAGCCAAACCTACTTTGTGCTTGAAAGACTCCAGGTTCCCGCACTAGGTACTATCCACCATAGCCGCACTCTCAAAGTCTCAACTTCGAAAACTGCCCTCCTAGTACCTCTAATTCGAACTCTACCCGTTAAACCCTAGGTCTCCTAACTGCAGTTCTAGTACAAATGGTGTTAACTGTACAATTGACTATAACTGCTACTGCATATGCGCACTTACCTACCTAGAGTTGCCGCACATGTCTTAGAATCGCCCAGTTGCTTCAAGTGCTTATCTCATAAAAGGACGGACCATTTAAATCATGTGAAGACAAACTAAATTGTAGTCAAATCAGAAACACAAGGAAATAAACTACCATCTAAAAATCTAAAAATATAGCCTTAGTCTATTTAGACCTATGGGTCAAATAAAACTAAATCTCGTAAAAGTAACCAAAAGCGCATCGAGCACAAAGGAACAACAAAGGCACAAAAAGAATGGAAGAAGAAGAAGGAGAGAAAATAGGGTCTAAAAAGGGCACGTGTTGTACGAAGTTAGAATTTTCACCTAACAACTGACACTCAACATCCAACAAATCTCCCATATTCTCGAGCTTAATGTACTACAAGAAATAAATTTCGAAAAGATGATGAATACATGTATATACATACACATATATATTACGAAAAGGACTTCGTATCTTCCTTTCTTGTGACCCTCTGGCTTATGACCCAACTCTACGTCCACAAGAAAGGAAGCATAGCATTCTGGCATTTGCTGGCCTTAGATTTGTATTCTCGTCTATGGTTTCCATGGCGTTTTAATTCCATGCGTCCCCACCTCGTGTTATATATATATATATATATATATATTCTAAAAGTTCTATAATTTATTTGTGAGAGGATTTTATTTTTCTTCATTTTTATACCGGTGGTTTGATCTGTGACTAGCTTCGTCTTTGTCCCCCTTGACCATCCTGTCTTTTTTATTTAAACAGCGTCTGTCCATATTCTTTCTAACAGTTTCGTAACAACTTCTTTCACGAAACTGATACATGGATTTTGACTGAACGGCCAACCTTATGTCTACGGAATGACATCCATAAACCATCACTAGCTTCCAAATTGCAAAATTGCACAAGGATTTGCATGGTTTTGAGACGGTACATTGGATCAAGAGTATGTACCTGTGGAAGGTGCACATGTAGATTGTCTGACTGTATGTGGTCGGTTCGGTTTTCATCTCTGCTGAAGAATCCAGTGGGGAAAGTCCACAGATCTCAACACTCTCTATTCCTTTGATTCGTTCGCCGACAATCTTGTGTTGTGGGCTCAGTTCAGAGAAGGATATGCCCAAGCTTACTACGGTTGATAAAGCATTGGTAACCTTGAGTTGAAGGAGAGTAGCTTCGTTGGTGTAGGCATGCATTCCTGATCGGGTGTTGCAGAAACCCTCTCTGAGGCAGGTGGACATCAATTGTGTATGGCATCGTTTCACTGACTTGTTCTTCGTGCGGCAGTCCCTTGCTTCCCATATGGTTGTAGCTTTTGATTTGTTCTTTCTTTCCAAATGATGTATCCAAATTTGTGCGATAGCCACATAATGTATGAGAGGTATTCTCACTCCACATAAAAATCTACTGAAAGGTATGCTCTGAATGCTTCCGAGGAGGTAGGTGAGAACACAAGGAAAAAGGCGTGAGTAAGATAGCAAACAGGATGGACGACCTTATCACGTGGTACAAGGATGAAACCAAGTGGGGTAAGATGGGGCTAGGCCCCAATAGCATCACAATGGTAAATATGTCCTATCACACCTAATATATATGAACAAACTATATCAAAGAGTCTAGATACTACTAAAGAATCCGAAGAATCATCACCTAATGTGATTGTTATATTATGGATTACAATATGATAAAGAAAGTGATACCTATGTTGACTAGTATGGTAAACTCTCGTACATTCTTTCATGAATTTTTTGAAGTCAGAATCCATAGCTCCATATTAACTTCAAATATTAGAGTAACAAAGAGATGACTTCTCTCCATACCCCTATACTTGGCTAGTAGCGCTATGCTTGTCATCCATCTAGGAGGATGGGTAATCCATCCCTCCAAAACTATATGAAAATTGTATGATTTTTAAGGGTGGATAGGTATCCACCCTCTCGTGTCATAACAAACACCACATCATTGATGACATCGTGGGTAATTATCATCTATCCTCTGAATAGACAACTAGTCATATGTACCCAATTGCATCTAAAGTAGTATCACACTCACATGTGAGTAATGAAGATGCAAATAGGTGGACCAAGCCAAGGCCGAACCTCATTGATGTAGAAAAGGTAGCTAATGTGATGTAGAGAAAGTAGCTCATGCAAGTCGGAAAACCCTAATCCACCTTAGCTGGAGCAAGAGCATAGACAAGCCTTAGTAGTCCGAGGAATGGCCGGATCTACTAAGAAAGAGGGTAGAGACTACTTAAATTATTGGTCCATCACGGCAGATTGTAGGCCTCTAGTCAAATCGATGGATAAAAAGGAAAGGGACGAGAGCTCATGTTGTGGCTCCATAACACATGAAATCTCTATCTCCTTAATAGTACCTATAGGGGAAATGACCCCCTCCACACATACATATCCAAGATTGGACTATTAGCAATCACAAACCAGGAAGATAGCAAATGTGGAGAGAATGCTCAACTACCCAAAAAACGCTTCAGTTGTGATCTCTCATTTGATAATAAATATTTAGTTTCCAAAAATTGACAAAGATGTTTGTATCCGTGCCAAATCTCCATGGCTAGATTATATCACCAAAGAGATCATAATGTTACTATCAAAAGCTATGGAGCTCGATAGGAATGCATGAAATACTAGTAAAAGTATATTAAACGCCAACTCTAAGTACCCTAGCAAGGGAAGTTCATTTACATGCATGATATCATATGCAAGAAATGTGTCTAGTTAATGCGAGACACATTCCTTCGAACCCCATTGGCACTCCAAGAATGCTGAGAATGAGAACAGACGGTATGGTGTGAAATAACATACCCTTGCCCCATAAGTAACTTTCATCAGGAACAACTATAGCT
Organism: Marchantia paleacea; assembly: GCA_014180765.2. NCBI lineage: Eukaryota > Viridiplantae > Streptophyta > Marchantiopsida > Marchantiales > Marchantiaceae > Marchantia > Marchantia paleacea. Next base: position 436,511 of record MUAA02000019.1, on the reverse strand, counting down.
CCGGAAGTCAGAAATCTGACAAGACTAAAACCATCATCATTTGAACAAATGAATACCACTTAAAGTCCACGAAAATCTAAAGGGGCTATAGGTAAAAGATGCAGTACCCTGGAATTTTTAAACTTCGAAGAATATCAGGTTCTTGTATTTCTTGCAGTTCGTCAGCTTGGTTCAACTCTGTATAGCGTGCACCGCGGGACGAGAGTATTCCATCCGCTCGAATTGTTTATGAAAATGTCCAGGCGTCAAGTACATCGCCATCAAGCGGGCTTTTGAGTCCGCATATTCTCTCATGTTGGCTTCACAAAGCATGTCGACTCTGTGAATGAATTCGAAATGCTTTGTGGGTAATGTAAGCTGAATGATAAGCACATTACCAACTGAATTGAAAATTAAGCTGCACGATGGATCTGTTTGCCCCGCTCTACCGATCCATAGTTCAGTTTATTTTTCAGCATGCGTGAACAAAACTGTTGCAGCCTAAGCACTCGCACCTGAAAATTTTTGTGCAGTCACATCATGTCAAATCTGCTGCTAACATACATTGATTTGAATGAGGCTCACACACAGTCTTGAGAATGGGCATTATCAACTTCCGACAACTGAGCTTTGTTGGTTCGTCTGAACATGTGGCTTGGTGTAAATGATAAGTGTATCCAAAGCTAAACTTTTGTTCGATTTCAAACACTGTCTTCCATCACGTCTCTTTCGTTCATTCTGATGCAAATTTTCTGTTCTGATGTACATTCGATGTCCAAATCTCCAAGGCATGTAAGATAACCGAAAAGTTCTATATATCGCTTAGTATATTTCCTTCGTCACTAGTTTCAGCCCTTGTCTGACCTCAAATTACACATTTGAAACTACAGCGAGGGATAACATAAACTCATATCTCGTTCCACAGAGTATCCAAAATCGGGGTCCTTATCACTCACACCAACTCAAAGGTAATTACACCTGGTTTGCGAGCTTGGTTTTCAGCTGAACGGAATTTATGTACCTTTAGAACCGTATCAGCCAGAAAGAGATCGTTAAATGAAGATCTAACTTTGAGACAAGCGTCACTGCCCTAAAATTGAAACGTCGTGTCTCCTGACTTAGAAGGTCAAGTTCACACATACAAGGTGATCGTGGGTGTGACGGGCTCTTCTATCCCAGCCTGCAATCTACAGTATCCGTTCAGTATCCGTTAAAGGTTTTCTGCTTTCTCGAAGAGGGTGTAAAAAGATAAAATGCTCGTCTCTCGTGCTCTTTTCGAATCTCTTTTCAATACTAGGCAGCCAGATCTTGTAGCTAATGGACAGTCCCATACTCCCGATGCAGTCCTATGGACGTTGAACAACAATCAGTATTCCCGAGGTTTATATGATACAAAGTCCGAGGGTTTACACTGATCTCACTAATCTTCTGTATACATCTCGTCCTGCACACACAATACGAGGATGATCCCGGCTGGATCAACACAGATAGCCTCAGGATTGTGTCTCTCTAAGTAGTACAAGACCCCGCTAGGTAGTAAAAGCACTATACGATTCCTTTTTAAACGGGCTATATCAGCTAGTCTGGTAATGGAGGTCCCACAGAGTAAACGAACTACACGTCGTTGCGCAACCTGATTCTGTCATATGGAGAAAGCCTTCAGCGCACCCGTACCTCGGCAGTTCGAAGCTCAGTTCTAGAAGCGACGGACAACAGACAGACTGAAATGCTGAACTTACAGGACTTCCCGGCACTCCTTGAAACAGCTCATCTATACTCCTCCCTTACGTCATTCTCTATGTGAACATATATTATGTCCAAGTCATTCAGGAGCGTGTTCTCATCCGCCGAAGACACTGATTTTCTACGCATCTAAGATCTAGTGCCCCCACAAACAACACCCACGTGTCTGTCTACTCATGTGTACGGCCTCGTGTCCGGAGCAACTCACGAATATGGGTTTTGCTTGAACGGTTCTGTTTCTGCGGCACTATGGGAGTGAATAGACCCACATTCAATACTCAGAGATTTGATCTCAAGATTAATTTGTCCTCGAAAGCCTCTGCGTCGTCGTCGTCCACAACACCCATCCATATGTCTTTGGTACGGCCTTGAGCAGATGACGGGAGAATCTTCGGTGCTTAGAATGGCTCGGTTCTTGCAATACGTATAGAGCAGAAAATTCCCAAGACGTGAACTTCGATCTCGACTTTCGGCGTCATGGAAAGTATTGGTTCTACTGCTTTGATGCACACACATGTCTACACAAGTAGCTGCACCGTGGATTCGGTGAATAGCGTGTATCTACACAACCTTGCCCAAATAGAATGTTTGCACATTCCCCTGCTCCTGCACCGACGACCGATGGAGAAACCTAAACATCGTCAACGCGTTCTGGTACATTTGGTTGCAGAGGTTCAACGTTTGGCGCCACGCAACAGAAGATTGTACGTTTCATTCATTACAACCTAGAACGTGTAGGACCACATCGGTTGCTGTTGGATATAATTTCCTGCTGCAAAGTCCATCTGTCTCTCTCGCACAGCCTACAACGGATTGCGCAGCAGATTACAGCTTCAGATCTTTTGGTCCACCAAAGCTCGTGAATCAAGTGGGATGCATTAACTTACACAAGTGGAAAATAATAAGATTTCATATCACTGCGTGCGGGTGCTGTTAACTTCAAAATGGAAAGGTCGTAAGTGTCCTGAGCAGGCTGGAAAACTACTGGAATCTAATTTCGATTGTTCTCAGAATTTGCAGTACCTGTTGTCAAGACGATTGACCTATATCCTCACTGAGTATAAATAGCTTCACGAACCTAGTGCAGACAGAGCTTTTCCGTTTGCAGATTGACGTTTACGACGTGAAGTTTCACCAACTGCAAGGGACTTTATAGGAGAAGGGAACAGATCGTTACCAGAGGAGTTATCAGATAAGGACTTGGTTTGTTTCACCTAAAGCTAAAGAATGCGAGTCATACATCCGTTAGTCTACTTTCCCGGGATCTGAATTTTGTGAAGTATTTATCAAAGTAATTGGGAAATGATAGCAAAGATGCCTTCTTTGAGATGGGTTGGAGATGAGAAAGTCCTTGTCATAGTTGAGACCCAAGTTGGGAATGCCAAGGCTTGTGTCAAATGTAAGTTAACTTGTCATGTTACAAATCTTACCACTGGCCTAGAGTAATGGTTGTCATGCACATATATATTGCATCAAAACATATATAGTTGTCACAACAAGCATAACAATACATACATCATTATACACTATTACAAATGTATCACAATGATATTTTCTATTTTCAAAAATTTCATAAATATATTCTCCTCATAACCATAGTATAAAAGAGAAATTCTAATTGAGCGAAACTCACTTTGAGTTTCAAAGACTCAAAGTTCTCACACTAGTTAATTTTCACCATAGCCTTATTATCAAAGTCTCATCTTCAAAAATTAGCATTGATGAGACATAATTCGAACTATACCCATTAAGCCCTAGATCTCCTAACGATGCTGTCGGCCCTAATGTCATATCCAGTCTGAACGGCACTAACTGCAATACCGACTCTAACTATTGTATCTATTCTTACCTACAAGCATCTAGATAACTAGAGGTGTCACTACATAAGTCGTGACAACTGTTGTGCACATACATATCACATCACAACATACATCAATGTTACATTAAACATCAAAATACATAGATTGTCATACAACAATATAAGTATACCACAATCGTCCCACTAATTGATAATTAGATAATTCTAACACAAGATAATCATCTAGTATATTAACATGATATGCCTTTAGTGGGTCTAAGATCATGAGGACATGTGCAATCCATAAACACATCGAGTACATTTCCACTTCCCACTAGGCATTGCATTAAAATGAGATGTCAAATATGACATATGTCATACTCTGGAACAAGAATCATAAATCAACATACTTGCTGCTCCACCAACTGGTCCAAATAATATACATTTCAAATATGCTTGCACAAATACCAAGCTTTTATCATCAATATTTTGAAGCTGACATGGTGCACAATTTCACACATGATCCTTTCAAATCACACCATCATGACCCTCTAGTACCAAAACTCCAAAAGGTAAAACCTCACTTACTCAGAGAATCATTCAACCATCAATAACATCCAATATGATTGGTGCAGTCTACTACAAGTAAATGTAATCACCAGCATTAAATTTATAAATTGAAGTTCGATATCCATTCCCTTGGATGGTAGCATAGCACAAAATATCTTTATGCTCAAACCAATCTAATCCAGATTTACATGATCTTAAGATGGCACTTAAAAACACTAAAAATCAATTTTGAAACCCTTATGCTCTCCATATCAATAATATGATGTTTGTAATCTAGCTATATAGATGTTACCTTCAATTATTATTTTTAATTTCTTAACTAATGTAATATTTTTTTTGCAAATGAATATCGTTTAAAACTTATGTTGGATTTCAAGAATCTTGGATTCTAATTTTGACCCCTTAATTTGCACTTTTGATACTATCCACCTTGTGCAGGATGTCTATATACACCGCCTCCTCCTCAAAATATTTTATATTTTTTATGACACCATCAAATTTCAGGTCAAAAAGATACTATACGATAACTTATAGCATGTCGTTGCTATTTCAACTTGAAAACTTCAAAACAATAAATCTTGGACTTTAAACATTTCTGTCTAAAAAATCTTTTTCATTCAATCTCGATTCTAAGCACCAAAATTACTATGAGCATTAACTCACTTCATCAATTTTTAAAAGTGCTTGAGTGCTTCATTTGATTTGATTGGATTAGGATTTTTGGTTTTTGATTCGGATTTTAAGCACTTAAATAAAAAATATAAATATTCAAAATTGATCACACCAACTTTGAATCACTCTACTTCTAGATTGCCACAATGATTTTCACTCCATCATCGCCATACACATTGAAGACTAAAAAGATCAATTGAGCCAAACCCACTTTGTGCTTCAAAGACTCCAGTTTCCTACACTAGCTACTATCGATTATAGCCACAATCTCCGAAGCTCAACTTCAAAAACTACACAAGAACCCTAATTCGAATTCTACCCCTTGAGCTCTAGATCTCCTAACTGCACTGTTAGCACTATCTATTCTAACTATTGTATTTGCTTTTGCATGCGCGTACCTAGCTAACATGGGATGCCATTACATAAGTCATGACATCCAACTGAGTGATACCCATTGTACCGGAATATTGTATAGACCCCTTGATGGTCCCATAGATATCATCCATGTCCCACAACAAGAGTGTGGGGACACATTCCAAGATATCATCAAGCTCAACTCCATCACTCTAAGACATCAAAAAAGAGTCATATGTAATTTTCAATGACAAAGGTTGGTATCACACTCCGCTACGGATGCACCCACTTCTAACCTAGCAGTAACTTCTTTGAAACGTATTAAAAACTGCAATTTGACACAAATGTATCACTCCATTATGACACAAGTGTATAACTTTGTAACTGTATAAGTTACATGTCCCTTATTGGAACCAAAAATGGCATATCCAAGGCACTACAAGATGCTGACACAAGTGCCACCTGAAACATGCTTCCACATGCATTCAGCCAATCTACAAGTTTTACAAGTCATATCTCCCTGGAGAAAAACGAAAATAATATGACTAGTTCACAAATCCAACCTTATTATCAGTAGCACACATGAGCACTAATACTCTAAACAACAAAAAACCAAAACAAAGGAACGTAATAATCCTCCATCTCAATAAAATGGTCAAATCAACCATACCTGGATTCAGATAGTCTCACGAGGGCAAGAAAAAAATACTAAATTTTAATTTTGGAGGCTTTATGCTCTCCTGATCAATAATCTTTATGATGATAATCTAGTTAAATAACACATTTTTTCTGTCAATTCTCTATCGAAAGAAATTTATTTTTTGAAAATATATATTATTTATGTGATTTTGAAAATCTTTAACTCTTATTTTAGACTCCTAAATGTATAAAGTTTGCAATTTTAACACCGCTAACTTATGATAAGTGTCTCAATCCCCTTTGAAACTACTTTACATCTTTTAATACCTCACCAAATTTAAAATCAAACGGACATTATATGATAATCCTATAGCTTACCGTTCCTACTTTTTATTCAAAAACTTTCAAACAACAAATCTTGAACTTTGATCACTTCTATTCTAAATTTTTTTTGACTAATATCAATTTTAAGCTCTAAATTCACTATAGGCACTGACCCATTTGGTAAATTTTTAGCACCGTTTTTTCCCTCCAAATTCTCAATTATGAAATAAAGAATTCAATTCAAAAAAAATAGAAACAAAAAATTAATCACAGAAACTTCAAATCGACTCTACTTCAAGATAGCCCCATGGTCTTTACTCCAATCAACAAAGTACACCCTCAACAACAAGAAGCTACCATGGATCAAAACTCACCAAAGATGAATGTGCCAAAATAATTTCAACGTTCCAATAGCTTACAAGTCTCACCAAAATCCAATTTGAGTCTTCAAATTAATATTTTAAACTTTCAAACCCTCAACAATGACACTAAGACTCAACAAACACACTTTGAGTTTTAAATACTCAAGCTTGCCCCATCAGGTAATAGCCATAATCTCAACTTGAAAAACTAACATCCAACTAGCCTTAATTCAAACTCCCCTGGTGACCACTAGGTCTACTCGCTTAAGTGCTAACTGGACTACATGCTCCAGGGACTTCACCAAGACTTCATCAGATAACTAACTCGGGGTGCCGCTACATAAATCGTGACATGGTTCACCAAGACTTTATTATAGGACATCACTTTGTCTCTAGCACAATTGAGCAGCTACATATGATGCAATATTGATTTAAGAAGTTGACCAAGATCTCCACAACTCGCTACATCGACAATAATGCAACCTTTGTGTTGATACGTTTGTAGAAATTCCGTTTACTACTGCTTTCAAAGGAGACACCAACTGGTTGACGAATTTTGCTCGCTGTCTGTAGCTTACAGTGGATCTTCACAACAAGGGCCGGATCACATTCTGATAATGTATATATTTCGGCCCAGCTGGTACAATAGCCTAGATCATGTTTCTTATCCCTAACGACAAAATCGACGGTCACATGATCACAGCTTAAAACGATTAGTTTCCATCACGTGCCCGCTCCTGGGGACGCCGTCCTGGTTGTGCTCCATGGATGCCGTCAGTGTCCTTCCATCTTGTTTTTCGTCCTTTCTATTTCACTCACTAAATATTTCAGCGGATGCCCTGTAGTACTCGAGATCCAACTTTGAGTAGAGAATAAACTTCCTCATTTGATAACCGTGTTTGACCTGATGTCAAGGAAGATCAATGTAAGAAAACTACAGAGTTGTGCTGTACACTATTACCCTTACGGAGATTTCTCCTGACTATGTAGCAGCAGCTCGGGTTGTTCGAGTAACGGCTCAATCAGGCGTGTAGATATGATTGGCGCAACGTTGACGGTAGGATTCAAATTTTGCAAGGAAACGCTCTACGTGGTAATCTATTCCAACGTAATTCTCGAAAGTTGACGGCTGTTTCTTAGCTGTAAACGATGTACTTGCTTGACTTGTCTGCTACTACAGCGTAGCAATCGCGCCGCGCTATTCAGGAAAATAAAATTCACCTTCGACGTCGCACTACTGCTGAAAAGCAATCATGGGAAGATTTTCAGCTTCTAAACTTTCCTCGACGATGGACTTCTGAAACAGTATCGAGTCTGAACCGATTCCAGCCAGAGCACGATAAGTACTTTGGATTTTCTTGCATTTACAAGTTGTTAAGGTTGTGTTAAACTTTCAGCGGAACTTCTGTTCAATCTTATTCGTCGGTTGCTTGCGTTATAGAAATGAACATTGTGGTTCATTGCCTATCACACTATTCAGAAAACAAGCACAAAACTTGCCACATAGTTTGTCTGTGCCCTCTGTGTTGTTACAAGTGGGCTCTCTTATTATTCTCAGAGTGCGTGAAACTAATGGACGATCTCCCACACTGCTGTCCTGTTTTAAGGTCAGCAGTGTCGGAGATCAATCATCCATTAGTTTGTATGCTACGGATAAAGTTACGGTTTGGTCGGGCGCACTGAACGTTGCACTTAGTCGCCTTCTGACATATTGCCAGAAACAGATGAATTGGGTCATTTACGCGGAAGTTTTCAGCTGTGGGAAATCTTACAATTATTAAATACAAAGCACGGCAGTTATCGTGATGTGAAGGAAACTCGGAGGTGAGTCAATCGGATAGACTGGAGGAAAATCTTAATAAAAGGCATAGCAAGTGAGGAGATCAGCTCTAGGTCTCTGAGTCGATGCTTCACAATCCACACTTGGTGTCAATTCGTATGGATCTGTAGACATTCAACCCACGGATATATCTGTTAGTTTTCAGCTGTCTAGCATTCCCAGCAATCACAGGCAAAAGAAATAATCGTCCATACAGTGGACTGAGTCTGGATGAAATCACCCAGCGAGGGTCACAATTATTCCTTAGACGGAATCATTATGGAGTTTCGCTTTACCTCGCCTGCAGGAGGGTTATTTTCGAAATTCTCCGAACCTTTCTTTCTAAAATAGGGATACGGATAAGAAACATAGGTATGATTCTCTCGGTTGGAGCCCTCCTACCTCGTGTCGATTTTGGTAGATAACCTGGAAGTGTTGAGCTGTTGAACTGTATGCGGGAATAATTCTCCGTATGAACTTTGGAAGTCAATTATTGAGAACGACAGTGCAAGTAGGTAGAGATTGAAGTTCTATATGTGGTCAGCACAAGAAAGCTGAAGAAACATGTCTTGCTCTGGCTGCCTTTTTCCTGTTGCCACGGAAGTACAAGGCACCAACGCATTCTCGTTCATTTGCCGTCTGCAGGATCCGCTCTCTTTGACAATCATTGTGATCTTACATGATGCCACGTATGTCGAACCGGGTTTTGACTCCTTCGAAGGCGAGTTCCCAGGGATGCGTAACAGAAGAAATATAAGAAAAGCGAAGTTTTGCTTTGTCTTTTTGGCCGTACCGCATAAAGCTGCAGAATATGTCATCTAATATATTCTGGCTACTGTTAGTATTCTTCCAGATAAAGCTGTACCATTTGTGGGTCACTTCGTTGTCTACTCACGAAAAGTCTTGGGGGAACTGGCTGCAAACGCAGCGTGAAACTGTGTACAAGCTCGCTGGTTGGCTCTGCTCCTTGTGACAATTGACTGCCAGGTCTCATCATAAATATCTCTTTGGCAAACACCTTTTGCAGACTTCTGAAATCAACACAGGAAGTTTTGAAGGCTTAGCTAAACCTTTGGTGATCCCACATGCCCGTTCCTTAGGATGACAACTGTCGTGTTCCGTTCCATGTGACAACTTCGTGTCGATTTTGTGACACTATATTTCTAAATTGACATTCTCGAATGCAGATAAAATGTTGTCATAAGTGTTTTCTAGTTGCCGCCTGGAGTTGCCGTCCTGAAGTCAGTTTATAAAACCGAGAAGTTAAGAAGATGAGAAAAGGTCATCCCATGAAGAATCACACTAGATGAAGAATCATCAGAAAAAGAGCCAGATCCTGAGCTAGAACACTCCTAGATGCAACCAGGACTCGTACGTAGGGTTAATCTTACATGTGCCGAACTGCTTGAGCCAAGACATTTTGGTATTAGTTCGTGCAACTGGTGGCCCGATGTCGCATCGTTACGAGGGTTTGGACCATCCTGTTCCTTGAAAACCCCGAGAAGTCATGTGAGCAGGTAGGCGGAGATTCGTGGGTGTCCAAGCCGTCTTTTGGCCTCAAAGAGAGTCGCGAGGCAAGACAAACTGTCAAGCATGATTGATTAGCCTCCCAGAAATACAGATCTCCGACGGCAGAATTCGACTTCCATGAGGTAGCTCCCTAAGGTCGGTTCGGCTCAACCCGGTCACCCCGGGGCGCAGATCAACATCACATCGGGAACAGCTGACCTCGTTCGTCTGCCTTCTCTCACGTGATTCCTCACACGCGTCCACACCACCTTTCCACGAACGGTGGTAAACCAGAAGCTGAAGTGAGACCAACTCTATCCTTCGAGGACCCACGCTGCTCTTTCTTCCATCGCGAACCGCGAGCTCAAAAGTTCCTCGACTCCCGTCTGCCAATGGTCCGAATTCACTGCAGAAACGGCCGTCAGCAATGAGCGGACGCAGTACAATGGCAGCCGCACAGCTCGTTGGCCTCTTGCGGACTGGGTGTGTGTCGCAGAGTCCAGCTGTCGAATTATTATCATCTCGTGAATTTCATATTGCAGAATATCGGGTTAACGATCGGAGGAAAATCGGTTGCGAATTTGGGAAATTTGGATCCATCGTGCTGGATGGACACGGATGATCGATGTCGGGATGAAGGACTTATTAAGGTGGTGCAACCTCCACTGGGAGAGAACTACCGACGGAGTAGGAGAGAGTTGGCAGGCTTTCTGCAGCCCTTCTCCGACAAGCCATGCACTTTACCTACTTCGTGCATGGACGGACCGTGACGAAGCAAGGCCTCTGCTTTGGACATCCAGGGCAGGAGCTATTTTTACAATGTTCCAAAAGTGTTGTGTTTTCTGTGAAGGCCCTCTGTCATGGACTTCCACGAAATTTACTTCAGCACAATCTCTTCTCGCTGTTTCACTGCATTTTTTCACGCAGCACAAGCCTACGATTATTTAGAAATGAGGGGACTGTCAATTAAATTGAAATGTGGATGAGTGCATTTCCCAAGTGCAAGATTCAATCCAGATTTTTTGAGTGAAACGTTCTTTTAGGTTTCACTCATAATAATGTCAAACCATGACTAGAATATAATAAATTTTACTTTATATATGATTTTTATAAAGTGGTAGGATTTTGTAGAGTCATATTTCTTTGAGCTTTTCGAAACCTTGAATGATTTAATCTCTGACTCCAATAAAAGCTCGTGCTGTAGACAAGACATATCTGTGGGTACAAATAAAGTCTCTTCTATTGAAACACAAGATAACTGATTTTGACTGGTGTGTAATCTATTCAAGCGAGGGTATCTTTTACTTTCATGAAGTCCGAGATGTGAACAAAGTTTGCGGACTTGCCTGCGATCACTTATGCTATGGCTGTGAATTTTCATCATTCTCTCGCTCTTTCTGAATCACCACTGTTATTGGGCTTCATTTTCTTTGGCAGTTTCGGTCTCCTTTCTGTGTTCCTTTTGATAGTTTGCCATCGATTTCTTTATTCAATTTTGTTTCATTTTTCATCAACTAGCACTTGAAGCTATATTTGTCAGATTTCCGTTTTTACAAGATAAATAACAGTTTGGCCAAAGGAAATATAGTAATGTCATTTGATACATACCCTAAACTCGTATCTGTTTTGCCACTTGATTTTTAAAACAAACACTTCAAAACATCATCTGCGAAGATTTCAGTGCTTAGGAAGAAGAAAATTGTTTCCGCAAAGATGAAATAGCAATCATTATCCATTCTGTAGGAACTTCATTTCATGCTTTCTTGAAACGTCTTAACAATACTTACGGTGTTTGCAACGTACGATAGTAAAGCTCTTGTGTAAAATCTTGTAAATGTTCACTTCGCCACATCTTCAAGGCCCCTAAACTGTAACTGCATTGAACCAGCTGGGCTGACTCGCTGGCCCTTGCAGTTACCCATGTCGCACTGCACTGCAGTTTCTCTAGCGCTGCAGAACTCCATTTCACGCTGCGCCTCACCACCCCACACCCCGGCGGGCTTTAAAATCCAGCTGCTGATCTGGCTCCAAACCCAGCAATCGAGCGAAGAGCTGAGCTGCGTCCAGTGTTCACCATTACCATGTGTTCAGGGCCGAGGGCTGGATCAAGGCATCCTGACACTTTCCTTCCTGGACGGAACAAATAACAACTCAAGCAGGTGGGTCTCAGGAATTGCAGACTCTTGGACGCGAGAAATTCAAGCATTTTCGGCTGTAATGCGAATTTCGACGAGAGAGAAGCAGGAGCAAGAGCAGGAGGAGTGGGGAGGAGGGTGTCCGTGGGAGTCAAGCCCTGGAATCCGCGAGGGAAATGAATCGTCGATCGATGAGCTGAGCTCCAAGTTGTCAAGCCGACAAATTATCGTCACGGTATTACAGTTGCGACAGGGTCCGACTAGGCCAAGCCGGGCCGTCGACACCTCATGCGCGGCAGGCAGGGCCCGACACTTGGCTTTTGCGGGCCGTCCAGGTCAGACTGGCTCCCGTCCCTTGCGTGTGAGGTGGTGAGCTGGTGACCGGGAGAAGTCGTGTGAAGGGACTGCTGCTGCTGCCGCCGCTGCCGAATCGCGGAAGAAGAGGGTGCCCTGCTTTTGCCTTCATGGACCGGCCCTGTCATAAGGGTCCTCATGACAGGGCCTTCCGGATTGGGCCAAGGCAAATTTCAAATCGCCCGTTCCCACCCGAGAACAGGACTCTCCTCGCTCGGTCCGAGACAGGCCAGACTCAGATTACGACATGAGACATTGCTTCCGGCCAATCATCGGGGAAGCAAATCTCTACTAAAGGCCCCTGCTTCTCCGGCTCTGAAGACTGTCAGTGAGAGCACTGCTGCTGCTCCAAGCACTGATCCGTGAAGAGAGACTGATGCGGAAGTAATTATCATATTGTTCATTCTGCGTGTTTTGATCTATTCGAGCTCAGGCGGTTCGGCGAATTCGAATTTTTCTACAAGGCCCCCCATGCCCCATGGCCCCGTGGTTGCCCTCGTAGACATGATCAATGCGGGAAGATGAGGTGTGAGAGCAGATTTTGTCCGGCGGATTTGGAGCTGCAGACAGTTTGGTCGAGGAGAGGGCATTCGTCCACCTTGTGAAGTAGTGTACGATGGGCGGATGGGCCTCGTATGCGCAGGGGCTCTCGTCCAACCGATGGTTGGTGCTCGCCGCTTCAATTTTGACCCAAGCATGTTCCGGGGTGGGCTATGCCTTCGGGAGCTACTCACCCATTGTCAAGAGTACACTGGGCTACAACCAGAATCAAATTAGCAGGTTGGGTGTGGCCAAGGATATCGGGGATAACGTGGGTATACTGGCTGGGACATTGTGTGACTATCTGCCAACTTGGGGCCTCTTCGTGTGCGGCGCCGCCCTCAATCTTGTGGGCTACGGTTGGCTATGGCTCATAGTCACAGGTCAAGTACATCCCCCGCCGTTCTGGGTGGTAAGTGATTTCTCAACTCAGCCGGTCCGCCATGTTCCTCACTCAGATTACAGTTTCTCTGCACAAGTGCTCGATATCGTTTCTCTGCTGAAAATTGAATGCCCTTTCAACTGGCGTGTCGTCGCTGCGAATTGCCAACTCCCGTTGAGTGTTGCAGTCCGAGATCCGGTCATCAAAGCATGTGCATTTTTTCGAGGCACCGCTGATAATGGAGTTACAGCGTGATGGGAGCTGCGCCAATGTATACAGTCATGAGTTCTAGTTTGCCGCTTCATGATATGCCTGCGCGGCTGAAATACTGTCCCATAAAGGAAGGGATGGTAAATTTTTGTGCGGAGCATGCAAGCTGTCATCTGATCATCATGCGTGCTCAAATATTATGGTCATTCCTTACTTATCCGCCTCGTTGTGCTGGATGAAGTCTAGAACTTGGTGCTGACTGTTGGGTTTCGTGGCGATGGCGGCAGGTATGCGTGATCATCCTGATGGCCACAAACGGAGAAACATTTTTTAACACTGCCGCACTCATGTCGTGTGTAAAGAGTTTTCCGCACCATCGCGGGGGGACTGTGGGGATTTTGAAGGGGTTTACGGGTCTGAGCGGGGCCATCTTCACCCAGCTGTATGCTTCATTCTTCTACCCCGACCAGGCCAAGTTCATATTCCTGGTGGCTGTGGGGCCGTTCATGGTGGTCATCTTCTTAATGTTCATAGTCCGCCCAATCCCGCTCACTGACACCAGCTCCGCCAGGGCCGATGACATGAAGTTCAATTTTATTTACAGCGTGTGCTTGGCCATCGCTGCCTACTTGATGGGCGTAATCCTCGTCAACGACGTGTTCGATGTCAGCCAAGTAGCGAGCATGTGGTCCTCATTCGGGCTTCTCTTTCTCCTGGCTCTCCCCCTCGGCGTTCCGTTCTTCCAGATTTTTGTCATCCATCCCAAGAAGAAGAAACGCATCTCATCAGACGTAGAGAATGCAGGCGAGAGTAAGATTCCCCTGCTAGACGGAGAAAAGGAGGAGCAGGAGCAGGAGCAGCCGGCAGAAGTTTTTCGGAGTGGGAGTAATTCGGATCTGGTGGAATTCAGCGAGATGGAAGATGAGGCCGCAAAACCAGATGTCTCAGAGAGGGTTCGTCGTAGAAGGCTTCTGAAGGCTAGTACAGAGTTGTTGAAGGCAGTCGCCGAGGGAGCTGTGAAGTTGAAGAGAAGAAAAGGCCCTCGGCGAGGCGAGAATTTCACTCTGGCTCAGACGCTGGTCAAAGCCGACTTTTGGCTCTTATTCTTCACCTTCGTGTGCGGTTCAGGTTCAGGACTAACTGTTATCGACAACCTCGGTCAAATGGGTGAATCCCAAGGCTACACCGACGCCCGAGTTTTCGTGTCCTTGATCGGCATTTGGAGTTTCTTGGGCCGAATTGGCGCAGGATGGGCTTCGGAAATCGTAGCTCGGTAAGTTGCCGTTTTGTACGACCGGATTCCGTAGTCCATGAACTCCAAACCTGATGCAAATATTCAGAATCCTTCTCGAAATCATCTTCGTCGTCCATTACCTCCTCTGTTCATGACCTGTCCTGATGCTTCGTCTGTGTGATCTCAGAAAGATGGTGCTACCGAGGCCTGTGATTTTGGCAGTTTCTGAAACGGTCATGGCAATCGGTCATCTCATGTTTGCAATGGCATGGCCGGGATCGATGTACATCGCCTCGTTGCTGGTGGGTTTCGGCCATGGAACTCACTGGTCAGTCGTGCCAGCCACTGCCTCCGAGCTCTTTGGGCTGAAAAACTTCGGGTCCCTGTATAACGTTCTCACCATGGCGTTGCCGACCGGGACGTTAATATTCTCCGGCCTCATTGCCGGACCCATATACGATCGAGAGGCAGCGAAGCAGCACGGTGATGCGCCCCTCGTTCAGACCGGATCGGGTGACGAGCTGCTGCAATGCGTGGGAGCCGTCTGCTTCCGGCTCACCTTCTTCATCATGACGGGAGTCTGTCTCTTCGGAGTATGGCTCAATCTCATTCTCATCAAAAGGACCACGAGAGTCTATCAGACCCTGTACGGCAAGCAAGACGAATCCAAGCCCGCGAGCCCAAGTCCTGGTCCAAGCAACCTGGGCCTTTTGACAGAGGAAGAGCAAGCTTAAGACATGCCTTCAGCTGCATTAATTGCCTCGTGCTCCAAGGTTTGTCCGCGGGTCCCCGAGCATTATAGCATGGCAGAAAGGGTGCAGGTTCAGGGTAATGCTAGAGGAAACAGGGTGCTGTAAACTCCCATTGTCACATTATCTTGTGCCATAATGTTCATTATTCAACGCTTGAGCATAGGATTTCGGTGTCGGGGGAGGAGTGAAAGTGACGGGTGAAAGCGATGCAAGGATTCTATGTTACTACTCATACTTATGTTGCAGATGGGAGATAATCCAGGTTTTATTTGTCGCAGCTTCATCTGTCACCTGTGACAGTGATTGAGAATAGTAACGACTGTTACATACTCTGCCACAAGAGAAGCTGTTGGGAACTGTGCTAGGTTGTAAGTGAGATGCACGGTCAGTTGCATCAGCTGCGAGGGACTTGCTTATTGGTGGCAACCAGAGAACCAGGCTCTGGCAAGTTCCAAGTTTCAGCTGGTGTAAGTTGCATCCGACAAGAAGGTAACATAGATACGATTCTGAGCATGGAAAGCAGAGGGATGGACGAGGGGTTGCAGAAGCGGTCTGCTTGTACCAGCAGTTTGCGCGAGATGTATAATGGAGTAGATTATCAATCGGGAGCAGGGAAAGGCCAGAGGAGCAGGAATTTTTTAATATTCGCCCGTAAGTTTTTGCCAGTAGCAATGCCTTCCAAGTGAAAGTTAAGTTATTCTCGTTTCTGTTGAAGCAATTGTGAGAAGCCAAGTTTACAAGATCCTGTAGGCAACCATAGCAGGTAAGGAGAATCGCTGCGGTCATACATTTATGCCCCTACTAGTGCTCTAAGGTATCGAGCTAAAGGTAGACTTGGCTCTGAATTAGCTACCCACGAAGTAACTGTCGCCAAAGTTGCCGGGTACCATCGGCAAGCTAAGAGTATTTTTTTAGAAGGCTTATCCAGATCTACACTAGATCAGCTGAGAGCATTACTTTACCATCGCCTTGTGCTGCTGTATGAGTAGTACTTTTCCCAACCCATGAAATTGCAGCATGCTGAAAGGCCCCCCACCATTGTAAGCAAGTACCTTAAAGGATCGTTTATGATGTTTTTGGTTTCTGGAATAAAATCATGATACATGTTTCTGACATGTAGATGCTACATTTTGTCCTCTCCGAGCCTTACTCGATGCAAGCATTGCTTTATCAGGCACTGTCATTATATTCTGAAGTCACCTATCTAATTCAGACATGCCACTTATCTCATCTGCTTTGTCTGCGGCGGGTTTCACCATTATGACGCACTGGCTATTGGATATTAAAAGAAACCAGTAATGTGTTAGGTCCAAAGCATTCCTTCTAACAATACTTATCTAGTTTTAAAGACTGAAGGATTTTAAATAGATCGCACATGTGCCCACTCTTGTACGTCAGATAATCATTTTTGAGTTCTCATTTTGGATTGTTTTTGAGAACTTTGTCTGAACGACAAAGTTCAGACAAACTCGCTAACTCGTCACGTTGCACGTCCACGGTAATATCAACCGTGTAGGCTGTGACTCCCATCATACTTCTCAGCATGTCTTCAAAACTTAGTAGTTTAAATTTTGATGACTGAGTGTGCTGGAGAAGACAATGCGGCATTTTTTTTTTATTTTTTTTTTATCTGTAATGCCTTTGGATATATGAGGATAATACACAAAAATATACATGGCAGCCGCAACGAGGGAATGATGGAAAGCTGTTTTGAAGAGTTTGGAAGAGAAGTTCTTTCCCTGGATTTCCCGCCACCGCGGTCGTGCTCGCTGCAACCTACCTCCAATCCCGCATTGTCATCAGGGATTCGATACTGACAAACAACTCAGTACCAACTCGTGAAGCAAAGGACCACCAGAATTGCTACATTCTTCACCTACCGGCGAATCGATCGAAGTCCTAACATCCATGTCCTTCTGCAACCCTCTACCTGTAGTCAGTACTTCCAGTGACATATGTCATGACAGCCGCCGACATCCGCAAATTACAGCAGCTCCACCGCACTACACAAAACATCACGGTATGATAAGACTAGCACTTCCAGTGCCTTGTAAACCTCCGGGCCCTGCACACTTTGTGCCATTGACTGATTTAACGGTGTTACATCTTGTATGAATTGAAGCACCAATAGACGACGGCTTAACCTCTCACACAGTAAGTTTGACTTTCTCCGCAACAAATGCATTCAGTTTGATCTGGCAAATATGTTAGATTTACACATTACTATAAGTTGCTCTGTATCAGCCACTGTAAAAGAATTATACGGGGGATTGTACCGGGTTGATGGGCAGATGCTCTGGAGATTATCATTCTTCCTGTGTATGGAGGTTTAAGAACCTATGAAAGAGCGAGCGTAAGCCAAATTTGATTTGGGCCTTCTTTGCTAGCAGCTAGCATCAGTAAGCAGCAAACGGTTTTGGAAGAGATACAGAAGACCTTCCTTACTGATCGCAACCCCAAACGGTCAAACTCTTAACTGACAGGCCGTGCAATGAATTTCGTGGACACCCCATAGCCGTTCTTATTCGCCTTATATTGTCAATTCTCAAGCCTTCGAATTCTGACACACGAAGCTCGATGTGACCGATGAAATTCGTAAAGATGACCAGTGGATTTCTCCAGTCCTGGTGAAAGAAGGCATGTAGGAGCCCGCGTGCTGTTTGATGGAATGGCGCGGTTCTCAAACAAATATGGTTCGATTGAACTTAGGTAGATCGATTCGTTCCTGCACATCTTAGGAATGAATCTCGGCGAATCCGCTTTTCTGCCGAGATCAGTCTCCTCGAAAAAGCAAAGCTGCAGTTTTGGAATCCATGTACAATTGGAACATTTCGATAGAGCAGAGCAGATTTCATACCTCTCCAAGCCAATTCTTCGGCGGAGCGAGGTGGGGACTTGAAACTCTCGTAGCCGACGACAAAGCACAGAGGTTGGAAAGGCGTTTTCGTTCCGAGGAAAGCAATATCGGCATTCCATTGGATTACGATCTCAAGAATCGAAACAATCTGCTTGTCGTCGTCGATTTGACCAAGTCCACACAGTCTTCGTAACCGATCTGTGCACATGCACAGGCGTCTAACGTCACGTTGAATAATTCTCTACATTTCTAACGACAGGTAAGAGGATCCGTCTGCCGATTCAACACCTGTCTCCGAAATTCTCAAGTTTCCAGTGTTTGATTCGACCTGTGGTACTTCACTTTCCTTCAGAAGAGTCGTGCCTGCCACGACATAATCTCCATTACGAGAACTCCAACATTACAACAGCTGTGCTTTCTGCCGGAATATGACCTTTTATCGTTCTCTGTCTGACTAGTCCAGATACGAAGTGTCATCAAGCTCGAATCCTTACGCTTGAAGGCTAGTCTTCTCTATAGATCTCAAAGGATCCGTTGCGAAATCCTCCTATGCACTTGTGTAGATCCGTACGGCCGATCACAGTTGTCATCGCAGCACGAGAATGTCTCGCAAAGATGAGACCGGTGGGAACACACCCACAGGTTTGCCTCTCCTTGCCCTCTTCTCCGTTACCGAGAGTGCATTAGCATTTTTTATGTTTTAAGAGCTGTTTAGCTTGTTCTCTTCCACTGCGACTTCCCTCCCTTCGGTGATTCGATCTCGCCCCGAAGATAAACGAAGTTTAAAGTCCATGAAAGTGCAAATCCGGCCATGGGACCCATACAGAGATCATGGTGCAGATGAAAGTCAGAGCGGGACAAGGAGGTTTCATCTTACAACTCCGTAGAGCCTTCAAAGTATCAAAAAGCATTCGTTTTGTCCTGCATATGGTTAACTTAAAACGGGATTCCGAATATGTCATATAAGTCTGTATCCAGTTACACGCCCTGATCTGTACAGGTTGAAATGTTGTCAGCCTCTAGAGTTCGAACTCGAGGGTGAAAGTACGCGTAATCATGATGAATGAAGTCTCAGATATTCTCACATTTACAAATGAACGAACTGCGACTTTGCACATATTTGCATATAATCCTCAGAGGAGAACTGTCATGGTCGTAATGTCCTTTTTTCTTGCGAATAAGCTCGCCAGATTAAACAAGGTGAGAGACCGTGACGCCGAAACTGACAAGTCGTGACATTCGTTCGGGTGTAGTGAAGCCGAGGGAGACGGGAATCATAAAAAACGTCCGCACATATCCCGAAATTAATGATCTGCACGATGATGTACTCGCTCACGTTTTGACGTTCTTACCGAGAAGCAAACTTGATGCACCGAAGCATGTGTGTAAACTGTGGTGGACGATAATGATATCATCAAAGTGGCGCAGAAAAAGACGTACAGTTCTTGAGCTTCCGGATTGGTCAAACCTAGAGACGCTTTCCAAGTGAGCAGGCCCCTTTTGACACAATTGTCTGTGGGATACTTAGGCAGCAATTAACGTACAATGAGCTCTTGAGACACGAGCGACGTATTTGTGTGAAGCGTTCTCTACAGTTGTCTATTGTTAGAATAGGAGAAGGATAATTTGGAACTCATTTAGAGAGAAGCAAAATGCCCACCTCATAAAGTGACGGGATAAAGCCCGCGCCTCCAAAGCACAAATGGCAATTTTTCAGGACAGATAATGACCTCGAGATCTTCACACGGATTACGGGATCCAGAAGAGTGAAGCGTGAATGTTGTGTGAATATGTCATTCAGTTTCCAGAACATTCAATTTAACTTCCACTTCTACAAATCTCTTGTTTTGTTGACGTTGTTCGTTCCTAATGGGACTGTGCAGTTCGAGGAGATCAGACTCGAGAAAATGAGTCAGACTTGTTTTGAACTCTGTGTTGACCTTAGATCTAAAAAATCTTGATGTCTAAGAATGTTTGCAAGAATCAGATCTGTGGGAATTGGGCTGACAACTTTGTTTCGGGCTCTCTACCTTAGTACATCTACCTTTGATATATGTGCGAAGATACGTGAGCTGGGAACAAGAGTTCTCGCTATGTTTGACGTTGGGTTCATGTGAAACCATGGAGGTGGTTTTTAAGCACCCTTTGCTCGGCACATGCTTGCAAATCACGTACTGTAATTTGCATGACTTTGGTTTCAAAATGCTCTTCATCTACCCCGGTAGTAGTTTCATCACTTGGCCTCTTTCTCCCATGGCAGAAAGTAACATGTTGCCATTGTTGAATACCTTGGAAAATGTATATCAAAAACCTTAGTGCAGTGGTCCCAGATTCAGTTAGTAGCACGAATTTAATTGATATCAACCATAGGCAATCCAAAAATGGTCAAAAGGTTCTTGATGAAATCTACTTGTTCAAGAGTACTACAACGACTTGATTGTAGGTAAAGGAATTTGTGAAGCTCACTTGTACGTGTTGAAAGATAAAATAAAAACCTTAGCAACTTCATTCAGTCATTTCTGCTGAGGAGGGTGTTGCTGACTTGTGGTCGTGATGCGATGCAGAAAACAATTTTTTCCTGATGATGTTGGGCATATGCATATATGTGATACAACCAAGGTGCCGTAAAGAAGATATATGCATGTTCATGTTGGAAAACGTACAAAACTTGATGGTAAAACATTAAATATCGTGTGCGCGGGATATGCCATTAATGCAAGGGGTTATAGGTATTTTGTTGAGGAGAGAAATTGTTTGAAATGAATAAATGTATTCATTCAATTCTCTCTCTTTGCGACTTTTACATCCATAGTCAATGATATACCATTAGAGGTCTTTAAGTA
Organism: Marchantia paleacea; assembly: GCA_014180765.2. NCBI lineage: Eukaryota > Viridiplantae > Streptophyta > Marchantiopsida > Marchantiales > Marchantiaceae > Marchantia > Marchantia paleacea. The sequence continues at coordinate 415,435 of MUAA02000019.1, read as the reverse complement.
TCGGCTGAAGGAACCATTATGTCTTGATAGATCATTATTTGTCCATTCTCTATTCAAAACCCCACGTTTATCTTAGGGGTCTTGTCAACTATGGTATATGAGCATCTTCGAGATTATTTTCAGGCGGATGATCATTCTAGTGGTTTCATGGAGTTGTTCCAGATGGCTACATCAGTTGCGAGAGGGGAGATTCTGTTGTCAGTTAGTCAATTACTATATGCTAGTCAGCTTCTCGTGATGGAGAAGGACACTAGGGGCATGAGATGGATTATTATTGGGAAGATCTTATTGCGTTAATCAATCATATCATTATCCTAAAGCATCGTGTACTCTTCGAGTAACATCTTTGTCCACAACGGTTTTGAGTCATCACACTAGGAGTATGTGAGGCGGTATCGTTGGACATTAGAGCACTTCTAGATATCCATCCGGATTGGGTTGTCTTGCAAATGGATGATGAGAATGTTTTTAAAAGTGTCTCATCCATTTTTAGAGAGCTTAGAGAGGCTAGTGGACCTCTATCAAGCCTCAATCCTTTCGTACGGTCTTTCTCCGATTCACATTCTTTTCTCTTTTATCAACATGGCTTTTCCCAGTATGAAGTCACCATTCTACAGTCCACTATTGACACTCAAAAGGAAGATCCTTTGTAAGGATCCCTATTTGTCATGACTCATTATAAAGCTCTATTGTCTACTGCTTTGGCCGTGCCAGGTTGTGTGTTCCTTTCCTTAGTAAATGATACATACATTCTGGGCCCTATAAATCACATTAGGCACGCTTTTGATTATCTAGCTTCATCTTGTAGGCTTGAAAGTCAAGGTGTCAAAGTTTAGGGTGGTCTCCTTTGGAGATTCCTCCTCATCTCTAGTTTTTACAGGGATGTATGATATCGAGAGACCGCTCATACATTTTAGGATTGTTAGTAGGGTCCAAGGATTTTGTCTCATGCTTCATAGACATTGCATTTGCCAAGGATGTTTTGCATGTAGATGACTTTCCTCTACTTAAGGATCTGCATGTGGTGTTTGGTATACTCTCATCTAGTATTGCTTGTCGACCCACCTACCTTCTTTGTACAGTTCCTCCTTCACCTACATTCATATCACGTTTGACGACCTTTGATAGAAGGATCATGGACGTCTTTGATGAAATCATTAGACCAAGGACCTTGAAGTGTGTGATAGGAGATTTGGCACTGAGACATACATCTTTGCCGATTTTGTGTGGAGGGGTAGGCTTATTATCGATGGAAGAGATTGCAACTGTAGTATTCTTGGCTAGTTGGGCACCCTAGACACCTTTGTTTTCTTTTCTTTTTGTTATTGCATATGTGCATATCCTTGAGATATATGCGAAGGACGTGGATACGGGATCATTCCCTTATAGATATTATTGAGACATACGAGATATGCTTTCCCCCTGGAGATACGACATGAGCTCATGTCTTTTTCTTCTTTGGTCACCGATTGGGCTAGAGGTCTACAAACTACCTTGATGGACCAACAATTTCAGCATGCTCTACATTTACTCTTAGTATATCCTGCCATTCTTTGTACTACTAGGGATCGTCTACGCTCTTGCTCCGACAAGTGTGCATGCTCATGGATCTTGGCTCCACCATGCATCATACCTTTCCGACTCGCAGCAACTACTTTTTCTATAACAATGAGGTTCGTCTTGGCTTGGTGGATCCATCTACATCTTCATTACTCATATGTGAGTGTAGATGTAGCAAGTGTTCATATGACTCGTTGATCATTCGGAGGGTAGAGAATAGCTACCCATGATACCATTAGGGATGTGGTATTTGCTATGGGAAGAGAGGGTTATGGAAGAACTATACTTGGTTCGGGAGGACCAGATTATTGTAGGTTATGTAGACCATTTGGCCTAGATAATTCAAATATCGTAGGTGCTGTAGTACATATTTCTGAGTGTGATGCTATTGGGGCCTAGCTCCATGTTACCCGTTTGGTTTCATCCTTGTAGGACTTGATGGGGTCTTCCCATCCCTTTTGACTAGTCTCACGAGACAATTTGAAAGTTTTATGTTGGTAGTATTTTCAACATAGTTTTATGTTGATAATACTACCGCTCTAAAGTTAGATTGAAAACCAAGTCATGAAAAAATGGTAATTGATTCAAAAGTAGAGTAAATTCATTAACCTCCAACGATTTCATTGCTGTTCGTACTTATATTTGACTGAGATAGATCACTGATCAGATATTATTGCCTCTGCAGTGATCTACATCAGCACTTCTTGACACAGAACGATTGGATGATGCCAAAACGCGTTCTAATGTATCTCAAGGGCACTAGTGATCATGGAGTTTCATACTCAAACTCAGTTTTTTCAAATATTGTACTTACTACATCATGGATGCAGATTGGGGTGAAAACCCAGTTAGAGATAGTAGATCCACATCAGGTTCATGATTTGTGATTGAAGATATTGTTATTAGTTGGTATAATCAATAGCAGTCTACCCTAGCACTCTCATCTACTGAATCTGAATACATATTTGCATCCATGGCCGCTCAAGAGATTTTCTGAATTAGAGAACTGCTATCAGATCTGGGCTATGAGCTGCAAGAGGTGACTATCCTATTTTGTTACAATAAAAGTACTATTGCTATCTGTAAAATTCTTGTGCTGCATTCTAGAACGAAACATGTACTTCATAGATTTCATAATAAGGGAGAAGGTACAAAATGGAGTGATAGAAATCACTGATTTAACTGGTGAGAAAGCGTATTCTAATACGGACTAGCTAACTTCATTTTAAATCATGCTTGAGTCGTGTCATGTCTGCACTACGAATAAGCAGAATATCAGAAATGGAATACTATGGGGAACTAGCTAATTTCATTAGTAATTATTTATTTATATTTCATGTATGTCTGTTGCAAGCCTGAAAAATATGAGGTCTGGACTATCAGATGGGCTTGTTGTTGATTGGAGCTTTCAACAGGGTTTGATTTTCTAATTTAAAACGCAGGTTTTGGCCCCCAAATACACAATTTCAATTTCAATTTGCAGAGCCCTTGCTCTTACTCGATCTCTTCTCCTCGGTGCAAATTTTGCAGTGAGCAATAGGAGTAACGTCTGGACTGCGTAGATGAGCTCGACGTAATTCTAACTCAGAATATCATGATGTGCCACACGATCCAAGAGCTGTCTGTGTACTCCGCAGGTGATGCACATATAATGCTTTATATGGCCAGCTGCAAATACGCTTGAATGAGTGTTATCCTATGAGTAAATTAATTTTCGTGAGTAGGAAGATGTGGAACATAAAACCCCCGATTTACAACACAATTTTCATTCGAGTCTCAGCGCAGATCTGTCAGCAAGTCTTTGGAGGAAGACTTGCTGACTAGCTCGAAATTCAACATTGTTTCAGGTGCAACCCCAAGTTCCGGGCAGGATGACACCGTTGATTTTAGATATGGTACAATTTAGTATATTAAATATAAAGATAGGTATCTATACCGGTCTACTGCAAACATAAGACCCACATAGATTATGGTCACATCATCTTCTTCTTTTTTTTACGAAACACAAAGAAAGTATGTTCATTCCTAAACAGGACACACAGACAGCTCTTGGATCGTGTGGCACATCATGATATTCTGAGTTAGAATTACGTCGAGCTCATCTACACAGTCCAGACGTTACTCCCATTGCTCACTGCAAAATTTGCTATAATCAGCAGGTTTCTACGAGTACCGACATTCCCTGTCGAATCTGACGCTATCAGTGTGTAACGAATAACCTGCACATTGGACAATACCGGCTTTTGGTCAATTCTGTAAGCCGAGATTCTTGAATCTTTCAAGCATGATCTAAGGTTCGACGATCTTGATATAATTTACTGTGATATGTGTACGGTAGAACTATTTGACAGCGTCACTAACTTCGAATTCGGACAAAGGTAAATCTAACATTTACAAAGCTGCGCTTGAAATATCAAATCTACCTTCACCGAGGTGGCAGACGTGGTTGTGGTGTCAGTATCAAGCAAGATAAGTTTTGCACTGCACTCGGAAGGAGTTCCATTTTCTGCATTCTGCACGCTAATGCAAGCGTGTTCTCAATCAAATTTAGAGAACAGATGAGATGTCAGGCCAATTGAAAATTGCTCTTTAGAAAGTGCACAATTGGCATAAATGAGCACGGATTTGATCTTTCCCTCTTTCTCTGTCTCTCTGGATACGGGCTCAACGCTCTGATCAATCAGCAAATCCTCAAATGATATGGTTACTCGCCCCCATAATGTCAAATTTTCCGCTTCCAAACGTTTTCTACCGCAAGCATACATACAGTTTGGGCCACGAATGTGATTCTGATGAAAGTAGCTTTAACGTCGAGCAAGAAATGTGATGTCTGCGCTATAAAGCCTTACTGACGTGCTTGAATATATTTCATGGTTAACTCAAGTTGACAGATGTCAATTTGATTTGATTTTATAAAGTCAACCTTAAATTTGACACAAGTTGCCTATGGAAAATCATCGGATCTAGTCAAAGAAGTGATTGCATGTGCCCCCAAGTTTAGACAGCAATAAGCATTGCTTCAAGCAAAGCGGTCTCGAAGTGTGTATTGCATTGATACTGAGAATGGTAAAACATTGATAATGATAAGTCGAAACCTCGTAAAGATAGTGTGCAAACAAGGAGTGCAAAGTTGACCAATTTCAGCATCTGCGTGGGTAGCAAACTTAGTAGGAATCACACCTTGCTCCCGTTTCAGGTGTGTCGCCGACTGTGCACTATATATTGCACCGGCAAAAGGAAAAGCAGCCATATAACTCATTTTGTTTATTGATGCCCAAATACTATAACCATAAAGCTTGCATTATTTTACCATATCACCGGAGGCGTAAGGCATTTTAATATAGTAGGATTTTATGGTGGGACATAAAAGAATTTAGGGAAAGCACTCCTAATTTTATGCTTTATACCAAACCGAATTATGGTCACATCTAATATGGCGAATTACTGAAAGTTAAATGGCTTTACTAGGTTGCCCTCAATCGACAGGAGGAGTTCTATGGCTGTATTTTTTGGTGCAATACTCCAGTTTCTGGATAGCCGACGCCAAATTTAGTGATGATTTAAGCTATCGTCCAATTTTGTTTTAAAAGATTATGGTAGGATTCTATTCTAAACAGAGTGACTGTCAACTTGTGCATATTTTATGGCTTTTGACAAAAGGTAATAAAAAATCAGTATTTTTATTATGAAACGGCCTATTGTGACCTTAACTGGGTATTATATAAACCATAAAATTTACACGTGGTCTCCATGCCAAGTTTCATGTCCCACCATAAAATTCCAAGTAATTATCCCAACAGTAATGTTTACTAAAAACCACGAGGAGATGTCAACAAAACGGACACATAATACCCTTGGTCAAAGATATCATGCCGTATTGAACACTCAGACAGATAAGACCTCGAGTGGACTCTCGGCGAAATACAGACTACGGAGGAACAGGAACACAAACGAACAGTGCACTACATCAAGTACCCCTAGGTGCTACTGTCGCCAGTGTATTAGATATCATAATAAAAGAAAGATTCATGTTGGGACTCGGGACATGGGCATCCGTGAGCATCCGTGAAACGATGTCCATGAAAATTGTCAACGATTTAAAAAACCACAAGTTTATACGTGATCTGTGACGAAATGCGACACATGGTTAACAAATGAGAATAAATGAAAAAGACGAGGAGTTCTACACTAAATGATCGAAAATAATTTAATATAGAACTGGTCGCCCTTTTTCTTAGAGAAAAGGCGAAGAGTTTAAAAGACCGCAGAAAAATTTGAAGGAAAGCGATTTATATTGTTAGACAGAAAGTACAACAAATAATCTTACATTCCGGAAGGAGAGGGGAAAAAGATCCACTCCTTACGACCTTCTTACCTCTCGAACTTTCCCGTTACCACGACCTGATCTTGAAGGGAAACGACCTCCGTAGCGCCAGATTATCCCTCCGTCCACTGGAGCCAGGTTTCTCCGGCACCGGTCGGCCCATGGACTCTAGAGTCTGAGTCTCGACGGGGCTTACCCATCGGATTAAAGCCCCTTCTCGCCACCAGAGAACGGGAAACTTTCGACTAAGTTTAGAGGTTTGGGGGACGCAATCACTGCCGAGAAATGGCAATGATATGTTCTTCGTCGGTGACCGTAGTAACTGCATACATGAGGCTCGTAGCTGGAATCGGATGGCTGCTGTTGCAGTGGCAGCGATGCTCCTCGTTCCCAGCTTTCGTTTGCTGTTCAAGCATCGTCTCGTGGAATCAAATCGAGCTTTGCCACCAGGGCCCTGGCCCTGGCCGCTGGTGGGTTCTCTGCTGTCACTGGGACGCGAGCCTCTTCATCAGATTCTGGAAAGATGGGCCGATTATGACTGTGTGTCTGGGGGTGTACCTACTGGTGGTGGTGTCCAATGCCGAGATGGCCAAGGAGCTGTTCGGCAAGCACGATCAGAACTTCTCTCACAGGCATTACATGACGGCGGGCAAGTATTTGGGCTTCGGGTTCAGAAGTGTGGCTTTCGCCACTTACATGGAAGGGTGGCAGAACTTGAGGAAGCTGTACAACGCCGCTCTTCTCTCCCCGTCCAGTGTACAAAGGTCCATGGGGCTTCGTGAGAGTGAGGTACACACGCTCATGGGACGGATATATAACTGCTACGAATCTGATCAGCCTGTAAATATTTCTCGCACGTTCAGAGAGCTGAGCACGACCATTCTTCTGGCGATGATTTTTGGCAGGAATGAGTTCGGCCTGGAGAAAATCCCATGGCTCGCAGCGATCATGAAAGATTTCGGAGAGTTGGCCGGCAGGGTCATCGTGGCAGACTTCTTCCCGTCCCTTCGAGGGCTGGATCTGCAGGGTTTCTTCCGCAAGATGAGAGAAGTGCAAGAACAAATGAGGAAATGCACAACGGCTCTCCTTCTTGAATTGGATCAGAATAATAGAAGTGAAGCGGACGTCGTACGAGAAGACGAGAGCTGCCTGGCCAATACCCTGCTAAAATTCAATTCCACGGGCGAAATAGACTTGGATGATATGACGATGGCCATATTCGTATGTTTTGCTGCCTGTCCATCTCCAAATTATTCATCTCTAACTTCCATGTCTTGAGAAGAATCCACCTTGTAGTTGAAGTTCACTTGTGAATGCATACAAGTTGATGGCTTTTCAGTCCGCTGAAAGCAGATATTATTTTATTGATAGATCTGATATTTATGATCACCAGAGGCTTTCTAGTTGCGCTGAAAGCAGTGAGGTTATCTTTCTAGTAGAAGATCTAATATATATGAACATCGAGGTTTTCTGTTTGTGGTGAGATCGAGCCCTTCTGATCTCATGTTCGTGAGCGCAGGATAACATCATAGGGGGAACTGAACCTCCTGCCATAGCAATGGACTGGACCATGGCTGAGCTGCTTCGCCACCCAAAAATTATGCGGAAAGCGAATGAAGAGATTGCTGCTGTGGTCGGAGAGAATCGTCTTGTAAAAGAGACAGACATACCTCATCTTCCATACATCCAGAACATTGTCAAAGAGTCTCTGCGCTTGCATCCTTCAGCACCTCTAAGCATTTCGCACGTGAACAAGCAGCCATGTAAGATCGCTGGTTACGAGATACCAGCGAGAACTAGCACGCTAATCAACTTGTGGGCTATAGGGAGAGACCCGAATCGGTGGCAGAATCCATTAGAATTCAACCCCGACCGTTTTTTCGAGCCGATGAACTCCAACGTCTGTGCGATGGGACACCATCTAGAGCTCATTCCGTTTTCAGCTGGCCGCCGTGGTTGCCCCGGTATGCACCTAGCTTCGGCCACCATGACTCTGACGGTGGCTACTCTTCTCCACAGCTTCGACTGGAAACCTTTTGGAATAGAGGCTCATGAGATCAACATGAAGGAGCCTCAACAAACCGAGTTCATCTGCCAAAGACAGTCTGAAGTTTTCTGATCTGTCACTCCAAGACTTCATCGTCAGCTGTACCTAAAAGACTAATGGTTATGTTCCATTCAAAACATTTTTTAGCCTGGTTTGTAAAAATTATTTGTGTCGGTAGACAGGACGAGTGGACCATTTGAACTAAGGAACGATCTGAGACTTGTAGAACAAGAACATATTAGGGATACGGTTCAGATTCGTAGAAGAAGATGGTCTTTTCATATCCATATATCTAACATGGAAATCATAGAAAACTCAGTAACCACCAAGTTTTCAGTATTTCGGGATCTACAGCTCCATCAGACCCTGCCTTCAATGAGAATTGAGGAATGTCTTGAGACTATGACTAGTTTGACTTTAGACTGTCAAACTAGTCTAAAGTCTAAAGTCAAACTAGTCATAGCAGTTGATCATGACAACCTGGAAGCTTTAAATAGAAGCTGTGTACTTCAGTTTCGCTTCTCGTTTGATTATGTTCAAATTTTGTTCAGAAAATTGGCTCTCATTTTCTTTCCTTCATCAACCAGTCTGTTTGGATCCTTCCAGCTAAGAACTAATCATAATAATATGATAATAACAATCATTTGAATCATGAATAATATTTCAATCATCACTGAGAGTTCGAGGTGGAGAAGAAGTAGACGTCTACTTTGATGTCTGAGCTCACTTGATAAAGGAACAAGTAACGACATAACAGAAGTGTAAGTTTTGTCTTCTAAGATGTTGGTAAAAATCTGAAGCCCAGCTAGAACCAATAGAGGGCGAGTCTCTTGTTCAGTCACAAAATCTTCAACGTTGTCTTCACTCTCGCTGATAATGAGCTTATATCATTCTACCAAACTGATATTCATGTGATGGGCATGATTACTCACATTATGATGAAATTCGGTGGTGCACACTTCTGTGTCTCCATACGACCATTCGGTGGATCACACTTTTAGATTTCATTCAGTGTGCCAACCATCAACAAGTTCAGATTCATTTTCAATGCAGAATCCAATGTACTTGAGCTCAATCTTCGTTTAAGGCTCTACTTCCCTCACGTGTTGGATTAAATACATGACATGAATTATCCTCAATGCAGAATTATAATGTAGTTGACCTCAATCTTCATTTAAGGCTCTACTTTCCACACTTCCTGAACTAAAGGCATGACATGATTTGGAAGAAATTTGTATCCAGCCAAAAGCTGCAGAAGTCCCAAAAAGCGCCTCTTTTGAACTGCACGTGTAACGCAGGTTTTTATATCTCTGACGTCCCTAGAACACATTTTTTATTTTCAGTTGTCTGGGTCGGCAGGTCAGTTTTCATGCCTCTCAATCCTAGCTTGATTTATGAAGCTTAAATTTAGCGAAGTGGATCCAGGAGTTTCCCCAAAACAAATAATTACATCGAGCACTTTATTCGCCTGAGCCACGAAAGTTCCAGCATATTTATCTCATAAAATACTGATATGCAGAGTGGATCAAACGTCCTCCACCGGTTCTTGTAGGTTTTGTCTATGTGCTTAACGAGGTCGTTTATACTACAACAGACGAGAATGTTTTCGGCGTAGGCTTACCTAGCCTATGTACTCATGTGAATAACAAGTTCTGATTATCAAGTCAATACATCACTTTTTTCTCAAGTATTTCGCTGGTTTGTAGAGGAGGTAAAATCACTAACAATCCAAGGCATGCAAACTTCTACCTCTTTGTAATACGATCCAATGAGGCACCAAAGTAATAACCATTATTCATTTACGTAACTAGTCTGAGCGCTTTCAATGGTCGATTCCCAAGGGATTCTGGACTGACTGCTTAAGTCCTAGATAACCTCTATATATCATGGACTCGAGAGTTTTGAACAATAGATTCGACCGAAAAACGCGAGCCTGTTGAAGCATCCCACGCACGGTCCTACTGAAACCGAAATCCCTGAAATGGAGAGTGTTCAGATGCTCTTGTATTTTGGAAGTGACCAGGAGGACCCAACCATGTATTCGAACTTGTAAACAGTAGGCCTGAGAGCTTGCTGGGCAATATGGCATCCACATTTTTCGTGTGAGCTAAGAGAAAGGATTTCATGACTGACCTAGTCAGATCAAGGGCCAGACAGACAAACCAACAGCAGAGACAAGAGAAAACAGTGAATAGGAGTACTAAGCGATCTCTTTACCACCCAAAAGCACGACGTGTGCACTAAAAACATCAAGAATGTAATTTGGAGATGCTTAGAGTCTAGGATCACTATTATATTAAGCACTAGTGTAGTCCAGATTGGTGGCAAGGGCCAGACGAAGACTCGACGTTTTGTTCCTGAACAGAAAGAAGAAGACGAATAAGAGAGAACTTACTTGTAGACGTTTTAGAACTTAATCATTTTCAGCCTTTCGTGTTTTTCGCTGTCTACTTGCATTGAATCACTTCACGCTGACATTTTCGTGATTCTTCACGAGTTCCCAGGAATAACAATTTCCAACTAGAATGCAGTGATCTACATGGATTCAGATCAACAAACCTGAACCTTTGGAGTGCTTTATTTTAATGCTTATGCTCAATCACAGTTATTGATATTCTTGTCCTTCATTCTTTATATGTCCTCGCTGGATTTCCTAAAATAATAGTAATTCTTGATGTTTATTTAACTGTGTTATATTCTCCGTGTGATTATCTTAAAATATTCAAGAACGTAATCCTTGAATTGTTCTTACGCACGTAAATTTTTAATTATTAGGCACACGAGAGATAGAATGCAGATAAATAAACGACAAGGATCAGAATTACTCGGGATTCCCATAACGATAACCACTCCTTCCAAACTCTGAGGCAATTATTTCCAAGAGAAGAAACATAATTTTGACAGAAAAAATAATCTTAAATGGTATGATAACTTCTTGCTTGACAAACTAACTTGAGAATATTGGGAGTCTGCAAATACTATTGGAATATACAACTGTGATCGATCTATCAAAATTAAATTCTCATCATTGCTACATACTCAAGAGAAATTACAACCTTATCTCCAAAAGTTCAACAATTACATAGCTCATTGCTTTTTATATTACACTTACCATTGAGAGGATTAAATGAACGTGACAGTGAGAAATTACTACTTGAGGATGTTCGTGATGGAAACCTGATCAGATGAGGAATGTACTTTGTACTTGTGATATATGACACTGGAGTTTTCCTTCACATGGGTATTTGGAAAAAATGTTTGTTACTAATAATAATAAAATAATAGAAAACTTTTACTTCCTCATCGTTTTACTTTACCATTTGTGTGTGATCCATATATTATATGGAAATGGACAATTCAAGTAGAAATTTTTTGTGATTACTGTGACTAGTCAATGAGGAGAAACCACATTAAGTATTCTTCATCGTAATTCTTTTATTCTTCTTCCCGAAATACTAAAAAATTCACTTGTTATTCTTATTCCTGGTGAAAGAGAAAAAACTCACATTAGTGCGTACAAATTTGCGAGATTAATAGCGCATTGTCACCACACATGTGACGTGCGTGCAAATGTCTAAAGTTTCACGCTGTGAATGTATAGTCCTTTCCTTCAAGACTTATTATAAAACACACAAAGTCAATAACATTTAAGGCATATATCTTAAAGTTCTTTGCAAAAAATTAAGTCTTTTTCATTATTCTAAAATAAGAAAAATATTCTAAATTTTTATTTTGAAATTCCCTTCATATAGGTATGTGTCTACATCGAAAAAAGTACTGGATATAACCTTCAGAAAATGAATCTTATACCATAAATTTTTATTCACAAAATATTTACATAATATAACGTTATATAAATAGAACAGATTACTGTAACTTTGTTATATGATAAAGCATATTCTTCAAAGCGTAATGAGAATTTCCAATGTTATTTTATAATTCAGTATATAAGATATTTAACGAAAAGTATTTTGAATCTATTTTTTCATTATATAAATTACATATTTTTTTATAAATCTAATCATTTTACATGTATTCTATTCCCTAGAAATTCTTATCTCTAGAAGAATAACTTGTGAAACGTATAATTTTTTATAAAAACATATATAAAATACATAAAAAGCTCCTGAAATATTCAATGATACGCAAGGAAAGTCGCACTGTTTCTCCAATACACAGATGGAGAAACATGATACATATGCAAGCAGAACGTTTTGAACTTTGTTACTTTTAACAACTTAAGTGCAATAAATAATTATTGCAAGAACACAACGTTATCTGCAACAACCGGCTTACTGTGATTCTTACATTTGGCAGTAACCTCTTTGCACCGTACAGCTAGCAGGGAAAAAATTTGCACCGTGGAATTTTTCCAATAATAGCTCTAAGACCTCCACATAAACCATATACTAGTTAAAACTCAAAATGCCTCAAAAATTCCTACACTGGTATCTCATGCATATATTGTTCATATCAACATATTGTTACAGTGTTGGAAAGTCTGACTGGAAGGCTTGGCAAGAACGAGACAAATAAATACTTTACGTACGGATGGCAGTACAATTCAGCGCATTTATGTATTCAGGTTGATCTTGGTGATCTCCTATGTGACTACATATAATATAATGCAATGGAAACAGTTGATAAATTCGTAGATTCTACTATACTATTGTTAGTCAAGCCCTCAAGCTTGATGGAAAATGAAGCACTCAGTGACTGCATTTGAGATTGTCTTTATGGTTTTCTTCATTCAGAAAAGAAATTTCTTGAATCTTGTTGGCTAACTGTGGGTTCAACAATCTATCTGTCGTGGATATAATAAACTCACCTGTGTAGAACGTCTGACAGCCAAAATTATGGCTATTTGATTTTCAGAAATTTTGAAAACTGTAGCAAAAGTGGGAGAAAAACTACAACATAAAATACTTACTGATCATTAATTTCCTAGGTTCATGATTTGAAGAATTTTATCAAAAAAATGATGGCATTCCAGTATCAGGTCATCATTTGTCATGAAACTGAACTCCACATGTTACACATATATACGAAATAAGACTTTAGCCACAATCATTCCAGGTCAAATCTACTTGTCTTATATGCACACATCAACACTGCATAAAATTACTTCAACCTTCTACTCCAATACAGATCAAAATTCAGTTACCTTCAATGTTTGTAAAGCCAGAAAAAAACGACAGTTCAGTTGCAAAAAAATCTTAAATTCGTTGGTAAGACAGGAATTTCTTTTTTCCAGTTACATTTTCTTTTATGTTGTGTATTTATTGATACATTATTACTTGGTCTTACAACACTAGCGCACGAAAAATTGACCGGAATATGGGTTTTAGGCTACAAAAGCTATAACTCTACCTTTAAAAGTTGTGGTTATATGCCAAATTCTGTATAAGAGTACTCTCCTTTGTGTAACTTTTTAATGTCTGCTTTGTTTTGGTTTGTAAAACTGTTAGAAGTTGAAATATAGGAAACCCCCGAAAGCTTTTCAAGGTCTTAACGAGATCAAAGAATACGTGAACAAAATTTTGAACAACAATCATACAAATGATTTGTTAGTGTTAGCACATAATATTTCCATTGAACACAAATCCAAGTAGCTATACTCAAGCCTCTCGATTCTTTTGCAACTATATAGTGTATTTGATTTTCATCTGAATATTATGTTTCGTTGATGGCCAGTTGGAGAACAAATACAGTTAACTGTGTGGATGCAGAAATTTGTTCATCTATTTTATTTAGACACCAATGACGGTACTCAGGCGAGAAGATATACACGAACAGAAAATCTAGGTGTTTTCTTTTTGCAGCAACCAAGTCCAGTAAACAAAATTTCCTGCTAATATCTTCAGATGGATTGCGGTATTGCAGAGAGAAGGTCATTGGGAGTCAGCCTTCTACTTTATGAACCAGACTGAGTGTACAGTTAACTTTGTCCTGAAGTTGTGATCTTCTGTCTTTCGGAGGTTTTATTTGAGTATTTTTTATATCATTGACAAATGTATTTTTTATATCAGCCTGCTGCTTTGAACAAACATTGCATTTACATGTGGAAAGCAAACCTAGCATGGAAGTTCTGAGCAGAGCAGCTGACATTTCAGACTTTTGGAAAGATCCTGTTGTGAACTCGTCTCATGAGTCGTGGTCTCAATAAAAATTGACTATGGTGCTAGGCTGATTTGATAGAAGAGGGGACCCATGGAAAAAAGAATAAGGCGAAGGGAAGCACAACAAAACATAGGCCAACATGCGGAGAGAGATAGTCTCTCCTGAGAAGCATCCATGCAGCTGCTATGCTTGCATTGTTTCACTCTTAGATCCTCATCTATACGATACTAGTTATATTGTTTATTATCATTGTCTTGTTATTCCAAAAGGGGTAATCCATATTCAAGGAAAGAGAAAGTTAGTTTTGATACCATTATAACACTAGAGAAGTGAGACAAACCATTCGAATAACTCAAGAAAGAATTGTAAACCTAAATGGTTTCTCTTTCTCCATATATAGTCTTAAAAAAATACAATATAGATAAAGTTCTACAATCATCATCCATCCAACTCCTCATGGATTGATGACATGACGAACATCACTATGATCACACAGATTGCCCACGTGTAATTCCAACTAACACACTAGAAATATAATCTAATGAGCACATAGATTGCTGATGTAACATCTATAAATAGTCTATTAATAATTAATTCAAGACTATCTATTATCTATTTCTACCTTTCATAAAATCTACTTTAGTTTTCACTAATTAAATATGATTAACCTTACATCACAATTAGATCCCCTGTAGATTATGGGACTTGGTTATGGTTGGAACTTGGATTTTGTAGGACCTATGCCATTGCCTATATATTGATAATTGTGGACCATTTTTCCAAGTGGATTGAGATGGTGGTATTGACTGACAAGTCAAGTGAGGAAACAACTTATGCGTAACAAGATCATATGCGTAATTGTTCATCATGTCACCTTCCAAACATTGATGGTACCATGGATCCAAGCATGTCAATTGTGCATGTAGACTTAAGAGAGAAGCTTGGGATGTTATGTGGATCAGTTGATGGAGCAACCAATGTGTTAATTTGTGATTCTTGTTCGAGAGGATGGCATATGTTATGTTTGACAGCTGCTCTTTTCAATGCGGTACCCAATGGACGGTGGAGATATCCTCAATGCAGTGAACATAAAAATTGTTGGATTAGGACCATTCGTAGACTCAAGGAGGGTAATAGTTGTGGGCGGCTTAGCCATATTTGGTTGGTTGGTTCCTGAGCTTGTGAAAGACGAAGAGAGGGAAGTGGGAGAGTGAGAGATGAGAGTAGGCTAGTATTCTTTTTTTGCATATTATGTGGTTACGCTTTGCCAAACATAGAGAGTGAATAGACATTTCTCTTCATCTTTCAATTTCGGTTCCATTGGTACCTAAATTGAAGAGTATAGAGAATGATATAAAGAGATATCAATGTTTTTATTTTTTTAAGGTTTTGAGTGAATTTTCGGTGATTTGTATATCCAAAGAAGACTCCTTAGGACACTTCGGACCAAAGCAAGAGCACTACGCGTCTAACCGCCAAATTAGTATGGGGACTGGCTCGTGGGGCTCGCTACCCCAACCCGCTATACCAGGCTTTTTGACGAGCTTCTCAAAAGCCTAAAACTAGGCTTTGGGCCAGTTAATTAATCAATAAGCGTCCGCTGTGGATGAATTAGCACCTTATCCGCACATAATTTAACTCAAAAAAGAAATTTCATTGGTATGCAGTTTTTTACCTGTTCACAGGATAAGACGAGAAGTCATACTTGTCATAGTCATATGATATTACTAATAATGTCTGGTGGTATTCTAAGAAAGATGAACTATCTAGAGCATCCACTTGCTTTTATCATCATGTGATAGTCTTACTTATTCAAATGCACCATCTCCAACCCATGTCATTCAATGGTGGTGCCTACAAAATCTTTTCATGATGATTAACAAGACGGAGTCTCCATAAGAGTGAAGTGTGTGTGGTAAACT
Source organism: Marchantia paleacea (assembly GCA_014180765.2). Taxonomy (NCBI): domain Eukaryota; kingdom Viridiplantae; phylum Streptophyta; class Marchantiopsida; order Marchantiales; family Marchantiaceae; genus Marchantia; species Marchantia paleacea. The sequence goes on along the minus strand of MUAA02000019.1, from coordinate 399,462 downwards.
AGACCAGATGTTGTTCATGACAGTTTGATTCGCCTCTGGCAAATATAGACTATGATAAGATGAAGATTGCGACAAAACCCCTATATTGGCCTGCATTTCGACTGTTCATAGCTTGATTTCTTCAGGCTGCATCAACATTGTATATTCAAAACTCAAGAACTTGTGCGATAGCTCTTTGAATATCCAAATCAAGAGGAATAGTGAGTCCCATCTTCCCAATTTCTCTTCAAATTGCATCAATATTTCCACTATTATTTCAAGCTGCATATAATGTGGAATCCTCTTACTTTGGTGTGCTCTTGAAAGGTGACTCGCGTGTGAAGAGAAAGGTTTAGGGTTTCAAAGTGTTAACCACATCTGAAACCATTAGGTTCTATCCCATAATTCCCAGGGTTGGCTTGGAACACTTGTTTTAATCCACCTCGATACACAAGGTTGAAACCAAATGCATTGATAAACTGTCTGGTTTAGAGTATCCAAACCTTGTACTATTTATCCTGGTTCTGTGGAGTCTCCCATCCAAGGAATACATTACAGTACTATTCCCCTCTACAAGGCTGAAACCAAATGCATTGATACTCTGTCTGATTTACAGTATCCAACAATCCACACAGTCGATCAAAGATAGTCTGCACTCTTCCTAGTTACTGCAAATCTCTTATGAAAGTACCGGCGTCTCCAACCGTGGCGACGTATCTAATAAGTAAATAATATGGAATGCAGTACGTATGTCAAAAAACTTAGGCAGAGGATACTAAAATTATTCAGATTTTAACATTTACTTCCCACCGCGAAATGCAGAACTAAATATTATGCCGTTGACTGAACTGTACACAAAGTTCGGATCTAAATAGAAGTAAAAAGCAATGTCAAAATTTGAACCACAATCTTTATTGCGAAAAACTTCCGAGTAAACAGTTCAAAAGCAATGGGAGACTAACTGTTAAGTCTTACATTGTTCGGACAAAGGGACACTACTATCTTAGTATTGTTGATTCTATTCTGTTAGACTTTTTATAACTTTTTGATATATTCTAATTTGGAAGGAAATGTAAGACATATTGTCAAACAGAACCAAGAGAATTAGAAAACCTAAAGAAGAATATAATAGAAAATAGATTTAAAAACAAGAACTCACAGTGCATAACCATCACTCAAAAACCCCAAACGTCTACCGCCTAGGTATCGACATTATAGTGCATCTTGCCGTCAACCTTACAGTTCTTGCTTGGTGTTCTTTTGACTCCATTTCGTTTCTACTTCCTTCTTCGACGGGGCGTCCCATCGCATGTTAATAAAACTTAGCTTTCTGTCCAGAAACGGCAGAAAACACGGGTTGGCGGTAACTTGCAACTCCACTGACGTTATCAAAAGGATATTAAAACTTATAATACACCTTCAGTCATGCATATACTTAATGCTTGTCGTTTCACCGGGGGATTCAGATAAACATGTTTGAACTGGATGCAGTCCACCAACCGAAACTGCAGGCATGCTCTACGCTTCGAGAGCAGACTTCCGACAGGAGATAAGACAAGGGTGTTCACGTTCCAAGATTATAACACTAAATCTTCGCGAGGCCAATCCATCTGACATTTGGACCAGGTTCCAGTATTCCTTCGGGGTCTGCTAAGTAAAGTTCTCTAAACATCCTGACTACACGTGAGTAGTCTTGTCGCTGACGCTCATGCGAAATAAACCTGGTGTGATACAACTCTTCCATGGGAGGTAGGCCTCAGCAATAGCAATCTCTTATGCTCATGCAGTTTACTCTGTTGATCAAAACAGGAACCTTCATTGAAGAACTTCCACCAGGTTGTGAACATGCTTTGTTGGTGAAAGAAAATAAAAGTGAATCTAGCCATATGGATGAAAAACCACCCCGCGAGATGCACATAGATAAGAAACTTACATTAATATGCACTGCCCAAAAATGAAAGCGTCCTTGATCCTTCAGCAAGGTTAAGAATGTTCTCGCAAATGCCTTAGTCAACATTTTCATGCTTGCGACCAATTACACGTTTCTTCCAAGAAATGCGCGGGGTAGCTTCGCAGATGCAGATGAACATGATCTCAACCTAACCTGATAAAAATCTGAAATAGGAAAAGATCGAAAATCGATCAAATCTAAAATTTCATCACATTGAAACTCGCTTACAGAGATGCTGACATCGGCCCTTTAAGACTCCACAACATGGAACTTTGTGAAACGTAGTTCCGCGTGCTTCGATCAGGTACCAGAGGCAGGTACGTTGACACTCCCAGGTCGTGCAACAGCAAACAAAAACGTATTGAAGATTCTGAGGTCTAAAAAGCAGATTTGAATCTAGGCTGATACTGAGACGACACACAATTTTGACAACGAGTTCATACTGAACAGTGACAAGAAAAAGAAAACACGTCGACTTCCAACACATCGAGTAAACCCACATGTCTGGGAAACAAATACAAATTACTGCTGAGATCAGTGGAAATTATGCACCTTTCGATACACTCGATCCAACCCTGGAAACTGGTGGTTGTTTGCAAACACTCGAACTCTAGTCAAATGCAGAAATGGTACGAACAGGCAATAAAGGCACCACTGATTTAATTGGATTAAAGCACGTGGTGCCTCTTTATTTCAGTCAAGTGAACTTGACACCAACTTACCAGACCATGCCTGACTAGCTTTATCACAGCTTTGACAAGTGGGGCACATTATCTACGGAACCAATATTTTCAAGACCCTGAAGAAATCATTACAGATTTGATAACAAATAAGGTGGATAAAAAGATGAGGTGCTTCTAATTCTATACCCAATTTAAATAGGGTGGACAAACTGAGCCAATAACTGGCAAACACATACAGTGGGCAGAAGCTCATGAGCCAAACACCTGTTGGGAGGTTTATGCAACTTGATTTGTAAAAGTTTCAAGTAATCCAACTCCCAACGCGAAAATCTTGTGCAACTCCTCGCTCAACTTCAGCTCTTTTAGCATAGGTGCTCAAGAAAACCATGGTAAACCACCCCTTCTTCTGCCTCTTTTGCCATCCAAGGCCTGCCACCATAGCCCCAGTCATTATAACTTCAAGATACCCCAGAAATGCAGAAGACAGTAAGCAGATGCATAGTCCATACTTACTACTCACATACAAAGAACTAGCAGACACGACTCTGAGAGGTGCTAAAGTAACTAGAAGCTGACTTGTGCGTAGAACAAAGCTGATAAAGACACGACTTACACGCTTGCAACGGAGAGATACTGTGAGACACGTTGATGACAAACTTCTAAGTTGCAGTGTAGCATGCGGCTCATGAAGTTCGGATAAGTATGTAGTAAGTTCATCAATAAATCTAGAGAAGCATCCTACTTCAATTAGAAAACCATATAGTGAACGGTCTTACTAATTTTGGTCTTGATGTCAAGTAGCTCTCTATTCAGTAGTTATAGAGTTGTTGGAAAAGCAATCGTTTGGTGGCCAAGAAAGGGAGGTGAACCATGCTCGTACATGTCCTCACTTAATTCGAAGGAGCGAAAGTAGAGTATCCAAGTTGGCTAGTATTCAACTTGGATATACGAACTACATTTCATTCCCAATATAAAAATTATTTGCATTCCTTGTATATTACGTCACGATATGGACATAAATCCATATTTCAGCCAAATTGGTTAGAAAGAAATACTCGGTTCGAAAGGGTTTGATCCTTTCGAACCAAGTACAAGCGGTATGGACCCTCCGATCGAAAGGATGGGTTTGTCCATATTACTAATACTAACCCTATGTTTACCAGGAAAGAACAACTACATGAAGCAAAGAAAATACATACCGTCTTTTGAAAATGTCTGAAGGTTAAAACTCCGACATCTCGTGTCCTGTTTCATCACCACACATCCAAATCAGAAGACAACAAGTGGTATCAATAATTCCATGTGTCCAAAGATAATTGAAGTTCCTAGAATTAGAAACTAGAGGTTCACGTCGCGAGTGATGACGATGTGGACCACAGTTATCCGGCATTAAAAGAAGAAATTAGGGCCAGCTTGACAAGCTAAAACTATTACTGGCTGCTGATACTTGAAAACTATAAGGTCCTCTACTGTACATGAGATAAAGCGCCAGGAAATGATCAGCACATACCGACTGTCTCGAAATTCCAAATAATAAGACCTTCCTTCATGACTTGTGATTACACACTGCATCACTTGTCCTACGGGAATTTTTATCTGCCAGTACATAAACAATAATCCATCTGAGTTCGAACTAATCACCACTGTCCTTCAAAAAACAAACAACATAACCATTACAGTAACAGGTAACCACGCAGGATCCAGTCTTGTTGAGAATCGACAGCTGGTTTATATGTCCGCCACGTCTTGGAAGTACAAACAATTTGGCAAAATATCATAGATAAATACTTGAGCAACGAAAGTGAAAAGAAAAACGACGAAAGGAAATGACTCTATCGAGCCTTAGAAGCGGAACAGAGACAGCGTGTTGAATGAAATCTAGCAAACGAATATTCAAAGAGAAAAGCACCCTCTAAAACAACAGACATGTCAACTACGATGTCACTCAGAAGCCAAGCTACGATCTGGGAGACATCGTACGTGACATGCCTGCTATTTCATAGAGGTGTTGTCCCCAGAGTGTAGACAGGACATTGTTCGCATCACTCAATAAAATTAATCTATTATGTCGAATAAAATACAAGCGGCCAGGGGAAGGGCTCATACCGCAACATCTGGCGAATACTTGTCACTAACGATTACTCTTCGGTTGGCATTGTTACGTCTGAGTTCATAATTAGACCGTTTCAATGTCAAGGAAATGTTCTCCTCCGGCTGTCCACCGTCAACCTGCTTCACATCCACCCCATATTTTGCAGTATTGTATGAGTATATCACTACAATGATTCATACGAACTAACCATCAGAAAGATATCTCCTCTGTATGATCTCAACAGAGAAGGTGATCCTCACTGTAAATTGAACAGTTAAGTGAATCTCAGTTCTGTTCTAGAATAAGGTTATACACTATCATAATATGAGAGACTAAGTCAATTGTAACCATCCAAAAGACGGACAGAAAATTAATACAAGATATAACAGGCTGCCGACGTCAGCTTATACAATCTCATAAACATCAATCCAAATTCCTACCAGTAACTGGACTTCAAAAGTTGCATGCCCAGCAGTACTGTAATTATCAATCTGGTCTTGCATGTTAGCATCTGCACCAACATGACGCAACTGTGAGATGATTTCTGCCGCAACAACACCCTTCTTTAGCAAGTAAACTTGAGGCAGTGAAGTAAAGCAACTTCAAAAGGTTCCAGTGAGAAGCATGCTACGGAAGGCAACTACTCGGTCATGACATCCCGTTCCTCAATAGTCCACATTGAAAGCGTGTGTACTGCACCTACTTCAGAAAAAGAGTAGGCTTAACCGAGAACAAACATTCAAAATGTTCCAAAAATTATTGGCAGGAAACTGACCACAATTGATCCATCTAGAATCGTTTGCGAAGACAGTCACCAAGTCGCCCTGCGTGCACGCACGATGTATCATTAGAAGAAGAGGTTCACAAACCAAGATGTTTCATTAATTCACAGAGACAATTTAGCTAATTGAAGAGTCTGGACTGGTGGGGCTGAAAGATTTCCAACCGTTTCAAAAAAACAACACTGAGAAATGGCATTACACTGTAACAACATTCCGAAATAACAGGTACCGACTTAAATGTTTGCATAAAGATCATACTATCATACCCGTCTATTTCGTTCGTCCATAGGCACACACTCGACTGCTATCATGGTTTCACAGTCATCCGCTGTTATGGTATACTCAGGCTGTGCTGCACCTGCATATCATATTCAGGAAGGTTATGATCAGCAGCATTCCCAACGCAGGTATGAATCGGGAGAAAGCACAAAACAAGACGCGAAATGGGGAGAAGTCGAAACACAGCAGTGAAGAGCAACAAACGTCGTCTTCCTTCACGATTCAGATTTCGAGAAGGCTCCAAAACAAAGAGAAACACAAGGGAGAAGTGAGCAAGGAAGCTCTGATACCTTCAATATACGTTGTATTTCCATTCTGATAATGACGGACCCACTGAAAAGAAGGACAAGGAATCAGGCGAAACAGGTTAAGACAAGGAGCTCAAGTTACAAAAAGATGAAAGTTAATTTTTGAAAAACTAACCACTCGCAGCATACCGATGCTCGACCCCACACTATCCCCATCCGTGTTAAGCGCTATGTTTTATGTTATTTCCTAGAACTCTGATCGAGTTCAGAAAGCCAAACAACTACAGGAGAAGGGTCAAAACCAGTGGTGATGTTACTTCCAGAACGTACATTCCAAAACATCTGAGAAACTGCATGCAGGTGCACATGCGTTGTTCTGATTAAACTGATGTGTTTGGTGGCAATCGGTCACTGTACCAGGAGTAATTTCATGAAGACGATAAATGGCAAAGTTGTTGTTTATACCTGAAACATACACAAAGCTGTGCCGTTTATCGAGTGCCCACAAGCGGTGAGCCTACCGCCGAGCACAGCATGTCCAACGATTTGCAGACCCTGTATTGCTGGTAGAGGGTCCCCATCTGTCATAATTAATCCACAAGCGAATGAAAACGGCCACTGTCAGTTCGAATCACTCAACCCAAGATGTTAAGCGTTGAATTATTATTATAAGATTGATGAACGTATATCACAAAGAAGACCGGCAATACCATCCGAGCTAGGTTCTTCTGCCACCGTAGGCATATGCGGGGAGCGAGGCGAGCGTGGAGCCGGATCCGATCCATCAGCCTCCTTCTTCTCTAAATTTAGTGCCGAACCATTGCTCAACCCCTCATCTCCATCTGACGAATCGTTGTTCCTTGGAAAGTGTTGCAGATTTGTTCCCTGGGGCGAGCCAGGTGTTACAAGCGGCCTGGAATAACGGCAATCAAACGATCTCATTTATCAGATATGTCAGACTTCAAAACTCGCAGAAGCGCCTGTTCAGATCAATTTGAATTGGACTACGAAATCGAATACAGAAATCAGTCGCAAGAAATATCGTAACCAGGCCCACAACCTCACTTTCAGCTCAGGAAACCACATAATCCTCTCATGCATTAACTGAGAGGATCCACCTATTAATTACCCCCATGCTACCTGTGCAAGTGAAATGACGAGTTCTCGCAGCAGGAGTACTTACTCTTGTCCAGCAGCTTGGACATGATCATTAGTCATGCCTGGGAACTGCGAGGAAGTTCCAGAATCCCAAGTATTGTTCGCATGATGCAATGGAGATGGTGGTGATGAGGGCATCTGTTGGTGTACATAAGCCTGTTGAGGAACAATCTCCAAACCATGCAGTTTCTGAGCACATCACAAAACGTATGCACCAGACTGACTCAGCACATGGCTCCAGAATGTCTAAAAGTTATTCAAAGTAAAGTTGAGCATTCATAAAAGGCGGGTCAATAACAGAGTCTTCGTGAATCAAATACAGTCTAGAACAGTAAACAAAACAGCTTACAAACTAACGTCCCATCGTTTCAAACAAACAGACGTCTTTCACGTACTCCACGGGGTGGGGACTGCTGGGGATACTGCCCAGCCGCGTGGTAGGAAGGATCCGCCCGCCATTGCTGCCGAAACAGTGGCTCTTTGTTCTTGCCCTGCATCTACTCGTGTGATCCAGTTAGTGGGCGTCAGTACTATACACAATCAGTATACAGCAGCAAAATAGTATTCTCGTTTTTCTTGTCCTATACCTCGGAAAGGCTCAGTTCGGAACGTAAATGTTGCACCAAAATCTGCACAAAACCAGGCCAGTACAATTACCATTAGTTTTGTCCATTCACCTTGAGAGCAGGATATATGAGAGATGAAATGTGTGGCGATACCATGTAGGATAATAGAACAAACAAAATCGATATCATACAAGTTTTCTCGGTTACACCCCAGCACATCTATCGACAGATCACAATCAAGCACATAATATGTTATATTGCATCAGGAAAAAGCTCTGTTTGATGTACCTTTATCGCGCTGACCATTGAATGTGCATCATGTGTTGTTGGTTGTAGATCAAACTCCGCTAGCAATGGTAGTAACAACGATACATACACAGATCGCTCATTATCTGCAGCCTGCGAGGTGAAACATCTCAGAAGAGGTTATGGAAAGAAGACTGTTTTTACAAAGAAACAGTACTCGTGTGAGCATACACCCAGAAGACGATAATCACGAGTGAATTTCATTTTACATTGGAATTGCAACCGAACGCCGAACCGATGATGAAGCTATTTAGTTAAACGGAAATGGAAGATTAAAGGTGGTTTTGAAGTTTACCTGAAGAGCATAAGTAAGGCGAATATTCTCTTCCAGAACATCTTGGCGATAGGAAAGTGCCTTTGAAGCTGCATCAACGAGTCCTTGTTGTTGCTGGTCATAAGCCTATAATCATTGTCGTAAAAAACGGAAACAAACAAAAAATCCGTAAGGCCGATGACTAGCATTCCAATGCATAGCATCGCCTCGGTCCAATTAAGGTGATAAATAGAAACTACAACATCTTGACTGATCCGCCTAACACAAATATGAACATAAAAGCGTATAAACGCAATCGTGGAAACGTACTGAAAACACCATGAGTCAATTAGGCCGCAAATGCGTATCCAAGGGAACAACATACAAGGGTACACACGTAGGGACCGGAAACCACAATAAAATGCTAGTTATTAGGCCGGAACAATCTGAACCGTGAAAGTTTTGTTACAGAAACTATAACCATGCGTTTAATAAACTTGAGCGAAACCATTAACGAGATTCTCCCACCTAGGAGCCAATCCACCGATATGACGAGAAATTATGTGACAAGTAATTACCAGGCGCAATTCCGCCACTCGCCGCTCCAATATCCGCTTTTCACTGAGCATTTGAGCGTCCTGTATCCGCAAAACCGATAAAGTTGATAGCTCAGTCCCAAAAGAATGGCGTTCACATCATGGGGATCCCTTCACTTTGCCAACTTTCATTTTTCGGTCAGATAATAAGTAGGTCATCCTTCATTCACGTGATCTTCAGAAGTCATCCCGTCTAGCTCGCAAGTACTATACTAGTCAGGTAAGTGAGAAGTACGGGTTAGAATATGACAGTTAGCCAGCAGAGTTTAATCCCTCTCAGTGGTATAATTGTGTGTGTTATATGTGCTGTCTCTCCTGATACCCTATTATAAAAGGAATATTTACAACACCTATGTTAAATGATGCCAGAAGGCGGCATTTACTTACCTTGATAGCAGCTTCAGTGAGACGTTTGTGCAGTATCATGTTTTCCTCCTCTAGAGATCTCGCGTTTCTCAACGTCATCTCCTGAGTGAACGATCAAATCAATTTCGATCAGCTCCTGACTTTGAATTAAAAAAAATGCAGGTCGGTTTCGTTTTTGATCACACAGAGACAGTTACATCAAAGATGTCAGGATCAACCAAGGTTCATCCAGAAGGGGCGGAATAACACCATACACACCAACATATAGCTCCCCATGTGAAAATATGATAGGAATTAGAGGTCTACCAGCTGTGCTCAGATTCTCTCAGATTAGGATAACTTACTTGCTGGTTGTGGTGGTAGGCATTGTGATTAGCATTCATGTCTGCCGAATGTTGAGGCAATCCCTGAGCTCCCTGTTGATTTCTTGCTTCTAACTCAGACTCTCGTCTTCGCCTGGCCAGAGACAACAGGAAGATTACTTGCTGAATGACGGTTTAGGTCTGCAAAGAATCAGAACGTACACCGTAACGTAGCGCCTTCGGGACCAATGAGTTTTCGCTGGACTTACTGGTTGGGGGACATAGATCGAGAGGATGGCGACGAGACAGTGCTGTTGGTCTCCACAAGAGGTGGCAAGTGGGGATGCCCGCGATGATGGCCTTTTGACGAACCGTTGACCCCATTGCTGCTGCTAATTTGATGGCCATTAGTTCCGTTAGAAGGTGGACCGTGCGGCCCACCATTTGGAAAGCTCATCGGCGTACCTGCTGTAGGATGAACTATTATGGAGCCCTGCTGCTCGTCATGCATCCCTCCAACCGCATGCCCGTCTCTACTGTGAAGGGCCCTTCCACCGGTTGGGCCATGGCCATGTCTATCACCTTGGGGAAGAGAACCCGGTCTTTGGGCACTTTGCCTAGACTGGTAAGAATCGTGCGAACGATCCTCGAGTGCCCGTGGTGGTCCAAGTTGTTCCATTTTCTGCCGAGGTTATCAGAACGCAAACCAAATTTCGAATCTGTGAATCACCTGACGCTGCCTAAAGTATACAACTCGATCGAGACTTGTTAAAGTCGCCAATACCCATGTTGTTTGATGAGATTTTGATAAAGACACGAGTTCGCCTATGACTCATCTATAGGTTAAGTTCAGACTTTAACAAGCTCCGATCACTCCAGTTCGTGCCCCTCGACGTCACTCGCAAGCAGAACCTGAAACGACTCATACCATACTCTCGTCTGTGCGTAGACAGAGGACAAGAACCTTGAGCCAAACAAAAAATCACGAAAAATCACTCACACTATTTTGCAGTTCCCACTCGGTAACCCGGAGAGCAGATCTCAGGTGCTCATTCTCCTCCATCTACACAAACGACAAAGACATCCCCAATTTAAGTCCGTGGTATGAATCGTGATAACTGTATACACATCCAGAGATTCCATTGTTTTCCTCCCACTGCGAGGGCGATCCTGTAACGATATAAGCTCAAAAGCTGCACAAAATACGGCGATACTAAGATACAGAATGTCAGACAGATACTGCGACGGAAAGCCCTCGTCAGGCTTCCAGAACAGTCTCTGGTGAGAGAGGAGGCTGGTGTGCGACAGGATAGTCGTTCACAAACACCGCTACATGATTTGGTGGAGAACGGGGAAGCGATTCAAATACAGTTTAAGCACTAAATGTTGTGCTTAAGGGCTTCGGATGGTTGCAGAAAACAGCTGCACATCTGATTGCGGCCCCAAGTGTCGGGTTTCAAGGTAGGCAAGGACGTTCTCGTGAAGGTCTCGCAGGTATTAGACGTATCAAAGACCGCACTTAAAGCTTTGACAATAGATCACGTATACAAATTTGCTTCCGCCAGATATCGCTGCGCTGTAATCCTTGCGCCTACGGACTTCTATCTCGATGTGATGCCTTAGCTGCTGACATCTTCGAGAATCGTTCATGACACGCACCGACATCAATGCTTAACACAGTAACGATTTCCCAAGAAATGCATGGCTCTTGTGGAAGCTTACTTGGTTACGGATAGCAGACTCTGCAGCCTCTATCACTTGAACAAGCTCCTTCACCTGGCGTTGCCCAGGAATAACAAGGGAAGAATTCGCTTGTGGCTGCGCCAGTTCCAAAGCTCCCATTTTTTCACTAAGATCCATCTCTCCCGCTATGTCTCCGGTTAAATGACTTGCACTTGGCGGAAAGAACGGCTTGTCGTCAATTGCGGTTCCCGCATGTCTTCTCTCAAACAAAGGGGATACAGCCACCTTTGACAGACGCGTTTCACCAAACTGCCTACCCAATTCCGCCGGTGTAGCAGTGAATGCCATGGCTCTTTCCATGTTCTAGCTCATATGAGACAGACTTTTGGTAGCTGAAACAAGTGTTCCGCACCCAACCTCTACAAGGGACCCCGTTAATCACTACCTTCTCTCCCGAATACTAGCCAGGTTGACAATCTGTAGTCCTAAGGACTCCATCCACAAGCACCCATAACCCGATGCTGCCAGGCTTCGTAATGACGCGAATAAATCCACAATCTATGACCCGATCCTCTTCTTTCGTCCCTTTTCTTTTTCCTTTTTCCTTTCTCTTTTTCACAAATAGCAGTCCGAAAATGTAGTTATCAATTTTCAGTCGCCTTACTCGTGCCTGATCCTGGAGCCACTGTGTTCTCGCTCAAACAAGAGAGTGCAGTGGTGGTGTTTCTGTCCATAACAGGTGAAGGACCGTGTATGTGACAAGGTGCGTATGGCTTACATGGGAGGTCTGTGTCCTACTACGACAAGGCTCGACTACGAACTCGTGCGAAACTGGAAGCTGCAACTGCTGTAGGAATCATGGCTGAAGTAGCAGAGAAGAGCGGGTGTGGGGTGTAGTGTAGTGTAGTTAGATAGATAGATAGATACCATGTGACATTCACCTAATCCTCGAGCGAAACAGGAACTCGGAAAAAGGGGAGAGCTCCGACAGAATTAATCTAGCATGCACTCTCCACGCAAAGCCTCTCGAAATTGTGCGAGCTGCACTGACTTTCTAAGACCTAATCTCACATCTCGTGAATGTGATACAGGAACACCATGATAAGAATGGCGTCCATCACCATCATCACCCACCAGAGGTAAGGAATAGAAAGCACAAGTTCACCCAAAATCACTTGTAATCAATCGGCAACAAACCTCGAAACAGGCCCGACGGAAGGGGACCGGATCAGATCACGCCCTACGAAGCTCCGTCACGCCGGAGCCAGCCAAAGCAAACTACGCCTTGCCTCAATGCCCCGCTCTAAACCCGACCACATCTTCCGTTCCTCTCATCAGCAATACAGCGACCAATTCCCCCCGATCGACTTCCGCCTGCTCCTCCGCCTACCTCGAATTCTCCCACAAGAAACTTACTCCTACGTCCATAATTTTTTCCTTCTCCTCCCTCTCCTCCACTCCCTCCTCCTTCAGCAGCTGGTGTAAGATCTCCAAACAAGTCCTAACCCTCCGACGCTCGTCCCACCCATCCTCCTCCTCCTACTCGTCCCTACCCACTACTCTCACAGAGCTTCACAGACAGTCAAACCTGTCATCCGTAGCTGTCCCTCCTCTGCCCTGACTGGATCAAGCTCCTGTTCGGCATCCCTCTCTCACCCTCGCCTCGGTCGGTACTCGTCGTCGTCCTGCTGCTGCGGCTGCCTCTGCCGCGTCCCTGTTACCACCACGCTACAGAGCGCTCCGAGGCTGCTGCTGGTCCAGTCCGATGACACAAACGCACTGATACTACACACTTAAAACTGCGCTCCCCTCTGCTCTCATGGGATCACCGCCTCCCTCTGTTGTCCTGCTGCCGCGGCTGAGTAACGAGCCGTGACTCGTTGCTTTCTTCGAGAGAAAAGGTACCCTCTCTAGCCTGCTGCCATGATCCTCCCCTCCCTCTCTCGCTCTCTCTCTCTCTCCCTCTACTCGATCAATCAATGCCAGCCATCGCCCCCAGCTCTCCTGCAAGTCAAAGCCTGGCGCTGCCTGCCAAACCCGGACATCTCCAGCGGCCTCCCAATGCCACCGGCCACCACCCGTCGTCGGCCCTTCACCGGTGACCGCTGCTCTCGAGGTTGGACTGTTGCGCGGGGACGCGATGGGCACTTGCTAGCCGGTGGCCGGATACGTTTCGTCACTTCGTGCTTGTGGGTGGTAGAATTCAGAAGGGCGGAGATGGTTGCGGGTCGCGGACCCGGTTGTCGTTTTCGGGGTGGCTGTGACATGGGGGTGTCCTGCACCCTCGCCACCTGACGCTGCCCGTCCTCCGTCGCCAGCCAGAACCGGTAAAGCAGCCACTTCTGTCTGTGTACCCCAACGAATTCTATGATGATCGATGTTTCGCACAGCGACGATCGCCCGCCCTTCGATGGAGATCGACGGACGGTGTTCGGCTCTCGTCCTCGGTCGCTGTAACACTCGAAGTGTATCCCGCTGGCAAAAGCGTCAGAGGTTTTTACTTTTACGTTTTTTCTTGTCCCGAAGCGGAAGTGGGATTCACACGTCTCAATGTTATCCGTGGCGATTTGCAAAAACGAACGAGCTGAAATTACGCTGTAACTCACTATTCACGATGTGCGGTTTACTTCCTGTCACCGGTTGCCGGTGGCTCCCTATCCTGCATGCGAACAGGCAGGAAACCGATAGGCTGCCCACGCCGACCGAGTTCCACAACTGGATGCCATCTCATCATCAAAACGGGACAACTGCAGCGCATGGTCCAGACTTCCAGTTGGTCATGACACCGCGATGACACCCGCGTATTCCTGCAGCTCCAGCAAGCTGTAACTCGAGTTAAGACCTTTGAGTTCTGCACTTTGATTATAACTTATCATTTTGTCGTGTGAGTCGTATCCTTCATCTCAATAAAATAAGAACAGCCCTAGCTGTCCTACTAATATCGCTACGTTACCGGTGTGAGATGCTATAATTCGATATCTTCACTGACCGTTGGATAAGATTAAACAAAGTGAACAATCCTGGAGTCGAAGTGGTGGAACTTGATTTGCAAGAATAAGTTGTGGTCTGCGACACCAATTTGTAGAACATGGAAGAAGTCAATGGCAACGTTTCCGTTGCAGAAGAACTCTTCATTGGCTTGTTCTCTACTTTTGTTGAAGGATTTAGTTAGAGCTTCTTTGGGTAGGGCTCTTCGACCTACTAATGCCGTAGCTCCTTCACTGGATCATGTAGCTCACTTTGAGACACATCCATAGAGTTTGAACACTTGTTTGGTGTTCAAGTTCCTTTTGGGTTCTTTTCATTTTGTAAGCTTGTGTCTCTTTCTAAATCTTTGACTCAACCACGTGTCTCCTGAACCGTTATCTCATGACAGTCAAATCTCACATGCCTTTCCAACATTCCCTGATTGTAAATGGAGTGAAAACCACCACATGCCGAACATGGTAGATGTGTTTTAGGACAGACAATTAAAAGCATGCTTACTTTCTAAATGAGCCAATGAGGGCCTGATAATCACACCATGAATTAGTAAAGCAAAGCAGGAACGCTTCGGACGAAAGTGGGCCGAACGTCTGAATCATTTGACGTCTTAGAAGCTTATAGCGAATTGTCAGTGCATCGCGATCCTTTTCTTCTGGCTCGCGAGATTTTTACACCAATAATCATACCTGCACATTGCACTGGATTTTATGCTCTTTCCTCACAGATTCTGGACCACTCTTGTGCCCCAAAACCAATCAAATTATATTCCTCGTATTCCAGTGCAAGTGGAACCAAAGACACCACACCACATCGTACCACATCCCATCCCTTTTGTTATTATACTTTCTCGGACTTAAAAAAAGCACCACATCGTATCACAAACGAAGAGACAGAGAATGGAACTCGAATCTCGATGCTCTGCACACTTTTGACCATTCGTTCTAATTTCCTGTCCAATGACGGACCATTGACAGGATGAGATAACCAGCGCTTTGGGTTAGACACGCTCTCACGGTAGTCAAGTTGCACCTGTAAAAGGCCCTTTCACGGCAACGACAGATCCAGCAGCCACCTTTTACCCTCTGTATAAACCGTGTTCCGTGATTAGGCATGACCTTTATGTACCCGTCATCACCGGTGGCCTGCTAGAAGTGCAGTAGAAATCTCGGCTGTACACCAACCAGGCCTCCAAAGCGGGAAAAGTATAGCTCACCTCTTTAGATACATATAGGCACGGTGAATGGAGCACCTGTCATGACCGGTAGTTATGTTCACCTGCGGAAACTGCTGTCCAATAATGAACGACGTAAATGCGAGGTGGATGTTGAGCATACTTGAACCGCATGTTGTGCTCTGTACTGCGTTCCAATATCCATCTCGAGGCCAAGGATAAGCGTAATTACCTAGTCCTTGGTCCCTGATCATTATGCTTTCTTGACCGTCGTCCAGGAGCATCGGGTCCCATAGAACAGGAAAATGCTCTACTATCAGAGGTCCGTCCGTAATGGAGGGTCATAGATTCCTCCTGATCATATCTCAACACACACTTATCCAAAATTCCTTCAATGAGTATAGTTTGGTCCTTACTTTGAATGTGGTCAACATCATGAAAGCTTCGTAAAACTGGTCAACTTATGTAATATTAGTTTTTCTTAAAGATTTGAGAACAAATTATTACTTTAGGTGAAAGAGAATCCTTTGCAATGAGTGTGGTTCAATAAATCTTAGGAAAAATTTATTGCTAAGACAAGTACAATTAAAAAAATTATGAAGAAAATTGATAAGTAAATGTGAAGAAGTGTCCAAATATATATTTGGGCGAATGCAGGAGCAATATATGGTTGCGAATTCACCAAATAAGTAAAAGATACCGCTAATTGGAATTTAGACTAACGAGTGCGGAATGAGTACTTGGTCTGGCTAATAATGTGAGAGCCACTTATCTACATCAGCGTGCAAGATACCAGCCCTCGCCTCTTCTCATACCGTATTTGGCTACCGTATGAGAGATTCGTGTGATCAGTCGCTCTAACACAGCGATGGAATATCAACAGAGGACGTCATTTCAACAATAAGGCGCATTGTGAAGAGATTCCGAGAGACGATTTTTTATAAGCTCCCGCCGAGTCCCGCGGCCTCAGTGCTTGCGATAACTGAAGGTTTAGTTAGACCGAACCAACTTTAGGGAAAGCCCCAAAAGAAAGTACAAAATGCAGAATCGGGCAATGTGGGCTAAAAGGAAATACGGAAACGCAAGCAGGAGCATGTCCTCGCCAAAAATTCCTTTGCTCCAAGTAGAGTAAATTAATTTGATTAAACACCGTATTAAAGTATATTACTTTGCCCAGCCGAGCACAAAGGAACCGGACACAGAGTAAAATAACAAAAAGGATGGGAAGACCCCATCAAGTGGTACATGGATGAATCCAAACACGGAACATGGACTAGGCCCCAAAAGCATCACAATGGGAACAAGCAATTGTAGACCTATTGATCACCTAACATGATTGCTATTGTATGGATTGCACCAACTAGTGCTCTCAATAGAACAATGGAAACACATTGTCTAAAATAGAATAAGTTAAAAAGATTGATACATCATGTCGTGTCGCTGTCGTGTTGTGACACGATTACTATGAGAAGATGATGACATGTGTCATCTTCAAAGTTGTTGTCATGATGGCGATACTTTAGGTTAGGATAACCGACGGCGTATTCTAAGATTGTTAAGAGCCCACGGTTTGATCAACTTTGTAGGACCATGATGTTGAAAAGGCTCCAAGATATATTATCTTAGACCTTATCATATATAAAATGCGGTCAAATTGCAAGGGTATGAGAGAGATCTAGACACATCACTTTGCTGACCAAGGAGCTTATCTTATCAAAGTGGAGCCGACGTAGGACATGGATAGAGGACAACATGATCCTCCAAATGTACAGATGCCCAATCCATTTGTGATCAACATCTGGTGTATTCATCGTGATCACTTTCGGGGGTGGTTAGTATATCAATTTGGAGATAACTTTATGTAACAAGTGATAAACTCTCCAGACCCGATTACTCTTCCAGTTATTTTTTGCGGTGTGATTTGGGACTTAACCGTATATGTTTTAATTTAGTTTGGGCGCTATGGATCTGAATTTACCAGTAGTGGTGGCTTTCAACATGTGGGTTCCAATACATCACTATTGTTTACCAAAAATAAGTCATAGATAGTTGATTGTTAGGAATTTTGGCGAGGAGTATTATTCTCAAGTTATAAACTCCCCGATTTCCATTTGTAGTTTCGTTCATACTTAGTCTGTTTCGAGTTGTCATTTTGACTCTTTATTAGTGACAACTCATATTGTGTATATGATGACTAAGTAGTGTGTTTAGTATAATTATGAAGCTCTAAGTTAATATGGAGCTAATTTGGCCACACTAGAGGTCAAAATGACACTCTTCATTCTCATTGGTCTTGGAGTTTGTGTCAATGATGGCACTTGGGCAAGTTCTTTGAGGTTTTGAGGAGTTTTTAAAAGTCTTCTATGGAGACATTTGGAGATTTGGGGACATGGTTGGAAAGCTGACGGGAAGAGCTACGATGTGGGCTCAAGAATGGATGCATTTGAGGGATATGACACTCTGATATAATGATTCAAAGATAGAGAGGAAAATTTACACCTTTGAATGTATCTGGGGTGTTTCTGAGAATCCTACAAGGGTTTTGAAAGATCGGATTCAACTGAGATATAATTGGATTATATCTCAACTCAAGCTTATGCTTGGATTGAAATTTTTGACTCAATTGGATGAGTTTTAGGGTTAGTTTTAGCACGGAGCGATAGCTTGAAGTTTGTGTATATAGTCAGAGTTGCAAAATTGCACAAACTATCACAAAGTTAGTACAGCGATCATATCTTTTGCTATCAAAAAGTTTCATCAATAAAATTTTCCACACTTGAAGTTTGGATGATAAGTGACCTTCTCATGAAATTTGAGAGCAATTGGAAGCAAGGATTGGGATGTGTGATGGTTTTAGTACATAGGGGTCTGCATATTGCCTTGTGATATAGTGTATAACTCAACAATTTTTTCTGAGAGATCTAGAAAAGAGAAACATGTAAAACTTTTCTAAGAGAACAAGAAAGTTGTAGAGCAATTTTCTGTGAAGTTAAGGTGAGAGTTATTGTCCACTTATTGTATATCATAATCTTCTTCCGCTGAAGTTTTACCGGTTGTAATGAACTCAAATGTGGAGTACTGAGAAGGAAAAAAAGAGATTGTCAACTCACACGAGGTTCAGGAGGGTTTTTCTACAGCCATGCGCTCAAGCGTTCTCAGAGCAAAGCAATGTCCATGCGACATCGTCTAGTGTGGTAGACTCTTACGCACTCCCTCACTAACGAGTCGAAGTCGATGTTCATAGCTTCATATAACTCCAAAGCTAGAAGAACAAAGAGATGACCTCTCTACATACCCCTATACCTATAGACTTTCCGAGTAAATTCTCGAGCTCTGGAAGACTTTTTGGCCAAAGTTGAGCGCCGATGTCGTGTTGTGACGCGGCTACCATAAGAAGATGATGACATGTGTCATCTTCAGAGCTTTTGTCATGACGGCGATACTTTAGTTTAGGATAACCGACGGCGCACTGTAAGGTTGTTAAGAGTCCACCGTTGGATCAACTTTGTAGGATCAGGATGTTGAAAAGACTCCAAGAGATATTATCTTGGACCTTATCAGATATAAAGCGCAATTAGGATGGAAAGGGTATGGGAGAGAGCTGGACACATCACTTTGCTGACTAAGGAGCTTATCTGATCGAAGTGGAGCCAACGCATGACATGGATAGAGGACAACATGATCCTCCAGATGTACCGATGCCCAATCCATTTGTGATCAACATCCGGTGTCTTCATCGTGATCACTTTCGGGCGTGGTTAGTGTATCATTTTGGAGATAACTTTCTGCAACAAGTGATAAACTCTCCAAACCCGATAGTTATTTCCTACGGCGCGATTTGGGACGTAACAATGTACGTTTTGATTTAGTTTGGACGCTATGGATCTGAACTTACCAGTAGTGGTGGCTTTCAACACATGGATTCCAACTCATCACTATTGCTTACCAAAAACAAGCCATAGGGAGTTGATTGTTATGAACTTTGGCGAAGAGTATTATTCTCAAGTTATAAACTCCCCGGTTCCGTTTGTAGTTCCATTCATACTTAGCTGGTTTCGAATTGTCATTTTGACTCTTTATTAGTGGCAACTCGTATTGTGTATAGGATGGCTAAGTAGTGTGTTTAGGATAGTTATAAAGCTTTAAGTTAAAATGGAGCTAATTTGGCCACACAAGAGTTCAAAATCACACTCTTCTTTCTCATTGGTCTTGGAGTTTGGGCCAATGAGGGCACTTGGGCAACTTCTTTGAGGTTTTGAGGAGTTTTGGAGATCTTCTAGGGGGACATTCAAAGATATGAGGATTGGGTTGGAGAGCTGACAAGAAGAGCTACGACGTGGGCTCAAGAATGGATGGATTTGAAGGATTTGTCACTTTGAAATGGTGATTCAAAGATAGAGTGAGAAATTTAGACCTTTGAGTGTATTTGGGGTGTTTCTGAAAATCTTACGAGTGTTTTGGAAGATCTGAGTCAACAATGATATAGTTTACGACTCGGGCTTGCGTTTGATGAAATTTCGACTCAATTGGATGAGTTTTGAGTATGGAGTGATAGCTTGAAGTTTGAGTATACAGTCATAGTTGCATGACTGCACTTACTGTAATGAAGTTAGTTTGGAGATTTGATATCAAAAAGTTCTGTCAATAAAACTTTGCAGAGTTGAAGTTCTGATAATGACTGACCTTGTCATGAAATCTGGGAGCAATTGAAGTCAAGGATTGGGATGTGTGAGGGGTTTTGTACACAGGGGTCTGCATATCGCCTTGTGATACAGTGTGCAAATCAACAATTGTTTCGAAAGATCTAGAAGAGAAAAACATCTAAAACTTTTTTGAGAGATTGAAAGGGTTGTGGAGAAATTTTCTGCAAAGTTTAAGCGAGAATTATTGGTTGAATCATTGGCTATCATAATCTTCTTCCGTTGAAGTTTTACCGGTTTATAACAAACTCGAATGTGTAGTGCTGAGGAGAAAAAGAAGAAATTGTCAACTCACACGAGGTTCTAGAGGCGCTCGGGCGCTCTCATAGCAAAGAAATGTCCATGCGACAGCGCTTCCCACTCAGGGTTGCCCGGTTTGGATATTGTTGCTATTGTGTTGTGACACGACTATTGTGAGAAGAAAAGACATGTGTCATCTTTAGAGACGTCAGAAGAACCGTTGACTCATCGTAAGGTTATTAAAATCCCACGGTTGGATCAATTTTGTAGGATGATGATGTTGATAAGACTGCAAGAGATATTATCGTAGATCTTATCAAAAAGGGAAGGGAAAGATCTAGAACATAGCTTTGTTGACTAAGAAGCTTATTTAATCAAAATGGAGCCCATGTGGGACAGGGATAGAGGACAACATGATCCTCCAAATGTATCGATGCCCAATCCATTTGTGATCAAAAATCATTTTTTTCAGCGAGCTCAATTTTGAACGTGGTTAGTTTGGAGATAATTTTATGCGACAAGTGACAAACTCTTCAAACAAAATTATTCTTCCAGTTGTTTTCTACGGCACAATTTGAGACTAATAGTATACATTTTGATTTAGTTGAGTGTTATGGATATGAACTTGCCAGTAATGATGGCTTTCAATATGTGGGTTCCAATGCATCATTATTGTTTACCAAAAGCTGTTAATATCCCAAGCTCATCGAGTTGATATAGGTCGATCTTTGCCTGTTGACTACAGGCCGTAGATCTAGGATTTTTACGTACTGATGGTACAGATCTGTTTAGGGCTAACCCAAGATTAGGGTTTCCCTGTACTCACCCTATATATACAGGGGAAGGCGAAGCCTTCCTCATCTCATTCCTGTACACTCTCTCTTGTCCCTTTGGTGTGCTCTCCTATTCTTGGAGTGATTCCTGAAGAGTCGATTTCTCAACATGGTATCAGAGCTTGGTGGGAGCATTAGTTTTGTAGATTAGACATAGTGGAGTGCTGGAGATCAGTGAGGAGGCTGTCCCGCTAAAGCGAGTAGATTGATGGGGAACCATTTCGTGTTTTCTCAGAATCTTCAATCGCATTTTTGGATGTCATGATGATCTTTTTCGACCTATTTCTGATCGCCCAACTCCCTACGAAAGTTGTCTTGCGCAAAATGGTCGAATTTGGTAGCCATGAAGTTTTCGTGCGATTTGGAGTTGTTGGTGGTAGTTATCGCCTTTTCCAAAATCTTTGAGGAGCTGTTTGGAGGCCTAAACGAGTTTTTTTTTGGAGATTTGAGGGTTTCTACCGAAGCAAAGGCTCTGCCTTCGCGCAGGTAGAAACTGAACTTTCCTCGCCTCAGTCAAAGCTCCTACCACGAAAAATTTCGGCTCAATCCGAGCTTTCTTCGTCATTTTTAAACTTAAATCTTGCACGGCCAGAATCGCGAACACATTTCTCTCTTCGTCTGCGGGTCAAGAAAGGCGCATTTTGCCAGTTTCTGGAGCTTTGCATGTTTCTTGATCGAGGTGCAAAGGAGCTATTTTTCCGCCCTAGTCGCGGAGGTGTTCTTTTTTTGTGCATGCAGTATGCTTGCCGTGTTGGGGTCGTGATTTCCGCTCGTGACCACAACCATGGCAGAATCCGTGAGCATGATCACTTGTGAGAAACTCGACAAGAACAATTTCCAAATGTGGAAATTTCGAATGAAGACCTTCCTTCAAGGCCAGGGGCTATGGGAGCTTGTGACCGGGGAGGAGAAAGCACCAATCGTGGTTGATGGTGATCTTCGCAGTGAGTAGACATTGTGTGAGTGGAGAAAGCGGTCGTATCAAGCTATCCACTACATTGCGCTCACGATTTCAGGCTCGATGATCGGTCACATTCAAGACTGTGACACACCCAAGGAAGCTTGGGACGCGTTGTCACAGATGTTCCATTCGGGAACGTAAGCTCGAAAAGTCGCAGCTTGCCGAAGCAATTCAATACAATCAAGAAAGGCTCGATGTGTGCTAGTGACTATGTCAATCACATCAAGAACCGGCAGATCGCTTAAGCATCCGTCAATGTTCAACTTGATCCGATTTTGTGATTATCGGTGCGACATTGCGGGGACCGCCTACCGAGTACAAGTAGTTCATGACGCCCATTTCGACAAGAGAACCTCTTCCGTTCGACGAACTGGGCCCCAATGATGTTGGGAGAAGAAGTGCAGTGCAGGCAATTCTAGTGCTTCGTCCAGCCCGCAAGAAGGTGTATTTTTTGCAGGTTTTTTGAGGTCGAGGTAGAGGTCGTGGTAGAGGAGCCGGATATGGTGGTGGTAGAGGTCGTGTGCAGAACAAGGCCCTCAACCAGTTAGGTGCGCCATCGGCTGCCATAAGGCAGGTTAACACCTGCAACTACTGTCACAAGAATGGCCACTATGCCAAAGATTGTTACAAGCGTCATAATGATCTGCAAGGCCGGACCAACAGGGCCATGTAGGCTGCCGATGAATAGCTACTCGTTGTGACACACTGAGTTATGCCGCCTTTCGCACTGACTGATTGGGTGATCGATTCGAGCTACCGACCACATGACGCCGCATCAAGAATGGTTTATGCCGCCGACACCGTGGAACTCGCTCCTCGGTTCATGGTGACTGGAGATGATACGGGCGTAAGATTAAGCATAAGGGTAAAATTCCGCTTGATATTCCAGGATCTAATTTTTCTGGAATTGGAAACGTTTTACATGTTCCTACTCTAACTCGAAATCAAGTATCGCAGGGGACGGATGGTAGAACAAAATTTCCAAGTGCGTTTCAACAAAGATGGGTGCTTTGATGAAGATTCCACAGGTACCGTCGTAGCTCGAGGTAGCAGGAGTGGTAGAGTGTTCAAGCTAGATGCTACAGTTAATGTCGATGAAACGTTCCAACTCCCGTCATTACGTAAGTGGCTTTGTAGTATCGACATAGATATTTGGCACAAGCGGTGGGCACATGAACTTTCGTGAACCGAAGACTCTTCCGAGTTCGGATCTAGTCACGGGTTTGCCCAACTTCATACTGCCAAATTTCCATTGCGGTGTCCCGCTTTGTCGGTTCGGCAAAAGCAAGCTAGACAACCCTTTAACGGATCGGGTAGGAGAGCGACCAAGCTTCTAGAGCTGGTGCACCTGTGTATGGACTTCTTCTCAACCAAGTTTATCCGGTTTTGAGTACTTCGTGTCCTTCATTGATGATTTCTCTCGCTACACCTAGGTTTACTTCCTTAAGAGCAAGAGCTCTTCAGATGTGTTGTCAGCTTTCCAGACGTTCCACACCTTGGTGGAGAAAACAATCTAGACAATCTATCCTTTGTCTACGTTCCGATGGAGGAGGCGAGTTTCTATACGGAGAATTCACCGCTACCTCGTAAGCATGGCATACGCCGTAAGACTTGCGGTTATACTCCACAAATGAATGGCGTTGCGGAGAGGAAGAATCGTCACATAGCGAAGGCTGCCGCGCTATGTTGAACGAGAAGAACCCGCCTGGACCGTTCAGGCGGGAAGTCGCTTTTCCGTTGCGGTGTACTTGATGAATCGAACTCCGATTGCGGCAGTTCCACAACAAGACCCCCGATGGAGGTATTCACAGGCCACAAGCCCGATTACTCATTTCTGAAGGTTTTCGGATGTATATGCTATGTACACATTCCCGATGAGAAGCGCAAGAAGCTAGATCCGAAAGTCGAGAAATGTATTTTCATTGGATATGCCTTAGATACGAAAAGGATATAGATGCTATAATCCTTCCTCTAGGCAATTCTATATCAGTAGAGATGTTGTGTTTGAAGAATTGCAATCTTGGTATGCACTTGCGATTGTTCCTGGTCATACCCACTTTTCTCTTGAAACTACGCCAAGGAGTCCGTCCACACCGTCTTATTTACAAAGTGGAGTTTCGAGTCACACGCCTAGAGCCGAGTCTATCGTACTGAGTCGCTACGGATGAAGTTCACCGAGCACCATCCAAACCGACTCCTAGTTTTGAGGATCACGTTATTTTGCAACGTATGATGTCCTTACCACGGATTCTGATATTCATCCGTTAGATGAAGCGTCCCCTGCAAACGACGCCGTTGGAACCTCAAATCCGAAGCAAGGGGAGACAAACAAGACATCCGATATTCGCCTCTACGAAAATCCGAGAGAGTTCGCATCCCTGTTCAGCGATTTATGCATGAAAGTTTCCTTTGCCGATCATCATGCATACATGATTCACGTTCTTCTTTGAGCCGAACCGAAATGCGCTTGAGGAGGCGATGCACAAAAATGAGTGGATTGAAGCCATAGAGACAGAACTTGCTGCACTTCGTCACCAACAAACATGGGAATTGGTGGACTTACCTCAAGGTAAGAAAGCGATTGGTTGCATATGGGTCTTCAAGGTCAAGCGCAACTTCGGATGGCACCGTATCTCGATACAAGGCCAGATTGGTAGCCAAGGGCTACGCACAACAAAGATGGAGTGGACTACGAAGAGACGTTTAGTCCGGTTCTTAAGATGGCAACAATTGCATGCGGGTGGTTGCTATTGTTTGTCAACAAGGGATGGCGACGCATCAAATGGACTTCAAGAACGCCTTTCTCAATGGAGATCTCGGCGAGGAAGTCTACATGCAACAACCACCAGGTTACGAAGATCCGAAGTTTCTTTCCCGAGTTTGTAAGTTAAGGAAATCCCTCTATGGTTTGAAACAGGGCTCGAGCATGGTATGAGAAGATCAATTCCTTTCTCATGTCTCTTGGATTTGTAGTCTGTCATTCCGACTCATCGCTATCTTGCATGAGATCGGGGAGTTCATGTAGTGATGATTTCCATCTACGTAGATGATCTTATTATCACAGGGAACCATGAGGAGATGATTTCCCCGCATCAAGAAATCTTATGTTCCGAATTTGAGATACAAGATTTAGGATATCTTAAATTCTTTCTTGGTGTGGAGTTTATCACAGAGGGAAAGGATATGTGGCTAATACAACGCCAATATGCTTTAGATAAGCTTAAGGAGTTCAAGATGTCGGATTGTAAACCAATAGACACTCCTCTACAACAAGGTCTAAAACTAGAATTAGACGATGGAGAGTTACTTGCAGATCCCCGACTGTACAGACATATGGTTGGGAGTTTGATTTATCTGACTATCACTAGACCGGATTTGAGCTATGTTGTTGGTCTAGTCAGTCAGTTCCTACATGCTCCACGGGTACCGCATATGATGGCGGTTAAGCGGATTCTCCGCTATGTGAAGTCCACACTTCATTTTGGACTTCAATACAGATTTGGAGGTGAGTGAACCCGCATGGCTACACCGATCTTGATTGGGCGGGGAGACATTTCGGCGAGAGATCCACGTCCGGATATGCGTTTGGACTTGGGAGTGCGGTTGTGAGTCAGGCTTCTAAGAAGCAACCGACGTGGCACTATCTTCCACGTAGGCGAGTATCGTGGTGCTATGAATGCCACTTGTGAAGCGCTTTGGCTTCGTTCCTTGCTTTCTCGATATTGGAGTAGATTATCCTAGTCCTCTGCTTATCCTAGCCGATAACATTAGCAAAGATGATGTTAGCCAACAATCCTGTTTTTCATGCTAGGACAAAGCACATTGAGGTGGCACTATCACTTTGTTAGGGAGAAGTCCCGTCGGTGTAGTAGATCTTAGATATATACATACATGAGATCAGGGTTGCGTATATCTTCACCAAAGCTTTACCTAGAGAGTCGTTTGCTTCATTTCGACATTGTCTAGAAGTTCAGGATGTACAGTTGAGCTTGAAAGAGAGTGTTAATATCCCAAGCTCATCGAGTTGATATAGGTCGATCTTTGCCTGTTGACTATAGGCCGTAGATCTAGGGTTGTTACGTACTGATGGTACAGATCTGTTTAGGGCTAACCCAAGATTAGGGTTTCCCTGTACTCACCCTATATATATATGGGAAGGCGAAGCCTTCCCCATCTCATTCCTGTACACTCTCTCTCTTGTCCCTTTGGTGTGCTCTCCTCTTCTTAGAGTGATTCCTGAAGAGTAGATTTTTCAACAAAAGCAAGTCATATGGAGTTGGTTGTTATCAATTTTGGCGAGGAGTATTATTCTCAAGTTATAAACTTTCGGTTCCATTTGTAATTCTGTTCATACTTAATCCGTTTTGAGTTGTTACTTTGACTTTTTTTTAATTGATAATTATATTATTTATATAATGGCTAAGTAGTGTGTTTAGGTTGGTTGTAAAACTCTAGTTTAATATGGAGCTAATTTGGCCACACTAGAGGTCAAAAAAATGATTCTTTATTCTTATTGGTCGTGAAATTTGGACCAATGAGTGCACTTGATGAAGTTCTTGGAGGTTTTCAATAGTTTTGAAAATCTTCAAAGGGACCATTTTAAGATTTGGGGAGATGATTGAAAAGATGAAAACAAGAGCTACGAGGTGGATTCAAGAATGGATTGTCATTCTATTGTGATGATTTGAATTTGAAGAGTGAAATTCAGATCATGGAATATGTTTGGGTTAATTCTAAGAATCCTATAAGGATTTTGACAAATCTTATTCAATAAAAATATATTTTATTAACTCAAACTTGTGTTTGGATTGAAATTTCAACTCAATTGGATGTGTTATGAATACATAGTGATAGTTTGAAGTTTGTGCATACAGTCAAAGTTGCATGATTGCACTAGCTGTCACAAAGTTAGTCTAGTGATGATAACTTTTACTATCAATAGTTTTCATCAAACTGTGAAGTTTGGACAAGAGTTATTGATCCAATTGCTGAATATCATGATCTTCTTATGCTTGAGTTTTACCGTTTATAATAAACTCAAATGTGGATTGGTGAGGAGAAGAAAGAAAAAATATTAGCTCATACAAGGGACATGAGGGTTCTTCTACATCCAGACGCCCATGTGTTTTCAAATGGAAGCAATGTCCATACAATTTCACTCCACTTGTCGTCCATCGAGGAGGATGGATGATCACCCCCTCTAATGTGTTATGTGTAGGATTGGTAATCATCATGTCTCCATAGTAA
This sequence comes from Marchantia paleacea, assembly GCA_014180765.2. Taxonomy (NCBI): domain Eukaryota; kingdom Viridiplantae; phylum Streptophyta; class Marchantiopsida; order Marchantiales; family Marchantiaceae; genus Marchantia; species Marchantia paleacea. The sequence continues at coordinate 372,081 of MUAA02000019.1, read as the reverse complement.
TATGATCCTCCCAAACCAAGTATAGTTTTGTCCTAACCCTAGCCAACTGCAAGACATACCAACACTCCCACCATGTGAGGTATCCACCGTCATATCAAACACCACATCTCAAATGGGATCATGGGTAGCTATCCTTTGCCCTCTCAATGGACAACAAGTCATATGAACAACTGCTGCATCTAAAGTGATATCACACTCACATGTGAGTATGAAAATGTAGATGGATGTACACTATAGAGCTTTAGTTTAATCGGTGGACAAAGAAGAAAAAGACTAAAGCTCATGTCATAGCTCCAAGGCTAAAAAATCTCTCGTATGTCGTAATAATACATGTAAATTAAATGATCCCATATCCACGTCCCTTGCATACATCTCAAGGATGGATCTATCTGCAATCACAAATTGAGAAGATAACAAAGATGTCAAGAGCACACAACTAGCCAAAAATGCTATAGGTGTAGTTTCCTCCATCCACAATAAGTCTACATCTCCACAAAAAATCAGCAAAAATGTATGTTTATATGCCAAATCTTCTATCATACACTCGAAGTTCTTGATCCGATGATGTCAACAAAGACGTCCATGATCCTTCTATCAAAGGCTATCAAGCGTGATATGAATGTAGGTGAAGGAGAAACTATGCGAAGAAGGTAGGTGGGTCGACACGTAATACTAGATAAGAGTATATCAAACAACACCTACGGATCTCTAGTAGAGGAAGTTCATCCACATGCACAATATCCTCGGCAAGTGCAGCGCCTAGGTAGCTTGATACAAAATCCTCTGACTCTACTGACACTCTTAGAATGCATAAGCCGTCTGTTGACACCTTGATTCTCAAGCGTACAAGATGAAGCTTTGTTATCAAGTAATCAAAGGTCTGCATAATGTGGTCTACATAACCCACAATGTGTGTATCATCCGCTAAGGAGGGAAACACACAATCTAACATAGCCAAAGCAGTAGACAAAAGAGCTATACAATGAGCCATAAGCATGACAAAGAAGGATACTCCCAAAAGATCTCCATGTCAAGTATCAGTGGCAGACTCTAGAATGATGACTGCCTCCTAGGAAAAATCATGTTGGTAGATGAGAAAAAAATATGAACCTTAGAAATATGAAAGGAGTGAGGCTCGATAAATATCCACAAACCTCTCTAAGCTTTCTACAGATAGATGCAAGTGATACATTATTAAAAACGTTCTCAACATCCATCTGCAAGACATGCCAATTTGGATGGACATCTAGAAGTGTTCTTATGCCCAACGATATCACCTCACAATTTTCTGATGTGGCGACTCCAAACTTGCGTGGACAAAGATGATGTTGGAAGTGTGAATGATGTTGTACGATCACGGTACGACTAACTAAACGCAATAAGTCTTCCCTGATAGCAATCGGTTTAATTGCCCCAGTGTCCTTTTCCGTCACAAGAAGTTGACTAGCACCCAACACTTGACTAACTGACACTGAATCTCTCCTCTCTCAACTGATGCAGCCACCTAGAACAACTCTGTGAAACCATTAGAGTGATCATTCGCTTGAAAGCAGTCTCAAAGATATTCATATACCATCCCTCATAGATCCCCTAAGGATAAGCATGGGATTATGCATAGAGAATAATCAAATAGTGATATATCAAGACATAATGATTACTCTACATGATACTTTAAGACCTATGATGATTTCTACTCTCCCATGGATGGATGTAAAAGTCTTCTCAGTTGGACTAGCAATAGACAGAGTATGAAAGACCCGCACTACTATACTCCCTTATACCTAGCCATGCGAATGAGCTTTCATGTCCTAGTATGAGTAAAGTCGTAGAAGAAGCAGGACCTTGTGCTCGAACAGCGAAGGCCGTGCTAATATACAGAGGATGAAAGACCCGCACTGCTTTACTCCCTTATACCTAGCCATGCGAATGAGCTTTCATGTCCTAGTATGAGTAAAGTCGTAGAAGAAGCAGTACCTTGTGCTCGAACAGCGAAGGCCGTGCTAGCCCGAGCCACTCAGCCCATAACCATGGAAAACTGCGTACAAAGCGTGGTGAGAGTCAACTTCGTGAAACTTTGCCGGAAGAGAGAACTTGTTAAAAAAAGAAGTCTCAAAACCAGACCATCTGAATTCCCTCCGAAGACAAGCTCCGGCATCCGAGGAACGGAACGCTGGCTACCGTATTCCAGCTCCACTGAGCTAAATTAGAACTAGATTTGACATAAGATTGTCACACCACTTCACGCTTCGTTGCTCCGAGTTTTTCCCGTATCAAAGATCCCCCTTGTAACACCAACTTCGTGTTTTTTTAGCACTCGGGCCAAAATGTGGATCTGCAGTGTCGAGAAGACAAGAACTCTTTTATAAGAACAGGTCATGGGAGGAAGGACGCCCTACAGGAACAGGTCGCGGTACCCCGTAATACATGGGTAGTGCAGTACTGTATTGTCCTGTCCTGGACTGTAGTGGGAAGAGGAAGAGTGTGTGGATCGGGAACACAACGTCACAGGCTTTACGGGAGCCCAAAACGACAGCTAAGGCCCATAGTAAGACAAAGATTTCTCGTGCTATAAAAAGAAGTAACGTCGGGAACAACCTACCAGTTGTGAAAGCTCAATTGCCATTGGTGGCATGGTCAGATCATTTTCGCGACCGTTGGCTCCACTTCCGCTCTGTGGTGGCTGGCCTCTACCCTCCATGGAAATCGCTCTCTCCCTCCCTCCTGATTTCTGGATCTTCTCCACAGTAACGAACATACTACACGTCAGGTGAAATCCCTCTCCCCTTGCTCTCTTTCTTTCTCTAGCGCTATTTCTGCAACTTCCCGCTTTGGAGAAGGTGAGGTCAATGTATCCATCGAATGGAAAGCCATTTGCTCTGGCTGCTGCTCTGCGCTCATTCTTCCAGTGATTGTTTCCTCTACCGACCGGAGAATGATTCCATTCTTTCATTTTGCAACAGCTCAGCAGTTTGAGAGAATTGAGGCTGTTCATTCGGTTCATGCATCTTCTACAAGTACACAACATCAGCGCAGCAGCAAGTGGGAGAAACGGTGTCGGCATTTTTTTTTGTGTTTGAGAAAAACGTCTATCTTGTCTCCTTCATTCTTCTTCTTCTTCCTTTTCTTGCATGGAGGACGGTACTCAATTCGCATTTTCACTTCTCCTCTGTATATTCAGTTCAGGGACATAATGACTCCGTTGTGTATGCATTTCATGTGTTACAAATGTTTGTTTTTTATGGCATTATCTTGTTTCGTATTTATACTTACATAGGAATAACGGTATGAACTCGCAAAAGGTCCAAGATGGGTCTGCTCGTTGGGTTGGAAAAAGACAAGAGATAAAAGGACGTGCTTTGTTACAGGTTTGGACAAGAGATCTACAAACTGTTCAACGAGTATGTAGAAGACATCTAGTAGCTGAACTGTATCTTGCAACATTCAGGATCATTCCACATGGAGTTTTTCTTTAGCGGATCGAGAGACATACTCCTGCCGCGGATAAATAACTACAGACTAGTCACACGGATATCGGTGTGCAAGAATGTTCAATTTTCAGATTCTTCAGGTATCATCTCTTACCGAAAAGTGTCACTCCGAAGAATAAGTTCCATAATTACCATCGTATCACAATAGAGATCAAATCAGTTGGTTCTAGTTCCAAGATAACTCGCATCTTGGTGTTATTTTCATCTCACTTCTTTTAAATGGTGGGCTACATCATACATAGACACAGTAAAATAACAAAAGGAATACCCCATCACATCCCACAAGGATGGAACCAAACACCTAAGGATGGATGGAAATATGTACTACAACACCTAAGATATTCGAACTATCTAGGTCAAACGGTTTACAAACAACAAGAGCATTTGAAGAATCATCACATAACATGATTGCATAGCTAGTGTTTTCTGTAGAGCAATGGAAACACGTTAACTAAAATAGTCTATACAACAACCTAAAGAGAGTGATACCCTATGCCGCCTAGTATGGTAAGTTCTTGTGCACTCACTCACTCACATGTGGAAATCGATGTCCATATCCATATAACTCTAAAGCTAGATGAATAAAGAAGTGACCCGGGCTATATTATTTGAGAACTTATTATCACCTTCAATTAACAAACCTATGTTGAAAATCAACTTGAAGGGTGACGTATGGGATAGAGAGAAAGTGCTACCAGAAGGAAAGGGTTGAGATGATCTCCAAATCTATCATCAAATATCTGCATTGTGGGTTATAGAAGTTGATTATCAGCTTTGTCTTGTGTCTCTATGAGCTAACAAACCTATGTTGTTATCCTACTTGAGGGAACACTTCTTGAACAAAGAGAAGGCGCAATCTTGATGAGATTATCTACGGATGTATACACTAGATATGATGTGTCCGATGCACCGACCTCACCAGCGCTAAAACTTTGCTAGTCTTGGCAGTCTAGACGATTAAGGTGGCATCATCATCATGTTTCAAATTCACCTTTCATATTCGGACAATCGAAACTTTGAAATATGATGAATGTAGTTGATGATGAATATGAATGGGATTGGGGGGTAGTTGACCAACAAAGAGATCCCGGTCCCCGTCCAATTTACTCACTATTTTCAACTTCAACTGAAGAAAGAAATCTCTCTTATCAATGAGGTTTACATACGGTAACTGTTTCAATGCTTGTTACTAGCCTCTATGGACGGATTAAAAGTTGAATGAAAATTTTGACTCAATTGAAAGTTGTCATCTGAATGCTTGTTACTAGCCTGTAAGGACGGATTAAAACCTGAATGAAACTTTTGACTCAATTGAAAGTTGTCATCCAGCTCTCACACGGTTTGTTCTTTACGCCCGAGAATTCAGTTTTTTCGCAAATTTCATTCACCACTGACTGTTGACTCCCTTTTGCTATCTTTGTCTTTGTTCTTACAGCACCACAAACCACCAACAACAGTGTGACAACAGTTTCAACATCAAGCTCATACGGGATGTATATATATCTGCGGTCGAAGTGAGCCCCACAGCCCCCACCACATGACGACCATTGAGTAAGCATGGAAAGTTGAAGGTAAAGTGGGGGTCCAAGAGTCGGAAATGCAAGAGTAAACAGTGCTTTCATTGTGCAGTCCAGCAAGAGTATTTCCTATCAGAAGTGTCCAAAACTTATCTTCTGCCAGTTGGTAAAAGTGAACAGTCATGGTTTAAAGTCATTCTAATGAAAATCATTTCTATGATTCAGCCATGTAATGATCCCATTATCTTCTAAGATTCTTAAGAATGCACAGACAAACAAGCACTATCAACTGATCAGAAATAAACAAAAAGAGTCAACATTGAATCCAAGTGGCCAAAATATCTCATAGATAGATTATTCAACTTTAACTGAACGAGCTGGAAGAGATCCACGTGGTCACAAAATTATTTTTTGATAGTCTTAATGAAATGCGACTCACTTTTCAAATCTTTTAACTAAACTTGTGACAGTGAGCTATAGGTGTTTTCTTGTGAAGAAACAATTTGCTAACATGAAATTGTACCTTAGCCTTGATAGACATCATTTACTCTCTTTTATGATTCACGAAAAAATGACATAACTTCCAAGGGAAAATAGACATATTTAAAACAAACACGAAAACTTGATTGGAATGTATAGTCAAAGATATCCGTTAAATGAACTACAATGTTTGTCACATACCTCAAATAACAAACAACTCTAATGTAGGGCACACTAAAATAACAAAATGGATAGGAATACCCCATTAAGTCATACATGGATAAAAGCAAACTAGTAACATGGGGCTAGATTCCAATATCATCACACTTGGAAATATGTCCTACTGCACCTAAGATATCCGGACTATCTAGGTTAAACGGTCTACAAACAACATATCATTTGAAGAAGCATCACCTAACATGATTGCTCTCATATGGATTGCATAAACTAGTGCTCTTCGAAGAGCAATGGAAACACGTTGTCTAAAATATGCTATACAATAAGCTAAAGAGAGTGATACCACACACTGCCTAGTATGGTAGGCTCTTGCGCATTCCCTCATGAACATGTGGAAGTCGGTATCCATATCTCCATATAACTCCAAAGCTAGAGGAACAAAGAGATGACTTCTCTCCATACCCATATACTTGGAGACCTTGGCTGCAACCATTCCACTAGCCTCCCATCATGGATGATGGGTGATCACCCCCTTTGCAACTGTGGCACTTCAAAGATCGATAACTACAATGTTTGCAACAGTAACTTGATCCTCCCGAAACAAGTATAGGTCTGTCCTAGCTAGAAGCAAGTGTGCAATCCAATCGCCGTATGTCCACCATAAAAAGCCTTTCTTAGAAATTGGGCTTCCAAGGTCTTCCCCAGGAGGGAACTTTTAGCATAATAGTTAGAGCGAAAAATCCTTCTTGTTCGCCATAGCAAACACCACATCTCTAATGGCATCATGGGTAGCTATCATATATCATCCGAATGTGCAACGAGTCATATGAACACATGTTGCATCTAAAATAATATTACACTCACATGTGAATAAAATATAAATTGATAGACAAAGCCAAGACAGAATCTCATCGTTGTAAAGAAAGTAGTTGAATTGAATCGAGAAATTATGACGCATGGCCGAGCTAAAATCCACAAATCTCTAGGCAAGCGGGAGCAAAAGGAACCTTTCTAAAACCTGTCTCTAGACAAGCGCATATTGTACTTTACAGGGTCTACTACGTTATTGTGATGTACTTCTCACAAGAACGGGTGGACATATCAGTCAACAAGATAGCGGGTGCTGACGGGCTGATTTGGGTCAGGACTCAGGTTGCAGATGCACGGATGGAGGCTAGGAGGACCGTTCGTCTCAGTTGTCCCATATCGGCCGTATGAGTCGAATGAAGATGCCGTTCACTGACTCATGCACGTGATCTACTACTTATCATCAGGCTCATGACCTCTTAGTGTTATCCTTGAACCCGCAGCTTCACTGAAATTTAGAAGTATACTGTTTGTGAATATTGAAGAAAGTAAACAGAATCGATCTGATGATACCAGTGGAAAAAGGTGCATCAAGTCTTTTTCTTATATTCATATATATGTTCTCTTAGTTCAATGTTTGAGTAGTTCGCGGTTGGAGTTGTATGTTGCTTTCACCTAGAATATAGGTTCCTAACATGAAACTCGTAGATACTTCTATAACATTCCCACTCCATGAGGCAACCGACCATGCATTTGATTGGAGTGTCTACAAACTAGATTACATCAATTCTTAACTAAATAAATATCATCTTATTAATGATTTACCTTCCCTCTTTACAAACCTGCAATGATAAAAATCTTGTAATTAATTTAAAGATAAAAACTCACAAGTAATGAAAAAATAATGGAACCATTTAGATGGGCTACCATTACAAGTATCTATAAATTCTCCTTTGGCAAGTCAACCCACCATGCATTTGATTGTAGTGTCTACAACTAGATTACATCAATTCTTAAGTGAGTAAATATAATTCTATTAATGATTTAGCTTCCCTCATTAAAAACCTTATGTGATAAAAATACTTTAATTAATTGAAAGGTAAAAACCCACAAGTAAAGAAAAAAGAGTAAAAGCATCTAGATGGGCAAACCTATCCCATATATAAGCTTTCTATGAAAGGATTTTGTAAATAAGTATGTAAAATTCTATGATGATCTAATCTATTTCATATTGATTTGAGATCCTAAGAGCTCGTTGTCGTGTTGTGACGCAGTTACTATGAAAAAATGATGACATGTGTCATCTTCAGAGCTGTTGTCATGACGGCGATACTTTAGGCTAGGATAACCGACGGCATTGTAAGGTTATTAAGAGCCGGAGAGATCTAGACACATCACCTTGCTGACTAAGGAGCTTATCTCATCAAAGTGGAATCGATGTATGACATGGATAGAGGACAACATGATCCTCCAGATGTACCGATGTCGAGTCCATTTGTGATCAACATACAGTGTCTTCATCGTGATCACTTTCGGGTATACTTAGCAGGTTTTCGAGTTATCATTTTAATTTTTATTAGTGACAACTCATATTGTGTATATGATGTCTAGGTAGTGTGTTTAGGATAGTTGTAAAGCTCTAAGTTAAAATGGAGCTAATTTGGCCACACTAGAGGTCAAAATAACACTCTCCATTCTCATTGGTCTAGTAGTTTGGGCCAATGAGCGCACTAGGGAAACTTTTTCGAGGTTTTGAGGGGTTTTGGAGACCTTCCAAGGGGACATTTGAAGATTGGAAGATAGGATTGGAGAGTTGACGGGACAAGCTATGAAGTGGGCTCAAGAATAGATGGATTTGAAGGATTTGTCATTATGAAATGGTGATTCAAAGATAGAGAGATAAATTTAGATCTTTGAGTGTATTTCGGATAGTTCTGAGAATCTTACGAGGGTTTTGAGAGATCTAATTAATTGAGATATAGTTTACGACTCGAGCTTATGTTTGGATTGAAATTTTGACTCAATTGGACGAGTTTTAAGTACGTAGTGATAGGTTGAAGTTTGTGTATACAGTCAGAGTTGTAGGATAGCACTGACTATCATGAAGTTAGTACATCGATAATATCTTTTGATATTAGAAAGTTTTGTTAATAAAATTTTCCACAGTTGAAGTGTGGATAATAAGTAATCTTCTCATGAAATTTAAGGCAATTGGAGTTAAGGGTTGGGATGTGTGATGATTTTAGTACACAGGGGTCTGCATATCGACTCGTGATATAGTGTAAAAATCGACAATTGTTCTGAGAGATTAAAAAATGAGAAACATATGAAACTTTTCCGAGAGATTAAAAGGGTTGTAGAGCAATTTTCTGTGAAGTTTAAGGGAGAGTAATCGGTCCGATCATTGGATATCATAATCTTCTTCCGCGGAAGTTTTATCAGTTGTAATGAACTCGAATGTGGAGTGCTGAGGAGAAGAAGAAGAAGAGAGTGTCAACTCACACGAGATTCAAGAGGGTTCTTCTATAGCCAGGCGCTCAGGCGTTCTCAGAGCAAAGAAATGTCCATACGACATAGGCTCGTGTATGAAAAAAACTTTGAAAAAATATGTTCAATGTGGTCATCCTTGATGTAGCATGTCTTCACTTGCACAATGCATGTTGTATTCTACTCATACAATGTGGTTGTAGCAATTTGTAACTCTAAAAAATAGAAACCATAAATAAAGCCATCAATTGACCTCATCTACATGCATTCACATCATATTTCAAGTAACTTCAAGATTTATGCATGATTGAAGAATGTAGTCACCATAGTCTATTTCATTGATTTATAAGAAATGACTGCTTCTTGTTGAAAGAAAAATTCCAAATGTTTAATCTTCTTTGCTGAAGATCAAATACATAAAATGCATCATCATATCCAATGATCTCACTACTCTCTCCAGCCTTATAGAACAAGCCCATGTTTTGAATACGTTTGAGATAACGTTGTCATATGGACATTGCTTTGCCTTGAGAACTCTTGAACATTTGGTTGTACAAGAACCTTCTTGACCCTCGTGTAAGCTGCTATTCACTCTTTCTCCTCCTCACCAATCCACATTCAAGTTTATTGCAATCGATAAAACTTTTGCATAAGAAGATCATGATATTTAACAACAAAACCGTTAAATCTTATCCAAATTTTACAAAGAATTTCTTTACAATCTCTTTGTGCTCTAACAAATTTTTCTTATGTTTTTGCCCTCCAGATCTGTCAAAAAACTTCTCTAATCATACATTATAGCACAAGACCATATGCAAACCCTTGTGTACTAAAATCATAATTTATCTCAATTCTTCCTTGCAATTGCTTTTAAATTTTAGAATAAGATTTTTTATCATCCAAACTTTAACCCTAGAAAGTTTTATTTATGAAAACTTTTGAAAGTAAAAGTTATGATCACTATACTAACTTTATGACAGGTAGTGCAATCTTACAACTTTGTCTGTATATAAAAACTTCAAACTATTATTTTGTACTTAAAACTACTCCAATTGAATTGAAATTTCAATCCAAACACAAGTATGAATTGTAAACTATATATTAGTTCAATAAAAACCCTTGAAACTTTGTAGATTTCTCAAAATAGTCTCAAATACACTCCATGGTATGAATTTCACTCTCCAACTTCAAATCATCAAAATAAATTGACAACCCATTCAATTCTTGAGCCCACCTTATAGCTCTTATTTTCAGCTTTCTGACCTTTCTCCAAATATGCAAATAGTATTTGGAAAGGCTTCCAAAATTCCTTAAAACCTCAAAGGACTTGATTTAAGTGCCTCATTCGTCCAAACTTCATGACCAATGAGAATGAAGAATGATATTTTTTTACTTCGAGTGTGGTTAAATTATTTTCATATTAACTAAGAGCTTTACAACTAACCTTAACACACTACTTAGCCATCATGTAAACAATATGAGTTGTAATCAATAAGAATCAAAATAACAACTCAAAATCGGCTAAGTATGAAAGGACAACAAACATAATTGGGGATTTTATAAATTGATAATAATACTCCTAGTCCAAATTCCTTATAATCAATTTCATATGGCTTATTTGTTATTGGAACCCACGTATTGAAAGCCATCACTACTTGCAAGTTCAGATCCATAGCACTCAAATTAAATCGTAGTAAACAATTAGAAGACTAATAAGGTATTGAGAGTTCATCACTTGTCACATAAATTATCTCTAAAGTGATATATTAATCACGTCCAAAAGTGATCGCGATGAAAAAACTGGATATTGATCACAAATATATCTGAAGGATCATGTTATCCTCTATCCATGTTCCACATCGGCTCCACTTTGATCAAATAAGCTCTTTAGTTAGTAAACCAGTGTTGTAGATCTCTCCTTTTTACTTTGCATCCTTATCATGTTTTATATTTGACAAGATCCAAGATAACATCTCTTGGAGCTTTATCAATATCCTCAGTCTACAAAATCAATCCAATTGTGGGCTTTTAACAACCTTACAATGAGTTGTCCCTTTCAATGAACTGTCGCTTATCCTGATCTAAATATCCTCATCATAATAACGGCTCTAAAGATGAGACATCTCATCATATTTTCATAATAACTGCATCATATCACGACAATGTAAGACTTGTTTTACTCCGTTCTACTGTCTCTTGGTAGACTTAGCACCAAGCCAACAATTTCATAGCGAAAAGATGTCTGGGATCGGTGGAGTTTGCAAGGTACATGATTGCTCCAATTGCCTTAAAGTATGGAGTCTTAGGTTCTATGTATAACACTAGGAAAGTGAAGAGAGACCACCCGAATAGTTCCAAAAATTCTGAAGTTGAGAGATAGTTCAATGATTTTTCTTTCTCCATATATAGTGGTAAAAAAGGAACAATATAGATAAGATACCAGAACCATCATCCATCCAATTCCTCGTGGATCAATAACGTGATGATCATCATCATGCGTATATGGATTGCTGACGTGTAACTCCAACTAACATACAAGAAACATAACCTAAAGGACACACGGATTGCTGACATAATATCTATAAATAGTCTACTAATAGTCAACTCAAGATTATATATCTCCACCTTGCGTAACCTCTACTTTAGTTTCCACTAATTAAAGATGGTAACTCTATGCATTCCTTCCCCTCATTGCAAGGCATGTACTCATCCATGTGCCCATTTACATAACGAACCATCATAGGTGAACCCATCGGTTGAGCAATGTCCATAGCAAATAGTTTTAGTATCTTATCAAAGTAAGAACTATGATGGGAAACCCAAAGAATTAGAAGTGTCTATGATAAATCATTTATATATCTTCTCGGTGTAATAACTCTCATGAAGGAAAATTCAATTCACAAAATGATCAATATGCAAACCTAGGAAAAAAAGATAATACCAAGATCTTTCATGTCAAACTTTATTTTATCAACAATAAACATAATGTCAACTACCATGCTATTGAGGTTCAGGTCATACTCATAAACAACAACAATGACAAACTTCTTCTCAATATATCGAGAAGCATTCATCCATAGTATTATGTTGGTGCCGTATCGTGCCTATAAACATAATTTGGCACCGACAGGATATATCATCTTTGATCTAATAATTCGAGTGGAAAAGGTGTTCGTTCATATATATGTTCTCTTCGTACAATGTATTGAGTGAGTCACAATTGGAGTTATGTGTTGCTCCCACTAGAATATAAGTACCAAACCGGAAACTATAACAAATATAAAGTAGTGAAGTGTATGCCGCCTATGTACATTAACCTTCCAACTTCCAAATTTTTTGGGATTTCCTTTTACTAGATTTTTTTTCTTGTTTTACATTGTGGTATATTTCCATTATAAATCATTTTGAATGCCTCGGAAAGATCTATCACTAGATACACAGAGACTGATAATGTGAGATTAATCCATTGTTTCTGCTGGATTCAAGGTTAAAAATATTGAGGATGTGCTATGTTTGGGTATTGTTTTTAAATGTAAATTGTTGCCAAAGATTAGAGAAGTTTGACTACAATTTTGAACTGTTACTGTGGCAAACTTGGTGTTACCTTTGGCCACTTCACAAGTCCACACGTGATATCTGGCAAATCTGAGGCAAATCTGGCGAGAGTATTGTCTTCGAGGGCTTGTCGTCCAATCACGAGAGATGAAACTCTGATTCACTTCACTTCTTCAAGCACTGCCGTAGACTATTACGATTTCCAATCTCGACCGTCAGATGACTATGCGAGTTTCTTCTCCATATTCTGCCCGACATCCGTCAACTCAAGTCAAGCCGTTAAACTTTTCAACAACACTGATTGGAGAAAATATTCTGATTTATAAACATTTGAAAGAGCATACTCAAATATGCAGCGTAACACTAGTACATGTTCCGCTTTGACTTCCTAGTAATTTCTTACATGATCTGAATTAAATTAGAAATGCTACATGTACATATAATTTCAAATTAGCATCATATTCAGCATCTATAGCTCGGACTTTCATAGCTTAAACCTTGAGAAGAAAGGCCAACTTCTGTCCGGCTCACTTTTTGATGAAAGAGATATACATATTTCTCATTTATCAAAACACAAAGAATTGGCTATGAATAGTGCTTTGAATTTTCACGCTATTGTACACCAAATATATACATCCAAGGCAAATACGCCATGTGCAAGGAAATACCTTGAATTTAGACACGGAAGTTTGTGACAAGCTCTTCCTTAACAGAGGAAACATGACCTTCGAACGAAAGCACTTCGTATAATAAATTTCGATCAAAGTCTACACTTTATCGCAAGTTGAAGCCATTATGAATGCACATGGGATCCTTGTTGAACGACAATATGATGATAAGAAGGAAATTTGCTTTCACCTTTTCACTACAGTTAGACAACCTCAAAGTTATAACAAAGTCTTCATATATAGATTTTTATTTATCTAATATCCTTGTGGTCAAAGCCCACTGAATATCCAAAAAGCTCATGAGAAGCAAAAGTTGCATGTTCAGTGTTTCACTTCTTCATCAGCTGTGACCCTCTCTTCACGATGGAGCCAGGGAATTAAATCTTTCTTTCAGGCCATTAGAGTGCATGATGGTAACTGGAGCGAGTCTTCAATTAAGACTGTACACAATAAATACGTTTTTAAAGAAAGTTGCCTCACACATACAGAATCCTTATTTATGATCAAATTCAAAAATATGATATTATAGACCACATAACGTGGTTTTAAAACACAACTAATAAGTATGCGAAATATGCCACAACCTCATCATCCTTTTGGACCTTCAATTCAGAAGAGAAAAACAGGTCCATTCCCACAACATGTGTCAACAATGCCTTGATTAAACAACACATCAAATGGGAAAAATTGTCATGCAATATGTTCCTCACTGCTTTCCAAAAGAAAGAAGAAATTAGACTCAAATTAGAATTATTTTTGACACTTTTGTGCGTGGGGAGTGGGTGTGGTTTCATTGGGGTCTTAACGACCTTCAGCAGGTCTTGTATAATGAAGTTTATCAACGGAAACACTTGAAATCCCCGGGTCCAACAGTTCAGAACTCTGCCAACAGCAAGAGTAAAACACCATCACCAGGCATCTCTACATCTGTCAGATGAAGATAATCAAAAGGTCAATTTAAATTTTACTCATCCTCCTGCAGAGTCAGAAATCAAACGCGAACATATTCGTGTGCAGAACTTTGCTAATCCAGATTTGATTCCAAGTCCTAGCAGTGGTGCGCACCTAGAAGCGCATGCAGGACTTAGAGATAAAGAGAAAAAAAGTAATAGGATTACAAGAAGCGTGATGGATACATATGTTGCCAACTTGATTATTCATCTACATATCCAGATTCATTGTAATAACAACTTTTTTTTTGTCATGCTTCTCATCAAAGTATCTCATGATATAAAAAGTATATAATGATGTAGCATGTGTAATCCATAGGAGATCAATTACATTATGTGATGTTTCTTTGGATGTTGTGTTGTTTGTAGAGCGTTTGAACTTGATAGTTCAGATATCTTAAGTGATGTAGGACATATTTCCGAGTGTGATGCTATTGGGACCTAGCCCCATGTTACCGGTGTCGTGTTGTGACGTGGCTACTATGAGAAGATGATGACATGTGTCATTTTCAGAGTTGTTGTCATGACGGTGATACTTTAGATTAGGATAACCGACGACGCATTGTAAGGCTGTTAAGAGCCCACCGTTGGATCGACTTTGTAGGATCAGGATGTTGAAAAGGCTCCAAGAGATATTATCTCTTGGACCTTATCAGATATAAAGCGCAGTCAGGGTGGAAAGGGTATGGGAGAGATCTAGACACATCACTTTGTTGACTAATGAGCTTATCTGATCAAAGTGAAGCCGACGTAAGACATGGATAGAGGACAACATGATCCTCAAGATGTACCAATGCTCAATCCGTTTGTGATCAACATCCGATGTCTTCATCGTGATCACTTTCGGGCGTGATTAGTATATCACTTTGGAGATAACTTTATGCAACAAGTGATAAACTCGCTAGACCTGATTAGTCTTCCAGTTGTTTCCTACGACGCGATTTGGAACTTAACACTATACGTTTTGATTTAGTTTGGGCGCTATGGATATGAACTTACAAGTAGTGGTGGCTTTCAACACATGGGTTCCAATCCATCAATATTGTTTACCAAAAACAAGCCATAGGGAGCTGATTGTTAGGAATTTGGCGAGGAGTATTATTCTCAAATTATAAACTCCTCGGTTCCGTTTGTAGTTCCGTTCATACTTAGCTGATTTTGAGTTATCATTGTGACTCTTTATTAATGGCAACTCATATTATGTATATGATGACTAAGTAGTGTGTTTAGTATAGTTATAAAGCTCCAAGTTAATATGGAGCTAATTTGGCAACACTAGAGGTCAAAATGACACTCTTCATTCTCATTGGTCTTGGAGTGCCAATGAGGACACTTGGACAACTTCTTTGAGATTTTGAGTAGTTTTGGAAGCTTTCGAGGAAAACATTCGGAGATTTGGGGATAGGGTTGAAGAGCTAACGGAAAGAGCTACGACATGGGCTCAAGAATGGATGTATTTGAGGGGTTTGGCACTCTGATATGATGATTCAAAGATAGGGAGTGAAATTTAGATCTTTGAGTGTATTTGGGGTATTTCTGAGAATCCTACAAGGGTTTTGAAATATCTGATTCAACTTAGATATAATTTACGACTCAGGATTGTGTTTGGATTGAAATTTTGACTCAATTGGATGATTTTTGAGTACATAGTGATAACTTGAAGTTCATATATCGTAGTTGCAAGATTGCACTAACTGTCACGAAGTTAGTACAACAATCATATCTTTTGCTATCAGAAAGTTTCATCAATTAAATTTTTCATAGTTGAAGTTTGGATGATACATGACATTCTCATGAAATTTGAGAGCAATTGGAGTCAAGTATTGGGATGTGTGATGGTTTTAGTACACAGGGATCTGCATATTGCCTTGTGATACAGTGTGTAACTCGACAATTGTTTTGAGAGATCTAGAGGAGAGAAACATATAAAACTTTTCGGAGAGAATATAAAGGTTGTAGAGCAATTTTCTGTGAAGTTTAGGTGAGAGTTATTGCTCCAATCATTGGATATCATAATCTTCTTCTGCTGAAATTTTATCGGTTGTAATGAACTTGAATGTAAAGTGATGAGAGAAGAAGAAAAGATTGTCAACTCACGCAAGGTTCATGAAGGTTCTGTTACAGCCAGGCGCTCAAGCGTTGACAGAGTGAAGAAATGTCCATGTGACACCGGTTTGGTTGCATCCTTGTACAATTTGATGGAGTCTTCCCATCCCTTTTGTTATTTTTCTACGTCTTTTACATGGATGTATCCACAGAGCTCTCCATATTTACTTGCAGTCAAAATCGGTATATGAAGACTACGAGAGAACCAAAAGCGAAATCAATTTGAAGATTTTTCGAAAAAGTGACATTCCCTGATTTGCATCATTCTACAATAGTTGTAAAATAGAGATTAGGGGTAGTCGTAAGGGTAGGGCAAAGGGCGATCGAGGCCAGGCCTGGAACTTCCTCTTCGTGTTACCATGAAAGTATTGATGGATGAATGGGTGGATTTGACATGTGAGGTGCCACATCAGGCCCACCAGTTCGAACTATGTGGACCCACTCCTCGGGGGACCACGATCACCGTTGCCCCTGTACCTTCCCCTATTGTACCAACTGCTGGGCTCGCTGGCGTGCTGTCTGGCTGGCTGGCTGGCTGGTTCCCCTCCCTTCGTTCGTCACACCGACTCACCTTGCTTATAGCCTCGTATGTGTTTCTATCTACATGGGACAGACTCCATGTGATCAGAAGCTACGAGAAAATGTTCGAGTACAAAACGAAAGAAGTAAGGAAGGAGAGAGAGAGAGAGAGAGGGAAAGAGTAACGAGCAGAGATTACAGCAGTTAGGAATGGTGTACACTGGCAGAGCAAATGTCAGATTGGTGGTTGACGACGATGACGGGCGTCTTCACCAAAGATTTCCAAAAAGAACGAGTAGCTCTGCCATGCAAGGTGCACTTGCTTCGCATGCAAGAGCTCGTGCCCTTGCCGAGGAAAACACATATTTTATGCATCCACTTTTGTGATTCCGAGTAGACAGTGAGGGAGGTGAGGGTCAGGATGAGGAATGGACATGGTGCAATCTGGGGGTTGATCATTTGGACATTTGTCTCCATAAAATAAGGAGAGTATAATAAGAATGACGACTTGGGAGGCAAAGCATGTGCAATATCTAAATATTTCTATAGTATTTCAATCAGTGACCAAGAATGACTACAGAATCATGTAGACAGGTTTCCTGTCTTCTCATCACCGTAAACATACATTCATCATGGTGCTATGAAAATACATAGCATTGGATTAAGATAGTCCGGAGAACGTTAGGCACATTCTATTAATACTCTACTTCTCCTCGCATGGCATCATTACATTTTTCCGTTGGCAAATGATTACCCTGATAATCTACAATTGATTCAATGGCAACTAAAACCAAGCTTCCATCCAGGGTCGTTATGGATCATATGTGTTACACACTTGTACAAGGTATACGAGGGATCCATGAGTATAATAGGTCGTTTCAGAATAGGACTATTGAAGCTTTACTGCATTTCATCAAAAGCAATAAAATTGCACGAGTGACCATTACCGTTAACTTTGTTTCAATAGACCCATATACACACTTATCATAAATTTTTTAAGACGAAATTGTACCATAGCTAAAATCATCGTTAAATTTGGCACCAGAAACTGCTGTATTGCATAAAAAATGAAGCCATAAAACTCCTCCAGTCTGTGGAGGGCAAAATAGTAGAACCATAAAAGTTTCCATGTTTTGCCATAGAGCCTTAGGGAGAGTTACCACAAAGGGAGTAGAGTATTAACCATAAAATTACACAAGGTCTTCAAAAAACCTTCATAAAATTCTACCTGTCCATCCTTCACGCCCCCTAATGAGGTTGTGCCGTATGTACTTATATACATACGGCACAACCAGATGATGGCGTATAACTCCTCGACACGATTCCACACCGCCTTTGCTGTGAACATGTCGCCCTGGTGGTTGCTAGGTATAGAATCGACACTGGTTACTCTGTTAGTTGAGTCCCAAAGAGCACTGGAATTGTTTTTATAAATCTTCCATAACAGTATCCCTTTGGAAGGGGCGCTTCGTAACAACAAAAATTGTCACGTTAGTGGGCAGTGGTCTGTAGCAATGGAACAGAAATGCACGATAATTGTAAACCTTACCCTTCGTTGTTCAGATCCATACGGCTCAAAAGCAATGTAGCAAGAACGATCTGGAGTTGCCCAGGTGGACCAGGTTCTCGGGCGCTTGCGTAGAGGTGAATGAAAATCATGGGGCTTTCGACACGACAGATTTAATGAGGCCGATGCGATCGATCGTGACGGGGAGTGAAAAAAATACATTATTTCCACAGGAAAGTTTATATAGTTTATAAATGTACATATTTACAAAGCCTTTATAAAACCTCAGGAGTAAGAACAAAGATTTTGACAACTACCTGTTGGGGGTAGTTGTACACAGATACACAAAAGAATAAAAGTGTGATGTTCATGTGATGTACCTTGCCTCAGTCGGTTCTGTTCGGCTGTGAGGCGGAGGCAAACATTCCCTTTCGGACTAGAATAAGAGAAAAACAATTTATTCATGTGTGGCTCTGTGTGTGCAAGTAAAACAGCTACCATTGGTGATAGAGGAAGTCTCATCCCTTCGTCAGGCGAATCAGGCGACAGAATGATAGTCAGACAGACAATGGATAGATAAATGAATAGGGCCGGACCGGAGCTTCAAAAATCCTCCAATATGTTGAATGTGCCATTGGCCGTCAGCGGTCTGGACTCTGTGGGCCACGATATGGACATGAACAGGGAGCTCGACCGCCCCCTTGCACCCAACTGGAGTGTTTCCATAACTTCCTTCCCTTGCAGTTGCTCTACTCTCTGTACTTACTGCCTGTGCCATTGCCTCTCGTCTCATCTTTCACCTTTACTTGAGGTCTTGAGTCTCGAGTCTCGAGTTGACAGCAGCTCAGCTCTACACGTACTCCACATGACAGACAGTGAGCATTTGCTCATGACCGCAGCCTCAGGCGGATTTTTAGACTACAGTACTGCACTAGCTTTCGTAAGCAGTAGAGCAGTTTTAGGCTACTGCGTTAGAAGCTTTTGTGTCCCAATGCTTTACAGCAATTTGTTTTGTGGGCTGTGGGGATGAGTGAGGCTTTAAGAGTAGGTTGCGAGAGTCAGCCTCACGAGATCTGAGCTTTGCATTACACCGAACAAGTCCGAACATTGTCATCACACGAGGACGAGACTTTGGCTTCTTTTACTTGAGTAGTGTGGAGATTGTACCGCAGTTAGACTGTCACAATTGCTGGGACCTCGAGAACACGTTTTCCAAATTAAATTCCGTCGAAAGTTCCTTTCAAGTGTCTGCTCATTGGAAACCTTCAAGGTCGTTGGAAACGTGACTTTTGATCCGTTACGTCAATTGTGAAGAAGACATGAAAGAGGTGGGTTGGGGCACCTGGCCTTTACAATATTCCACTTGCATCTGGCCAGATGCGACCATCGGTGAGAACCAATTCTTGCCCGCTGACATAGTCTGTGCAATGGGCGAGAGAAGCTTACGCTTGTAAACTCAAGCGCAAATGCGACTTTTCTGGATACATGAACACTTTCCCGAAGTGTTCATGCATCCAGGAAAGTTGGTCAAGGAAGCTCAAGGGACATGCTTTGTTCTCTTCATGCAAACTCTTCCCTCCGCCGGCCGCCTCAAATTTCGAAAAACTTTCCAAAATCCGCCTTTCCACATCTTGCCCGAATGTTGATCTATCCAAACGTGCTTTTCACTTCGAAAAGTCCACATTCGCAGACATAAGATACTCTACTGTGCGTCTGGGAGATCAAACCTTTTGAACTTATTTGCTTCCAATAGTGAAGAATGAAGGGGACCGAAACTTTTAGATATAACAGCAGACTTAGTCACGACTTTCAGGATCTCAATTCTTTTAGCGTTGTTTTATACTCCAGTGCCAAAAGTCTTGGGTAAAGGAAGATGTGCGCATGTCAACTCTTTTCATACATTCTGGAGCTTCTTCGATTTCCACCTTCATATATTACATGCAGATAGCTATACCTTCTAATAAAGGCATGGCTTCAAGTTGCATTCATAGGCTACGCAGACAAAGGACTGAAACTGGAGTACAGGTCGATCAGCCCATGAAGTCAAACACAACCAGCGTTAAAAAAGGCTGGTTTTCGTGCATGGTCTTCGACACAACGGTTGTAAAAAATAATTCATTTCTCTTTTTAGTGCTCTTTCCCCTCAACATCGACCTTATCATTAGTTTTCCTACTGATTTTCTCCCCTATGATTTTCAGATCTGTCTCTACTTTCGTTCCATGTTAACCGTCCGACTTATATCATCTTGAATCCTAAGTCAACCCACCTAACTTCTTTGCACGGTTTCTTCTTCACATGCATTCATATCACGCTTGATAATCTTTGAAATGAGTATCATGGGCATCTTTGGTGATATCATCGAACTAGTGAACTTCGAGTGTGTGATAGTAGATTTGACACGGAGACAGACATCTTTGCGGATTTTGTGCAAACGGGTAGACTTATTATCTATAGAGGAGATTACACATATAGCATTTTTGGCTAGTTGGACACTCTTGGCTATCTTCCATATTTGTGAGTGCAAATAGGTCCATCTTTGAGATGTATGCAAGGGATGTGAACACAAAATCATTTCTTTTACATGCACTATTACAAAATACAAGAGATGCTTTAGCCTTGGAGCTACGATAGGAGCTCCCGTCTTTTTCCTTTTTGCCCACCGATTGGACTAGAGTTCTACAGTCTATCTTGATGGACCAATAATTTTAATAAGCTATACATTCACTCTTAGTGGATCCGGCCATTCCTCACATTACTAGGGCTCGTTTACGCTCCTGCTCAGACAAGGGTGTAGGCTCGTGGATCTTGGCTCAACCATGCATCAAGGCTTTCTGATTCGCACCAGCTACCTTTTATACAATGATGAGGTTCCGCCTTGGCTTGATCCATTCATCTATATCTTCATTACACACATGTGAGTGTGGTATTGCTTTAGATGTAGTAGGTGTCCATATGACTTGTTGTCCATTCCGAGGGTAAAATATAGTTACCCATGATGTCATGAGGGATGTAGTATTTGCTATGGTGCGAGAGGGTGGATATCTTACATGGAGGGAGCGTTGGTATGCCTTTTAGTCGACTAGGGTTAGGACATACCTATACTTGGTTTGGAAGAGCAGGTTAATGTTACGCATATGATGATTTTTGATTCTATGTGTGACACAGATTCATAGGGGTGATTACCCATCCTCCTCGATGGACGGTGAGTGGTGCGACAACAACTAAGATCTCCAAGTAAAGGGTTGTGTAAAGAAGTCACCTCTTTGTTCCTCTAGCTTTGGAGTTATATGAAGCTATGGACACGAACTTCAACATGAATGTGAGAGAGCCTACCATACTAGACGGCAAGAGTATCACTCTCTTTAACCTATTGTATAGCTTATTTTAGTTAATGTGTTTCCATTGGTCAACAATAAGCACTAGCTATTGCAATCCACATGAGAGCAATCATGTTAGGTGATATTTTTTCGGATGCTCTAGTGTTTAGTAGACCATTTGACCTAGATAGTTTGGATATCTTAGGGCCAAAAGGACATATTTCCCATTGCCATGCTATTGAGGCCTAGGCCCTTGTTACACTTTTGGTTTCATCATGTCCTGCTTGATGGAGTCTTCCCATTCTTTTTGTTATTTTACTTGTCCTTTATTCATATCTACAACATCATAAGTAAGACCCATAGAAAAATAACACAAAATAGAACGGTGGCGTCTTGTGGAAGTGCCTTGCAGATCATGCCAACACATGACATTAATTTTTCTGTGTTGACGGAGATTCCCGAGGCATCATTATCGGGCTATAGTACATATATTTACGAGGTTCTGGTCCCCTCCGAATTAAAGGCAACATTCAATACAAGAGTTGGAAAAAGAAACCTTTCCTTCATGGGAGAGCCTTGTGTGAGCTACTATTCTCTCATTCTACTCCTCATCAATCCACATTCTAATCCTTTGCAACTAGTAAAACTCCATCATTAGAAGATTTTAGTATTCAAAAATTGGACCGTAAATGTAGTACCTAAGTGAGAAGTTTTAAGACTATTTTTTTGTTTTTTGAAATAAAGTGTGTTATATTCGGAGGAGTCTTATTTATATATCATCCTAATGTCATATCTGCATCGCTACCTACACAGATCTATAAGACCCATGGTTGTACATATAGAATAGAATGTAAATATATCTAAAGTATGACTAAGTTTATCTTAGTCATGACTATGTTTAGCTAGTTATGGTTAAGTTGGAGAGAAATACAAAGAAGCTCTAGATATATTAGATGAGAATAATTATTTTGTTGTTTAGTAGAAATCAATGAACAGATTTCTTCACATGGATATCTTAACTTTTTTTAATTTCGACTAGTTTTTCATTGGTTTGACTTGAGACTAGATTGACTTGGGTACATCAAAGTCAATTGAAGGATAGCTCGGCTTGTAGAAGATCCAAGTGGATCAATTGTATGTTGTCATGTATCAAAATCATTGGGATTTGTGATATCTACCTCGATTAAATTTGATAAGAGAAAGTAACATGGTGGTTATTTGTAGTTACCAGGGTAAAATTCTAAGTAGTATAAATAGAGAGGTTCAGAATCATCTCTCAAACTAGTTTTGGAAAGTTAGTTTTGAGAAGTGAGCTTTGGGAGAATTTTTTTTGGAAAATTTGGATTTTGAGAAGTCTTATTTGGAGTTGGAACCTTGATTCAATGAAACCTTTGATCAAAGTATTTATTCGTTTGGAATTATATTCAACTCTTTGTGAGAATTTGCATCATGGAGTTTGGAATTTGAGAGTTTTTGTAAGAACGTGCATGAGGGTCATGATCATCAGGTGGGAACATGTCCTTCTAGAATCATGATGAGCTTCCAAAAAGCCATCGGAGGTAAACTTGAGTGAGAATCAACCCGAATGTCACATTTTTTGTTATGTTTCAAGGACCTCAATCTAGATGGAGCACAAATATTTTGAATCTAGTTTCTTGCTTGTGAAAAAGGAACGATGAGAACTTATTTGGAGAGGATTGTGAGGGAAGAGCGAGTTGATATCATGATGCATAGTTATGTATCATTTGTGTACCTGTAGTTTTTTTATATGAAAGCTTGGAAGTTATTTTGTACATTTTGTTTATTTAAGTGTTGTTTGACGTGAAGTGAGAGTGTTATAGTGTATATTTGGGAGGAAAACTTTATTTTCCAAAGTTGTTCCAAGAATGATTTTAAATTAGTAGATGACGTTGTTGTGTTGTGATGCGGCTACTATGAGAAGATGATGACATGTGTCATCTTCAAAGCTGTTATCATGACGTTGATACTTTAGGTTAGGATAACTGACGGCGCATTGTAAGGCTATTAAGAGCACACGGTTGGGTCGCCTTTGTAGGGCCAAGATGTTGAAAAGGCTCCAAGAGATATTATCTTGGACCTTATCAGATATAAGCGCGGTCAGGGTGGAAAGGGTATGGGAGAGATCTAGACACATCACTTTGCTAACTAAGGAGCTTATATGATCAAAGTGGAGTCGACATAGGACATGGATAGAGGACAACATGATCCTCTAGATATACCAGATCCATTTGTGATCAACATCCGGTGTATTCATCATGATCACTTTCGAGCATGGTTAGTATATTATTTTGGAGATAACTTTATGCAACAAGTGATAAACTCTCCAGACCCAATTATTCTTCCAATTATTTCCTACTGCGTGATTTGGGACCTAACAGAAAGCAACCAGGGGCGAGATGTGTCTTCACCTAAGTCACAACACGGTATGAGCATTCACATCAGCCAGCTATTTTGACCTGTTGTGTGAGGGATCATGATCAGTTCTTTATCATGGAATTCACACCTCTGAAACTCTCCATCTGCATCCCGTAGTTTATTATCCAGAATACATTAACAAGAGAGGAGAAGAGATCACGAGCCCTTTCAAACACCAAACGGTGTAAAATTCCCCTCAAATCATACAATACAGATGGTACTTACTGGACCACATGAACTTAGCCCAACGTCAAGTACAACCTCAGCTCCCGGCTTGCTGGCATGTGAGTTAAAACCATGTTCGTTGAGGTACCGAATACCATCAGAACTATAATAATCAGAAGAAGTTGGTATCCAAGCATGTAATTTCAGTCTCTTCTGGAGGTACGATGAGATCTTTGCATGTGCGGAGCCTGTCTGTGAGCCCAAATAACATTATATTACTTTCGTGCATGACATGCAACCCCTAGTCATAACAGATAAGTTGGTGCACAAGGCACTTGGTGAACGAAAACCCCACCAAAAATGAATCCACGATGTACGTCTTCTAAAGGTTATTCTAGACCACCGCTGCAGCCTCCACGTAGAAGCGGTGGTGTTTCTCAAACCCCAATGATCACTGTTCTTGTGTAGTAGTAGTGTTCTTGCACCCCCAGCCCCCACTTCCCAAGGAAAAGCCTATGTGCGTGACTCCGCAAAAAAAATTGGCTCCATGGCTCCTGGTTCAAAGGTCTTGGTCCTGGTCTGGAAAAGTATCAGCCTTCTCGCTTTTGCTCTGTGGTAGCTTCATCGGAGCTGAAAGGGCAGATCGAGTGCTTTCCTTTTTGTCAAAGTTGAAAAGGCTGCCGTGACCATATTCACCCTGGTGAATGTGCTGGTGTTTCTTTTCCTCCTTGCTTTTCTCGAGCCCATATTTCATTCAACGAGGTCATGCAGTGAGGATTTCATATTGGGAAAGGCAGTAGCAGCAGCAGTCGGAATTTAAGTCTTTCCAAAGACCATCGAGAGCGAGTCCACGTTTTTATAACGTTTGTCCAAAGTCAAAATCACAATGAACGAAACGAGTGTTTTTGTTGTTTCTGGGCATAAGGGAAAAGGTTCTCTGCTGTGAACCTACGCAAAGGTTTGACAAATGGCCCAAACCATCATGAACAACAACATCCTGCTGGTATTTTTGCCGAAAGTGCAGAGAGAGATATGGTAGAACTGACATACTTGAGAGTAGGAAACCATGGAACAAACAAATGTAAAGAACACATCTTGCAGAGCTTGTGGAGGTGGTTTTGCCAAGCTCCAAATACCGCCTATTAGTGAGCAATGTGGTACAGTAAAGCAGGCCAAGTTCAAAGTCCGCCACAGACGAAGTCATCCTAATATCAATAAAAAGCAAAGTGCAGAGGAGCAGCAACAAAAGGTACAACGAGCAGAGCAGATCAGCAGGAGCAGCAGACTGCAGGCTGCAGGAAGTGATGATGACGATTATGATGAGGGATCACATCCAAAAGCATACCCTGTTTGAGGATTGGTTCCATGTGAATGCTCTAACCACTGTCAGTTATTCTGCTGCGCCATGTTCTTTCCAGACACTGCTCCACCACACTCTTGTGGCTCAGCCTACTCAATGCTACTTCCACTCGTGGTCAAACGCAGCAACTGGTTCGGCCTAATGGGCAGTCAAATGGTCCTTGATATGATCCACAAACCGCTGCTAGCAAATAAATAGCTTGTACTACATGATAATTTAGCCATGTGTAGCAGACGGGTACTGCAAACAGTCCATACAATCCACAGTTACTGTTTTTTAAAGTCGCTCTATTGTGAAAAAATTTCTCATAAGTCATTGTCGACTATCGGGCCTTAACAATTTACATGACTTATCTCACGCACGACTGAATCATAATATTCAACCATCCAGTCACGGTGCATGCTCTTCACTCTTCATGTGCCGTGTGGGGAAGTAATGTGCAGCTTCGAGGTTTCCATGAAGCAACAAGAATTATTGTCGGTGCAAGTTCCAGATCCAATATGCGCTAGAAATTATGAAGTCCATAGATGCAGGAGGCAGAACATTGGTGCATGACATTTGGCGAGGAGACGCATCACATTGAATATCTTGGATGCTACTCATTGACATTGAAACTCATACCCAAAGACGAGCGAAAATCCGGCTGAATATCAAATCCCACCTACTACTCGAATGCTGGGAAAAAGAAAACATTCTCTCCCGACCAATGAGAGATGCCGAGTGTAAGATTTGTTACCATCAAATATATTCTTCTTTAATAACTTGCCCACAGAAAACTTTGTCTAGTTACGGTCTCCCTAGTTCAACATCCAGTACACAAAATTAGCAAAACAGTCCACACGAAGTAATCCTCGCATCCATCTAAGGTCCAACCAACATGTACAAACAACTTAAGATAAAGTCTATGGAAGCTGTAGGGGCAACTTGAGAGCTCCAAACCCTCGTTATGATGATGTTTGTAAGCTTGTACATCTGATCAAATTGGAAGAACCCAGTGCTGTCAAAGATCGGTTGATGCAGATAAATAGAATCTACCTTTTAGAGTTCCCCTTTTGCAGCACCCTCAGGCATCTTCTCTCTGGTACTCAATATCTGGCTCGAGCACAGCTGCCGTAGATCAGAAGTCAACATTGTTTGGTGGATGATGGAATATTGGATACATGCATAACTGGAAAGAGGATTGGTCTACATCTAGCTCTTGCTATCACCAACGATAGAATAGACATATGTGTGGATTTTATACACCACCACCCTCCAGTGTTTAACTTACCAACTTGCTCGGGTATACGTTCTTCCATTCTACTCTCACCAAAATGTTTCAGAATGGAACCCCCAAAAGTCCAAGCCATCCTTAAAATTCTGCATCATGAATCGTTGAGTTTTATGTCTGGAGTTTTACTCAGACAGTCAAACGCATTGTGTATGAAAGTATGGCTTCTTCTCGCATGTGCCAATAAAAGCCTCCTTCTGTGGTCCATGGTACTAAAGGCAACCTCCGCCAACGAGAGGAGAGTGGGCGACTCAAGTCTCAACATTCGGCCCGTCGTGTTAATCTAGAGGGCATGTCTTTCGTAGTCCCGTGTGTACTTTATATCAGATCAGCTGGAGGAGAATATCTCGAAAAATTCCAACAGAAGGTATGAGACAAACTAGTTCATGTCTAGTGCTCACTTTCCATCCTTTCGTGGCTTACCCAGCCTTCTCCTCAAGAGTCTAACATGATACAAACATAGTCAGCATCATCATTCAAAACTAGCTTTAGTTGACCCAGGCTGGCCGATGCCAATTCACTCTGAGGAAGGTGCAACATTTTGAGAAGCTCCGTCGGATCAAAGGTAAACCACAATGTTTATAGATCTTGCCGAGAACGAGTGGAACACCTGACAAGTCTCTAACATCTGTCTATGTACATCGTGATATATCCATCTTCATTTTTCAGATATTATTGATCAGGTTTCCTCAAGCACTATCCAACAAGCAAAGTTATGCCGCCCAATTTGTAGATCGCAAATCTACATGAGCAAAGTTCGTGGATTTAAAGGCTAACTCAGACTTAGAGTCCCATACGTTTCTTAAAGCGATGAGGTCGAATGAGCGCACATGTCCCAAGACCTGACTGAAAGGGTGTGCAAATCAGATGATGAGCTTTAGGAATTTTCCATCGATTTCTTGCTTTGAGCATGTAGGAACTGTTTTTTGCTGTGCCGATGACAGTCAACTACAAAAATATTCGAGCCCTGCGAGTACCAGATTACAGAGGAGTTCATCATCCAACCTCTGCCTGCTGATGACCAGTATTATATTATCATTAGGTTGTGATGCGTCCGAATCCAAAGCAGGTCGATTATTTGATTGGGCTCGTGCCGAGCTTGAATACTCAACTACCAACAGTGGCAACAACTGGAGTTATGGATATGATATGAAACAAGTTCTGTCAAGGCAGAGGAGAAGACACTGTGATGTGTCCTTTTCTTGTCCGCTTTACGCTTGCTGGATTCTGAAACAAATCGTTTCGTGGCATAGATCCTCTCCTTCCACGCAAGCCACGAGAGAGAAGAGTTCTTAGAGTTCGAGAAGAGTTCAGACATTTATGGAGTCGTTGCTGCATTAATGGATCACGTGAAAACCTTGTATGGACGGTTTCGAAGGCGACCCACATCAATAGGTGAAATACATTCATCCCCAGCTCGAGTCAGTCACTGGGTTCTACGAGACTGCCCCGAGCGTCGTTGGACCACGACTTTTAGATCAACTTTTGGTCTGAGACGGCAGCCAAAAGGAGACGAAAAGGAAGTTTGGGTCGCAGGGCGATGGCAGACCGTCATAAGATTCCAGAGCATGTTTTGCTGGACAGTGTGACCAACCTCCAACCTCAGGTGTGAAAACACATGGGTCCCCTGAATGGCCAAACTGCCTTGCCTGCCTGCCTATGACAGATTAGGATGCGCTTGCTCGCATAGATTGATAAATAGATAGCTGGCTATTCCTTGACGTTGGCTTCTCGATACTGGAAACTTTAATCTGGGCCGGCCTTCCACGTAACCAAGGGGTCCAACAAGGCTACAATATTTTCAGAGATTATTTACTGATTCGTCGCCTGCGGCAAGAGAGTTGTTTCCAGCCCGTTCTCCAACCTGATTTCGATTAGCTTTCGGTCGCGAAAATGGACGGATCCAGAAACTTACCTCTCGCTAACCTTTAGCAGATGAGAATGTGGATATAAATTCTCACATTCTTGTCAAGAAGACAAGTGCTAATCGTCGATTGCAACGGAGAGATTGTTCCAGGGGGAAATTGAAAGGCATGGAAAGATTTAGATGAGACAACTTTGATTGTACCCAAAATGTATAGCATTGAGTGATTTTAGGATACGATTTGCTATACTTAAAGTGTTAATAACTCTATATCTACAACTTGAAATCTAGTGTCAACTCTACCTATAATTCATCAATTGTATTGTATCATCCACCAATTGATTTTTGAAATCCATTCATTTTAAATTTTTATTTTTTCATGTTTGATTGAGATGAATGGAGAGAGTTCAACTCTCTCCATTCATTTCATTACTCTAGCTTTGGAGTTATATGGAGCTATGTATACCGACTTCTACATGTTCGTGAGTAAGTGCACGAGAGCTTATCATACTTACGATATAGTTTATCACTCTCGTAAACTTATTCTATAGCCTATTTTAGACAACGTTGTCGCATGAACATTGCTTTGCTCTAAGAACGTATGGTCATAGAAGAACCCTCTTGAACCTTGTGTGAGTTGACAATCTCAGTTTCTCCCCCACATCACTCTACATTCGAGTTGATTACAACCGGTAAAACTTCAACGGAAAAATATTATGATATCCAATAATTGGACCAATAACTCTCGCCTAAACTTCACAGAAAATTACTCTACAACCTTCTTGTTTTCTCGGGAAAGTTTTATATGTTTCTCTTCTTTACATCTCTCATAACAATTATCGAGTTACACATTATATCACAAGTCGATATGCATATCCATGTGTACTAAAACCATCACACATCCCAATCCTTGATTCCAATTGCCCTCAAATTTCATGAAAATATCACTTATCATCCAAACTTCAATTGTGAAAAGTTTTATGGATGAAACTTTTTGATAGCAAAAGATATAATCGCTGTACTAACTTCATGACAGTCAGTGTAATCTTGCAACTCAATCTTGCAACACAAATTTCAAGTTATCACTCCGTTCTCAAAACTCATCCAATTGAAATTTCAATCCAAGCATAAGTCTGAGTTGTAAACTATATCTCAGTTGAATCAGATGTCTCAAAATCTTTGTAAGATTCTCAGAAACACTCCAAGTACACTCAAATATCTAAATTTCTCTTTTTATCTTTGAATCACCATATCATAGTACCAAACCCCTCAATTGTTCTTCTCGTCAGGTCTCAAACCCTGTCCTCAAATCTTCCAATATTTTCTTAGAAGGCTTCCAAAACTACTCAAAACCTCAAAGAACTTGCCCAAGTGTCATCATTGGCCCAAACTCCAAGACCAATGAGAATGAAGAGTGTCATTTTAACCAATAGTGTGGCCAAATTAGCTCCATATTAACTTAGAGCTTTACAACTATCCTAAACACACTACTTATCTATCATATACACAATATAAGTTGCTACTAATAAAGATTCAAAATGACAACTCAAAATCGGCTAAATATGAACGGAACTACAAACGGAACCGGGGAGTTTATAACTTGAGAATAATACTCCTCGCCAAAATTCCTAACAATCAACTCCATATGGTTTGTTTTTGGTAAACAATAGTGATGGATTGAAACCACCACCACTACTAAGTTCAAATCCATAGCATCCAAATTAAATCAAAACGTATATTGTTAAGTCCCAAATCGCGCTGTAAGAAACAACTTGAAGAATAATTAGGTCTGGAGAGTTTATCACTTGTTGCATAAAGTTATCTCCAAAGTGATATACTACCCACGTCCGAAAGTGATCACGATGAAGATACCGGATGTTGATCACAAATGGATTGGATATCGATACATATGGAGAATCATGTTGTCCTCTATAATGCACCATCGGTTATCCTAACCTAATGTATCGCCGTCATGACAACAGCTCTGAAGATGACACATGTCATCATCTTCTCATGGTAGCTGCATTACAACACAACAACGTGTTTCCACTGCTATGCATAGAGCACTAGCTAGTGCAATCCATAGGAAAATAATCACGTTATATTATGTTTCTTCAAAAGCTCATGTTATTTGTAGGCCGTTTGATCTAGATAGTTTAGAAATCTAAGTTGCAATAGGACATATTTCCCAGTAAGATGCTATTGGGGCCTAGCCCCATATTACCCGTTTGGTTTCACATAATGTATCAAGGAACTTCAAAAAGTTGTTGGAAGGTTGATTGGACTACTCCCAATTCTCTGGAATTTTATACATTACAAATATTTCGGGATTCCACTCACAAAATATGTGATCTCTTACATTCAACAAACCATTGTTAAAGTAAATCCAAGATAGGTCGAATTTTGCAATCCTTAATTCTACCTCATGGTTATATTTAACTTTATATGTGACATGCTTTACATCCGGTATACTCAAAGAAATTTTAAAAAGTTGGAAGATTTTAGTAAGTATTACAATTAATTCATGAAAAGTGAATACCTCATAGAATCCCTCTTTGTCATTATATATGTATATTCTCTCAATTTTCGGATATGATTTGCTATACTTAAGAAGTGTTTCTCTTTCAATGTATCAACGACTTGAAATCCAATGTTAATCCTACCCTTAGAATTCATAATTTCAACTATTCTATTGGATCATAGATCAATTGATTTTTGAAATTCATTTATTTTTCCCTTATTTTTTAAAAAATAATTAATCTTTGTATAGAGATATAAACTCCCAAAAGTCCTCAACTGGTTTGTTTTCTCAATAGATTTCGTTCCAACAATGAAGATTTATGACTTGAAGTTAAGTATCTTGAAGTGAATTTAAGATGAAATTTAAATCTTTTATAAATTTGATGAAAAGTTTAATTCAAATTAAAATTGATGAAAGTAAATATATTTTAGCATGAAGAGAACTGAACCAAATTATTAAATTTAATTATTATTACACACAACTATGATATTGTGTAATATATATTTATCAAAAGTAAAAAATCATAAACAATATTTTTATTTTGACAAAAATCAGTATTTGCTTTTCTTTTATTTTTTATGATATGTTTCATCTGTGATTTTAAAAAAAGCTTAATCAATTTGATTTTCTTTTATTTTTTTAATATGATTCCTCTTTGTTATTTAAATTTTTTTAATTAAATTTGAACAAAATAAGAAAATCAGTTCATTTCTATATCAATATTAAATTAATTTTTACAAAAAATTTATGTTATAATTATTTATCAAAATTAATTTATTGCTTAACCAATTAATTCAACTTTAAATATTATTTATTTTCAATTGAATATTTTAATGACTTTTTCATATATTTTGATATGACATAATATAAAATTACATGGATAAAAGTTGCAACAAAAGTACTGGTTCAGTACAATTATGCATCATATGCGCAGTTCGCATATGAACTAGTAGGAGAACAAAGGAGATCACAGAGGGTGGACCGTTTCCTTACATCCCGCAATACATCGTCGAAGACGGTTCTTCACTCCTACCTTCTGGAGCATATGGTCAGAAGGCATCAATTTGACCATTTGCTCCAGATCCGTAGAGTATCTGAGGATCAAAAGCAGAATCGAAAACTGGAAGAGAATCCGAAACTCTCTACAGAAGCATTGCTTGCCAGTCAGGACATCTACTAAAAATATAACGGACAGAATGCATACATTCAAGAACAGTAAGCACATCATTCCAAACCCAATACTCAATAATCTCAAGCAATCCAACAAATCATACGCAGATTCCCTACTCAAATAATGGATACACTTCCAGATCTGTTCCAGTTTCTTACAGTGCAGAGGAAATCGTGTGCTGTGAACCTTCATACCAAGTTAGTGACTGGCCGCTTTGGAAAACTCATGGTTACTCCAATTCGAAATTTCAAGTCCTCCCTCCACTGGAAAATTGGCAATAATATCTTGAGAAGTATAAGGATGAATTTGAAGTCTGTCCAATTCTATCCATCCCCAACGCAGAATAGCATTCACAAAGTGTGATACACACCATCTCCACATTGCTCGTATGGCAAAGAATGACTTTCTTTCACGTATATTACATAACAAGTTTTGAAGCAGCACAACCAAGAATCCCCAGCCCAAGGTTGCACCCTGCTGGCTAGCTTAGTAGAAGTAGCAACCCGAAGCTGACCTCAAAGTCTCCTTCCAAGTATTCTAGCTTAAGGACCTAATTTTCAGATAGCCTTACCGTGAAAAAAAAAGCACACCTGGTACTCCAACACCTGATCTCATATTGCGGCCCTTCTTTTAGGGTCAGCAAAATCAGTTTTAGAATTTAAGCATGCTCGTACTTTGTAACAAGCTTTCCCATTTGAACGTGGAGAAGTCAAGGACTACAGTCTTCCATGAAACTCACGAACCGATCCGAATGAATAGACTCCTCAAAAAGATCTGGTGAGCCTCTCACCAAACGCAAGCTTCGCATTAGCTTGGGAACTTTCATCAAAAAGGGAATCAAACTACACGCCAGCGTGTAATGTATCTAATTAGACTATTAGTGATCTCCGAAACTTGTACAAGATTTTACTGGAGAACTTAGAAGCTCATGGCCACAATCCTCACCCACTATAATTGGAGCAACGTATTGCAAAAACTTTAAGCCAATACTGTTGCAGCAGTCGTATCTGTTGAGAGTTGCAGCAATCCGCTCAGGAGACCTGTCAAGTGGTATCAGACCTCCAGTCTAGAATTCAAAACTGTCTTTTCTTTCGTTACTTAAACAGTAAACCCTACACACTGTACATCTTCACACCACAAATATATTTACTGTCCCCACCTACACGAGGGAACCGCGATTTCCACCCAGACCACCAGCCTCGCGCAGTACGTACTGTGCAATTGCGGCCATGCAGCAGACTTCGTGATGATTAAGCACTTGCAAGGTGACAATTAAGTGGATACCACTGGCATACACCAAGCTCCCAACGTCTGGCATAACAGCAGGGTGCTGGCAAAAAATTTCCTCCAGTACCTACAGTCCTGAAGGACATAATGATTACATTCCCCTTCTGAGCATATCGTTAATAATATTGCTTTGAATGCTCTGGCCGGTAAATGAAGCAGCACTCAACATTCCCAAAGGCTCCCGCAGAGTGGAAACGACTTCCTTTGTTTTGCCAAAATAGACCTGCAATAGAGCATTCCAAGAGTAAGAAGCAAGCTCAAGAACCTGGCATTCAGTACTCCATCTGAAACTTGTAAATTGCAATGTCTCTACTATGACCAACCTGATCGAGGCCATTTCGCAATTTGCTTTCCATCTCTTCAATCATTCGCCCCATGTTGGTCATATGTCCATCTGTTACGTCAAACGTGTTTTCCATCTGCCAAAGGAAGAACAAGGTGTTCAAACAATCAGGATCAGTGATATCTTCCGAACATATTTCGTATTTTCAAAACCACAGAAGCAGCCCATTGCTTGCAGGAAATGTTGAATAAAAAAAGTGGTCACGTTGTTACTCATGTGATCAGCTCCCAAACCCATCAAAACTAACGCAAGACAAGTTGGAGGAACAACCTGACGCGTAATTGATCCTGACATACTAAAAGTTCCTGACACTTTATTTTCACTTCTTAAGGCCAGCATCACTGTACTCGTAAGACAATAGTGAGCTTGACCATCTTCATCTTCTTCTCCCACCTGTCATGAAGGTCAGTTCGGGCATTTTCAGTACCATATGAAGTTGACTTACGAAACTGCTTCCAATCATGTACGAAAAGTGTTTTACGGAAATGCTAAGATTACATAAGCGTTTCAGCGCATATCGCTTCAACCCACGAAAGAAGTAAGTAAAAGCGCAGTTTACCTCAATGACGTGGATAGCATCCCAAATTCCATGTTGAAGGAGTCCTCTACGACCATCTGCTCCTTCTGATCCATCTGTCCAGGCCAATATCGAGTGTCATTTGTGTATAGTTTTCAAAACTAGGAGCCAATGAACCCAAAAAAGTCAGGTTGTGAGAAGCCAAGGGTTTCCATTTAACCAGAGTATTCTTGTTTAAGTGGAAGTGGAAGTGGAAACCCTTAGCATCTCGCAAATAAACTTATGTACCTTTTTTTATAAGAAAACAGGCTGCAAAGCCGTCACCCTCCTCGGGCTCCCACATGTACACTGAAGAGATGCCACCTTCGTAATACCTGCGAGCAAGCTCTCCCTTATTAGAAGCAAGTGAGTATCTATGTTCATGATGCCACAAAGCAGGTGTGCGGCCTGGTGCAATTAAACATAATGAGATTTTGAAAAGTCCTACCAGCACTACGTCAAACATGCAGCGCATTATAGAAGCGCATTATAGAAGAAGAGAAGGGAAGTGAAGGACCTCACTGGTCACGATAGATAGCAAATACGGCGTTTGCTTCGACCTCCATCTTTCGAAGTTCCTTGGAGGGTTGCGTTCCGTCTTCAAGAGGGGGATAATATATACTGGACCATGGAGACCTGGGACAAGACAAAGAAATTACATGAGGAGCGATACCTAGTTTTACTATGGATATATGAGGAGCACTTCCCTAGGCATCTAAAAGCAACTCCAGTAAGCTTCTGAAGGGGACAGAGGTCATGAGCTGACCGATTACAATGTCTGTCTGCGAATATGCTGAGGTTACACTGAAGAATTAACATACAAGGATCCTGCAGTGGAGACCGGGGGCAATTTGAGTGGAATCAACGCATCCACGACCTTATAAGGGAAACGCATTGATACCTGTGTGAGTCTCCGTCACGATTGTAGTCACACAAAAGAAAGTCCTTCTTAGTTTCCTCGTCCGTTGCCACCTATATGCATTCAGAATCAGAAACTTTACTTCTCCACATTTCCATTGACTGTTGCAGATCAAAACTTTTACAATTCTACCCGACTTACAGAAAGGAAACTGACGGTCTATTTTGGGAGTGCAGCACTATCTTGTGAACATACACCCTACGAGATAGAACAACGAGTTTATTTTTCCCAGATTGAAAGTCCCAAGGGACCAGGCACTGTAATATTTCCAGTACAGGGGAGAAGCGCTATACTCTGAAAGACTGGAAGGTATAGGTCACTCGGTCATCACAGTCGCACAGATTCTCGACACTGCCGAATTTAACGGCTTTCTGAGCTAATGCGATTGAGAATTTAGTGGTCCCAGAAGAGATGAAGTACTCAACAACCTCCAGCAACCTATTTCTTGGTTTAAAAGTACCTCCACATAGAGCATGCACCAACTGACACAGATTCACGACGTAGGAGGAGAAACGAATACCACTGAGCTACGTTATAGTTGTACGTTTCTTGAGCCCATTTGTGAGAGTTTTATGTTCGAGTTTAACAAACAGATAAGGTGCTACTCTTCTTTCTGACCATTCTCAGTCAATTTAATCTTATGATTCCCAATCCCAAAATATAAAAGAAATTATATGATGTATCGTAAAGTCCCAACCAACACTTCAGTGAACCAAAACAAAATGCTTGCAGGAACAACAGGGGTCCAGTGGCGAGCTGAAACAAGAAGAGCAACGGCATCACATTGAGTCGCAACTGAAGAAGCAACAGTCGCTGCTCATTACCTGCAAAGGCTGATCGACGCGCGAAAGAAGATCTTGCGAAAGATGAGGAAGAAGCTGCACAAGCGACTGCAAGGCCTTCTCGGATTCACAAGGAGGCATTCGCCTCATCAAATCCATTGCAGCCTCCATCTTTGCCCTCCACGATACGACGACGAAGGCGATCCACGAAAAACCGTCCGTCCGTCTATCAATCCTCACTCCACCAAAATCTCCCTCAACCGGACACTAAAAGCACAATTCCCAATCGCCACAATCCAACTTCTCATCAATCCACCTTTCCAAATCACATCTGTCTGCAACAAAATTTCCTAGTTGCGATCAAATCGACAGTGGCAAGTCTTGTCACGTCCAGCCGACTCCACTCCGTCAGCCAGTTCCGCCCTGAGTTAATGCAAGCGAATGTTTGATTGTTGAGCCAGTGCGAGAGAATGAATGAGAAATAGGGAGACAAAAAGTACAGTCTTTGTGAAATTCGGAGAGAAGACAGGACAGGAGAGGAGCGTGTGTGGCGCTGTTGAGCCTTGAGGTTGGGGCCTGGCTAGTCAAAGAAAAGGAGTTGGGAGCTTCGGCTTTAGTTCAAATTCCTCGTCCAAAATAGGCTGCGGCCACCCTCACACTTCCCCTTGCGCAGCCTGCCTCACACCCGTTCGTTTAACGGACGGCACCTTGCCGGACGACCAGAGCACTGGCAGTGGCAACCGCAGTTTCGTGACCAGTGACGATTGACGAACTCTGATTACGAACGCGTCTAACGTGCAGACTTCTTCTTTTTTGGCTCTTTAGTATTTGCAGTCCGTGGTAGACTATTATTTTACGACCCTTGAGACCTGCTCTCCTGCCTTCGTTTCAGTCATGTTGACATCTAGCTCCTGTATTACCCATAAACGTTATAAATTCCCACTAGCTACTTTCTCCAAAGATATGAGTTCCGTCTTGGTTTAGTCCATCCATCTACATCTTCATTACTCATATGTGAGTGTGGTATCACTTTAGATGTAGCAGGTGTTCATATGACTCGTTATCTATTCGGAGCGCAAAGGATAGTTACCCATGATGCCATTAGGGATGTGGTGTTTGCTATGGCGCGAGAGGGTGGATACCTCACATTGAGAGAGTGTTGGTATGCCTTGCAGTCGACTAGGGTTAGGGCATACCTATACTTAGTTCGGGAAAACCAGGTCACTGTGGCGGATGTGATGGTTACCGATCATACTATAGACACAGTTTCAGAGGGGGTGATCACTTATCCTTAAGGATGGAAGGCGAGTGGAGCGGTAGTAGCCAAGGTCTCCAAGTATAGAGGTATGCAAAGAGGTCACCTCTTTGTTCCTCTAGCTTTGGAATTATATGGAGCTATGGACACCAACTTTGACATGTTTGTGAGGGAATGCGCGAAAGTCTAGCATACTATGCGACATGGGGTATCACTCTCTTTAGCTTGCTGTATAGCCTATTTTAGGCAACGTGTTTCCATTGCTCTACAAAGAGCACTAGTTGGTGCAATCCATAGGATAGCAATCACGTTATGTAATATTTCTTGGGATGCTCTGTTGTATATAGACCGTTTGAACTAGATAGTTCAGATTTCTTAGGTGTTGTATGACATATTTTCCAGTGTGATACTATTGGAGCCTAGCCCCATGTTACCGGTTTGGTTCGATCCTTGTACGCTTTGATGGGGTCTTCACATCCCTTTTGTTATTATATTTTCACATTGAAAAAAAAAATTACAAAAAATTACAAATAATATTTTCTAATGATAGCAGTTGAAATCTTGGATATGTATGTTTGCGAGTGATAGCTGCTTATATAACAACTTATATTTTTCTATATATATATATAGAAGTTGTTATATAATATTTTGTTTATTCCATGCGTCCCCTTTTCCTCTATACCAGCCTCGGACATCAGATTGGTTTGGCACTTGAAACCTTGAGATTTTTTCAGCTTCTGTTTTAGTTCTGAGTGACATGTTCGGCACCGCTGATATCAATCATAATCTCGAGTATCAAAAGGCTTAGACAGCAATAGAATCTTTGCCTCTTTAGTTCGTTGTACTGTACATGTATTCTTTCTTATAGAACTCCTGTGACCTGTCTCTTCTTTTGCTTCTCAATTGTGTCTTTCGTTTGACATATGTGGATCAATTAACATCTTGTGTTCAAGCCATCGCTGCAAAGAGATAGTCGAGAACAACTGAAAACAACGGTCTTTCTTGAGAGATCATGTGAAATTTCTCTACTTTGTGTGGGATTTGCGGTATGGTAGTTACAAACGATGAAAATTTGGACTTTTTCATCATGTGGATTAGTCTAAGCTATCGATTGGCATGTACGTTGGGTTCTCTATCTCTAGATTCATCCAATAGGATGAACATTGGCAAAACATTCAATTGTTTCTCAGAAACTGTAGCATTTTCCATACATTTCAGTTCTCTTTTTATTTTATATAATTTTTTCAACGAATTTTTATATAGAAAAGGTTTTGATTTTAAGTTTTTGTATGGACTAACCATTCGCTCTTGTATGCAATGGATTTCTTGCTGTAGACGGTCAAGAGCACTCTGACTCCGAACTCATCATTTTAGAGCTGAAATGCAGTTTGCCAATATAGGCAATCAGATTTCAACTTGCACTTTACTAAGAAGGTAGTGAGACCTAGGATTTGGTTGTGTTGGATAGACCCCTCATATAACCAACTCGTCCTTGGTAAATTACTTTCATAATTTATGGTACGGTGGTATTGGTTATTAAGCGAACACTCATCAGACAAAGTGAGGATTTTGAGTGTAAAGTTTAAGACATCTTGTACATTGCAAAGTATTAGCCTGTTCAAGTGTAAATCCCCGTAGACAGTAAGATCGGTTTAATTATCACTTGAAAAACTGCATTAGACATATTTCCCATTGTGATGCTATTGGGCCCCATCCTACCCGCTTGGTTTCACGCTTGGTTTCATGACTTGATGGGGTCTTCAATCCTTAATGCTATCTTACTCTCTCCTTTCTTCACAGCTGCACGAATGAGCTTGAGATGCTCTATTTTTTTTTAATTTTCTTCATAAAAAATATGAAGAAATTACTCATAAGTGCGCGAGCGATTTGGAAACTTTTGATGGTAAATACACTAGGGCAGGCCTTTATTGACAACAATGGAGTTACATACAAATGTTATGAAGTTCGTGTAAAGAGGATGTATTCACAGGGAAGATAAATTCAAAGAAGGTGGAGTCACAAGTGGTGCTGGAGAGGCTAGAGATTTGACCGCGCTCCGTTCACGAAACTCTCGGAGGGAATCTGCACAACTGTCCAAGAAGAGCGACCAAGCCATATCCGTCACGTGGTACCAGTGCCGGCATACCCATTCCCTAACTTGAAAACAATGATTTTCTGGTATGGATTTTCTGGCATCGAATAAACGCTACTTTAGTGGGGGAACGCTGTTTGAACGAATGCCTACTACCGTCGAAAGTCGTCCTCTAAACCCGGAGTGTTTAGGATGAGGTGTTTGAAACTGCTGTAAAACCAGCACCCGGAAGCGAGACAGCAACACACATTCATTTGTAATCAATAGTCCTGTTTCCTGAAGAAAATTACAACAGAATGATAAAATTTTGGAGACAACTATTTTAATATTGGAATACTTTTGAAATGATTAATTTGTGACTGAGGAAAATGTTCTCCAAATCAGTGATGCATTTTGCAACATCTTAGCCTGATAGTTATCGTGTAATTTTTCATCAAGCGTCCTCATAAATACCAAAAAGGATACTACCACTCCAACCAGGTTATCGTTTTAAACCGAGGGCCACAGTCAGTGGTTTCTCGGAGACATTGTACACGAGATAGAGAGTAACTTTATTTATTTATGTGAACCACCTCCATAATTTTCAAATGTGACTCTTTCCATTGCCTGTTAATCTGCTTTTTTTAGGGGTTGGCTGAGGGCATAGCGAACACGTCTTTTGATTTGTCTAAACTTCAAATCTGATTTAAAGTAGAGGAAAGAGCGCCTTTGGCTCCAAAAGATTAAAGTCATGTTTTGGTTGGCTTCTTCTTCTTTCATAAAAATCGAGATGGCTTTGGAGGACACCAAGAAGATACTCTTTTTCCTCCCGTGGTAAGCTCTATATAAGTAAAACTAGAAAGCTTCACCTCTTATTTAAGTTTGGTGTACCTATTTTTTGTGAAAAGGAGATATTGCGAATATATATATATACACAACGTCCGTTCCAGCAGGTATGAAGGTTCGGTCCTTTCTCTTCGACCTTCTAAAGATGCAGGGACGTTAGAGGTGGATTTCACTGTTGGGTGAAACGGACTTATATCTCTCTATGGATACAAAGTAAAATAACAAAATGGGAAGACCCCATCACATGGATG
Source organism: Marchantia paleacea (assembly GCA_014180765.2). Taxonomy (NCBI): domain Eukaryota; kingdom Viridiplantae; phylum Streptophyta; class Marchantiopsida; order Marchantiales; family Marchantiaceae; genus Marchantia; species Marchantia paleacea. The sequence goes on along the minus strand of MUAA02000019.1, from coordinate 331,405 downwards.
AAACCAAATGGGTAACATGGGCCTAGGCCCCAATAGCAGCACGATGGGAAATATGTCCTGTTGCACCTAAATATCTGAACTATCTACATTAAAGGTCCACATACAATAGAACATATGAAGAACCATCGCGTAACCTGATTGCTATCCCTAACGTGAAACGGACTAATAGTTGTATGACTTAGGAGCATACCTCGTTGCTAAAGGAATGTTCATTTTTATGTATATATTAAAAAGGAGGAAAATTAAAGGAAAGAGCCTTAGTACTGTGACTGCAGAAACCATCGGGGCAGCCGAGTTCAAACCGCGGAAGGAAACAGGGCCCACGCCGTGTAAGTCGGCCGTCGGGGCCGCGGAGTGGGGCCCAGGGGCCAGGTTATATCCAGCTAAATGAGGCGCATAGCTTGTCTATAAGGTTGACCTTGAGGTCCTGGCCATCTCCAGCTGGGTTTGTACGTGAGGGAGAGAGGCACGGGTCCGTGGGCAAACGAGGAGGACCGTATTCGCAACTGGGAATTTGCGTCTCAGCCTTTATGACCGCCAATGCGACCAGCGATGCGCACATTCGCAGACTATCGGATTTTTATACTTATCATATTGGGCGGACAATTCGAGCTTTGATGTCTGTTGCTGCTTCAGGAGCTCCCTAAACTTCAGGTTTGGTTCCATCCTTGTACGATTTGATGGGGTCTTCCCATCCCTTTTGTTATTATACTTTCTCGGTTTGACTCCACTTCAGGAGCTCTACCTTCGTAAAGGGTGGAAAGTGTGAGCGATGCTCGATGCACAGGATGCGGAGGAGGGGTGATCTTTGCGTCGCCAATGGCACACATGAGGCTCATGATATCGGATGTGTTGTTTATTGTATGAGGGGTGTGATCGTCGCTTGACTTTTCTTCAGTCTGGGTGTTCTGTGAACATGGATGGGTGATAGGAGGATGAGCGTTCGACGACGTGGATTCTACGGATTGCTTTTCCGGGAAATTTAATTGTATAATCGGTTCTGCTTGCAATGTATGACCTTTCCGAGAACCAGAGAACCCCTAATAAAGTCTGGAAGTAATGACTCATACAGCGTCCTCGTTCGTGCAAAGTTGCGAACTGGAGAATTTCACCTCTCCAATGGGCTGTCTTAATGTCCAAGGAGAGTCATTTAGCGGCATGATCACTTCGAAATGATAGCATATTGAAGATGAGCGGCAGGAGCGTGACACGCGGCCGGCCTTTTACTCGCTCAACAATTCAAAAGCTGGCTAAATTCGTGTTCCTTTGATTGAAAGTGCACACTTCCTTGAATAGGGGAATACAGAACCAGGTTCAAGACCAACTGCATCCAATGTACACGCTGATGTTACGATTTCGCGAAATTTGTCCAAGGTGTTGATCACTCGAGGTATCACATGACGACGCTATCACATGATTGTGCCAGTGAAGGCCAGAAGGATATCAAGTAGGAATCACAGGTGTAAACAGTGATGCTTAGTAATTTGAATGCTTACCTTCGGTAATACATGAGAGAGTGGTATATCGGTAGCCACTTTGGGTCAAAACTGGGGGATCTAGAAACTGGTAGCCTCGTACAGCTCAGAGAATCCCAGGGTCACTGAGGTGAGACTAGATGCTGTGGACGAAACCCAGATGAATTCTCAGCTTGACTTAAGAAGCAAACGCGTGACCAATCACGAAAGTCGAGATACTTGGCGCAGGGAACCCTTAGAAAAAAAAGTCTCTTAACAGCTTTCTAGATTCCAGGTTGGTGCAACGGAACCTTAATTTATAGATATGTAAAATTAGGGTTCCTATGCTTTCTTTGAAACAGCAGCATCAAGTTTGGAGCTGCCTTTGGACTTTCTTTTCTGCCATTTTAAAACAATCTGGTAGGTGAGCCCCAGGAATACCATGACCACTCCGGTCCACTGCTCAAAGCTCAAGGGGTTTCCGTTCCAAAGGGCAGAAACCAGAATACTGACGAATTTGCGTGTGGTAGTGATGGTGGTATTAGTAAGGGCACCAAACCGGCTGATTGTCAAGAATATGAAGTTTTGTCCGACAGCACCACAAAGGCAAAACAAGAGAATGTCCCGAAACGCTTCGGGGTGACTCCTGCAAAACTCTACAGCCTCAAAGCCTCCGTTTGTTATGACAAACATGTAAATTGCCATATATACGGATCCCCAAAGATTCATCCCCAACATGATATGCCATGCACTCGTCTTTGGATACCTGCGATTGAAAAAAAGTTCACTCAGCTCAGCTGGCTCACTGTAGCTACAAAACGTCAAAAAAGTTGCAGCAGGAGACCCAAATCAGAAATAAGAAGGCCCGTATGGATTATATCCTACGTACTTGGAGGTTATAGAATCTTGTGTAGCATTTGTGAAGCCATCTAGGCCCAAATTTATGAAGCAAAGTGCGTATCCCAACGGGGCGTTTGGGCTTGCAATCTTACTTATTGACTTTCTGCTGCTCTGTAACAAGGACAACAAAACCACGTAAGACACTCCAGGTACCATGACTACAATCGTGTAACACTCATCACATTGTTCACAGAAAACCTACAATATCTGGTATCGACCTCAGTTACTTCACCAGCTGATCCTGGAAGTGTTCAATAGGCTAGGAACCATATATTGATGCTGAACAAAAAAAACACTTTATAACGGGGATAGTGAAACTCCACCTTGAACAGAGCGAAAGTGGCAACACCACCAGCAACAAGAAGTGTGCAGAGATACTCAGGTATGGTATATCGAACACCGTACACAATTGCACCCATCAACATGACTGTCATGCAAACAGACCAAATGTTCAAGATTTTGTATGTGTTGTTCATTAGTCTGATGTGTTTCGCACTGGCTGTAGCAGGAGTAGCACAGCATAGGGGATAACCTGTGAAAATTCCTAAATGAAAAATAGAGAACAAACTGAATTGTTGTGGTAATCAGTGCTAATTTATCCGTCTTCAAAGAATCAAAATAGCGAACTATAAATGCAATGTAAACAGTCATAAACAACATGCTAAAAGATGAGAAAACCAAAAGCCCGAAACATACCTGGAATCATCTTTGACGACTTCGCAAGAACCTGTTCAAAGAAGACGAATCAGCTTCGAACTTTCCAGGCCTAGTGGTGTACAACATAATCGGATGATTGCAGGAAACTACCTTCAAATGTGTCATCACTCTTTGATGTCCGGCTATGCCGTATTGTACAAATTCATGATGGAAAAACAATGATGCACTGAAAAATGATAGAAGTGCTAGGAGACATTCAGGTATAACACCTGCGCAGGGTAGCTGATATATTTTAAGGCAAGTATTCCACAAGCAGGTCCGATAGAGTTTGAAATGCTGGCACTCCAAAACTTCCATAACGGTGCTTGCGATTGTCTATTTGGACTCCACAGCGACAACACTGCTCTTGGAAGTAGGCAAAATATACTTGTCAGGGAAAAATTCCTGACTCATTCATATATTTCGATATAAAAAGCGGAATTCACTGATTGTACCAGTTGCACAGACAAAATTCATGCTTTTTAACTGTAATTTGAATGTCTAAATGGCAAACTGCTCACGAATCCTTTCAAGTTACAAGTACAAAAAGAGCAGTGCTTACTGAAAAAAGACCATGCGAAACAAACAACGTTCTGAGCAAAACCCAAGAAGGTAAGGTGCTCGAATCTAAGGCCATCAGGTCCAAACTTTTTCGTTGATCTGCGGAGAAGAGCCGAACCCCAGAATCAGTTTGACTAACTAAAACCAGCATTTGCAGTGACTTTCATCATTATACTAGTCTTAAATCAAATCAGATCGAGCTCTTATCACACACACAATACATCAAAAGCGAAGAATTTTTTTGACAGTTTAAGAATTGTTCAATCGATCAGCGAATTCTATGAGTCAAAATTTGGACAGATCTTGGAACAAGTTAAATCAATCAGCTCTCAAGGATGAGTTGCATCAGTCCCAAGCTTTGTAATTTATGAGAGTTTTCTCTCCTTTGTGCACAACAAAAGCATTGAAGAGAGTCTTGAGGGGATACTGATGACTTGGGACAGAGAAAAAGAACTTACAACGTTTCCTGCAAAACGCCCTGATAAACATAAGCACTCCATATTCCAGCTACGCAGACTCCCAACACAAGAATACGCCCTGCGCCAAACCCACCCTCCATGTCCTTTTCCTCTGATGCAGTTCTATCGTTTCCAGCCACTTATCCTGTTCCGCTGTACAGAGAGTTTTGAAAATCAATTCATCACAATGTGACTTTCCGCTCCCTGATCCCACTGCCTTCTCTTCCCTGATCAGAACTGATTCTCAAAGCCCGTTCCAATCCGCTCAAACCCACCTACTTCAAATAGAAGAACAGACCTCAAAGCTTAAGCCTAACTTCTACTCTCCTCCAGACCTGAAGCCCTGCAAGCTCTACGCACCAGCTCTATGAATAATTCACAGTCAAATTGGCTCCCCTCTGGCTCTCACAATCCTCGTCGTTTCCTCCTTGAACCAAAACTCACTGCTCCAGAATCACTCGCCGTTCGGGCGTGGTTGCCCGATTCATTCATCAATCGAAATGCAGTTCTTTGACACTACGAAAATCTTCGAGCACTTTCACGAGGCGCCTAGGCCGCAGGAGACCGCCCAGACATACTGCGACTCACAACGTAATGAACTACTACTACGTTCATTACAGGCATCAAATATCCTGTCTGCAGTTACAATGGGTCATTTTACGCAGTTCCACTGTAGTGGGACAGAAGGGAAGAGCTTGCTGTGACGATGAGTCATGTCCTGAGGAAACGTGGAACCATAGGTCCGAGTTTCATCCTTGTACGACTTGGTGGGGTCTTCCCATCCATTTTGTTATTTTACTGTGTCTCATTTCTCATGGTCCCAGTCAAAAAAACTCAAATTGGCCAATTATTTCGAAGCATCGAACTAGACGACCAATCACAGGCTCCGGACATGCATTGGTGAGTCATAGGACTGAGCGTGGCCTGATAACAGGTCTGTCGCCGTCGAGTACTCTCTTCTGTCCGCCAGATCAAAGACGGATTCACAGAGGACTTTCCAACAGCCACTTTGTCATAAAGGTTTCATTTCCAGTGGCAGTGGACAGAAATATGATGGTCACTAATTTTGAACCATTGTACAACGGCATAATCTCGTAAGAATAGATGGTTCCCAATAATTTCCCTCGCGATCCGTGCCATGTCTCTGAAAACAGTTGATGTCGAAATTAGGGTTGATTCGCGATTGGAGAGGGTATGCAAATTGTGGTAAAAGAGAGCAAAAGATGTAATATTTTATTATGTTCTTTTTGTATTTCAATTTTGGTTTCATTAGTATCTAAATTTAATATTATAAAAAATGATATAGTGAAATTTAAATATTTTGAGTGATTTTTTTTCAATTAGGTTTTTTTTTTATTATCTATTTTTTTTCATGCATTGGCTTTATTGGAACCTAGTTAAGAAATTTATGAGTGTTTTAGATTTTAGGACTTCTATAGTTAGTATTTTCCAATGTGATGTGGGGTGTTAGGCGGTTGTGGTTCTGCAAGTGGGAGTAGATACATGATAGAGTGCTCGGTTTCTTTATCGTTCTCTTTGTGCTAGTTATAACTTCACTTTACCTCATAGGGCCGCCAAAAACGGTGCGTAATACACCATGTCAGGTGTCTCATTATCTCTTTACCTCGCAAAGGGTAAAGATCCACGTGGGAAAGATGCACAAAGATTATGATTGGACTACTTGGGATGCGCATGTGAGGAGGACGGTCACATCGACATCGGTATTTATCATTTCGGAGAACATGCTGACTACATCGACTTCTTCGTTGAGCATTCCGGGTATACCAATCGGGTCATGGGAATGGTTAGTTTCCCATGCAGGTTTGATTCTAGGGCTTTTTGAGACTAGGTTTCCATGTCCATGTTTATTCCATAGGCTTCCTTGTGCACTCCATGACGAGGCTAGACGTGCTTTTCGCTTACCGCTCGATCGGTTGGCTCACGATCCCATGGACGAGTTAGCATGATTATTGTTTTTATTACTTCTACGATGGTGTCTACGTTATATTAGAGGGGGACGTGCTGGACATAGGGAGATGGCAGCTAGATTTCAGAGATTCCGAGTAGGGGATTGGGCTACATTGCAGGAGGAGTCTGTTCGGGCCACATAGGTCAAGAGTCGAGTTCATTCACATGATACTTCTAATTCGACACGATTGCGATGGTGTAGGATCTTGGGGTAGGTCGGGGAGTATAACAGGGCTGCATGAGCCCTTCATCCTTTGTCCATGGCTAGTCCTACTCAGGAGACGATTTCCTCTTTACGTCTTCTACATCCACCCATGGGCAAGGAGATACCATTAGAGGTCTTCGAGTATCAGCCAGAGGAGCCATTATGTCTTGATAGATCATTATTTGCCCATTCTCTATGCACAGCCTCACGTTTATCCTCAGGGATGATATATGAACATCTTCGAGATTGATTTCAGGCGGATAATTCCTCTAGTGGTTTCATGGAGTTGTTGCAGATGGTTGCATCAGTTGCGAGAGGGGAGATTCCGTTGTCAGTTAGTAAAGTTTTGGGTGTTAGTCGACTTCTCGCGATGGAGAAGGACATGGGGGGCATTAGACTGATTGCTATTGGAGAGGTCTTATTGCGATAAGTAAGTCATACCGTTGTCTTGTAGTATTGTTCATACTTCAAGGAGCATCTTTGTCCACATCAGTTTGGAGTCGCCACACCAGGAGGCTGTGAGGTGGTATGGTTGTGCATTAGAGCACTTCTAGATATCCATCTAGATTGGATTGTCTTGCAGGTGGATGTTGAGAACGTTTTTAACAGTGTTTCGCGTGCATCCATTTTTAGAGAGCTTAGAGAGGCTGGTGGACCCCTATCAAGCCTCATTCCTTTCGTACGGTCTTTCTACAATTTACATTCTTCTCTATTTTATCAGCATGGCTTTTCCGAGGAGGGAGTCACCGTACTACAATCCGCCGTTAGCACTCGACAGGGAGATCCTTTGGGAGGATCCCTATTTGTCATGGCTCATTATAAAGCTCTTTTGTCTATTGCTTTGGCCATGCCCGGTTGTGTGTTCCCCTCCTTATCGGATGATACACACATTGTGGGCCCTGTAGACAATATTAGGCATGCCTTTGATTACTTAACTACCGAGCTTCATCTTGTAAGCTTGAGAGTCAAGGTGTCAAAGTGTAGGGCTTGGTATCCTTTGGGCATTCCGTCTCATCTTTAGCTTCTAGAGGGATGTATGACATCGACAGACGGTTTACGTATTCTAGGAGTGGCAGTAGAGTATGAGGATTTTGTTTCATGCTACCTTGACGTTGCACTTGCTGAGTATGTTTTGCATGTAGACGACCTTCTTCTACTAGGGGATCCGCAAGTGGCGTTTGGTATACTGTCATCTAGTATTGCTCGTCCACCCACCTACCTTATTCTTACGATTCCTCCTTCACCTACATTCATATCACGTTTGGCAACCTTTGATAGGAGGATCATGGGTGTCTTTGGTGACATCATCGGACCAGGGACATTCAAATGTGTGACAGGAGATTTGGCAAGGAGACAGACTTCTTTGCCAATTTGGTGTGGAGGGATAGGCTTATTATCGATGGAGGAGACGTCACCTACGGCATTCTTAATGAGTTGGACGCTCGTTGCACCTTTGTTATCTTCTGGATTTGTGATCGTAGATAGAACTATCTTGGAGATATATGCGAGGGATGTGGATACGGGATCATTTTCCTTACAGGTATTAATACGACATACGAGAGATGCTTTACCATGGGAGGTACAATATGAGTTCCCATCTTTTTTCCCTTTGGCTACCGATTGGACTAGAGGTCTACAGTCTATCTTCATGGACTCTACAATTTCAAGAGGCTCTACATTCACTCTTAGTGGATCCGACCATTCCTTGTACTACTAGAGCTCGTCTACGATCTTATTCAGGCAAGGGTGTAGGCTCGTGAATCTTGGCTCGACCATGCATCGGGGGTCGTCCGGCTTCGCACTGACTACTTTCTCCACAAATGATGAGATTCCGTCTTGGCTTTTTACCTTATCCATCTACATCTTCATTACTCATATGTGAGTGTGGTATCACTTTAGATGCAGCAGGTGTTCATATGACTCGTTATCCATTCGGAGCGCAAAGGATAGTTACCCATGATGCCATTAGGGATGTGATGTTTGCTATGGCGCGAGAGGGTGGATACCTCACATGGAGAGAGCGTTGGTATGCCTTGCAGTCGACTAGGGTTAGAGCAGATCTGTACTTGGTTCGGGAGGACCAGGTCACTATGACAAATGTGGTGGTTATTGATCCTACTAGAGACACAGTTTCAAAGGGGGTGGTCACCCATCCTCTAGGATGGACGGCAAGTGGAGCGGTAGCAGCCAAGGTCTCCAAGTATAGAGGTATGCAGAGAAGTCACCTCTTTGTTCCTCTAGCTTTGGAGTTATATGGAGCTATGGACACCGACTTCGACATGTTCGTGAGGGAATGCACGAAAGTCTAGCATACTAGACGACATGGGGTATCACTCTCAGCAATCACGTTAGGTGATGCTTCTTTAGATGCTCATGTTGTTTGCAAACCGTTTGACCTAGATAGTTCGGATATCTTAGGTGTTGTAGGACATATTTTCCAGTGTGATACTATTGGGTCCTAGCTCCATGTTACCGGGTTGGTTCGATCCTTGTACGCTTTGATGGGATCTTCCCATCTCTTTTGTTATTATACTTTGTCCATCTGATCTCAATTTAGGGGCAGTACATTAGAAAATCTTCCCCGGATGACTCTTCCTGCCAGAAGAAAGGCGATGTTAAATACCAAAGAATGGCAAATTCCAACGGAGAGGCCACAAGAAGAAAAAATATTCTAATTAGTTCACTCTAAACCAGATGACCTAGATAGTTCGGGTTTAACCTAGATAAGGCAAATATCTTAGGTGTTGTAGGACATATTTCTCGGTGTGATGCTATTAGGGTCTAGCCCAGTGGTGCCATTTTGGTTCCATCTTGCAATTTGATGGGGTTTTTCCATCCTTTTTGTTATTTCACTGTGTCTCTCATGTTCATCGCAATCAACCCCTACAAGAAAGTAGGAGTGGTCTATGCAGCAAAAGCCCACATATGTTTAGGTTTGGTAAAATCTCTAATACAACGATCATTTTTGGTGATAATTCTTTGGATATTACTTTTGTATGTAAACCAATTAATCTAAATAATTCATATATCATAGTTATAATAGTTAGAAATTTTGAATGTATTATACACTGAAAGTGGAGATTTATCCTACTCTCAGTGTATGTGAAGTATAATCCTCATCTGAAATATGTAGCCTAAATTTAATAGGCTGTCTAGTTTAGACTATTCAATATCATGATGTCTGATTTAGAGATAGATTCTACATTTCAATCATACTCTATATATATTACACATTATCTTTTAAAATTAATAACTTCTCTATTAACACTTGGATGAAATTATTGCAAAGTTTTAAAATTTTAACAAGAAAATTAAAATGCTAAAGAATAATTTATAAATTAAGCTAGAAAGGTATTTTTTTATGGACAAAAATAAAATAAAATAGATTGAATAGTGTACAATTATTTTGAACAATAAATTAGAATTACAGCTGAGATGTAAGCTAAGATCTATACTATAATAATTGATTTTAAATCATTTGAAGATAATAATTAAATTATGCAAAATTAAAATCAATTATTGTATGAATGAGAATATACTTTGCGATTAATTTATCAATTTTTTTCCTTATAAAAGAAACATATATCAAAATTGAAAAGTGTGGATGAAAGAAGATTTAAGAAGTTATTATCAATCATTGGAGAAAGAAAACATATATAAAAAAAGATAAATTAATCTTGCATGAATTTTTGGAAGTATCTAGATTATTTTTTCTGAAAATTATTTTAAAAAAAATTATTTTAAATTTTTAGGTATTTTATTTACTATTTGATGATTTTTAAATAGTTTTATTTTTAAATTTTTTGATATTTTTACCTAATACGGCCAAAAAATAAAATTTTTATTTCATATTTAAAATTTTATAGTCCTTAATTAAAAAATATAAAATCAACATTACAAATATTTTTTTATGTAGATTAATAATACCATCTCAATAAGTTAAGTTTATCTTGTAAACTTTAGTTTTTGTAGTCAGAGTTATGTAATTTGAATACAACAATTGATAAAAAAAGTTATAGGATTATATTTGATTGTGATGATGAAAATCTCAATAGCATGTAACATCATTAAATAAATAGAGTTTTGATTTACTTTTTAAATATTGTTGTCTTGTTTTCTGATGATTCAAATGAGAATTTCATTATTTGATTTCTTTATTGTGTCTGGAAAATTTTGAATGCAGAAGTCATAATTAAGTGTTTAGTTTAATGAATGAAGGTCATATTCATCTTTGTTGAAAAGAGATGTTGTTCAATACTTAGCTATTAACTTATATTCTTAAAGAAATTTCACGTCTTTAATTAATCTTCAAGACTTGGAACTTTTTTAACTCTCAACGGCTTTGAAACGTATCGGGTTTCAGATACAAGAAATGCCACAATGGGCAAGTAATGAGAAGAAAAAAAATTAAAAGCGTTAAGCTTTGGCATTTCGAATAACACAAGTTAATTTTTTATAGTTCTTTGATTAAAGCATGAAATGTTTGAATGAACATGTTTTGTAAGCAAAGTTCATAGAAATTCCCATATATATATATATCTTCACAAAAATTTAATTTTCATAGAAAACTATTAAACAGGGCGAATAAAATTGTCTCTTAACATTTTTACGACGAACTTTATTGTCAATTGCCCGTCAATATAAAATATCATCTGCAACACTCTGACGATATTACGCAAATTAAGCTAAAATTTATTGATCCACCAAATATGCGAGTGTGTCCATATAGGTTGTTCCTCCATGGAAAGCAAAAACCTTGTCATTGTAATGATCGTTTCCTCATCGTCTTCCGAAACCGGAAAGTTTACAGAATGCGTTGTAGAGAGAAAAACTCATTTCTGATTTCTGAGAAAAACCAACAAGAAAGGGGTTGAGAAAAAAATAGTCCCCCATTTGACCCGGGAAGTGAAAAAAACTTATCCGAGCAAATCTCACTTCAATTTGGACTGTAATCGTCTCTCAAGGAGGAATCTTTTCTAAGCAAAGAGACACAGTAAAATAACAGGAATCGTTTCCACACGACAGCTCGTGCAATACCCAACGTTATCGCATAATCATGCTCTTGACGAGGTGCGTTGTTTTGGTCGAGACTGAGTTCGAACCGGGGGCCGGGTGGCGTGGTCGCCATAAAACGGTCAAGCCGAACAGTCCTAACGGCCGGACATCCACTTCTTCCCTCTTCACCTCCTCCGCCGAGGAGGTGATCAACCACATCGAGGTAACCGCAGCGGCAGCATCTATTTGCATGACGGGACTGTGGCCTTTCGACTACTTCCTGTCTTTTCGCCCTCTTCAGTTGCAGTCTTGGCCTTCCTGTGTACCTCACTGGACACTCGAAGATTCTGTACTTCATATCCACGACAAGTGTTGCATTCTATGAGTTCAGAGAGCGTGTGACAGAGGATCCGAAGTACGTTAAGTGAAGACTAAAGGCAAGAAACGATCCTCCCGGAGATGTTAGGAGGTGGAGAGCGAGACTGTAAACTGTTGTTGCTAGCTGCTGTGCTGGTGGGCTTTATAAGCTCACTTCAAGTAGCTGTGCGTGCCGAAGTATACAACGTAGGCGATGGAGGTGGCTGGACGACGGACACTAATTACTCTCAATGGGCTTCGCAATATACTTTCCACGAGGGCGACACTATTGGTGTAGTTTCTTTCCAACGCTCTTTTTCATCCATGTTCCAGAATCTGCAGCTATCTTGTGTCGTGCGTGACTTGTGCTATAATTCTAGCGTAAATATTCGTTACTCTCATGCACATACATAATAAGTCGAAGATACAGAGTTAAGGAAAGTTAATGTGGCTTGACAGCAAGGTCGCCGTGAAAAACACTAATAAGAGCAACTGTTGTTTGGTCGTTGGATGTGGTCCACCAGTTTTCTTGTATTCTCGAGGATCGCACGATGTTTTGCGAGTAAACCAGAAGGACTTCTTAACCTGCAGCGCTTCCACTCCGATAGAGACGGATGCAAGTGGGGAGACGGCCTTCCAGCTTCGAGCAGGAGGATACTACTTCATTTGCGGATTTCCAGAGCACTGTCGGAATCAGCAGAGGGTTTATGTTAAGGTGTTACCTGCTTTTGGGACTCTTCCTCATCAAACTGCAGGCGGGAACTTGCCGGTTTACACACAGTCTGCAGAGGGACCTAGTAGCGCCGCCACTGGTTTGGTCCCGACTGCTGCACCAAGTGCTGCATCTCGTCCACGGCTACCTACTCACTCGCTGATTATGCTCATTGTCACAGCGATGTCATCACTAATGTGCTTTGCTCCTCGACTGCAATCAGTGTGACAGTGCAGCCGTCACACGACCACGTTATATTCTCCCTATATATAAACTTCGTCAGCTCATCGGGAGCAAAGGAAACTGTAAATGGTAGTTACACGTGGCGTTTTGTAGCAGCCATCGATTATGCATTGTTAGTGGTCCTTCTCTCTGTCATGGACCAGTTTGAGGCTTTCAACGAACCTGCGGATGAAACAGACTTTATGAGTTAAATAGATCAATCAATGTTAAAACAAACTATGGCGAGAACATTATGAAGAGTGAAAAAATTGCTGATCTACATGACAGCTGATAACTCCTCCTTGCTACGATTTCGGTGTAATGTGCCTGTGAGCCAGTCATGAAGATTTTTTAATGGTTTTTTAGACCGGTGCATGTATAATAAAGCCCTTCCCGTCATCTGAAATCCCCACTTCTCAACTTGGCAGAATATGTTGGTCGTGTAGAATCTTCGCATTTAGAGTAGCAGTGGCCACTGCTACTCTGCTCAAGAGTTGCTTACTGCTAGCCAGTTAGGCACTTCTCGTGGAAGATATACTTCGCCATGCCGAGGAGGCTCTTAAAGCCGGCGGTATACGTTTCTTCCTACCAGCTATTTGCAAGTAGATTCCTCAACGATGTTTTGGCATTCATAGGGCTCAATTCTTCCGAATAACTATGTGATCAGAATATTCACTGTCTTCATGCCTGGAATGGAGACGCATTTCTTGTAGTCGCTAACCTAGGGCAGATTGTCTTCGAACAACGAGCAGAAAAATGCTCATACACATGCTTGGACAAGCATGAGATTCCATCGACCTCGAAGCCAACCACTACAATTTCTGTTCATTCGCCGACTTGGTTCTAGAAAGGAAATAATTGCAAGACCAGTTTTCTTCTCCCATACTTAGTGACTCTGTGGGGACTTTGGGGTTTCTTCTACTTTTATGCCGTCTCTTAGTCCCGTCTCTTTGAATTTCAATTTCACTCTATTTCCAAATCAGTATGAGTGTCTTTCGAGTCTAAAAATTTAATTTGAAACTTGAATTGAAGAACTACTGATAAATTCGATGCAGATCAATTACTGCCTTCAGTCTGAGTTGACAAGATTATAATTGATGGTAATGTTCAGGTAGGGCCACATACAATTTCCCTTGCTGCTGTCACTAATAAAGTACTAGATGATATCTACCGGTCATGTTTACTTTGTTATCACGGAGGAGATGTAGCTAGCCATTCGAAAGCCCAGAGGAGACAAAGTATAATAACAAAACGGATGGGAAGACCCCATCAAAGCGTCCAAGGATGGAACCAAACCGGTAACATGGGGCTAGGCCCCAATAGCCATTCGAAAGTACGTTTAGTCATTTGAATGATCTTCATTACATGAGAACGGGGATGAAGATATACATGCAGATGATTTCTTCCATATTGGAATCATTTTCTTAGAAATATGTTTCTGTAAAATAATATAAGTAGATATGATGGACTTCAGTTGATATCTTCAGTGTCCCAAACTTTTGCTGTACGTTATGGTATGAACCGCTTATTCGAAAGTGCAAGTTTGTATTGCAATCATTCATATTTTATGAATGTGAGTTCACATGATACTGATCTAATGCATAGTAATACGAATGAGGTCTGAGAGTAATCCGGACATGCTTGTCCTCCTTTTCTCAGAACCTTCAAATTCGAAGTCTCCGCAGAAATCCGTATGAAAGGTGACTGTGACGAGAGTAACTGTTACGACTGCCCGACACGCTTTTGCTCATCCCGTCTGTACTTTGTTCCCTCATCCTGAAGGGAAAGTTGATCTGAATGCGGAATCCGATGCTTTGCTGAGAGTTCAGTGCCATCTATAACACTACCTTCCACTCCTCCTCTCAGTAATGTTTTCTGTGAATCGAAATGCTCATTTGGATCATAAGACCAATACGGAGGCTTTGAAGAACTCAGTTCCGATTCAGAAGTAGAACTACTTTGGTTACTTAGGGTGACAGCACCAAGTCAATCAGTAATTCCTCAGACAGCAAGCTGAAAGCCACGTGAATATATGATCCCTCCACAAACAAACTCGTGTGAACGGGCAGACGAAAGGAGAAGCCGCAGCGTCTCTGGTCGACAGCAGCACTGGAAAGGGAAGGAGATGGAAAGTAAAAGTAAGCGCTCCTACAACTGTGATTCCTCAGAGATACTAGCCTGGAGGATTCTCGGAAAGGAGCAGATTGCGCTCTTGTGGCCGGAATCTAACTGATCGGCTGATGAGCACGGCAGCCACCAGAGGAAACGCATGCCATGCTCTCCCACCTGCCTCCGGTCACCTCACAAAGGTGTTGCCGCACCACTCCCGAGGGAGTTTTTGTCACAAAACAACCCAAAAAAAACAAAAAAAAACAAAAAAAACCACTAGCGAGGGAGTTCTAGTCACAAGAACACTCTCGTGTCCAAACTTTTACTCCATGCGGGTGTCTGATTTCAGCATTAGTGCATCTCCAGCGGTTCGCAAAACAGACCGTGGCCTCCAAATGTAAGGCTTACAGGCCAAAATACCAAAATTGAGTCCCATCCGGTGTTATGTAGGAGTCTGGAAGTTGTTGAAACTTAATGCCACATGCCCTCGGACATAGTGGCACAACAAATTTCTCAATGACTGTACAGTTAACAGCTGGAGATTGTGAGGTGAATGAGATTTAAGTTCTTTTGAAAGACTGCAAATGAGGGGCTAATTTTTGAGTTTAGCGGTAATTGACTGGTAAACCCTTGGAGATGCTATCAGGGGGTGTCACGATAGCTTTCTACGGTCATTTCCCAAAAGTTTTTAACACTAGATGTTTTTTACGTGGATCCAGAAAAGTACCCCGTAATGCACACATTCAAAATTTACATTTTTGCTGTGTTTCTCTTCAATTTTCCTTCTATAGGACTTTTCCATAATATTTTCTAAGTAAAAAGACAATTTGGCTCTAAAATAGTCAGTGGACGAGAGTATTTTTAGTGTTTTCTCTTTGTTCCTCTAGCTTTGGAGTTATATGGAGTTATGGACACCGACTTCGACATGTTTGTGAGAGAGTGCACCAGAGCCTACCAACTAGGCTGCTGTAATCCATAAGAGAGCAATCACGTTAGGTGATGCTTCTTCGGATGCTCTGTTGTTTGTAGACCGTTTGACCTATATAGTTCAGATATCTTAGGTGTTGTAAGACATATTTCCCAGTGTGATACTATTGGGACCTAGCCACATGTTACCGGTTTGGTTACATCCTTGTACGCCTTGATGGGGTCTTCCCATCCCTTTTGTTATTATACTTTGTCCTTCTTTTTAGAGTTTTCTATCCTGAAACCCCCTGTTAGATGCCCTCAACAAGAGGAATATTCATTTGAGAAAAAAATATGGAGTGATTATAACGGCTGTCATGGATATATCACACACAACTTACAACACTATAAAGCATGGAAATGCATGCTTTCGAAGAGAAACAAAGAGAAACGTTTGAAGCTCTTTCAAATCTCAATTTTCAGTTATTTTGACCCTCTTCCGAAGCATCGCAAGAAAAATAATCAGTATATTGATAGTATCGATAAATCAGAGAAAGCTCATGCAGTTGAATTTATCTCGCTTATACAGAGACTGTTCTATTCGAGCTAAAATTAGAAAACATAACATGGAGTGAAATTACATGCTTGCAAACAAACCAGGAACATTGTCAAATGAGAGGAGAGATTTCAAGAAAAAAAAACATCACTAACAAATTTGTAAGCTTGGTAGTTGAATTGCGATGTTTACATCTCCTCCATGTGATGCAAGAATGAACCCATGCATTGGAAGATAGTGAAGAGATTGTGGATAGTGACCGAGGTTAGTGACCGAACTTGTTACCACGCAGTTCACTAGCATCGTGAACTGGGTTTGAGTCCAGACTGTGACTACAGTACATGGAAGTGATTAAGCCTAAACAAGAAATTCAAATCCTTATAAAAGTTTGTTACTGTCTATATTTTCGCCCCAGTTTTTTTAATTTTTTCTTTAGCCTTTACTGTCAGCAGAACGACCCTTCCACCCAATGAGTTATCTCTACGGTACTTACAGGTTATAGTTTGAAAATGGCGTTGATGATTATATTTATGATCTCAAGAATACAGCTACGTTATCTGCACTCTACAGAGCAGAATTGAGCGTTTTGGTCTTCAACACCGGCCCAGGAAATTATGCACTCGCAAATATCTCCTTAGTGGACGGAGGGGGTCAGAAAAGGCTTCAGTCAAATTATAGTAATGAGAAGGGAGCTAGAAAATGTACTGCTGTTTTTGGTCACAGAACGGGCCAAGAATAATCTAAATGTGGCTGCGGAAAAGTGCCAAAGGAGCTTGCGGATTCCCAGACCCAGAAACGCTTAAAAGTTACCGCAGAGAATTAGAAAGAAATAGGGGAAAAAAAACGACGACCATAAGTTCAGAACCATAACGATATGCCGCAACTGAAAGTTCCGCACGCAGCACAGCCGAAAGAAGAGCCTGCAGCGCGGCAGAGCCAGCTGCTGCTCCTGCCGCTGGTCCAGCACTACAGCTCTCGCACTCTTTGTACATGTGCAACCAGTGGTGCATCGTCGGGTCGGTCTGTCAGTCGGTCCTCCTTTCTTTCCTCGATTCTCTTGAATGATCTTTTTCCCCGGAGGACGAGGCGGTGAGGTGGATATAGACGTTATTGGCATCTGAGATTCGTGCAGGGCAATTGTGATTGTCGCCAAGACCGAGGCGTCCCCGATGGCTGCAGTTGGAGAAGGCTGTCAGATTGGGAGTTTGTTCTGTGTGAGAGTGGATGTGCGTTGAACAAGAAGCGATTGAGTTCCCATTGAGATTATTTTCTCCAGCCTCGTGAGATCCGGAGGTTGCAGGGCTTAGGGATCGAACAGTGGGCGCGAGTGTGAAGGAGATGAGCGAGTTGGATTGAGGCAGGGAACGAAGGACAGAATGGCCAGCGCTCGGCAGCCAGAGCGGAAAACGAGCAAGAGTAAGGGCAAGCAGAGTGTGCAAGATTCGATGGGAACGGAAAAAGGATTAGCCGAGGGTTCTGGTAGTGTGTCGAGTTGGAATGAGAGCGTTGATCGATTACTAGATGCATCTCCCCGATACACGTCCGCTGTGCGCGCTGCTTACTCCCGATTCTGCCTTCCCACGCCTGAATCTGCCATCCCTCCAGCTCTCTTACTCTCAGCTCTTCAGTACTTTCTGCAGGTCAGTTCCTTTCCAAGAATTGTGATTGTCGATTCATGTCTTATCCCTTGCCGTAAAGCCTTCTTCTACTCTTTCTGGTTTGATTACATTATTTGTCCTTCCTCTTTACCCGAATCATCTGTTGAAGGTACCACGTGCTCCGTAATTGTCGGATAACGAATACTCTGGGAATACGTGTTCTGTCAAAGAGAAAAATTCCCTGTCTCCAAGCTTTAGTTGACATCTCTGTCCTAACATATAGTTCTGGCACTAACATGATACTTGGTCATCCGATAATATTCTGGATTGAAGGCCACGTGATTGACATTTTTTTGAGTGTTCACAGAAAATCATTGAAGATCTCGATGCGAAAGCGGGGAAGCTCTGCCTTCGTCCTGTGACACAGGATGACGTTGATACGATCATGGCGAGTGACGAAACCCTAGCACAGAAGCAGGGTCAGCTATTTGATTTCGGGACATTCGATCTTTGTGCACGTTGTCTTCTGAAGCATGTGGCGCTTGACCGAGGAAAGCGTCTTGGACTTTTCATGTTAGGAGGAGTTATTGTGGTGCACATGGCCAAGAGCACTGTGAAAAGGATCCCATTCATCGGTCCCCCTGTCAGCGCGTTTGTGAACGCTTTGGTGCCTACAACTCTTGTGGGTCCTGCTGTGGGTGTCGCCGGAGCAATGTACCTGTAACTATTCCTTTACATCTCCAGATGGTACAGAATTTGCAGATTACACCTTCTGTCACCGTGTTGAGGGCAAGTAGTCTCGAGAACAAACTGCTGTGCCCTCATGTTCTTCTGAGGCTGTTAGGGCAGCCAGATGGTCCTTCTTGAAGAGGAGTCTCACATCTCTGGCTGGATTGACAAATGTACATACGTGGCTTCTTAGAAACGTGTGGCTCCTCAAAGACACGATACTCTTCTCTAGTTTGGCTGGGCAATATTATTTCAAGCAGTGTACTGGCTCTGTGTCTCCATTCTTCAGGCATCGCGGCGCAAGCCGTTGGATAGGATTTTCGTACTTCTGGTCCTTGCGTACATCTAAATATGAAAAACATATGCACCTGAGTACGATCAATTCAACGGTGGCTACCTTCGCAACTATTACAGGGTGCTATTCATCACAACATCACGCGCTTTCAAAGCTTAAATCTTTGTACAACCTGTAGATTTTATATACAGGAGTGATTGACTATCATTCCTTGGTAGTCAGGCTGTCTTTACTGTACAAATCTGCCGTTGAATAACATTGATATCCTTGAATTACATGGATAGGACGGGGACCGCACGAGCTGTGTTGTTCGCCTCCTTAATATTGGCCTCTTCTTTTCTTGACGTGAGATGGTCTCACAGGGTGAAAGAGTGAGGTTTCGGTAAACTGGGAAACTGGGAGGTTTGGATCATCAACAAAAGGTAGGCAGGTCACCTCATCCTTACTCTCTGTTCTTCTTTATGTTGTTATTGTGATTAGAGACTAAAATGTATGGTGCCCAGAGTCAATCGTAGCAGAGAATCTGGAAGCAGGTAGAGAAATGATGAGTGCAGTTACATCTCTACATCGAGAAACAGACATGCGAGTTTTCCTTACAGTGCTCATGAAGATCTAACGATCAAGGAATACAACGTACGGGCCTTGTACTCGATTCAATATTCACAATGTTCGTCCGCTCCTTTCTTCTATTCGGAGCCGTGAACTTTAGCTCAACTGTTGTGTTCTTCTTTTACAAGATGAGCAGAAAGCAAGTGTCAAACCATACCCGTACCATGAATACGCCGTTTGAATGGCTGGGACAGCCCGCCCGGTCCTGGGGGCACTTAGTTTTTTGGAATGTATTGTACCTGTAGGAGTGTTTCAAGAGCATCAGTACAGATACTGGAAGCCTCAAAGTGCATCTTAAGTGGATCTCCTTGGTGGGATGAGGAAGTTTTGTCGTCACTCTCTTGACCCGTCAGGAATTTCATTTTTCTTCTGGACACTGGCTTCTCTTCGAGAATGTGAGGGCTTCTTAGGGAAAGCCTGCACTTGTCAACAGTAGAAACTCTTAGGGCAAATATGTTTTAAGTATGAATAGGAACGGCTGATGCTGAAAGGACAGATATATGATGAAGATGAAAAGCGAGAGGTTTGATTTGCAGGACCTTAGACGGTCTTGTAATTGGGTTCACGAATCTCTAGTGTGGATCTCTAGTGCGCTACTTGGAGCCGATGCTCAATCTTTCCTTCTGAGATCGGATGAGGTCATTTTCTCTCTTTCGCTTTTGCGATCGCCGCTTTCACTTCCATGCTATGCCTCTCGTGCTCTAAGAATAAGGTCATTCTTGTTCGACGCTTCTCTTTGACTAAAGCAGCTGTTCAAAGACGAAACACATGTCAGTATCAGCAGTCGCTCTGACCAAGTATAGCCTCTTGACCATGATTCTGATAGAAAATATCATTTATTCCTATGAGCACTTTACTTACTAGCCCGGAATGAAAGCTCCCTCCGCGCCTGATAGTTTCTGTTATACTCGCCGAGTTTCTCTTCAACGTTCTTCCGAGCATCTGCTTCCATCAAAATAATGACGAAAATGCATGAAGGCGACGAGAAAATGAGTTTACTAAGTGTGACAAATATACAAATTATATGATACTCCAAAAGGACGTGCATAGCTGGGTTCAACCTAGAGATCCGTCATATTTTACACTCTCTGCTCAAGAGGGATTGTCTTCAAGCAATGTGAAGAGAAGCAATGTAGTCTTCCCATTTCGATTGTATTAACCAGTAACTAACAGTCAGTGACTTTCACGTTTCGCAGCAGGGACAGTACTGTACTGTGCAATCAAGTTTCGATAGACAGAACCAGGTGGGGTCAACTCATCAATGCCGATGATTGGCATGAGAGAATGTTTACTCTGGTATCCTAGGCCTTCGGGAATTTCAGTTGACTTCGATCTGTCAACCCTTATCCCATGCCCGGCAACGAACAAACTTTCTCTCTCCGGTTTCCGAGCCTTCGCTTTGTCCTTTTCCTTCATCGTTTGTGTTTCTCTCCTAGCGCGTAAGGACCCTGGATTTTTCACAAGAAAAAGAATAAGTTTAAAGCTCTTGCAATGTGTTCAAAGATGACAAAACTCAGGGAAACAACAGAGGTAAATAGCATAAAAAAGGCCAAACGTGGAGAGTACATAGGCCGAAATTTACTCATGCGGAATGCACTTGAGGATTATCATTAGCTGAATTATCTAATCTAAAGCGAACAATTGACAAGGTGGAAAGGAAGGTTATTTTCCATCGGAAGTCGTCGCGTGATGATAAAAGGTTCTGTTCCTCACGAAAATGAGGAAGAGCCGTGTCTGTGAAACTTCTGTAAAAGAAATTGATAATTCTCTTATAGGTGAATGGAAAGTCTTTTTCTAAAAAATACTTCCTCCTTACAATATTCAACACGGACTGCATCTGGCAACCTTTTGGCGTGCAGAAATTGTTTCAACCTATCGGTTCAGACGTCTTTTATGAGCATCTATGGTCTGAGGCAGACAGAATAAAGCGTGACGACGTGGTCACTTTTGTGTCGAGCCAGTATAATCCTTACCTCCAAGATAGTAGGATTTTGAAAGTGGGCGTTGCTTTATGTGGACATTAAACGGAGGGAGTAAAACTGGCGGCGGTATCTTCTCCACTTTGTTGGTACGGGGTTTGCGAAAGTCCACTTTTTTGGCCATCTGTCGTTGGTAGTGGGCATCAACCACGTTCGTAACCAGATTCAGCAATGTGTGAGCTTGAGTCGCTAAGAAGCATTCTCGTGGCGGTCGTACATCGATGGTTGGATCCCTCCTCTGCACGCCTGTTGTCAAAGATAAGAGAAACTGTATATCCTGCACTTATTTTACCTCGAGCACAATTCTCTCACAAGCCCTCTCCAGTTTTCTAAACATATTCCAAATTTGAGAAAATGAAACCACCAATCTACAGCCTCTTGGATTTAGGATTTACAAACTTCGCAGAAAAACCAGAACGCGGTTAACTTTAGGATCTCTTGAATGAAACTTGTGACAGCTTGTTATGACTTGTCATCGATTTGTTGAGATCGGATCTCACAGAAGGGAAGGCACATTGCATCGCAGGGAGAGTGAGAGATCTATGGTCAAAGCAAGGAATGCTAGGGGTTGTGAGTGTATGATCATGTTACTGAGGGAAAATTCTAACCGACAGTGGAACCGTAAGTGCTACGTTTGTATGCCATTTGCCTGCCGTAGCTCTCTTTGGACAAATCGCGTGGCTTCTCGTCTTGTTTGTTGAAGACTTTGTGGGCTCTCTTGAGAGTGGTCTGCGTTTTCAAAAGCAAGGCGTCGATTTCTTGTTTCCTTTGTCTGGACTGCTGCCTCACAAGTGGTTTCCAAGGCGAGCGTTGGATGTCGAAGGGATTGGACTGCTGCGTTCTGAAGACTGCTGGCCTCCAACACCCATTTTCCATCAGTCGTGCCTCTCATCACCTCCATCAATACTATACTCATTCTGCAGGCTGAAGAACCTCATGAAATTTGCTCGTTTGATGATCTGGAGGCCTTATAGATTGGCATTCATCGCTCTCTCCTTTATATCCTCTACGTGCTATTGAGGTCTCGTTCACTTGTTCTCCGTAGATTATGCGGTGAAAGATTGGTAGACTCAACAATCCGTCTCTGCTATGCAAAGCTGTCCATTAAACATCGGTCCTGGTAATTTTGACATATGAGCATCAGCATTGGTCACGCGGACCATTCGATCGACTTGATCGCAAGCTGAGCACCGGACAGTTTTCCAACTTTCCCCATCGAATGTGTTGAATCCCCTTCGATGTTCATACACACATCATATTAACTGAAAGGTTGAAAACCTTATCACGTTGGCGCCACTTCCTGTGGTTTCTTCATACTGCTAATTCCGTTAAGGCAATGGTTTCTCTTCTCCATCGCCTTCGGATAGAGAAATTTTGTGTATTAATCCTTTTGTATCAGGACGTCAAATTGGACGCAGTACCAATTCCAGGTCTTGAAAAATCTTTGAGGACTTTCAGGATTTTCGCCCGATGAGCTGCTCATTTGTCAGAGAGGGACTGGATGGAATCACCGGAAACATGCCAATCTCTATTCTGTTTTTGTCTCCGTATTAATTCTTTACAATCGATAGTACTTGTAAAGAATTACCAGTTTGTAACACGGTTGTTGTGAAATACTATCAGGGCAACTCTCTTCGAATTTTCTAGATTGAGCTCTAGTATGTAATTTCTTGTTAGACCCCGTCCTGCCAATGACGGAGCAGAAATTTCGATAGGAGTTCTAAATTGTTCCATTTACATTTTCTACCAGCATGAGCAAGAACAAATAGAGGAGACATGCATGTCAGTTTCTGCAAACTCGTAACCAAATAACCATACGCTTCAACGCACATGACGTATTGATAATCTGCTTTCTTCAGAAAACTGCCTGAATTTCAGGTTTGGACTTTGAACCAACTTTCATGGGAACAAACTTTAGTAGTAGTCATTCGTTCACAAACGAAACGGGGAAACTCAGTGACTAATGCCAGTCGAAGTTCATCCTCACCGTAGACAGTAAACATAAGGCCCCTTATGACTTGTTATTTATTATGATCAGAAAACACTGACGAATCGACAGTAACTCCTAATGAAGACTTGCTAACTGAATGGCCAGATTTAACTGATACGTACCGCTAATGTTAGTCTAGCACGTGCTCCGGTGTGAAGGCATTGAAGATCGACACTGAATGGATAAGTCAAGTTTGTAAAAAGTGCAATATTTCGAGAACGATGGAAAGCTATGGCCATCAAAATGCCGGGAATGCATCTTCTCATTCACTTTCAGCTGACCAATTGCATCAGATCCGTGGACTCTAATAGGTTAACGTAGTAAAGTTGACTGGCGAATATATCTGGATAATTTCAGCCGACTAACGTCCTATTTAATAAGATTATGGTTTGGGTCACCTTTTCAATCCGAAGTCGTTAGTATACCTGGTATATAGTCTTCGAATTGAAAAGGTGAAATGCTTAAGCTTGAGTTAAAATTCTTCAGGATCATCGAATGAAGCTATACAGAAATTTCTTGACAATGTATATTTCTGGACATCGACTTTACCGTAAACATGAAGCAAGTATGAAATTCTTACTATGTCCGCATTCCTACTTTACAAGCACTCTCCATCAACAAGCCTCACCGTTCGTGATTGAAATTTTTTTCCTCGAGCCTCAGTTGTACACACAACGAAGATATATGTGAACACATGACGAAGGTCTAGAACATACTTATGAGCTGGGTGTCAGAGAAAAGAGTTGTAACTATCTCATTCCAGAATTCGAATATTCAATCGCCTCAACCACACTGAATGTAAAATCATGTGAAATAGATCGTATCTTTCAGGTGGCTGGTTCAGTAGAAAATGCTTGCGAATTTCCTTGACTCTATCTTGCATTCTTACGAGAGTCTCCATAGGAACAGCTTCTAGAAGCTCCTTCAGTTTAGGAATATCCTCCTCCAGGACTTGCAGAGAGAATGCCGTCCAGTTTAGGACATCGCTAAAAGGTAAAACAAACCTGTCGGCTATGATCACTGGAATACAGTCATTGTATATAGCTTCCACTAAGCGTGGACTATTGACTTCGTAACCTCCCGGGCAGATGCAAAACTTGCTATTCTTCATGTATTCATGATACGTTATCCCTCTAGCAGGCACTCTGTGGCGGACAACTATATCAGAATCCTTCCGCTCCCAATATTTGAATAGTTGTGGACGAACGGGTCCATGTTCTGCTCCAGCAAAGAAAGCAAGGTAGGTCCTTTTTGACACTGGAAGTCCTCCTAAATTTGTTGGGACCTCGCCTCCCACGAGATGTACTTCTGGTAAGCTTACATCCTTGAAAGGAACAAAACCCTCCGATGTGTTCGCATTACAAAGTACCCTGATGGTTTTTGTGTACAGGCTTTTGTCGACTCTCGAGACATGAGGGCCCTATCACACAATCAAGAGCACAACATGGTCAGTTGGTTCACATCTGTAGATCTTAGTGTGTAGGACGCCTTATCAGCTCTGAGGAGAACAGGTTTGTAAATCATCAAAAATTTAGTTTATAACATGAATAAACAATGTCTGACGGGATTCGGCTGATGTACTAACCCAGTCGTGACAAGATAACATGAAGTGATCAGCACCTTCGCTCCTGTTCCAATGAGGATACTTTTTTGCAACAACGTGAGTATAGTCCTGCACGAATCTGAGAAGAGGAGACATGTCGCCAGAATCTGATTTGTAAAGGTAAGTGACCATATTTGCCACGCTAAAGGGCAGGAAGTACACATGAGCTTCTTCAGGATTTAAAGTCACATAAGGATTGTTGTCATGCAGTTCCTGTATAAATCGTCCTTCAATAGCATATATTTCTTTGCATGGTCCATCATGTACTAATGGCTCCTCACCCTCCTCATAGATGTAGATCTTGAATCGATTTTCCATCTCTTGGTAGCTCCTGAGAAGTCGGATGGATTTCATATCAAGTATCAAATTTCATATCAATTTCTGATTTCGTTCTAAATCAATCCTTTGTTAGTTTATTCTAGATAACAGGAAACATAATGTCAAACAATGCTAAGAGTACACTGCCTTTTCGTGAATCATTACACAGACTGTACCAGCTGTTAATCCTGTAGAAGGG
Source organism: Marchantia paleacea (assembly GCA_014180765.2). Taxonomy (NCBI): domain Eukaryota; kingdom Viridiplantae; phylum Streptophyta; class Marchantiopsida; order Marchantiales; family Marchantiaceae; genus Marchantia; species Marchantia paleacea. Next base: position 305,986 of record MUAA02000019.1, on the reverse strand, counting down.
CACAACAATCCTCACTGGAACATTGCACCGACTTAGGAATTTCAAAAACTGCTCGAAACGACTTGAAAATATTCCTGTTTATCTGCCTTATCTGGGAAGGAAATAAATAACGATCGATACCGATGAAACAAGCAGGCATTCTTGTATGCTTGCCCTTGAGGTTGATACACTGTATTTTCGCCGCTCTCTTCAACTCTATCTGCATTGTTCATTAGACTCAAAGCGACTCGTCTCAAGGCCGCCCGAGCTTGCCATAAGTCCAGTTCTACTCTCTGGATATTCGTCAGTTCGGGAATACTCGTTTTCTGCGTACGAATGGTTACGTGGGGAATCATTGTTACGGCATTTCAAGCTTTTTTCAACCGATGTTGCTACACACAGAACTATCGCTCACCAAGACAGATCGAAATTCACAGAAAACTCTTATATCAGAAATCTATTCATCTGAATTAGATGCAATTGAAAACCTTTTGCGTGCCGTGTCAAATCCTTCCTGTTAGTACTTACTGCAGCTGTGATGAGAGAAAGGTGACCTTCTCCTTCATCTTTCAAGTCTTGAAGGTCTGATCCGTTCACGGGTCTCGTTGTCTTGTTATTACCTCCTTCCGTTTGTTCAAGTAGATAGCCGCAATCAGTGGGCAGTCTTGCAAGATGGTTCTTGCTGTCTGGCTTTCCTTTCCTCATTGTAAACTGAGGGATCACAGAGAAATCTCTCTCTGAAGATGCATGTTTAGCTTCGAGTTGGTCCTGGAGCTCATCTGCTTCTTCATGTACCTCAAACTGTGATTGAAATTCAAAATTTGTGCCCACCACTTTTTCACCTGCTTGCGAGATGCTCTTTGATTCCATAGATATCTTCTCAGAGGAACTGACAAGAGACACATCCTTAGATACACCGATCAAGAAATTGAAAGACAAAGAATTCGACCAACTAGAAAATAGCTGGTGTGTATAAAAGTCAAATATGATGAAGGTGCTCATAAGGATTACCACCACCAGGGCAGTTGACCTTCCTGTACAAAGTGCTCTCCTCCAAAGTCTCATGGCTAACAAAGCGTTGTGGACTATGAGACTTCTGTTTCAAATGAGAAGTAGAACAGTACATGATCAAACGTCAAACTGGTTTCTTAACATGGAAGTGTTTTTCTCATAACAGGTATGAGGGATGAGATGTTCTTGTTGTCTAGACTTGGCTGGTGTGTCTACCATGGATGATTCTAAAAGCAGTCGGATAGTGAATGTACTCAGAACACTTGATGTCACACTGTTCTGCTCTCTGCAAAAAAATTGTGACTCGTGGTAAGAGCAGTAAACTCATATACGTCTTCGGCAGTATGAGTTTACTCTCAAAGAAGATTAGAAGCGGAGATTCAAGGACAAATTTCTAAGGAAGCACCACCAACACAAATGTGTTCCCCTCGTAAAGTCCATGGTCAATCACGTTCAGATACATACTACAGTGTAATGTAATCCAACTCGGATGACTGATCTTCCATTTGGCATCCAAAGTTAGGAACGGGCTCTATAACTCATGTGGATTACATGCCCAGTTACATTCAACTTATATGGACCAACAAACCAATGGTATAAGATTCTATCAATGAGCTGCAAACATGTAACCTTCCATCGCTCAAATCATGCACTTTGAGAATTTATGATACATGGATTTTTTTAAATCACGCAGAATAGTCAGATTACAAGATAGTAGGCTGAAGGTTGAATCACCATACCCACTAAATCTTCTCGGACCTTCAACAGCTGGACGTGAACATTTAAAGTGCACTACCTCAAGTATATCTTCACCCGATATCAGACGTGAATATCCGCAAATCTGCATCGTGCCAATACAAAGTGTCTCCTGAAGCAAGTATCTTCATGTTTCGAACCACACCTATGGTTTTTGACCTTGCTCTTGCTAGAGTATCTAGATCTGTGAGAACGTCTTGTTATGACTCTCACCCCTGTTTGTTCCAGAAGAAGACGACTATAAGAAGGTGGGATGTACACAGCTCGATGCGCTGGTCTTGTGAGTTCCAGTCCTTCACATGGTAGAAACACATGAAGTCAAGGAGCGAGAGCACTCTGCAAAAAACCGTCCATTGAGAACTTGAAAGATCAGTACTTTAACGTTCTCTCACAACAAGCACGCGCATACTCCACTCACATGGAATGAGCGAATCAACTGGAATACATGTAATTGAAATGTACGAACACATTCCTAAAGGATCGTGGTCATCATATCTGGTTGATTCTTGAAATCTTCTGGCTAAAACCGTTAGAAAAGAAGGAAACCTGTAGTATATTGACATTTGCGAATGGTTCCATGAGCTTTCCAAAGTTGGAATGTCATGATGACGACGAAGTTCTTTTGGAAATTGAAAAAGTACAGAGAATATCCGGTTGGTAGAAATGAGTAGAAGGAAAAGTACATATTGCAGTACGAGGGGATTACAATCACTGAAATGGCAAGAAGATCAATTTAGATCTCCACTTAACTTATTGTTATTCTAAGAGTACACGGAGATGTGGATATAAATGAACAACCATTGTAATATCTGTACTATGTACAGCTTCACATGTAGATGTCCACTATCAATAGTATTTCTGTGAAATGATAACATATCACTGAATACTATGGTACATCAGCTTATCACCAGAAAAAATCTTCTGCAAATTTTTACTACTGATTGATGGAAACTTTTGGACAACATATTTCATATGTCAGCCTATCATAATCGAAGCCTAAACGGACCTCCAATAATATGTTTGTGTGATATTGTGGATAATAGGTATACATGTATCTTGATAAAAGTTAGAAAATAAAGAGATTTTGATATGCATATTTTCTCCATATGGAATAACATGAGGCCAAAGATTAACTAATTAATGACATATTTTGGATAATAAAATTTCTAATTATGCATTATCCAATTAAGATGCCCATAAGACTCAAAACAGTTACCAATTTGTTTATTAGTTGGAGAACAAGTGAAACTGTTTGTTCTTATGTATGAAAGGAATGTAGTCAACTTAAATAAAATTATGAGTAAAATTATGACAACATAGATTATTTTTTTTTCAGTCAAACAAACTTGCACTGATAAGTCATGCAAGTTTTAATAAATGATTCAACCCATATGTATTCAAAGCCTTTATGTTATATTCTACAACATTTGTTTTAGTTGCAATATAAACTTAAACAAGAAATGTAAATAAATATCAATCTAATCATCATCTAGCTATGAGACATAAAGAACTCAGTGATAAGAATGGATAAGAAATAACATAGAAATGTTATGGGCCAAGTTATCGGGATTAGTTTGATGCAAGTAATCTTAGTCACCTCTATATCTATGTAGTAAAAGTCAGATAAATTAATATTTCAATAATAACAATTAATAAGTAGATACATATTACGTTTCTAATTAGGTATATTTTCAAATTAATCTTTTTTTTTGATGGATTGCATGTCACCCGTGTGCAAAGCCTCTTTTCAGATTTAGGAACAACGGAGTGGGTGGAACATTCTTTCAGTTGAAAAGACCCGAGAAAGTATAATAACAAAAGGGATGGGAAGATCCCATCAAATCGTAAGGATGGAACCAAACCGGTAACATGGGGCTAGGCCTCAATAGTATCACACTGGGAAATATGTCCTACAACACCTAAGATATCTGAACTATCCAAGTCGAAAGGTTTACAAACAACAAGAGCATCCGAAGAAGCATCACCTAACGTGATTGCTCTCCTATGGATTGCATCAGCTAGTGCTCTCTGTAGAGCAATGGAAACACGATGCCTAAAATAGGCTATACACTAAGCTAAAGAGAGTGATACCCCATGTCGCCTAGTATGGTAGGCTCTCGCACTCCCTCACGAACATGTCGAAGTCGGTGTCCATAGCTCCATATAACTCCAAAGCTAGAGGAACAAAGAGGTGACCTCTCTTCATACCTCTATACTTGGAGACCTTGTTTCTTTGCCGCTCCTTTCACCGGCCATCCCGGAGGATGGCCGATCACCCCTCTCGAACCGTGTCTCTAGTAGGATCTCAGAACCACCACATCGCCCACAATGACCTTGTCCTCCGGAACCAAGTACAGGTCTGCCCTAACCCTAGTCGACTGCAAGACATACCAACGCTCTCTCCATGTGAGGTATCCACCCTCTCACACCATAGCAAGCACCACATCCCTAATGGCATCATGGGTAGCTATCCTCTGCCCTCCAAATGGACAACGAGTCATATGAACACCTGCTGCATCTAAAGTCATACCACACTCACATGTGAGTGTGGTATCACTTTAGATGAGGATGTAGATGGATGGACCAAGCCAAGACGGAACCTCATCGCTGTGGAGAAAGTAGCTGGTGCGAGTCGGAAAGCTTGATGCATGGTCGAGCCAAGATCCACAAGCCTGCATCCTTGCCCAAGCAAGAGCGTAGACGAGCTCTAGTAGTACGAGGAATGGCCGGATCCACTAAGAGCGAATGTAGAGTCTCCTGAAACTGTTGGTCCATCAAGATAGACGGTAGACCCCTAGTCCAATCGGTAGCCAAAGAGGAAAAAGATGGGAACTCATGTTGTACCTCCCGTGGTAAAGCATCTCCCGTGGTAAAGCATCTCTCGTATGTCGTAATAAAACATGTAAGGGAAATGATCCCGTATCGACGTCCCTCATATATATCTCCAAAATAGGTCTATCTGCGATCACAAATCGAGAAGATAACAAAGGTGCAACAAGCGCCTAACTCGCCAAGAAAGCCGCAGGTGCCCTCTCCTCCATCGATAATAAGCCAACCCCTCCACATGAAATTGGCAAAGATGTCTGTCTCCTTGTCTGTCTCCAGTCACACACTCGAATGTCCTTGGTCCGATGATGTCACCAAAGACGCCCATGATCCTCCTATCAAAGGCTGTCAAACATGATATGAATGTAGGTGAAGGAGGAACCATGCGAACAAGATAGGTGGGTCGACGAGCAATACTAGATGATAGTATACCAAACGCCACATGCAGATCCCCTAGTAGAGGAAGGTTGTCTACATGCAAAACATCCTTGGCCAATGCAACGTCAAGGTAGCGTGAAAAAAAATCCTCAATCCCTACTGACATTCCTAGAATACGTAGGCCATCTATCGATATCATACATCCCTCCGAAGCCGGGCTGCGAGGCGGAATGCCCAAAGGAGACCAAGCCCTGCACTTTGACACCTTGACTCTCAAGCCTACCAGATGAAGCTCGGTAGTCAAGTAATCAAAGGTATGCCTAATGCGGTCTACAGGGCCCACAATGTGTGTATCATCTGCTAAGGAGAGGAACATACAACTTGACACGGCCAAAGCAGTAGACACAAGAGCTCTATAATGAGCCATGGTGAATAAGGGTCCTCCCAAAGAATCTCCCTGTCGAGTGCCGGCGGATCAGAAAATGCTGACTCCCTCCTCGGAAAAGCCATGCTGATAAAATAGAGAAGAATGTGAACCGTAGAAAGATCGTACGAAAGGAATGAGGCTTGATAGGGGTCCACCAGCCTCTCTCAGCTCACTAAAAATAGATGCATGCGAGACGCTGTTAAAAGCGTTCTCAACGTCCATCTGCAAGACAACCCAATCCGGATGGATATCTAGAAGTGCTCTAATGCCCAACGATACTGCCTCACAGCCTCATGGTGTGGCGAAACCGATGTGGACAAAGATGCTCCCCGAAGTGTGAGCGATGTTTAAGACAACGGTATGGTGACTAATCGCAATAAGACCTCTCCAATAGCAATCGGTATGATGCCCCCCTGTCCCTTCTCCATCGCGAGAAGCCGACTAGCACCTGCAGCGACTAACCGACAACGGAATCTCCCCCTCTATCACGATGCGACCACACTAACAACTCCGTGAAACCACTAGAGGGATCATCTGCCTGAAAGCAATCTCGAAAATGCTCATATACCATCCCTGACAAACCCCAAGAGGATAAACGTGGGGCTGTGCATAGAGAATGAGCAAATAATAATCTATCAAGACATAATGGCTCCTCTGGCTGATACTCCAAGACCTCTAATGGTATCTCCTGGCCCATGGGTGGATGTAGAAGGCGTAAAGAGAAAATCGTCTCATCAGTAGGACTAGCCATAGACAAAGGATGAAGGGCCCTTGCAGCCCTGCTATACTCCCCGGCCTGCCCCAAGATCCTACACCGTCGCAATCGCGCCGAATCAGAAGTATCATGTGACTCCTAACCTGTGTGGCCCGAACAGACTCCTCCTGCAATGAAGCCCAATTCCCTGCTCGGAATCTCTGAAATCTAGCTGTCACCTCCCTATGTCCAGCATGTCCCCCTCTAGTATAACGTAGACACCATCGCGGAAGTAATAAAAATAAAAACCATGCTAACTTGTCCATGGGATCACGCGCCAATCGATCGAGCAGTAAGCGAAAAGCATGTCTAGCCTCGTCATGCAGTGCCCGAGGAAGCCTATGGAATAAACGTGGACAAGGAAATCTAGTCTCAAAAAGCCCTAGAATCGAACCTGCATGGGAAGCTAACCACTCCCACGACCCTGACGGTATACCCGGAATGCTCAACCAAGGAGTCGATGTAGTGTGCGTGTTCCCCGAAGTGACAAAAACCGATGTCGATGTGACCATCCTCCTCACATGCCCATCCCAAGTGGTCCAATCATAATCTTTGTGCATCTTTCCCATGTGGGTCTTTACCCCTTGCGAGGTAAAGAGACAATGACAAACCGGACATGGTGTATCACGCACCGCTTTTGGCGGTCCCATGAGAGAAAATCAAGCTATAGCTAGCACAAAGGGAACGATAAAGAAACCCAACACTCCATCATGTATCTCCTCCCACCTGCAGAACCACAACCCCCTAACACAGCACCTTACATTGGAAAATGCTAACTATGGAAACCCTAAAACCTAAAAATACTCATAACTTCTTATTCAGATCTCCATAATTTTCTAGCTAGGTTCTAATAGAACCGATGCAGGAAAAGGAAGATATGGGAACAAAAAAAACCCAACCCATATGTCTAATCGAAGAAAAATTACTCAAAATGCACTCAAAACCCTAAAAAAATAAAAACAATCATATCTCACAATATCATTCTCCATAGTCTTCAATTTAGATACCAATGGAACCCAAATTGAAAGACGAAGAGAATGGACTATTCACTCTCCATGTTTGGCAAAGTATGGCCGAAGAATGGAACTAATACTCTTGAGGCACTCTCAACACTCGGCTCACACTCCTGCACATCCCTTCGTCATGCTCCCGCACTTGATTTTTAAATAAACTTCAACTCCACAGTTCAGATGGCACATTAGCACCTAAAACGGGCCATTTCAAAGATCTTAATGAACCATCTTGCGTCACCGCACGAAGGTTCGTATGTTGACTTGAGATTGCTGGTAGCACCTAAAACGGGCCATTTCAAAGATCTTAATGAACCATCTTGCGTCACCGCACGAAGGTTCGTATGTTGACTTGAGATTGCTGGCAGTACCTTGCCGGTTCATGTGCATAAGGGGGATTGAACACACATGAGTCAGAGTCCAAACACAAGGCCATACAAAAGGGTGACTGCTGTAGTGGCAAATGAAAAAAAAACCGAGTAATACAGTAATATACTGCCGCAGCTAGGTCCCAATAGCATCACAATGGGAAATATTTTCTATTGTTCCTAACATATGTTAACTATCTAGATAAAACAATCTCTATACGGTAATATTGGAGCAACCCAAGAAACAATACCTAATATAATTGTTTTCATATAGATTGCAATACACTATGCTCTCTATAAAACAATATATACATGTTATATAAAATAGTATACAATGTAATAAAGAAGTTGTCCAAGTTTGCTTCCATATCTCCATATAATTCCAAAGTTAAAGTAACAAAGAGTTGAACTCTCTACATACCCATATGTTTGGAAACCTTGGCGGTTGCCGCCCATCCTCTTGTATGGGTAATCATTCACTCTGAAACTGTGTCATGTGTAAGATTTATAACCACAACATCTACAACAATAACCTAGTAATCCTAATCAAATATAGATCCGTCTTAACTTGAGTCGACTACAAGACATACCAACGCTCCTTCCATGTAAACTATTCACCCTCTCGTGTCATAGCAAACATTATATCTCTAATGTCATCATGAGTAGCTACCTTCTATCCTATGAGTGAGTCATATGAAACTGAGTTGCATCTAAGGTAGTACCACATTCATAGATGAGTGATGAAAATATATGTGGATGGACCAAGCCAAGGCAAAATGTCATCAATGTAGAAAAGGTAGCTAGTGAGAGTCGAAAAATCCTTATGCATGGTAGAGTCAAGATCCAAGAGCTTGCCAATGCCAAAGCAAGAGCATATACAAGCCTAATAGTAAGAGTAATTGATGGATACACTAAGAGAGAGTGTAAAGCATGTTGAAACTGTCGGTCCATTAGGGTAGACCTCTAGTCCAATTGGTGGGCAAAGAGTAAAAGAAAAAAAACCCGAGAAAGTATAATAACAAAAGGGATGGGAAGATCCCATCAAATCGTACAAGGATGGAACAGAGTAAACATGCAAAGAGTAAAAGGATAAAAGCTCTTCTCATGACTCAATGGACAAAGCATCTATCGTATACCATAATAATACTAGTAAGGGAAATGATCCCCTCCACGTCCCTTGCATACGTCGCAAGGATGGGTCTATCCGCAATCACAAGCCGTGATGATAGCAAAAGTGTCAAGGGTACCCAACTAGCCAAAAACACTTCATGTGCAATCTACTCCTCAATAATAAACCTATCGTTCCATAGAAAATCGTCAAAGATGTCTGTCTCCAAGCCAAATCTCCTATCACACACTCGAAGGTCCATGGTCTGATGATCTCACCAAAGACGCACATGATCCTCTGCCAAAGGCTTTAAAACATGTCAAATCTTATACCACACACTCCAGATCATGGATCAACGAACAAGACGGCTTCATATTAGCAACAAGTTGAATGTTGTTCCTAGTCACAAAGAAGATTACAATGAGTGGGGAGGGGTTGAGTAGAGAAGACGAGGTACTAAAGGTGCAACTTGATCTGGCAACAGTAGAGATATTTCAAGCGTTCATGCTCTTTCTACAATAGCAACAATTGCATGATCGAAATGAGAATTTAGCCACAAGTGTGTAGCAAGTTATGGTTGAAAAGATGGATTAATTTCATGGAAGAGATGTATCAAAGTACTTGAGATACTATGTTAGGGAGATGAAGTTAAATCGTATACCAGAGAGAGAGATGATAGAAATATTTCGTCTTGCTACCATGCCCGAGATTAGAGATTATGTGACCCTACAAGACCAATTTGGAGAGAACTGGGAAACATATTCATGTGTCTTGAGGGATGAATATTTCTTGGAACATTCTAATAGAGTCATCAAAAAGTTGTTCATGGAGTGGGTTGAAAGATCCAATGAGAAGTTTCATGCAACTCAACTTCTTAGAGAGTTTGAAAGACAATTTTCATAATTGTGTAGACTAGAGAAAATCACTTTGGAGTCCCAAAAAACTGAATTGTTTCTTCGAGCTGCAGACTTTGAGTTGTGTGAGAAATTGTCACCAAAATTACACATGATCCTTCTATAAAAGGATGTAAACCAAGATAGAAATACAAATGAAATAAGAACCGTGCGAAGTAGATAGATGGATCGAAGAGCAATACTAGAGGAGAATATACCAAATGTCACATGAGGATCCCCTAGTAAAGGAATGTCATTTACGTGCAATACATTTTTAGTAAAAGTTGTGTCTAGGTAGGGTGAGACAAAATCATTGGACCCTATTAGCTATGGAAGAATGTGCAGCCTTAATGTCAATATCATGCATACATATGGAAACTCAAGATGTATAACAAGGTTTGTCCAAAAGAGACTATGCTTTACACTTTGAAACATTGAATTTCAAGAATACAAGATAAACTCGTTAGTAACCAATCAAAGTCTTGGCTAATCTGGTCTAATGGGATCACTTGATTCTTGGTCCTCATACTTCCGTTAAGGGAAATATGCTCTCTAGACGTAACACGGCCAACCAGACGCTACATGAAAGTTGCCATTTACAGTGGACAAATACAGAGCCTAGGGACGTGACGGAACGTAGAACAAAGTAATCCCCAGCCATCGAGCCACGCTTGAGTCCCGAGGAAAGGCTCAACGAGAGTCTTTAGCAAGACAACATGTTGTTCGGACCCACTAATTCAAACCTCCGGTGTGGTCCAGATCCGAAGAACATGCGACGCGACTACGCTGGAATCGTCGAAGAGATGGCAAGCTTTCGAGAAAAGCTTCGAGCGAATGAGTGCCGGCAGACTCAGCACCGTACGTCGAGTGGTTGTGGGGTGGGCGTTGTGGACAATGTGGAGTTGATTCCGATGCTCGATGGATTAGCAGGATAATCCGCGAGGGGGCGGGGGTCTGCTTCCGTGGAGGCGTCCTGGAAGCGTTCACCTGCTCTCCATACTGCGAACGGGGCAGATATTTGGAAGTGGTGGTGCAGAGCGCAGGGGAGGCGGTCCCGTGAAACGGAAAAGGTGAACGCCGGGTCGGTGCCGGTTGACAGAGACATGGAGAGCAGGAGTTGCTGCTGTCCTGCTGCCTTCTGGTTCCGGACAGAGCATCGTCGACGGGAGAAGTGGAGGGCGAGTGAAACTATAGAGGTTCAAGCGGGGCTCACGGGGAAGGGAGGGACGGAGTGATTCAAGGAGAGTTCGTCGCTTCTGTTGCCGCTCATGAGATTGTTCGAGTTTCCTTGAAGAAACGCATGAAGAAATGGCCAGTCGCTCTGGCCTGCTCTGTGCCGCATGTTGGCCACTGGCATCACCACATCCACAGCCCTCTCTGACGCCCGGAGATTCCGCGACTGAGTGCCTGCGTGGTTTGACGAGTGGCGATTTTTCTTGCCCAATTCAGTTGAAGCGCGCTCCTGGCTTGCCGCGAACATTTTGCTGCAGTCTGTGAGTATTTCAATTTGCTCGAAAATTTGTTCTGTTTTGGAATTTCGAGATTCACGGATTGGTCAAGCGTTACTGCAACCTTCGCAATTCGGCAATTTCGTTGATGCTACTGTGATTGTTTCCTGAATGATATGCATTCAGGTAAGAAAGATCGGTGAAAAATCAATTGTGAATTGAACATGGTACAATTGAACAAACGCCTGACTAACCATCCCGTGAGATCTCTAGCATGAGATGCTCAGGTAGATGCACGTCTCGACCAACTGGCTGATCAGTGCTCCTAATCACAGCTCCCGTGCCAATCTGGAGTAGAAATTTCGTTAAAATTACGTCGGAGCTGCGCGTGTTTGGGTGAATTCGAATGTCTTCCGCATGTGCCTTCCAAAATATGTAGGCCTATGGGCACAATCGTTTCTCACTGGACTTGCTGTATATTTTCGAGATTCATTGACTCATATCTTAAGCATTCACTCACCAGTACTCTAAGCCTGATCTCACCAGGCCCTCATGTAAAAGCGAAATTGAAAGACCATACGAAACGCTCGTAGAGTATGAGTTGCTTCTGGATGGTTCTTTTAGAGTATACTTCTCATTTGGTGCAAAGTTGCTTCAAATCTATACCAACTGATGATGAGGCTACGTGAAAATGCATCAATTGCTGCCTCACTTTTGAAATTCTGTACATCAATCAAGGTCAAGTCAGAATCTTTGTAATACAGCAGGATTGTACATCCAATTCAGTTTATGTGACTAAATCATCATGTTGTATTTCAGTAACAAGCGCCGGAGTCACGAGTTTTCCAGCCCATATTACAATGCTCCATACACAGTGAAGGTATGTTGGTATTTTACTGTCTAAGCTTACAGCTTTCATAATGCGACAGTAGTGAATCAAACCCTTCAGCACTGCTTGCTTACGTCACTCTGTAATGTCAATCTTGCCAGTCGGGGGGCTCTTTGTAATGTGTAACACCATTGATCTCCTAGCACTTATTGGCGTCTATCAATTCTTCGTCCTTCGTCTAGTCATTCCTGCACAGTAAAGCACATTGCACTGTTGGTGGATTCTGTGGATCTTTGAACCTTTCTCCAGGCGCAGTAGAGCTTAGAGTTTTCTATTTATCATGTTTTATGTTTAATTTCAGGGTGGCAATCGGCAGTTCAAAAAGGTCGAGGCTTACAATTTGATGAGTCGGCTGGCATCCACAAAGGTATTCATCTTAATATTTTTACCTGTTTCTCATTCAAGCAGTCACCCATATCTGCTCATCACACTGCATGGTCATGAGGATCAAGCAATGAAGATGATTTTGTTTATATAGCCGAACGTATGGTAATCGTTCTTTGACTTCCAGGCACAAGCTGCGAGTCTTGATGCTGCTAGAACAACTCTCAATTCTACGTCTGGTAAACCGTCGCCTTTGGGTGTTTCTAAACTGGACGGAGCGGTTAATTTTGCACTCTTCTCCGAGCACGCGACCCATGTGACCCTTTGCTTGTAACATTCTTACTTATTTTTTAAAGTTTTGACTTCCTAGAGTATAAGGGTCTATAGGAACAAAAGGCTTTTGATGAGCTGTTCTCAGGTAGTGATACTGCACGGTTGCGATGTCAGTGCTGTGCTGTTTCCAGTTTTTGGTAAAATCTTTCAATCCCTAGGGCCTTGCTCATACTCGTGGCCGAACAGATATATCAATATTTCAGACCCAACGAAAACAGGGGAACCAACCGCCGAAATTGTCCTAGATTCTCAAAAGAACAAGACTGGCAACGTTTGGCACATCTGTGTTCAGGTACAAGAAATTAACTTTCGAGTCTTGATCATCAATTTGAGAATTTGACTCGAACGGAATTGTAATGTATTTTATTCATTTGTTGATGTATAATGTTAGTTCATTCCTGGGGGCAGTTCAAGCTACCATCTTGTCTCAGTTGTCTCCTTGTCTTACTAGACATCTTCGTTACTATATCTCTATATTTGACGTTATCATTAGTCATTATGTGGGGATCATATGTTCTTCAGAGTTCATTGCTTATGAAGAATTTTCATTGGGACCTGCTAGTGGAACAGAAATATGAGGTTTGACTCAGCATATGTTGTGCGCAATAATGAGCTTCGATACTGTCTCAGCTGCTGATATTGAGGACACGCTGAAGTTTTCAGTCTTAAAAGTGTTCATCCAGTACTACTGCGATAACGTTTCTAGTAGCAAGTTTCTGTCTTCAAGCTCGTGTTAATACCATATTTAAGCTGCTTATAGTGTTCATCTTTATAAATTATTTGACAGGACATTCCTTTGAAAGGTGTACTGTATGGCTACCGCGTTGATGGACCTAAAGGCTGGGACAAAGGCCATCGTTTTGATAACACCAAGGTGCTTATTGATCCCTACGCTAAGTATGTCGATGGGCGAAGAACGTTCGGCGATCATACCAAGAAAAACACTCCTTTTCTTGGAGCATATGATCTTACATCTGAGAAGTTCAACTGGGGCGATTCTTACAAACTACCCGCCATACCAGAGGTAGTCCATTTCTCTTTATAAACATCTTTGGCCAGACTGTCGTTATGGTTCGTGATCATGAATTTTAGCTAGCTCCGGTGTACATTCCGACTCTTCATTTATAAGTTCCATCTGTTCGGGTACTGTTTACTTTACAGAATGACTTGGTGATATACGAGATGAACGTTCGTGCTTTCACCGCTGACGAGTCTTCTGGTGTGGACCCAAGAAAGCGTGGAAGCTACCTGGGGCTAATTGAAAAAGTAAGACTGCAGCATCGTGGACCATTCTATTTAACTTGTGCTGATCTTAAAGGGCCACTTTTATGTACTGAGGCAAACGAAAGCAGTTACACGTTTGGTTAATATCATCAGCCAAAGTTTTAGTATATGGACTTGTGAACTCGAGCAGTTTCGTTCGTCTTTCCTTGCGTTCATGTGTTGTGCTCAAATTATGCACAGTCAACCAAATCCTGGTTCTCAGTTGCTAGTTAAAGCGCTATCAAAAGTGTATCTGATGAATTCTGGACTCACAGATTCCTCACCTGGTTGAACTTGGTGTGAATGCGGTGGAGCTTTTGCCCATATTTGAGTTCGACGAATTTGAATTTCAACGAATGAAAAATCCACGTGATCACTTGGTAAAGTTTTTCCATTTATTCTTTGGTCGATTATGGAGAGATGGAGGGACTATTTTTTCTGCGAAGGAAACGTACATCATACTATCAGCTGGTTGTTGGTGACATGTTCGTGACAATTGTATGTTGAAGTAACGTTTGAGCTGGAATTGTTCACCGTGTTCAGATCAACACCTGGGGTTATTCCACGATAAATTTTTTTGCTCCCATGACGCGATATGGCAGCAACTCCGAGGGCCCTATCAGAGCCTCTCTGGAGTTGAAACAGATGGTGAAAGCGTTACACGAAGCAAATATGGAGGCAGGTGTATCAACTGTACTATGTTGGAGTGTTCTGCAGAATTTAACTTTACCAAACAATATTTTGACATTATGAACTCTGTTGCAGCAGTTGATTAGGATGTCTTCTAGATGCATCACCAGCAGTGCCTGATGCTCCTATTGACTCTCCTGGACTAGCCATAGCTTGCTACCACTCCCCCTCACCCTCAGGTGGGCTATGAGCAGCAACACTAAAGTCAGAACTCTCTAGATAGCACTCCCCACACTTGAATTGAGATTCAGCTAGAGTGCTAACTCCACCCCCACAGCACTCAAAGGTGTCATCATATCTGAGGAAATAATCACTGGCAAGCTGTGTACTCTGGCTTGTGTTCTTTACAGTCAGACTAGCAATACACACAGAGTTCATGGCTCAAACTTGAGCCTGAGGTCGTAACTCGAAAACCTAATGTGAAGGTGGCTGATGGCTGCTGGACCCTGATTAAGCCGTAAAGTAAATTAGTATTTACCTATGGTAAAAGTTAGCAACTAACTTTTACTATTTACAGTTACTATTTTACTGCTAAAGACAGAAAGAAACTGACTCTGAGATCAACAATTATATCACAATATTTAGTCACTATGTAGTGATAAATTAAGATTCACTTTTATGCTGATAAAACTGTTCTTCAATAAACTTTCCACTAAGTCGACTTCTACTGCAATGTGACGCAGACATGATGGATTCAATGCTGAACCTGCTACGAAATATGTTTCATGTGTGCAGGTTATACTAGATGTCGTCTATAATCACACCAATGAATCAGATGACAAAACGCCGTATGTTACATCATTCCGTGGAATCGATAACCTGGTACTTTTCTTACTCACATTAAAAGGGCTATCACTTAACGCTCGTGACTTGATTTCCTGGGGAATGCTTGTCTCGTTCCGAGGTCAAGTTTTGGAAAGTGATCATCAAGGTCACGAGAACGTATCTCAACCAGAGCCTGAAATGGTTCATGCTTCTGAACAGTAGATCTATCTAAGCTAATCTTAACTTATCCTTGAAGACAATGAGCGAAATTTAAAACAGTTTGTTTCTAATCATAGCGATGTGTTCTGTTTGCGCCTGTTTTTCCCAACAGGTTTATTATATTGTCGACGTGAATAGTTATGTCCAACTTGCGAACTATTCTGGATGCGGTAAGGTTCTCATTTTTTATGGAACTGAATTTCGAAGAAAGTCATTTAATCTCTTTTGTAGTATGAAAGGAAATATCTACTTGAGGACTAAAAATAGACCTGGTTATTATACCTGCTGATTATTTTCTCTATTAAGCCCAGGAAATAGTTTCAACTGCAATCACCCCCAAGTCATGGAACTTGTGTTGGCAAGTCTTCGACATTGGTATGTCCCATCCAGCGCCACTAGCCATCTGTTGCAGACCTTGTCAACATATCTTCTGCAACGACTTTATTAATATTGAACAAATCTGCTGCAGCCTTTTTCAGCTTTTCAAAACACAATTATACTATCAGGGGGATCATCCTTACGTTTACTAGTGAGAGAGGACTACTGTTCTGGTTGTCTACTCGTGAATTTAACAATATTCTCCCTTTGAAAGATGGTATATTTAGACTGCTGTCCATGCTTGGACCCCGTATCAGGCTTCTAGTCACGGACACCAAGAACTGAAAGCTGAAATCTTCTGGTTGACTCTTTTGCTGTGATATTTTATATTTTTTTTATCTTTCAACCTACTGTTCCATTTGCAGGGTTACTGAATATCACATCGACGGTTTCCGCTTTGACTTGGCGAGTTCACTATGCAGAGATACTAATGGCGCTCCGTTATCTTCTCCCCCCCTTATAAAGGTAAAGATAATTTGCAAACAAATCACTGGTGAGAGCTCCAGGGATCTCTACTCGTACACCCCTTGCAATAGAGGTGTACGATTAAAGAAAAAGTTGAAGGTCACTACAGCGTAAATGATAGCTGCAATGCCACATTATCATCTTCCTTTTAGTCAAAGTTCAGATGACAAAAATTCAACACTCAGAAATTTGAAAACACATGCTGCTTTTGGTGGCTCGAATTTTCGCGTGGCTCCTTTACCTTGCATTCAGAAGAGGAGAACTCTGTCTCTGAGAGAGAAGAGTTTTCCCTCAGCCTTATCGTTAAGACAGTATTAGCACATTTTTGATGGATTTTCCCCTGCAGGCAATGGCCCATGACCCTATTTTGTCAAGGTGTAAGCTCATTGCGGAACCCTGGGATTGTGGTGGTCTTTACCAAGTCGGGGGCTTTCCAAATTGGGACAGGTATACTCTATACACGGCAGGGAGTTAGCTTCCTGGGCTACAAATATATCGTATGTTGTATTTTCACGATTTCAAATTGCTGTTGGTGCCCTGAACAAGTAGTCTTGATTTCTTCATGCCACCCCCAATTGAATGTTTCTCAAAAGGAGGAACTGATGTCAAGGGCTGGTAAGGTTTGGTGCGTTGAATTATATGAAACCACATCCTCCATCACATGTGCAGCCTGAGTCCTTACGAACCGAAAGGTGGGGCTCAGTTGAGCTGCCTCATAAGAGCTAACAACACTTTTTACATATCAAATCTACATAGATAACATATATTTGTAATTCAATGAGGAGATATGTGTGCACATAACGTTTCAATTAAGTTGCAAATCTGAAACCAAAATACTTAGAAAAACATTCGTTAAGCGACAAGTGAGTGCACCCGTTGAATAAATGGTTGATAAGCCACATCTACACATTTTCTGCAGATACATGATATAGTTTCTGCCGTTGTTGCAATCAGGTGGGCAGAATGGAATGGGATGTACCGGGACGATCTTCGGCGATTTATAAAAGTATGTTGATCGCTGAATTCTTTGCCCTTGAGAGATATCAGACCAGGCTTGGTCGTAATAAGACTTGGCCCTTTAGGATGCTTCTTGACAGATTTCAGGTTTCGCTCTCTCGGTTTTTTTCGATTAGGTCCACACATTGAACAGATTGCTTCGGCCAGCTTTACAGTTTAGTGCATGCAATCAACTTAACTGGACGAAAAGAACACTCTTACATTGTCGGGACCAGTACTAGCCATCATTTCAAACCATTTGAGAATCTTGCGATCGAAGTTGAATGTTTTGAATTGGATGCACAGGGAGACCCTGGAATGAAATCTGCTTTGGCCACTCGTCTCACTGGTTCTGCTGACCTTTATCACGTGAGTTTTGGTTTCGTCAAAGCAAGTTTGAAGTTTTGTTTGATACTCCTCAGGGATCTAATCTAGTACCTGTGGACAACATGATTCGAGGCATAAATTTGCGAGGAGCCTACTTACTGATGTCAAGTTGCTCTGCAATTCTAACCAGAATCATAACCGAAGGCCTTATCACGGCATCAACTTCATTGTCGCCCACGATGGATTTACTCTCTACGACCTGGTCGCTTACAACTCGAAGGTGATTTACTCCCAGACTTTTTTTTTTTAACCCAAATTTCGACATTTTTACTTCGTTTGAGTAGCTGTGGTGATTACATCAAGTGAAGCTGCATTGCATACAATTCTTTCCTCATTTCCGTTTATGACAAGACATTGGTCATTGGTGGTCTTGTGCAGCACAATGAAGCTAATGGTGAACAAGGAAGAGACGGAAGCAACGATAATCTCAGCTGGAACTGTGGCGCTGAAGGTTAAACTCGGTGTTCTCTGGAAAGTTGTATCATTTTTGTTTGGTTTGTTTGCTTTTGGTCTGACAATGTACTCTGACATTTTTGAAACAACTTATACCACTAGGGAGTTTTCGCTGCTAGTGAGAAGGACTGTTTACATCCATTCAAGACTGGGAAAGCAGGACGGTTTTAGTACAACGCATGAGGGGCGTTAACGTATAAATCCTGGTGCCAGTTTGTAAAGGTTTGTAGAGTAATTATGATGTTTTGTAAGGTCCATTTCTCCTGTCCAAACCTATGTTTGTGGTACATAAAGTGTATATGTTCTCTAACTGCACTTTTGCACCTCCTAAGGTCTACTTATCTCAAAAATGACAGCTCCTTGAATACAACTGGATAATTAAGAGTTCAAAGGGTTGGGAGAATTATTCTGATTCCATCATAAGTACGTTCTTCCTTTTAACATTTTGAGGGTAGCTTGACTGTATGTTTGCCTTTATCTTGTCATTTTCTGTAGGTGAGACCGACGACGCTGGAGTGAAAGCTTTGCGAAACAGACAACTGAGAAACTTCCACCTCGCATTGATGTTATCACAGGTTAGTTTCCTCGACTGAGCGAGCGCACAAATGAATGCTCCATCAAGGTCTTATATGCAGTTTACTCCGTGGATTTTTTCTCAACACCGTACGAGGTCACTTGGTATATTGTGAAGCTACACGGTTCTTATGCAATATAATGGGTAATTTATCTCGAGTCTTTCAGGGAACACCAATGATGCTCATGGGGGATGAATACGGACACACACGTTATGGAAACAACAACAGTTATGGACATGATACATTCCTGAACAATTTTCAATGGAAAAAGGTATAGTTGAAATTCACACAAAATAAATTTACATTCGATGGGACAATACACTTATTGAACAAGGTTCGCTAGGCTGTTACGAGCGGCGCTGATTACTGTCTCCTCCTAGCCTCTTTCAAGTACCAAAACAAGTCATGAGCAGCTTTTGATTGTATCTGTATGTATGCATTTCTCCCCGTATGGCAATAGCAGAGACTGTAAGAAACATATGAAAGGAATCTGGAATAACCGTTCATCATTTTTGGCTTTGCAGTTGGAGGAGAAGAAAAACAACTTGTTTCGATTCTTCTCAGAGGCAATCAAATTTCGTCGCCAACATCCTCTTCTTGGACGTGATTGCTTCTTATCGAATGTACGTGCTGAATGTAGTTTACAATTCACATGCTGGTTATGCGACCCTGCATATGTGAGGACATTTATACTTGTATTCACTTACTATTAAAACAGCCTATCAAGAAGTTGAGTGATCATTAACCTTTTTTGAGCGGAGTTCTCATCTGTGTCTTTCCTCTGTCTACAGAAGGATATCACATGGCACGAAGACAATTGGGGAAATCACGATAGCCGTTTTCTGGCATTTTCGTAAGTGACTGAAACGAAAATAATTCTCTTCATTCCATTCAAAGCCACTTAGGTCTGTCGACAGAGCCAATATCATTATCAGTGTTACTCAAGGATTTGTCGTGAGTTTGTAAACTACTGCTGGAGTCTTGAGAATTTATAAAGCTTCTTTCGTAGAAAATAAAGGGTGTTTTAGTAATATTCTGATTGTCGTCTGTGAAGGATGCATGCAACGACTTCAAAACCTTGCGGAGATTTGTATGCAGCCTTTAATGCTCACACCTACTTCGTGCGAACTGTCTTGCCACGACCACCTGATGGAAAACGCTGGTTTAGGGTGGTAAGTCCTCTTATTTGGACACCAGGTTTTTCCTCATGTGCTGATCAGAAGGACTCAAATTCAAAATTGAAACGCTCGCTTTGGTTGTTTGGTGTGTAGGTTGATACAAACCTTCCTTCCCCAGCTGACTTTGTCTCTGAGGGGGTGGAAGGAGTCGAGGAGAGCTACAACGTAGCACCTTTCTCCAGCATTCTTCTGCTTGCAAAACCATGAAATTGATATCTTTCTGGTCGGAGATACTACATCAGAACACCCTTTTGTGCCTGTTACGTATCTGTCATACAAGCACGCACCGTTTTTGGCTCTCATTATGTGGAATGTGCTCTATGTAGCCTCCGGAAGTCAACGATTTACTCTATTTCGTGAGACTTCGGAGCAACGGGAAGTAGTGTAGATGGAATGTTCAGCTGTAATTAAGTACCTGAGATTTAGACGGAGGATCTGTAGGTGTAAACCCTTCGATACTTCTTGGGTTAAATGTTGGGGCCGCCTTTTTTATGAGTCATGGTTCACAAATCTTGATATGTAATCAGTAATTGTTACTATCTCCTTAATTTGTATCATGAGTCGGGTTTCCTTATCTCGTAGCTCTTAGGATCAAAGCACATCATTAAAATGGGGTCATCTACCTTGTTACCAAGCTTTTTCTAGAGAAACGAGAACAGTGAAACCAAAAATGTTCAAAAGGTATCTTGATTAAACTCCATATTTCAATTCAAAGCACGGAATTTTATTTTACTTTTCAACTCATCGGTAGGAAGTTATGGACTGTGAGTTTATCCTTTGAACACAGTACAAACGTTTTGTAGTTTGTATCCTCGGCATGGACGCAAAATTTGATAGTACATACTGATTTTTTGTATGGACCACATATTGGACTGCATACTGATTTTTTTTTTAGTTACTTCTTTCTTTTGTCGTCTTGAGGAGAATACTTAAAGCATGAGAAGACATGAGGTTGATTAGCCCGTCTCACTATAGAAAGACTCGTCTATTTGTAGCAACTACGATTTCTTGGACCCGAATTTTATATGAGGGAGAACATTTTGATGCTACACATAGTCTGTTGTACTCTGTGTCAGGAGCAAGCTTCCCTCTAAAAATGAAAGAAATTGTCACAATGCTTTTAAGTACTGCACTCAATACCATGTATCAAGCATGAAAACGACATGGCGTTATACTTTGATGTGTCTTACTAGATTTTTCATTGTAGCCTTTTGATTCAGGTTTCTTCCCCCAGATTGAAGAAATCAGAATTTGCTTCGAGGTGAGGTCTAGCCTTAAAGTGGAAAAACGTTGCCTTTACAATCCTCATTGTGGCGTTCTGTCGCAAATTAAATATGGGAATATATAATGCAAGTTCGTTTCCTCTGGAAACATGTTAATTTTGTTAAACATGTCAGTAGCGCAAGTCCCACAACATGTAAACATTCTCAAACAGTAGAACAAAGTTACTTTTTGCATTCTATAATTCATTTTAGGAAGGAACTTTTGGTGCATTTGTCTTGTGTATATTAGCCAATATGTTCTCTCAAAAGCATGTCCGTATACAGCCTTGCCCTGCCAACCTGATTGCTTTGCGAGTTCTAGATAATGAAAGCCTCCGATAAACACACTAATGGTGGGAGATTTTGCGTTCGTTTATTGAATGACGTGTGAATGTGTGAGGTGTGAATGTACGTGTGGGTACTATACAGAACTCATCTAAGTTTCTATAAGTTTTTACTCATAGACGCGTTGCGTTATTTAAGCTAGGGTGTATCAGTTTGATGAGAGTGACTCCATATATGAGGATTGAGATTTGCAGATTCAGTTTAATATTAGGTTCGAAGAGTTAGAGCCT
The DNA here is from genome assembly GCA_014180765.2 of Marchantia paleacea. Lineage (NCBI taxonomy): Eukaryota > Viridiplantae > Streptophyta > Marchantiopsida > Marchantiales > Marchantiaceae > Marchantia > Marchantia paleacea. Next base: position 284,276 of record MUAA02000019.1, on the reverse strand, counting down.
TAGTTTACCATAACCAACCAAAAACACAATTTGATGAGAAAAATATTGAATAAATGAGGATTAAATAACTCAATTTGTTTATGCGTTATGTGGCAAAAGTTACAAAACTTGAACATAATAATTTGAACTACAATATAGACATCAACATATTGGCATATTTCTTTCTAGGCTACAAAGAGTCAATGAAGAACAAGTATTGATTGGAATAGAAAGATGTGGATTATCTTAGTTCACCATCATAATAATGTCAATGATGTAGTACATTATATTATTTCCATCAAATCTTTTACAACAAATGGTCATCACTTTCACTATCCTCTAGAATCATTTTCTAAATATCATGAACAAGAGTTAATAATCTTCTCATGTATATCACATTACAAGATACATGGCAACTATATCAAACATCATAACTCTACAACAATTGATTTTTTTCACTCACAATCAATCCACATGGACTCTTCACTATATACCAGAGTCTATAAAATATTAAAATCACATCTAATCCACTTTGTGCAATAAGCATGTAAGATTCTTGTCCCAACCATCACAATAGTGCATTACCAAATTTAATATAAAAAAATTTGAAGTGCATGAAACCCTATTTTGAACCATATTATTAGTTGCTAGGTTATGTAACAAACATAATATCTCTAACTATTATGCCCAAGCTATATGATGTTGATGCTACATAACTCATGGAATCAACTTTATAACTTTTTTATGCATGAGTATTCTAGATGAAATTTTTTTTGAATTTATGCATTTAAATATATATTTATGTTATAAAATTATTTAAATAATTATTTTTATTTTTATTAAGTTAAATTATTGAATTTATTTATTTAAAAGATTTATATCTAAATTTTAAAATTTTAAATATCATACAGAAAATGAAGCGTGAGACATTTGATCCTTAAGATGTTGAAATATTTTCTAATAAGCTATCAAACATAGTATGATGAAATAAGTTACACATATTCATACATGTCACAACATAGAGATATTAAGTGGATTTTAATGATGATGTAGTTATTGAATCATATTCAAATACTTTACATTGAATTGTATGCATAAGTTTCATAAATAAGTTTTAATTAAATTTTTACATATAAAAAAATTATTAAGATTAATGTTTTAAAGAATAATTGATTTTTCAAAATTTTAAATCATAATTTTTTTTCTGTATGTGCACCTTTATAAAAAATAATTGATAAGGAGTTAAATTATATAAAAATAAAATTAATCATAAATTAATAATTATATAAAATTTAAGTTATTACATTAAAAAAATAAATTTAAGTTTAAACTTATTGGTATTTAAATCATATATGAAGAATATATTTATATCATATATGCAAAATCAATCATCATTTACTTTCAATAAGCAAATCATAACATTAAGTTATATCAGGAGTGATAATTATTACAATTTTTTGAAAAATTAATATTATAATTGATATTTTTATAATTTGATCAAAATCATAAAAATGATATCCTTAGATTTAATGAGAAATTTTTATCATTCATGTATATGTAAAGATTTTGTTTCTCTAGTCAATTATTATGGACTCAAGATAAGTTTTTTTTTTATTCATAAAAATCATGATTCAAAAGGTTTATTAAGTTATTGAATATTAATGCTCATTTATTTTGAATGATTGGGATTTTTAAATTAAAAATAATTAAAATTCATTCCAATAATATTAAAAAATTTATGAAATAATCAATCATTTTTAATCACAAAGAATAGTGTAGTTTCATAATGTTATAAGCTTAATTGATGTGCATACATTATAATTCAACCTTCATAAACTCCATCTTGGTCTCATTGATCATGTTTTGCAAACATACATTTTTATAATTGATGATTATATTTGTACATGATACTTGTAGAGATTTAATCTATGGACTTGATCAAAAGACTAGACATGTTTTAAGAATGAAAAGAGACAAAGGTGATATTATCTTTTATTGATTACTTCAATTTGCTCTAAATTATATATAGCACAAGAGGATTGAATATTATATGTGTGTTGATCATACATCTAATCCTCAATATAATTGTCTCAAATAATGTCATATTGGAAGGATTGACATATTATAAGATTATTAATAGTTTAGATATGGATGTAAATAATACAAAATTGAGATTAATTACATCAATTGATATGAAACATATATTTTTTATAATTAACATTCTATCCATTACATAATGAATCAAAATTGCATCGATGTATTTTTATCACGTATATAGCTTGAAGCATTTTGTTGATATGATGAATGTTGACATCTTGAGTTACATCATATTGAGAATTACATGCAATGATATAAAAATTTTGATAGATGTAATATAGTCCAAGAGAATAACAAATAAGGATTTTTTATCTATGTGAATGATGATATCTCATGTTTTTTGACCTTTTAGCTTTAAATTAATTGATAATTTTTGACAACATATTGAATACTATATATGTCATTTTTAATCTCAAAATACATGGTTACAAACTCAATTTATTGATAATTTATTAGAAATAGATTTTGATACGTCAGAATCATAAACAAATAAAAAATAACTCCAAGCCCATAAATCATATCTCATTAAATTTTTACCATTAAAAAAAAAATCAAAAACTATAAAGAGAAAAAAACTTGACCAATCTCAAAGATTTCAAAATGAGATTAAAGGTAAGTGAATTTTTTGTTTTCAATTTTATCTATTTGTTTCATGATGATGATGATTTTTTGAGTATGTTCAATTAATCATAATAAATAAAATTTAAATATTTGAACAAAAAACTGGGTAATAATGCTCATATACATTAGTTTTTTGCCTCAAATTAACAAATTTATAATTACAATTAATTTGGAGACATCATCAAGATTTAACTCCATTGATGGTTGAGTCTACCGTCATATTTTCACATTAATGATACTGAGGTTGTGATTGTAGAATCTAAAGCTTGATTCTGATACTGAACTACTCGAAATATTTGTCATCATTGATAAAATATCAATAAATAATAATAATATATTAAAAAAATCAAGATTATACATAAACAAAATCAATATTTTTTATTTATAATTAGAATCTTTCTTGTTTATAATAAAATAATCAACAATTTATGATTTCAAATGTTTATAAATGATTCTAGTCAGTTTAACATTTACAAATGATATCAATGAACTTTTCATGTTGTTTTAAAAAAATGATATGAGCTCTTACAGAATTTAATCAATAATATACTATTTTTTGATGAAAAAAAATATATTAACTTATTCATTTTTTTATTTCAATTATAGCTTTATCCACTTTGTAACATATTCTCAAAACATGTTTGAAACCTCCTCACATTATGCATCAAATAGGTAACATTAATGATCAAATCATATATCTTTCAACAACTCTTGCACATGCCTACATATATATGTTAAAAAATATATTAATTTTATTTTTAAATTATTAATATATTGAAAAATATATAAAAATAAATATGTTTTTCCAATATGTTAAGTATTATATTCAAGTCCAACATATCTATTGCTGTAATTTGAACTCTTGAAATATTTGATTCTAATATTTTTTTTATTGTGGTTTAAATATCTGTAGTGTTCAAGCCCAATATCTATGTATTTGTAATTTTAATTTTTTATCTTAACAAATAAGCGTCATGAGTTACAAACATTCAAAAAAAATAAGGAACATCATGTTTTTTGACAAATACTTTCAGACGATGCTTGAACATCTTACTTTAATTTATTCAGTTACAAGTATACAAAGAAAAAAGACCTTACATGTTGTGAATAAAGTATTTTTTTTCATCATGAACTTTAGTTTGCAATCTAGCTCTAGTTTTATCAAAAATATATTAAAATATAACGATATAAATATTCATATGATATATCAATCTATAAAAATTATAATTTATTACTAATTTTATGATTAATTTTCATATCAAATAATTTATATCCAAAATTATATCATGAATATAATATTTAACTAAAAATAATAGATGAATCACCATATCATCTTTCTTAAAACCTTTTAAATATCGAAGCTTTTTTCTGAGATATATGCTTCAATATACTTGTAGGTTTTTTGACTTGCTCGTTATATCGTACATATCTTCTCTACCATTTATTGAAAACATGTTTGTTTTCGATCAATCATTTGTTAAACTAATTCTATGGATTATTCATTACTATTTGAACATGAAATAAAAAAATTTACAATATTTGTCTCTAAGAAATAAGTATATAAAATATTTGTATAGATCAAATTCTAAATAAATAAATAAATATTTAATAGAAATAAATAATTATTTCTATTAAATAGTTAACATTATCTAATATTAAATAATAAAATTTTAACATAAAATTTAATATATTTAATAATAAATAATTATTTTAAATAATTTTTATAGAATTAATTTTAAAGATAAGCTCACTTGTATCATTTAATTATAAGCACTCAAAATAAGTGATGAAGAACCAAAATAAATTAAATTAAATTTTAATATGATTTCATATGCTCAGATATTTTTTGTTATCAAACATGTATGCAAAATATCAATAAAAATAATTTAATTATAAATGGATTAATTTATTATTTTTTAATAATTTTTATTTAAATGAATATATCAATATGTATAAGTAGTTATACATAATATATTCAATATAAATTAAAAATATTAATATAAGTTAATTGTTATAATATTTCTTTTCACATTCAAAATACAGAATAAAAAATGCATATCTGCAAAACTTATTTTATAGCCTATATAACAGATCATACTTCATTTTGATAGATTAAAATTTCCAATATGACTTTGCATTAATTATTAATTTTAGTTATACAATTTAAAAAATCAGAATTATGTTTGATTGTCTCCATTTTTGCTTACATCATGCAATTGATATTTATATTTGGTGTTGATTAAATGCTAACAAGTTAAATAAAAAATCCATAATGATAATAAAAAACCAACTCATACATATAATATATATGTCCAAATAAAAATATTTGAGCTCATAAATTTTTTGAAGAATTTCAACTTATATAATATTTGTTTGTTGTAAATATGTTATCCATGCCTAAAAGAATATTTTGTGAATATATTATCATGATTTTCTTGAAAGACCAATGGCAAGATCAGAATTACGATTGATTCTTTTATTTTGATTTGTAGTTTGACAACTCTAATAGAAAATATTTTCTCATGGTAATAGTTTATTCACATGTGTATAAATTTGTGATTATTATTATTAGGCCATATAAAATTTGTTCATCAATAGAATGTTTGATATTGATCTTAAAATTCTTAAACATCATGGAAATAAAAAATATATTTATATAAATAACATTCTTTACAATATTTTTGACTCACATTGTGTATTATTGTGCAAAATATATACATCAGCATTTGAGCAATTTAATCGAAAAATAATATCCAATTTATTTTTGATATGCAGGTTTAAGTTTGCACATCAAAACTTAAATGTGAAGCTATTGTGCACATTTTGTTCCATGCAACTGATTAATGATGTTCTTGTACATTATATAATTATTATACATAATATTATTATAACAATATAAAAATTAATTAATTATTACACTTTGTAATTAAATATAAAATATAAATCTGGATCAAATATAAATATTTAATTTGACCATAAAAATTACATAATCTTTTGATAAAACACACATGCTTTGTCTAAAATTTGAATCAAAATCATGAAAAGTCAAAAAAAAATAAAATTGGATTAGTGTATGGATTGTTCAAATCAAAAATTGATTCACATATTGATATACTATTATATTTTCTTCTTAATTAATTTTATAAATTGATGGACTATCATTTCAAAGTTTTATTATAAACTGAAAAAAATATTCAAGTTTGATTTGATAATTAAAATCATATTTTTATGCATTTGGTTTATTTTTGAGAGCTGTTTTGAACTTTAAATATAGTTAGAGCAGAAATATTTAACATTATATATATTTTTTCATCTTTGGACCATAAGAACAATAATAGATTGTTTATAACATATGCCTCAATATTCTGTTGTCTAGCTCTTGAAATTTCTCACAAAATCATTTTTTTTTATCAAGAAAATTTCTATCAGTAATAAGATTTTATGCACATTGATTAGGACTTTATTGCAAATCATTTCTTTAAAATAAAATTTTTAAAAATAAAATTTTTATTTTTTAATCAAAAATTCATGTATTTTTATAATGAATGAAATAAAAATAATTAAAAAAATATTTTTTAAAAAAAAATATGGATTCAATTTAAAATAATTATAATTTTATAATGTTATTCTAAATTTATTTAATTATTATATATATACATAAATATTATATTCATATTTTTGAAATATATTTATTCACAATGTATGGATATTGATCTTGTATAATTCTTGTTTATTGTTTTTTTCTTAGTGTAGTTTTGTATTTAGTATAATTAATATAATTTATTTATTTCTCCAAATGTTGATTCATAAACTACATGTAGCTTTAATCAAACTTCTATTGAAATTATCTGCTGATTAATGTTCAAACTTGACTTGAAAAGTTTAGACTAAGCTAGACTAGAACACTAAACAACCATGTGACTAAGTACAACCATGTTTACATGATTTATTGATCTGGTTTTCTAATTTAGTTTTTGCAATCAGATTCAAAATATATTCAAGGTTTATTATTTCATTTCTTTGTTAGATGATTTGTAGGGTATTTCAGCCCTCGTAAATTTTTTGCATTAAGAAATCATTTGAATTGAGTATATGATGTAGTCCATTGGGCTAAAATGAAAAATTATAACATATATTTATCAATAATGACAAAATATGATGTATAGATTTTTTATTGATAAAAATTGAAAAGATTGTCAAAGTTTCTAAATTCTTATGTGTTTCTTGATTTTATTGATAAAAAATTAAGTAATTTTATTTGAAAAATAAAATTACTTAATTTGACCTAAATTAAAAAGAAAAAAAAAGATAAAAAAAATTGTAGAGAAAAAACTGATATAATCACTTTCATAAATTTTTTAAAAGATAAAAGGAGATTGAAATCAACTTTTTGAAAAGAAAATCATTGTATTTGATTTTTTTTATATCAATCAAATATTCTTTGAAACATAATCCAATGTGTTAAAAGTTTCTAAAGTGACAAATTTTCTTAGTTTTATCTTAAGTGTCAAGTGATCATGACTTAGGCTGAAACGATAGACTTGATTGCTTATGCAATCAAGTCAAGGAATTCAATGCAACTAAAATGTAACGAACAAAACTTGAACATGTTTTGATATAATGAACACATTAACCTAAACAGGTTACCATGGTTTAACGTGAGACATGACCATCTATAGCATGGTCACATGGCAACCATGGTTGTTGATTACTAAGGTTTAGATAGTCACAGGTTAGAGGTTAGTTTGCTGTAAGTAAGAGCATTCAGGAATTATAGATTTGACGCAAAGTCTTTTTCGAAGTCCTTAGATCCCCCACCGTGGCTGTAGGTGGGTGGCGTCTAGCCAAGCACTCTAAATCTGAGTTCTTTACCGTAAAGTCTTTACTGATTGTATTTAAATTGCACTTATAGAGATAATGTACTTAGAAACTAACTTTCTAAGTACATTATCTCTATAATATAATCTCTCTCTCAGTATCCAAACGATAGAAGTTCTGACGTAGTGTTTGACTTCTAAGTTAGCGACGGTCATACCGTGGATTGAATTTCAAAAATCGTTCAGTTGAGGAGCAAGAGTTCCAGCAGTTTTACCATGAACATGTGGTCGATGAAGACCAGGGCCAGCCTCTGGTCCTCATCGACCACTCGTTACCATGTAAAGAATGAAGATTCGGTTGTACACGGCAATGCGGTGGGCTTAGTGTCTAAGTGAGATGAAACTACAGACAGAAAGGGAAGTATGAAACCAAACCAACAAATGATTCTAATAATCTCCCTGACACGTCGTGCAACACTTAAATCACGGGATTCAGAAGGCTTTTAAATTTTGGACGTAAAAGATCCCGCTACACCCAAAAACAGGCTGAACTCGATCCATAAGACGAATAGGACCGTGGGCTCATAGGTCCACGGGACAAGCTCCCGGAGAAATGTGCAGATAATGTACGGAACGCGTACCGTGCGGATCAAAAGAAAGGGCCTCTATATTGCAACCTGGCCGCCCATATCCAGGGTACACTCCCTTGGAGGAACATGTCTTTGATGCAGCCATTCCAAAGAACTCTTGTTGGGACTCCGCGGCCTGTAAAGCGGATCCACGCCATTCATTTCTACCGAAGGAATCTGATTTGGAGCTGGGGTAACAAAATAGCAAACCTGAGCCTGTTTCTCGACACGTGATAACTCCCTGTCTTCGAGCTCTGTATTCGGGCACAGTGAGCTCCGTTCTGTCTAAATTGGGACAGCACAAGAGCTATTTGGAGTGACGACACTTCTGAGTAGGTGAAATTTTGGTGCTAGTAAAGAGGAACGATACAGCAACGACAAACGACTGTCTGTGCCCATGAGGTCAAAAGAGGATATTCCCCAAAGATCTCTGGGTGGAACAAGTGTTCGAACACGGTACTACCTTCCCTTCGAGGCGGCTCAGTGCGACAAGGGGGTAGGTATGCATTAAGCTGGAACAGGGTTTTATGAGAGATAAAGAGTCTGCTATAAGAAAAGCGATCATCGGTGAGCAGTTCACGTTGATTTGCTGTCTTTGAATTCAGACCGAATGTGGCAGCCCTCTTGTTAAAATAGAGTGACTTCGGGATTGGTCGCATTGCAAGATGCATGCACCTGAGGATCATCGTCTGTAGTTTTAGGAGACACGTCTTTGTCTAGCAAGGGTTTGACTCGTTCCCTCCTTTCCCGTTGACGAGCAGTAATTGAAGGGAAGGAACGAGTTCCTGATCCCGGTCATTGTTCTAAATTATGACAAGATTCGATTTCCACATTAGCAAATACGTGTAATTTGTGTGTTGGCGGAATCGGGAGGAGAACTCCTACTATGCTGCAGATACAGTATGCAAACTTTTCTAAACAGCAGGTCAACTTACAGTCTATAGGACGGATGGTATCTGCACCATCGTCGTCTGGTTCAGTTGTATTAACTAAGGAAATCAGGCTTTATAAAATAATCGTTTGACATGGATAGCGACCGACCAGGACCCAATTTTTAGTGTTGAAATGCCTCGAGTTTCAATATACACCTCAATGCGTGACAGAATGTGCCTGAAAAGTGCGTCTGGGGAATTCAATTTGACTGATGCAAATCCTCTGTGAATCAGTTCTCCTGCTGAAGATGGCTAGCTTCTCAAGCTCCTCTACGTTCTCAAGATTTGGAAAGCTCGGCTGTTCTATCCCGAACTTAAAATGTCAAAAAATATAACGGAATCAGCTCACAAAGACTGTCGTCATATCTCCTCATAATTGAGCTCATATGGACTATGAAGTCGCAACTGGTCATGATGGATTGTGGATACGAGATATATTTCTCGGAGCAGAGATGTCCATCTTCAGCGTGAGTTCTTGAAGGAAACTGGATATGACAAACGCATTTCACATGCACATAAGTGACAGAACACGAAACTCTTAGGATCCCGAAGGGGATGATGATGTGGAGGGCGAGGGTATAGGACAAACCGGTCCACATTCAAACACGATACACTTACCTCGAATACAACCTTCTGGAGGCCGAGATTCCCTGTGCTTCGGATGAGTGTAGCTCTGTCAACCAGATTCGATGGCCATCAGGCGCTGTTGTGAACAGCGCCCGCTGTAAGTCCAGCGATGCAGTCATCTACAGACCGCAGAAGTTGTCACGAAGTTGGTAAAACGAGGGAGCAGTTAACTCTCTGGCCGTCAGCACACGCAAGTTCCGAAATTCCCTTCATGTTTCTCGTTCAATCTCTCCCTACAGAAGCGCTGCGCATAAGAATTTAGCGCAGAACTGGGATCTGGAGTCCAGAGACTGACCTCGACGGAGACCTTAATGCAGGCCAGCAGCTCCACATTCTTCACTTCGTCAGTCGCAAACGACAGCAGCAGCTGGACGAGTCCGGAGTGCAAGAGCTCCAGGTGTGCCGTGAGCGGGTCAGACCAAATCTGAGTGTCTTCGCATGGTGAAGGATTCTGAGTTCCTTCTGGAGATCAGTACCACGGCCGAGGGAGTCTGCATGAGCTGCTACCGTATCAGATCGAGAGCCACTTGTTCAAATTCTACGAGGAAGGATGATGGGTGCCAACCCCACCGAATGGCACGCCCAGTCAGTCGAGCAAGTGACTCAGCTGCTGGAAACTGACGTCGAGAGGGGGCTGAAAGAGGGCGTAGTACTCCAGTTGCAGAAGCAATTTGGTCCCAATGAGCTCAAGGGCCAGAGGGGGGTGAATCCATGGAAGGTGATGCTCGGCCAACTCACCAATGGTCTGACCGTCATCTTGCTGGTGGCCGCCGTCGTGTCCTTCGCTGTACAGGACCATGCAGAGGGAGGAGTGCTGGCCTTCGTCATCATCTTCAATGCCTCAGTGGGCTTCGTCCAGGAGTACCGTGCAGAGAAGACGATGGATGCTCTGAGGAGGATGGCCTCGCCCACAGCCAAAGTCATTCGAGATGGTGGTCTGGACAGAATCCCGAGTCTGGGAGTGGTTCCCGGAGACATCATCGTTTTCGAGGTTGGAGACGTGGTCCCCGCTGACTGCAGGCTCATCGAGGTGCTCAATTTGGAGGTGGACGAGGCCATGCTGACGGGTGAATCGCTGCCTGTGGCCAAAACTGTGGAAGCCATCAAGGGAGAGAATGCCACCGTCGGGGACAGGCTGAACATGGTGTACTCCAGCACCACTTTGACCAAGGGAAGGGGCAAAGGAATCGCAGTCGCCACGGGGATGAACACAGAGATCGGCAAAATCACCAAGTCCATCGCTCAGGCCGGTCAGAGCTCCACCCCGATGCAGAAGAGGCTCAACAGAATGGCCTACATCTTGTTCGCGATCTCTCTGCTGCTGGCTGTCATCGTGTTCGCCGTGAACAAGTTCGAGTTCACCACAGATATCATCATCTACGCCGTGTCCCTGTCCATCGCCGTCATTCCCGAAGGTTTGATTGCTGTTATCACCATCGTCATGGCGCTGGGAGTGAGGCGCATGGCCAGCCAGCAAGCTCTGGTCCGGAAGCTGGTGGCTCTGGAATCCTTGCAAGCAGTGACCAACATTTGCTCCGACAAGACTGGAACTCTGACCCAGGGCAAGATGACGGTCACCACACTGTGGCTGCCTGGAATGGAGGATCAGTACAGCATCTCCGGCAATGGCTGGGAAACCAGCGGAGAGATCTCTGTCCGAGAGCAGGCGATCGGTGCCCCGGAGTGTCTGACCGACCTAAGGTTCAGGCTGCTGGTGGAGTGCAGCGCATTGTGCAATTCTGCCAACATCGTCGAGGCCAGCGAGGGGAAGGTGTGGGGAGATCCGACAGAGATTGCTCTTCAAGTCCTGGCTTATAAATTGCAGATGGGGAAGCCGACTTTCCGCACCCGAAAGGAGCCCATCACCGAGTTCCCATTCAGCTCAGCGGAGAAGAGGATGAGCATGCTGTACCGGGATGTTGCAAGGGATGCCTTCGAGATCTACACCAAGGGCGCTGAAAATGTTTTGGCAATCTGCGACCGGTTACTCGAGAATGGTGAGGAGGTGGAGATCGCTTCCAGCGATGAGTTCATGCAGAGCGTAAGTGCTCAAATTCAGCTCATGGCGAAACAAGGTCTGCGAGTTTTGGTCGTGGCCTATCGTAGTGTAAGCGAGAAGGAGATGGGGAAGTCTGTTTCGAAATGGGAGAGGGTGGACGTGGAGAGGAATATGGCGTTTCTGGGCTTGGTGGGAATTCGAGATACTCCTCGTCCTGAATCGAAGGTTGCTGTGGATCAGTGTTATGATGCCGGGATCATCGTGCACATGCTCACAGGCGACCATCACGATACTGCCATGGCTATCGCCAGAGAGGTTGGCATCATTCGCCCTGCGCCGAATTCCGCTGAGGAGAGTGTGGTGCCAATGTACAGTCCGGTGATGACAGCAGCCGAGTTTGACGCGCTCTCGGAAGCGCAGATTGACGACCTGAACGAGCTGCCTCTGGTGATCGCAAGGTGCACCCCGGCGACCAAAGTGAGGATGATCGAGGCTCTGCACAGGAGGAAGAAGTTTGCAGCTATGACCGGAGATGGAGTGAACGATGCCCCGAGTTTGAAGAAGGCAGACGTTGGTATCGCCATGGGAGCAGGCAGCGACGTTGCCAAGCAGAGCAGTGAGATCGTTTTGACCGACAACAACTTCGCCACCATCGTCATGGCTGTGTCCGAAGGGAGGAGGATCTTTTCAAATATTAGAAAATTCATTCTTCATCTTGTTAGTACAAACGTGGGGGAGGTGATTGTTCTGATCATCGGCTTGGCATTCAAAGATCGGAATGGCGTGTCTGTCTTTCCCCTGGCTCCTGTTCAGATTCTCTTCCTGAACATGGTGACCAGTACACCTCCTGCCATGGCACTGGGTGTTGAAGCTGCTTCCAAGGATACGATGAAAGTTCCTCCTCATACCAAAGGTCTCTTCGGCAACGAGGTAATGGCTGATATGATGATTTACGGAATAATCATGGGTTCGCTCATTCTCACTGACTGGGTGCTCGTGATCTATGCATTTGGCGACAATCAGCTGGGACCTGAGTGCAACTCAGACAGAATCCTTGTCGAATGTAACACAGTTTTTCGTGCCCGTTCCACTATTATGGTTGCATTCATCTGGATGGTTCTACTTCACGCGTACAACTGCCGCCACCCTCGAGCAAGTCTCTTCACCGCCGAGGGAGGTGGTGCTTCGAATTTGTTCACCAACAGATTGTTGTTGTGGAGTGTGCTCATTGGAGCATTGATGCCTATTCCGACTGTATACATACCGAATCTCAACACCAAAATTTTCAAGCAGGAGACTATCAGCTGGGAATGGGCAATTGTAGTTTTTAGCGTTGTTGCATTCTTTTTCCTGTCGGAGTTGTATAAACTAATCAAAAGAACAGTGATGACAAATCATGTGATATAGATTTTCCGTTTTTCAGGATTCATCGGTTTAGTCACCGCTGAGCAGCGGTAGAAGTTGTCCATATTATCTTGTACTCTAAAAGAAAAAAAAAGCTGGTGTAAAGTGCCATCCTCTTTTGCGACACTGAAAATTTGTGTCTCTCTGTGCGTGCATCAGACTCTAGTAATTTGATATTTCGACGGTGGAAATCAGACCTATCAAGTCGCTGCAAGTTATATATTCAGACTCGATGATAGATCGTAAATCGAAGACAAAACAAAGGTTTTGATTATGTCTCCCCTCTCGGGCATGCAAATGATAATGGGTCAGGTTTACTATTTCTTGGTTCTGGTTCAGTTATTCATTCAATGGAACCTATTGTAGGAGTTTCGTGGTGACACATTTTTTATGATGATTTATTAGAATTAAATCCTTATTGCAATTAAAAAAAGGAAAATTACAAATGCGTGCGGAAACATCGATTTTCACAACATCACGGAACAAGTAGGCGTAACGATGATCGAAGACTTGTCACACTTCCTCATAGTTCCATTGCCGCTATCAACTTTTTAGGAGAGTATTGATCTGTCGACAAACTAATATTCCTACATTCGTCTCACTTGAAGCTTGATTGTTTGTTCCCTCCCATAGACACGATTTGAAGTGACATTTGCAGTACCTGACTCAATTTGAAGCATAGTTGGGCCCTTGAACGTATACCCTCTTGCAGTAATTTCCTCCCCTTTCTCTGTCCCGTGGTGGCATCTGGACCCTGAATTCATTATCTATCAAGAGTCGGCCCTTTAGTACTCGGCCTGAGACTCGATTACAGGGCCTGGTCGAGCCAGTTAATATAATTCATTTCCGTATTATTATTCATCGATTTGCTTCTCCACTGAAAATAGATGTAGCTCTATTTTCAAGTCGTGAACACGACATAGTTCTAACCAGTGCTGTAATGGTTTTCAAACAGTACTAACCTCAAAAAGTACGCACATAAGTCGTGGAAATGTGATAAGACAATATAACGAAGTTATGACCTGCCGCCGAGGTTGTTGATCATCTCTTTCTATATATCCACTTCGGTTGACGTGGTCAACTGTGCGGGGAGATGACAGACGCTGGTGTGCAAATAATCGACCCTGAAACGTCGTCCTCATGTTTCTGTAACCATAGAACAATCGGATTGTATCTTTGTCAAACATGAACTGCTACATACTTAGAAGGCATCATATACCCATCAACCATGTCAAATGCTCAGGAAGCTTGATGTGGATACATCGATGGAAAAACTGTCTGCTGAACCTGTTCAACTGTCCTTGTTATCTGGGTCAGGTGTAATCACATGCATCCTCAATGGAAAGGTTTATCGATCGAGCTCCAGAACAATATTCATCTACTCAAGAGCTTTGTATTTCCATTAGTAACGTTTTTGAGTCTTTGCGACGGACTCTTGAGCTGCCTTATCTTTTATCGTAAGTTTTAAATGTGATGTTTGTTCCTCCTGTTGTCTGCATATCTCATCACTATTGAAGGTTACTCCCGGTGTCAAATATTCCTGGGAAATTATATAGTCTTGAAAGAAAATATATTTTTCGAATTTTACTGTAAATAATGAAATGATAAATCATGGAATAATGGGAGTTCATGATAATCACCAATGGAAGTATAGGCAACATTGCCAAATTTTGTGGAATTAGATGGAAACCACAAAGAGAAAAATCCATGGTATGAAGGAAATGAAAGTTTGGAATATAAGAATGGTCCATTGGTACGGATTAAATTTCATGTATTTCTTATGACCATTATGTTCCACTGTCAAATTTTGTGGTAAGCATTCAGTATTTCTTACTAGCTATACTGCTTTGGTAGTTTTCAAACTGAAACATGACTGAGATTCTACAGATCTCTCAGTCGCATGCGAGATAAATTTTCACTCAGCCGGACTGATTGTGTTTGCTACAACTTTTCAAATTTGATGGTAAAATGTAAAGGGAGCATGATTTGGACCTAAATGGCATATTTCACTGTGATAGCAAGGTGACTGATACAAGGAATGTTCCTCTTCCGTGATCAGACGGTTCACCAAGGAAGTTGTATGTCCTAGAGAACATAGAGTGTGTGTAAAAATTACTTTATATCAATTCACATTGATTGCTTGAAATTCCCATGGGAAGCTTCAACCAGTTGTGTATAATTCTTATCCAAAACACACAATGAATAGCAGATTTTGAGAAAAAATTGAAAATTCAGGAGCATTTCAGGTTATGCAAGATGTGATGAAAAAAATATTTGCCACCAAAAAATAATCCAAAAAAAAACCAACAACATTGTAAAAAATTTAATCCACTTTAGAGGATTAAATGTTCTAAAACATCTGAGGTTTGAAAAATATAACAAAAGGATAATTAAGCTGTTTTAATTGTAGTTTTATCAATTTTTTATGAAAAGAGATATTAAAAAATATTGATCATATATTTCAAAAATATTTTGACATTAATGACCTTATTTGAAGATCATAGGTTGCATTAAATTTAAGTAAAAATTATAAATTAAAGATTTACACGTTTTAAAATATATATCATTCATGTGAAAAAATAGGAGACTTTAAATTTCAAGTTTTTAGTGTAGAAAAAAAATAAAAAATAAAAAAACACTAAATTTTTAGAAAAATCAAAATACGATGTATACAGAAAATCAACATAATTTGAGGATATAATTTTGGCTTATTTTGGAGTAAAAAAACTCTGAAAAAATCGTCATTAGATCTTAAAACTCAGGCCATATAATATGCATAAAAAAGTTAATGGATATTTTTTTAATAAATTAATTAAAAGCTTTTAACGGATTTTAATTGCTCTTTTTTGTATTCTTGAAAACTATTGTCCAATAAAAAAATTAAATTTTACAAAATAAATTTATGTTAAATTATTATTTTTTATTTTAGTATAAATATTCCAATTATTTGAAAGAAAAATAAATGATTTGAAAGGAAAATTATTTTTATTATTTGATAGAAAAGGAAAGGAAAGTTGTAACTTGAGGTTTAAATGTTATATTTTTATAGAAATATTTTTCCAAAATTGTAAATTTTTTATCATATTTTGTATATACAATCATAATTTTTGGATTACTTTTCTCCTAAAATATATGAACAATATATATGAATGAAGAGTTTAATACATATTTGGAGATAAAATCCAGAACTATAATAATGTTAAAATTAAAATTAAAGTATTAGAACTTTTAAACTATATGTCGCATGTTTTAAGTATTTTTCATGTGTATGTAGATGAATTGAACGACTTAAAACCGGCTTGGACAACATAGAATGTTGATTCATATAAAGGTCATGTCAATATGAACCGGTGATTTATTGGAAAGAAAAATATATTATATATTTTTCATTTCGATCACTTTAAATTATTTGTATTATAATTTAAATTGAAAAATAATACACACACATATCAAATAAAATTGAATAATATTACCTATTTAAAACATTTCATTTCATTTGCAAACGAACAAGAACATGCAGTCTATCAATTCTTCTTAATCATTGTTTGACTTCTTAGTTATCAATTTTGTTATAATTTCTAATGATTGTTATATTTTATGATTTAACTCGTTAATTTTGGAGCACCATTTACGTTAAATCTTACATTTAATTTAAATTATATCAGAAATATACGGGTTAGATGAAGAGTTGAATACACATTTTGGAGAAAAAATTTCATCACTATAATAATATAGGAATAAAAAGAGTGAGAACACTTTTCGAAGTGTAAAATCCATTGCTCTCAAATAAGGTATTTCTGACGTGTTTATAGAGATGAGATTTATAATTTCAAATCCTGCATCTACATCAGAACATGCCATTAGTTATGTATGTACAATTCTAAACGTTGAAAGAATTAAATTTTTAAAACAAATCACAATATATTTAAATTTTGTACAATAGTATGGGTGCTGCACAAGGTTCACTTGTCAAAAAAAAATATTTTTTTCATTAAAAAAAAAACTTTAGCTCTGTAGAACTTTAGCTTTTCTTCTGAATCATTATTTAACATGTTTATTTATGATTTTAATACTTAAATTTTCGTTATCTAAAATGAAAATCATCATAATTTCAAATCTTGTGTTTACATCAGAATATACCATCAATTTTTTATGTATGATTGAAATAATCCATTTAGTAATATTCAATGATATGGAATGAAACTATCCATGAAATCTTTAATTTGTATTTTAAATTTTATAAATAAAGAATATTTGCTATGAATTATTATATAAATTGAAAAAAAAAATATTATTTTAAAATCACACTTGTTTGAGAGTTTCAACCAAAAAATAAATTTCTTTAAATATAAATTCAATGAATCAGTATCTCAATAAAATATACATGGGATATGATACAACCACAACCTCGCAAAGATTGATTGACCTTCAAGTGTATGAACATATTTCTATTGGACATGTAGGTTATCTTTTCATTCGTTTTACATATAGAATGATAGAAGAGATTCAATCATTACTACTATAATCTTACCCACCGTATTCATGAAGTCTCTTAAGCACTAAAGGGCCTTAGATGACCTAGTTCCTTGGACCTTATAGAATATATAGAAGTCAATGAGCGTTTTAATCTCGAAAGAAAATGCCAAGAAGTACAAGACGTACAAATATGTTATATGGCAAAAAAATTAAATATTTTTAATATCAAGACATGTTGAAAATAATATTTTTTAATATAAATTTTTGTTTTGTTTTTGATAATCAATTAACATGCAATTTTTAGCTTGATTTCTTCCAAAAATTTTACGTGGTCTTTAAGCCAACTCATTTTATTATAAAGCTCTTTGCTTTTCTTCATGAGATGTTTCCTGCAGCTCAAATGTATTCTTGACATCATGTCATTTTTTAGGGTACAATAGTCTTAGATTTAGCCTTTTGTTGCCATGATCCATCATTAACATGTGTGAATGCTCTAGGTGATAAAAATGTTATTCCATCCTACTTACAATGTAACAAACTTCATTATTTTATATGAGTCAAGCATAGATTGATCTTGTCAAAAGATGCCTTAAACATATAAATTAAAAATTGATATTTGCATTCATGCATACTTCAATATAATATATTAACTAATTGTTGAAGGATGTTTCATGTTAAAAAAAATCCATATTTTAAATTTCAAGATGTGTAATAATAATATTTTTTATATAAACTTTTGTTTTATCTTTAATCATCAACTACATGCAACTTCTAGCTTGATTTCTTCAAAAAATTATACATGATCTCCGAGCCAACTCATTTATTTTATTATGAATCTTTTTGCTTTTCTTTCCATTACGATTCACGTTTTCAGCATCATGCCATATTTTTAAGATATAATAGTTTTATGTTAAGCCTTTTTTTGGCATGATCCACAATTGAATGCTCCATGTGATGAAGATTTTATTCTACCCGATCTTTATAACATGGACTCATAATATGATCCAAACTTTGAGACATATTATTTTGGATCTTATCATATATAAAAAATATTTAATGTGCAAAGGAAAAAAAGGAAGTTTGGATCATTGCTTTGTTGATTTGAGAGATGCAAATATGAAACATGAATAGTGGATAATTTGATACTCCATATGCACCATTACTCAATCCATATGGGATCAATATTTGATATTTTTATTGCAATCACTTGTCAACATGGTTTGTATATATTTTGGTGATAATTTGATGTTGGAGTTGATTTATTTGTCACATCTGTACATTACTCTATTATCTTCTACGACACTATTGAGACTCTACTATATATATAAATAAAATTTTAGTTTTGTAACCATGAATTTAACAGAAGATTTATTATTTAAATAATAGAATAATTTTTTAGTGATCAAATTTAACAAACATATAGCTAATGGTGTAAGCTTATGTCTAAAATCTTATTTAAATTTAGTTGTAAGATTTTTCTCTTATAGAAGGGCGAACAATATGAGAAGGAAGTAATATCAATATCATTTTTTTGGATGTTGTTATCGGGAGATGCGTACATTGAAAAAAATTATTTATTTCAGAATTCAAAGCTGACTTTATGATAGAAGAAGATAAGTGATTTTACAATCTATTCATTCATTGAAATCCATAATGAAAATCATATGTGCAAAGTGGAACAAACATCATGTTCTAGTAAATCTTATGAAAATAAGAAATGATGTGTAGCTTGACATAGTAAGACACCATCAGATATCATTGAACGTTGTAAAATAAAAAAAATAATACTTGAAGAATTTTTCATTTTATGAATTCAAGGAATTTTATTCTTAAAATAAAAAAAATTTATGCAAATTATTTTTCTACTTTTTCAAGTTAGATTTTGCCTTAAGCTTGAAAGAGATTGCAACTTATTACTTTTTGCTTAGTCTAGAGCTCGTGATGATTTTTGTGTCACTCTAATTATTTTTCATGTATTTTTGTCGTATATTTTTATCATATTTTTAATTTTTCTTTGTCACAATGCAATATTGATGTGGTTTTCAACGTCCTACCACCTTTGTCCAAAGTTTGACATCCCACTTCTATGGCTGCACTCTACTCCCGATTGATGGCGATGCTTTCCCTTGTCGAACTTCATCGCATAGCTCTGGGCACACATAGTCCCATCACCATAACCAAAATGCGCCGTCTAGGTTCTTCAATCTCAGCAACTCCGCCGGAGTCCAATCCGCCATTAGAATAAGCAGTCAAATTCCCCCCATGGTCGCACTTCGTCCTGCTGGTACTCTCACGGTTTGACGCTTCGACATTGCAACTACTCTTTTCTCAAGCCGCTTTAGAGCTTCTTGGCATCGACCAATCTGCTCGACGCTTCTTCAATTTTCCGACCAATTGTGCAGCCTAATTCCCTCTAAATTCACTCATGTGAACTCGCTAGTGGTATTCATATGTAACTAACTACCATATATTCGGACGAATATCCACATCAGATCCCGAATATAGCTCTCTATTAACGAAAACCAAAAAAATTCCTACTTATCCTAATGTAGGTGCATAGTATACGAAGATTGTAGGAATTTTTTGCGATTTTTGAAATTAAGAGTCATATTCCGCGGAATACAAAATTCTTTCCTACGAATAAGGCGAATTAGGACCAAATGAGAGTAGGAGAACTAATCGCACGCGTGCGGGAAGAAGCTGAAGAAGCCACAACGGCTTAACCAATTCAATTTCAAAAAATGAGAACGCGACCACCAGTGCGCGACTGATAGTCAGTCCAACATCGAGATATCAAAGAGAACGGCAACCGTCATGACGTGAAGAAAAGGAATTGCAGTAGCACCAATCAGGAAGATGACTATGGGGAGGATTCGGCCTCTTATCGTAATGTCGGATTGGACGCCGGCGGAGTTGCTGCGATTGAAGAACCTGGGAGGTGCTTTCTTATCGTGGAGGTGATATTTCATATGTCCTGAACTATGTGAGGAAGTGCACCGAGGCAAAGCTGCTCACTAGATAGGATATCGAGCTTAGCGTAGCTGGAGAAATGGGATGCAAAGATGTGGGCTAATGCCTTGGGACGCTCGTATGAGAGAGAGAAGGGTGGAGTCGATTGGAAAGGTTCGGCTGTGCATCCAGCTTTCATATTTGATGAATCGAAGTGGTTCAACCCTATGGAGAGGAAGGGTACGAATGGCTACAAGCTCGATTTAATCAAGGATGTTTTCCGACGTAAGGTGGCCCTCATCTTGAACCAACTCTTCTCCCCTCAACGCACTACTTATGTCAGTATGCATAAGGTGCGTATTGTGGAAGGGTTCATCGGCGGAATGATCAAAGTAAACTGGGGAGAAATCTTTGCTCGAAATGTTCAAGCGATGGCTAGTCGACTTCGGCAAGACGATAAATGTGTGGTCTATCTATCATCATTCCTGGTATATTTGTACTCAAAGATGGAGTGGCTAACCTAATCAGTAGCCAACTTGATTGGTCGATTAGGATCATATCACTCTGAATAGGTGCATGCAAGAGAGCATCTTTCAATGCTTGAAATACTAACTCTTGTGCGGTTCCCCATCTCCATTTTTGACCCTTTCGTAGCATAGATATTAAGGCTTGGGCAAGGCGTGCAAAAGCTTTAACAAATTTGCTATAAAATCTGGTAAGGCCTAAAAAACTCTTTAGCTAAGTTTGATCCTCTGGTGCTGTCCATTTCTATATGGCTTCTATCTTCTCACTCATTACTTGGATTCCCTCCGTTCTGACTCGATGGCCTAAATAATCTACTCCTGATTTGCCAAATTCACATTTTGAAGCTTTGGCATATAACTCATTCTCTCGCAAAACCTGGAGTAACTCTCATACAAGTCGCCTATGATCTTCTAAGGTTGTGCTATTATCCAAAATATCATCCAAAAAGACAATAATAGATTTGTCTAAATAAGGACAAAAAATATCATTCATTAATCCCATGAATGTGGCATGTGCGTTAGTGAGACCAAAAGGCATCACTAGATACTCAAAGTGACCATACCTAGTACGAAAAGTTGTCTTCTGAACATCTTCATCATCAATTCGAATCTGGTTATACCCGCTCCTCAAATCCAGTTTGGTGAAGTACTTTCTCCCTTGAAGTTGGTCAAACAAATCATCCATTCGAGGTTATGGATACTTGTTTTTCACCGTTTGTTGATTCAACCCACGATAGTCAATGCACAATCTCATACTCCCATCCTTCTTCTTCACAAACAACATAAGGGCTCCATAAGGTGAAATGCTTGATTGTATGAACCCCTTTCTCAACATCTCCTCCACTTGAGCTTTACATTCCTCCAACTCATTTGGAGATAAACGATATGGAGCTTTGCACGTTGGAGTGCTTCCGGATATAACCTCGATCTTGTGATCTACATGCCTCTTAGGTGGCAATCTTGCAGGTAGATAATCTGGAAAGATATCCTGATACTCCGTAATAATATTGCTCAATGATTCCGGAATGTAAAGATTTTCCTTAGAACCATCAACATCTCTTATAAGTCCCAAGAAACATACATCACCTCTAGAAATGGCAGTCTTACCAATCACAAAGAGAGATAAGCTTCTATTTTGAGATCTGCTTCTATCTCCATAAATCTTCCATCCACTACTTTTTACTACTTTCTTTCTCCAATCTACCTCCGAATTATATTGCTCCATCCATGGCATTCCTAGGATGACATCATATCGAGCTAATATGATGACTCTCCATTTAATCTCTTCGTGGTACCCGCCTATGGCTAGTTGTACACTCCATGCTAATGTCTCAATTGGTTTAGTTTGCCCATTTGACAACTCCACTTACTCACTCACATCCTTCATCAATCCTAATTTCATTACAACATATCATGATAAAAAATTTGCTGTTGCTCCAATATCAATTAGGACACTCACCTTGTGTCCTTCCATCATCCCATCTGTGACAATCAATCGTGCTTGTTTCTTGCTCTCTCCATGAGCTTCCAATCGTTGTCTTCTTCCAATCCCGTCTTTTCTTCGTTTAGTAGAACCAGTAAGGCCGCGAGGCAAGTTTACTAGTAATCTTCGTTTTCTTGCAAGATCTCGATTTCATTGTCGTATTCCCCTCCTTCCATATTGTTGAAAGGCCTTCGCAACATAGGTCTTCCTCCGGATGGTCTTGATCGAGTTCTACAGAACTAGGCAATGTGACCTATCCTCCTACATGTATAGTATTGACGATTGTCACGAACCCCCATTCCTCCTTGATTAACCGTTCCATTATTTGCAGGAAGATCCAGAAAATTTGTAATAAATGATCGAAAATTATCACCTCCATACCTAGGCGGTGGTTCTCATGGTGATGCATATCCTTCCCTACGTCAAAGGTTTCCCAACTCCATGGGTGTTGGGCCAAATGGTTCTCGAACATTGCTTGATGGTTCATCGTGTGTGATCCCATAAGCATCTGAAATCCGTTGAGCAGTTGCGGTTGTTTCATTCACTGTGGATGGATGACTCACCATCAGCTCCTTTCGTACTCTCTCCTTCAGACCTCGTTTGAAAACATCTAAGGCTTCTGCTCCACTCATATCCATAATGGATACTTGAAGATCACGAAATTCTTCAATGTATTCATGTATGCCTCCTTTCTGCTTCAAATCCCACAACTTCATTCTTGCGGTTTGAAGGGAATCCACCGCTTGAAAGTTCTGAAGAAGCCCCTCTTGCATCCCACTCCATGAAATAGAAGCACCTCATTTTGAAAGCATTCGTTCCCATGTAGTGTACCATGTAAAAGTCTTATCCATGAGATAAGACCGCATGAACATTCCTGCAATAAAATCAGAAACATGACAATATGATAGATGTATATTCATCCTCATGATCCATCCCTCCAAAACTCCCATGGCTCTACTGCCCTTGTAGGCTTTCACCTTACATGACTTTCCCATACAAAGTAAGAGATTGACTTGATCTTCTATCTCTTGAAATCGTCTCCTATTTGCCTCTTCATTGGCAATAGCAGTCGCTTGCGGTTGGGATTGAGTCTCTTGTATTAGAGTTTCCACTTCCATCTCACCAACCCTTTCTCTCTCTACCTTCTCACTCTCTAATGCAGAGATCTTGTCCTCCATGGCTTGTTGCTTTGTATGTCCATCTAGAATAGCATTTCTTAACTCTTTCATTTCTATCATGATTGAGTTCCGAACTTCACTCATAGAAACTGATGCTTCCATGCTTCTCCACCACTCAAACTAATACAATGTAAGTATAATAACAATCTAATCTCTCAAAATAAGAATCACAACTAGGTATGTGTTTACAACTGGGTATGTGTTTACATTTGAAGGTGCATGCGTTAGTTGGAGATCTACCTTGCAGAAGTGCATAGATAAGTCAACTACAGAAGCCGAATATATAGCAAAGGAGATTATTTACTTGAATAGACTTATCACTGCGATGGGATTAAAACAATATGTTGTAAATCTCCATTGTGATAGTCAGAGTGTCTTACATCTTGCAGCAAATCAAGTGATGGATAGCACGGTGAAGCACATCGACATCAAATATCACTTTATCAGAGATGTATTTTCTGATAAGAAGGTTGAGCTAGTCAAGATTGACGATAAATTCAATCCAACAGATGCATTGACCAAAGTTATTCCTTTAGAGAGTTTCATGAGGCATTGTGCTACTATGCAAGTTTTGCATAAGGAGCACTAGTAGAGTTACTCTAGCGATTGTTTGATTCTTGTATATGCTTTACTCCTTCATGATTAGGCTACGGCTTAGTTCTAGTTAATCCTTGTTTACAGGAGGACCTATGCTTCAGGTTTCCTTTTAGGACTTCCCGCGGAATATGTATATGGATAACAAGAGTTAGAGACCCCAAGACATGAGTCAAGGGGGAGATTGTTAGGAGTTAACTCAGGTGTTCAGTAACTGTGGTTAGACTATAATTCGTTAGACTAGAGCTGGTACTACTATATAAGAGGGCTGGTAGAAGCTCTCTATGACACAATTAGGGTTATTCACTAAAGTGACTCTATGTGTTCCGTGGACGTAGCCTCACTGAGGTGAACCACATATTTCATGTAACAACTCTTGATTGCATGCGTTTCTCCGTGTATTCTTGTTTCGGACCGACACTATAATGAAATCAATAACACATTTGGCTGCTATCTATTGCATAAAAACAAGATAAGCCCTAGACGGTATGAAGTTTTATCCCAAAAATTGCTTATTTTTTATGACCATATACATGAAAGTTTTAATGTTTGTTTATTATACATAAAAATTTTCTTGAAAAAATAAACAAATGGACGGATGGTTGAAAGTTTCCCACTATGAGAAGGACTATTTGAATTTTGAATTACACATAGAGTATGCAATTCTCAATGTTGTTGATAAAATATCAAGTTCATCATTTAGACATGCTTTCATGATAGAGTGGATGATATTGATTATTTTATCCTATCCAGTTGCTAAAAGACCTCTAGTATCTTGATCTATTTCACAAATGCATGGTAGCAACCTTATCTTATATCCATGCAAGCCAAAGTAACCTTTCATTTTTTGGATCATATGCACGACTATTTTATCATTTAATGATTTAGTGACAAATCTACAATTAGGTTAATTAATTATAACTAACCATGAATACTTACATCTAAAATTCATACCATTGAAAATGAAGAGTACTTTTTATTCCTATTGTGCTCAAAATAGCTTCATTTTAACCAAGAGCTCTAAATCATACCTAAAAAAATACTTATTCATAGTTAAATAAGTTCAAATTATTATTAATATAGAGTCAAAACAACAATTCAAAACCGGGTAAGTATAAACAAGACAAGAAATAAGGAGTTTATACTGAAGAGTAATACTTCTTCAAGCTACTAAAAATTAATTTCTTATGATTTGCTTTTGATAGACTATAATGATGACTTGAAAGTCATCATTATAACAAGAAACATAAATAATAATACTTGATCTTAAAAGCATCCATCAAAGAGGTCAAACTAACCCAACCCGGATTGACATAGCCTCATAAGGGCATTTAAAAATACTAAAATAGAGTTTTGGAGGCTTTTTGCTCTCAAGATCGATAATTTGATAATGCTAATTTGACTTTATAAGACGTTGTCTTCAATTTTCTACCTTAAGCAATTTTTTTTTGGCAAACGGATACTGTTTGAAACTTTTGCATGACTTTGAAAATCTTCAACTCTAATTTCAGACCCCTAAACATG
The DNA here is from genome assembly GCA_014180765.2 of Marchantia paleacea. Lineage (NCBI taxonomy): Eukaryota > Viridiplantae > Streptophyta > Marchantiopsida > Marchantiales > Marchantiaceae > Marchantia > Marchantia paleacea. Next base: position 258,443 of record MUAA02000019.1, on the reverse strand, counting down.
AAAATTTCACAATTTTGGCACTGCCAACCTTGTGCTTGACATCTCTATATCTATGAATTATACCTTACATTTTTTATCACCCCACCAAATTTTAGATCAAACCAACACTATATGATAATCTGATAGCCTACCACTCCTATTTTTGACCCGGAAACTTTGAAATACCAAATCTTGGACTTCAAGCACTTCTGTCCAAAATCTTTTTTGGGCTATCTTGATTTTAAGCCCTAAGATAACTATAAGCATCGATCCGCTTCATAAATTTTTAGCAACGTTTCTACCCTCGAAAATTCTTGATTCGAATTTACGTACTAAAATAAAAAATTCAAAAATTCAAAATCGATCATATCAAACTTTGAATCGACTCCACTTCTAAATCGTCACCACAACCTTCACCCCATCAACTCCCTGCACACTCTTCAGTAAACATATCAAACCTATCATCGATCAAAACTTGTCAAAATACCTTCAACTCTTTTAGGCTAGTAATATACTCCATGATAAATTAATAAAGTCAGAATGCGAGATGAATATTATTGACTCAGATTTTATTATAATGGTATCAAATTCAGTTTCTCTTCTTGTGACAAATAAATAATAAAAATTTGAAAACATGTCCATATTTTTTTCATAGGCTCACAAAGATGTAAGTTCAAATGAGTTTTGACTACCATATATAATAAAGAATAAAAAAAAATTATCTTTCAATTATCTTTCACATTTACTTTTCATGCAACCTTCAGAACCTTCAGAGCTTCAATTAATGAATAGTGCAAACAAACTAATGTAGAAATTTTGTAAATAACAATCCAAATAGGACTTTTCTTAATTTTTTTTTAATTTTATTATAATTATCTTATATTTATTAAATTTTGTATATTTAAATTATCATGCTTTTTAAATAAATGATAGTTTATTCCTTTAGGATTAAAAATGACATTTTTTTTGTATTTGACTTTGATGAATTACATTTCAAAAAATATCATAACGTTTTACATTCTTTGTGTTTGTGTCTAATTTAAATTTCCCCTTAGTTTTCTGTTTTATATTCAATCTTTCTTTTATATATTTAATGGTATTTTTCATATCAACATCAAAAATTTTTGGATCTCAACTGCATCATGATAATGGTGAAATACCAAATGCATCTAACATATATGAGTTGAGAAACCATGGATGTTGATATGTGACTACTTGAATGAGGAAAATTTGATTTAACACTTATGAAAGCGATTTGTTAATCAGCTAAATTAACATGTTTTTAAAGCTTTGGACTTTTCAGCAAAAAGTGAAGCGGATAAAAAGCAAGAATTAGTGTCATTTACATAGCCAAAGATGAATTTCAAAGTATGATGAAATAATATTGCTTGAAATTTTAAAATTTTCATAAAATAAAATTAACTCCTTTATAATATTACTGCATCAAATTTTGAAAAAACTACTTTATTTGCTAAAATACAATATTTACGGCCTGTGTATCGCAATAAAGGTGTTTTTTCAATACAGAAAATTTTCAATAGTTCCATTCTATCTAAATTGATGTCAAGTTTTACGGAACAATTGCAACACACTAATCTATGACCAGTTGTTGGCGAGCATGAATACACTTTGATGTAGGTGGCATATAGGGGTATAACATATCATCTGATCGCAAAAAGGCTATGAGTTATGGGAATTGCAAGACTTATTGCCATTTCGCATCACGAGCACGCCTATCATCATAATGTTCATACAGTTTTTCAAGTAGCGAACTAGAATTAATTCCACTAACCTCTATTGTAGATAAGAATAAATAATCATTTTTTGTAAATGTGTAACACTCTTTGTTTTCAATATGCCTTGAGAAGAGCTTCCATTAGCCCTTCTAGGGCTCAGATTTGTTCTCTTAGTGATCCTTCTATCATTGCATGGGTCCCTTATTCCATGCTGTATATTTGTTTGTTTTCAGTTTTTTCACCCAGGTTGTCTCTCGCTCATCTCTCGTTCCATGCATATTTAAGGATTCATACTACAAGAGTAACCATTCAAGATTATATAACAGGGTAGACGATAACCTGTAACTGTTTGCAATTGACCCGTATAGATTCTTAATATACATTTTTAAGAAGAAATTACACTATTACTAAAATCATCGCTAAATTCGGCGTCCTCTATCCAAAACTTGGATTTGCACCAGAAACTGCTGTACTGCACCAGAAAATACAACCCCTCCTGTCTAACGGGCAAAATAGTAACACCATAAAAGTTCCAGTATTTTGCCATACAGCATAGGGAGAATGAGTGGAGTAATAACCATTAAATTACTCGTGGTCTCCAGAAGTGGTCGCCCTGGTGGGTTTACAAAGTCGCTAAGATCCTGCTACACTGCAGTGATCAGCAATCAGTGCGGCAGTTTTTTTGCATTTTACTCGTATTTTGATCCACTACTGTTAATTTAATTTAATATATTACTTTTGATAGACATGAGACGTATGCGATGCATCTAGTACGTGTAAACACCCGCGAGTGGTCGATTTCGAATCTCGCCGAAGAATTATGCCCAACATGTCGATCTCACTAACTGGGGGTCTCCGCTGCAAAGCTATCCTGATTCCTGTTGCATGACGTCATACACTCTAAAGCTTCTTGGACCTGACTGATTTTGCCTTGCACAGTCCTCGTTGCTGGACTTCGTCAACAACGCTCCGTACCGCTATACAACTATACAAAACAGAGCGCCTGATGGTAGCACCCGATTTGCTATACGTCGTTTTGGCGCGCAAATTAAATTGCGAGTGCGCAGATTGCCAATGTGCCAATAAAGCGCTGTCCTGGAATGACGACAAACATGTGAACACGAATCATGTGACGCAGCAACTTACTTTCTGAGAGCAAGGTACCGAATTTACTTCGTCTCTTTTGACCTGCACCGCTCAGTTTAGATTTCATGACTTGTGCACTTTAATACTTCTTATTCATGAATTCGTATATGTTTATATCTATGAATTTTACTCGAATGTGCTCACGTACGAAATATTCACTAATTTTCTGAAAAGTGAAGCCTTTAAAAAAGACCCCAGTGTGATCATGGCACACGCACGTAGCATCTTCCGATTCAAGCGTTCAAAGCGGGACCAGTTCAGATTTTGCTTCTATACAGATGAACTGACAGATTTTAGAAGCTAAAGCGTCAGTGGAGGAGTGTATAGAGTCACGAGCAGAGATGGATTCAGAAGGCAAACCGCAGCTGCAGGAGAGAGTTCCTGTCATCGATTTCGAAGGGTTTAATGGACCGAATCGTGAGAAGATTCGTCTAGAGATCGCTGCGGCATGTGAAACATGGGGATTTTTTCAGCTTTGTAACCATGGATTCGATCAGGAGTTGATGAAGAGAGTGAAAGATGTGTCGAAGCAGTTCTTCTATTTGCCGGAAGAGGAAAAGATGAAGATCAGAGTGACGGCAGATGTGAATCAAGGATGGAGTCACCCGAGTCTGGCAGGTACGGCGAGCAAACTGACCGCAGGAGCAACAGAGTTTTATCACAACTTGTTCAAACCTCTTAGGGAGCATCGACTACCTCTCAATCCACCCACTTTCGGGTAATGGTTCCTCTCTTTGTCCTTCTATTTTTGTGTGGAAGCTTCAGACTGAACGAGAGGCAAGACCGGGAATAATATTAGACGGTCTAATCCCGCACAGGTCATGCACCATAGTTACGGAGAAGCGTTCACGCAGTTATCCAATCCTGAAGTAGGTCCTATCCTGCCGGGAGCACTAAGCTTTGCTAATAATCAGAATACTGACTTGTGACGCAGAATCACATGGATTGAATACGTCGAGCAAGTTCAAGCACTCGCGGAGAGCGTGTTGGCTCTGATTTCAGAATCGTTGAATCTCCCCTCTGATACCCTGATGAAGCGCATGAGAGGACCAAACAACTCGCCACACATGGCCAATCGAGTCAATTATTATCCACCTAGAAAAGTTACACATGATCTGCTCGGAGTCCCCTCTCATTCAGACCCCAATGCTATCACATTTCTGCTAGCTGACGACGTATCGGGGCTGGAAGTCAAGAAGGACGAGAAGTGGGTGCAAGTGGACCCTATCCAAAACGCTTTCATCGTCAACGTAGGTGACCAGCTAGAGGTGCGACGACCTTATCCCACCCTCTTTGATTTTCTCGTATGTTTTGTTCGTTCCAGCTATTGGCCTCCCAATTTATCCAGTAGACTCCATGAGATTTCCAGCACAGAACTTGTCATCATCGTTCGTATGGTTTTCTTATGAAGCTTAGCAGGTGTTAACATTGTAAACACTAAGCACCGTTTCGAAGCTTGTTATTGTTCCGGCTCTCGTCCTCATCCAGAAGTACAGGAAGTCGAAACCGATTATCGAAGAAAATTAAGGGTCGAGATCCGTGTACTGTCATATACGTGATTTCTATGTTATATGCTCTGTCCATCAAGAGATTAAGTTTCTTTCTTTTCTTCGTTTCCCGTTTTATATTCTTTTGCTTCGGAATGGTCTTACTGTGTTCTGCGTCGTGTTTCGCTCCTTGTCTCCTCGCTTGATTTCTGCGGACTTACGTTTGCTATCAATCTGCGACCAAGCTGTCCACTACGTGGTCTGTGCAGATTTTAAGCAATGGCAAGTTTCCAAGCGTAGATCACAGAGGAATGCCTTCGAAGAACCCGGAGCAAGAACGGCTGACACTAGCCACATTCTACAGCGCCGATTTGAAGTCTGTGGTTGGACCACTTGAAGAGCTGTTGGATGAGAGTCATCCTCCGCTTTACTCGGCCTGCACATTTGAGGAGTACATGGCCAGATACACAGCTCGAGGCCTTGACGGGAAAACCGGTGTCACCTCCCTACAGATTAAGCAAGAGTAGCTGGGAAGGTACTTCGTTTACATGTCCATGTTAAGCAGCCTTGGAAATCTATATATGTTCATGTATGCCGCATACACTTCTGTTAAGCAGCCTTCGGAATCTATATATGTACATGTATGCCGGATACACTTCTTGTATCTAAACTTCAAAATATAAATTTCAGACATTTTTCCGTTGTCTGAACTCATCAGCTGAAATCCAGAGAAATCAAAAGCCGAAACTGGAATTTGTTATATTCCCAGAATTTGTTCATTTTTATATGTTGCCTACATCGTTGCCTACATCACTGTAACACTTGAAATCTCTATATGGGGGACAAAAGTCATTAGCACACGTCTTTGGGCCGTCCAGATGAGAAATGTTCCGGTAGTGTCATTGTCCTGTCACCTCATTGACCATGAGTGGCTATTGCATCAGTGGTGAGAAACCACACCTGGTATTGAGCCTTCCACCCAACAAGAATCTTCAGGACACAGCAGTGGCTGGGATTGCCATCCCTTTACGTACTACCGGAGGGCTGTGGCCTGCTGACCAAAAGTATTGTTGTGTAGAATAGGAACCACGCTAGATATATCCTTTGCAACAATCTCAAAAAAGATGAGTTTTTATCATTTTTTCTTTCTTGCACTGGAAGTGCTGGTTTAACGTAATTTCACTAGGTCATATGGTTATGTCAACTTCAACCATTTCTAATGCAGTTGTCAAGTTTACGTGAGACATAATGATGGTCACTTGCAATCTGAAAAGAATCGATAACAGATCAGACTAAGAGTTGATATTCAAATTTGAACTGATTAATGATGTAGACCATGTTTTCTACAAATATCGCTGCAATCAATCGACTTACTTTTAAAATCAACAACTGTAAATTCATAAATGATTGTCAAATCTTCTGAATGTTTCTGTAAATTAATCAGTATTCGCTCATGCATGGCAGAATCGTTCGTACGCGAGATGATGCAAATACACTCTACATCTTAGACTCAATCTTGAACTCAAATTTCCTGTGTTGTACTGAAGCAATTCTGGCAGGTTCGGCTCTCGGAATCTAGAGTCAAAGTACAATGCCACAGAGAGAAGTGTTGTAAGTGACGCACATTGTCAACGGGTTTCCATTGAACCAATAGATCTACTGTACTTTTAACGAATCCGTTGTCCATCATATTTAAACAATTCATTGACAACCATTTGTTTGTCACAGCTTGTGCGCATCATTCTTGAAAACTATACACTGACAAGTATTGAGTATAATGAATCTCCGAGATGTGACCACGTTTGTGTCCATGGTGTTATGTATATGCTAAAAATATAATGGCGGGATACCGAACGTCTTTCTGCACTAGTACCAGTCTAGATAAAGCGAAACGTTTAAGAGGCTGAAACAAAGTCTTTTCCTCTCCATTGCAGTTGTCAGTAGTCTGAACTATAGTTCTTTGCAAGTGAGAAGAAAGTTCTTAGCTCGTGAGTTCGAATCAACAGAATTCGGTGGAAAGATAATTCAATCAACAGAAAGAGAACAACTCTGAAAATAGTTCAGTCACGGATCTCTCAAGAAATGACCTGAGAGTGAATTTTCGTGATATAGAGCCGTGCTGTTTAAGTGAGTCAACTCAACTCAACCCAAGAGCACATAAGGATATGGGGCGAACAGATCCTGCAGGAAATGAAAAATCAAGCCTCACAGTTTACTCTCTCCCTAGACAGCCTACAGCTGCCACAAAATCTGAGATATGGTTACGATGCAATGCAACACAGTGTAGCAAAAGCAATCGAAGGCTAGAGGATGGAACCCTATCCAGAACCCAAAGAACAAGCAAGAAATTTACATTGCAAATTGCTATCAAGAAATGAAGTTGGGGTTGGCTTTCTATAGGAGGAGACCTTAATATGGACCCGAATTCTTCTACTTCCTTCTCATAGTTCTAGTAAAATCAAGTGACGTAGAGATGCCAAAAAGTCCACTGGCAGGAGCCTTGGGAGACAGGGAACGAGGATTTCAGCAAAATGAGCCTCGAAGTACAACATGTTAATTGGGTCCTAGTCAGCTTGTTAGATGTGGTATAGCAGAATCGGATATTTCAGCTCGTGATGAGTTTGCCTTATCTTTATGAGCAGAAACTGTTTCCTTTGTATGATACATGCTTCGAGCAACCCATTCCTGATTTTAAAAGTAGTTTCTGTCATTTTGACAGTCTCTATTTTATCCAAGAATGGTGGGCTGGGATTCAAGATGCGAAAAGGACAACAAACCAAGTTTACTTTGGTTTGTAGTCCATTGGATATGTTTTGAAACATGTGCACGTGGATACCATACGGACCTAGTTCTGTGTATCTATTTCCTTTCTGTTGATCTTATGATTCTGCATTCTTCAATGTACTTGGTGGTTCTTTCTAGCTTTTATTCTGCAAATGGAAACTGCAATAAAATGGGAAATCGGGTTAACTGCTATTCGAATGCAACCAGATTTTCAGAAATTCGGTGGAAATTTATCAGCCCTGCTATACATCATCGTCCTAAACTTCCTTGATAGTCACACTTCGAAATTATAAACAAAAGGTCATGAGGTTTCCAAAATATAAGCTGATTCAGAGAATTCTTCTTCCAAAGCAAATGCCTCCTTCATAACTCTGGCGAAGCTACCTATTTCGACCTTTAACAAGAATATCGAGGTGATCCACATACTGGACGTAGTGATACCGGAGAGAGAAGATACATATTGATGAAGATAATCTCTCCAGAAACGGTGAGAAATAGAAGACAAGGTGCAAATGAAATGGTTGATTTAGCAGTCGAGGACCCCCTGGATCTGTGAACTGGAGCTTTGCAGACTACAAATAAAAAGCTAAGACAGTGTTGGATACTTCTGAGAGCGAATCATCATCGCTTTGTATTACCTGTTCCTGATGTTACTGAAGAACATGTAGCGGTCTCGTATCCACACAAATCACGATCACAAATGGAGATTTCATTGTTGTACAAGTTTTCATATTTTTGTCCTTTCTTGCTGTATGATACTGACAGTTAAACGGAGTTTTCACAGGATAGCACCGTCCATTTGATCAATTTCACCAAATTTGACGGTTGCAACGAACATTAGTCAAACCGGAAGACGCCGGTCCAAGTCACTATGTCTTCTAACTTACCCATAACAATTGCTCCGATCTAGTGAAGAATACGGGCAGAACTGAGAACTATGTTTCAGTTATCAAATTTAGTCGCAATAGTTTAGTCACGTCATTTTCATGCAGATGGACTGTCACAAGTATACGGTACTAGAACATTTACAATGCACGTGGTGATGGTATTAGTTGCATTAGTAGCTAAGCAAGTGGACAGACGCTGATAGATACGTTTTCACCACCACCAGTTCTTGAATTCCTGACAAGGTGGAATCTGCGTTCATTTTGTAAATTTGAACATGGCTAATTTTGAATCGGTAGGATGAGAGAAGAACTTTTACATTAGGAGCTTGAAGGAACTCCTGATGAAGCTTAAAGGCACAGTCGGTCATTCACTTGATTACACATAGCACTGAGATCAGATAGAGAAGGTTTCTTGCTTCAAAGCCGAAAGATCTGGAAATGGTGGCTGTCGATAACCATCGAGGAAGTATTCACTCACTGCGGCTACTTCAGCTGCAATATTTTTCTTGCTATATTCATTTCTGCTTCCATCTGAAAATCTGATTTCCGGGATTTGAATCGCCGTGGACTTCTACTTGCATCTCATTCTATCCTCCAAGCATCAAAATTTGTGCGGTAGCATGATCCAGGTGACACTAACTTTAATAAAAACAATTTTTGAAAACATAGCTTTCGTTGGTTGGTAATTTTGCTGGCTTTTGAAGACTGTTGCATTTGTTCAGAACCACTGGGACACTATGGTGCGAGCCACTGGGCTTTGTTTCAGATTTTTTCTCTACTGACACTGTTATGTTTCATGCTTTATACATGGATTGCAGTGCGTCGTGACTATAACCGAAGTGGATAAAACAGGGAAAAAATGGATTTGACTCTGCGTATGAACATAAATTCATACGGGCCTGAGCCAAAGCGAGTAAAAAGAGCACCATTGTTCGAGAAATTTCTCTCGTCCACTGACGTAGGAGAACATGGTAAATATGTATTCACGGTACCGAAAGAGGCTGCGAAAGAATTCTTTCCCGATTTGAGCAAGCTAAGACATCGAGTGCTCCTCTGCTTCCATGATCTTTCAGGAAAATCCTTTCCGATCCGCTACAGGTACGAACCTTATAACAAATGTTTAGTGTTAGGAGCTGGATGGAAAGATTTTGTCATGGAGAAGAAGCTCCAGAAAGGTGACTTGGTCATATTTTACCTAGGAAGTGATGGGAAATTTTACATCTGGTCTGGCAAGAGAGAAGATGCAAATCACTCGCCAGGAAAGCCAGGGCCGTCAAATATGACTTCCGTAAAGAGCTCGCGCCCAAGACAGGATGCGGTTAGACTTCCCTCTCATGCAACAGTTTTGACAAAATTTTACCAGCGTTCCTCGTGGCCGGATGAATTCAGCACATCATCGTGCACAAATCAACACGTGACTGAAGATGAACTTGAGGTCTCAGTGACTGGTGTGGACGTTGCAAAAGAACCTGAATGGCAAGGAGATTTTGGACCACCGCAGTCCTCTGTACAAAAGGCAGTGAGACTATTTGGAGTGAATATATCTTACTAGCTGCTATGCAAGTCTGTGAATTTGAGTGTTCCTAATTGTACATAGAGAACATAAAGAAAATGCCTCAGAACTTCTGTTCCAGTACGTTGACGTAAATTTACGATCAGATTGAAGCTTCTACCATTGGAAGTATGATATTTGTGTGAGTTTAGATTCACTTTTGCCAGATTAAATTATGGTTGCTCTTCAAAGCAAAATTTTTTTCTACGCATTAAATTCCTACAAATGCTGGCCACTGCTTTCCCTAGACGCCAATCCATGCTCTTAGCCTTTGTGTTTTTCTTATCGGACGTTTGAAAGTATTTGATGAGTTTACAATCAGAGCCCCAAGTACTAAAACAAATTTGAATGTCGTGGTTTTTCATCAAACCCAGTCATGAAAAATGTAAACTCCAAAATCGCTCTCTTATCATTACTTTACGCCCTGCTATAGTCTCCTAGATTGAGCTGAAGATTGGTTTGAGAGGTGAAGATTTGGAGCACAAAGTGGGTCTTGCTCAATTGTAATTTTTTGTGTGATAAATAGAGTATACTTGTGGATGTTTTGAGGGTGGAAAACATTGATTGTCTTACACACTTGTGTTGGTGCTAGAAGATTCATGTGTTGTGTGTGTAACATACATATAGTGTAACACAATATGTATGTGGACAACCGGCCAGACAAACATAATTTTTTTGTTAGTGGAACTGTCACAAAATAAGGTTCTTTCATCCATATTCTCTTTGTTATGGTTTCATAACTTGTCATGATGAACATGATCTCTCATTGTATTTTATGTGGTATATCTGATTTGCAAGATTAACTGCAAAAAAATAATATTAAAAAGTGAAAAGGGATTATTTTTTAGCAAACACATGCATGCTTTGTGATATCAGGGCATGGCATAAAGAGATGTCTCTGTCATATATTCAACTCTTTAAGTAGTCTCGCATATCATCCTTGGTATGAGATCGTTTTTGCTATTTATTCCATGCAACTTGATTAGAGAGTCAAACAATAATTGATTGGCGCACTTCTTCCATGGCTAAAATTGTGGACGGCAGATGCAGATGCACAACACAGAGTCTCATATTTTTGGTTGGCAATTAAGAAAATAACTTTAGTATATCACTTTTTTAATTAAAAGTGTGGACATCAAATGCATAGCTCACAATTTCATATCATCAATAAATAGGGCTAGCGAACATAAGATTCATGAGGAAAATTTATTTTGTCTTTTCACATACTTGGCTTTTTGTATGGCAAGCTTGATTCATCAAGTCATACAAACAATCATCATAAAATAATAAATAATGAAAAAACATGAACATATGTGTAAATACAAACTTCATGCATAATGTAATTTTACTGGTACTTAGTTTCAACCTAACAAAATCCATCATCATAAAGTAATCATAGATCCATCCAATGGTTTATAAGATATATATTACATAAAATAAATCATGTTTCACAATGAGAAAAGAAAAATGATTCACTTCCATAACATAGTTTGCATCAATTAAAATCAAAGTGATCTATCCATGGATACATCCAATAGTTAAGTGATGCAAACTATGTTATGAAAGTGAATCATGTTTTTTTTTCATTGTGAAACATGATTTATCTTATTTTTTTTACCTGATTTTGCTTCTCTTGAAAATATTATAAAATCACTTCGATAATGTCATAAAATTTTTGGATATTAATTTATATAATATAGTATATAATAAATAAATAAATAAATAAATAATATATTCAAGATGTAAAATTGATTGATATCTTTACATATATCTAACAAAAATTATGTGAATTTGAAGACTATTTATAGGAATCATTTTTTATTTTTTTAAACTTAAGACACAAGCTAAAATAAAAAATTAGTCATAAATTTTATCTCATAAAATAAAAATTTAATTTTTAAAAATTTTTTGTTGCATGAATGAAAGAATAAAAATAAAAATAATCTATTTTATTTATAAAATGAAATACATCTTTAAAATTCAATTTTTTTTTTAAAAAATATTTTTGTTAATTTTATCAAATTATATTTAATAAATAATAAATAATAAATAATTATTTTTGATAATTAAAAAAATTAAAAAATTTAAAATATAAAATTATTTATCATTAAAAAATTATCTTATTTTAATTTTAAATATATGAATGTAAAATGTTTTGTAATTTTTAAAAATTATTTTTTGTTTAAAAGATTTTGGTGACTATAACAAATACATATGCAAAGAACATGAGAATTCTTATTATTCAAATAAAAAATGTTCATAAATCATTAGAAGATCATAAAGTTAAAAAGATTCTAAGGTTGATATTTTTTTGAGGATTTTTTCTCATTTGTATCATAATCAAGATATTTTTTTTAAAATGCAAAACTGTAATGTTCAAAATTGTGACATAAAATAATATAAAAATAAGCATATATATTATTCAATTATTAAATAAAAATTCAATAAAAATATCTGTATTTAATTGAAATTTTCAGATTTTAAAAATAATTGATTTAATTATTTATTTGCATACTTTATATGCAAATTTCATGTTGATTTGAAAATTTTTTCATTATATATCAAAATAATTTTTTCTAAAAAATGATTTAATATAATGTGCTTTTTGATTTGTTCAAAATATTTTGGATGTGCTTTTAAAAAGTTTAAAATGTTGTGTTATTCATTTATAATTTTTATGAAATTTAATAGATATAATTTATTTTTATTGAAAATTTAGTCATGAAATGAAAAGCATATAATTTTGTCAAACTCTATATCTTAATTTTTTTTAAACTGAATCTTTTATGAATGAATGATTTTAGAACATTATTGACATAAAAATGATAACATATCATGTGAATTAATTTCATTAATCACATATACATACTTCTCGAATTATCATCTGTTGACGCCTATACTAAAAGATTGTAGTGTTGATTGGCATAAGCAAAGCCTTGAGTGCTACATGCTGATGCTTGTAATCAATGCTCTAGGAGTTGATGAAAGATATCCTTGTATGTGTGCCAACTGAGTGATCTACACCATCAAGAGAGAAAGATAGCTTCATTACCCAAAATGCCGTCTTATCCTTATCTTCATCTTAAATTTACAATTGATGATATCTTGCTCTTAAGTCTAATATAAAAAAAATCTTTGCATGCTCAATTGCAGTAAAAATCTTAGAAGGTCTAGGCGTAGCATATCAATCAAACTTTATTTGATCATTAATATATATGTAATCATCACACATGCTTCTCTCTATACAATTGCAGTGTATATTTTTCTTGACTAGCATCACCACCATGAACACATATTTTTCATATGATATCTCCACTAATCCTACCTCAAGAAGGTCTTCATCGCTGTTTTGGATGCAAATATATATATTAATAAGGACAACAAAAGGCTAGTGCATCAATTATCACGTCAATCCATATATCATATCTCCTTAAAAAGCCTCCGTATTTCATATCAAAGAAAAAATATTTTTTGAAACTCCTCAAAAATATCCACCCTCTCTATTTTTCTCTTCATGTCACTTAGGAATTAATCTTAATATCTCATATCTCCTCTCCATCAACACTAGAAAATGTAGTATTTGGATACTAAAGTGCAATCTCTTGAGAAAAAGCTTTTTATGCTCTCTCATATCAAGTTCCACTAGCTTGGTGTGAACAACTCCAACCCTATTAGTTGTAACCTTTTCAGATGTATCATAAATCTTTGTAGTGATAAGCACCACTTGCTGCATGGAAAAATTGCTTTATAGTAGACATAGGATACACTTCTTCTTCTCTAACATCCCAATAAGAAGAAGTATGAGATCTTGAGCACCTCTTGCCCTTTGCTTTTGCCTCCAATGTCTCACAACGCATGCATCTTTGCTCTAACAATCCAAGGCTTATAATCCATGACAAGCAATTCATATCCATACATGATCCAACACTTGACAGTGTGATACCTTTAATAATATAGGTATTGTGTCAAGGATGTGCTGACATGCATCACCCTTTGTTGAGTATGTTGGTTCTTGAAAGCTATGTGATATACTCAGACATTGAGATTGAGGATGGTTTGGTAGTAAGCCAAGACATCCATGATAAAATGATGGTGTTGTTATATCTTCGTACATGTGCTTTGATGTGCATTTTGAATGCCAAAAATCAAAATTGAACTCTACAAAGAACCTGCCTATTTATATGGAAAGCTAAACATCTTTTTTGTGTATGGAAAGATGACATCATTTGTGTTATCTTCTTTCATCTTAGAGAGCACATCGTAATTGACGAGATATGTTCATGAGGGTTATGTCATTTTTGGAGTGAAACATACATATAACTTACTTCAAAATCATTCTTGATGAAGGAATATGCAAATTGAGGTGTAATAGTTTGTGGCTAGATGTATGGTATGTGATCATGTTCTTGCATCATTCAGTGCACCTACATCATAGTTACATCCCCTGTCAATTATGCGACTTGTTTATGAGAGAAGATAACGACTATTTCACTTTTGCCATACTCTATTTGTTTGAAAACTCCTTCATCTGTTTCACAGGATTACATATGTTATGTTTCACACCTTTTCTCATTGCAGTGCCTAGTGAACGGTGAAGATGTTCTCAATGCAGTTATCATGCAATCTGATTCGACCATTATATATTATGAATAGTAAATAGACGAATAACAATGAGGCATTGTAAAAGCCGGCAAGCCGGCCTCCTGATCATAGCCTCACAAAATACATATCATATCATGTTGAGGGACTAGATGACGCTAGAGAAACCTAATTGCCAACTAAGAGAGGGGGTGGGGGGGCATAATTGATATGACAACTATGTATGTTGTGATGCGATATGTATGTGCACAAAAACTATCACGACTTATGTAGTAGCATCCCTAATTGGCTAGATGTGCGCATGTAGGAGCTATACACCAATTAGAGCTTGTAAAGCAATTAACGTCGTTTGCATTAGATTTGTTATTAAGTGATGGTGCCGTTACGAGATCTAGAGTGCAGAAATCCACATCTTCATATCATGCATCAGGATTAGATTCAACCAATCACTGCAATTGAGTATCCCATACAAGTCCAAGTCCCTACTACATATGAGGAGCTAGATTACTCAACAATGTGGATAATGCAACTCTTGGCTGCCCCATCACCACTACCAAGGGTGACCTCTTAGCATAGCTCACTGCATGTGAATGTTAACACATATTCAAAATTCTTTTCACTAAGATGTCAAGGTCATTGCATTTAAATATTCACAATAAAATCTCTTTAAAAAAAAGGTTTGTCCACCTCTATGGTGGACGATGTGCACAAGATCTTACTATTGATGCATATAATAATATTTTTGATTCAATCCATGATTACACCTAATATATACTTGTCATCACTTGTGCATGTGCATTATCAAATAATGAAACACTCTCCAAAATGTATGTTGGTGAATAACTTTGATTTGTTGAGGGAGATTATAACACACACACAAAATATCTCAAAACATCTCAAAACGTAAATCATGTAAACCTTGAGCATAACCAGCTTGTGTATATCCCTAACATAGCCATCTAGCAAATGAATGCTACCATGTTTAGAAAAATTTTGCGCCCCTAGTAATAAATATCTGGTTATAAGGCATGTTGATATTGATGAACAGCCAAAAAAGAAAGAAGATCTAGATATCGTTGCACCAACTATGGCATGTCACATGACATGATGAAAAATGTCTCGTTATCTCATCTCTCTCCACATACAAGTATCGATGCACTCATATCCTAGACAACAAAATAACAACCAAACAATCAAACATGTGTTGATACGTTCAAAAAGATCTATTACATATATGCACTCTTTTGGGGATAGATATTGTATCCAAAGGTGATAACATAGCAGAAGTGAGAATAACTTCCTTTGTTTTTTCCATCATTAAAGAAAAAGACTCATTACAAGCATGATGTATAAGTTAATACGTCAACTATTGTAGCTCTATACATAAAATCCATGATGAGTCATCCAACATGGATGACACTACTACATTAAGACTTAGAATGGTAACAACATTGTATGAACATGTATTATCATTTACATTGATGTTTTTCTCTAACAAATCATTTGGCGAAGTAACACAACCACTCAAGATTTGCTATATATATGAAACCTCCACTCGTTAAAAGGCTAGAACTGATAGTAAATCACATTAGTAATTGATTCACTCAACCCTTACAATATTGCCAATATGACCAATAAGAGGTTATCTTCTCCCAATAATTAATTTTAAAGCCTATAGTGTATAAAACCACATCATCCATCAATACATCAGAGGACTCTTTAAGTGTTACAATAATATGTGTTTGCATCCTGAATTTGTCTATGACATGATCAAGTTGGACTTGCATAGTCAATCCCATCCGGGTGATTTATGGAGATGATGCATCACTACTACTTGCAAGAGATATCTGAATCTGAAATAAACATCTCTTGTCATTGATAGTTTGCAAAGTAAGATCAAGAAATGCATCTTTAGCCAACATAAAAGATTGTGCACTAGAATCTAATAACACTTGTTATGATTGATAAATCTTTACTATAGACATGACCAACTAGAAGATATCACTCTTGTTATCGAACATCAAAATAATTGATGACACTTAGGTATATTTGTATGCTATTCTATTTCTTAACTCCATCAGTCTTGCGGCGGCAACTTGTCAAATTTCATTAGTTGCGGTCATCATCCCAAGATCAACTAGAATAGTTTTTTTAGTATCAAAAGAAATTACCATATGATCTTTTTTTTTTCAAACTGTGGCTACCATTAATAAAACATGAGATGATGACACCTCAATGTTAATAAATCTTTGGTCAATAAAACATGAGAATGAACAAGAGTTTTTGCCATCCAAAATATTGCGATGGATGTTCGCTTAGATGGTATTTATGACTAGACCCTACTTGCTCCATCTCCAAGTACATTGACATTGACTTCCATTTTCATTTCTCAAGTAGATCGTCTAAGAGCTATGGATGAGATACTCAGTGTGTTAGAAAGTGTGAAAGAATTAGAAAGTTTGACTTGTTTGCCAAGCTCTTTGTGAATCCACTTTTCATGAAGCTTTTCTAGACTATTGTGCACATACATATCGCATCACAACAAACAACGCTCTTATATCAAATATCATAATACTTAGATCATTGTACACAAGTGTGCCAAAATCTTTTCTATTCTCAAAACATCCACAAGGACACTCCGCTCATAACCATAACATAAAAGAAAGATTACAGTCGAGTCAAATCCACTTTGTGCTTCAAAGACTCCAAGTTCTCGCATTAGCTACTATCCACCATAGCCACACTCTCAAAGACTCAACTTTGAAAATTGCACCCCAAAGAGCCCTAATTTGAACTCTATCCCTTGAGCACTAGGTCTTCTAGCGGTGCTATCAACCCTAACGGTAGTTCCAATGCAATCAGACCTAATTGCACTATAAGCTCTAACTACTCTATAGGCACTATGTGCTTTTGCATCTACGTATCTATCTATTAGGGATGCCGCTACATAAGTCATGACAGTTGTCATCCACATACATATCTCATCACAACATACATTGATGTCACATCAAACATTACAATACATAGATCGTCACACACCAAAACAAGTGTAACAAAATTGCCCCCCAATTGGCAGTTAGATCTCTCTAGCACCAAGTAGCCATCTAGAATATTAACATGATATGCGCTTCATGGGCTAAGATTAGAAGGTCCGATGCTACAATGACTCTAGAAATGTATCATCCACCGATTGATCTCCTTCCTCATCGTATGACCGAGACATCAAATCAACATTGGCATGCTTCTAACCGGTTTGATCCTCAATGATGTCATCAAACTCTGCAAAATAAACTTCCATCTTGCTATCCTATCCTCATTATTAGGCTTGTTGAAAATGTACTTCAAATACTTGTGATCTGTAATAATAGTAAATTTTCTTCCCAATAGATAATGTCAAAACTTCTTGAATGAGAAGATCAAAGCCAAAGCCTCCATTTTTGTCATTGAATAGTTTTTTTATACTTGCACCATCTGTATACTAGCATACGTAATTGGATGATCATGATTATCATCATTTAACTGACTTAGAGTGCATGCTATAACAATGTTTGATGCATATGTGTAGAGAAGTAAAGGTTTACCCCAATTTGATTTGGCTAAAATAGGAGTAACCCAAAGCTTTCTTAAGAAGTTAGAATGCTACCACCGCCTCTCCATCCTTGAAAATTAAATCATAATCCGTCCACTTCTTCATATAAATCATCAAGGCAAAAACTTTGTTGGAGAATAAAAAGATAAACCTTTGATAGTATCCCACCATACCAAAGAACTGTCTAAACTTGATCAATGTCACCAACAAATTCATAAAAAAGGTTACAATGAGTAAGGAGGGGTCCAATAGAGCACGCGAGATACCTAGGATGCAGCTTGATGCGGCAACAATAGAGATGTTTCAAATGTTCATGCTCTTTCTACAAAATCAATAATTACATGATCAAAGAAAAAATTTAGCCATAAGGACGTTGCAAGCGGTGGTTAGGAAAATGGATCAATTTGACGGAAGGGATATCTCAAAGTACTTGAGGTTCTATATTAGGAAGATGAAGTTGGACTATTTACCGGAGACAGAGATGGTATAAAAGTTTTGTATTGCTGCCATGCCAAGGATAAGAGATCATGTAAGATCCATACAAGAACAATTTGGAGAGAGTTGGGAAACATATTCCTATGCCTTGAGGGACAAATACTTCTTGGAAGATTATGATAGAGTCACAAAGAAGTCATTCATGGAATGGATTGAAGAGCCCAATAAGAAGTCTCATGCAACTGAGCTTATTAGGGAGTTTCAAAGACGATAGTCACAATTGTCTTGACTAGAGAATATCACTTTGGAGTCCCATAAAACTGAATTGTTTCTTTGAATTGCAAACTTTGAGTTGCAAGAGAAGCTAGAATTGCTTCTATAGGACAAGAATGAGGAAGGAGGGCTAACTTGTAGATCAAAGGATGTACAAAAGGCCGTTGGGTTGTGGCGAGAAAAGGCGAGAGAAGATTGTAGTGAGAAAACCTCTTCATATTGCTCCTTCTGTTACTCCAGCATCTATTGTTAGGCAAATAATTCCAACTGTCCAACATGCACTAAGCACTCTCGGTGGATCAAATATCACGATCAATGAGAATGAAAAGATGATGATTTATAACTAAAACGTTTTTTTTTTCTTATCCAAATCAATTCAATTTTCTTTAGGTTCCATTCTCCTCTACTAAACTGCATACTAGATTCAAGTTCAAGGATTTATGAGTTCCAAGCTTTGAGCCATCATATAAATTTAGCATCACTTCAAATTTAGCACACTTCTGTAATTTTGTCTAAATTTATTTATCTTGCAACTTGAGACATAATTTCTTTCAAGTCCAAGAGACTGAACAATGAATTATTTATCCTCAGATCTAACCATCCCAACACTTTATTCATTAAACTGATCTCATTACAATAGCATCATAACTTTAGTCAATCTATCTTTGATACCTTTTTAGATAAATATGTAGCCATCTCAACTATTTGGTTTAATTCTACTTTAGTCATCTTAAACTCATCCAAGACATCTTGGACATTTTCCATATTACACTCGGGTATCCAAGTTTTTTTTTTCATATAGTATCCTCACCATCTCATTTGATAATCCTAGAGTCCTTGCCGCTTTTATGATCAAAGAATACTTACAATCTCATATTCAGGTCGCAAGTCATCGGTGTGGTAATTTTTTAAGAAAAAAACATGGAAAGTCAAGTGTACATCCATCTATGGAGGAAAGTCCAATGTGTAGACGTATTCATGACTATTTGATTTAATTTCAATCACTCGAGCAAACTTAAATGAAACTTGGGTGTGAATATTTTGGCTACTGTCCAACTGAGCTAATCAAAATGTCATGTTCACCTTATGGTTGGCATCATGGGCTACCATTTGACAAGGGATTAGGGGTTGATCCTCTACCACCAGTCCTGTCACACTTAACTTTTCATCCTTTTCCAAGATCATCATGGCAATTCTTGCTAATTATAAATGGAGATTAAAACATCGATCAATCATGTGACTAAGTATATGAAAATTTTCACATGATTTTAATCCAACAAAATTCACTCTAAGAACTTGAAGTCAATTTTTATTATGTCCCATCACATGTCCAACATACCATGCCAATAATTAATTATTGACTTGAATATGATGGCAATGGTTTCAATCCAATAGGTTTATCACTTGATCATCATGATCAAGATTATTTCACATGTCATAATAAACATTGTGGCTTTGTATTATAGTCTGGTTATGTGAAACAATTGATGAAGATGATGACTTCTTGTTGTACATTATAATCATCACTCTCTTTTGTTGCATGTTGAGTTCAATATGCTCAACAAGAAAAAACACAATGGTCAATATAGGTGATGTCTCATGTATTAAGGTGGTATCTTCCACTCCAATTTTGTGTTATAGATTGATTATATGAAGAAGTTAATGAAGATGATGATTTCTTGATGTACCCAAAAGTCATCACTCTCTCTTGCTATATGTTGAGTTGAATACCCTCAGCAAGACAAAAAACAATGCCAATATAGGTGATGACTCTTGTATTAAGGTGTCATCCCTCACTCTATGTTTCAAGTCCTTCTGTAATATCCCAAACCAATGTTAGATAGTATGTGCCTCTTTCATCCTATCAACTACACGAATATATAGACACATCAAAATATATGCCTCTCAAAATCTCTCCCAAATCTTCCGCTGAAACTCTGGCAAACCCCTTAGCTTGTCAATCTTCACCTCATGGTAGTCTTTTCTCAACCAACCAAAGAACTTCAAAATATTATTCAAGGTTGGAACTTTTGAACTCTTCACAACTAGAGCAACTCTAATTATATCATATGTTACAAGTATAATACCTAAACTTGCCCCATCAAACACTATATTAGAACTAATAAAGATGTAATTTAAGACCAATCGTGTCTTCAAAATTCAATCTCCTCATATTATTCATCCTATATCTCATGATAATCATCCGTGGATGGACCCTTCAAATATTGGACTAGTCATTTTCTTGACATAAGCAAACTAAACAACCTACAGTTGTGCATGTGCTACAAATCTCATAGTGAATCAAACTCATGGATGAAATCATAGAGCTCAATGATTTTCACTGTACCAAACTATCATCTTATACCCATGGTGGTCTTATAATTATTGTCCATGTTCCATAACAATAGTGTGGGGACACATTCCAAGATAATATCAAACTCACCTTCATCACTCTCCATCATCAAATCAAGATCTTTTGTGAAGCTCAATGGCTAAGGTTGGTACTCCACATTGTTATGGGTGCACCCATTGCTAACTCTAGTTGTCTCTCCTTCAAAACTTCAAATGTGGCATTAATGTATCACCTCAGTAGCTATATCTGCAACAGATCCCCAATTGGAATCACAAATTACAACACAAGAGCAACCTATAATTTGCCATCTCCACATGGACTTATCTAGTCTACAAATCCGTAAGTCTTATCTCACTAAGTAAAAACATAGATAGTCTTAGTGGTCCTTAAATTAGTTTAGATCTTTTATGATACGCAATTTGTCCCTTCAGATTGATTTATATTTTCTATGACCCCATCAAATTTTGGATCAAATGGAGAATATATAATGATCATTTACATGTCCCTACTATTTTCAATTTGAAAATTTCAAGACAACAATACTTGAACTTCGATCATTTTTTTTTGAAATTTTGTTCACCATTATAGATCTTAAACACCAAGGTCACTATAAGCATTGACGCACTTGGTCAATTTTCAACAACATTTACGTCCTCAAAATTCTCCATTTTTAAAATCAAACACTTAATTCAAAAATTGATTAAATAAATTTCAAATTGATTCTACTTCTAGATCGCGACCATAGTCTTGATTTCATAATGTTGTGCACACTCATCAGCAATTACATCGAATATACCATCTATAAGAACTTGACAACACAACTTCAACACTCCAATAACTACAAGTTTTCATCACAACAAAAAGTTGGAGTTTTGAAGTAATATTTTCTACTATGAAAATATAAACAAGTATATTTTGCTCATCACCATAGCATAAAAGAAAGATTATGCTAAAGACAAATAAATTTTGAGCTTCAAAGAATCATATTCATGCATTAGCTCATGTTCCACTATAGCTTCACTTTCCAAGTGTCAACTTTTAAAATTGAGTTCAAAGCCCTAATTCAAACTCGAGGTCTCATCACCTCGCTAACCGCAAATAAGTGAGAACATTTCAAACTATGCCACCAGCTCTAACCACCTACCTAACTAGGGGTGCAACTCCATCATTCATGAAAACACAATAATAAACATGAAGTTATGGACCGAGCACATGTAAAAACAACCACTGTACGCACTTTGGACCTGTCTTTTCTGATGGATTGGACTCCGTGAGTCAGTGTGTTTAACGGTAATGGACCGGGCCTCTTTTGGACGTTTAGAGACAGCCTTTATCCAGACGGACAGAAACAGTCAGGTTGACCTGCACAGAGCAGGCCTTGTGTTCCCTCTTTGTCTGGCTCGAGAGGCCTTGACTTCCGCTTGCGCCACTGCGTCTTGGCCCAAGCTCCCTCTTTGTCTGGCTCGATGAGTCTTCCTTACTGTGCTCACTGGAACTAGCAAGACATGAATCACACTTTCAATGCTCTTTTCACTTAGCCAGCATAACTCCAACCAACCCTTGGAGATCTGAGAAGAATCAGCTCGACTGTTGAAGGCGTGTCTGTGCAGATAGAAAAGCCTGTGCAATCGCGAGGTTTGTGTGTATTACAAGGGATGGGATGAGATGCTGGCCTTATTCCTGGCAGTCACGAAGGTCATATATTGATGCAAAAGATGAATTGTTTCGTAATTTGTTAACTGAAAACTCATGTCTTGTAAGCTACTCTTTACCAGACCCACGAAACAATCAAGCGACATGATTTTCTTTTAGTATATTTCTGTGCTCTATTTTCGTTTGTGCTGCACAAAGTTCGGTAGCAACCGGTGAAAATCAAACAAATTCAAATTCTGTCTACAAAACATTTGTTGACCCTGTAAGAAATCATGCACATTGAGTATCAGAAATTCATGACGATGCTAGTGAGGTGACAATCGCGTCGATGGTTGTTTCATCTATGGACGATTTGTATCACAAGATTAGAGCATAAAAAAACATGGCAGGTCGAACCTCACACATATTATGATTCCCGAAGCAGAATCGAATTATCTCTATTACTAGAGCTCGATGTCAGAATCTGACTCGCGCATGGAAGCGCACATTGGATCGAAAGTGTTCAGAACTTCCAAAACTCATCATGCAATGCACGGATTATGTTCAGTCTTCCAAACAATGCAGTGTTGTTTCCATTTGCCTCGCTCAGGACGGGTTTGTTCCGGCCGTTATTGCCCTGGGATAAACCTGCCATCTGTTGCTTACTGATGATACTAAGAAGAAAAGCGTTTTAAAAATGTAGGAGCTCCACTCTTCAAAAGTTGAGAGTACCGCTTTCTGCGAAAGTGGTACTGCCAACGTCAAAAGCAATGCATTCTACTAAGGTGACTTTGCACATCTCATACACATGATAACTGCCGATAATCGGCCTAGGTGGGGTACACCAGTCAAGACGAACTGTACATGCGTTATTCTAGATGGACCGGGATATGTTTGTCTTCTCCAACAGTTCCAGAATTTCGATGGACTCGAGGCGCCAAGAGAAAGATGGGTTTCAAGCAGCATCACAGATGTAATTTGGAAACAGTGTACTGTCAAACGAAGCTTATGGACATGTGTAGTTTGTGGTCTGCCCGCAGAGACCAGCGATTTTATGATACCTCAACCAATAATTATCCTTGGTTTGTGGATCACTGGCAGAAGTACATTCCCACATGTTTGGAGGTAATTTATTGAGACACTTGACGTGAGTCAATGAGACACTTCAGTGACATCCTCCTGAATGGTCACGGCAGCTTGAGTTCGTGCCGAATGACATGAATCTCACAAAATGCTGTCGTCAGCCGGTCGTGAACAAAGAGCATGTGATAGATAAAAGCTTTCCACTCTGTTACTTTAGTCGTCAATCTTTGCCTGCCATTTTAGGACAGCTCTCGTGGGAAGAGAATATGCTTAGAAAGGAGAGCCTTTATCGTGGAGTACGGAAGGAAGAAGATCGAGCCCACAGATCGGAGCAACACCTAGGGCTCTAGATCTCTACAAGTCTGTTTAGAGCTATTCAATAAATCAGCTCTAGACATGTGTACTTCTTGAGTAGTGGGTCGTTGACTACCCAGAGAAGCACTCATCTCAGATCGCTTCACTCAGGCGCATCAGCCTGGCTCGAGTGAGATGGAAAGGGAAGATCTCCACTTCTTTATCCATATATAATACTGGTCAACTGATATTCATGCATGTGATCAACGCTTTCCACTCAAAGTAAAAAATGAGGGAACAGGTATTTCTATGTGCAGTGACAATGTCAAGTGCTACATCGAATACCGTCATCATGCTTTGTTCTTTCATGCTTGTATGCTGTCGTAATCATCTAAGACTGCTGACCTGAAGTTCTTTGAGTCAGTACACAATCGCCCATTTCCACGAACAACATACAGAAGATATTAACTGTCCAGTACGTAATCAAAGAAGTAGCTATGTAGATTATCGAGTGCGTAGTTTAAGTTTCGAATCTTCAATGCTGTGATTTAGTTGACATTTTTCTTGGAGAACCTCGAGCTTATATGAGACAGGAGACATGGTTCTGAGGAAAAATAGTTGAATTTAATCCAAGACCATCGACGACGACTTGCTGCTGTGCTTGCACGAGATCTTGGAGATATTTGTGCTTAAGTAATTTTGTCTCATTTGATGTGTCATTTTGCACATTTCTTACCGTGAAGCCTTGACATAAACATGAGAAGAAAGGATAGGCCTGGTATCAAGAGGCAAATCGAGCATCGATTGATGTCTGAACAGAAAAACCAATGAAATGCTCTGAAAGAGCTGTCATTATTTATATTACAGCGGAGAAAATTTCAACATTTGCACATTGTACGGGTTTCGAGACCTAAGATGTAGCAGTGAAGACCATAGATTTCCAATTCGGAGACTCTGCATCAAGATCTACTCCTGAATCCGAAAGGTCTCGATACAGCTTTTGCCAGAAAGCCCCATTGTGACGAAGACGGTATGATAGTCCTTATAAATGAAGGACTTGTACACTGCAGGATGCGTATCATCCACAATGTCCTCTAGAGGACCTAGCGTTG
Organism: Marchantia paleacea; assembly: GCA_014180765.2. Taxonomy (NCBI): domain Eukaryota; kingdom Viridiplantae; phylum Streptophyta; class Marchantiopsida; order Marchantiales; family Marchantiaceae; genus Marchantia; species Marchantia paleacea. Next base: position 233,502 of record MUAA02000019.1, on the reverse strand, counting down.
CATCCAAATCAGGGGAGTAAAAGTGGATGAGGGACACTCTTGGTTTCGATTTGTTATATACGCCTCTGTGCTCTGCACTTCTGTATCTGCCATTGCTCAAGACCTGCAATCATACCAACAGAGCTTCACTTAAAATTGAACGTTGTCTGAATTGAAGAAATTCTGACTCACACCACAGGTCGTAACGATAATATGAACCCTCAGAGTTTGTTCTACCTCAACAGATCGAGTGGTACATGCTGTGACTTGAATTTCCTGATATGCATTATTGAATAGTGTGTTTGTGATCAGACATGCAAAACATCACTCTCCTGGCAGGCAGGTCCTGTGGTGGTTTTCGACTGCTCCTCCTTCCCCTCTCCTTCTCCTTCTTTTTTCCTTCATTTACATGGTCTTGGACGTTCATACAGTTATGGAAAGACGCTTTGCTATTTTGATATCGTGGATGGTACTTTTCTAAATCAATAATGGCGCTCCAATCAAGTCTGAGAAGAAGATAAAATCGAGCCTACATGACAATTCATCTTATGCCCTGTCGTGTTTAGAGTGCTTGGCGTACGACTTTGTCTGGAATGATGGACCATGGACCCCACTTAGGAGGTAAAGTGTGAGGAGGTTTGGCCGCTAACCTCAGCCATGTCGCCCACATTGACAATGAAAGCGTCGGGAACAGGGTCGATGTCCAACCATTGATTTCCTTTCTTGACCTGAAGACCGCTCACCTCATCCGATAGGACTAAGGTTAAGGCACCGGGGTCAGTGTGAGGCATCAGTGCCACATTGTCGGTTGCCATTTTGGGTTCATAGTAGAGGAGGCGAAATATGCTCCTGGATCCGTTCTGTGCGGCGAGACGTAAGTACATGGCGTCCTGATCAACACCCAGCGCGTTCGACATGCGATGCAAAATCCGCTCAGCCAGGTCCCGGGTTGCCGTCGTATACTCGGCTATCGTTGGCCTATCACCAATGCACGACAGAGTGCTCTTTTAGTCCTTGAACTTGAACAAAACCAAGGGGAACGACGACTAGTACTCATCTCTGAGACTCGCTCATTCTCATTGACAGCCGCATCGAGCCGACCGACTTTACTCCTACTAAGAATTCCTCAAGACATCCAGCAAGCACTAGCTCGTCAGAACACAATCCCAAAAACAAAATCTGCTTGAGAATCGAAGAAAGCTTCACGATAAAGTTCTGATATTGTCCAAGATTGTCCTTTCAGCTTCATGAGCCTTGGACTTGTCAGCTACTGTACTTTCAGTCACGCAGCCTGGACTGGCCACAGGCCCATGGCAAGCGAGTTTCCATGGCCATCCACAGCTGTACGAATGTGAAGTAGTCGATCGAGGTGAAATTGTATAACATCCAGCTGCACGAGAAACAGAATCACACGGACGGTGAAGTATCGTGACCATGCATTGCATGCTAACAGAATTCGGAGGACAGACTTTGGCATGGGCAGCAAGAATCTAACCCGTATGCTGTAGGGGTCGTCGGAACACGATCCCTGTGTTTCTGCAAGTTTGGCTCGTAAACATTAAGGAGGTATTCCAGAGTCTGCGTCATCCCCGGAGCCACCTGCCCACTTAGTACGGGATGATGATAACCTTCATACACGTTGGATCTAGGATCCCTGGTGAATTTCATTTTCTCCTCTATGGGCAACTGGAAGAATTCCATTGCCACCTCCTTCGACTTCCTCATCAACGACAGATCAACGCCGTGGTTGATCACCTGGAAGAATCCCCAGTTGGCACAAGCGTCTGCGATTTCTCGATTAACCCGTTCTCGATCAAGTCCATTCAGGCCGCCCATATCAATCACGGGAGGCACATTCTTGGATCTATCATTCTTGGACCAGTCATCGCCTCCAGCTTGCGTTGGATCTGTAAGACCATCTGACAGTACATCCGACATACCTCCCTTCGTCTCTTTGCTTCCAAGATAGGCACACAATTCGGATTCAGATTCAACTTTACTGCCAAATTGGCCTCCGAAGGTTCTACGTTCACGCATATTTATATTGTATATATGAGCTCCAGCGTCGCAAGTACTAGTACCGTACTTCCTGCATCCCACCTTTGTCAAGTTGTGGATTCCGAAGTCAGCGTCTCGGACCAAGAGATTCCACCTCAAGTGGCGCTTTAGACACGTGTTTCTTGCAAAAACCAGTCATGTCCCTGGAGGTTGTTCATCTGCTTACTGTATGGTGCTCAGCCTAAGATAATACATATTCTCTCTTTTAGACGTCGAGGCATTCATAGAACAAGCAGCGCTCTGTGTCGACAGCGCTACTAGTCTAAGCTCCTAGTTTGCACGAGGAGATTGACAGAGGACAGGCCTCGGCTCCAGCCTTCAACCCGGTGGAACAATAAGATGGCGGATGATGGCCAAAGCTTGCAATGGGCAATGTCTCACATCCTCAGAAGAGGCCAATCGGGCTACAGAATATGTCTTTCTCCGCCAGTCGGATTCCTTTGTTTGGCAACCGCAAACAATGGAATCGGTAGTATATTCATCTTCTGACAACTTAGAAGAGGACAATATAGTGGATGTCCTGGATGACGTGATTTCAAACTCGTGGAAATTCCACCCTTTTGACCGGACGTTCTTTGACCTCTAAATCTTCAGCATCAGCAGCCTCAACCTGTGCCATGCCTTCTCTGTACTTGCTTTGGCCTGTATCTTGAAATACTTCAAAACTTGGAGCCAAAGAATCGGTGCAGGATGACCGAGCTATGTTGTTTCTGAGCCTACGAAGTATGTATTCTTGCGAGACTAATTCTTGCATGATCTAACAGTGTCAGGCTCGAACAGTATTTCCTGTTCATTAAACATCAAGATACGCATTATTTTACAGTATAAACAGACATGGCACACACTGGAGACCAATGCATAGCGTCGAAACTATGACACAAGCAGTACGTTCTCAAGGGGTGCACAAGCCTAGTCAATGCTTTCAATATATAATTTCCACCATCCAGTTTTGTGAAATTTACGACCCCCAGGTTGGCATTCTGAAAAGGGCAGCATCTACTTTTCTCTACATCCACTGTAGTGTGCCCCGGGTGCTTAAGATAGTTCCAACCCAGTGGGATCCACAAAGTTATGGGATACAGTATCAACCGCGGCTGTTATGTAAGCCGACAGTTGAGCAGCAGCAGATCCCACAACAATGGGAAGACGACACAGCACAGATCTTGACGGTTAGCATATGCTATGTATTTATGTCCCGTATTTTTTTTTAATTTGAAGCTCTCGTCAAGTTTACCTGTCTATGTACTGAGTTTCGGCTGAAACTGACCAGGAAATTATTAATCTAGTCAAGCGCATGCAAGGTACAACGCAAGTTCTTCCTTCCTCCATCTTCTTTATATCCAAAGTCTGTCATCTTCCACCCACCGGTATTACTCTACTCTAGTTGTTGAACGCACCTTTATAGATCCTGAAACCCAAACAGTCTCAAATGAGCTGCCATGAGATAGACTAAATACACTTGGAAAGTATGTCGAAAGGATCAGCCATTTGAGCGCGAAAATGAGAGGCTATGGAGTATTTTGTGCCAAGTCAAAGCTACTCATTCAAGTTCACTATACTGTCTCAGATATACAGAAGTGGTGAATTAAAAGATGTCATAAGCAAGAGTTGACTAGTTTAATGCAAGGTGGCAACAGAGAGCTATGTCACTCGAGGTAAATTTCTATCGCCTTTTCGAGAGTCACTTTGCTATTCACTTTCTGAGATGAGGGTTATGATGCAGGGAGGGCGTTCACAAGTATAGAGTTCACAATGATCAAGAATACAAATAAGTAACTGGTCAAGGAACCTGGAGTGCGGATTCCGTGATATAGAAACTTCGTAGAGCTGTTTCACGACTCATGTACATGAGCTTATTCTTGTCCCAGATGGATCTGATTTTTTGATAAGTAAATTCGCTTGGTCTAGGGGTTTTCTTGCACGTTAAAGTCCTTCACTCGTGAAGCCAATACGACTGGAATCTACTACACGAAAAGTTCCGATTGGTCAAAAGTGAGTTTCCCATCTCTCAAGGATTATTATCGAGTATTATGTGCATGACATCGAGTTCTGGGTCCGCGTATACCGGTTAAGCAAGTCAAAAAGGTTAAGACGAGGCGTAGACTGGTTGGACAAAGCTGGTCTCTTATCTCACAAAGTAAGCAGTCTCATATCCGTACCGTTTCGAGGGGCTATTGAGCCTTATGTGCTTGTTTGTCCTTTCTTTCTGGCACCGCTGACCAACAAACAAAGCTTTTCCGTGAGCAAGAAGAACTCCATGTCTCCTGCAGACCGTTTGTTGACCCAGGAAGCTCTCGCTATGCAACGGACATGCCTTCTCCTGTTTCAAGTTCTTAGAAGGTTCTAAAGTTCAGGGAGCTACATATTACATTCTTCGCATCCCAGCCCCAAAGTTTGGCGATCAAAGCACAACCATTGATACTCACAAATATCCCACATGGTGTCACGTTATTTTATCGCATCACTTCCATACAATGCGCATCGCCTTTCCGGTAATCTCATCATATGCACAGCTAGGGACGGGAGTGAATAGGCGAGTTACGTCTTCTGTAGGCAGGCTTCGGAGATTTGTACCGTCTTAGTGATTATCACCGTTTCACAGAAACCAAAAGCCATTATCAATACTACTGATAAGAGTGGTACACTCTGTTCTCATGCACCTATCCTCAACGATCTCATATCTCATACAATTTAGTTCTTGCGGGAATATCCTCGACATCTGTAAGGTGGCCGATAGATGGCGGCCAAATAGCTAAATCTTCATATCTGATTTCGAACTGTGAACTACTACTCTGCGTAAGGTTTTTTTGTCTAAAAGATGACTCAGATTTGTACTGCACTTGATCCTGGTTTAGACAGATTTTTCCTACATGTAAGGATCAGTGATTGGCACCTGTTTCTGTTTTCCTGAAAAGAGGATCTAATACGTATTCTCACTCCTCTCATTTTCGTCTTTGCTTTATTCTCTTGGATTTCTGCTACTTCGCTTGGCTGCCTATCAAGAGGTTAGCCCCACCACACCACAGCTACCACCCTGGGAAATTATCGCGTTGTTGCAGAAACGGGGATGGCTTCAACTGAACCTAGAGCGTTTTGGAAAATCATCAAGTTGTGGATATTGGAGGGAGGAATGCCCCAGCAGTGTGATAATTGATATGTAAATTTGTTGTAAGACGCTTATCAAGCAAAGGTGAACTTTGGAAAGCCGTTGCAGGCCTAGGGCTTTGTTGTAGAGGGCTATCTGAGCAGGTTTAAAGACCGTAGGCAAGTGGCTGATACAGCTGTGCATGTGCGGAAAGAAATTTGCATCCAGTGCAACTAAAGGATTATAAGCTCATCCACGATCATGTGATGGAAAAGTGGTGTTGGTGGTGATGTTAATGTGTGGACTCCATGCTCGCTGAACTTGACTTCATGGGTCTCGAGCTTTGGCTCGACTAAAGGCCTGGACTGCATCGCTGCCTTTTTTCTGAACACTTGAAAGCGTGATACTTTTTAAATCACAACTTCTGGACTGTTCTCCTCCGACTTTCGACATGGGGCCTTCTCGGTTGCTGACGACAATTCCGTGGTGAATTCAATGAGAAGACGAAGAAACATTTGGTCCTTCACTCGAGAAGTTTCGTGAGCTGAAGAAATTTGTCTTGAGTCGCACCAGGAATATCCGTAGAAGTTGTGGAGCAAGGAGGGGAAAACGTGCTAATGCATAAGTGGATGATGAGATCTACATTCTATGATTACAGTCTTCTCAACTGGATTCTTAACATCAAATCTGCCGTTGGAATCATCATCGCATCTGCCAATTTTGATCACGACCAAGCTCGTGGCTTTTCTCAGAATTTCCAGTCGGGCTTGTTGAAGAAATCCACTACTGGAGGTGGATGACAGTGAGATTGAGAGCCTGCCCCGCTTGAAAGCTGGAGTAGAGTCAGTGTGAATCGCTGAATCAGCACCAAAAACTCTTGCTCCTACGGTATCTGGACCGACTAAGCTGGGAGAGAGTGCAAACATACGAATTCAGTGATTTTGTTCAACGTGCAAGATCATCAGGAGAAGGCCAGCTTGTGCCCTGAATTTTCGTATTTCACACCCGAGCGCTTTCGGAATGATGTTCTGGATGAACTGGAGCACGAGAACTAACGTCTCTTTCGGTGCAGGGAGGAGAAAGTGCCCGCCTACAAATTTAGCAATGACGGAAAATCTATAGTTGGTTGCTCCGACTAAACGTTTTCACCATTGCCATCGACTTCATCACCACCAACAGACAGAACCACCATCCAAACTGAGTCTACTGGAAATTCAATGATCGACGTTACGGGCAATGCTGAAACACGGGCTGCAGATCATGAAGCAGTTTTATAGTTAAACTTCAGAAGCTCAACTCAGCTGCACATGCTAAATGGCATGCGTCTGTGTTCCTCAAAAGAATCACCTTCCTTGTTTCCCGATCGGATTTATCTGATTTAGCACCACCTCACAGTCTCACCTTTCAAATGCAAGGAGGCATGCATATGAGAAGAACTTGAAGTCTATCAAAGCTCTCTGGATTACAATGTGCTCGTTTATTGTTCGTAATCATTCTTGTAGATTGATCTGCATTCATCTGGAATTGCATCTATAAAATATTGCTTTTACTTTTTGTACACAGTTTCTCAGGAGCCCGCCTATTCCAAGCTCATCACGGTAAGCAGAAATTGCAAGGAAAGTCGACGTAAGACTTGATAACGGCTGTGGGCTGTGGTGCAATTTTCAACGGGCCATAAAGGTCAAGAACTTGTACAGCAATTAAAGTTGGCCATAAAAGCACTGTCCACCACTCTGTCCATCATAAAAGGACCGATACGTTTATATTTAACACTCGTACAGTCCTGTCGAGCACCAGACTCCAGTTCCTGGTCTCATACGACATTATTTCTGACAGTTGTCGCTCACGTGACTCAAATAGTCATCGCTGAGTTGAGGTGAAAACCGTGATTGAATACGAGTGCACGTGAAATAATAATCAATCTTGTACCAACCACAGTTAGTTCATTGGTTGAGTTCTCCTTTTCTCTCGGTGCAAAAAACCTTGTCAGGTGATGTGTTTTAGGATGTCCCGTGGCTTGCAGAGAGTTTTATTTAGATAGTTTTGATATTTTAGATACATTAATCAAAGCAAATGAGACACAGTAAAATAACAAAAGATTAAGATATTTTAGATACATTAATACATATTTCTCATGTTAGTGGGATTGCCCCCATGCTACCGGTTTGGTTTCATCTATGTATAACTTGACCGAGTCTTCCGTACTTTTTGTTATTTTATTTTTCTCAGTGCAAGAAACCTGTTGGCTCTATGGTGAGATTCAGTGCCTTTCGTAAGGATTCTATAGTGTCCTCAAAATGGCTACGCCAACAAGCTCCCGAATACCCGGTTTCGCTATCTGGTCAGTTTAACAACCTAGTCAATATGGAGATTCTGTGGGCAAGTGGAAGTTGATGGTGGTCAGTTGGCTAATGGCCATCTCCTTAACCGCACAAGTTTGGGGGTGAATTTGGCGAACAAGGCAAAGTAGTGAGAGACTAACGCAAATTACATAGAAAAACTGGCGAGTTGGACATTACCACCAAGAAAGTACTGGCTAGTCACCGACCAATCCAGGTGACATTCTATGCGAGCCGAAGAAATAAGACGGTGCACAATTTACTACCTGATTCTCATGTACCAAACAGAGTTGACGATTGCTTAATCTTTTGTCTGCTTTTCTTTATATAGAATGGAATAGCCAAGGGCATTTGTGAGAAGGTTTCAGGTCAAATCGCCATTAAAAAAATAAAAATAAATAAAAACTTGTATAGGTGCTAATAGTTTCACTTGGTTCTGTGTTAGTCTCCGTATGAATTACAGGTTACAACCTACTTGTTTGTATTACATGATACAGTCGTTGAGATTGCAGTCTACATAGTCTTCCGAGAGTTGGCTATCAAAACACTAGCATTAAGTTCGTGCAAAATTGTCCAAAACTGATTTTTCGTGGAAAGGCTTACCTTTCAGACCTATCAGCATTTCTTGGCGCAAAGGTTTGTTGTTATTTTCACCTTAGTCTAAGAGGCCAACTCGAGTGATGGTTAGCTTGAGGTTGGGTGGCGATGAGAGCTATGGGGAGTAATGTTGAATTTGGGTTGGGGTCGTACTCGTGTCGGTATTAACGAAAGTGAAACATCAGTCTATGTAGTGCACCGAACTATGTGACCCTCCAAAATTGCAAAAAAACTTGATTGCAGGGGATGATATACTATGTAATGAGGAGCGGAGCAAAATGGAACAATTCAACTGCATACCATCTACTTTTTAATCCGTGTTTGATAACCCACTCACACCGTAAGTCTGTGTGTAATGGTCGATTGTTTGCAAGATTAGAACAGAATACACCAATGGGTTCTTAACCGTACCAATCATTTAATTGTTAATTGTGTAGATTGATTAGATACTTGTGTACTAGTTGATTTAAAGGCTTCTGCATTATTTTTAGCATTCTTTGAGTTATCAAGTCAGTTCACATATGACAACCGTTCCTGAATTATGATACTTATTTTTCACCGCACTAGAGGCCGATTAAAAACTTTATGCATGAACGCACAAAAAATGTTCACCTTAATCAAGGTCACTTCATTATGGATCCTTGGTTTGTGCAGTTTTAAAAATTGATCAGTTAATTAATTTTCATAGTTACAGAAGTAAAAAATAGTAATCTTAACCACCGTGAAGAAGTATAATTAAATAAGTTCAAGTAACTCTATTGTAAACTAGTTATTTTCCAGGATTTCTTTCATTACAACTTATTGTAATTACCGCGTTATAATCACATTTCTTGCGAAAACAGATGAAGTTCATTGGACTTTTACTTGGTTGGAATCAATATCACTCTTGTTATAAATCACACAAAATCATTAAACACAATACATCACACTTGAACAAAATACATCACCTCCTCACGTTCAAACTAAGAATATGCAAATCCATTGTACATATCTGATAGTTAGAAATCTTAATATTATTAGATTTATATAATGACATCCTAAGTTAGATAGGTCCACACACACACATAAGTTAGAGCTGATAGTGAAGTTAGCATCGTTTATACTAGACATGCATTAGGGCCAAAAGCATCATTAGGAGACCTAGGGCTCAAGGGATAGAGTTCAAATTAAGACTCCTTGGAAGACAGTTTTTGAAGTTGAGATTTTGAGAATTGACTATGATCCGTTGATTGATTACTATTACCTCGTTGAGGAGAAACTACTGATTGACAAGCTAAAAGGCTTGTAGTAGTTCCAAGAGAAGACTGAAAAGAGTTTTTTAGAGCCTTATACTCAAATATGTCAATTGATTAGTGTAATCCATGGGGTGATATAGACACATTTTGTCCAATATTGGTATAAGATATTCAATATTGTAAGCATAGCATATCAATCAGATTTTTTTTGTCAATTGATAGATCGGTAGTCATCATACATGCTTTCATTTGTATAATTGGCATGTATATCCTTTTTGACTAACATCACCATAACTAAGGCATAGTCTCCATATGATATCTAACATACTAATGGACTAAACAAATAATGTGATCATGAAATGGGAGGTGATTTAAAAAGGAGTAAGTTTTTGATCCAAATATTTGATGCTTGGAAATTGAGAAAACTTCTTTGCTTAAAATGTTGTATGTGCAAACATTTCATTTCTCTAAAAGTAAAGAATTTTTAAAAATGTTGAACAAATTTTTTTTGTTTCAAGAAAAATAAGCATGATTTCTTCCTAAGACAACATTGTTTGAAGGAAAATGAGAAGAACTCACGGTCATATGTGATGAAGAGACAACTCATATGTCCTTAGGTTTTCAAGACGCTGTCGTGTTGTGACGCGGCTACTATGAGAAGATGATGACATGTGTCATCTTCAGAACTGTTGTCATGACGGCGATACTTTAGGTTAGGATAACCGACGGCGCACTCTAAGGCTGTTAAGAGCCCACCGTTGGATCAACTTTGTAGGGTCATGATATTGAAAAGGCTCCAAGAGATATTATCTTGGACCTTATCAGATATAAAGCGCATTCAAGATGGAAAGGGTATGGGAGAGAGCTAGACACATCACTTTGCTGACTAAGGAGCTTATCTGATCGAAGTGGAGCCGACGAGGACATGGATAGAGGACAACATGATCCTCCAGATGTACCGATGCCTAATCCATTTGTGATCAACATCCGGTGTCTTCATCGTGATCATTTTTGGACGTGGTTAGTGTATCATTTTGGAGGTAACTTTCTGCAACAAGTGATAAACTCTCCAGATCCGATTATTCTTTCAGTTGTTTCTTACGGCACGATTTGGGACGTAACAGTGTATGTTTTGATTTAGTTCGGGCGCTATGGATTTGAACTTACCAGTAGTGGTGGCTTTCAACACATGGGTTCCAATCCATCACTATTGCTTACCGAAAACAAGCCATAGGGAGTTGATTGTTAGGAACTTTGGTGAGGAGTATTATTCTCTAGTTATAAACTCCCCGGTTCCGTTTGTAGTTCCGTTCATACTTAGCCGGTTTCGAGTTGTCATTCTGACTCTTTATTAGTGGCAACTCGTATTGTGTATAGGATGGCTAAGTAGTGTGTTTAGGATAGTTGTAAAGCTCTAAGTTAAAATGGAGCTAATTTGGCCACACTAGAGGTCAAAATAACACTCTTCATTCTCATTGGTCTTGGAGTTTGGGCCAATGAGGGCACTTGGGAAACTTCTTCAAGGTTTTGAGGAGTTTTGGAGACCTTTCAAAGAGACATTTGGAGATCTGAGGATTGGGTTGAAGAGCTGACGGGACGAGCTACGACGTGGGCTCAAGAATGGATGGATTTGAAGGATTTGTCACTCTGAAGTGGTGATTCAAAGTAAGAGTAAGAAATTTAGACCTTTGAGTGTATTTGGAGAGTTTATGAGAATCTTACGAGGGTTTTGGAAGATCTTAGTCAACAGAGATATAGTTTTTGATTTAGGCTTGTGTTTTGATCGAAGTTTTGACTCGATTGGACGAGTTTTGAGTACGGAGTGATAGCTTGAATTTGTGTATACAGTCAGAATTGCAAGACTGCACTGAGTGTCACAAAGTTAGTACGGAGATCATATCTTTTGATATCAAAAAGTTCTGTCAATAAAACTTTGCAGAGTTCAAGTTATGATAATGAGTGACCTTCTTATGAAATCTGAGAGCAATTGAAGTCAAGGATTCGAATGTGTGATGGGTTTTGTACATAGGGATCTGCATATCACCTTGTGATACAGTGTAGAAATCAGCAATTGTTCTGAGAAATCTAGAGAAGAAAAACATATGAAACTTTCATGAGAGATTGAAAGGGTTGTGGATAAATTTTCTGTGAAGTTGAAGCGAAAGTTATTGGTCGAATCATCGGATATCATAATCTTTTTCCGCTAGAGTTTTACCGCTTGTAATGTGGAGTACTGAGGAGAAGAAGAAGAGATTGTCAACTCACAGGAGGTTCTAGAGGGTTCTTCTGGCGCTGTAGAAGAGCCGCTGTGTACAAAACCCATCACACATCCCAATCCTTGATTCTAATTGCTCTCAAATTTCATGAGAAGGTCACTCATCATCCGACTTCAATTTTGGAAAGTTTTATTCACATAACTTTCTGATATTAAAAGATATGATCGATCTACTAAGTTTGTGATAGTCAGTGCAATCCTGCAACTCTGACTGCTTACACAAACTTCAACCTATCACTCTGTACTCAAAACTCGCCAAATCGAGTCAAAACTTCAATCAAAACACAAGCCCGAGTTGTAAACTATATCTCTGTTGACTTAGATCTCCCAAAACCCTCCTAAGATTCTCACAAACACTCCAAATACACTCAAAGGTCTAAATTTCTCTTTCTAACTTTGAATCACCGTTTCAGAGTGATAAATCCTTCAAATCCATCCATTCTTGAGCCCACGTTGTAGCTCGTCACGTCAGCTTTTCAACCCTATCCTCTAATTTTTGAATGTCCCTCTAGAAAGTTTCCAAAATCCCTAAAAACCTCAAAAAGTTGCCCTAGTGCCCTCATTGGTCAAAACTCCTAGACCAATGGGAATGGAAAATGCTTTTTTGACCTCTATTGTGGCCAAATTAGCTCCATTTTAACTAAGAGCTTTACAACTAACCTAAACACACTACTTAGACATCATACGCACATTATGAGTTATCACTAATAAGAATTAAAATGACAACTTGAAACTAGCTAAGTATACCCTAAAGCGATCACGATGAAGACACCGGATGTTGATCACAAATGGACTCGACAATGGTACATCTTGGGGATCATGTTGTCCCCTATCCACGTCGACTCCACTTCAATCAGATAAGCTCCTCAGTCAGCAAGGTGATGTGTCTAGATCTGCCTAGCTCTTTACAATCTTATAATGCCATCTATTACCCTAACCTAAAGTATCGCCGTCATGACAACAGCTTTGAATTTTTTGTTTGATCCGAAGGGTGTTTTGGATACTTCTTTGGTTTTACGAAAGAAGGGTCCATAATCTCTTATACCCAGAGTCCAAGGCTGAGCGAAAAGAATCAACGGGTCCAGGCCCGCTTCAGATCATCCTTCCCCCCTGTAAAGGAATCTAGAAATTCTGTGAATGGAAATAGATTCAGGCAACCTCAGAGGTCGGTCAAGTTTAATATAACTTACGTTTATAATATAGAGATGACACATGTCATCATCTTCTCATAGTAACCGCGTCACAACACGACAACGTGCTGCGTATTTCTCTTGTGAGAAGTTGGAAGTGATGACCAACTATCCCAAGAGTGCTTGAGCTGATGGCAAGTTAGGTTGCCCAATACATTAAACACAGACCACGGGGATCTAGATTTAGATCAAAATAGATAGACATAGAAGGTTGGATACTTGGGGAATTGGAAGGGTTAGCGATCAAGGTAGCTTTTCATCGACAACGAGCTGAGTGGATGTTCGGGATCACAAAGACGATTACAATGAGTAGGGAGGGGTCGAGCAGAGCAAGCTAGGTACCTAAGGTGCAGCTCAATACGGCAACATCGGAGATGTTTCAAGCATTCACATTCTTCCTTCAACAGCAACGATTGCAGGATCGAAGGGAGGATTCAGCCACAAAAGGTCAAAAGTCTTTGGGGAAGATGGATCTGTTTGATAGGAGGGATGTCTAAAAGTACTTGAGATATTACGTCAGAGAAATGGAGGTGAACCGTGTTCCAGAGAAGGAGATGATTGAGATATTTCCTCTCGCTGCGGTGCTAGAGATTAGAGACCATGTGAGGTCTCTATAGAAGCAATTTGGTGAGGATTGGGAGATATATTCTCGTGCTTTAAGGGATGAGTACTTCTTAGAAGATCCTGATAGAGTCACTAAGAAGTCCTTCATGGAGTGGGTCGAAAGGCCCAATAAGAAGTCTCATCCAACTAAGCTTCTTAGAGAGTTTGAGAGACAATTCTCACAATTGTCTCGATTGGATAAGATAACCTTGGAGTCACATAAAACAAAGTTGTTTCTCCGAGCTGTTGATGTTGAGTTGCAAGAGAAGCTAGAGTTGCTTCTCGAAGACAAAAATGAGGAAGAAGGGCTAACAGGTAGTTGGAAGGATGTTGAGGAGGCAGTTGGACTCTTGGCGAAGAGAGAAAGAAGGAGAGAGAAGATTGTGATGAGAAGACCCCTGCAGATGGATGCTTCTATTGCTTAAGCACCTGTTACTAGGCAAGTGGTTCAAGCTCCGACTGTGAATTATAGAAAAGAAAAATCATTGTAACACTGAAGGCAATGACTCCGGAATGACTTCCAAGATAAGAGATGTCTTCTCAAGCCTCTCCTTGATTTATATATTGTAGGACTAGAGGAGTCCGAAATCCAAACTATGCCACATGGCTAACATGCGTAGGTTGCATGTTTTGTTATCTTATCCTACCCAATTCCTAACAGACGTCTAGCACACAATCTGATCCACCAATGCATGGTAGCCATTTCGTCATTTACCCTTTTGCTTTTTGGATAGTGCACATCACTATCTTGTCTTTTTGTGATCTAGTGACCAATGTACGCTTTGGCTAAACTAACTATGACTAACCAAGATTGGTTAAAAACCTCCCCCCATTTAAGTCGCAACGTACTCGTTGCAAGAAGACTCAAAAGTCTCTACAAGTATCTTGGCATTTGTAAGATTTGCCAATGGTTCCCAAGTAGCTTCATAAAGTGGATAACCTTTCCATTGGACCAGATATTCCACTTTGGGGTTCCGCTGACCTCTTGTCTGTTTCTTGAGGATTCTCTCAACCTCATATTCCTCTACACCATCAATCATGGCTGGTAAAGGAGGAGGTTGATGTGGGTTGCCAAAGGAAGGAGATTGTGGGGTATACTCCTCAAGAGAGACACATGAAAAACGGGATGTATTTTCATGTGTGTTGGCAACTCTAACTTGTAGGCAACTTCTCCAATCCATTGGACAATCAAGAAAGGTCCAATAAACCGTGGACTTAACTTTCGAACCCCTATTAATGACAAATTGGTAGTAGACAACAACACCTGATCGCCTTTTTGAAACTCCACATGTCGTCGATGAGCATCAGCATATTGTTTTTGCCGATTCTGGGCAATGGCTAATTTTTGCTTTGCCTGATGCATTCCTCGTTGGACTCGTGCCACAAACTCATTCACTGCTTCCACTTGGGTTGATGGTTCCTGCATGTGACCTACACTCATCAAGCTAGATGGTGTGATAGGGTGGTCTCCATACATCAAGAAGAATGGGCTGACTTTTGTGGATGCATTGATTGAGTTATTATAAGCAAACTCAATCAAGGGTAAAAGTGCATCCCAACCTTCTTGCTCTTCCAAAGTGAAAGCTCTAAGCATGTCCTCAATAGTTCTATTTGCTCTTTCAGTTTGCCCATCTGTTTGAGGATGATAAGCTGTGGACATGGCTAGTTTTGTTTTGAATAGTCCAAATGGGGTTTTCCAAAACATGCTACTAAATTGAGTGACCATATCGGTGATGAGCACAGTAGCTAAACCATGTTGAGCAAAAACTGCATCCATATAAATTCGAGCAAGTTCAGGTGCGAATCGCCTTTGTTGTGGGCCTAATATGGATCATCTTGCTCAATTTATCCACAAAAATGACTATCGAATCATAACCCGTAGACGTCATTGGTAACTCACATACAATGTCCATACTGACATGCTCCCATCTTCTAGTAGGTGTTGGTAGAGGCTGTAGTAGACACTTAGCTTTGGTTTCTGATTGCTAGCCTTGTTTTGTTGACAAGCCACACAACTTCGAACATAGCTGGTGATGTCCTCTCTTAGTTTTGGCCAAAAGTATACCCTTTGGACACCTTCAATGGTCTTCTCCACTCATACATGGCCCGCAATAGCTGAATCATGTGCCTCCTCTAACACTGTTGTACGGAGAGCAACATCAAAGGGTATCCAAATCTTTCCCTTATAGAACGCCAATCCCCGTTCTAAATGTGTTCGACCTTGTTGAAGGGCTTATGCAATCTCCTCATCCTCCTTGGTAGCGCGATTCAGGTTCTCCCACCATTCAAGGTGAATCTTCACCTCCGTGATGTGATTAATGCATGACATTCGTGTCAATGCATCGGCAAGCTGCTTCTTCCCCTCCACATACACGATCTTCATGTTGAAACGCTGTCGCCATTCAAAATTCAACGAATCTGCCGCTTTGAGAGATCCTTTTGAGTTTCTAAATAAACCAAAGGCTTGTGGTCTGTTTCAACCACAAACTCCTTATCTCCGAGATAGTGTTTCTAATGTTTAGTAGCCAAGACAATGGCTAACTCCTCCCTCTCTGTGGTATGATAATTTTGCTCCGCCGGCAAAAGTTTTCGTGAGAAGAAAGCAATTGGGTGCCATCCATCTTTCCATTCCTGTTGTAACATTCCTCCAATTGCCACACCTGATGCATCCGTAGCAAGTTTTGTTGGTCTACCTGGTTGATACCATTTAAGGATTGGTGCATGTAAGAGCGCATCCTTCAAAGCCCCGAATGCAATCTCTTGAGCTATACCCCATTGCCATTTCTGCCCTTGGCCTAAGAGACTTGTTAAGGCTTGAGCAATACGAGCAAAAGCCTCCACAAACCTTCTATAGAAGCCGTTAAACCCAAGAAACTACGTAGTTGAGTCTGATTTTCTGGGGTAGTCCAATTTTGAATGGCTTCCACTTTGTCACTCATGACTTGGATGCCATCAAAGACTAACTCTATGGCCTAGGTAATCTACTTCGCTTTTGCCAAACTCACATTTTGACATCTTAGCATACAACTTATTTTCTCTCAACACTTGGAGTACTTCTCGTAGATGTTTCTGATGATCTTGTAAGGACTTGCTATATATCAAAATATCATCTAAGAACACAATAACTGATCTATCTAGATATTTACTTAAAAATATCATTCATCAGTCCCATGAATGTGGCATGGCATTGGTTAAACCAAATGGCATAACTAGATACTCAAAATGACCATATCTAGTTCTAAAAGCTGTCTTTTGTATGTCTTCATCCGCCACTCTGATCTGATTGTATCCGCTTCTAAGATCAAGTTTGGTGAAATACTTAGCTCCATGAAGTTGATCAAACAAGTCATCCATTCGCGGTAATGGATACTTGTTTTTCACCATTTGTTGATTTGGAGCACGATAGTCCATGCACATCCGCATGGAGCCCTCCTTCTTCTTCACGAATAATACTGGAGCTCCATATGGTGACACACTAGGTTGGATAAACCACTTCTCCAACAACTCTTCCAATTGTGCCTTGCATTCCTCCAGCTCGTTTGGTGCAAGTCGATAGGAATTTTTACAAGGAGGAGAACTTCATGGTAAGATCTCTATCTTGTGATCCACACTCCTTCTTGGTGTTAAACCTGGAGGCAAATCATCTGGAAAAACATTTTGAAACTCGTTCAAGATACAAGTTAACTCCTCATGTATAAAAGATTGCTCTTTTGGAGCGCTTACATCTCTTATTAGGCCCAAAAAACATACATCTTTATGATTGATAGCGGTTCTTCCTATCACGTAGAGAGGTATGTTTTTGTGTCCTGATCTAAGTCTATCTCCAAAGATCCTCCAACTAATGGTTTTTACTATCTTCCTTCGTCAATCTACCTCAGGATTATATTTTTCCATCCAAGGCATACCCAGAATAGCATCATAGCGAGCTAATCGAATTACTCTCCACTCCAACGATTCCTTGTATTTCCCAATCTTCAACTCCACTTTCCTAGGAATGCTCTCAATGCTCTATGTTTGCCCGTTTGGCAACTCTACCTTTTCACTCTCATATTTCTCTAAAGCTAATCCCAACTTTATAGCAATAGATCGAGATAGGAAATTTTCTGTAGCTCCTGGGTCAATCAATACTCTCACTTTTACTCCTTCTATCTCGCCATCCGTCACAATCAAACATGTTTCCTTCTTTCTCAAACCATTTACCTCATGTTTGTGCTTCCTTCCCTCGCCCTTCCTCCTTTTCATCGAACCAGTAAGGCCGCGAGGCAACGTTACTGGTGCTCGTCGTTTCCCGGGTTTCCATCGGTCACTTTGTATCCACCTTCAAGATTGTTGAGAGCTCGTCGATAGGGGGATCTAGCTCCTCTTGCTAGAACTCGGGTACGGAAATTCATGGCGATGTGACCAAATCTTCCACAATTATAGCATTGTCTCATTTCTCGTCTTCCCTCCACTCCGTCTCCTCTTGAATTTCCTTCTCGATGAAGATTCGGGTTGCGACGATCTCCTCCTTGTGCATTCACTCCCCTTGGAATGAAATCTTCTCTCCTCCTTATGTTGCCCAACTCCATAGGCATGGGTCCATAGTATTGATTCGTGGGAACTGATACCTCTCCACCGTTGTGGTAGACGTTGGACATTCATTGTGCACAAGCAATAGCCTCGTTCAAGTTGCTTGCATTGTCCCGAATCACCTCCTGTTGAATCTTTTTCTTCAACCCTCTCTTGAATAAATCAAGGGCTTCAGCTCTACTCATATCTCGTATCTGAATTCGAAGATCTTGAAATTCCTCAATGTACTCCTCCACACTTCCCTTCTGTTCAAGTTTCCACAACCTCATCCGTGCCGTGATGATGGGATCAACTGCTTGAAAATTCTGAAGAAGACCTCGTTTCATTGCACTCTAAGTAACCTGTTGGCCTGACTCATTGAGCTCCATCATCCAACCCTGAAACCAAGTAGATGCTTTCTCCAACAACAAAGTACGAACAAAAAGACCTGCAAGATGATCGTTGATATTGAACAAAGCAAGATGATACTCCATTCTCTCAATCCAACCTTCCAAAAACCGTCATGGTTCGACTACCTCGGTAAGGTTGTATCTTACAACTTTTGTCATCTTGAGAATCATGGATGTCTAAAGATCTAGCTCTCTTGCTCATTGCGCTGCTTGGGCTTCAAGAGCACGGGCTCTCACTGTTTCTTCACTCTCCATCATGGGTGGTGATGTCTCCATCTCCATTTGAGTTTCTCTCATTCACTCATTTTCCATTCCTCTCGTTTTTTGATTCTTTGTCAATTCTTGAGCTAACTCTTGTACTTGAGTCTGGCTTTGCTCAAATGCATTTCTCAAATCTCTCAACTCCTGAATCATTTCTCTCAAAGTGTCCTCCATGATTCGTCTCCGTCCACTCTCTCTCGGTATAGGGTTAAGATGAACACTCTCCAATTTCTCAAGATTGGCAACACAAAAGGAATAGGTGATGCTATCACCTCATGGGAATACTCCTCTCCAAAGTTTCTAATAACTAGGCTTCGAAACATAGCTTTAGGATGATACACACAATAGATTTCACACCGTGTGTTGAATCTCACAGGTGGTGGTCTATTGAGATCCATCTCTAAACTAAAATGTAAATCGTGAGATCCCAAGTAACATCGTAGTTGACTATAGGTAAGATAACAGGATCTCGAGATCTCACCTCTTGGTCCATGAAGTTGGCACCAAAATGATAAACCAAATACTGAGTCAACCTCGCTCTTTCAATGTATAACAGTTTGACAAGAAAAGGATTGGAAAATGGGAATCTCATTACTATTCTATCTCCCCCATCCATAACCTGCACGCACAATAACCCCCTTCCACTACTTGCAGCTCAATGGCCACTTTGCCCGACCTCTAACAAACACTCTCTCCTCAAATAATTGTACCAACCTAGACTATTCTTCCAAGAGGGGTGATCCACACTCATAGGAACAATAAGCCTGCTCTGATACCATTGTAACATCAAGGCAATGACTCGAATGACTTCCAAGATAAGAGATGTCTTCTCAAGACCTCTCCTTGATTTATATACTGTAGGACTAGAGGAGTCCGAAATCCAAACTATGACACATGGCTAACATGCGTAGGTTGCATGTTTTGTTATCTTATCCTACCCAATTCCTAACAGACGTCTAGCACACAATCTGATCCACCAATGCATGGTAGCCACCTTGTCATTTACCCTTTTGCTTTTTGGATAGTGCACATCACTATCTTGTCTTTTTGTGATCTAGTGACCACTCTATGCTTTGGCTAAACTAACTATGACTAACCAAGATTGGTTACAATCATCCATCGATGAGATCATGCGACGGATGAAGGAGCTTAAGATCAAATTTGCGATGTTGGAAGAGAAACACATGGGAGGGGAGAAGAAGACTTCCACCAAGCAAGCATATGTGCAACAGTGCATATGGTGTGACAGCACTAATCATGCACGAAGGGATTGTGGAGATTTTGCATCTTTGCCGAGTGGAGACATTTTTTGGAAAGAAGGGAAGGTAGCCCTCAAGGAGACTGGAGTAACCATTCAAACCAATTTTGGTAAAGTAGGGATGAGAAAATTGGTAGATGATTATCATAGTGCACATGCAGTGGCATCAGTTGAAGCTTTTAGCTATGGTGCTAAGGTTATAGGAGTAGGAGAGGAGTTTGAAGGCCGCTTAATGGCCTATGGTCAAGTGCTCTCGCTACGATGAAGAAAGGGAAGGTAGCTAGAGAGACTCTTCTGAGAACAACGGCGGAAATTCGTGGTGCTACTGGATGGTAAGATCCTGTAGAAACCATGTCGATTCATGCTTATATTGCTAAGACTCAATGTGAAGCATAGGTGGAAGAGAAGAGACGAAGGGAAGAGGAGGGTTCTGACAAAGGACTCTCATTGAAGAGGGTGGCTAGAGAACATATCAGAACTGATACACCTCTCCCACCTGATCACACTATGGAGGAAGCAGGTCCTTCGAGGTCGAAGGAAAGAATCAAAGGGGGTGAGAAGGACAAGGGGAAGGTACTAGCTTACAAACTATAATCTGATATTGAGGCGGCAACAGATTTGAAGGGAGTATTGGAGGAGAGGATTTTGAATGCCAAGGTAGACTTTATCTTGAGAGAGAGATACTTGGAATAGCAAAGAGGGAGTTTCATGATGTTTCAGAGGGGGTGATCACCCATCCTCGGGATGGGCGGGCGTGGAGCGGCGGCCGATAAAGGTCTCAAGTATAGAGGTATGCGAGAGGTCACCTCTTTGTTCCTCTAGCTTTGGAGTTATATGGAGCTATGGACACCGACTTCGACATGTTTGTGAGGGGAGTGCGCGAGCCTACCATACTAGGCGACATGGGGTATCACTCTCTTTAGCTTCTTGTATAGCCTATTTTTAGGCAACGTGTTTCCATTGCTCTACGAGAGAGCACTAGGCTGTGCAATCCATAGGAGAGCAATCACTTTTAGGTGATGCTTCTTCGGATGCTCCCCATTGTTTGTAGACCTTTTGACTTGGATAGTTCGGATATCCCCAGGTCTTTGTAGGACATATTTCCCGTGTGATACTATTGGGGCCTAGCCTCATGTTACCGGGTTTGGTTCCTTCCTTGTACGATTTGATGGGGTCTTCCCATCCCTTTTGATATTTTACTTCGTCTTTCTCTCAATTTCATGATGTTATCATTGATATCATCAAGAGGAAACGACATATTTCTAATGAGACTGCTCTACTTCATGCTATGGGTACAAAGGTAACAATGGATGAAGAGGATGGTAGAGTATTGTGGATTGAAATCTCAGAAGGTTCGCTTTGAGGATGAGGCAAAAGAAGAAGGTGTGAAGGTATCTAGCCACTACACCCGATCGCATTGGGCAAGGGCGACTACTGAAACCAATGTGAAGCTAGGGGATCTCAGTGAACCGATGTTAGCACTAATCGATCATGGATCGGAGATCAATATAATGTCGAGAGAGCTTTACATGAAGGGGAAGTGGCCCATAGACACCAATCATGGTTGGGTGATTAGGGCAACCAACAATACTCGAGGGGACTTGTATGGAGCGTGCCCTGATATTCCGGTGAAGGTTGGGGATGTAGTAGTAGCGAAGCAGAAATTTCTTCGTGCAAGACTCTCCATCATACCCATTGATTCTTGGACAGCCTTACATCATAGCACTGAGGATGGAGACAAGAGTGCTTGAAGATGGATCGGCATATGCACGAATTTGCAGCCAAGATGGGAAGCGGTTGGTGCAGTTTCTAACAATTCCAGCAAATCATGAGAGAAACGGCATAGGTTGAAAGAGGGAGTTATCCCAAAATCTGAAGATTTTGGGGATTTTGGAGAAGTATCGCTATAGAGAGAGGATATAGTGGTACGAAGGAGAAGGTACTCTCACCTACGCAAGAGAAAGGTACCTTTTGTACATGATTGATGGAGTTTTCGCGTCATGGATATGCTACATACAAGAGAGATTGGGCATAGGTTGAGACTAAAGGGGGTTAAAGAAGTTGATTGGGTGTTGGTGTATGATAACAGTCTGCATAACCAATATAGTACCTTGAGGGAGATTTCGCGTGATGGATATGCTACATACAAAGAGGTTGCTAATTTGAAAACATGGGAGAAGAACAAACTGCACAGATATGAAGAAGACCTTACAGATTTGAAGCTTCTTGAGGAAGGTGAATATATATCAGGAGTTTATGAGGAGTTTGGGTTGGGAGATCCGTTGAAGGAGATGATGGAAATTGGATTTGGTTATGAGGATAAGATAGTGGAGGATCACTCTAGAGAACTCTATTCCACTATCAAGGCGTTCCAAGCATCTGAAGTTCAAGTAGAAGATCAAGTTGATCTCATCTGACGCTGTCGCAGAGGAAAATTCTTCGCTTTGAGAACGCCCGAGCGCTTGGCTGTAGAAGAACCCTCTAGAACCTTGTGTGAGTTGTCAATCTCATCTTCTTCTCCTCAGCACTCCACATTACAACCGGCAAAACTTCAGCGGAAGAAGATCATGATATCCGATGATTCAACCAATAACTTTCGCTTAAACTTTACAGAAAATTGCTTCACAACCTTTTCAATCTGTCACAAAAGTTTCAGATGTTTTTGCTGTCTAGATCTCTCAAAAAAATTGTTGATTTACCCACTATATCACAAGGTGATATGCAGACCCCTGTGTACAAAACCTATCACACATCCCAATCTTTAACTCTAATTACTCTCAAATTTCATAAGAAGGTCACTCATCATCCCAACTTCAAAGCTAGATAGTTTAATTGACATAAATTTCTGATATCAAAAGATATGATTGATGTACTAAGTTTGTGATAGTCAATGCAATCCTGCAACTCTGACTGCTTGCACAAACTTCAACCTATCACTCTGTACTCAAAACTCGTCCAATCGAGTCAAAACCTCAATCAAAACACAAGCCCGAGTCGTGAACTATATCTCAGTTGACTCAGATCTTGCAAAACCCTCCTAAGATTCTCACAAACACTCCAAATACACTCAAAGGTCGAAATTTCTCTCTCTAACTTTGAATCACCATTTTAGAGTGACAAATCATTCAAATCCATCCATTCTTGAGTCCACATTGTAGCTCGTCCCGTCAGCTTTTCAACGCTATCCTCCGATTTTTGAATGTCCCCCTAGAAGGTCTCCAAAATCCATAAAAACCTTGAAAAGTTGCCCTAGTGTCCTCATTGGTCAAAAATCATAGACCAATGGGAATGGAGAATGCTATTTTGACCTCTAGTGTGGCCAAATTAGCTTCATTTTAACTAATAGCTTTACAACTATCCTAAACACACTACTTAGACATCCTATACACATTATGAGTTGTCACTAATAAGAGTTAAAATGACAACTTGAAACCAACCAGCTAAGTATACCCAAAAGTGATCACGATGAAGACACCGGATGTTGATCACAAATGGACTCCACAATAGTACATCTCGAGGATCATGTTGTCCCATATCCACATTCTACGTCGACTCCACTTCAATCAGATAAGGTCCTTAGTCTACAAGGTGATGTGTCTAGATCTCCCTAGCTCTTTATAGCCTTACAATGCCATCTATTACCCTAACCTAAAGTATCGCCGTCATGACAACAGCTCTGAAGATGACACATGTCATCATCTTCTCATAGTAGCCGCTTCACAACACAACATCCACCCCCTCTAAACCTGTGCATCCTCCGGTGTCATGTTGTGACGCGGCTACTATGAGAAGATGATGACATGTGTCATCTTCAGAGCTGTTGTCATGACGGCGATACTTTAGGTTAGGATAACCGATTGCTTTGTAAAAATCGTTAAGAGCCCACCATTGGATCTACTTTGTAGGGTCAAGATGTTGAAAAGGCTCCAAGGGATATTATCTTGGACCTTATTAGATATAAAGCGCAGTCAGGATGGAAAGGGTATGGGAGAGTGCTAGACACATCACTTTGCTGACTAAGGAGCATATCTGATCGAAGTGGAGCCGACGAGGACATGGATAGAGGACAACATGATCCTCCAGATGTACCGATGCCTAATCCATTTGTGATCAACATCCGGTGTCTTCATCGTGATCATTTTAGGGCGTGGTTGGTGTATCATTTTGGAGATAACTTTATGCAACAAGTGATAAACTCTCCAGACCCGATTATTCTTCCAATTGTTTCCTACGGCGCGATTTGGAGTATTATTCTCTAGTTATAAACTCCCCGGTTCCGTTTGTAGTTTCGTTCATACTTAGCCGGTTTTCAGTTGTCATTCTGACTCTTTATTAGTGGCAACTCGTATTGTGTATAGGATGGCTAAGTAGTGTGTTTAGGATAGTTGTAAAGCTCTAAGTTAAAATGGAGCTAATTTGGCCACACTAGAGGTCAAAATAACACTCTTCATTCTCATTGGTCTTGGAGTTTGGGCCAATGAGGACTCTTGGGCAACTTCTTCGAGGTTTTGAGGAGTTTTGGAGACCTTTTAGGGCAACATTCGGAGATCTGAGGATTGGGTTGGAGAGTTGACAGGACGAGCTACGACATGGGTTCAAGAATGGATGGATTTGAAGGATTTGTCACTCTGAAGTGGTGATTCAAAATTAGAGTGAAAAATTTAGACATTTGAGTGTATTTGGAGAGTTTGTGAGAATCTTAAGAGGGTTTTGGGAGATTTGAGTCAACACAGATACAGTTTAGGACTTGGGCTTGGGTTTTGATTGAAGTTTTGACTCAATTGGATGAGTTTTGAGTATAGAGTGATAGCTTGAAGTTTGTGTATACAGTCAGAGTTGCAAGATTGCACTGACTGTCATGAAGTTAGTACTGAGATCATATCTTTTGATATTAAAAAGTTCTGTCAATTAAACTTTGCACAATTCAAGTTCTGATGATGAGTGACCTTCTCATAAAATCTGGGAGCAATTGGAGTCAAGGATTGGGATGTGTGATGGGTTTTGTACACAGGGATCTGCATATCGCATTGTGATACAGTGTGCAAATCAGTAATTGTTCTGAGAGATCTAGAAAAGAAAAACATCTGAAACTTTTCTCAAAGATTGAAAGGATTGTGGAGAAATTTTCTGTAAAGTTTAAGCAAGAGTTATTGGTCGAATCATCGGCTATCATAATCTTCTTCTGCTGAAGTTCTACCGGTTTATAACGAACTCGAATGTGGAGTGCTGAGGAGAAGAAGAAGAAATTGTCAACTCACAGGAGGCTCTAGAGGGTTCTTCTACAGCCAAGAGCTCGGGCGTTCTCAGAGCAAAGAAATGTCCATGCGACATTGGTATGCACCAAAGTTAACCAAGGTGTGCGCGGCGTTGTCGTGTTGTGACGCGGCTACTATGAGAAGATGATGACATGTGTCATCTTCAGAGTTGTTGTCATGACGGCGATACTTTAGGTTAGGGTAATAGATGACATTGTTAGGGAGATCTAGACACATAATTTTGCTGACTAAGAAGCTTATCTGATTGAAGTGGAGTTGATGTAGGAAGTGGATAGGGGACAACATGATCCTCAAGATGTACCATTGTCGAGTCCATTTGTGATCAACATCCGGGGTCTTCATCGTGATCGCTTTTGGGTATACTTAGCTGGTTTCAAGTTGTCATTTTAACTCTTATTAGTGACAACTCATATTGTGTATAGTATGTATAAGTAGAGTGTTTAGTATAGTTGTAAAACTCTAAGTTTCAATGGAGCTAATTTGGCCACACAAGAGGTCAAAATAGCATTCTCCATTCCCATTGGTCTACGAGTTTTGACCAATGAGGGCACTAGGGCAACTTTTCGAGGTTTTTAGGCATTTTGGAGAACTTCTAGGGGGACATTCAAAAATTAGAGGATAGCGTTGAAAAGCTGACGGGACGAGCTACAATTAGGACTCAAGAATGGATGGATTTGAAGGTTTTGTGACTCTCAAAACGGTGATTCAAAGTTAGAGAGAGAAATTAAGATCTTTGAGTGTATTTGGAGTGTTTGTGAGAATCTTACGAGAGTTTTGGGAGATCTGAGTTGACTGATATACAGTTTACAAATCAGGCTAGTGTTTTGATTGAAGTTTTGACTCGATTGGATGAGTTTTGAGTACGGAGTGATAGGTTGAAGTTTGTGTAAGCGGTCAGAGTTGTAGGATTGCACTGACTATCACAAACTCAGTACATCAATCATATCTTTTGATACCAGAATGTTCTATCAATAAAACTTTCTAGAGTTGAAGTTCAGATAATGTGTAATCTTCTTATGAAATTAGAGAGTAATCGGACAAGTGGATTGGGATTTGTGATAGGTTTTATACACAAGGGTCTGCATATCACCTTGTGATACAGTGGGTAAATCAACAATTGTGTTGAGAGATCTAGAGAAGCAAAAACATATGAAACTTTTTTGGGGTGATTGAAAGGCTTGTGGAGTAATTTTCTGCAAAGTTTAAGCAAGAGTTATTGGTCCAATCATCGGATATCATAGTTTTCTCCCGCTGAAGTTTTACCGGTTATAAAGAACTCAAATGTGGAGTGTTGAGGAGGGGAAGAAGAGATTGTCAACTCACACAAGGTTCTAGAGGGTTCTTCTACAGCCAGGCGCTCGGGCGTTTTTAGAGTAAATAATTATCCTCTGCGACATTAAGGTGGTGAGTGGTAACCGGTGTTCAAGTCCGGAGCACTGCTATTGAATCAGGCGCCCACACAAAGCTAGCATGACGCACACACAAGAAGTCAGTATGGAGGGGATCCAAACACAAAAAGCAAACAGCGACCCTCCACACTCAGATTGTTCCAACCCACCCACGACTGACTCTTGCCATCACCTGGCATTTGACATATCATAAAGCTCAACATTTTAGGCTAAGCTATCACTAAAGAGTTCTTACAACCTGATTTTTGACCTAATTTATATCTCAAGTCCAAACAAAACTTGAACTTGCACCCTAATATCTCAAGGCTTATCCACGTTCCGAGCTTGCAACCAACCCTTGCTCTAAACTTCAAACACTAAACTATAAACCGAAATCCATGAATCTGTAAACTCACAACAAGAGAACTCATGAAAGTTCCTTCACCTCAGAGGTTTCACATCGAATTCACCACCTTTATGTCGCAAAGGACAATTCTTTGCTCTGAGAACGCCCGACCACCTGGCTGTAGAAGAACCCTCACGAACCTTGTGTGAATTGACAATCTCTTCTTCCTCTCCTCAACACTCCACATTACAACAGGTACAACTTTAGAGTAAGAAGATTATGATATCCGATGATTCGACCAATAACTTTCTCTCAAACTTTACAGAAAATTGCTCCACAACCTTTTTTATCACTTAGAAAAGTTTCAGATGTTTTTTTACTCTCGATCTTTCAAAACAATTGGTAATTTACCCACTGTATCACAAGGCGATATGCAGACCCCTTTGTACAAAACCCATCACACATCCCAATCCTTGACTCCAATTGCTTTCAAATTTCATGAGAAGGTCACTCATTATCGTAACTTCAACTCTGGAAAGTTTTATTGACAGAACTTTCTAGTATTAAAAGATATGATTGATCTACTAAGTTTGTGATAGTCAGTGCAATCCTGCAACTCTGACTGCTTACACAAACTTCAACTTATCAATCTGTACTCAAAACTCATCTAATCGAGTCAAAACTTCAATTAAAACACAAGCCCGAGTTGTAAACTATATCTCCGTTGACTCAGATCTCCCAAAACCCTCCAAAGATTCTCACAAACACTCCAAATACACTCAAAGTTCTAAATTTCTCTCTCTAACTTTGAATCACCGTTTCAGAGTGACGAATCATTCAAATCCATCCATTCTTGAGCCCACGTTGTAGCTCATCCCGTCAGCTTTTCAACCCTATCCTCCGATTTTTGAATGTTTCCTAGAAGGTCTCGAAAATTTCTAAAAACCTTGAAAAGTTGCCCTTGTGCCCTCATTGGTCAAAACTCATAGACCAATGGGAATGGAGAATGCTATTTTGACCTCTATTGTAGCCAAATCAGCTCCATTTTAACTTAGAGCTTTACAACTAACCTAAACACACTACTTAGACATCATACGCACATTATGAGTTATCAATAATAAGAATTAAAATGACAACTTGAAACCAGCTAAGTATACTCAAAAGCGATCACGATGAAGACACCGGATGTTCATCACAAATGGACTCAACAATGGTACATCTTGAGGATCATGTTGTCCCCTATCCACGTTCTACGTCCACTCCACTTCAATCAGATAAGCTCCTTAGTCAGCAAGGTGTTTTTTCTAGATCTCCCTAGCTCTTTACAACCTTATAATACCATCTGTTACCCTAACCTAAAGTATCGCCGTCATGACAACAGCTCTGAAGATGACACATGTCATCATCTTCTCATAGTAGCCACATCACAACACGACAACGATCCATAGCAATATCCCACTCAAGCTTATTGATAGAGGCTTGAGCTTCTCTATATGAACAAGGTTCTTCTTCTTCCAAGATCAACGCATTGCCATCATCATTCTCAGATTCAATATCATGATCCTCACGAATAGATCAATCAGACCATGTTCCATACCTTTCGGGAGCTCTACTAATCCGATTTGATGATCTCCTAGTAGATGGTCCTGGTTGATCTCCATTGTTTTGTGTTGTGTCTTGAGGCTCAGCAACGACAACGTGCTCCTCCAATTTTTGTTGTTAAGAAATTTACTCCATCTGTTCTGGAGCTTATCCTTGTGGTGCATCATTAAACCCATAATGATCAATCTCCCCCTCAACAACATTCGTGAGTGGAGATTTGCCCTTGTCAGTACTGGGAGCTTGAGATATCTCCCCCTCTTTCAATGATATGGGCTCATCGAAATAAACATCCCTACTAACAATCACCTTACAAGCTCCAGGATCCCATACCCTATAACCTTTCACACTACTTGCATATCCAAGAAAATGACATTTCTTGGATGTAAGATCCAACTTGGTCCTATTCTCCTTAGGTATGAAAGGATAAGCCATACAACCAAAAATTCTCAAACGACTATAATCAGCCCTCCATTTGTGCCTCAATTCAAACAATGTCAAGAAATTGATTTCAATTGAAGGAGACAGATTTACCAAATACACTGCGGTATTTACAGCTTTAGCCCAAAATTCATATGGTAAACCAGATTGGCTCAACATACTACGCACCTTCTCCAATATTGTTCGGTTGAGCCTCGAGAAAACAAAGATTTTGTTGCGGAGTATAAACCGTGGTGAGATGATGAGTGATCCCCTCCTCTTTGCAGTAGCTTCTAAACTCCTCATAAGTATACTCCCTGTCATTATCCGAACGTAGATATTTCACCTTGTGACCAGTCTAAATCTCAACTTGGGCTCTCCAACTTTTGAAAGTTGCAAAGACTTCAGACTTTTGTGTGAGAAAATAAACCCACACAAATCTTGAGTAATCATCAATAAACGATACATAGTATCACTTCCCAGAATGTGAGGCTTTAGAAGAGGATCCCAACACGTCACTATATACATACTCAAGTAACTCTTTGGAACTATGAGTTCTAACACCAAAGGCTATTCTATGTTGCCTGCCCATAACACAATGCTCACAAAATTCCATGTAAACTTTACCTAAACAAGGTAATAAGCCCCTATCACGAAGGAAGGTCAAGTACTTGTTATTCATGTGTCCCATTCTAGAATGCCAAACATGAGTCATCTCAGGCTGAGATCTAGTAAGATTGACTTCACCACAAATGGTATTGCCCTCTAGCACATACAGATTTCTATGCTTGTGTCTTCTTAAGATAATCTTATCACTTACTCTCACCTTAAGTACTCATTGTTTAGAACTCCACTCAAGGCCTTTTGTATCTAGCATTCCAAGAGAGATAAGATTCTCTCTCATTTCAGGTATAAACCTGACGTGAGTCAACGTACATTTGACTCCATCAAACATGTGAATCTGGACAGATCCAACAACTTCAGTTCTACAGGGTTGATTATTTCCCATAAGAACTAAACCGTTTGATACTGAGAAAGTATGGAAAAACTCTCTAATGTAACAAATGTAATCCATACATCACCAACGCCCTTTGGTGAGTTGCATAGGGCATACCTCTGACTTCATAGTCCATCTTCGAGCAAGTTATCCTCCTCATCAAAATCTTGAGCCACATTGGCCAAAGGAGGATCATTAGCCTTTGTCTTCACACGACAGTCCTTCTTAAAGTGACCACTCTTGCCATATTTCCAACATACCACCGTCTTTCTGTCTTGGGATTTATCCCTATACATGGATCTACCTCTAGATCCAAACTTGTTCCATCCTTGACATTCCGTGATTGTGACCGTCCACGGGTCACATTCAGTGTCGTACCATATGAAGAGGATGGACTAGAGGGCATCATCATCTTCTGCTATATGTCATCAGTCAATAGAGCACTTACAACCTCATTGTAAGTGATTGTTTGTCTATCACGATGGAGAAACAATGATTGATATGAAGCAGGTAATGAACTTAACAAATGAAGGGTCTTCCTCTCATCAGTTATCTACTTTCCAAGATTCTGAAGATCAATAACAAGATCACCAAAGGCATCAATCTGATCTTGTATCTTTGTACCTGAATCTTTCATCTTGAAGCTCATCAGCTTCAAATAGGTGTACAACTTGTTTGATAACTCTTTGCGATGAAACCATCGCTGAAGAGCCTCAAACAATAAAGTACAATTGTCATACTCATCAACTTGCTTCAGAACTGAAGGTTGTAAATGGAGTATAATAATACTCACTGCTTGCTCCTTAATGTCCTTCCAGTCTTCATCATTGAATGTAGAGGGTTTAGGCCTCAATGACTTTTCCAAACCAGAATCCTTCAACTTGCCTTTGACTTGACTCTCCCATAGAAGATAGTCACCACGCCCATCATATTTGACAATATCAAATCCGGTTCCTCATGTCTTCATGACTGTCATCTCGTTCCGTCTAATCTTTCAGGGGCTAGACGGAACGAGATGGTAGTCATGGGTAAAAATCCCTAAGCCACAAGGGATACCTGTGCTCTGCTTATTGCTTCTACTGCCACAAACAACAAAGATACGCATGCAATCCTCCTTTGACACATGTGTGCACACGCGTTCTTCCTCTATGTCTAAGCTCCAGTAGACCTAGTCCACAAACTGCTACTGCACCCTCAACGTTGATGTCGAATGCTTTGTGTGACAATATTTTGTCAGCTTCACTTTCTCATGTTATTGAGCCTCAGGCTCTATGTCTAGTTTTCGATTGAAGAGCTGTGCTCGATCCATGCTCCCGAATATGGACAAGTTGTTGCCGCTATTCGACTGCACTCGCTTTCTCAACCGTTCCTCTCTTTCTCTATTCTCTTGACACGAAAACGGTAATTCCTCTTTCTCACAAGCTGCTGCCGCTATTCGATTGTACATGCACTCTCAACCGTTCCTCTCTTTCTCTGTTCTCTTGACACAAAAATAGTATTTCTTCTTTCTTACAAGCGAAGAAACTCTCACAAGTGCGCAGTTCCGTTGAATGCGATCTCAGAATTTCTGTTCTCTTGACACAAAAATAGTATTTCCTCTTTCTTAGAAGCGAAGAAACTCTCACAAGTGCACAGTTCTGTTGAATGCGATCTCAGAATTTCAGAAAGCTCCGCTCATTATGGACCCACACGTACCAAAGCTCCACTCAGCACTACTGCGGCAAGCGTACAACCAAACTCAGTAGCAGCGTCTCTTCATTGTATCGCAGCTACATGCATAACTCTTCCTCTTAGTCCTCTCCTCATGTATCCACTCTCCACTCTCTTCGCTTCCCTGAGCGCTATCGCCCTCACGAGCCGCAACTCAACTGTTACGCACTCCGACGGTCACGAACACCGCATTGCCCGGGCAAATGACATCGTCGCAAAGCACCACCATCAGGGATCCATCCACACAGAAGCAATCAATCCAACAGTGGCACGGAATCTTGGAGCTAGCCTGAGCACGTAGTTCTGCAGACTCTCTCACACTTCACGGCACCAATCCATGATTTCTCCTCTCTCACTCTCGTGGAGTCCATAGCTCCTTGTAGCAAAACTTAACGAGGAACAAATTGCGATCCCCTACCCCTGGGCCACGGACAGGAGAGCCATTGTGATGTTCCTGGACAGGATCGCACGATCTGGAATCTGATAAGATAAGCTACAAGCCCTGGTGCCCCCTTGCATTCCAACGAGCAAGGACACAACACCGCAAATAATTACGACTCCCTTTGTCACTACTGCAATCTGAAATCCTGAAGGAATGGCGTTCATGGTGCGTGCGTTTAAAAGGCCTGATTTTCCTTCTACAACACAACGCGTGTGCAGAGAAGACGAGGGATCGAATGAAGCGATAAAAATAGTAGCATCGATCGAGGGAAATTATCACAGAACAACATAGCAATTTCTTTCCTTTCGTCCTGTACTTTCCTCTCAGCGCCTGTCACAAACCTCATGTCTTGCACTTCTCATCATCGTCTATATATCACTTCTCTTCCTATGCCTCCTCGCTCTGCTCCCTCCCTCTCTTCTCTCTATTTGCTCTTCCGGGCACATTACCACCGGACATTCCTCTCAATCCGAGACATCCTGATGTCGACCCGGTGAACACTCTGGCCAAGCCGAACGAGAGGAGCGCTCCCAGGACCTCGCACAAGCGATGGGGAGGAAATGCGACGATAGGGAGAAGGTGTGATACACCACTCCAGCCATGGTGAATGCACGACTCCTTACGGCCAACAGTAGAGTCGTAACATCCTCACAAGCAACGACACTTCGCCACTGCTCCAATTCTCCGCTTTGATACCAATTGCACGTCTAATAAAAGGAATACACACATAAACACATGCAATCAAGAGTCACACATGAAATACATGTTCATCTCAATGAGTCCACGTAACACCTAGAGTCACTTTACTGAATAACCCTAATTATGTCACAGAGAGCTTATTCCAGCATTCTTATATAGAAGTACTAGCTCTAGTCTAACTAACTATAGTCAAACTAACCCGAGTTACTCAAATCCTGAGTTAACTCCAAACAATTATAGGATCATGATGGTGTGGTTTGGAATGATCATATGCATAATTGTGAGCTTTGTTATCTTCAAAATATAAATGGTACCATGGATCCAAGCCTTTCCAATTGTGCACAAAGCTTGAGATGTATCTTATGTGGATCAGTTGGTGGAATGGTCAGCATGTTGATCTATGATTCTTTTTAGAGAGTATGGCATATATCATATTTGACACTGCCTCTCAATACAGTACCTAGTAGATGGTGGAGATGTCTTTGATGCGATTAACAAGCAAGTTGGTTTGGTCGTTGCATGATATGGATTGTAGACATACAATTAATGTTGAGGCTTGCAGTTGATTGTAGTTGAGTCTTGGAAAATATGTCTATGGTGAAACATTAACTAGTGCAAAAACCTGAAATTTTTCAAGCTCAAAGTGAATTTGGTTTAATTGTAATATCTCTTTTATATTATGGTTAAGAACAGAGTGTACTTGTGGATATTTGAAAGTAGATACACTTGTTATGGTGTATAAAAATTTATGTGTTATATTGTTTGATATGACAATGATGATGCAATATGTATGTGCACAATAATACATGAGATGATCATTTAGCTAGCATTCCAACATGGTATAAATCAGAATCTAGTATTATGTTAACCAAAAAGTACAAACTAAAATAACAAAAAAGATGGCAAGAACCCATCAAGTCCTACATGGATTATATTCACTATGATATCATTGTCTCAATGATGGGCACTCAATATTATAAACTTGTGTCACATTTAAATTCATAAAACATTGTTTTAAAAAAGTATTGCGCAATTGGAGAACATTAGTGAGAAATAAAAAATTACCACTAGCGAACTTTGACAAGTGAAATATTATTTGTTTCATAAAAAATCAAATATCACTTAACTTCTAGATTCTTACATGAAATGATAACAAAAAAAGTCAAGTATCAATGTTGATTTTTGTGTAAACCAGTCTTTTGAGAATATTTTTTTTTTTGAAGAATTGAATGTATCCTGACTTAAAATTGTTCCTTCGATTTTGAACTATATATTGAAAAAATATTAAACTACTAGAAGAAATATATCCATCTCAACATACTTCAAAAGTTTGTAACAAGAATAAATTAAATTCAAGCTAACTAACTGATCCAATAATTTATTCTTATCGATCTAGTAAATTATTTTACTCAAGCGTAACCTCTCTCTTATTTCCCTCTTCAGATCAGTCAGCTATATTGATAAAGGTAATTTAACTCATAATCCAATCACTGATCCAACCTATGTTTCAATCGAAAACTATCATACATCATAGTCGCTTCACAATAGATTGTAAGATGACTGATACACTTTAGCCTGGAATTATTTTACTTGTGTTATAATCAAAGTTGGCTGATTACAAATTCTTTTGAACTATGTTTAGTGGTGATTTTGATTTATGTATAGGCCTAATTGAATAAGGAATAACAAGCTCAATTATCTTCATCGCTATGGTTGCTTGATTGGGTAAGAGAAATAAGACCAAGTTGTGTTTGACTGAGATAAATATACTCAATGAAGAAATACATGTTATTGAGTAATTGGATAGACATATTGAAATAACAAAAGGTATGGGAAGACCCCATCAAACAAGGTACAAGGATGGAACCGAGCAAGTAACATGGGGCTATCCCCCAAAGATGTTATTGATACGTGTGTGCACTTACAATAAGCATAAGTCATGATTAAGAAAACTCATATACATTTGATCCATTTACAAATCTACGTTTCAATGTTTGCAATTAGAAATCTGCTCTTTGGTATCATAATTGATGACGTAATTTCGCAAAGAACAGAGCCGCTGTGATGTGACAACATGGACATGCACATCTTTTGAGATACAAGGTACCACGCACCGTATTTGACGTATGGTATGTACAGAAACTGATGAGGGCCAGTCAATTGGATCTCAGGATTTAATTGTCTTACCACTCGTGAAACTTAGAAGCGTCGTGCTATTCAACTACCTGCATCGAATCCCTCAATACATTTCTCCTGAATCCTGTACTAGTGCTTTGTGAATAGGTCGCCTTTAGACAGATTTCTTTGAGAACTTATGGAATGCTGTTAAGTATCAGTGGAAAGCGAGTATTGTGCTCATAGGTTAGTAGCAAAGTAAAGATTCGATCCATGCGGAAATGCAAATTTACCAGTAATGTGCTACTACTATCAGAAGTCCTGATGCAGAAAATCTCATTTGAAAATACAACCAAATGTTCCATGTTCCAAAACTAAACCTCCCACTTGGGTCAAAAGACGAGGAAAACTTCACTCCTGTAAACCAGCCAAAATTGGGGACCGTGGAAACACTTTGTATACTCCACGTCCTAAGGGACCCTTCCATGGACAGGAAGCCTACTCAGAGAACGTTGGAAAGATTGTAACGAGCAGCTTGGGTAACAACGACAGGGTAGTCAACGTATTCAACCGTACAAATTTGACAGACATTCTCAACGTAGGTTACAAATACGACATGGTCGTAAACACCTGAACACTGATCTGATAAATATTTGCACATAAAGCAAGACAGAGCACAAGCTTATGTATATTCAGAGTACCATGTGATAATTGAGAACTATACATCAATTTCTTAAGGACGGTGAAAGGGAGGGCAAGAAGTGCAAAATAAAAATGCATCATGATTAGACAGAAGAGTACACACTTTTTTCAACAACCTGCTGTATGGGACACAGTGGGAGTGCTTGCCATTCGTAAAATTAAAACTCGTTTGAAAAAAGTCGTACTGCTCTGTCCTGCACCATCCTTCTATCTATCAAATGAAGAAGGCAATATCTCTTCCTCCCAACAAAACCAGATGCAACTCCGTAGACTAACAGATAAAGCACCATCGTGACAGCCACTGCTTCTAAGGGCTTTCCAAAATGCTGGAGTGATACCAAAGAGCTGAGCGTAGTGCTTCGACCACGCAAGAATCACAGGCATAAACCAAATGCGAAGTACCTGCTAATATATGCGGTACTTTAGCGCCACCGAATGGAAGCAGTGCGAACTCGGTGATCGTCATATCTTCCATGTCATCTTAGAGCATGAGCGAACGCAGCAAAAGGGTTGCGAGCTGCGACTGGGCCAGCGGTTCACCACATCATCCTCCAAAATCCTTGGACCCGAAGCTCTTGTATTTTCAGAAGTTGGATATGGCCCTCAGCAATTCCCAGCTTGCATCATGAGGGCTGTTGAGCCGATGCAATGTCGTAGTGTCTCAACGAGACCAATTTCAAAACACGACAGCATCACACAGTCCTGTAAAGAGCTGAAGGCAATCTCGGGGTGGCCACTGCTTGCAAGGGCTTGAGCATAAACGAAACAACTCCAGGGCGCTCCGTGAGATCAATGTCCTCGTGGCGCATTCCCTCGGGAGGAGACCAAGTGAAGTGATGCAACAAACGTCCCAACATGATCTGGACCAGAACAAGACCGAGCTGTGCGCCAGGGCACACTCTTCTGCCTGCGCCGAAGGGGAGAACTCTGAAATCCGTACCTTTAATGTCGATATCCTCCTCGAGAAATCTCTCGGGTCTGAAGCTCTCCGGGTCCTTCCAAAGGCTGGGGTCACGAGCGATGGCGAAGACGTTGACATGGACGGTCGAACCTTTGGGAATGTCGAAACCTCCTACCTTCACATCTTCGGTGGCCTTGTGCGGGAGCATGAGAGGTGTCGGAGGATGCAATCGGAGGACCTCCTTCGCAACCGCTTGAAGGTACGGCAGGTCGCGGAAGTCGACCTCGGTGACCACTTTCTCATAGCCGACCACGTTGTCGAGCTCCTCCTGAGCTTTCCTCTGCACCTCCGGATTGCGGATGAGCTCCGCCATCGCCCATTCCACCGTGATCGCCGTGGTGTCCATGCCGGCGGTGATCATATCCCAAAGAAGCGTGATGACGGTGACCTCACTGAGGTCGTATTGCTTCTGGAAGTTGAGCAGAGCGTTCACGAAATGCTGGCTCGAGCCCGCAGAATCTGCGCCGCTGCCCCTGTCACCAACACCTGTGGCGAACTCCTGCATAATTGCTTTGGTCAGATTGTCACGCCGAGCGTTGTTCCTCGCGAAAGCCTCTTCCTGCAAAGGGAACATCCATCGAAGGTACTTGATGTGCTCGGAAGTTTTCAACGACGCACCCAGCTTCATCCCCTCGGCGATGACGGCCTTGAACTCCTTCCCCTGCGCATCGATCTCCCCATCCTGGTTCACAAACTTCTTCCCGAACACAATGCGGGTGATGTTGTTGAAGGCGACTGCGGCCAGATAAGTCTTAATATCGACCGCCCCCGCTCCAGTTTGACAATCATTGTAGATGGCATTCACCATGCCCGCGACCTCTTCCTCTCGAACAGAGCGCAGCGCCTCCAGCCTCTTGGGGGTAAAGAGCTCGAGAGTACAGAGCTTCCGGACCTTGACGTAATGCGGCCCGTAGTCCGCCCAAATGAGATCTTGCCCATTTCGGCTGAAGCGAGCTGCAGCTCTAGTCAGCGGACGCCCGGCCAGAAACTGATCTTTGTCTTTCAGCACCTCTTTAGCCAGAGTGGCTGAAGAAACCACGGTGTTCAACGTCGTGCCCATCCAGAAGGAAAGAATCGGTCCGTATTTCTCCGCCCATTCCATGAAACATCGGAAACGGACGGGCTTGACCTCGTGAAGATTGCCCACGAAGGGCCGGGGCCGGGGACCGGGAGCCAGCTTCTTGCTCGGCCAAACGGCCTTGAGAATGAACAAAAGAACGACCGCTGTCGCAACTACGACGGTGTAGTAGGTATCCACTTGCAAACCGGCCAAATCGATCACGCCTCTGCTCGGCATTTCGTCCAGATCTGCTTCCGCCATCGCCTCCTGCTCCTCGTCGTCCTTCTCCTACCTATTCATTCACTAATACGGGTCACAATGTCCGTAGCAGAGCAATGCAGGTACTTCACTCCTACAAATCGTAACTAGACTGCACTCGACACCCATTCATGATCAAACTTATGCTTCACTGCTGAACAGCATTCGAATCCGCATTGTGTCGCGGGTCACTCCAAGACGACGCTTAGTCTCGTCCGTCTGCAACCAGTGACAGGACGTGTTGAGCGCGTAGACCATCTCGGCGATTCAATCTGGCGCGAATTGTGGAGCAGTGGAGATGACCACTCGAACGACTTGCCTGAGGCGTAACCTGGTTGCACACGAACGATGCCTTTGCCTACCGACTCACGGTCACAATCAGTTCTGCCGAACGGAAGCTCTGTCCGCGAGAGTGGTTTGTTTACACAGTACGAAAGTCAAAGTCGGAAAGCCAAAGGTGAACCTCGGTGAGATGGGATCAATCTCCCTCCATAGTACAGCAGGAGGTCGGTGGGTTGGGCTGCGGTGAAAGTCCTTCGCTGTCTTGGTGGTCTGGAACCAAGTTGGCATGAACTACAAGCCCATCTGAAACAGGGCATGGCGACGACAATAATGGGGATCTTGATACAAATATCTCGTCTTGGCGACATTGACAGACAATAATTCTGACGGAAGATCGATGCAAGAAATAACTTTTTCTCGGTAGGACTTGATAGTCTTGACAGCTGCTACACTCATGTCAGCTTCCTATCTATCCATGACCCATGCTCATCAAGGCAATCTGAGGTATTTAATCTATATAGTCCACTGAGACTTTCTATATTTGTTAAGGTTTTTGATCGCACCTTTTTGAGACGGAGCACATGCGCAGTAACAGGAGCGGGGACCAATGGCCATCTCGTTGACTGGGATACAGCTGAAAAGTACTGAGAACAGAAATGAAATTAGCTCTTCCAGATCCAAGTAACTTTGATGATCTGAATAGTTGCCGCCTAGGCTGCCTACCCTCAGGAAGAAATACTTATCTAACGAGTTTACTGAAGCCACGAAATTACCAGTCACTGCAACGCTGTGCACATAATTGTCCGGGTGCAGTTTATTAGTGGTTCGAACTCGAGTCTGGACGAATACTCTAGGTAGTACAAGGTGGAGGATCGGTATAACGACTTCGATAAAGTATGACGAAGTCGTTAAGTTATCACGTAGAATTCATGAAGTCTTTTCTCTTGGCTGTAGCTGTTCTTCGTCCCAGTTCTTGCTTGCTCTGATACTCTTTGCTGTGACCCTCAGTCCAGTGTTCACTCGTTTGCACTTGCACCAACTCCAGCAGGAAATCAAACTTGTACTCTCCCGGTTTGCCCTCCATCCCTTGTTCAATCCTCACTCCGTACAAGGCTCCAGCTCAATCGTCTCCACCTTCCCTTAGACCATCCACCCCGTCAAGCTTCGTTCTTAGCGCCTGCTCGAAGGCCAAGAATAGAACAAGGCGACCATGCCTTCGACAATGGCCAATTTCCGACACTCATTCTTTTCGTTTGTCTTTAGTTACATGTGCCTCAGCACAGTTTACCTTTCCATTCACGTCCCGTTGTAGTCATCACAGTAACGCACATAACCCTCAGACTTATTTGAAAGTCATGCAGCCTCAAAACGGACGACAATTTGGTTTGGGAAAATGATGACTGGAGTTTTGTTGTCGGATTCCTAGTAAGTAGTGTTGCATTTTGGGATTTTTTGTTCTCACCACTTCTTTAGTCTTGGAAGACCAAAGAGTGGTGAGAACAAGAAGTCTGTTTCTCAGTAAAGATCTAGTTTCTGTTTCTATCTGAGGAATTGAAAACTGAGTGAAGGCTTAGTCAGGCACCTGGTTTCTAAGGTAATTGCATTTCTAAATGTGAATAAATCGTAATTTGCGAACAAATATAATTCAATAATTACTGGTAGTTGTTTAAAAATTAAATAGTCTCAAAGTTTAGAGCTGTTCGATACTGTAATTGAAGATGATACTCAATTTGGTTATGAAGAGCCAGCATTAATTTTGGCTGGATCCCCAGATTTATAGGAGTTAAATACATGTGAACAGTTTATAGGAACTTAAGAAAAATCATAAACACGAACGTCTTTAGGTGATAGAGTTTTATCTGAATTAAGCATATTCAGTAACTGTTATCTTCAATCGATAAATCATCAGGGCTATCCACTTTTGAAAACATATAATTAAATGTTTTGATGCAATTTGTTAGATTTCTCTTTTTCATATATTTTTTTCACTCTCATATCTTGATTCATGAATTCCGCATAATACTATATGTAAAACTCGAAAAATTTTGATAATGAAAAATACATTTAAAGAAAAATCTATCAAAAACACACCAAAAAAAATCAATTTCAAAAAATAATAATTTAATTCAAACACTAATAATGCTTCAAAAAATTTCAATTGAAAAATTATATTATGAAAGAATGAAGTATAAAATGATATTTTTTGAATATAATTATTATGATATTAAGTTTAATCCAAAGGATTTGAATCTAACCCTGAAAATATTGAAAAAAAATTTAAAAGTTATATTGAAATTTTTTTCATGATTGAATGAATGAGATGATAATAAATCATCACATTCATTATAATAATAAATAATCATTCATATTTGATTTCAAAAAATTAAACAAAAATATTTTTATTTTAATTTTTTTTTCAAAAATCAATGAAAGTATTCTTTATATTTTTGATACATTTAAAAATTTTGAATATTTTTTTAATTAAAATTAATGAAACTGAGTCATAATAATTTTTATCACAAATATTTTTTAAATTTTTTTAATGTATAAAAAGTAAATCTTACATTTAAAAAATAATTTATATTTTTTTTGTAAAATATCATATTTTATAATTTATTCCAAAATTATGCATGTTAGCTTTACATATCTAACAATGTGTCAATGTATACCATAACTAATAAGAGTATATTATTTATAAATAAACAATGACATTTCATAAAATTTTATGTGTGTAATCTTATGCTCACATGATAATCAGATTGACCATCTAGATTATTTATAATCTGAATCAAGTATATATACTTTTAATGCATTATAGATTATATTTTTTGTTTTCTTGCCTCTTCATTCATTACTTTTTAATATATTTTCCCTACAAAATGAATCTTTATGATATATTTAACTTTTATCATTCATTTATATTGCTATAAACTATTTTTTTACTAACTACTATGACATGACTTATGTAGCGGCATCCCTAGTTAGGTGCGTGCATGTAGGAGCTAATATGGCAGTTACATCATATAATGCAGTTATCGCCGTTGCCATTGAAACTGCGGTTAGGACTGACAGTGCTGTAAGGAGATCTAAGGCTCAAGGGGTAGAGTTTGAATTAGGGATCCTTGGAGTGCAATTTTCAAAGTTGAAACTTTGAGAACGTGGCTATAGTGGATAATAGCTACTGAGTGAACTTGGAGTCTTTAAAGCACAAAATGGGATTAGCTCGATTGTAATATCTTTTTTATGCTATGGTTATGAGCGACTATACTTGTGGATATTTTGAGAGTAGAAAAGATTACTTCGAATACTCAAATTGGATTATGTGATGAGAATTATGAGTTCCTTGAATGGTGAAGGTGTTTTGTTGAGTGTTGATCGATGATAGCTTCAATATATTTGCTGTAGAGTGTGTAGGGTGTTGATGGAGTCAAGATCGTGATGACAATCTAGAAGTACAGTCGATTCAAAATTGATGTGATCAATTTCAAATTTTTGTATTTTATTTTTGTGCTTAAATTTGAATCAAGAATTTTGGAGAGTGGAAGCGTTACTAAAAATTGACCAAATGGGTTGATGTTCAAAGTTACCTTGGGACTTAAATTGAGATTGGCTGAAAAAGATTTCGGATAGAAGTGCTCGAAGTCCAAGAATGGATGTTTCAAAGTTTTTGGGTCAAAAATATGAACAAGAAGCTATAGGATTATCATATAGTGTATGTTTGATCTGAAATTTGATGGGATCATAAAAGATCTAAAAGATCTTGTGCGGGGATAGGGATGTTAGGCACAAGACCAACAATGTCAGAAATGCAAAATTTTGACGTTTAGGGGTTCAAAATTGGAGTCAAAGATTTTTGAAATCCCACATAAATTTTAAACGATCTCCGTTTGTGGAAAAAAAATTGAGTTAGATAGCAAATTGAAAAATGCTAGTTTAAGGCAATGTTTATGACAGCTAGATTACAAGTGTTAGTTTATCAATCTTGAGAGTAGAACTCCAAAATAGAGTTTTAGTGTTTTTAAATGCCCTTTTTGAGACTATGTTTGTCCATGTTAGGTTGGTTTGACCCCTTTGATTGATTTTTTGAGATGGAGTATTCTTATTTATGTTTTCTTGTGATTGATATACCTTCATCTTTGCCTCCTATTTATGCATCACATTTATTTGTGTCGGTGCTTTATTGTTTGAAGTGTTAGTGCTCATGTGTACTGCCAATAGTGAGACTAGATTTGCATACTTGTTAGACTATCCATGTTTCTCCTTAGTGGGACCTGATTAGTGGACCTATAGACTAGGTGAATGCATGTGGTGATGGCAGTTTTCAGATTTTCCTTGTATTAGCACCT
This sequence comes from Marchantia paleacea, assembly GCA_014180765.2. Lineage (NCBI taxonomy): Eukaryota > Viridiplantae > Streptophyta > Marchantiopsida > Marchantiales > Marchantiaceae > Marchantia > Marchantia paleacea. The sequence goes on along the minus strand of MUAA02000019.1, from coordinate 191,063 downwards.
TGTGGTGCCTCATGTACCTTATGTTGTGGATTTTCGTTCTACTCGGAGACCTATTGCTATACGATTACGGATGTGATTCACTTCTATCACAATGAAGTTCTCTAGAGGTTTTGAAGGAAAAACTACTCCTGTTAGCAGTGGGTGCACCCGTAGCAGAGTGTGATACCAACCTTGACCTTTATGGTTTATAAAAGACTCTGATTTGCTATCAAAAAGTGACGGAGCTGAGCTTGATGATATCTTGGAATGTATCACCACACCATTGTCATGGAATATGAATGATATTTATGGGGCCACCAAGGATTCCAGATGATATTCAGATACAATTGGCACCATTGAGTAGGATGATTTCATACATGAGTTTGATTCATGGAGTGATTTACAACGGATGCACAACTCTACGTTGTTTAGTCCGTTTATAGTTTGGAAGGGATTATTCCAGATTTTGGAGGGTCCGCCAATGGATGATTATCATGAGTTTTCATATGAATGCCATGAGGAGATTGAATTCTGGAGATAATATTGGTCTCCAAACTACATATCTATTACTTTACGGACAATATTTGGTAGTGCGAGTTCATCTTTTGTACCTGTCACTTATGATACAGTTGGAGTTAGTCGAGTTGGGAAGAGTTTAGAGGTCCCAAGCTTTAACTCTATTATGGAGTTCTTTGCACGGTTGAGGAGAGACTACCAAAGGGTGAGGACTAACAAGCTATGAGGCTTGCAAGAGTTTCAACAGAAGACTAGGGAGAGTCTTCGAGAGGTGTATATTCAAATGTATTGATTGATTTGTGTTATCGATGGGGTGACAGAGGCACAAGCTATCCAATATTGGTATGGGATAATGGACATGGAGTTGAGATGTGCAAAAGATATCACCTTATTACATGAGACATCAGCTACGTTGGCCATTGTGTTTTGTCTTGTTGAGCGTATTGAGTTCAACATGTAGGAGGAGAGAGTGGTGATTGTTGGATTCATCAAGGATTCATCAACTTCATCATCTCCTTCACATTACCAGTCTATAATACAATCCTGAAGTGGTTATGGTAAACATGTGGGACAGTATGTAGCTTAAACGCGTCACACATTGGCGTTTAGAGTTTGCCTGATGGTAATAGTTGGCAAGGCCGCGTAGAATAACTCACCTGATTTCGAATTTTCGACTTCTCTTCTGTTGTCTATGCTTTGTCAACTAGCTGGAAAGAACAGACCAGCTTAGCAGTTCTATCCCCGTGGAGGTCAGAAGTTTAGATCAAGAGACACAGTTAAATAACAAAAGGGATGGGAAGACCCCATCAGAAGTTTAGATCTGGACCCTCACGTATTGGTCGAAATTGGCTGGAGGTCCAATGAATGCCAGCTATGGTAAAACCTCGTTATAATCAACTTATTTTTAGTCACATCCTCCCTATAATCACATTTTTTTCCTGAAACAATCCATTCTAGTGTAACTTTACCTCGCTACATCACGCACAAATCAATTACAAATGAATGTGATACAGTAGAATTTACTCTCTCTCTCTCTCTCTCTCTCACTGCAACAGGTAGAAAGTTAATTGTATAATCCACTTTGTTGCAATTAACTAGGGTTTGCAGATATCCAACACTCTATGGAAGTGCAAGAGACCTAAAGCAGTTTCCAAACAAATAATGTGTAAAATGTATCATAATTCACACAGCTACCAAATATTATCCTTTAGAAGAACTATACTTTGACTCTGCTGCATTGTTGGAACCACTTGTTAGGATCTTATCTTTCATTCTCTAGAGCTAAGCAAGTGCATCCTTCAACCTAAACGGTAAAAATTTCCTATGATACAATACATACTTTCCATGCAATTGCTCAAAGGCTATCTTGGCCTTATCCTTATTTCAAATCCGCAACTAATGATATCCTACATGTAAATTCAATGTATTGAAAACTTTTGCATGCCCAACCTATCAAAGATCTCCTCAAGTGTAGGCATAGCATTTCAATCATATTTTGTCACCAATGATAGATATGTTGTATGTACATGTATTTATATTGCCATGGATATTCTTCTTGACTAGTATCACCACATAAGAGGCATACTTTCCATATGATATTTTCACTAATCAAGCCTCAAGAAGATCTTGACAACTAATTTGGATCAATCTTCATATCCATGTATCTAAAATCAATCCAATCTATAATCGCACCTTATGTACACTTGTCATCATTTGTGCATGTGGATCATCTGATAACATAACATTCTTCATAATATATGTTGGTGAATAATTCTGATGTGTCTTAAGAGATTGTAACACACATAACATCTTTCAAAACATGTCAAAATATAAATCTCTTAACCGATGACCATGACCAATCCATATAAATCCTTAAATTGAACATCTATTCAATAACATCTCCCTAAATGAAATATTTGACGTCATGGCCCATTGATATCCTTGAATTGTCTATAATGACAAAAAATTAGGTATTGTCACACCAACTGAGCCATATGGTGTAATGAAATACGTCTTGCAATCTCATCTTGCTCTACATACAAGTATTGATGTACTTATTTGCTAGAATGCTTTATAATAGCTTAACTTCTGTTCATTCCTCCAAATGCACTCCTCTAGATTTTTCCAAGCAATATGTGTTGTATCCAAAGAAAAAAATATAGCAAAAGTAGGAATAACTTCCTTTGTCTTCTCCATCACATGGCGTAATGAAACATGTGTGGCAATCTCATCTCGCTCCACGTACAACTATCAATATATTCGTATCTAGAATACAAAAGAACGACTAATCTTGTGTTGATCTTTCCAAACATATCTAGCACACATATGCCATCCTCTAGATTTTGCCAACCAACAGATGTTGTATTCAAAGGTGACAATATTATAAAATTGGGAATAACTTCCTTCATCTTCTCCATCCCTTAAGCAAAAGACTCACTCTAAGTCTGATGTAGAAGCTAATCTGCCAATATTGTAGCTCTTTACATGACATATATAGTAATTCATCTTTTTTGGATGACACAACTCTGCTAAAATTTGGAACGGTAACAATAGTTTTTGGATATAGACTATCATTTGCATTCATGTTTCCCTCCAACAAATCATCAGGCTTAGTAATACAAGCTCTAAAGTATGCAACATATGCTGAACCTTCACTTCGTAAAGGGCTAGAATCGGTAATGAATTGCATTAGTAATAAATTCACTCAGATTGCCAACCTGGCCGATAAAAGTTTCTTTCCTACCAATAATCAATGATAAAACCCATAAGTATAACATTGTGGCATCCAATACATCATAGTACTATATAAGTGTAATAACATCACATGCTTGCTTGCCCTCCACATACACTAACTTCATGTTGAACGTTTGATACAATTCTGCACATCAAATTTATCGTTTGGAAAGATCATTCTCAATTTCAAAATACACCAATGGTTTGTGTTCAGTTCTTACCATAAACTCTTTGTCTCCCAAGTAATGTGTAAGACCCTAGTTAGGTGAGTTGAGCTGGTTTTTTTGTTTTTTTAATAAAAAAAAGTTATATCAAAGAAGATGTGGCTTAACGAATACAAATAAGACTTGTAGCTCGAATATGGTGGCATGAATAGGTTGTTAGGGAAACAACGGGAGTAATAATTAGGATTAGGCCCAGGAGGGAAATGGTATTAGTTTCAACAAGAGAATGAGTGGTTACGAATGTAAGTATGATACACTTATGGATCGAGAAACGACGATGAAAAAACAATCGATAATTCACTTAGAAGCTCGGGAGGCTATTTGATTGCCATCCATCCAAAAATTGCTAGTGGAAGTTTTTAGGCCACTAGTGCCAAAGCTAGCTGAAAGGATAGAAGAAGAATTTCTAGCAAGGTGATGGGACCATGTTTGCCCAAAGTTATGATGTGTTTGTGACTAGATCTAGTTGACCTTGCACAATCAATTCCATTCGGGTTATGTATGCTAGTGCTGCATCACTAGATCCTCCAAGAAATGCCTAAATCTAAAATGGATATTTCTCCACATTAGTCTTTTACAAACCAAGACCAAGCAGTGCATCTTTATCTACAATAATATATTGTACATTAAAATCTAATAACACTTGTTGAGGTTGATAAATCTTTCATGAAGCCCGACTAAATAAAAGACATCACTCATGTTATCCAATATCATTACATTTGATGACACCCTAATATGCTCATATGCCGGCCTTGCTAGTAACTTCATCATTCTACTGATAGTTGTTTGCCAAGTTCCACTAGTAGCGGTCATAATCCCATGATCAATAGTACTAATGCTATCAATACCAAAAGTAACCAACATATCCTTTTTGCTTTCACAAAATAAGGCTGCAAATTGTAATACATAGGATGATGACACGCCCAACACCAATAAATCCTTGGTTGAGAAAAGAGGAGGATGAACAAAAATCTTCGTCATCTTCAACATTGAGTTGGATGCTACCTCATACAATGTTGATGGTTGGATCCTATTTGTTCCATCTCCAAATACATCAACACCAGCTTCCAACCTCATCTCTCTAATAGGTTGTCTATGAGCCATGGTTGAGGATTTGAATGCCTCAAATAGTATGAAAAATTGAAGAAGCATGAGTTGCCAGCTAGCATTTGCTCTTTGTGGATCCAACTCCGTTGATGCTCCTCTAGATTCAATAGTTTGTGTTGCATTAGGAGTCATAGGAAGTGCACATGGTTGTGCTACTACAAACATAAATTGTACAACATCTCCATCATGAGAAGTAGAAGTATTAGCTTTAGAATCTAATCTTTGTTGGGATATCAAGTTGACCTCATGATTAGCATAATGGACTACCACTTGACTAACTGATGGTGGTCTACCACCATCCTTGCCATCTTGAACTCTTTAGATAGAGTTCAAAATATTGATCAATCATGTGATCATGTCAATGACAATGCTCACATGATTATGATCTTATTAGATCCACTTTTTGATCTTGAAGTCAATCACATGTCTAGCAACAAGGTGTGGGGACACACTTCAAAATATCACAAAGCTCAGTCTCATCAGTCTTTGACACCAAATCATAGTCTTTTGTGAATAATCAATGTTGGTTCCACACTTTGCTACGGATGCATCTATCGTTAACTCTACTAGTCTTTCCTCTTGAACCTATGGACCTCTAGAGAATTCCATTGTCATATCATTGTATCATCTCCATAACTATATCTTAAATCTCAACTAGAATCAAAAATCATAACAGAAGGTACCTGAGACAGTGTAAGATATTAACAGAAGGGAAACTTGAAACTTGTCATCATCATAAACACTCACTTAGTCTACAGGTCCATAAATCTTCACTCATTGAGGAGAAACATAAATAGATTAATGGTCTGTAAATCCAGCCTCACTATCAACCGGACACAGCAATACTAATACTCCACACAATCAAGCACTAACACAAACAAACATGGTACACAATAACAAGCCAAGATGGAGGTATATCAATCACAAAAAATATAAATAACCTTCCTTCATCTTAAACACATCAATCAAAGGGGTCAAACCAACTCAACGTGGATTAACATAGTCTCATGAGGGCAATAAAAACACTAAAATTCAGTTTTAAAATTTTGTTGTTATCCAAATGCATAATATAATGCTACTTAATTTTCTATATAAGGTATTTTTTTAAACCAATATTTTTTAATTCTTTAAAATTTATTCTTTTACAAACAGATATCGTTTGTAACTTCAACAGGATATGAATAATCTTTGACTTTAATTTTGGATCTCATCAACATTTTGCAAAATTGACATTACTGATCATATATCTTACATCTATATCCATGTATAATTAACTTTACATCTTTTATGATCCCATCAAATTTTAAATCAAACGGATATTATATGATAATCTTATAGCATGTCCCTCATATATTCTATTCTAAAACTTTGAAACAACAATTTTTAAACTTCAATCACTTTTGTTCAAAAATTTTTCCATCTATATTAATCTTAAATATCAATATTATTAAAATTATTATTCACTTAGTCAATTTTTAGTAACATTTCCGTCTTTTAAATTTTTGATTCAAAATTTAATCATCGATTAAAAAATATAGAATTTAAAAAATTAATCCCACAAACTTTGATATGCTTCTAGTTCGGATTCACCATCATGATTTTAACTCCATCATTACCTTACATAATCAATAATAACTAGATTTTGAAGATACTATAGATCAAAATCTACCAAAATATCTTCATCACTCCAAAAACTCATAGTTCTCAAATTGAAATAATCCAATTGAAGTTTTTGAAACTATCTTTTCAATTCTCAAAATGTCTCCAAGTACAATCTTTTCATAACCATATCATAAAGAGGAGATTATAGTTGAGGCAAACTTATTTTTGTGCTTCAAAGAATATAAATTTTTGCATTAATTAATATTTCATAATAGCCATACTATGCAAAAATCAATTTCAAAAACTGCCCTCTAAAGAGCTCTAATTTGAATGCTACTTCTTGAGCTATTAGTAAGCTTAAGGTCTATTAACAAAGCTATTGACCCTAATGATACATAAAGTAAACTACATTATTGGTTTTAACTTGTGTACATACTTTTGCTGTGTGAACCTACCTAACTTAAGGTTATGACAAATACAATCACAATATATTTTTGTTTATAAAAAATTATTTTATTTTCATTAACTTTTACCTTGTTAGTTTTCATGACCTTTGTTCTATACTTTATGAAAAAAAATTTGTCAATTTTTATGCTAGTATTTTTTCCATCATCTTTTCTTGTCTTTTATTCTAGACCTCTTGGAATCATTTGCTGGGTTATGGATTTAGAGTTTGGTCTCTATTAGGGATTTTGGGTTTGGTTTCTACAAGGGAAGAGTATCACAATACATAATAGGATGACATATTTTTATAGTCCTTATTTGTTGTTAATTTTTCATATTTTTGATATTTTTTGTTATAGCTTATGAGTACTTCTGGTTTGAAACCTTAAATTTTGAACTATTCAAAGAATTATTTTTATCAATCAAAGTGTTTTGATACACTTCACATTTTCAACCCTCCATAGTCTGTATCATCAGTTATTCTTTGTTATCACTTAACTAAAATATGGTAGAACTTGTGTATATCTTTTAACATGGTCCTTTTTTTACTCCAATCATGAGTGGAGATTTGCCCTTGTCAGTATGGGGAGCCTAAGATATCTCCCCTTCTTTCAATGATCTAGGCTCATCAAAAGAAACATCCATACTGGCAATTACCTTACAAGCTAAAGGATTCCATAGCTTATAACCTTTCACACCACTTGCATGTCCAAGAAAATGACACTTCTTGGATGTAGGATCCAACTTGGTCCTATTCTCCTTAGGTATGAGAGAAAAAGCTGTACAATCAAAAATTCTCAACGACTATAATCAACCCTCGGTTTGTGCGTCAATTCAAACGGTGTCAAGAAATTGATTGCACTTCAAGGAGACAGATTTATCAAATACATTGCGGTATTAACAGCTTCAGTCCAAAATTCATATGGTAAACCATATTGGCTCAACATACTATGCACCTTCTCCAATACTATTTGGTTGAGCCTCTAAAAAACAAGATTTTGTTGCGGAGTATAAACTGTGGTGAGATGACGAGTGATCCCCTCCTCTTTGTAGTTAATTCTAAACTCCTCAAAAGTTTACCCCCGGCCATTATCCGAACGTAGATATCTCACCTTATGACCAGTATGAGTCTCAACTTGAGCTCTCCAACTTTTGAAAGTTGCAAAGACTTCAAACTTTTGTGTGAAAAAATATACCCACACAAATCTTGAGTAATCATCAATAAACAATACATAGTATCACTTCCCAGAATGTGAGGCTTTGGGATAGGGTCCCCACACGTCACTATGTACATACTCAAGTAACTCTTTGGAACTATGAGTTCCAACACCTAAGGCTTTTCTATGTTGCTTGCCCATAACACAATGCTCGCCAAATTCCATGTCAACTTTACCTTAACAAAGTAACAAGTCTCTATCACGAAGGAAGGTTAAGTACCTATTACTCAAGTGTCCCATTCTAGAATGCCAAACATGAGACATCTCTGGCCGAGATCTGGTAAGATTGACTTTTCCAAAAATGGTATTGCCCTCTAGCACATACAGATTTCTATGCTTGTGTACTCAAAATATTATCACCTACTCTCACCTCAAGTACTCCTTATTTACAACTCCACTCAAGGCCTTTTGAATGTAACATCCCAAGAGAGATAAGATTCTTTCTCATGTCAAGTATAAATCTGACGTGAATTCATGTACGCTTGACTCCATCAAACATGTGAATTTTGACAGATCCAATACCTTCAATCCTACAGGATTGATCATTACCTATAAGAACTAAACCATTTAATATTGAGAAAGTATGAAAAAACTCTCTAATGTAACAAATGTGATAGGAACAAGCACTATCCAGAATCCATATATCACCAACGCCCTTTGGTGAATTGGATAGGGCATACATATGGCTTCATAGTCCATCTTCAAGCAAGTCATTCTCCTCATCAAAATCTTGAGCCACATTGGCCAAAAAAGGATCATTAGCCTTGGTCTTCACACGACAATTCTTGTTAAAGTGAGCACTCTTGCCACATTTCCAACAGACCACCGTCTTCCTGTACCAGATGAAGAGGATGATGTAGATGGCATCATCATCTTTTGATGTAGATCATCAGTCAATAAAGCAATTACCACCTCATTGTTAGTGATTGTTTGTCTATCACGATGGAGCAAAACTTGTGACAATGATTGATATGAAGTAGGTAATATTCTCTCATCGCTTATCTCCTCTCCAAGATTCTGAAGATCAATAACAAGATCACCAAAGGTATCAATGTGGTCTTGTATCTTTGTACCTGAATCTTTCATCTTGAAGTTCATAAGCTTCAAGGAGGTGTATAACCTGTTTGACAACTCTTTGTGACGAAACCGTCGTTGAAGAGCCTCAAACAGTAAATTAGAATTGTCATAAGGTTGTAGATGGAGTATAACAATACTTATTGCTTGCTCATGAAGGTCTTTCCCGTCCTCATCATTGAATGTAGAGGATTTAGGCCTCAATGTCTTGTACAAACCAGAAGCCTTCAACTTGCCCTTGACTTGCCTCTCCCCACAAGATAATCACCATGCCCATCATATTTGACAATGTCAAATCCGGCTCCTTCTGTCTTCATGACTGCCATCTCGCTCCATCTAACCCCTAAACTCGTCCCTTGTGTCGTTTGGTCGTCAAAAGGAACCTCCAAACTTGATTTCTTCCCACTCATATGAGAAAAATGGAAATTTACCCTGGGTAAAAATCCCTAAACCACAAGAGATACCGGTGCTAGATGTTGCTGACGGTTTGTTCTAGACCTTCAAAAGTATCACTAGCTTCCAAGTACCAGATGAGATTAGGGCATAGACATGCGAAGACCAGATTACCGCTCCAGACGTCAAGCACCAAGCTCCATAACTCAACGCCCCCACTCTACCACCATTTGGGACAAGGACCAAGCTTCACACCGTTTCCCATTCAAAATATTCCCAACAAAAAGGGCATAGACACTTTGGCACAATCTTCTTCTACAGTAATCCAATCGACATCAAAGGTAGCCACAAGATCTTGTCTCTGTTATCCTTTCCTTTCCCTTCCCATCGCTTTGCTCTACATCCTTTCTTTTCAGCTCTCGTCTGTCCAAGATTGAATGTGTGCTGAATCTGAGTTATGCTTTCGAGCGGAGAACAAACGAAACATAGGCTCTTCCATCAGCTTTCAAATTGGCTGACACAATAGGTTCTTGGTTGGCTATCATATCAGTGTTGGTTGGCGTCCAGTCCTGAGGTTTTCCACTCAGTCAAATCAAACTAAAAAACGATGATTCGCGACGCTCGATCTTCTATTGTTGAGTTGACAGAAGGAGGTCTTGTAACGTGGAACTCCCAACAACGCGCAACAGCTATAATCTACAGCTTACCATCCTATATACCTATCAGACACAGAGCCGACGAGCAGTGTCAGACTGTCGTCATCACCCATCGGCAATCTGATCTCCAGAGAGACAACGAGCAAGTCGTCGAATCCATGGAGGCCAGTCGACAATACCGTAATTAAAAGAGAAGCATATAGTACATGATAGAAGTTTGATCCATTGATGGCAATGGGGATGATGTACAATTTACAACCAAATGAGAGTTGTGGCCAGAATCGTTCCTCAACACACTGCAGGCTTTATCTCTAGTGAACGCTGAACTTGCCACTTCCTGACTCTCTACGAGTCAACCTACTTCCCAATGCGAGACTATCGTCGTGCGAATGGCGATAGCTGCTAGTTCTTAGATTCAACTTGTGCAAAGAATGGTGGTGACTGATGCATATATGCACAACATAACACGTACAAAAGTCAGATCCACCATCCTTGTTTCTAATTTGGTTCTCATGCGGCAGCCACTTTTGCCTACGATGCAAAAAGCACCATACACAAAACTCACATAATCGAATAAAACTTGCAACCCTTTCCGAGGGCTCTGCTGAGTCTTAGAACATTTCTCGGGTCCAATTGAGTAAACACATACATGAATCACAAGATTTGGTAATCCGCGGAATAAAATACTGAGCCGTGCAAGATGCAGAACGCACTCAGCTCCCACAAACAGATTCTCTCTTCTCACGCTGTTCCCCGTTTCACGACCCTGCAATCCATCACGATGCACACAAAGAAAAACCCGCTTCGACTGGATGTTGATATTTTGATCCTTGATGCACCGAACTCTCCCCAAGCAGCAGCGAAACCAAATGTACACTTGTAAATACTAAACACGAGTACACCAAGAAACACATGCAATTAAGAGTTGACACAGTAAATAATTGCTTCAATGAGGTGAAGCATGGACCTAGTCTCATTGAGACTACGTCCACATAGTCACTTTACTGAATAACTCTAATTATGTAATAAAGAACTTCTAGCAACACTTTTATATAGTAGTACCGGCCCTAGTCTATTTAACTATAGTCAAATTAACCAGAGTTACTCAAGACTTGAGTTAACTTTTAACATCTAGGATGTATAATGTGAATTATTCAATTTATTTCATTATATGGAAAAGATATTAAAAAATAATGTTTAGAGAGAATTTTCAATAAACACACATAAGAAGGAATTCACAATAATTATAAAGACACATAACAATGAAGAATTGAAATCTATCAAGACAATTGCTGATAGTCGTGAATGCCACAATAATTTCACATTTTATAAAAGTTTAGAATGTGGAGATACATAGAGAAGCATGTGAGGATTAATTCATGGATAAGCATTAAAAGACAAGAATAATGTAAAATCTTTAGATGACAACCCGTGAACAAAACCATAAAAGAGTAGGATAAGTGACAAGAAATATGAAGTAGAAGGAGAATTTGAGGATGCAAAATATCACAAGAGTTTGATAAGTTTTGATTAAAAGAAAAAGGATTCAGTAAGATCAATGAATATAACAAGACTTGACAAGATTTGCATTTTGAAATAAGAGTATTAGAAAATTGTTTGCAAAGTTGCATCATGATAATCAACAATTGATGTAAGACCATAGATTAAATTGAAATTTTAGTAAAGAGAAAAAAAATATAGGATGATGAAAGTGGAGTTTGAGAATGTAACAAATTTTTTTTCAAAATACCTAAGTTTAAGAAATATAGTCAAGCGTAAAAAAAAAGTAAGCAATAACATGGACTGAAAATTCAAGATGAAAAAAAAAAACTTAAAGAACTGCCATATCAATAGCTTATTGCTCAAGCAATAAATATTCTTGGATTGGCAACCTTTGATAGGAGGATCATGGATATCTTTGGTGACATCATCGGACCAAGGACATTCGAGTGTATGACAGGAGATTTGGCAAGGAGGCATACATCTTTGCCAATTTGGTGTGGACCGGTAGGCTTATTATCGATGCAGGAGACGACACTAACGGCATTCTTGGTGAGTTGGACGCTCGTTGCACCTTTGTTATCTTCTCGATTTGTGATCGCAAATAGACCTATCTTGGAGATATATGCAAGGGACGTAGATATGGGATCATTTTCCTTACAGGTATTATTACGACATACGAGACGTGCTTTACCACGGGAGATACGACATGAGTTCCCCATCTTTTTCCTCTTTGGCTACCGATTGGACTAGAGGTCTCCAGTCTATCTTGATGGACCGACAGTTTCAGTAGGCTCTACATTCACTCTTAGTGGATCCGACCATTCCTTGTACTACTAGAGCTCGTCTACGCTCTTGCTCGGGCAAGGTGCAGGCTTGTGGATCTTGGCTCGACCATGCATTAGGGCTTTCCGACTTGCACCAGCTACTTTTTCCACAGTGATGAGGTTCCGTCTTGGCTTGGTCCATCCATCTACATCTTCATTACTCACGTGTGAGTGTGGTATCACTTTAGATGCAGCAGGTGTTCGTATGACTCGATGTCCATTCGGAGGACAGAGGATAGCTACCCATGATACCATTAGGGATGTGGTGTTTGCTATGGCGCGAGAGGGTGGATATCTCACATGAAGAGAGCATTGGTATGCCTTGCAGTCGACTAGGGTTAGGGCATACCTGTATTTAGTTCGGAAGGACCATGTCACTGTGGCAGATGTGGTGGTTACCGATCCTACTAGAGACACAGTTTTAGAGGGGGTGATCACCCATCCTCCAGGATGGGGGGCGAGTGGAGCGGCAGCAACCAAGGTCTCCAAGTATAGAGGTATGCAGAGAGGTCATCTCTTTGTTCCTCTAGCTTTGGAGTTATATGGAGCAATGGACACCGACTTTGACATGTTCGTGAGGGAGTTCGCGAGGACCTACCATACTAGGCGACATGGGTATCACTCTCTTTAGCTTATTTTATAGCCTATTTTAGGCAACGTGTTTCCACTGCTCTACAGAGAGCACTAGCTGGTGCAATCCATAGGAGAGCAATCACGTTAGGTGATGCTTCTTCGGATGCTCCTATTGTTTGTAGATAGTTCAGATATCTTAGGTGCTGTATGACATATTTCCCTGTGTGATATTATTGGGGTCAGCCCCATGTTACCGGTTTGGTTCCATCCTTGTACGCTGTGATGGGGTCTTCCCATCCCTTTTGTTATTATACTTTGTACTTTCGGGAAGTTTCTTGTGTCCAAAGTTGTGAATCAATATAAACTTCAATTTCTTAGTAAAGTAAACCTGTCACCAAAAATCTAAACATTTATTGAGAAAAAAAACAAATAAATGAATTAAAATTCATGAAACCTTTAAAATTTAATCAATTAACATTTAATGATGTGTTTTTAGGTACTCCCAAATAGGGAGTAAAATGTTTTTAACAATTTTAGATTTAAATCTTTAGGCAGGTAACAATTAGACAGGGCAGACTGTATTGCGTTAAAGAGTTCCTCTTAACAGATCTCGTTATGTATAAAGATGTTGACTCCTCTGTATGTTCGAATAATTTAAGTATCAAACAACGCTCTTTCCATTCCATGCATCGCGGTTTCTTCCCGGTCGAGCATAACATTTCATTTTATATCCAGACCAGAATAATTGTTGTGAGGAATGCATGCCGGTGACAAAGGCTTCATGCATAATAGGATATTAACATGTTATCATGAAGCGGGCTTTTTCGGTTGGCGTCACATTCGATTTAATTCATCGAATTGTGACGCCACCCGAAAAAGTCTTGCAATGAGATTTATTAATGACATCGCAAGTTTAGTTACTGTAATGCTTACATAGGATTGCCAAAAGGTCTTCTAACAGCAAGAAAGTAAAACATGTGACACACTTCCGCCACAAGTCATATTAGATTCCATATTTCAGATGCATTTCATCCAGTTTTGTATAACGTTGTGGGCGAAAACCAAAACTCTGAGAGGAGCTCCGCAGCATGCATGGACGAGCCATATGTCTGACAAATAATTTCATGCCATGAGTAGGCATATTTAAAAGTTAGAAGAGAAAGTTTTATTCCCAAGACAGATCTAAGTAGAAGGCTAAAGTTGTTGACATATATCAAGGTAGAGCTGGAACATGGCTAAAGTAGGGAAACTATCCACAGGAAACGTAGAACAACTGATTTAATTTCTTCTTTTTGCATCGGGATCACATGCAAAAACACAAACTTTGCTACTTCCTATTGGCAGATACATGAATTGTACTTTATTGCTGAATTGAATTTTCTTCTCCCAACCTACTTTTGCTTCCAGTTATTGAAAAGTGAGGAGGATCTTTTCTTCTTCGCATTATTAAGACCTTCAGAGCTAAAACACTTCTATCAGAGATCTCCCGACACTCATAGTATGGACACACAGTATTATACGCGGACTTACTAGAAGTCTAAACGTTCCCCGATAGATCTCGCTGCAGCTTTGAACCACAGCATCACTCATATGGACTAACTGATGAATCTGGCTAGGTGAAGCTGACTGAAATCTGGCACTTATATATTCATCGATGCAGTGCCTGTTGCTTATCAAGCCATTGTTGCCACTACAAGCGTGGCCACCATAAAGCTTGTCCATACAGCTGGGCTTAACACCACTCCAGCACTCTGTCAGGCATCATGGTTTCGAGTTAGAGAGATACATGCCTGCCAATAGTATGCTGATTCAAAAGTGTCCACACTGGAGGTTGTAGCAAACCTATTACACGCTCTATCAAATTGAAATGTAAACTAGGACCAGTATTTCAGTAGTACTCACTTGTCCGTTGGGCCCAGGTGCTGGTGCCATTAGAGAAGCAGGAGTTGGACCTGGAGTTCCACCTATCGGAGCTGGACCAGATGCAGGGGGTGATGGTGACACTCCTGGGGCAGGTGGTGACACAACCGGCGCTGAAATGGGAGCCACGCTAGGATCAGCAAGTGGAACTGAACTCGGTGTTGGTGCTGTCGATGGGCCTTGCGCATTTACACGGCTGAAGGAAAATACTCCTAGAAGAACCAATGATATGATAAAACTCGTGGAACTCATTGTGCCTGTTATCAGATCGATTATATGAGTGAAAACTGAAAGCAAAGCAATTGTCATGTTCTGAAACCTTTACTGCAATACTGAAATGGTTGTAACCATCAATAAAGAACACAAATCTTACTCGTAATTTCTAAAATCTAGCAAAGAAATCCCAACGATGCACAAATCTTGTAGTTCTCTTGCACCGAAAATACCCGACTTGGAGGTAAGTGGATATCCCGATGCTGCGTAAGGTTGAGTGCTCAGGTTGATCGATATTGCGAGTACTGGGATCAAGTAGTTAAGCTCTACACCCTGTACCGCAGCTTAAGTACTGGTCGTGTGTCGAGAGTAACACGGTCGTCACAGAGCCAGATGCGGGATACAGTTTTGAAATAACGTACTTGTTTTCAACTGACAAAAAGTTAGATCGTGAGCAGTCATCAATCTGAGTACCTACGAAGCGTGCATCGAAAGTACTTGACCAAATGATTGGAATGACGACTATTAGCATCGCCGGTTTCAACCGATAGCAGTATCTTGAGACTGTGAGCTGTTGCTGTGCATATCTTGCTTTGATCGTGGCCTCTCTTCATCTCACGTTGTACATGCAAATACGTAAATACTGCATGTGCTTGGATTTCCCCTTGTGATCGTTGTGAACCGCTATCTGATCTTGAAGAATTCAAGAATTTGTTACCGATGTCGAAGAATGCAAAATAGCATTCTTTGACCATTCTGTAAGCTAATGAATAATGTCTCAGTATGCAAATTGCAAGTGATGACTAATGAACATAGATTCGCTTTGTAACTGGCTTGTAATTTTTCTTGTAAAGCAGTCATTGTGAGACATTGCAGTTTATCATACTGCATCAAGATAGATTCTACCAACACTTGGCAATATCTAACCACCCTTTTGGTGCATATACTTGTCCACTTCAATTCAGAATCAGACTGTAAAATCACGACCGTCTGCAGACTTGTGAAAACGCAGAAGAAACCAGTCTATATGAAGATCATTCACCTACTAGGTACGTGTATCGAGACAACCACTCACCTCTCATTCACTGAGTTACCCACAAAACCTGGAATCTGCTCTTTGTAACGTTCTCGCTGGTGAATCACGTACAAAGCAGAGCATTATCACGTTATGCGAATGAACCAAACGACGTTCCAAGTTTGAGTTACATGCAGGAGTACAGTTTAGAATCTGTTTCAGGGAGTCACGTAGGCATGAACATCACATTCTGCATTACTTGTCATATCCTTCACAGATTCTGAATTGAAACGTACGCACCAGGACAACCGTTAAACGTAAGACCTGAGGCAGGAATAATATAACATGCACTGTGTGCCTAGTGTACCACTTTTTCCCCTGCCTTTTGTGTAACCATTGATACACCAATCTATAGTTTTTTAAGTGTTGTGAGTTTCGTTTTGACACCCTCCGTAACGTATATGCGGTAGCCTCTATAGCCTTGCACATTGGGCAGGTTCGAAAGTGCTGTGTTAGTCTTAGCCCAAGCATGCAGCGATATCTGTGAGCATCTTGTAAGTGGTTGCCGGAGTTCAAAGAATGTTGACACAATGCGTTAGCGGCATGGCAATCTCAGCTAAATGTCCAGACATTGCTTACAGAAGTGACGTTGATTTATGTCTAACCCTAGATGTGACTTTAATGATTTTCTGCACATCTAGGATTAGATATATATATATATCTAATCCGATATGTCGTACAGTCAAATAACTTAGATTTGGTGTTCTTGCAGAAGATGTTGTGAAAACTCTTTCAAAGTCATTTGCAGTTGCAGAGCAAATTTTCACTGGAATCAACTACACAAGTTCTCTATTGTCGTTAAAACGAATGATGTTGCCATTGCTACAGCTTAAGCATAATGTGTGAGGTTGGTGGGAATAGATGATTGCACCACGGCTACCACTAAGGCTGAAGCTGGACATCACAGTTTTTACTCATGAAATGGAAGTATGAATGGAGTTGAAAGTAGGCCAATCTTAATCCGAATCTCATGCCATGTTATCTGAAACATTTTTTGTACTGCATGAAAGTCCACAAATTATGTGTTTATGATGTGACCTCTACAACTGCACTTAATTTTTAGACTGGAGAAATAACATATGCAGAAGATGTCATCGAAACTGTGATCAAGAAGTTCAGGGATCAAAGATGCAAACTTTAAATGTCAAGTTTTCATGAGTAACTGTTGCTTGATGCTTGCATGCTTTCATTGTTTCTTTCAGGCGATCTTAGAACTAAACAAAAGTTTGCATGAGTTGCTGTCTCCATACGAATCTCTTCACAATAATGCGAATTTTTATATCGAGATATTAAGTCTATTCAAATTCGATATACTGAATCCAAAACTGATTGATCTCGTTTGAAAAGACGCCACCTACTTCAAGCTAACATGAGTCAAGATGTTTTCCGAAAAAATGCTCCTAATTATTTGTTCAAACGGTGAGCAATGCGACTCGACTATGATTGACCCCTTCTGAATAGAGGCCATCTACCTCAAAAAACATTATGCTAGCAGGAAATTTATGAATCTATTGGAGTTCAAACCATCTATTTCATAATTTATGCTAGCAGCACTGTCTTGAATCCAGATCAAGGCTGTTGAACTGTGACAATCTGTAAGTTCTGATCAAGCCAAGGCCGCCACAACGGCTGAAGCGAGAACCAGTCCTGTCCATGTGTTTCCACTAGTAATAAATCCAGCGCTCTGTTGAACCAGCAAGCATCACCATGCAAGCGCATGTAATTCAGGATAAGAGCAATTTTCATCACTGAAGAAGGCGAGGCCTGAAGACTATGATCACGAATGCACAAACAGAGGTTTCCTTTATCTTCGTTACATTGATTTGGACATGTTTCGCGACCTGTGTCAAGTAAAACAATTTCAAAACTTGCTCGAATCGAGTGGCGCGAGATACTCACAGATTCCGTAGAAGGTCCTGGTGCTGGTGCTAACTCAGAAGGGCCTGGAGTGGGGACTTCAGCAAGAGGTGCAGGTACGGGAGCGGGTACGGGAGCAGTCACAGGGGTGGTGGAAGGAGTGATGGAGGGGGCGAATGAAGGTGCCATCGTGGGAACTTCAGTTGGAGTCTGAACAGGGGCCAGTGTGGGAGCAACCACAGGGGCAACGGTGGGTGTTGGAAAGGGTGTAGTAGAAGGAGAAGATCCAGGGGATGGACCTCCTGCGCTCGGGCTGGGGGCTGTCAGTGGAGCTTGAGCCGTTACTTGGTGTACACATAAGAATCCGAGAAGAGCAATAGTGACATACAGAATTTGAGAAGCCATGTTGCCTGAGTTTGAGACAGAAATTCACAGCCAAAAAGAGATGAGTTAGATGGAGCTTGAGCATATTGGACATAGATGCTCAATGAACGGAGTGCACCAGAGGGCCTACCTAGCTCTAAGAATTCACCCCAATCATTGAAACTGAATCTTAGATTGTGTCAAATAAGGCTTAGCCCGTAATCAGGATTGAATGGATTTGTCGATACTGGCAAATTATTTGCAATAAAAGATGTCTGAGATATAACTTATGGTGGTATATAAGTTGAGTAGGCCTTTCTCAGTAAAGTGCTGTGAAATCGGCAGAATTTGACTGTGACGCTAGCTTCCTTCTACAATTAGATCTAGAAGAGCGGATGAGTTCGGGTCCTGTATCTGCGACAACACGCAAAATTCTGTGTGTGACAGTGGCAACATTCACTGAAGGACAACATTCAAGAGCAAGAAAATAATACATAAGCTCTCGTAGTTGTCACATAGAGGATTCTTTTCAGATAACCAATAAGAAACTTGGGGTGAACATAAAAATTGTCTTGTCAAGGCATCATGACGTTTTGTCCTACTGCAAGTACCTGAATACAGAAAGTGGATTCCCCAAGTCGACCTCGTGTGGTTGTTCGTTGCTTGGAGGTCTGTGGTACTGCCAGATCGATGGGTGTATGGGGAATGAAGATCTAGATCGCTGGCTAGCTCTTAAGTAATCGTCATTAAATCTAGATCCAAGTGTTACCTGGAACATGAAGAGCAAGAAACAACGAATCCAGGAGTGACAATGCCACTGGTTCCAGATCGTGTCATTCACAACCCATGACGCTGATGATGGGACCACTCTACAGATTCAAACATGGCATCGACCATTCAGGCTGCTTCACTGTTGCCGTTACAACTAAAACAGGTTGAGTCTCCTCAGGCCCGACCATATTCGAGAATGTTCATGGGCATTCAACACGATTAGTATGTCACGAACACAAAAGTCGGCTGGACACGATTCACCTCGTTTGATTGCGGCTCCTTGGCTTCTGAGCATTTCGAATTCGTTCGTCAATCGGGCGCATCTCCAGCGAAAAATGTAAGCTGTTATGGCATTTTCGTAATACTCGGATAGCTTCATGAATACTTTTGCCCAGAAATTAGTGGCCTCCATTTGGCTGTTCCAGTGAGGGGCATCTACTGTATGTCCTGAAATGGAACGAAACTCAAAATAGATCCTCACCTTCGGTTTCCCTGTCAAGGAAGAAAGTGCTTCGTACTATTAGGCATCTCTGTCGCCCTGCTGTGTCGCTTGAGATCCAATGAAACTCGCGGGATTCGAGGAAGGGCATTGTTTACAGCTTGCTATATAAGGGGCTTTAGTTCATCGAGAATTCCATTCCAACTCCCTCTCTCTAGCTCTCTCTCACTCACTACAGCTTTGAACACGCATTGTCTTCTGTCCCAGAGCAGAAGTTGCACTTGCGAGTTCAAAAGCTGAAGTGAGTTGCCTATCATACTCTGGCTCGGTGAGTTCATGCTTCAAAACTAGATCCAGATCTATGTGAATAGCAGTTACTTCTACTCTGATTTTAACTGTCATATTTTTTTTAGTACGATAGTTGCAGAACTAATTCTAGCATTTCAGTAACATAATTCTGCTGTTTGATGTTTCCAAAGCTATGGATAGATTTATTTCGCAAGCTTGAGAGGTTTTAGAGATTTACGTTCTGATACTAGAGATTTTGATCACATGAGGCTGAAATTCGAAATTATTTCTGATTCTTTGGTGCTTCTTCGCCTCGTACAGGACAACTTAATTTCTCACTTATGTGAATGATGTTTAAAATCTTGTGTAACCTGAGGAACATTCTGCTTGAACCATATTCTGCAAAGTACTTGAACAGAATTTTGATGGACTCGTTTGACTTCTGCAGAACCACTCTTTAACTTCACTCAGCTTTCGAGACTTCACCCCAGCTACAATGGCTTACCAAAAGGTAGGAATTGTCCTAATCGCTATGATGATCTGTGCTCAAGTGAGTGCACAAGGTCCAGTTTCGGCACCTTCACCTACATCAGGCGCGGATGTTCCATCCTCATCTCCAGTCACAACACCTGTTGTAGCCCCTGTTCTTCCACCAGCTGTCTCTACCCCACCTACAGTTGCTCCCACGGTCTCCACCCCACCCACAGTTGCTCCTTCGGTCGTTCCTACCGTGGCACCAACCGTCGCTCCTTCAGTGACTCCTTCGGCCATTCCAGCAGTCGCCCCAGTTTCCGAAGTTCCTACTCTATCTTCCGAATCATCACCTGCTCCAGGACCATCTACCGAAGCTGTAAGTCCATCTTTCAGCTCATTTCAGCTCAAAAGTAGTTTCGTTTCGACAATGTTACCAGTTTGTAGTAGGATCAGGCACGGATGCGCTTGTTTTGTGATTCAATGTTGATCTGCTTAATTCGATAGCTCATCCGGATTGATTAGAATGTTGAACTTATCGGGTGCTTCTTATTTACGGATTGCAGAGCTCTGCAGTGAGAGTCGGCACCTCTGGCTGGAGCATGCTCGTGATGTCCACTGGTCTTTTGGTGGCCTTAGCTTACTGATGATTTGAAGAACCAGGGAAACATGCTGTGCTCGCCGATGAGGCTTTCGGCAGAGGAGGATAGTGGATGAGTATTAGTGGACGTTGTATTTCAAGGTTACTCACTCGTTGCGTCTTTGTTCTATACCGAGAACTGTATCTGCAGTATTGTGGACAGTAGTGGAGTAGAACAGATCCTAGTTCCAACATCCTAGTTGCAGTATCTCGAATTACTCTAAGATGCGAACTTTAAGCATGTGGTACATGCAATAAACCACTTCTTACAGAATTTTAAGCAGTATTCCATATGTACTGGCAGAATATCATTGATGAGAATAAACATGTAGAACTCAATGTAGAACATGTCAGCAGGCAAGATGATCATTCTTGAGGCATGTATCAATTATCATCTGGACACTGATCATAAACCAGTAGCGACTTTATAGTCATTATTGTGTGTAGTCTATTGACCTACATTGTGAAACCGTTAAGAAATGTTTAAATATTGCACGAAGAAGCTTTCAGAATGTTTGTTGAACACCATGCAATTTATGTTTATTAAACATTATTTAATAAACATTTATTTAAACATTGCAAAAAGAATGTTTATTATTTTGCAAGTGTTGAAAATATCAGTGAAGAAAATGTTGTGTTTGAAATTTTTAAAGGAAAGTATTTCTTCGTGATAACAGTTTTGATTTTACTGTGACCTTCTGGTTAATTTGAGATGATTCCTTTTGGTCTAGAGGTGACTGGTTGCAAAAGACAAATGTTTAATAAGTTTATCAAAAGTTCTTTCTGAGACTGAGGCTAGTTTGAAATTGTCTATAACTGACACTTAATCGTATAACTTGGAAATATACCAAAGAACATGTTCATTGTGTACATAGTATAGTATTCCTGTGGTATCACTGAGAGTCTTGAAAGTTGTACACCTAAATTTATTGATGTTTTATGAGGTTGAGTGTGGATGAAGTACCTGTAGCCTCCCAGCTCAGGATCCAGAGTCTCTACTAATAATTTTCCTAGTCGAGTTCTCATTGCATTATTATATATCTCCTGTTTATAATGTATCGATTCCAGTTTGAGTGGGTGTAGTTTCACGTTTACGAATGAAATTTAGAATACATGTAAGCGATTACTGGATTAAATTTGTCTGTTCTGTTCAGGACAGTCTGTTGTTTATTTTGATTTGGGACGTGGTCATTGTTCGGAGTAAAGTGAATTCACTCTTGGTACTATGTCATGAACAGTATTTAGTATGTACATGCATTCTTTCCTTCAAAAAACCTTTTCGTAAGAACCATTGTCTGTAGATCAAGTGCATGATAATGTCGATGAGATGCATAGTGTCTAGGATCACGTCATCAAATTGAATTTATTGTACATCATATTCTATCCGATTAAATCTCAATCTCAAGTGAAGAAAATTCATTTTTATCATATGTAGCATCAATCACTCAGAACAACAAGATAAAATTCCAAACGATATGATTGCTCTTCACCTTGAGCAAATTAACATCAACAAGATCGATGAAAAATTAGGCAAGAATACTGTAAGATTTCAAAAGTTAACCACATGAAGTTGAGTACCTTTAGGCTTTAGAGAGAACTTTCAATCCATTGTACTCAAGGTTCATCTTTGGATCTTGCACACTTTTTGACCGGCATCAACACCAACGAAGTAACCAGGTATTGAAGAGAACTCTTCAAAATATTTCATTATTTTAAAAAAAACAAGGTCACCATATCAAAGATTGTAAGAAACGTTTTTTTAATAAATGCAGCACAAGATATCAATATAGAAAACAACACAGAGCATCCACTTATTACCTTCATCAAATGTCTCAAGCTTCTGATAACATAAATTCTCACAAAATCGCTTCTTCAATTTGAAATAATATTATTTTTGTTTGCATATACACGTGGTTGTTTATTAACATCAAACATCCACTCTTATAACATAAAATAATATTGCAAGAGTTGAATTGATGGCCATGATGGTTAGAAGAACCTTTGTAGTGTATTCTATCAGTTTAACTGATTAAAATAGTCACTACATCTTTGGTAAGTACGTACTCTTGAATATTGAAACATATCAATCTCTTTAGAAAAAATTTTCTTAAACAAAATTAGTCATACCTATTTATATGTAATACAACTAGCTATGACTAATTCAATACAATACTGATTTACAGATACCATCGAAGCTTTTGGAGTAAAGATCATGATTAACTCTTCGAAATTGTATCACTCTTTTGTAGATAAACTCATATGTCTTTTGAAATAAAATTTGATGAGTTTAATGTTCATAAATTGTTTTGAAAAGTTTAACACTACTTAACTTATCATAGATGTTCTTTATGTGAAAGAGACATCAAAACATATTTTTTCAACTCAGCAAAATTATAATGAAAAAAAATTATTATTTTAATTAATCAAATCAAAATTTTTTTAAATTATTATTAAGACTTAAAAATTTTATCAATTTTTAGACATAAAAACAAATTATAAACATCAAGCTAACTTATAATTGTCTTTGAAGATACTTTTTACACACGAATAAATAAATATTTGAATCATCAAAAAATAAATCCTCAGAAAATAAAAATAACAGCCATCAATACAGGCCTAAGTCTGAAGTTAAAAAATTCATTTTTCCTTTTTATTCTGTGACTCATGTGTTTAAAAAGAGATTTATTGGTCTTCATTTTTAAAAATTAAAAAGTATAATATATAAGATTTTTTCAATCAAATTAAATATATATTTATTTGAAATTGAGTTATTCTATGTGTTTTATATAGTTTAATTATATGTTAACTTTACTTCCGTTTATAATAAAAATGCAAGATTATTGAACATCATTTTGAATTTTCAAAAGTATTTTTTAATGATAAGTAAAATTAAAATTTTAATATTAATATAATAATATTATCCTTTGAATAAGAAATAGTCATATGATCTTTTAATTGTAAAGTTTAATAATCAAATCTTGAAGATATTCTATCAAATATATTTTCTCTATATCAATGTGGAAATAAAATGGAATAAATTTATAAACTATGATATTTTTAAAAGTAATTTCTCCTCAAAAATAACAATATTTAAAAATTATTACAATGATGATGACTTTAAAACTTGTTAAAAAAATCATATGATTCAAAATATTTGATCAATTTAATTTGTAGTCAGATGTTATATAAGCTTTTTTGATTCAAAATTTAATAAGATGAGATTCATCTTTATTGTTATTTATGATAATAATTTAATAATAAATATATATAATTCATGTATATATTTTTATATTTATATTTAATATCAAAATTATAAATATATCAAAATAATATGAAATTTTTTATATGATTTAATATTTAGTATAAGATTAGTGTAAATGAAAATCACACTATTCTAAATTCATTAGCTTCCCTTTTTGGCTTACTTTACTTAACTCAATGCTCAAAGTTCATGTGTTTGATCCCACCTGCTCTTTGTAGATGTCAAAGTCTAGCAGGAGTATGTTGATTGTAGTCATGATATATTGAGTCTACATCAAAAATTTGTCCACATAATTGCAAATTTTTTCCTGGACCATGGTAGTGATTGTCTAATTTCTAGCAAAAAATTCATGGATCTAATCCATCGGTTGGAGAAATATTCAATGAATCACTACATCAGCTCCACTATATTTTATAAGAGTTTATCATATCTCAAGTGTAATTAAGACTCTGTCGAGCAAAGTAGCCTCAAGTCCTTACATTTTATTGGCTTTTATTTGGCTTAAAGTTATAAAATTCGTATTTTTGGTTTTTGATATGTGGTGATACATGATGATACATTGTTAAAAACATTAAGCTTGACAATTCTCTTAAACTTGTTTTCTTTTAGATTAAAAACAACCTAGAAGAAAAACACAAACGTTGAATTAGAAATGAAAATGAAAAAGACATAAAATCAAAATAGATTGGAGGTGAAAGCAAAGAAAAAGAAAATGATAATGAAAAAGTGATACATATATCACAAGATTAAAAAGAGTCACTAGATGCCATAAAGCAAGCAAGTGTTGTAGTTTTCTTGCATAACCTTGTCAAACATGTTTCACTACTTTGTGGAGTTAAACACAATCAAATGCTAAAGCTTTAAAGATGTTAAATGGAAAAACGACTCAACCGAGATGGAAAGCTCTCCCCAAAATTGAACTTTAATGTACTATGCATCACACATCTTGAAACTATAAGTGATATCATCAATCCCCAAGATGTACTTCAATTTTCAGTGGAATTCAGAAAAGTAAAAACAATCCTTTTGAAAAATCTTTCATGAGGTCTTGACCTTCCCACCCGTTAAGCTAAATTACAAGAATGTCGTGACTACCTATGACTCCTTGGCTTTCAATTTGGCCTGCCAATGCTCCACAGCTCTCCTTACGAAATTTCAAAAGTTATATGTTGGGATGGTTGTCAAGTTTGAAACTTGATCTTGGTCTTCCTCATCATCATCTCGATTCTTGCTTTTCATGTGAAATCCTTCATCTGAAAAATTCCAAGAATGTAGACATATTAGTGAAAGTGATACATGTATCACTAAGTCAATGATGATGATAAAAAATGAGCTTGTGGAAGGATTAAACTATTGAAATGATATCTGCATCACTTTTTCTAACATGAGCTGAAGAGACATGATCACTTCCGAGTGATAAATGTATTACAAAAGAAAACTTACGTGATCATGAAGGAAAGGAACAAAAGACTTGAATCACTCAAAAGTTAAAATATTTTATGAAGGTTTTTTTTTGCATGTCGTCCGATCCGGTGTCGCATGGACATTTCATGAGCGCATATTTTTCTCCTCTTGATATCTCAAAATAATTGTCGATTTACACACTGTATCACAAGGTGATATGCAGACCCCTCTGTACTAAAACCATTACACATCCCAATCCTTGACTCCAATTGCTCTCAAATTTCATGAGAAGGTCACTTATCATCCGACTTCAACAATGATAAGTTTTTTTGACAAAACTTTCTAAAATCAAAAGATATGATAGACGTACTAACTTCGTGATAGTCAGTGCAATCTTGCAACCCTTACTGCATACACAAACTTCAACCTATCACTTTGTACTCAAAACTCGTCCAATTGAGTCAAAATTTCAATTTAAACACAAGCCTGAGTTGTAAACTATATCTCAATTGACTCAGATCTCTCAAAACCCTCGTAAGATTGTCAGAAACACCCCAAATACACTCAAAGATCTAAAATTCTCTCTCTATCTTTGAATCATCATTTCAAAGTGACAAATTCTTCAAATCCATCCATTCTTGAGTCCACGTTGTAGCTCATCCCGTCCGCTCTCCAACCCTATCTTCAGATCTTCAAATCTCCCCCTAAAAGTTCTCCAAAAATCCCTTAAAACCTCGAAAAAGTTGACCTAGTGCCCTCATTGGCCAAAATTCCTAGACCAATGGGAATGGAAAGTGTTATTTTGACCTCTAGTGTGGCCAAATTAACTCCATTTTAACTTAGAGATTTACAACTATCCTAAACACACTACTTAGACATCATATACACAATATGAGTTGTCACTATAAAAGTTAAAATGAAAACTCGAAACCGGCTAAGTATACCCAAAAATGATCACGATGAAGACACCAAATGTTGATCACAAATTGACTCGGCATCGTTATATTTGGAGCTTCATATTGTCCTCTATCCATATCATACATCGACTCCATTTCAATCAGATAAGTTCCTTAGTCAACAAGGTGATGTGTCTAGATCTCTCCGGCTCTTAACAACCTTACAATGCCATTAGTTATCCCAACCTAAAGTATTGCCGTCATGACAACAGCTCTGAAGATGATAAATGTCATCATCTTCTCATAGTAACCGCGTCACAACAAGACACCGGTTGTTTAGAATATAACAGAAAAATGTCCTTTATGCGCATGGCCTTTTTTGTTAGTTATGCTAAGGAAAATTCCTTTGCAATGACATAATTTAGAAGTCTTATGATGTCTACTTTCTTGGGTGCCTTGAAGTGTGTCCTCTATGCAATAAGCTTGATTTCATCCGCAAATTTCATCTTTTAAGGAACATCCTTGAAAATTTTCCTCTTTGGGGGAGTCAAAACCTTCCTTTGCCCCTTCAAATCCATTGCTATGTGCATGATGAAAATTATGTTCTAGTTAAACAATGAAGGATCAAGTCAAAATGCAAGCAATAACAAGACATTGTACTTTTGGATGCTTTTCTTGTCTACTTTAGTGAAGCCAGAAAACATGCTTTCTCATGCATTTTTAAATCAAAGGAAGAAATCCTATCAATAATTGTCATATTTTTTTAGTATTCTTGCTTAAGATTGTGTTTCTAAGCAAAAGTCCAAATGTCTATAACATGGTTAGAAATCAGACAAACCAATTCTAAAAACTCTAGGCTTCTATAAGCTTTGAACATCTCTTTGTATGCATAAGCTTAATGGTTTTTGATATCAACATAATATCTGAGGATAGACATAAAAAGAAAAAGACGGGAACTGATAAAGGTATCAATTTTAGAAGTGTAAAACAACAAAGCAAAATAAGAAAAATGAAACATGTTTCATTGTGTAAAAATGATATAAATATCATTTTTTCAAACTGAAATACATAACATTTTCAAGATTCTTGACTTTAATTTATATCATTTTTTTACCTACAACAAATAGATTATTTGTCACATATAAACATAATAAGTCTTGTCCAATTGGCTACATCTTTGTAGTCCTTGAGATCGACGTTCATATTAAATTGTATCACCAATGGCTTAATGTTTGCTTCTATAGAATCGTAATATTCTCAACATATGGACCTTATTTGTCTACTAAATTAGCATATTTTCAAGGACCATGCAATGAACAAACTTATCTAAATGAATTTCAGAAAAGTAAAATTGAGAGATCTTGACAAAATAAGTGATTTTTGCCCCCCCAACATTTATTATGCAGAAAATCAAACCTCATTCTTTGATCTCCACAATATAAACATAAAAATACTCAAAGTTTATGATGCACATGTAAGCTCATGGACATTTTTGAAAGAATTCAACTTACAAATGCTAACAAAAATTTGTTTGTAGATTAGGACTTTGTAAAGAGAATCGCAAGCTAAAAATCGATTTTTTTTTCCTTTTTAAAATTCATTCAAAAACCAAACTTGGTTATTGATCATTGTAAAGTTATCAATAGATGATATATTTTCCTTCCAGAAGAGATCAATGCACACTTAAATATTGGCAATGTGTCTTTTCATCCAACCACATGCAAGAAAAAAATAATTTGTTGATTAATAAAAAAATAAGTAAAAAAAATTAAATGGAATAAAGTTTTTTGTTCCAACCATCAACAAGAAAGAAAACTATTTGTTGATTAGAAAAAAAATGAAGTAAAAAAAATCTTTTCGTCTAATCATATGCAAGATAAAAAATTGTATGTTGATTATCAATAAAATAAAAATAAAAGCAATGAAGCGAAAGTAACGTTTATCATGATTCAAAATTAATAATATATGTAAAATTCCTCTTGGAATCACAAAGATTCAAAAAGATAACTTACATCTAAAAGAATTGATACATGTATCATTTCTTTTACTTGAGTGTTTTGAATATTGAGAAGTGATACTAATATCATTTCATTAAAATAAGGGTTCAGAGTCCAAAGAAATGAAACATGTATATTTGATGTGTGCTATGATGTAACCATATTTAGTTAGTGAGAACTAAAGTAAAGGTTACGCAAGATGAAGGTAGATAGTCTTGAGTTGACTTTTAGTGAACTATTTAAAGATGTCACATCATCAGTCTATATGCTCATTAGGTTATGTTTCTAATGTGTTAGTTAGTATGTTTATTGGAATTATATATCACCAATCCGTGTGCTCATAGTGATGTCAACCAGGTCATCAATTCACAAGAAGTTAGATGGATTGTGATGATCGAACATTATTTTTATTGTACCTTTTGGAATCCTAAATTTGGAGAAAGAAAAATCATTGAGATTAACTTTCAACCTCGGAGTTCTTGAGCTATTTGAGTGATTTGTCCTCACTTCACTGGTCTTTACAATGGTATCATAGCTAACTTGCTCTTTTCTTGATTGTGGATTATCCTTCTTTGAATAGCAAGAAGGTGATGATAGTTTTAAGTTCTTGAGAGTTGTATAGAGAAGGTAGGGATCATGCATCTACATGTAAAATAAGGGAAAAAGGAAAATTGTGGACTGCAAATATGAATATGTAAGAGAAAATCTCTTTATCAATCAATTTATTTTCCAACTTGTTCAATATTCATATTCGATACATGGAGAAAGATGTTTTCGGTGTGTATCTTGTAGCCAATTGGGATGAAGATTTTATGGTTTGAGTGATGGCATCACAAATATCTATATTCTTCCGATTGTCAATAATGAAGAAATGCGAGATTGTATCATTTATTATTTATATTAAATATTGACTGGATTTGAATCACAAACCATTCGCATCGGTTCCCTTCAACACATATATAGAAATAAGAACAATTTACGGACAAAAAAAAGAATGAAGAGATTTTATTTTTAGATTTTATGGTGAAGATTATTGCAAAGTTGTTATAAGATCAACTTAGTATTTGGTGATTACTATTTTGTGAAATTGAAATGTAATTATACTTATATTATTTTAGTTAGAGTAATCACAAAATGGATACTCTTCAAACTGCAAGAATGAAGTTGTAGGATTTCAACCAAAAAGAAGATATATATGAATTACATAGAAGAATTTCATGATATCCATTTTGTATATGAGTAGAGAAAAAATCTTAGGATATTTTTATAGGAGGCTTGAAGAAGAGGGTGTGAAAGAAGGTTATGGTGAGCTTTCCATCCACAGTGAATGTTGCAATTGCTCAATGTATTTCATGTGTTTATAAGGTCACACATGATGAACAATCAAGCAATGTTCAAGATCCACTTGGACCAACAAAAATGGAGTAAGAAAACCTTTGACGTGGGGAAGTATATACACCATCACAAGGACCACCATCTATGTATGGAGATGATAATCGTACATAATAAATTTTTCTAAATTTGTCGTATCTTTCTATAAAAAATGGAATAGAAAATCAAGGAGAACTTGAAGTTTGTGACAATCAATAATGTTATGCATATAGAAGGATAATTCACATTGTCTAATTCTTTACAACTTGATATGTAACCTTTGAGCTAACTCTTACTTAGCTTTATTTCCAATGACTTTTTGAAAGTTCATCATGAATCTGGAAGTACATGTTTCAATCCAATGACTATATTTCTAATGCACATTCTTACATAAACTCTCAAATTACATACTCTATATTCTCATGATAACTCTCACAAAAATCCAAATATCATTCAAAAGGTAGAGATATTTTATTGATGATCAAAGACTTCATTAAAATAAAACTCTCATCCCAGACAAGACTTTTCGAAACCAGGTTTGCAACCTCAAACAAGATTTCTCACTCCAAACAATGTTTGAAAAATGCTTCTCAATCTTTCTATTTACATAACTAAATTTTTTATCTTAGGTACTACAAATGTAATATTTTTTTATCAAGTTTAATTGAGATAGAGATCTCAAATGCAAATAAAAAAAGGTAGATGAAAATATGCAATTGGTCCATTTTGATTTTCTAGAAGTCCAACTACACTCCGATTGACTTCGGTATATCAAGTCAATCTTGCTCCTAAATTTAGAAATCATCAGTAAATCAAAACAATAAAAAACTAGTGCAAGTCAAGGAAAATCAAGATATCCATGTGCTAGAATCTCACCCTTGATTCCCAAGTAACAACAAAATAAGCACCAGCCACAAGAAGTGCAAAAATATGACAAAATAAAGCTTTCTTGCATGATATTACAACCCCAATTTTGAATATTAATGAGTGTGAAAACGGTGAAAGATTGAAAGGAAAAAAATTAATCGTCAAGAAAGTGAAAAATGAGTGTTATGAGAAGTAAAATTTTTTGGAATAAAGACTCAAGTTAGGGAATAAGGGTGTGGAAAAATATTATACATATACAAACTTGAGAAAGGAATATTAAAGCCAAATATATAATATATCTTAGCTTGAACCTTGAATAGTCATGATTATTCAAGGTTCAAGCTAAGATATTTTCCTAAAATATCACATATCAATAATTCTTGATATGTCACTTAGACTTATGTTGCAGTCTATGAGTTTTGTTGACTCTTGGGAAGAAAAGCTATATAACCTGCGATTGCTACAGCATAACCTCCTTTCACTGAATTCAAAATAAATCCTTTGACCAAATTTTGGTCACTTCGCCAAAACTTAATAATATATCATCTAATTTTTGTTGCAACTCCATACAAATGCGGCAAAAAAATGCAACAAACAAATTGGAAGAGATGGCTTTTATCATAATAACTCTCATATGAGATTATGTTGGAAGTCAATTTGCCAACTTGGGTAACAAGTTTGCATGTATTGTGCACACCAAATAGTGATATTTAGTAGAATTAGATTTTTACACTTTGCCACATCCTTTTGTGTAGAATTCACATGGTGATTAAATATATAGCTATGCTAGATCTTTGAATTGATTTTGATAGAATTTTTCATTTAAATATGACAAAAAGTATAAAAATTAGGAGGTAATTGTCATTCATCATAAATGTGAAAGACACAAAACTATTTCTGTCAAACTTAAAAAGAGTAAATTATTTATATCTCAAATAATATTCAACCAAAAAATATATAATAGAATCAAAAGTGAAAGATTATTTGTCTTATTATATATTTTTAAAATATTCTTAATTCATTTTGGTCATGTTATTTATATAAGAATGTATAAGTTGTAGAAATCATGTTACACATATGAATTTCTCCTTCAAGAATCAAGTTGGAGTTCACTTATCACATGGAAAACTTGACCATGTGATTAGTTAGGTACTTGTTGAGTAACACCATAGCAAGATCAATAATATGAGAAAAAATATCTATAAATTAGATTGGCAAGAAACTCTAAAGATGGAGTCGGGATTGACTTTGTAACCTAAAAAAAATTGAAATATAGTTGAGGTTATAAAAGTTACAATTGAACCAATAATTTGTTACATTTGTAGTTGTAATCTTTAGTTTGAGTTAACTTGATAATAGAAAAATATATGGTAATTAACCTACTCAATATGATTTAAAATCTAAGTTATATAAATGAATAGGTAACAAATTATTTCTTAAGCTTGTTTTAGATGTCAACAAAAAATCTCAACTTTTGAAAATTTTTTATGTTTCTTGTGAATTATTTTTCATCTTAAGAGCTGGTAAGAGAATTTGGTCTTTAGTAATGATTGATAGCATAAAGTGAAAATTAATTTGTAAAATTGAATTAATAGATTGTAACTTAGAATCTAAAATTCTTTTCGATTTATGATAAGGTTTTCAAAAGTCATATGAATAAAACTTGATTTGTAGTTAGTCTTAACAATCATATGAAATACACTAGAGTAGAATTCAACATGATTGTCACTAAACATAATGAGTATGAACACACAAAATTGACCATATTAAGGCTAGCAAAAATGCTTGAAAAGCCAATCATGATAAGATGAATCAAACACATAATACTATAATGAATTTCATCATGAAAAAGGTGATAGCAGTAATCCAAATATGGTAAAGCAAAATATAATTTTGGTTATCATTTAAATAAGTTTTGGGCTCAAAGAAACAATAACTAGGATAAAAAAATTAATCCAAGTATCATGTGGAATAAAAATGATAGCCCATGAGAGAATAACACAGAAAGATATGATACATTTGGACAATCTAGGTTATGCACACTAAGCCAATACATGACACCCACAATGAAGGTCATTGCATTGCAAAAGGACAAGTAGTAAGAGATTTTCAATAGAATCTTGTTGATTTTTGGACTTGCCAAAAATTGTAGCAAGACTTGGAATCTTAGATTAAAAAGTGAAGTGTGTTAAACTCTGCATAGAGATGATTGCATATATAAAATCACAAGCCGATATAGGGGTTCAATGAAACTTTATTGATTTTTGAACTTGCTTATAATTTCATTAAAAGGTGGAGGGTATTCAACTATGCTTAAAGGTTATTGTAAGTGCAAAATGATAAATAGCTTGTGGGACTAGGTCTCTTTCATTAAGAGGTTGAGAGGGTTGTTGTGAGTTTGAAACTCTAATATTATATTAAAACTTCAAGTATGGTGTGTGATGTTTGACCACGTTGAAATTATATTCAACTTGCTCTTGGAAATTTGATGCTTGAAATAGGGATTGTGAAACTTTTGGTTCTCAAAGTGAAAATCGTGCAAAATTACACAAAATGAGTAGATATATATATTTAATGTTGAGTTGAACCTTCACTATGAGGACATAGTGGTAATTTTTTCTATAAAATTTAGATGCCATGTCCTTGAAAGTAATGTTCATTTTTGTGAATGATGAAGAAGGATGAATTCTCCGTTGACAATCACCTTGAGATGCAAATTATATGCTCAAAAGGTAAGGCTTGGATTAATAATAATAAAAAGGGTAACAATTTACTTAGATCAATCAAAAGTTGATCCACTTTATCCAAATGTTTTTACTCATATTTGATGAGGTAATTTGATTTGTGGGAATTAAGAATATGGATATATTTAAATTATTACGTGTTAACACTAAGGTGATAATCAATGATATAGTTTATTTTAATGTCTTTGATTTGACAAAGATTTATTGAATGGTGATAAAAAAATTGATTTTTTTTTATCAAATTTTTGTATGCTAATTGATTTTCTTTAAAGATCAAGTATGTGAATAACATTGAATAAATTTAATATTTTTTTGTCATGAGGGTCAATTAGTTGACGTCTTTTTATGATAGTTGCGCAATGATAATCAATGAAACAACTTGAATCATTAACAAGTTATTGATACATGATCAAAAAAATCTCTTGTACTACATATTAATCACTGCACTTGTTTTAGGAGTACAGGTTCCATTGTATTATTTTTGTTAACAAAATTTTATGTGTATAATCTACTTTTTACCAAGAACATAATGTCAGTTTTGGTCTGAATTTTGTCAGGATAATCATTATATCAATAACATTGTAATGGCCGCCCTTGAAGTGATTTATTTGTGCTTCTTTTTAGTGTTTGGATTGTGCTAGCTATTGGAACTCTTCTTCTCAAAAAGTTAGATAACCAGTTGCAGAAGCATTCTCTAAGGTTGTGTTTGCATTGCAGTGATGAACATGGTAAGCATTGGTAACATGCTTCTCATGAGCATCTCAATGTGTTCTTGGTTGTCGAGAATGAGTTTACTTGATTAACTTTGAAAATGAGAGTTTTGAAGGCATTTACATGTCTAATTACAATGTCTTGAGAGTGATATTGTCATGGTTTCAAATTGACTTTTCAGATACATCTGAAACACTTTGTTGGTGGGCCCAAACGTAAACTTTAACCAACCCCATGGCTCTTTGAAGTTAGATGTGCTAATGATTTTGGCTGGAGTTGTTTGCAGCAAACAAATATGGGTAATGGGCAATTTTTGTCATTGCTTAGCTAGTCATTATTTTCAGGGTCTCTTTCAATAGTGGCGTTGCTAGAAGATTCATCAATTGTATGGGTTTATCATCGCTAGTAACACTCCATATGTGATGCAACTCAAAGTTCATTTTCATCATGTAATTTCAATGTTGGTAGCCTTACCATTCAACTTTGGAAGGTGCAAACATCAAGCAAGACGGAGAAAATCTTTGATAGTGATAAGGTTATCCATTAATTTTTCATTCCTTAATGTGTGAAGTTTGATGCTAGCTTTGTCTTTTTTTATTTGACATGCTGCAGGTTTTTGGGATCTTTTCTTGAGTTCGTTGATCAAGCTGTAAGCATTTAACATTACTTGTCTTTGAATAAGCTTGAAAAGAGATAAGTCTTCTAAAAGTTCTCTTGGTTTCTGACCTGTTTTTTGCTAGCTTTCACTTTGAAACATTCAGAGCGTACTTTGAATGTTGCCACCCAAAGCTTTGATACCGTCTTGTTGTGGTGTGATGTGTGTGGAGGTGAGGTATGAGGATATATGAAAATAAGTCTCTTGTGTAGATTAGTTGGAATACATTGTAAAAATTATACTTTATAGTTCCTCTCCAAGGGGTATAGCTCTCAAGCTAGTATCAAGACGGAAGCACCCTTTGATAGTGAGACTGGAAGTGAGGCTGCTTGCTGTTTACACAACTGAGCCCACAACATACATCAGTTGACTTCGCACTTGAAACTACAGGTAAGTTAGGTCTTCCTTCCTTCTCGCCCTGGATTTATATAGACTCATGATATGATGAACATGTTGGTGGGTTAGCTTAATGATCATAAGTAATCAGTTAATGGCTCACAGGCTGCACATTTTATCTGCTAGTCATTTAACTGTTTTAGGAGGTTCTTATAATATGGCGTCTTGTACTACTACACAATTCTTACTTCCTTACTATGTCTTCTTGTCGAAATCTGGATTTCTTGAGGATTCATCAAATAGGAGATTATTATGTAATCTACCAACATTACGTAGGTTGGTAGCTATGATGCTGTTGATTCAGCCAACCAGTTTCTGAAACTTTGTTGAAAAACATGTTCATATTTGAAACCCCAAGATGAACAAATAAAACCGACACTCAAGGCGAGGAATGACAACCAGTCATACTAGAAATTACATAAAGAATCCAAATTTTAAGAAGGGGTACAGAGAACTAGTTGAATAGGCGCAGTGAACATCTTCCTCACATGTCCATATACGTATGGATGGAGGAATATTATGGTGTGAGATGAAATATGTAGATGAGAATCCTTAGGTACTAAGTGGGGAGATGCACAAGTATCACTGAACGAACTTAAACCTTTATTTTTTGTTCAGAGATTCTTAGAGATTTGTTCACAATGTAATCTATCCAGTGCAATGACTAATGAGAGAGAACTATCTAGATAATTCATTTTTGCCGCCATCGCTCTCTTTCCCCATACGTCGCCCTTCTATCATCTAAGTAGATGTATAAGAATTAAGAACTAGATGGGTTCTTTAGTTGATTCTAATGGGTTTTCTTTTGTAGATGAGTACATACAAGAATTGACACTTTCTTGTTCAAGTAGTTCCCAGTGCGTTTACTTGCACTATTCAGTATCTATTATGAAACCATTTCATTATCACTATTTTCATTGATACAAATATGCCACGCATACCTCGACTCCTTGGGTCGGTGGGATGTCAGTTGTCTCCATAGCTAGTCGAGAAAAGTGACAGCCCATTTGGGGAAATATTGTGTCATCCAAAGCTTGCAGCTCATGAAAGTAATACAGTTTATGAACTCCTCTTTAGGGCCAGAAGTACAGTTCGTTGTGGTCGTTCCACTGTGTTTTTATGTCAAGGTAGATCTGAACCGTTATTGGCTGGATGCGATGACGGCAGAAGTGATATACCAGCTCAGGTGAAGGAAGGTCGTTCTCAACGAATGATTGCCATTAACTCGAGATTCGCTTGATGCTGTAGAAAAGTGACACTGGAGCAATGAGGTTAATGACTGCATCTCTCCGGCACAGAAGAGAATCTCTGCGGAAATCACCATAAAACACCTCTGAAGTGGAAACGATCGACGTGCCTTGATTGGACTCTTTGTTTCATCATTTGTTTGATGCTTGGCTGGCTGCCTACGGGCTCTATCATGGTGGATTTATGACACTATTCAGATAGCAGAGGCATTTTTGGGGGTGCTCGCGAGGTGTAAGAGCTGCTGCCAAGACGTAGACACTTCATTCTAATCACCTCGCTGCATATTCAACAGTGAGCAGATGAAGCAAGATTATTTCGAGACCCCCAGCGAGGGTGGTGAGATCAGGAAATTTATCAATTTGACTGGCCAGATCGGACAGAATGACGGTCACTCGAGAGTTGTAACAAATAGGTCACGAGGTAGAACGTAGGGACGAATTTGAGAAGAATTGCCGTATCACGAGAGCTGGCACTGGAAGTTGTTGGACTGCTCGGTGCTAGATCGACAAAGTGCTTGCTTCCAACTGCTTTGCAATGAGTTGCGGAAATGACAGAACTGCAGTAAGTGGGTCCTCCTATTTTCTGTTCGGTCTCGGGTCCAAAACTGCTCAAGGATGTTGACATCTCGAGCTTTGTATGTAGAAGATCTTTGTACTTGATAGATATTGTTTGATGGTCAAAGGCGACGCTAGGACAATATATTGAACCACTTTTGAACGCTCTTTGTAACCACACACCACATGCAAAAGCGTTCTGACTCGAGTAGGTGGCCTTTCCGAGCACGTTCTGTAGGCAGGAGGCACGTCGAGTTGCTACAAAATTGCACATGAATTTTGTGTTCACGAGACAATGGAAAGAAGGAAAAGCTCCTAGCGCTAACTTATCAGATGCGGCGAGACTAACGGAAAAAGCGAGTTGAAAGTGATGTGACGCGGTTTTTCGTGCTGCACGTGAGACTTGTGATTTACACGCGTTGACAGACATTTGTGTACTAAATTCATGAAAACGGAGTGATAAAATGGTAGAGATGGTAGTAAAAGGCAGTGGACTGATGATGGGTGCTAGATAGATTACCGCGGACGTAAAGGAAAATGTTCGGGGAAAGAAAGAGCGCACCACCTCCACATCGATTCACACACAGTATTTACTTTACGGGTCACCCAAGACCGCAGTGCAAGTCAGATTTATGACTTGAAGTACGTACGATTATAAAGAAATTGAGCTCTGATACTCGAGGGCCTACCCAAGCTGATCCACAAAAGTGACCTTACATCACCATCTACACAATGCTCATCAACACAATCAAAAGCTCTGTATAAAGCACCGACGACTACACTACCCTCTTCCTCTGGAGTCCGTTCATTCTTCATCCTGAGCATTAGATTATTCAAATCGGGTGGTCCTGGCAGCTGCTACAACCTATGCTATGAATATTCCTAATTAACGCCCTCCCCAGCTGTAGCCATCATTCTCTTGTATGGTCGTCATAAAATTATTTATTCCCAACACGAACAGGTATTGAAATCCAAGGTATTGAACAGGATGGGCTACAACAACCGGTTGCTACCTTTTCTTAGCATCTGTCCACAACACTGAAAACGTAACAGATCGAATTTCAACTACTCTAGCGGGAGGAAACCACCTCACTATCCAGAGAAAGTTACTGCGAAAGCACGAAGTTAACGAGAAACATACAAGACGAGAATTCGAGCGAGTTCAGATTAGCATGGATATCTGGAAATAATCCAAGCAGCTTCACAGAACTACCATCACAGTATGCGATTCTTCGTTACGTTTCACCTCTGACTCGATCGAAAGTGGATTTCACAATTCTTGCATTCAACAATAAAAGATAGAAATAAAAATGAGCAGAAACCAAATCTGTCACGATGAACGTGTTTTTTTTTCTATTATTGGAAGAATGTCTGATAAATTTGGTAGCAATCTTGGAAGCCTTCAGCATAACTTTTGAATCACAGGGAATCAGCTGATTTCTAATGCAATCTTCGTGTCAAAATATCTGATTGGCTCTGCGTGGAAGTGCAGCTTGCATGATGTAATATGTACCTATGATCTGCAAGGCGTTCCTTCCCCAGCCTATTATTGCACCTTGACTTCAAACCCAAGGTGCCTACAATTACAAGTTCTGGCTGATAGAATGTTCAGCTTAATTTTGCAACAGAATGGAAAAACTTCGGACAAATGTGCATCTTCAGAAGGACGGGCCAAGCTAAGCTACTGTGGAATATGTTAAGGGTCTTGACCCTCCTGTCTATAACACAACAAATTCTGAAACGAGCTTTGACAGTCAATCGCGTCTACATTGTGCCTCAGATGGAGTTGCTCCTGCTGCTCTTGTTTCGATGCAGTAGGAAGTTGATGTCCAAATCACAAATCCCTATCTAGAAAGCCAAGATCGCCACGAGACCCGAAGCGAGCACCAGCGTTCTCCATCCTGCGACGCTGACCAGAACTCCATCGCTCTGATAAACAACACCACAAAGCATCACCACAAGTTATATCATCAGCATTCGACCCAACTTACAATCCCATCCCATCCCATTCCACCCCACCTTACAATCAGCAAAAGCAGAACTCTAACAAGTCGGATCACGCAGAAAGCGCATCAAAAATTGCACCACCATTGATTCCAAACTTACCCCGGGAGAATCTGTGGGTGACTCCACCGGCGTGAAGACAGCGGGAACCTCCTCTGGTGGGGGTGTAGGAGGGGCAGGGGGAGAAGCGACCGGCGCGGCGACAGGAGCAGGTACTGGGACTTCAGATGGAGGAGGCACGGCGGGAGGAGGAGTTGGCGCAAGAACAGGGGCAACGACGGGCGCAACAACTGGAGCGACGACGGGCGCAACCACCGGGGCAACGATGGGAGCCACCACCGGAGCGACTACGGGGGCAACGACGGGAGCCACCACCGGAGCGACTACGGGGGCAACGACGGGAGCCACCACTGGGGCAACGATTGGAGCGACGACCGGAGCGACGACTGGGGCAACGACGGGAGCAACCACCGGGGCGAAGACGGGAGCCACGACGGGAGCAACTACTGGGGCAACCACAGGAGCCAGGACCGGTGCTACCGGAGGTGAAGGAGGAGAGGCGATGGGCGCAACGAAGGGCACGAGAGCCGGAGCTGGAGCTGGTTCCTCAGCGCCTGAAGAAGGTGCGGGAGCTGGACCTTGCGCGCTAACTTGAGATACCAGTATCACAAAAATAACAAAGACACTCCCCAGCTTCATGAACGCCATTTTGGCTGCACGGGCGACGCAAAACTCAGAGTTAGATCCAGATGATCATACGTTCTGTGACTTCACTATATAATGTGGAATGCAACCTACACGTAGACTGAATCATCAAACCTTTGAGCAATCATTCATA
The DNA here is from genome assembly GCA_014180765.2 of Marchantia paleacea. Lineage (NCBI taxonomy): Eukaryota > Viridiplantae > Streptophyta > Marchantiopsida > Marchantiales > Marchantiaceae > Marchantia > Marchantia paleacea. Next base: position 151,234 of record MUAA02000019.1, on the reverse strand, counting down.
TTTGTTTGAGAGCGAAGCATCCCTTCGCCGGACAACGCGGGTAATGCAGAAGCAATTCAGCTCGCCACGCCACGGAAGGAGAGGAAAGACACGAAAATGGAAATGCGTAGATACAGAGAGCCAGTACAGTAGCAAGCAGATGCAGAGCATTGGACTTTTCAGCTCAAATACTGCGCGTCGAACTAACCGATGGATGGAGGCCCAAAGCTGCAGCTTTAACTGAGCTACATGTAAAGAGCGTGGAGCTCAAATGTTCTCTCCCAAGGCAGACGCACAAAAAAGCTACAAAAAACTGGGATCTCTCTCGGATGCGCTAGCTGGAGCTGGAGTGCACGCACCTACTGGGACTGATCGAACATCAACCTTTTGCATGCCAGCGCTTGACTCGAAGCGAAGAGTGCAAGGGGTGGGGTACATTACCCGAATTCCGGAACAGAAGGAATGGATAGATCGCGTCCTGGTCCTTGATTTGACAGTCTACCCTGTCAGTGATATGCTCCCTCACCCAACGAGCCTGGACTCCTCCTCCTCTAGTGAATGATGTTGAACTCGGGGTCCGTGTTGCGGTTCGGGATTGATCTCTGAGTGATGGTCTCCGACATTGAAGTGGGGCTGATATAGGCTGTTACTTCCAACAGCCTCCTGGAACACTGGGAGTAAAGAAAGGCTTCACTCGCGCCACAGAGAAATACAGCAACGTGACAGACGGGGAAGCCCAAACAGTGACTGGACCTGCGTTCTGAGTCCTGACATTACGCTGAAAGCGCTGTAGCCTGAAAACTAAGCTAGACCTAGATCATAAGATATATGCCCCCTCCTCATGATGCATGCCAGCTCGCAGGATGAGCATGAGTCTGCACCAAGCACAGCATCCGAGGACCATTCACATGTACAGCTCCCCGTCCACATAGGATTCAAGTACCTATCATTGTCATTTACATGACGTTTTAGTCGTTCTTCAACTTTCCGCCCACGCTTTGCAGTACTCTCGGCCAATAACATCAACACACAGATCATCGCACCTGCCGTCGTAATTAACCTTCGCCCCTCAACGGTAACATTCTCCCCCTTTCCCTAACGTCCTTATTTCTTGGTCTACTGGTTCCTTGTACCCAGTGACCATCACCCCAGTTGTCAATTTGGAGCAAGTCAAGTCCTCGTATAAACGGGCTTGTCACTTGATTATTCTCCCGAGATTCGAGAAGCAGTTGAGGTACATGGTCATGTCAGTACATGTACTAAGTACACACTACTTTACTTTACGCAAGGAGTTAAGACTTAACACATAGCATGACTTGGATTATCGACCACTTGACTTACCGCCTTTGTGGCAGTGATACTGCATTGGAGTAACTCTGTCGATCAGCACCGCATCATGATGCGGTCTGGAGTTTATGAGGAAGGAGCCGTAGTCAAGGTCAGTAGCTGGAATTGGTCATACTTGTCCGAACTTGGATGAGAAGCCGAGAACAGGAGAAAAGTGTATGGGAAGAAATGTAGACAAGTTCGACAATGATGAAGATTTCAACAGTGCCAAACCCAAATCCAGCCATTTCTCAAACGTAAAGATGTGCTAGACAACCGAGTAGAACTAGTCTAAGACCAGACTTCAACGCGTCCAAAGTGTTGATATAAAGTTCACAAATGTCATCTTCAAATTTGATAATAGGGTTTGACGAAGTGCTTCACACTGCTCCTTCACTTTCATTAACTTTAGAAAAATAACTTCAACTCATGACATTCTCCTTTAGCTCGTAACCTAGCCTAAATATCTCGGGGTCTAGTAGTTGCTCGTAATTGCATTTTGTCATGATAACTTTTTTTTCTTTTTGGAGCTTATAAACTCCTCCTTTTTGGAGCTTAGAGAATTCGGCTCATATGTAGTACATTTTATTTGATACCTGGTGACTTGTAAGGCAGAGTTGGTGGTTTCACTTCCATCTTCATGACAAAACCAGTTTGTATGGGTTACATTCACATGGTTTAATTTGGCAAGGTATCAAAGGTTAGGATGAGTGGGTGCCGTAGTTAGGCTCATGATAACGGTGGGATAATGATCATACGAGGATGATAGAACCTAAAGTGAGCGATCACATCAAACGAGAATAATGTTCCTTCGATTTCAAAGGGCACCTGCTAGTAAAAAATTTGTACAGCAGTACTACTACCAGCTCTTATGCATCAACAAATAAGGGAATGACGCTAATGAATTCTATGCAGAGGTACAAGGCTACGACTGCACTACAGACTGTATTCATAACCTCGAAGAATGCATGACGTCATTATGTATTGTCCTCGAAAGCACGCACTGTTTGGATTGGACAATACACGTGCTGAATCGAATAAGTGATGTACTTTTCCTCTTCGAACACGAAGGCAAAAAGGGTGTGATGAACAAGCAAGGATCGGAACAAGAGACAAAGCGCGAGCAGGCGAACAAGCGAGCTGATGCGATTTCTCAATGCGAATCGCTGTAAAAGCTTTGCAGGATGATATAATCTACTTAATACTGGCTTTGAATTCAGACGGCTGTAGCACTCCCTCACTCACTTATAACTCACATGAATAGGCCACAGGTTCCTTCTCGTATGTGGAAATCCCCCAACCGGTAGCGAGGGTGGTCGGTTGGGTGGACCGTAGCTGCTGAAAATGCTATACTTGGACGGAATATATTTATACCCATCAAGAAACCATTATTATGACTCTCAAGCTCAGTAAATCGTCCTGCTGCTCGGTTTCCTTCAATCAAGCTGCAGTAATAGAAGACCCGAACACCTCCATTCCCGACGCGTCGTTTATTCTTCCATGCTGGCCTCCCTCCGTGCCTGAGTACTATGATACGTAAAGTTCTCCAGTTTTACGACCCGAAGAGTACAGGAAACGATTAAACGAGGATCCATAAACAAGAATCCCAAAGGCGAAGGGCTTTGCGCTTAAAGTAGAGAAGTAGGCTTCTGCCTCGCCTTCCCAGGCTCCAAGGCTATCCTAATCCCAATGGTCTTTTGGGTCAAACCATCTTGCAACGCATGCGAGCGTGGAGATCATGGATGGACAGAAAAGAACCCAATCAGTGAGAAAAGTAGGCAGGAGGAAGTTGAATCCTATGGATGGCACAGACAGACAATCCCAGGACAAGCAGTATTCAAAAAGCTGGATCAGATGCGGCTCGGCTGTATGGAGTAGTACTAGAGGAAGAGGAATGCGACCTCGACCATGGATCGATGAGCTATAGAAAAGCAAAAGCATACGCTCCAAGCCATGGCAAATAAAATACAGCTACTCTCAACGAATTGATCAGAGATAAAACGTTCACAGCGAACTCAAGAACGGGGATGGGACCGACGATGGACGAAAGGGAGGGAATGAGTGCCAACGTGACTGCAGTAGGAGGAATTAGTACAGCACTACAGTACCGTACAAAGTGTAGAGGAGGAGGAAGTCTACCTCGGCCATGGAAGGATGTTACACAAAAGGAAAAGTGCGGGTGGTTTGGAGAGTGAAATACAACAATCCTGAACGAATTGATAAGTCAGAAACGTTCACAGCGAGCTCCAGGTTGGGAATGGGACCAGCCCAAGGGAGGGAGGGCCAATGTGATTGGGGAAAGGGCAAGAAGAAAGAAAGGCAGCAAGGGGTATGGGAGGTGAATCCAGTGTAAAAGGGCAGCTGTGCTGGAGCAGCTGGACGGGGGCGAATAACTGAGCGCGGACCTCGACAACCCAATAAATAAGCCTGCCACCAGCCGGAGGGTTAAAATAGTGATTTTTTAGGACAAACTAAAATATGATGGCCGAGAGTTGTCAGATGACTTGGAGCCCGAGCCAGGCGGAATACAGCACAAACTTCCAAATGCGCTCCGAATTCTGAGATTTGCCCGAACCCGGATTGGCCTGGAAGACTACGAGGATCTGGTATACGATCAGAACCTCCAAAAGAAGCTCGAGAAGGGAAATCCTGCCTCCCGATCTACTAGCCTGCCCCAAAAATTTGTATCAGCCTCTGTAACGGCTGTTATCTCACTTCTACTCCCACTTCGAGCCGAGTCAGATTTTACCCGGGCACTTTTTCCACTGTCATCAGCTTGGGAAAGTTGGCAATTGAAACGAGATCTTTTCTAGATGACGATTTTACCACGCGCCATCCCAAGCCCAGCTGGAGCCATTTCGACGGATGAGAGGTAGCTTTGACCTAGTGAACTTGTTGATTTCGAGAGCAAATATCAACCACCGATATGTGTCCACCGATACGTCTATCGGTGGACACATATCGAACGAACGAAAGAAATCAGTGGAAGAGTGAGTGAGCACTGAGCTCATCTTTGAAAAGAAAGACGACGAAGGTAACTATGTCCTCTCAACGGGTACCTGTATCGGGAGGATGAACCTGACAACATCAACAGATCCAAGGTCGCAGGTCGCAGACGCAGACACATGAAGAATCCAAGATAAACGGTGTTCTTCGGAAAGGTACTGTACTGACTGGTTGGAGCAACGATCAGAAGGATGCAACGGATCTGAAGAACAGAGAGTGGACATTGAACATTAGGGTGGACGTTTTAACAGAGGCCGTATTACTTTCGAAGCTCGAATTTGCTTGTTGGACTCACCAGGATCCTTGATGGCCAAGATGTAGGAATCAAGAGCACACTGCAAAACATTTCTGTTTCTGCTCAAGACACTCGATCGTACGAAAGCGAACATGTTGAGGCCATCAGCGGGCTCTTCTTCAAGTCAGACAGGCAGGTCAGGCAGGCTTGAGGAGAGGGTCGTGTCAGAAGAGTACTTCTCGCTCGTGATCTAAGGAAATTGACAGCAGCAAGAGCCTCTGACATCTCAGCAGCTTGAAATGCAGATGGAAAATCAATCAGCAGCATGAAATGATGATTGTCACTTTCAGGAGGAAAGTACACAGAGCAGAGGATGTATAAAAGCCCGACACTAGCCTAACGATTAGAGTGAAGGTCACAATCAGAGACCATTTGGGGACATATCGGTCTATGAAACCTGAGCCCGTGTTAATGTTCAACCATCATGATATCTAATAAGACATCGAGCGATTGACGCGTGTAAAATACAGATTTCTTACAGACAGTACGTGGGTAGATCTCCGATTCGACACAAATCTGCACTTCCAAATGACATGTACGTCCTCCACCCCATATACCGATAAATCGACATATGCGATACTGTGTGACAGAAGCGCAATTTCTTTCGACGTAAGACGAACCAACATAATATGTACTTGATTGAATTTGGGTCGTTTTCTTCACAAGTTTTGAGGACCGCGGCCAAACTCGAGGCCGGGTTCACAGGCACCTGAAAGCTATGGTAATTCTCTGTAGTTCATGTCTACATTACTGATAGATCTCGTACGAGGCAATGAGTAATAGACTGCGAGGTCAATGTGATCCGCATAAGTTCTATCTATGATTTATTGCATCTGATTGAGATGATGCTGTCGGTTGCACGTTCTGTATTTTCTTTTCCTGATACTCTGCGAGTTCAGCTTGCAACCGAACAAATAAGTGATGTTATTCAGCAGGACCTACTGAGAATTCAACTCCTGCTGACTAAAGAATCTTCGAACTCCACCATAAGAGTCGAAATCAAATCATGTTAACCATATCAGAACTTGGCCTTCACAATGTTGTATGCAAGAAATTTTGCTTTCCTACTTCGCTATGGTATCCTCTCTGATGTGAAACAGAAGGTACATTTTACCCTTCATTCTCAGCACCTGGGTGCTCCCTAAGTGCTGCAAGATTTTGACTTGTTCTCTCGACGGATCCCCTCCACCTTAGAAAGCGGCAGCCACGACCAAACCTGAGGCAAGAGCAAGAATCCTCCATCCGGAGATGCTTGATGCAGCGCTCTGAGAATCACACACACAGAGAATTGATCTGTCAAACTCAAAGCGCTTTCACAACCATAAAGCAGATCTCCTCACTGTCACCAGATCAAACCATGCGAAGAAGATGAACCACAATGTGTACGTGAAAGCTGAAATAATTCACCGCATAACTGAACAATTGCACTCTGAACAGAACGACTACATTCACCATGTCCAGGGGAGAGAAAATATGCTCACATCTGCGGGTGAGGGACCTGGAGCGCTTGCGACGGGGGAGACAGTGGGTGCGATCTTCGAGGCAGGGGCAGGTGCAACCACGGGAACGGTGGAGGGAGTCACTGCAGGGGGAGAAGAAACGGGGGCAACGATGGGAGCGGTCACGGGGGCAGTCACTGGAGCTACCACTGGGGCAACCACGGGTGCTGCGACGGGGACGGCAGCCGGTGCTACGATGGGAGCGGCCACTGGAGCTGTGAAAGGCGCTTGTGCGCTCACTTCAGTGAGCATGATCATGGCGAGGACGATGAATGATGCAACCTTTTGGCAAGCCATTGTGGGTAGCTGCTGCAGTCACAGAAACGACGATTTAGAATCTCAGCAAATTTATTCTCGACGATGCCCCCAGTCCAGCCATTACTTTTCAAGGTCTACACTTGGAGATGGCTCTCACAGCGATCTACTTATAGAGTTGGTCTCTGCACTTCTCGCAATAGCTCTAATACAAGCTTGGAACAGGGCTCAATCAAATCAAACAGGAAATGGCTTATAATGATGGTAGAAATATATACTGAAATCTAAAAGCATGAATCAAATTATGCTATATCAAACCTTGCAGAAGCTAGAGCTTCAGTTGCAATTTCAGTTGAGATTCAGATTGCAAGGGTCAGGCAAAAGCTAGCTGCGTGGTGGGATGAATGATGACGGGGATAAGTACAAAGGGTCCGATCTCATTTAAGAGGCAATCACAGAAAACCAAAAGTGGACTGTACTGAGGGAGTGACTGTACACGGACCACCGGACAGACAGACGTGACGAGCAAAATCCCGTACCTGTGAAAGAGAGAGAGAGAGAGAGAGAGAGAGAGAGGAGCTGAAAAGCTGCTTGAGCAGGAGTAGCTTGAATGCTTTGGGCGTGTACTAAAGTGGATCCGAGTGCGTTCGTCGAAATTCTAAACTATGTTGGTTCGCAGAATGCAATTAGTCTGAGATTATTTAGATCTTTCCTTGCAAGCGTTCTGATGGTAGTTGCTTGCGAGTGGCTGTGTGCGGGAAAGATCTCTGAATGGAGTTTCTGCCATGCAATGGCACTTCTTATAGGATGTCAGAGTTTCAGCTTTCTGTGAATCTCCCCGAGGAATAAACAAAGATGCCCACGGCGCCACAGCAAGGCGACAGAGGTGCCCTATCATGTGTAACCTGACATGTCTTGGATCGTGGGAGCTAGCAGGAGCAGTAGCTGCCATGATACATGCCAGCTACGCAGTAGAGTGTGCTCGCATAGTTTACATGGAGCACAACCTGAGGTGAAACAGTTCCAGCCGTGCATGTATAGCGCCCAAATGCAACCACCGTTGTATATATATTTAGCCATTCTTGTCAATCACGTCCCCTCTTTCCTGCATAGACTGACGAGTGAAGGTCCCTTCCTTCAAGGGAGGGATTTGAAAACCACACGGTGACCTTGAGCAAGGTAGGAGCGACTTATTCTTCTTGTTCTGCAGCAAGAGCATTGTCATCAAAGCTGTAGATCCGCAGAACATGAAACCTCCACATGTGCGCTCCAAGTAAAACTGTAGAGCAGTTCCTCGTCCTTTGATTTGCATCCCGAGATCACGAGAGATCCAGATGGAAGTCGACAAGAACCAAGAACCTTGGCTTGTATGTATGCACTGTTGTAAGAGCTGCACGTGGGTCACTAGCAGATTTGCAGGGCGGGGGGCGGGCCATCGTTCCCCGTTGTGGAAGACGGCTAGCTAAGACCTACTCATTCAAACATGGCCCCTTGTGGGACGAGGAACAAACCATCCCTTGATACAAGATGCACAGGGCTTCACACTTCCATTTTCAACGTGCTGGCTGAACCCTGTAATTCGGGCACTGGGTATCGGGTCTGGTCCGACCAGAAAGCTTTGAACCCCCCTGTTCCCAGGGCTCAGATGCGTGGTCCTGGACTCAATAAGCTTCTTGGTGGTAATGTTCAAAACGATAAATTTAGATCAAAAGTGACTTTTTCTACGCTTGGGCTTGCCTTGCCTTGCCTCGCCTTGCCTTGGCTCGAGGTAGGGTCATGAGCGATGATAGCTCCCGTGTATTGGACAAGTTCAGCTTCCGAGTGTTGCAGATGGTGAACTTAGCTGGAAATAGATTTCTTCTAAGATTATGGCTTCGACTTTCCTTCAGAAAATGTAGACATGAGCCGTAACTGTTGCAACTTGGCGCTTTTACGCAATTGTTTCACGAGCATGCAGGACGTTGCATCAAACCCAAAAGCTTAATAAAGCACATGTCATTGCAAAGTTAGTTCGATGGTATGAACCCGTGACCTATTATTTCACCCGACCTCTTTCGAGGACACGACCTTGTGCCACTTGATTTTACAGGCCCGTTTCAAAACTCAGGTTGTATGGATGAGTGATTACAAACAATGCAGAATGCTTGTTCTTTGTGATGGTTCCAGATTCAAAGTATGCGGAAATCTTCTTGGAGGTACATTGGTGGGCCTCCATGTCATGTTACTCTAACTTCAAAGTTGGAATAACACGACATGGAGGCCTACCAATGTACTTCCAAGAAAACTCACATTACATAGCATGATTTTATAGTAGACAGGCATCTTAACTGTCAAGAGGGTTCACATGTTCTAGTTGTTGACACTTTACAATAATAGTTTACAATACCCTCCTTCGAGATTCATAGCGGTGTGGGGAGACATTTGAGCCAAGTGTGTGTCAGTCATCTCAATGCCCTTTAACCTTGCTTGCCTATTTCACCTCGCAATTTAGTCTTGTAATCCGTGGACTGATCCACCATAAAAGCTTTTTACGTAGTTGGGATTTCGTTGCTTCTATACTAAGCTCTTGCTTTCGGATAAGGGAGAAAATACTTTGAAAGACTTATTTATGTATTAGGTTGTGAGAGTCTCACCTATGAGCGGCTACATAGCTTAATTGCTTTGGCTAGAGAGAATCTAGCATTATCGTTGCAAGAGTCGTACATGATTCATTGGATTCATATCGTGAAATAGACCTTGCATTTATTTAGATAATGATTACATCTAAACATCATGAAATCCCACATCCATTCTTTATGAGATGTTGGAACCAAGTAAATCTAGCAAAAAAATGAGAAGACCCCATCAAGTCTTACGTGAATGAAACCAAAGGGGTAAGGTGGGGCTATCCTTTATGAGATAAGAGTTTGTCGTTTGTTGACTCTAAAACCGTTTATTATATTATGCTATGTTTCATAAAATTCATTTCAAAAAAATCTGACATCTAGGTTGAATACGGATGAGTCTTATATCGCACAAATTTACTTTTAACACAAACTTCCAATTTTGATTGGGAATGGTATGGCCATTTGTATATAGGTTGCTTATTGGAGTATTAATTAGAGAGCGCCATTTCTAGTCGTTCAACTATTGTGATTTCATTAATCTTATCACAACGTTACTATTGTTAGAGAACACTAATTTGAGTAGATATAGGAGGACAGGTAAGATGGATAGAGGTTTATAGAAAAAGTGATTTGTACTCACTTATATCCATGTGCATTCAAGGAGTAAGTCACCCTTTTCAAAGGAGTGAGTCATTGTTCTATATTCTGGTACTTTATAGTGAGATACTTTCGGATTACCTCTATTTGACATGACTCATTATAGAGCTCTAATGTCTACTACATTGGACATGTTAGGTTGTGTTTCAACTCCTTAGTGGATGATACACACACTGTGGACCATGTAGACCATATTAGGCAAACCTTTGATTACTTGACTACCAAGCTTCATCTTGTAGGCTTGAGAGTCAAGGTGTTAAAGTGTATAGCATGGTCTCTTTTGGGCATTCCTTCTCATCTCTAGCTTCCATAGGGATGTATGACATCGATAAATAGACGGGTTATGTATTCTAGGAAGGTTAGTAGTGTCCATTATTTTGTCTCATGTTATCTAGATGATGCACTTACCAAGGATGCATTGCATGTAGATGATTCCTCTCTACTAGGAGATTTGTAGGTGACATTTGATATACTTTCCTCTAGTATTGCTCGTTGATCTATCTACCTTCTTTGCGTGGTTCCTCCTTCACATGCATCCATATAATGCTTGATAGTATTTGACACGAGGATCATGCGAGTCTTTGATGTCATCATCAGATCACAGACCTTCAAGTGTGTGACATGAGATTTGGCATAGAGATAAATATTTTTGCCAATTTTGTGTAGAGGGATAGTCTTATTATTGATGGAGGAGACAATATGTATAGCATTTTTGGCTAGTTGTACTCTCTCCCACCTTTTTTTTCTTTGCAATTTGTGATTGCATATAGGTCCATCCTTGAGATGTATGTGAGGGATGTGGATACAAGATCATTTTTTTGCAGGTACTATTATGATATATGAAAGATGATTTACCCCCCAGAGGTATGATATGGACTCCCTTTTTTTCGTCTTTGCCAACTAATTGGACTAGAGGTCTACAATCTACTTTGATGGACTAATAATTTCAACAAGCTCTACATTCACTCTTAGTGGATCCAGCCATTCTTGGTACTACTAGGGCTAGTTTATGCTCTTGCTCTGGCAAGGGTGCATGTTTGTGGATCTTGGCTCGATCATGCATAAGGGCTCTCTAACTCGCACCAACTACTTTTTCTATAGCGATTAGGTTCTGCCGTGGCTTGTTCATCAATCTACATTTTGATTACTCACCTGTGAGTAATGAAACAACTATCCATATGACTTGTTATCCATTCGGAGTACAAATGATAGCTACCCAAGATGTCATTAGGGATGCGGTGTTTGCTATGGTGCGAGAGGATGGATACCTCATATAGAGAGAGCGTTGGTATGTCTTGTAGTCAACTAGGGTTTGGACATACCTATACTTGGTTCGGGAAGACCATGTTATTATTGCAGACGTGGTTGTTATTGATCCTACACATGACGTAGTTTCAAAGGGGGTGATTACACTTCCTCTTGGATGGATAGTGAGTGAAGTGATATCAGCCAAGGTTTCGAAGTATAGGGATATCCATCAAGGTCACCTTTTTGTTTCTCTAGCTTTGGAATTATATGGAGCTATGGACACATGTTCATGAGAGAGTGTGTGAGAGCCTACCATACTAGGTGGCATGTATATCACTCTCTTTAGCTTATTGTATAGTATATTTTAGCCAACATGTTTCAATTACTCCATAGAGAGCACTAGCTATTGCAATCCATAAGAGAGAAATCGTGTTAGGTGATGCGCTCTTGTTGTTTGTAAATTTTTTAACCTAGATAGTTTGGATATCTTAGGTGTAGTAGGACATATTTCCCATTGTGAAGCTATTGGGACCTAGCCCCATGTTACCCGTTTGGTTTCATCTATGTACGACTTGATGAGGTCTTCCCATCTTTTTTGTTATTTTACTTGGTCTACCTTCAAGCGCTGATATCTTTGAACTTTTAGGCCCCCGAGTCTCCATTATGATGGGTTTTCCATTCTTATTCTCATACCATGCGTAGAGATTTTTCTTTTAGTTTTTAATAACAACCAACTAATATAGCAAAAATGATGGGAACATCCCATCAACTAGTACATGAAGTATTGTTTGGAGTTTCTTTTAGTACTATAAGGAGTTTGGGATATTGAAGTAAAGAAAATTGGGATTTGTTGAGTCGGGTTATACTTACTCTTGCTTCTACTAGACATTACCTCAGTTTGAAGGAAAAATGATAGTGGGGTTGTGACCCGAGCATGTTGTAACAGAAAATCCATCTAGCCATTTATTGTGGGAGATATGAGAGATGATTAGAAGGATGTGAATAGTTTTTCAACTATTGTGAGGTTATATTTTGTCGAAAGTTGAGAGTGAATAAACAATTATCTTCATTTTTCAATTTTAATTCTATTTAAAGAAGGATAGATATAGAGAGATATTAGTGAACTTGTTATTGTTAGGGGTCTAAGTGATTTTTCTCAAATCCAACGTATTGGTTGGGTTTTTTTTTCTTTCAATCTTTTTTTTTCTTGATTTGGTTCTATTGGAACTAGTTGGAAAATTATGAAAATAGATATACAAAGTTATGAGTGTATTTAGATTTTAGGTTTTGAAAGTAAACATTTGTTCATGTGAGGTAGAGTGTTAAAGTATTGCACCTCAGCAGCATCCTTACTAACAGCCTACCACGATTAAACTGAACGTTAGGACCTTTCGTTTTCTACGTCACGAGCTACCCGTATGACAGTTTTAAAACAGGAAGGTTGCGATCTCGTTCATACTTGGTACCGATTCCTACGTAGGTCTAGATACCATAATTGTTCCTTACCTGTACAACGTTCCCCATACTCACGTTCGACAGCGTTCACTCTCGTAAATTTAGTCATTTCGTATCATTTCCGACTGTGTGCATGCTGTTATCATTACCAACTTGTAACGCTTTGTTCCTAATCGTCAATTCTCCATTTAGTCTACTGTAACGCGTCATCGTTAATTATGTACTGAATTAAATAGCAGTCTTACTAGTTGATGCGGTACACACGGAGGATATTGGCGGGATGTATGTGATTACATACCTGATGGAGTACCATGTGTCACTACTAGTTCACTTTGTGTTAGTTATGGCTTCACTTTTCGTATATGTTGCACCTCTTATCCATAACACCACGTTTGGTGTTATAGATTTTATGTTCCAAGGGTACCATCCTTTTTGCTATATTACTTGGTTTACCTTATGGTCAAAAAAGTGTTGGAAAAACAAGCATACATTTATGCTTGCTTTTCCTTTCCGATTCAATATCACTCCACGAGGTGAGCAAAAGGATAATAGGAAAACGATGTACGCAATAGTAGAATTCAACATTTATATTCTTTTCTTAATGAAATCTCGCCCGGTCTGCAACAAGGAATGGACCAGGGTTTAACTCTAACTATCCATGATTGATCATGAGTACATATCAAAACTTCTGTTTTGCTCGAGCGAGCCCTGCACCGAGCGCTGGCTCCGCCAGAAGGTTAGAAGCCTCTATTCCATCTCGTAAGATGCAGAACCAATTATGAAACTCGAAAAGCGCACCTGCAATTTAAATGGTGAGAGCTAATCTAGCTCCATGAACTGGACTGTCTAAAGCCAGGACTTATTCCGTGAGAGTCGCTAAACTACGTTCAGGCTATCCTTTCTACTCCAGCATCATCCGAGTTTATAAAGCAACAGCGACCAAAGCGAGACCGGAAGTCACAGCCAGTGTCCTCCAGCCAGCGGTACCAACCGTCTCTCCAGCGCTCTGATTTCACAATTCATTGACAGCCACTTCATTAGCTATGGTTTAAGAAGAAACGAGTGAAAAACTGACATTTAATTAGCAGCACTGCGTCGAAGTCCCTCAAAGAAACCACTAATTTCGACGAGGTCCAGAAGACTCTAATTGACAGAGATCAAAATCAAATCCACAGTGAAGTGCAGAGAAGAAATGTGGTTCTTACATTTGGGGCCTCCACGGGTCCGGGTCCAGGAGCGAATGTAGAGACGGGTGGGAGCACTGAGGCGGGGGTGGGGGCAACAGTTGGTGCAACCACAGGTGCAGGGATAGAAGAAACTGGGGCAACCACCGGGGCAACAGTTGCTGGTGGCACCATCGGGGCTGATACCGGGGCGGCGATGGGAGTGGGCACGACCGTGGGGGCAACGGTCGGGACTGCTGAAGGTGCTGAGACTGGTGCAGTGACACCTGGGAAAGGTGCTGATACTGGACCGAAGGTTTGGGCACTCGCTTGAGTGCAGAGAATCATTGCCATGACTAGGAAAGATCCAATCCTTTGCTGAGCCATCTTAGCTACCGTACTTCGATATCTGAACTGAATAAGCTGATATTACTGAAGTTAAGTAGTCGTTCGTCCTGTGGTCAAACAAAGGTTTCTTTACATCAGCATCTGCAAGGGAGATTGAGCTCAATGTTACCAGACACTCGAAACTCCTGACGACCGACGAACGTTAGAAGGTCTACGTTTTTTCTGAACTGAAATGCAGAGTTTGTCTAACTCTGTGAGTTTCACCTCACAAAAAGCATTACGAAGCTACTACGGTAGTGATGAAATGAACAAGCAAGAACATCGTATATCCTCGAGAACCTAGGGACGAACAAAAGATTCATGCCGACCAGCAGTGATCTATTAGGACTGTAGATAAGCTGGACACTATGTAGAAGAAAGGAAATCTAAGAAGCTCTAGAATTCCTTTACCAACGTACGTGTGAAAATACGATTACATGCTAGATTCCCTATGAATACTCGTGATGAACGAGTCGTTCATCACACTGGACTTTCTAAATTGGAGAATAAGACTTCAAATGTATGCAAGCGTGGATTCGCAGCTGCAAAAAACACACAAAGTACCTTGATGTTCAGACTTTTAGTGAGACCTTTCACTTGCAATTGTTGATGTGGTTGGATTTCGAGAGTGAGCAAGAAAAATGAATGTGTAGATTGGTGGGAAGATGCATCTAATAAAGGGTGTCAGGGAGCCATAAGTTCCTCCGAAACAAGGAAGGAATGAAGCATTTTTCGGCAGATTGGGTGCAGAACAGCAAGGCGACAGAGATGCCAACAGCGCTCCGACTGACCTTTCTTGGGACGTGGGCCATGATCTCTGCCATCGCCAAGCGGCGAATGGCCGCTTGCAAAAGAGATCTTTGACAAGCACTACAGCTCCCGGAGCCACAACTACGTACTGAAGTTGGGCTTGATTCATCTCAAGTATTAGCTTTGATGAGGCCTTCAGATAATCCTACTACTGTATACAAGTGTACGAGCCCTGATTGAGTAATCAGCTCGTTTTGTAGAGTCTTCCAGAATCCGATTCTTGGCTGATTAATGAACGACTCTGCGGGTTCAGAGAGTGCAAGTTTCATCATACACAAGTTCATGAAGAAAGTTGGCTCTCAGTGATGACTGACAGAATATCGCGATTTATTCTCTTCCTTTATACAAATGCTACATTATACGAAAAATGCTCAGTCTCCAAAGCTTATTTTTCTCATCCTTCGCAAAAGGATAAATTTTTGGAGTGGGTCAAAAACGCCAACAAGGAAGGAATATCAGTTGAAAATCTTGAGCTTCCCTTGATTATGTGCTGTCAGGAATCTCAGTTTTGGCGACTTTAAGAAGATATTTGACCTGGCTGGTCCCCAAAATGTTAAAAGAATGCCCCTTGTACTGAAGGTGCTGATGAAAATACTCTACACGAGCATAGAATGCCAAAATTGTTCCAGGGAATGTCAGCTTTGTTTTGGGAACACTTCTAGCTACAGTACTGTGGAATTGAAACTACCGAGTATTTTTTAGTACTTGTTGATGGATGAGATGGTATGTGGACTGTTGATGGATGTGGGCATGTTAAACACTACAGTCCGCATACCATCCACATAAGATTCAGGCTCCCCTGGTTCCAATGCCTGGATAGACGAATGCATACTTATATCAGAGCTAGTCAGAACCGCTTAACTCATGAGATGCAATGGTCTCGAACCCAACAAGTGTACATAGTACAGTGTGTTCAAGTGCAGGAGTATTGAAGTTCTCGCCCGAGGTCGAAGGATGCGGCAGCACAATCACGTCTGCGATCTTAGTCTACCAAATCAGCTGCAGCTCATCATTACATACATGATTACCTATCAAAGATTTGAACCTACAGTGTGCAGAAGATTCTGCTACTGTCATGGGCTTACCTCGAGTCGAGGCCTTCTCATCTTAACTTCAGCTTAAAGATCTCTCGAATGGAAGTTCTACCGAAATTCTTCTGTGAGATACTTGCAGTTTCTCAGATCGTGTTCTTCTGGCCTTGTCTAAAGTGCAAGGGATTCCTCACATACCCTTCAGAAATGATATCTGAAGCGAACAAAGAATTCAACTGAAAGGATTTATTTAATGGTCCATTTGGCTGTCATCGGAAGATCTGAAACAAGCAGATATGCAATCCATCTGGCGGTTTATTATGACCTCAGACGTCACAAATTAAAATGAGAATCACGGTTGTCAGCAGTACTGAACTGTCATGCATAGCTTAAGCTCTCTCGTCGTAAAGAGTTCACATAAATGCAAATATTTTCAGACCTGAAGATATACCAACGTTTGAGCCTATTCAAATCAACACTATGAGGCATCACGTGGCACAACTCGATGCTGTCTGGCAGTTGCAGGATGATGTGATTCTCATAAGTCGTCATGGAATGAACGGTCCTTAAGTACACCAGTTGATAGCCAAGGCGGGCGGTAGAAATCACTGTATAACGCACCCTCAGTTGATAACCCATGTAGGAGCAGGTGCCTTCACAGCGATTGGAATAGCAAGGGGCAGCGCGGATTCTGGTGCAGAACCATGGGAGACTGTTGAGGCTTCAAGGGCTTGATGGCGGAGTCAGGAAGTCAAAAGACTGTAGTCGGAGAGGTGATGGGGCCACAGAGCCAATGTAGGAAGGTTTTGTGATTAGGGAAAGTCGGCGCATTTGAGGTCGTTATTGGTATTGATTTTCGACTTTGCTCTGCGCTTTGTCATCATGATTCAAAGAATCCGAGCTTCAAGAAGCTACCTATAGAGTCGAGAATACCCTTACCTACGATAACTAATTTCTCTACAAGATTTTCTCTCTGTTTGTTCAGATATGTAAAGTTTCAGCCTCTGTGCTGATGGGGGGAAGTTGACGAAGGATGTCGACATTCTGGTTACCTGAGGAAGTAGGAAATTTAGCAGTGCACACAGTTGTTGTCAAGTTCATTTTAAGTAGGCATGTGTGTCCCTGAAATACCAGCAAGGCGCCAGATGTGCTTTAGATGCATAAAGCATGCCTCTTTGCCTTCCAGTGCTCACACTGTGGTACGTATTGATATGTTATCTACACCAAACTGAGCCGTTGCTCCAAGTGGCTCACTACCAACAAATATCACAACAATTGCAACAATTTGCGCTTTGACACGGACGGACAGCTGTGGTGTAGATTATTCATGTCTTAATACTGATTAGATCTAAACTAAGCAGTAGACAGCATGTTATATGGTGCTGCAACTGGGCTGCAAGAAAGTAACCATCAATCTAAGAATTAAAAATATGGCGAGGATCGAAAAATAGAGAGCTTATTTCCTAAATCCACCATATTGCCGGCACGTAATATATTTTAAGCGATTTGAAAATCTTTGTCCGCAGTTCCAAGTTTGTAATCTCGTGTTGCAGTTTATGGTGCGCAATATAGATGAATTACTAGAGTGCATTGAACCATATAAGCACTGGTTTCAGGACTTGGATCATTTCGAGTGTAGTCCTGCCCTGCCTGCGAAATGATTCTCTTGCTCAGTTGCTGTAGTGGTGATCGTACTAACTCAGGGAATAAGTCAGCATGCTGCTTTCTCGTGGTTCTTACCCACCGCTTGCACTGTATTGCCAACGAACCTGAGAAGCATCTGTTCGTCTAGGATTCTATCTACAAGTTTGTTTTGAAGGAACATTTATTGGGAGAAGTACTCGAGTTTATGCCGTTTCCCTGGAAAGAAGTATCAGGTTCACTTTGAGAAGTGGGATGAAGGTGATTGATGTCCATAAATGAAGGTTATTGGTCTTTATCTGCAAGTACATATGCTCGCTCACATTTCTTTCAGGACAATCTTCTCTGCAGCTGGCTGGTGCAGAAAAGATTCTTCTGAATAAATACATGTCATGATCTCAGATCCATGCCCTAGAGAGAAAATTTGGTCATAAGTGCCATGATGTAGTTGTTCCCGGAATTGATAAATGTAGAGAATCCTTTGTTCTGCATTTCACTGTTGTTATGTGTTCTATTCAAGGGATGGAACGAGAACCAAGTCCAGAATTCGATTATCAAAAGTCAGTAGAAAATGCCATATGTCTCCAGAGTGAGGTTTATCACGATCCGCCATCTCTCTCTCGCTCTCTTTCTGCGCGCTCAAGAAAATCAGAAAATCCTACGACCTCAATTTCTCCCTTTCATATATTTAGCTGCTTATGTGCGCCATTGGATGCCCACGTATCTCTCTGTGTCTCCTCTCAGCTCAAGATTAAAACTAGGAGGTGCAAGAATCCTATGATCCCATTTTCTCAGTGTCATATATTTAGCCGCGGATAAGCTCTTGAATTTCCAAGTCCTGTAAGTTTGTCATCTTCTAGAAACAAATATGTGGATTTCACATCAGGCTCATGACACGGTTTTGTTCCAAGTCTCTCCATGGCTGCCACGAAGCTCGCACAAGAGTAGAGGTGTGTGTAAGATGGGAAATGCGTAACAAGAGTTTGCTGTATTCTCGACCTGCATTCGAAGACAGCGACTGAATTGGACCCGCTAAGCTATGCCTGTCCTTTAATTATTGCATCTGAGAAGATGCTACAATTAGGTGAAGCGAATCATTGTCTTCTGTAAATTTTAACTCATTTGACTAATTTCTATGACCAGCTACGCAGTTGAATCTAAGTTCACTTGGATAAAGGCTGAACTCCAAAATTTGAGCTCCCAAGTCTAATAATTCCTTTGTTCTACAATTGCTTGTGGACGGATTCACCGTTCAATGTGTTGAGTTCTTAGAAGACAGCCGCTACTACAAGACCTGAAGCGAGAACAAGAGTTCTCCATCCAGAGATGCTGACCGTGGCTCCAACGTTCTGAAAACGAAGGCTTTGTGAGTAATACTAGAACAATCGCTAATTACTCAATCTTCACTCAGAAGGACTTACAATTATCTCATACTGCGAACTGATCAAATCTCTGACAAAACAAATTTTGTCGGCAGTTGCAGTCAACTCAACACTCAATCTGAAAATCTTTCCACCCCAAGGATTATACCAAACGACTGAAGACATTGAAAACAATACCTGAGCTGAGGCCGGGCCAGGTGCAGGTGCAGATATAGGGGTAAGAGTGGCGACTGGTGCAGCAACGGGAGCGACCACCGGGATAGAAGAAGGCACGGTGGAAGGAGCAACCGATGGAGTCGAGGAAGGAGTAGTGGCAGCGACTGGGACAGCAGTAGGAGGAGTAGAGACCGTGGGAGCCATAACGGGCACCGGAGCTGACGGTGCCACAGCTGGTGGTGTAGAGAAGAAGCTCGGTGATGGTGCTTGGACTTGAGCTTGTGCGCTGGCTACAGTCATAGCAATCATCGCAATGAACAAACATGACATCTTCTGAGAAGCCATTGGAGTAGCTGCGATTCTCGGAACTGGATGAAGTTGTTGTACGATGTTTAACCTGTTAACAAAAGCATCAAAGTATGACCAAATTTCATCAGGACTCAGTAGACAGGAAGCCATCTTGTCTAGTAGTGCAAAGCAAGAATGCTAAAAGGGGTTCATGATCCGAAGGTTTTGGAAGGGAATGTCCTTAATGCAGGCAAACATAAAATCATGACTATCAGAAAGTGGCCAGACAGTACTTGACAAAGCTCGACCTTCTATATCAGGCAGGCGAATGCTTTCCCAAATCTTTCTTACTGCAATTTGACTCTTCGGTACCGAAGAGTCAAATTGCATAAAATCTCATGAATGATTCTGTCAACAAAATACCTACGGCAGAACCGTCATACCCATGAAGTTGACGAGCAGATATATTTCTTTCCAAGCTTGCACGTTTTGCACATCACGGCGAACAGCAAGGCGACAGACGTGTCAACAGTGCCTGCCTGACCAGGCACTGCTCGCACACCTTTGTTCAAGATCATGCGCATTGTAAGCCATGGAGTATGCCATCTTGGAATTGAGTCCTAAATAGTAGTACCTGGAATCACAGCAACTGCACACTAGCATTCAGCTGGGACAGCTAATTTACGAGGAGTGGGACTAACTCCAGATGGGAAATGGTTCAAGAGCATGATCAGATAAATCAGGCCAAAGTTATTAAAAGCTTTTGATTGATCGTTTAGTCGCGAGATAATTATTTTAAAAGGACAGTCATATCCATCGAACCTGACCCCAAAGATACAAGCGGAAAGAAAATAAAACTCATACTATTGGATAAAAAATGCTGAATCATAATTGCAGCTTATTCAGCTTCATGATGTTGTTGAGAAGATGTGCTGTCAGCATGCCATTCCAATTCTGGTTCAGTACGGTGCTATTTTCTGTGGTGATAACATCTGGTGTTTACAGTTGTTAGCAGAATCCTTAACCATGAGCACGCAGAGTGAAGACTCAAATGAGAGCAACGAAACCAATTGTAGCTCTCGTTTTCCACGATCTCACTTGCGTGCCAAGCTGTCCGGGTCTACTGGGACTTCGGCTGAATGTAAACGGTGATCTCAGTTTGATATGCACTCGATCAGGCTCGATCAATAACCTACGGTGTGGAATCATGATCACATGTTTATGTTTGCACATAGGATTTGAAGTTGAAACTTAGTGAATGTCCTGATGAGAATCATTTCTGAAGACAAGATGCATTGGCAGTTTACCATCTCTACGCTGATCGTTGTCTCTTTGGAACATTCTGCGCAAGACAGTTGTTGGAAGAATTTGTGGTATCTGTCGTTATTCTGAAGGACAAGAAGTTCGGAATTTTCTCAGGAGGGTGCAACTTTTGTGTCCAAAGCATCAAGGACCTTCAGAATTATAAGCCCGGAAGGTATAGAAAAAGAGAGTAAAAGCTCTGCTAAAGCTCAGGTCGACATAGCTTTTTCTACATACTCGATACACAATTTGAAATGCTGTTATGTCCGATTTGATCAGTGACGCTTCGTCTCCTGATACTGCAATGCGGGTGATTTGTTAGAAGTTTGGACTCACACTGTTTGAGATTCTTGTCACAGGCAGAGTGTTGAGTCTATATCAGAGTCTCGATGACTTTGTGAAAGAACATGGCACAAATTGCGATAGTACAACAAATCTGCAGTTGATACCTGTGATTGTTGCTTAATATATGAAAATTTCTAGGTCCTAGATGTCATCATAATTTGAGCCAGGCTGAGCTCTTACCACAACAACAGCAGGGCATATGGAATAATGACACAGGTACGAACAGAGCCCCTGTCATGTACAAGTGATTGCAACCACATCTACAACTGGTGATGTAAACTTGACAGAGTTTTTAAAGGGGTGGTTAATCTTTGGTTACATATCACATCCGTTTACATTTTGATTCTGAATTGATCCGCATTTGATTCGAAGGACAAATAATGTGGAAAAAATCTCATGACCGATGATTAACAATTTGAATTTTAATCAGAGAAAATGTACATCTGACGATAGTTACAGAAGATCAGCACCTTATCATAGTCGTAAATTCATTATTTTCACAGTTTCGTACAGCTACATTGTGTGAGTCTGATCCGTGAGCGCCTTCTAAGTGAGAAGTTGCAGCAAGAGTGATCTGGGTATTCAAAACGCTTTATTTAATATCATACAAAATCCTTTCGCGCCTCGATACAGAAGTAGGTGAAGTCTGTCCGGAGTTAGTGTATCAAAACTGCTATTTGCTGGAGTTCTGCCCGAATTCTGAGCCAATGCACAGGCACATCTTGCCTTGTGTTATTGCCTCTCCGAAGATTCCATGGCTGCATCTTCTACTTTGCAGCCAAATAATATCAAGGATACCTTCTCAATAGATGGCCAATGAAAGCCGAAGCATGGTGAGATTGTAACCCTTTTCCGAAAGAATACTTGTTCTTTGTTATCAGAATCAAAATAACCTGAATCCTTTCATCCTTGGAGAAGAGGTCAAAAGTTTGATTACGGTAATAGACAGTGTACCTTGAGTAAATCTGCCACCTGCGGTGACTTTTTTAGATGTGTAAAAAGCTCCCCATGCGAGCTTCTTCTCAATGCCAGGAATCATTCTTCCTGAAACACAGATTTCTTTCGTGCTTTTATCCGTCCCTAGTAGTTGTCTGATTGTTGCATTGTCACGGCCTAGTCTAACGTGGGTCAAGATGCCATAGGAAATTTGCTCCATAATGTATTTCAGGGCCTCTTACAAGAGAACTGAGTGGAAGCAAGTTCAGTGCAAGTGGCAAATCTCTAACTTTGAATGTAGAATCCTTCTCGGAAAGACCGGCCATACAGGATGGGTTGCAGTAGTTTTGAGGAATGAAGACCTTAATGCTGCTGTATATGATCTTCTCTGCACACGTGAGTGCACAAGGTCCGGTGGCAGCACCAGGCACGGCACCTGTTGTTCCCCCTACCGTCCCCTCCTCAGCCCGTCCTAGCGCTGCACCAACAACGGCATCTCCTCCTTCGGTCGCAACGCCATCGGTGACTCCATCATCTGTGCCTCCTGGAACTCCTTCCACCACTCCAGACTCTGCTCCAGTGGCTGCAGCTAAGCTTTCTCCAATGGCCACGCCGACCTCTGCACCTGCCCCAGGACCGGCAAGTGAGAAGGTAAATACAACCTCGTCTTCCTCGTTTACCTCTCGTCAGTTTCACTCTGCTGGGGCATTTGGGTCGTGATCAATTGGATGGTATTTCTTTCAACGCGAGGTTTAAGAGGAGTTTGAATGGTCATGATTCCAAGTATGCGTCTCCTTTAGTCTTGTGTTTTTCCCCGGCAAGCTGATCCCTGCACGTGACTGACTTCCATACCCATTACAGAGCGCTTCAGTGACGATGAGCGCAACCGGATGGAGGACAATTGTTGTGGCTTCAGTTGTTTTGGTGGCGGCTGCAATCTAGAGTCCAGGCATTAGTTTTTCATGTATCACATGCCAATATGCCGTTGGTGGCAAACAGAGAGGGAACATTATTAGACTTTTGATACTCGGCAGAAGCAGTAGCAGAGGCAGAAGCACCAACAATCATCAACAACAACACCAAATCCAACTCGAGAGTTCATCATCGTTGAATTTCAAGACATAATTCGAGATGGTTCTTACATTTATTGCTCAATGAAGGTGGAGAACCAAACGATGGTCTGGAAGTGGGTTGCCATGGTTTCTGCTGCAAATTCTGGTGCGTCCAAAACGACCTGCACAAGGTATGTGTTAGAAACCGTAGTTTTACATTTTGTCGAGGTTGGAACATACACTGGAAAATGTTGCGAGCCACAAGTCTATGCAACGAAATACAGATTCTGATAGACTGAAGATTCCACAAATATATAAACCTAAAAGAATTGTACCTGCCAGTGTATCTGATGGACTTAAAAAAAACTCCCCTTGGTGCGAATTGCAAGCTGACTTGCTCAAGTACCGAAGCTTGCTGGTTGCTGCAGGAGTGGAAGATCTCTGATTGCTGAAATGAGCATAAGAGCGTTACTTATACATAGTCAAATCTGGCTGAGAAGGTGAACAAATCACGCAAACAACTTGCGCCAAGCAGCAAGGCGATATATGTACCACTACTGATTTGAGCCTGTCTAGTGCTCACGCCACGACTTATTTACACCTAAATCATGCATACAGCTATGAAGTATGCCAGCTTAGCGTCCACACGGAATGGGCTACCCAGAATGGAGAAGCACATGAATTGCACTTGCACGTTCAACGTGGACAGCTGAAGAACAGATGAACTCAGAAAAGACCTGCATGTCTGATCCAAATGTATATAAAATAGTTTTTCACGACTACCAGATCCGCTGCCGCTGATAGATAATATTATAAAAAGATTTATAAGATTTACTTGATTGACTGCGCTTCAGACATTCCTTGTAGTCGTGCATCGCAAGACGGACATCGACCATCTCCAACTTGAAACCAACCTCTGTCAAAACTCTGGGACCAAATCTGATAGCGATCATAGCAAATTTGGACATACAAGTACTTTTCAGTTTCAATTGAATTACTGTATTGTGAATCCCACAAAAGGCTGTATGCGGAAGGTGTTCTAAAAGCAAAGAGTGCTAATCCAGCGACATAATGAACAAATGGTTGTTAAGAAACAATCAGAGGTCAAAATGTGGAAGGAATGTCTTCAGTCAACGCAAAAGTGGAGGGATCGCGCGATCCACGTGATATACAAGCAAGAAATTGCGTATTGGAACGTGGAGTATGATGAACACAGCAAACTACTAGCTACTAAGAAGGAACTGGCTTCTGTGTTGCTTGTGCACTTTAGTTGACCGCGTGGACCACCCCCCTGCTTGTACAGTATGATGCATTTTTCCACACACCGACTGGTTGACTATTTTCTTCTATTACGCAGTTTTAACAAGTCGTTGTCAATGAACCGTTTATTGAGAGTTAGCACAAATCGTTTCTAAATCCACAAAGAGAGGTGTCGTTATCAGAGTTCCAGCTGGGATCGATTGCTGTCATGGAATCCTTGGACGCCTCTGTCATGTGTCTCAGACTGAGTGTGGTTCATGAACAATACTCGATTTCGCCAGGGTCCTTCTTCATCTAGTGCGATGTCCTTCAGGAGCGATGACACAGAATACTAAAACTGGAGTGATTGCCGATCTGTAAAATGATCTTGTATCAGTCAAACCTTTGACAGTGATGGAATCTGAAAACCAGTTCCTTCAGATAGTGTTCCTAGTCCAACGACACGAGACTGCTGTGATATAATTTTTGTAACCCGGTTCAGTCCGCAGCTAGGCACCCAGTCAAGATAGACTCGGTTTAAAATCAGCGTATCAGTCATGAATTTTGACGGTGCGAATCGTGGCCGAGCAAGTTCATTGCCAAAGTACTAAGACTATGTACGTGTTACTCTGCTCAATTGAACAGGAAGTCGTGAGTTGCTCAATTTCATCTTCAAGCACGGAGACGTAATCAAGTTTCCATCCAAGTTGAATGCTTAACGTGGAATTACGTAAATAGGCGAGAAACTCGATTCAGTGTTATATATCGTGACCAAAAAATCTCCTGCAGCTTTGAGATAAATAGGTTTCCCTCATATATAAATACACTGGATCAGAACACTTCTGCCTTCTTTTATACACTCTAAACTACCTAGGTTATGAGGTGCTTAAGTCTGGCTCTGTTTCAAGAGTTTGAAAGTTCAAACTCTTGAACAAAGTGCATTTTCTGTATAATGACAACCTGTGGAGGCTTCTTTGACAACAAGGAATCACTACAAGACTACTCTCTGATATAGATAGGTCCATGGCATGCTCTTTTGAAGTATCTGGGCACTCCCCACGATGTTGCCGGTAGGTATGGTCTTCCAATTGGTGCTTATTTTACACTTTTGTAAGGAGAATTCTGATCTCGATGGGCTGCTCAGATTATAATTCACCTTTTGCCGCTCTTTCTACTCCAGGTTCGCAAATGCTAGTTCCATCGAATTTTTCTTATCGTGTGTTTTCCTATACTAAGTCGGATGTCGGTCTTACTAACTCTTTCTTTTCCTTTTGAGATTTAGCACTAAATTTGTGAATCTGTGGTATACTACTTTGATTTCGGCGACAAAAATGTAAAGTAAGTAAAACGAGATGACCTCGTTTACTAGCATCCCGCATTAAAACAAAATTGGTTCCCATCCAGTAGTTCGAATCGTCATATTCATCAATCCCGGGGCCTGAATAAATCACAAGATTCAGCTGGCCACAGTTAGCCGTCTCCGACTACAAAAGCTTATACTCGGCCATCTACGTGTTAACAATCCCTCAAACTTTTAATGGTAATAACAAGACTCAGATTTACATTCTGAACAATTTAAACTTCAGAATGCATGCAAGCCTACAGTGGCGAAAAGCAATGATTAAGTTGACAGTCTGATGATGCATAATGTCCACGAGGGAGAGAGAGAGAGAGAGAGAGAGAGAGAGAGAGATGTATCTTATGTTTAGCTGGTTAATGGGCGGGAGAGTCAACCGGGTCAGGCGTGTGGGCTGAGGGCCACGAGCTGGGATTGAGTAAGAGGCAGTAAATGGCGTCCTTGAAGGTGCTGCGCGAGTTGGAGCAGAGGTGGGAGGAACAACTGCAGGAAACATGGCTTGAGCTGGTACAGAAACTTGCGCATTCACATGATGCAAATGCCATTAAAACGAAGCAAACATGTTGGAGTTTGAATGCCATGGTCTATTCATCGCTGGGACCAGATGAGATGAGTTGAACTGACTTGTCGAAATGCTCCACCGGTAAACCGACCCTCAAGCACGTCCAAGTTGTTATGATAGATCCACTGAAACAATCACCAGCTCCACTTGCAGTTCTGCTTCTGCAGGTCTAGGCCAAAGCTGGAAACAGTCTCACATCAAATACCCAGGAACACCGAAAATCTGATCAACTGAATTCTTCAACTTCAAATTCGAGTATATCACTGTCCGGTCGTGAAATGCAATCTTCAATCTGCAAATGAAAAATCTTCCCGACCAAACTCGAAGCAAGCCAGAAGAAATCACTGAATGCTGATACGAGTTGAGAACGTTGTCTAGACACTGTCCTCGTCGACGGTAGGTACGAACATGCCCAGCCAGAGAAATAACACAAGAATATGGTGCAAAATAGAAGTGCAACATAGAAGGCGCCAGAAGCGCCAATAGGGTACCGCATTTGCTTCGTACTTACACTACGGTACACATCACCGCCCATATTGCGCTGATGGTGAGCTTTTCTACCTTCCACAAGAAAAACCGACCTGAAAAAAGACCTGCCATATGCTTCGCGAACTGAGCTGTGGCCCTGAAGTTGTTTGAACTTCACCTAGGTTGTTTGAACTTCACCTGTCCGAGTTCAGGGCCACAGCTCAGTTCGCGAAGCATATGGCAGGTCTTTTTTCAGGTCGGTTTTTCGTGTGGAAGTTAGAAAAGCTCACCATCGGCGCATTATGGGCGGTGACGTGTACCGTAGTGTAAGTACGAAGCAAATGCGGTACCCTATTGGCGCTTCTGGCGCCTTCTAGTAGCTCATTCTATGTTCGAGCTATTGCATTTATACATGTCCCACAAATAGAAGCAATTGTGCGTGACTGGTTATTGCCCACAAAAGCTATACAATCATAAAATAAGGGCTGCAAGCGTTTGATAGTTTGTCCTTAAGGGTGATAAGGGATGCCATCATACGACTCTGTACGTAAGCTCTATTTGGGCATATATTCAGTACATACCGTACTCTCTCCCTCATGGCGAGCTGCTGCAAAGATGCCATGCGGCCCGACCAACGTCTTCGTTGTCAAGTTCACGAGCTTGTTGTACAGCTAGGGACTCTTGGGTCACGTTGATTAACGATTGTGTCCAGGTGCAGACTGGATTAGCCAGGGAGATAATCTTTAAGTCTAGATACAAAGGTACGAAGTTACGGTGATTAGTTATGGAGTCTAATTAGACACGGAGGTGTGGGCCAGGTGTGATTTAGTGTCTTGAGCCCTGTTTTGTTGCGTTTTTTCTGGAATAATTTACCGAAGTTTAAGCTCCCCATCTCACCTTTTAGTGTGATTCGATGTAGAAAACCATACGAGTACATTCACCTGTTTCCATGAAAAGAGAAAAATGAATTGTCATAGCTCGACCGCAAGATCCGCCCAGCATGAGTCGAAAGAAAAGAGTATTGTCTTTTGCGGATATTTGAGTGAACGTGTTTTATTCAGTGGTCATCTGAACCGATCATGAAATTTCAACATGAACGTGCAATCATTCGACTGCAGGTAATATGTGAAATGGATATTGTCCAAAAGTTTCCGTCGTTGAGACCTGCGACATAAAGACCAGGGCTTTACTGCACAAGTACACAGACTTGAAGGTGCAAAACCCAATGTGATGCAGGGGCTTCTGAGCCGTTGTTTTTCAGGTGTGGAGTGAGGAGTTTAAATTTTCAGAATAAGTCCAACTTAAGTCAGTAAACCTGCAATTCAGGGAGGGGAGGAGTTCACTTTCACGAAGAGCAACTGTGAGTTGAATATTCTGAATGACTGTTTGTCAGAGTTTCATGAATTTGAAATGGCGGATCAACTCTTGGATAAGATTAAACTACTGTAAAATCTATGCACGGAACGAGAACTAGAGTTTGTTTACTAAATTGAACTTTGATTCTGAAAAATAAGAAATCAGCGACATCTTTGTACTTTGAGGAGTTGTATTTTATCGGGCTCGAAGTGAAATCAATAAAACTCCAATAGAACTTGTAGCTAAATTAAATTTTACTGAACTCACACAGTTCGTTTGCATTGGAATGTCTATCAGTCAATGGCAGCTCAAATTCAATTGGCCTTACAGATGAAATAGCCTGAGGAGGCCAAGGACAATAAAGATTATTGCACAGCCATTCCGCAGTGTGAGGAAGAATGTAATCGCTACCAGTGCGTTTATAATTTAGTTCAATTACAGCGTGGCATCTCCCAGACTGCAGGCAGACGCGCAATGATTACCAGAACAGCTTACCAGCTAGCTTCGAGCCCTATCAAAATTTGCAATGAAGCAATTTCGACTCACAGAAGGAATCAAAGCTAAGTCAAGTAGCATTATACCTGTATCTTTGACAACTACTCTCTTAAGGCATCACCATGCAACTTTTGTTGGCTGCAGTTTGGCATGCAGCTAAAACTGAATTTATCCAAGTATATCGTGGAATATGCTTCCGAAATAACGAGTGTAAGTTTATTCGAACTACATAATCACCGTAGTTCTTTCTGGAACTTCTCAACGACATCTATACCTAAATTAATCTACCCTTTCACTATACTAATTACCTAGACGGCTTAGAAGGCCACGGCTGCCAAAACTCCTGAAGCGAGAACTAGTGCTCTCCATGATCCAGACGCGCCATTAACCGCTCCGGCGTTCTAAAGTTGACATGGACAAAGAAGTGAATTATCTCCGAACAAAACAGATTTATAGATTCTGAAATACAAACATTTCTAGTGATCGCGTTGATAGCATTGATTGTGGAGAAACCAGATATAGAAAACCAGATAATGTATTAGCCTACTATTTCGTGGATCCTCAGTTTTGCAGGTTCTTATCTCCTGCGCCTCGCCCTCTTGGACCATAATTGGTTACAGTAATTCATTCTATATCCCAAGAAAGGAAGCAACACAGACCTGCAGCGAATGTTGAGAAAGACAGGAGAATGAAAGATGATAGAAATTTGTATAAAATTTTACCTTGGTTGGTGCTGGGGCAGGAGCCGAGACAGGAGTAGAGACTGCAGCAAGCTTAGGTGCAGCCACTGGAGCAGGCTTTGGGGTCAAAGAAGGAGTCGTTGCAGGTACGACTGATGGTGTCACCGAAGGTGCTGCGACAAGAGGAGGAGATGCTGCTGGAGAGGTCGTTGGTGCAGCGGTGGGAACTCCAGGTGCGTTTACTGGTGCTGCACTTGGACTTTGTCCACTGACCTCCATGAAGAAGACCATTCCGAATAAAAAGAAAATGCTCATGTTAAGCTGGGATGCCATGGTTATTGAACTAGTGCTGAGAAAGCCAACCTGAAGTTGTTGGAGTTACCTACTTGACCTGTTACAAGACACCTGATATCATGATCAGCACATTATCATGGTTTGTAGTCACCAAATGAGCTCAAGGACATCATTTCTAAGTTCTAAAAACCACGTTTAGATAATATTAAGTGGAATGTTAGTCAGCATTCAAAAATTTCGGGAGCATCCAGTCAAAGCTCATGGCAAGGTTAAAATCACCTGGCAAGATTGATCCAAATGACTGCTAGATGTTAAACCTTCCCCCGCAGTGCAATCGCAAGCCGAATGTCTATAGTAAATGTTCGAAGCTTGCTTATTGCCCTGTGGAGAAGAGAAGTGAATGCTGAAAATGCTATAAGATATGAGCTTATATAGCGTGGACGGAGCTAGCAACATACGCTCGACCACGTGAACGACACAAGTATCGTGTTGTGGCAAGGAAGAGGCCGAGGGACGCGGCACTGAAGCATTTTCAATGCTTTGCTCGTAACAGCGAATTACATTTCTGCCCAAATCACGCGTAAAGTATGGCATCAAGATCACATCTTAGCTGTTCAGATGAAAAATTTCCACTTCAAAATTGTTGAGGCAGAAATACTCAACCTCTTCGGACACCGTCCCTTTAGGCGTTCCAGGACGTGGGCAGGTGATGTATACATGAACTCAAAATGGGTCCTGTGCCTTGTACCCGATGCATGTGCGTGTCAAATAACTGGATCCGAGGAAGCTGCTCAGTTGATGATCATTCTTTTCGCGTGTTCCAGATCTCTTGCACGGCCTGATGCAATATGTCCCATTCCATCGTGGAGCTAGAGCTGGAGCTGTATTCTGACAATATCATCTCATTCTCCTCACATTGATGATAGAGAACACTACGTACTATTTTGTGTATCGGTTCAAAATGTTAAGCTTCGAGTAAAACGTTTCGTCTTTTTAGGGTTTTCAGTATAGATAGTGATACGTACGTATAATAGATTCAAACTAAGGAAGAACTGTGAAAAAAATTAGTCAGAGCATTGCCCTAGACAAGAAGGAAAAAAACAAAACACAGAGATCACTGGAGGAATTTGTTTGTATCGGTGATCCCCACGAGAGCATGCAGAATAGTAATCTTAAGTTATACTGTATTTGGATCCGGTAATTCTTTACGAATTGCACACTTCCATTATATATATGTATCATAATAAATTAAATCGCTTACACTAAATGCATTGACAGGCCAAGATCCACAAATTTAATAAATTTACACTTAAATAAATTTAATAAAATACCGGTGTTCCAAGGCAGAAGCAGGTAATTAAAATTTTATCCCTTTCCTGATACTGGAGGGTGGATATGGGCTCGTTCTATCATGTTAGATCACCAGACTAGGAGTTCCATTGGGAAAGAGTCCAATGAGTGAATCAATTGCGAGGGACCCCACCGGTGAGCCTTGACAACAGAATTTTACGCTTAGCGTTGGGGAAAAATTGTTGTTTCAAACAAAAAAATAATTTCTGTGCTCATGCACTCACATGAACAACAATATCTTGTTGCACTTATTTTCCTTCCACGCAAGTTTCAACAGATCGCGTGGTCTTGAATATGATTTCCATGAAGCAAGCGGGAAAGTTGAGGAAGCTGAATCTAGATAATCACTTTTGAGTTTACCATTTTATTGGTTCAAT
The DNA here is from genome assembly GCA_014180765.2 of Marchantia paleacea. Taxonomy (NCBI): domain Eukaryota; kingdom Viridiplantae; phylum Streptophyta; class Marchantiopsida; order Marchantiales; family Marchantiaceae; genus Marchantia; species Marchantia paleacea. Next base: position 120,237 of record MUAA02000019.1, on the reverse strand, counting down.
GTTTAAAAGTGTGAAAACAATATGTCACTGAAAATGAAGGCACATCAAAGAGAAATGTTGATCTGTAAACCACCGGATATTTAAGTAGTAGAGATGGACAAAAGCAATAATTTGATGTGGTTGTGGATTTTGTGAAGAATGAACTTCGATTTAATTCGAATCATGAGGCATTTTTTTACTTCAAAGTTGACGCAATGCTGGGAAGTAATAGATCATGTTGATTGAATCTCTTGAGGGTGTCTGATATCTTTATCTGTTTTCATAGTATGAAACTGAACTAGTTGATTTCAAGCTGAAGTATGCATATGAGGTTAAAAGCTGAGGCCAAGATGTATAATCATGAAAATAGAGATACAATCCAGGATGATATGTGTCCAGTCTTCTGATTGCAATCTTTGATTATTTCATCCTTAGATTACTGACATCGTATCCAGCCTAAGTTCCCAGGTGTTTTCATGGCAGAAGATTCTACCTGAAGACGGTCTCAAGGACCACAAGAATCTTTCAGATTTTAAGCTTATTAGTGTTTTCATACTTCACTTAAAAAGGAGACTCATGTAATGGCCTCTTTGGATTCGAGTTTTCAGATTATCTAGCTCAAGTATGGTGAAGATGCAAAACTGTAGGGAACTCACTCTCTAGCAACAATGGATGGACGTCACAATCTCCTTGAAGCTGCTCCCAATCCACCTAGGTCACGGAGTTGAGCAAAGTTAACCATGATGACAGATACTGCAAAATACTCAGATTTATGGAGCCCAAGGCTAAGAGCAAGAATGGTTCAATGAGATCCGAAATCGATATTACTTTGCATATGATTGTTTGTCACTAGCCTTTACGTTGAGTTACTACCATAAGAAACAGTTTAGAGTGGAAACTATAACTAAATGTGACAGCGTACACCAAGTAATATATCAAAAAGGATGGGAAAATCATCCAAAGAAGGAAGATAGTGCTAGGCCCCAATAGTATCACAATGGATATGTGATATTCCACCTAAGATATATGAACTATATAAATAAGCATCACATAATCTATCTATTATAAATCAATCGCGTTATGTGATTGCATTATGTATGGAAATGTATATATGTTATCTAAAATATGCTATAAAATATACTTAAGAGATCGATACCCGGAAATCTAGTATAGTATGCTTTTGCGCATTCTCTCGTGAATGTAGTGAGTATATAACTCAAAAAATAGAGTAACTTTATTTTCGTTATCATTTCCTTCATTCTTTGACTTCAAAGAACTCGACAAAGTATAATAATAAAAAGGATGGGAAGACCCCATCAAAGCGTACAAGGATGGAACCAAACCGGTAACATGGGGCTAGGTCCAATAGTATCACACTCGGAAATATGTCATACATCACCTAAACAGAGCATCCGAAGAAGCATCACCTAACTCGATTGATCTCCTATAGATTTCACGGGCTAGTGCTCTCTTAAAAAGAGTAATAAAGAATTTAATTCTTCACATATGCTTGGAAACATTGGCAGGTACCTTTCCACTTGGGGCCCAATAAAATGTATAATCACCTTTACTAAACAATATCATGTGTAATATAAACACATGATACTGAACAATGACATTGGTCCTCAAGAATCAAGAATGGGTTTGCACTCAGGTTGCAATGACGCAACCTGAGTGGATAACTAGATGTGAGGAATATCTATCAAATTGAAATTGTGTAGCTTATTCAGATAGTGAGTAGAGGCTCCTATATCTTGAAATGGTCATCTTTATAGGTACGCACCATCAACCATCTGATTTTTGGCACAACTGTAACGTAGTATTTTTGTCAGGTATTACAGGAAAGCACTGACCGGGGTGTATAAACTAGGCTACTCACAAGCTAACTACAACAGTCACTACCACCAGTAGTGATCAGTTTAGACTGCGGCCGCAGTCTAAATACTCCAATTCTCGTCCTTTACTGAATGCATCCGGAAAATCTCGCAACTGCAAATTAGATCAATTAACGTCCATAACAACCACGGAATCCATATTATGGATGAATCTCCTGAATGTTATCTCTTCATGCATTGATGTCGCCTGATAGATATGAATGTCCGTAAACTACCGATATTTAACCCGACCAAAATCCCCCGCAGCTCTAATCATGCTACACCTGGCCTAGCCCTTTCTCGCACTTAGAAAAAGAAATAGTCCTCCATGTTCTCGTATCCGTGACACCCTGATCTCCAATCTACATCCATGCGTACTAACGATGCCAGCAATTTAGAAAACCGCAGCAATCTAAACACCTGAAACCAGCACAACTGATCTCCATCCACATGCGCTCCTCATCACTCCACCATTCTGGAAAAGAGGAAGTCAAAGGAATTAGTAAACTGTCACCTCTCAAAGCAAATCAAGCGAAAGTGTATATTCCTCCCAGGCTTACAAATTTCTCATGCCCATGCCTGCAATCAGAAATTTCTCCTTTATCAGCCAGTTTATCATGGGACCAGTGCTGGGGCAGGACATCTATACATCTTTATACAGAATCATAAATGAGGCGGAGCCAAAAAGAAAATTTGAAGTTACCTTTGTTAGAACATGGTGCTGGTGATGCCGTGGCGGGGTCAACGATGGTTGTGGGGGCTGGGGCAAGCTTGGGTGCAAACAATGGAGCAAGCGAGGGAGTGGAAGCAGGAGTTGACTGAGCCACCGAAGGTGCAACTGGTGCTACTGCAGGAGGTGGAGTTGCGACTGGGGCCACGCTGGGAGGTACAGAGCTGGTTGTTGGTTGGGGATTTGCCACTGGGGAACCCGTTCAGCTGAGTGGTGGTGCTGCCACTGGACCCTGTGCACTCGCTTGGTTAAAGACCATCATTGCAACAAGAGCAATGACCATCTTCTTCAGCTGGGATGCCATTGTAGCTGCTGTAGATGCCATTTCTGGACAGACTGAGGAATCTATGAAATTATCACACATTACGTTATAAATTTAATGCGTCAACTTGCATATACATCTGCAGCATATACAAGTATTCGAAAAACGATACCGGGGATGCTCAGATATTGAAGAATACTGGAATCTTGCCCTGCGCACGGTAAAATTGCAGATATCTCTCAGAAGTAGCCAAGCTCTGCTTTGCTTGCTCCAGGTGAGAAAACGACAAACTGTGAATGTCTCCGTGAAGTTTTATATTATAGAGCTCTTTGAAGTAAAAATGAACAGCACAAGCATGTCCATGTCCACGCAAGCAGGAAACCCGATAGAACCGCCACTAATATCTCACTTCTTGCACTCCTTCACATATGCATATGTGCAACCTCGCTGATTGTGGTGGCCATTGTATACAAGCAAGCTTGTTAACCGTCCGGATGCAGGTGGACAGGACGTACCTGGAAAACACATGATTTGCAAGATGATATAGCTTCATCTACTCAACATGGACAGACGAAGTAAAGAACGGATCTAGAGGAAATCATCATCAAAGCCTTGTCCCGGATTCATGAGATGGGTTCGAACTAGAATTGTACTATTCTGCTGATTTTGTCGGTATTACTCGACATAGAAACCTTCAAAATCACTCAGTAAATTTCATGAATATCTCCGGTTCAGTTCTGTAATTTAATAAAACAGCTCTAGTTATGCGGGATTCCTCTAGATAATTGGCACTTACCGACAATCCTTCGAAAGGGAAGAAAGTTCTTTTGCAAACAGTGGCAAAAAATGGCTTTTGGTCATGAATCATGATCCAAGCACACTGTACATTAAGATCTATTCTCATGTATTGCATTGTTAAAGAGAAAATTGTTAAAATGAAACTTTGTAGTACCTCTACTTACCGGAGGATTTTGAGTTCAATGACAATTTTAGATGTTTGAACTGTGAATGACCCCTTACGAAGCAACATGCATCAGTGACATGAGATAGGGACGCCTAACCACGAAGGGTCGTGGTTCAATCTGAGTACAGTAAACCACAGTTGCAATTTTTTGGGTTCAAAAAAGCCCAAAGGTGGAATTATTGAGAATGAGTAAGCACCCTCCTCCTATTTTCAAAATTTGAAATAAGGCGTTAGGTGTTATCTGCAACAACTTACGAGCCTGTAGTTCTCAGGAATTACTTTATTTAACCTCGTGTTATATCACGAAGATGCATATCAGTTCAGTATATGAGACTAAATCTGCACATACCACCAGATATAAACTGATATATATATATATATATATATATCATTTCCTATTTTCAATGTCGATATTGTCCAACTTCGATGACAGATAACAAACAATGCATGTAATAGTAAGTCCTTTACTGAACTTAAATTTGGACTTCAATAAGCGTTTTGATCAGATCCGGTTGGTGTGAAGCGGATCCGTTTTGTCAATCCTGCAGCTCAGAGTTTACTTACCCGGCCGCAAAGAGCATCACTGCCAATGATTGTCTCTAGATGTTGGCTTCTAATTAGCTGTTCCGTAATTTAACAATATATCGGCTGATATAGGTATATCATGTACATTTCAAAAAACGGTCAAATATGGGGTATTTCCATTAGGAATACTTTGCAGCATTGAACCAAATTATTTTTTGCGCTAAATGTTTTTCCTGATACTACTACTTAGTCCCCTTCAGTAGCGATAGCTTTATACCTCTGAAACTCGTGTAAGCTCTATACCCGCGGCCCAGACTCTTTTAGCAGTAGCAATAAGCTCAGAAAACTCTATTTACCATTCATCAAACTTGAATCACCGGTCAATTCGATTCCGAAAAACTGCGTACTAATATCTTTTTAGTTATGATCGCATAGTAATGTATGTGATTCTCAATACGAAGAGCCGAGGAAAGCCTGTAACGGGTAAAGTGATGGAAACTAGTGTTCAGCTCTAAATTTGGAAGTTATCCTATACCGGAGACTGATTGCTAACTTCCTCTCCTCATCACAGTTTCTATCGCATCTCAAGAAACTTGTACCCAAATTCCGTTGGTTATCCACTGCTTAAACACATAACAATTGGATCTCAGGGAAAGTTGACATAACCTTTTCATAAAAAACTAAAGCCAGAACAGAAGGTTTTTCTTTAAAATATAATGTTTATGAGTATGATAATTGCCACAACCACATATTCAGGCTATCACATCATAGAACATTGAGATTATAGATAAAGATTTATATGATGCACCACCATTCTTCAACAAGACATATGAGCTGTAACAAGACATTTCCAAGATGGTAGACACAGTCTTGCTTGGATCGTCAAACGTCCGCGAAGTTAGACCGATGTTATTTCTCTAAGAAACTTTGCTGGTGGAGAATATTTACAAACTCAGAGGTCAAGTTATCGATACTCAGTGCAGGACAGAGAACAGTAGGTGTAAATCGTTTTACTTAGAATATATACCAGAATGTATACCAGTTTTCCAAGCAATGACTAATTCATCCAACTCGGGTGTCATGTGAATTGACTTACATAGAAGGATCAGAAACTCGTGAAGGTTTCGACGGACAACTCTTTCTTTATCAACTGAAATATGTAAGTTGCTACACAACCTTTCCAGGTCCCTATTCGGCATGAACTGGATATGAAACGAAATTATCCTAAAGCGAATCCTATCGAACGCAATAATCTTCACTTCCTTCGAATTCCACGAACCTCAACCTGCAACTGATTATAACTCCATATGATCATTGTACTACAAATCCGTTGGCATGTTCACCTAGCTCACAGAATTTAGATGTATACGTACGTAAGTAAACAGAATCTGGTTTTTTGTACATTCTCGGACCAATAAACTTCTATTGCACTCAATATCATCCCAGTACAATTTTCTTTCTTTCATTTGAAGAAATATCACAGCAACTTATCGTAGTTCTAAGTAGAACTATAAAGCAACGGCTACCCAAACAGATACAGCAATGACTAGAGTGCTCCAACGAGAACTGTTCATCATAGATCCCGCATTCTGAAGCAAATGAAATCAAGCAGTTATGATACGTTCACGCTCTTTGCATAAATGTACATCCGAACTTAGGCTTCGAACTGCAACCTTCAAATCTTCTTCCATATTGTTTCTAGATAAAAATACAAGGAACACCTACCAGTGACCTTTCCACAGAATCTGAGCAGAGCTTTAAGCATTCTAAACATCATACGAACTTGAGAATGAAAATTTTGAATTATATATAGTACCTTGGATTAAGATGGTCCCGGAGCAGGTGCGGAGTTCAGATTGGCAGCCAAAGAATGGGTAGGTGCAGGCACGGGAGCATATTGTAATCAGTTGGTGGTTACGAGTCATATGAGTTTGTCGAGATGAATTATGAGGAAATCAATCATTGCAAGAGACGAAAATTATATATCAACAGGAAAGAAATCCTTTTCCAGCTCAAAGCCTGCCTTTCAACATAAGAGCACCTATTCTGCAAGTGACTGATAATACTTAGCTACTTGCAGATACTCGGGGGATCTCGATACAATGGAAGTTTGAAAAATTTACCTTGGGGGATCTTGATGTTCAACTCAGATAGATTCTTCACCTGCAGAGCAATCGAAAGCTGTAATGCTTCAGAAGCAATTCTTCATTGGCTCAGGTGATGAAGATTGCTGAGTGCTGAAACCGATCTGAGTCTGTACCTTATATACTACATATGGGCTCAGAAAGGTGGTGAACAAAGTTTTGTTTCGCTCCAAGACAAGGCAAGAGGGCCGCCATTAATATCTGGCCTAGTGAATTATACAAAGCTTAAGCTACTGACAAATGGCGTTGAAAGTGGTGAAGTTGCACTATTGAATGTTCAGCACAAATGGGTATATGGATCCAAGCTTAAGTGTAGGGCGTGGACAGCTCAATTCAAGACTAAAGAGCTCTTAGACTACCTCTACCCGTGGATCTGTCCCGAAGAGTTGGAGGCCAGCTGCAGCCATTGTAGTTTTAGTTATTTTCTTTTATAAATCCAATGAATTTGTTTGATTGAGCTGCGTGCGAGAGCTGTCTGAACGGCCGACAAGCATGAAGAAAGTAAAGCTCTTGTTGTCCTTCAAATTGAGCAAATACCTTTAAGATATCAATATTAAGGTAAAATTTGCTGCCTGCCACTGAGATGTAATGACTTGCTAACCTTACTTGGACTTGCAATCAGCAAGGTACATATGTAGTGTAGAGTTTTCTTGACATTATATTGATCTCCTATCTATGATCAATTAGTGTTAACACCGGTTTATTGAGATCCTCTAGCTTCACAATGGTATCAATAGTCGCACTTGCCCAATGAGATCGGTTGTAGTGGCTAGACATCTTCACACCTTCTTCTTTTGCCTTATCCTCAAAGAGAACCTTCTGAGATTTCAATCCACAACACTCTACCAGTGCTTCTTCTTCATCCCTTGATACCTTTGTATCCATAGCATGAAGTACAGCAATCTCATTGGAAATTTTTCGTTTCCTTTTGATGATATCAATGATAACATCATGAAACTCCCTCTTTGCTATTCCAAGTATCTCACCCAAGGTAAACTCTAGCTTGGCATTCAAAATCCTCTCCTCCAAGACTCCCTTCAAATCTCTTGCCGCCTCAATATCCGATTGTAGTTTGTAAGCTGGTACCTTCCACTTGTCCGTCTCATCCCCTTTGATTCTTTCCTTAGACCTCGAGGGACCAGCTTCCTCCATAGCGTGATCAGGTGGGAGAGGTGTATCAGGTCTGATACGTTCTCTAGCCAACCTCTTCAATGAGAGTCACTCGCCAGAATCCTCCTCTTCTCTCCGTCTCTTCTCTTCCACCGATGCTTCATATTGAATCTTAGCAATATAAGCATGAACCAACGTGGTTTCTACTGGATCTTGCCATCCAGTAGTAGCACGAATTTCTGCTGTTGTTCTCACAAGAGTATCTCTAGCTACCTTCCCTTTCTCCATTGTAGCGAGAGCACTTGACCATAGGCCATTAAGCGGTATGTGGCCTTCAAACTACTCTTCTGCTCCTCTAATCTTAGCACCAAAGCTAAAAGCTTCAACTAATGCCACTGCATGTGCACTATGATAATCATCCACCAATTTTCTCATCCCTCCTTTACCAAAATTGGTTTGGATGATTGCTCCAGTGTCCTTGAGTGCTAACTTTGCTTCTTTCCAAAAAATTTCTCCACTTTGTAATGTTTGTGCAAAGTTCCCACAATCTCTTCATGCATGATAAGTGATGTCACACTATATGCACCGTTGCACATACGCTTGCTTGGTGGAAGTATTCTTCTCCCCTCCCATGTCTTTCTTTTCTAACATCGCAAATTTGATCTTAAGCACCTTCATCCCTCGCACGATGAGATCATGCGATGGATGATTATTCCTTTCTATAATTCACAGCCGGAGCTTGAACACTGGAGGTTGGAACCACTTGTCTAGTAACAGGTGCTGGAGCAATAAAAGCAGCCGTCTGAAGGGGTCTTCTTATCACAATCTTCTCTCTCCATCTTTCTCTCTTCGCCAAGAGTCCAACTGCCTCCTCAACATCCTTCCAACTACTTGTTAGCACTTCTTCCTCATTTTTGTCTTCGAGAAGCAACTCTAGCTTCTCTTGCAACTCAACATCAGCAGCTCAGAGAAACAACTCTATTTTATGTGACTCCAACATGATCTTCTCCGATCGAGACAATTGTGAGAATTGTCTCTCAAACTCCCTAAAAAGCTCAGTTGCATGAGACTTCTTATTGGGCCTTTCGACCCACTCCATGAAGTACTTCGTAGTGACTCTATTTGAATCTTCTAAGAAGTACTCATCCCTCAAGGCACGAGAATATGTCTCCCAATCCTCACCAAATTGCTCATGTAGGGACCTCACATGGTCTCTAACCTCCGGCACCGCAGCAAGACGGAACATCTCAATCATCTCATTCTCTAGAACACAATTCACCTCCATTTCCCTGACGTAATATCTCAAGTACTTTGAGACATCACTCCCATCAAACAGATCCATCTTTCCCACCACAGCTTGCAGCGCCTTTGTGGCTAAATCCTCCCTTCGATCCTGCAATCGTTGTTGTTGAAGGAAGAGTGTGAACTCTTGAAACATCTCTGTTGTTGCCAGATCAAGCTGCACCTTAGGTACCTTGCTTGCTTTGCTCGACCCTTCCCCACTCATTGTAACCGTCCTTGTGATCTTGATCATCCACTCAGCTCGTTGTCGATGAAAAGCCGCCTTGATGGTTGATCCGTCCAATTCCCCAAGGATCCAACCTTCTGCGTCTATCTACTCTAATCTAAATCTAGATCCCCATGGTCTGTACCTAATGGATTGGGCAACCTAACCTACCATCACCTCAAGCAGTCTTGAGAGAGATGGCTTTCACTTCCAACTTCTCACAAGAGAAATACGCAACACGAACTAGAGTGGTAACCGGTGATCAAGTCCGGAGCACTCCTATAGATCAGGCGCCCACACAAATCTAGCATGACGTACATACAAGAAGCCAGTATGGAGGGGATCCAAACACAAGAAGCAAACAGTGACCCTCCATACTTAAATTATCCCAACCCACCCATGACTGACTCTTGCCATCACCTGACATTTGACAGGTTGTAAGAACTCTATAGTGATAGCTCAGCGCATAACGTTGAGTTTTATGATATGTCAAATGTCACTATAGAGTTCTTACAACCTGATTTCTAATTAATTTTTTATTTCAAGTCCAAACAAAACTTGAACTTGCATACTAATATCCCAACCCACAATCTGAACTCGCAATTTACTCCTTACTCTAAACTTAGAGCAATCAACCATAAACCAAAACTCATGAATATGTAAACTCGCAACAAGAGAACTCATGAAAGTTTCTCCATCTCAGAGATTTCACGTTGAGTTCATCACCTATGACGCATAAGACATTTCTTTGCTATGAGAACGCATGAACGCCTCGCTGTAGAAGGAACCTCTTGAACCTCGTGTGAGTTGATAATCTATTCTTCTTCTCCTTAACACTCCACATTCGAGTTCATTACAACCGGTAAAACTTCATTGGAAGAAGATTATGATATTTCCAATGATTTGATCAATAACTCTCGCTTAAACTTCACAAAAAATTGCTCCACAACCCTTTCAATCTCTCAGAAAATTTTCTTATGGTTCTCTTCTCTATATCTCTCAGAACAATTGTTGATTTACACACTGTATCACAAAGCGATATGCATACCCGTGTGTACTAAACACATCACACATCCCAATCATTGACTCCAATTACTCTCAAATTTCATAAGAAGTTCAGTTATCATCCAAATTTAACTGTGCAAATTTAATTGACAAAACGTTTTGATATCAAAAGATATTATCGATGTACTAACTTTGTGATAGTTACTGCAATCCTGCAACTCTAACTATATACACAAACTTCAACCTATCACTCCGTACTCAAAACTCGTTCAATTAGTCAAAATTTTGATCTAAACACAAGCTCGAGTCGTAAACTATATCACAGTTGACTCAGATCTGCCAAAACCCTTGTAAGATTCTCATAAACACCCCAAATATACTCAAAGATCTAAATTTTTTACTCTATCTTTGAATCACCATTTCATAGTGACAAATAATTCAAATCCATCCATTCTTGAGCCCACGTTGTAGCTCGTACCGCTAGCTTTCTAACCCTATCCTCAGATCTTTGAATCCTCCCTAGAAGGTCTCCAAAATCTTCAAAACCCTCGAAGAAGTTGCCCTAGTGCCCTCATTGGCCAAAACTCCTAGACCAATGGGAATGGATAGTGTTATTTTGACCTCTAGTGTGGCCAAATTAGTTCCATTTTAACTTAGAGCTTTACAACTATCCTAAACACACTACTTAGACATCCTATACACAATATGAGTTGTCACTAATAAGAGTTAAAATGACAACTTTAAACCGGCTAAGTATACCCCAAAGTGATCACGATGAAGACACCAGATGTTGATCACAAATGGACTTCACATTGGTACATTTGGAGGATCATATTGTCCTCTATCCATGTCCTACATCGACTCCACTTCGATCAGATAAGCTCCTTAGTCAGTAAGGTGATGTGTCTAGATCCAAGCCCTATAAAGTTGATCCAACGGTGGGCTCTTAACAGCCTTACAATACCGTCGGTTATCCTAATCTAAAGTATCACCGTCATGATAACAGTTCTGAAGATGACACATGTCATCATATTTTCATAGTAGCCGCGTCACGACATCGGTTTGGTTCCATAGTTGTACGATTTGATAGGGTATTCTCATACCTTTTGTTATTATACTTTGTATTGTGAGTATTTCATTAGAGATGTGGTGTTTGCTATGATGCTACAAGATGTATACTTCACATGGAGTGGTATGACTTTGTTAGGGAGGACCAGGTTAATGTTGTTGGCAAACTTTGTTCCAACATACCTACTAGTGAAGATCGATCTCATGGCTACTAAAAGTGATGTGATGAAAGTGGGTTACCAACTTTACACTAGTGAAGCAACTGCCATTCCATCTCCTCCCGTCCCTCCAATTACTTATAAGTGCTGTACATTACAATGCCACCACTGCTCTAACACTCAAGTACTCTTTTCAGTCCTCCGATGAACTTCCATGTCGACGGTCACAAATAATGGTGGTATACCATTGAGCAGGCTGAGCTTATGTGTTAACTTTTCGATGTCCGAATCCCTCATAATCCGCTTACCGCAACCATGTCCTGTCCTGTGGTCTTACCCTTCTATTTTATCAAGGTCAGAACTCTCGTGGAATGCTTCGTCTGCTTGAAGTTTACCTCACTCGACTCGACGATTCACTTGATAAATATAATATGTTTACCTTCAAGCTCACACCATATGGATGCATAATTCCGTCTCATAAGATTCACCGAGCAACACGATGGCCTTGGACTGCCATCTCCTGATACACCAAGGGCGAGTGAATATGCTTAGCATTTTATGAACAGATATACAAACGCAAACCTTGAGGGAATCCCTTTCATTCCTATCGGATGTCTGTCCTGCATCTCAGATAGTCATGCTTGTAAAAGAAGATAGACAATCCCATGCCGAGGCTAATTCATCTCACACAAAAAAATTAGAGCTGCTATCCTAGTTCTAGATAGTCACGTGTAACATAATAAACATCTATTCTATAGCTTTCCAAAGAGCTGGGTCTTCAAAATCCTCGATCGTGAACGCTGCTCCTGCTTCCATTAGAACATCACCAGGAGTAGCACCAACAATGCCTACCACCGCTAGTTGGGCATCCACAGCAGCTTGCAGGCCAGATTTTGAATCCTGGTAGGACGAATAAATTTTGAAATTCAGAATAGAAATGAAATGAAAAGATGAGTTCAAGCATATTAACAGAATAGCACAGGCTTTGCTCCTTGCAGGTCTTTATCTCCTCAACAATTCAGTTTTCAAATGATGCATATAAAACATTGGAACTGCTTGCTAATTAATCTTCATGCAGTGATTTTCATTCCTCTTAATTATCTATCAGTAAATTTCAGAGACCAAGATTATGTTTCAATTCAGCTCGTAATGATCCATATCACGAGAGCACGAGAACCCCGACCAGGCCCGAGTGGAATTGACTTCAAAGTTACCAACACTCTCTTCAACGTTGTGATCGTAATGGCGTACCTGCAATTCCAGATATCGTGACTCTTTCTTCTGACATGATGGGGAATTCATGGAGAGAAGTAAACATTAGCACGACGAAAGAGACCATTACCTCAACTGCGAAAGCCTTGTCTGCTGGTACTCCGAGAAGTTTGAGACCCACCAAGTAAGGATCTGGAAATGGTTTGGCTCGCTCACACTCGTAACCTATGACGATGTGTTCGAAAAAATCACCCAACCCAACTGCCTTGATCATTTGCTCGGCATTGATGCGGGGAGCATTCGTCACTGCTGCTCTTCGAATGTTCTTCTCTTTCAACCAGTCGCAAAATTTGTTCAAGCCCCTCTTGGTTATCAACTGCGTTTCAGCCAGCCTGGAACAATAGGACACACAGCAAACATTCACGACGGATATCAGGAGTACTTTATCCGACAAAAACAAACAAATGTACCTAGAGCACTTCTATCAGCAGCCATTAGCACGCGATGAAGACGAGTGATTCTTTTGTGTGAAAACAAATCTTCATATCCTTGAGTATCCGGTATTTTACGAGTTGATGCTTTGGCTGATCGATTTGGCTCTTTTCTGCTCATACTCTGCAGTCGAGGATCATGTACATATTTCTTTCTAGCTACGGCCTGAGCTGATCATGTGATAGTGATATTCTTCTTTCTGTATATTAGTACTCCTTTCATAGAATATATAGAAAGCCATAAATATTAGCTCAACTATAATGAAAGTTCATTGATTCTCAGCACGGATTTTCTCTTCGATGAGGAAGCAGTATTGTTCGAAGTTAGAAGACCACAGTCTGATGGGCTTACCACGGGGTTCATAAATAGCGCCCGTCCATCTGTCAGTTATAAAACGGCATTTTGGTATCTAACAAGGATATTCGAACCATCTAAAACAATTAGAAGAAACACAGCAAACATTCGTAACGCATTTTGGTTCTCAGACAGGTGGGAGACAGTTCTGGTTTTTTGTCTCTACCATAAATCGGTGTGGAGTCTCAGGCTGTACACATTGCAGGGGAAGGCCCTCGTGGATGATGGACTCGGGACCCCGTTGCGTCCACCGCCGGGCAATGCAGGGGATGAAATGACTGTAATAGCACAAAGCTCCAAGCTGAGATATCCCCCAAGAAAATGTAATGCAGCCAGATGAAGAATACTAGCACCTGCTGTTATAAAAGGAAGTAAGTAATGAAGGCTAAAAACACGGTTTAAGGTGGCATTGTCTACAGAGAAGCCACCCCAAAGCCAAGTTACTATAGTGTCTCCTACGACAGGTATTGCGCTAGCTAAGCTTGTAATGACTGTTTATATTCTAATTCTGCCCAGGATTTGGTATCATTAGTCATATCGTCTCTACCTTTTCAAGAAAACCCGTATTCCGTTATCTAGGCATGGTGTACGCCATGATTAGTATTGGAGTTCTTGGATTTATTGTATGGGCTCATCACATGTTTACTGTAGGTTTAGATGTTGATACACGGGCTTACTTTACCGCGGCCATGATTATAGCTGTGCCTACTGGAATAAAGATTTTTAGTTGGATTGCAAAAACTAGGAAAACAATTTGAATTAATCATGGTCCAGAGATATTACCTTCTGAAATTCGTTTCTTTGTCATCAGTGAATTTCCTCTGAGCCACTGGATCCCAATCTGGCCAGAGGAACTCGCCAACTTCTGTGTTAAACTTCCCGGTAATGTGCTCCTTGAAAATCTCCTCACTTATGGGTACACCACCATTGTACCCCGCCTGTCAAAGTAAAATTTGTAAGGGGCGCCGCCAGTTGGATTCCTCAGGAATTGTTAACGTGTGGATAGCACAGACTAAACATTCGTGTTCTCTACATTAATTTAGAGGAAAAAAAAAAATCATCTTAGACTTCGATACATCAAGCGTTAGATTTCGAAGGAACAAACCACTCATGAAAGATATACTCAGGTCATGTACCTCTTGCAGCATGTCCACATACACTTTAAAATGCAGGGCGTCAGATTCACACAGAGTTCCATCTACGTCAAACAGCACAGCCTGTAATGAGCCGGATTTCGGTATAGCTCTTCGACTCATTGCTTTTCTTGCAGGCAGAGTACAGAGCTATTCGTGTCATGCGATCAGAAAGCTCTGTGGTTGGCAGCAGAATGTAGTCACATTGTACTTAATCACAATTTGGAAGCTTCTAATGGTTTGCTCCCCAACTGATGGATGGGGAAAGCAAGCTTACAGTTATGGTAACCAAGAGTAGCTTGCGTTGAATTTACACAATGTTTGACTCCAACTGGAACTGTATTGCCGATAGCAGAAACGATTTGTCGCTTCCTGCTGGATTTTCTTACAAGATATTCGGTGTCTGTGAATCAAGTTAGAAGACAATCCGCTTTAGGTACTGGAGTTCATAACATCAGTAATCAAGCGCTTGGTAGGAGCATGATTCGACTGTATGACACATCATACTGAGATTTGAGGCTCCTGCCTTAACATGAATGTCCTCATGGTCCTGACACAAGCAAAATAGACAGGGACACCGTTAGATATCATTATCATGCTAACCCGTCATTCAAATGTTTTTTTCCCCTGTCCTCACTTGGCTGACTGATGACACTAGGCCAATACCTGTATTGTTACGTTATAGTGATCTAGGTGCATTTCCCTCAGAAGGATACCAACAAAATTGCACATCTATGAAACTGTCAGCAGCAGTTTTACAATCAATCTGTACTAGATCCAGACGTCGAATCCGTCGAGAAGAGTTACTCACGTGCAGTGGTATCATACAGCAGACGTCGAAGCTAATTTTGAACTGCAGACTTCTTTAAATGCTTGCAGATCCAGAAGACCTTATGTATAATTCCAATCCATTACAGCTTTTGGACTCTTTGATGTCTGGTGGACTTCGCCGAAAAGCGTTGGGTCCAAATTGACTTGATGGCACGTGTAGATTCGATTCGCCGTGAAACTTACTACAACATCGTGCTCGAGTGAGCTCTTTGGCTTGTGAAGCAGCAACTAGCTTGAGACTGTTTTTGGGGTGAGAAGTCAAATCTTCGATATCCACTGGCCGGTCACCGATGGACTCTCCTATGTATTCGGTATAAACAACACCCAATTAAAAATCTTGAGGTTAAAACACACAATTGACCAATCAGTACATTGTGGTGCTAAGCAGACGTCGAAGCTAATTTTGAACTGCAGACATCTTTAAATGCTTGCACATCCAGAAAACCTTATGTATAATTCCAATTAATTCCATATGCCATGTTCATATCCATCTCAAATCGATGGTGATGTGTCCCATCACCATATTTGTTAATCCTTAATGTTAGATCTTGGATAATAAAATATTATTTTTTGATGTATATCTCTCATATCAATACGCTATCAATATACATAAAATGACAAAAAACTTTTGAGTACATTTAAATAAAATTATAATTAAAAAATAAAATTATACCGTATGTGACTTATACAATTTTTATACAGTTGACGTTTCTTCTTGTTGGGAATATGCTGAAATTGCAATGGTCTCTACCTAAGTCACACACTTTGGGAGTAACCTCCCTTGCTGCACTTATTAAGGGTTTTCAGTAATGTACGAACTCTATAAATGCAACTGTCTTACAAATTGAGTGCTTGTATTTATATGGAAACTCTGTTAATGCAATTTTACCTTCCATTGTACTTACGTAATCACATGCGATGTTATTAACGATTTTATATTTTACACGTGCATAACAAGTACATTTGCACTTTGTGACCTCCGGAATGAAAAGTGAATTGCAGTTAGCAAGTCAGCAATTTGCACTCAACACTTATCTAATGTAAGTAGCATATTGCACTATCGGAGGTTGCTCAGAGAGAGTGGACTGTATTACCACTCCAGGGATAGGTCATCTCACTCGCGTGAGAATGAGGGGTCTGCCATCGAGCGGCCTATGAAGTAAACAAACCCATGCCAAAAGTTAATTAGCCTTTCCTTTCTTTCATTTTAATTTTTTTTAAATATCAAAAGTTGATTTTTGAATATAGAAACCATGTATTTGTATGAGACTATGCATGTTACCTCACATCAAGGAGTCATTGGTATGCCTCTCACATGGGGAAAAATGGGGCTATGTTCCAATAGCACCACAATGTATGCCCCAATAGTATATATTTCCATATGTACTAGTGGTCATAATATATCTTTAACTATCTAATTCAAATTGTCTATACATTATGAGGTTAGAAACAACCATCACTTAATGTGATTTATTTCTAATGGATTACATATATCATATTATCGCATGGACATTATTTCTCTTTGAGAATGTCTGAGCGCTTGGTTGTAGAGGAATATTCTTGAATTTTGTATGAGTTTACAATCTCATTTCATTACAACTTGTAAAATTTCAACGGAAAAATATTATGATATTCAATAATTGGACCAATAACTCTTAGCTCAACTTCACAAAAAATTGCTCTACAACCTTCTTGTACTCTAGAGAAAGTTTTATATGTTTGTCTAATCTAGATCTCTCACAATAATTATCGAGTTACACACTGTATCACAAGGCTATATGCATACCTCTATATACTAAAACCATCACACATCCCAATTTTTGCATCCAATTGCTCTCAAATTTCTGTTACGTCCCAAATCGCACTGTAGGAAACAACTGGAAGAATAATTGGGTCTCGAGAGTTTATCACTTGTTGCAGAAAGTTATCTCCAAAATGATACACTAACCATGCCCGAAAGTGATCACAATGAAGACACCGGATGTTAATCACAAATGGATTGTGCATCGGTACATCTGGAGGATCATGTTGTCCTCTGTCCATGTCCTATGTCGGCTCCACTTTGATCAGATAAGCTCCTTAGTCAGCAAAGTGATGTGTCTAGCTCTCTCCCATACCCTTTCCATCCTGACTGCGCTTTATATCTGATAAGGTCCAAGATAATATCTCTTGGAGCCTTTTCAACATCCTGACCCTACAAAGTTGATCCAACGGTGGACTCTTAATAACCTTACAGTGCGCCATCAGTTATTCTAACCTAAAGTATCGCCGTCATGACAACAGCTCTGAAGATAACACATGTTATCATCTTGTCATAGTAGCCGCGTCACAACACGACAACGGTCCCTCTATGTGAGGTATCCACCCTCTCACGCCATAGCAAACACCACATCCCTAATGACATCATGGGTAGTTATACTCTGCCCTCCGAATGGGCAACGAATCATATGAACACATGCTACATCTAAAGTGATATCACACTCATATGTGAGTAATGAAGATGAAGATGGATGGACCAAGCCAAGACGTAACCTCATAACTTTAGAGAAAGTAGCTACTGCGAGTAGGAAAGCCTTGATACATGGTCGAGTCAAGATCCACGAGTATAGACTCTTGTTTGGGCAAGAGCATAGACGAGAGCAAGTAGTACGAGGAATGGACGGAACCACTACAAGTGAATGTAAAGCATGTTGAATTTGCCGGTCCATCAAGGTAGAATGTAGACCTCTAGTTGGTGGCTAAAGAGGAAAAAGACATGAACTCATGTCATACCTCCAGGGGTAAAACATCTCGTATATCACAATAGTACATGTAAAGGAAATGATCACGTATCTACATCCCTCACATACATCTTAAGGATGGGCCTATTTGCAATCACAAATCGAGAAGGTCATTTATTATCCAACTTCAACTGTTAAAAGTTGTATTGATGAAACTTTTTGATAGCAAAGATATGATCGATGTACTAACTTCATGATATCAGTGTAATCCTGCAACTCTAACTGTGTACATAAACTTCAAGCTATCACTCCGTACTCAAAATTCATCCAATTGAATCAAAATTTCAATCCAAGCACAAGCCTAAGTTATAACTATATCTTGATGTCGTGTTGTGACGCGGCTACTATGAGAAGATGATGACATGTGTCATCTTCAGAGCTATTATCATGACGGCGATACTTTAGGTTAGGGTAACAAATGGCATTGTAAGTCTGTAAAGAGCTAGGGAGATCTAGACACATCACCTTGCTGACTAAAGAGCTTATCGGATTGAAGTGGAGTCGACGTATGACGTGGATAGGGGACAACATGATACTCAAGATGTACCATTGTCGAGTCCATTTGTGATCAACATCCGGCGTCTTCATCGTGATCGCTTTTGGGTATACTTAGCTAGTTTCAAGTTGTCATTTTAACTCTTATTAGTGAAAACTCATAATGTGTATAGAATGTCTAAGTAGTGAGTTTAGGATAGTTAAAATGGAGCTAATTTGGACACACTACACGTCAAAATAGCATTCTCTATTCCCATTGGTCTAGGAGTTTTGACCAATGAGGGCACTAGGGTAACTTCTTCGAGGTTTTTAGGGATTTTGGAAACCTTTCAGGGGGAAATTCGGAAATCTGAGGATAGCGTTAAAAAGCTGACATGACCAGCTACAACATGGGCTCAAGAATGGATGGTTTTGAAGGATCTATCACTCTGAAATGGTGATTCAAAGTTAGAGAGAGAAATTTAGACCTTTGAGTGTATTTGGAGTGTTTGTGAGAATTTGACAAGGGTTTTGGGAGATCTGAGTCAACTGAGATACATTTTACGACCCAGGCTTGTGTTTTGATTGAAGTTTTGACTCGATTGGACGAGAAGGGAGTACGGAGTGATAGGTTGAAGTTTGTGTAAGCAGTCAGACTTGCAGGATTGCACTGACTATCACAAACTTAGTACATCGATTATATCTTTTGATATCAAAAATTTCTGTCAATAAAACTTTTCGGAGTTGAAGTTAGGATAATAAGTGACTTTTCCATGAAATTTAAGAGCAATCGGAGTGGTGGATTGGGATGTGTAATGGATTTTGTACACAGGGGTCTGTATATTGCCTTGTGATACAGTGGATAAATCAACAATTGTGTTGAGAGATCTAGAGAAGAAAAATATCTGAAACTTTTCTTAGTGATTGAAAGGGTCATCCAGTAATTTTCTGTAAAGTTTAAGCGAGAGTTATTGGTCTGATCATTGGATATCATAGTTTTCTCCCGCTAAAGTTTTAACGGTTATAATGAACTCAAATGTGGAGTGCTGAGGAGGGGAAGAAGAGATTGTCAACTCACACAAGGTTCTAGAGGGTTCTTCTACAGCCAGGCGCTCGGGCGTTCTCAGAGCAAAGAATTGTCCTCTGTGACATTGGTTGAATCAGATCTCTCAAAACCTTCGTAGAATTCTCAAAAACACCCCAAATACACTCAAAGGTCTAAATTTTCCTTTCTATTTTTAAATCATCATATCAGAGTACCAAACCCCTCAATAGTATCCATTCTTGAGCCCACTTCATAACTCTTTCCGTCAGCTCTCCAACCTTATGCTCAAATCTTTGAATCCTCTTTTGAAAGGCTTTCAAAAACTCTTCAAAACCTCAAAGAACTTTCCCAAGTGCCTTCATTGGCCCAAACTCTAAGATCAATGAGAATGAAGAGTGTCATTTTGACCTCTAGTGTGGCCAAATTAGCTCCATATTAACTTAGAGCTTTACAACTATCCTAAACACACTACTCAGCTATCATATATACAATCTGGTTGCTACTAATAGAGAGTCAAAATGACAACTCAAAATCGGCTAAGTATGAATGGAACTACAAACGGGACCGGGGGGTTTATGACTTGAGAATAATACTCTATGCCAAAAATTCCTAACAATCAACTCCATATAGCTTGTTTTCGGTAAACAATAGTGATGGATTGGAGCCCACGTGTTGAAAGCCATCACAACTTGCAAGTTCAGATCCATAGCCCCCAAATTAAATCAAAACGTATACTGTTAGGTCATTAATCGCGCCGTAGGAAACAATTGGAAGAATAATCGGATCTGGAGAGTTTATCACTTGTTACATAAAGTTATCTCCAAAGTGATATACTAACCACGTCCGAAAGTGATCAGGAAGAAGACACCAGATGTTGATCACAAATCGATTGAGCATCGATACATCTAGAGGATCATGTTGTACTCTATCCATGTCTTACTTCGACTCCACTTCGATCAAATAAGCTCCTTAGTTAGCAAAGTGATGTTCTATATCTTTTCCATACCCTGATTGAGCTTTATATCTGATAAGGTCCAAGATAATATCTCTTGGAGCCTTTTCAACATCCTGACCCTACAAAGTCGATCCAACCGTGGGATCTTAACAGCCTCATAATGCGCCGTTGGTTATCCTAATCTAAAGTATCGTTATCATGACAACAGCTCTGAAGATGACAGATGTGTAATGACATGAAGGGACATTATTGAAGTAAATTGCAGTGTAAAGTTCGTTCCCAAGAGAATGAGGTACCCAAATAACTTACTAGAAAGAGGAATTGTGCATTTAGTCATCTTTAAATACTCTAGACTGCAGAGTCCGAAGAGTGTAAGAATTAGATTCTAATGAAATCCAATCCAAAGATCATAATCCCATCGATTCATAAGACACCGGTATGCATTGGCAAATTCGTTTACTAATAGATGGGGATCTCCCCTCTTACAAGCCTCAGACAAGGCGAAACACTGGTTGAAGTCCTTCTGATCACACTACGTGGTCACAGCTCATGGCCGAATACCATGGTAATTTCTCAAGTATTCGGACCACTCGAGGCCGATTCTTCGTCGCACTCAACTGCTCCACTAGTGTTCGTTCTATCCTGTCTAAAGTTTGCAGTTCAAACAAATTGAACACTTGCAAGAAAAAAGAGATCCGGGACTAATCTTCCCTACTCCTATTTATACATGAATTTTTAACTGTCAAGCTAACCGTTTCCTACACGGATCGCTCTCTCCGAAATCTACTTTGCCCTTCTAAGCCGCGCGATCGCACTTCCGCTCCTTGCATAAAGGCGTTGATTCCTAACTGCATCTCTTGTATATCTATTGTGATCTCTTGTCAATGAAGAGCTTACGCTTCCCTGAAATCTCGTCCTAGAGTTCGGTACATCTCCTTCCGTTGCTCCTTAGAGTCTTCCTTAGTGTCCATCACCTTTACCAACTGCTCCAACCGCTGCACTTCCAAACTGTCACAACGCGCAAACAGGTGTTGCGCACACCTGTTGGCAAGAGTCTACAACCTGCATGGTGCCTCTACATCCACTTGGTTCAACCGCCGCTTCAGGTCTTGCACCGCTTCATGAAGGTGGGGAGAATTGGCACCCCTAATTATTTCCACCCTACGAAGAGATCTGTCATATTCGGGGTGCGAAGATCCATTTTGTGGAGAAGGAGAATGCTCATCTTTGGGAGACGGTGCAAGATCTGAAGCGAAGATTGATTCAAGTGGATGTGGAAGCACCTACGAAGTTGGAGAACCTCACTAACAAATGTGCACAACATCTGTTCACATGGTGTGATCGTGTTGAGACGCAGCGGTTAGAGCAGTTGATGGCAGCAATGGAGAATCTCGGCGACTCAAAGGACCGATGAAAGGAGATGTACAAGACATTGGGTCGAGATTTCAGGGAAGCCATGGCTCTTCATCGACAGGAGATCGCGGAAGATGTACAGGAAATGCAATTAGGAATCGACGCATTCATGCAAGCAGCGGAGGTGTGATCGAGCGGCTTAGATCACAGTAGAAGACTTAGGAGAGAGCAATCCGTGTAGGAGACGGTTAGCTTGGAAGTTAGGAGTAGCAGTTAGAACATTCATTATAAATAGTCGTAGGAAATAAAGTGATGGATCTTTCATCTTTGCAAGTGTCCAAGCTATTGGATTGCAAATTGTAGTCAGGGTAGAACGAGCACTCGGGGAGCTGGTGTATGCAGGCTGACATTGTGATGACTGAGGCGTGTATCCGTGAAGTTACCCGGATATTCGTCCACGAGCTGAGCCTGTTTGTAGCATCAGAAGTATTCTAGAGGGTGTTTTTGCCGAGACGCAAACTTGTAATGAGAGAGATCCCCATCCCGAAGTAAAGCAAACTGTTGAAATCTATTTGTTGTGTCTGTGGAATTGATGATGTGATGGGTTTGTGAAGGAATTGCGATTGAATCGATTGACTTCTTTGTGAATGCTCTTCGGACTTTGCAGTCCAGAGTTAGAAAGATGTCTAAATGCTTATTTCCCTTCTTCGCTAGTGCGGTTTGATCCCTCATTCCCTTGGGAACGAATCAATCTATATGAATTCGGACTGAATAGTGCCTACCCGTGCTATTACAATCTAGATCCCTGATCTATGCCTAATGGATCGGGCGATCTAACCTGCCATCACCTCAAGCACTCTTGGAAGAGTTGGCCATCACTTCCAACTTCTCACAAGAGAAATACGCAACACACATTAGAGTGGTAACCGGTGATCAAGTCCGGATCACTCCTATAGAATCAGAGGCCCACACAAATCTAGCATGGTGCACACACAAGAAGCTTGTATGGAGGGGATCAAAACACATGAAGCAAATAGCAACCCTTCATACTTAAATTGTCCCAACCCATCCACGACTGACTCTTGCCATCAATTGGCATTTGACATATCATAAGTTTCAACGTTTTGCACTATGTCAGCACTATAGAGTCCTTACTATCTAATTTTTGACTAATTTTATATCTCAAATCCAAACAAAACTTGAACTGGCACCCTTATATCTCAAGGCCAACCCACAATCTGAGCTTGCATTCTACGTCTTACTTTAAACTTGAAACAGTCAACCATAAACCGAAACTCATAAAACTGTAAACCCGCAACAAGAGAATTCATGAAAGTTCCTCCACCTCAGAGATTTCACGTCGAGTTCACCACTAATATCGCATTGACATTACTTTGCTCTGAGAACGTCTAAGCATCTGGCTGTAGAAGAACCCTCTTGAATCTTGTATGAATTTACAATCTCAGTTTCTCGCCCTGAACACTCCTCAATCAAGTTCATTACAACCAGTAAAACTTTAGCGGAAAAAGGTTATGATATTCAATAATTGGACCAATAACTCTTGCCTAAACTTCACAAAAAATTGCTTTACAACCATCTTGTTTTCTAGAAAAAGTTTGTTATGTTTCTCTTATCTAGATCTCTCAAAATAATTGTCGAGTTACACACTGTATCACAAGGTAATATGCAGACCTCTTTGTACTAAAACTATCACACATTCCAATCCTTGCCTCCAACTGCTCTCAAATTTCATGAAAAGGTTATTTATCATCCAAACTTTAACTATTAAAATTTTTATTTATAAAACTTTTTGATAGCAAAAGATATGATCACTGTACTAACTTCATGATAGTTAGTGCAATCTTGCAACTCTAACTATGTATACAAACTTCAAGCTATCACTTTATACTCAAAACTCATCCAATTGAGTCAAAATTTCAATCCAAGCAGAAGCCTAAAGTTATAACTATATTTTGGTTAAATCAGATCTCTCAAAACCTTTGTTAAATTTTCAAAAATACCCCAAATACACTCAAAGGTCTAAATTTTCCTTTTTATATTTAAATCAGCATATCAGAGTACCAAAACCCTCAATTGCATCCATTCTTGAGCCCACTTCGTAGCTCTTCCCGTCAACTCTCCAACTCCGTACTCAAATCTTTGAATTCTCTTTGGAAAGCTTCCAAAAACTCCTCAAAACCTCAAAGAACTTTTCCAAGTGCCCTCATTGGCCCAAACTCTAAGACCAATGAGAATGAAAAGTGTCATTTTGATCTCTAATGTGCCCAAATTAGCTCCATATTAACTTAGAGCCTTACAATTATCCTAAACACACAACTCAGCCATCATATACATAATATGAGTTGCTACTAATAAAGATTCAAAATGACAACTCGAAACCGGCTAAGTATGAGCGGAACTACAAACGGAACCGGGGAGTTTATAACTTGAGAATAATACTCATTGCCAAAATTCATAACAATCAACTCTATATGGCTGGTTCTTGGTAAACAATAGTGATGAATTGGAACCCACGTGTTGAAAGCCACCACTACTGGTAAGTTCATATCCATAGCCCCCAAACTAAATCAAAACGTATATTGTTAGGTCCCAAATCGCACCGTAGGAAACAACTGGAAGAATAATTGGGTCTGGAGAGTTTATCACTTGTTGCATAAAGTTATCTCCAAAGTGATATACTAACCACGTCCAAAAGTGATCATGATGAAGACACTTGATGTTGATCACAAATCGATTGAGCATCGGTACATCTGGAGGATCATGTTGTTCTTTATCCTACGTCGGCTCTACTTCGATCAAATTAGCTCCTTACTTAGCAAAGTGATGTTCTATATATTTCCCATACCCTTGTCACCCTGACTACGCTTTATATCTGATAAGGTCCAAGATACATCATGGCCCTACAAAGTCGATCCAACCGTGGAGTCTTAACAGCATTACAATGCATCGTCGGTTATCCTAACCTAAAGTATCGTCATCATGACAACAGCTCTAAATATGACACATGTCATCATCTTTTCATAGTAGTCGCGTCACAACATAACAACATTCTCTCATTAACATGCCGAAGTCGATATTCATAATTTCATATAAATCTAATATTAAAAAATAAAAAGTTAATTTCTGTGCAAATCGATATACTTGGATACATTGGTTGATGTCACTTTACTAGGCATCCATCCAAAAGTATGGATAATCAACATTTCGAAACTATATCTCATGTAATATATGTAACCAAAACACCTCAATAATAATATAGTATTCCCAAACCAAATATAGGGTTTGGGAATGTATCCAAGTATATGAATATGCATGGAGATCATCTCTTTGCATATCCATGTCCTCGGATATGCAGACTTCAATATATTAATGAGAGAACATATTATATGTAATCCATATGAAATAAATCACATTAACTGAGACTTGTTTGGAACCTCATATGGATAATTAAAGATATATTATGAGCATAAGTACATATGGAAATATATACTATTGGGACATACATTGTGGTGCTATTAAAGCATAGCCCAATTTTCACCTTTTGGTTTCATCCTTATGGGTCTTTCCATAATTTTTCTATATTTCTAGGTTCCATTCAAAAAATTGCATGCAGGACATCGACATGCAGGTCTATGTCATTTATTGTCTATCCCATGATGGGATAGACAATAAAGGTTGCACGCCTTCGTAATTGGGTGTCGATTTATCCCGAGGTCTCCTATTCATGTAACCTACCAGATGTGCGTCTCATGACATCCATCATTTCAGGATATCAAGTATGGTGTCTGCTTTATTACCAATGATTACATTACACATATCATAGCAGTTATTCGCTTATTAGAAATTCTCACACTACTAGCCACTAGTGGCCCAATCCCAGCTTTGGCCTAGAAACTGCTCCTGTGCTAGATGTTGGGATCGAAGTCTGTCACTACTTTGAATCATGCTCTACACTCCCTCTGTCCTTCTGGTTTGGACCTGCGGAATAGTTGCAAATATTCTAACAATGTCCAGTGTTGGCCAGCAAGTCTCTACAGGTGTTCGCTTGTAGCCATAAAACAGTTCTGAAACCCGAATCCCAACGAGTACGAGCGCAAATGCTCACGTCTACCGTATCTGTAGAAATAGTCACAGATGTGAGTAAAGCCTCGAACTTTCACTTCCAGAAACTGTCGCCACTTGTTATTGAGATTTCTGATATTGTTTCTCCAGTTCGGAACTTGGAACTGATAAAGTTTACAATAAAAATAAAAAGAACCGAGAGGAAAGAACAAAGCCTCGCCCGACAGGGTTCATCGGCCGAGGTGGAACCGGGCCCACTCATCCCGCAGAGAGTGGGCACCCGACATAAGGGCCGAATGGCCAGCAAGAAGAAGCATACCTGCGACCAAAACCCGACCGGAGCGGGGAAGTGGAGGCAGATCGTGCGGGAGGAGAGAGACTGCGCGGAACCCTAAGATCGATACGGCCAGACACACGAGCAGCTTTTACGTTGGCTCATATGTGTGGTGCCTCGTCCCTCATGTTACATACAATCATGTAGGAACACAAACCGTAGGTCCATTCCCTATATGCGACTTTGCGCCACTCGTCAGATGGTGTATTACACAACTCTTGTATATATATTGTTGTGAATTAGTCTCCATAGTAATAATTCAATACAGGTCTCATGTAAATTGAAATGAATATAAAATATAACAGATAAATAATAGTTTATTTTAGGGCTACATGTGGGATGTGCGAGTCACTCATTAGAATAATTGAAAATTGTATATATTCAAAAAGTACATCTTACCAATGATAAATCCATTAGCTACTCGTCATCTAGCTCGTAGATCATTGATATGTGAGGATGGTGATAATAATCTTATTGAATTCAAGTTTGAATTTGATTGAATGTGTGAAGTATTACATTGAGAGTTATTACCTCATGAGTTTTGCTTGAAATCAACATGAGCGAGAGATTAGTGTGGGCAATCTATGGCAAGATAGTCCACATGACCTCTTGTAGAAAGAGAAACATCATCTAGAAGTGGATCACATTTATATTCAGTTCAGAAATTACACACTCGATTATAGAAGATGGTCTTGGAACCTGGAGGAGATATTGAAATTGTATAATTATTGGAAATATTATAGATCTCCTCCACAGAACATTGAACAAACGATGTGTTTCAACACAATCACCTCGTCACCTTGAGGCTCTTGAAGGATAGAATCAACAATACCAACCTTGAGATGGTTGAAGATATTTCATATGCATGGGATATTTGGTTCAAGCTAAGGTCCATAAACAAGATCAAATTATTTCTGAATGCAAGATTAATGTGGATAGAAATATCTACCTTGAAGCTTGATGATGAAGATCAGGATGTGATAAGTCACATAGCTATTGAGTGATACATAGGGGAAGAGCAAAGAGACTCATAGTTGCTACTAATGTGATGAGAAAGACCACTTGATCTTCTGATATAAAATGACATTCAGAAAGATATATATTACTTCCAAGGCTAATCACAAAACTCATAAGCATAAGAGAGTGGTGAAGAAAAAGAAGAGAGCCAATCTAGTTGAAAAAGTCTCTTCAAATGATGAAATGAATGATTTTTGCAGCATGAGTGTTGAAAGAAAGTATGAGAAAGTTAGATATATTTGTTGGTACTTGGATTTAGCATGTACTTCTCATATGAGTTATGAAAGTCATCTTTTCAAGACCATAAAAAAGATGTTGAGATATGTAGAGAGTGCAAATGATGATGAATCTCCAATCTTTGGAGTAAAAACTATGCCTATGTTTTTTGTTGGAGGAGAAAACAAGAAAAAAAAATAGACAATGATACTCAAGAAAGTTATAGGTGTACCTGATTTTGTCAGAAATTTAATGTCAATGAGCAAGCTCACAACTGCATATTTTGATGTACATTTTTGGGATGAAAGGGAATCTTGCACCATAGAGAAGGATGGACAAGTTGTTGGTAATGGAGTTGTTGGTGGTAACCTGTCAAATTGCTAGAGATAAAGCACAAGAAATTCGAAAAAGCTTATTTCTCATAGAAAAAATTTAGGAAGTTGTGGCATAGAAGGTTGGATCATCTTTTTGAGAAAACTAATCTCTCAAATGAAAAATCAATGGAGTTATGGCATAGAAGGTTGGGTCATATTTCTGAGTCTAACAAGAAAGTCTTACAAAATATGATGGAAGAACTCACAAATTCAAAATTGATCACTAGCATTTTGTGATGCTTGTGCTCAAGGGAAGTCACATGATTCACCTTTTTCCCAATAAGTCATTGCACATATCAAAGGAGCTGTTGGAACTCATACATTTAAATGTATGTGGTAAGATATTATGTCACTCTCATAGGTGACAAGAGTAGAAATAAATTTTTTGTACTTACTGAAAAGCAAAAATAATGTATTTGAAAGTTTAAAATTTTTGTTACAATAGTAGAAACTCAAGAAAAAAAAGTGAATAAACTCAGATCTGATGGAAAACTTGAGTATAACAACATGGAGTTTGTTGCTTTTTTGAAAAGAAAGAGGATAATGTCATATGTAACAGCTAAGGTCAGTCCCTCACAAATGGAGTTGTTGAAAGATTGAATAAGACTCTACAAATGAAGGTATTTAGCATGCTCAATTTGAGATGTAGACTTGGTTGTAACTATCAAGGTTACTGACTATCTTAGAACACCGACTTTGATATGTTCATGAGGGAGTGCGCTAGAGCCTACCATACTAGGCGACATGAAAATATGTTACCTATTTTAGGCAACGTGTTTCCATTGCTTTACAGAGAGCACTAGTTAGTGCAATCCATAGGAAAGCAATCACGTTAGATGATACTTCTTCGGATGTTCCTGTTGTTTGTAGACCGTTTGATCTAGATAGTTCAAATATCTTAGGTGTTGTATGACATATTTCCCAGTGTGATACTATTGGGGCCTAGCCCCATGTTACCGGTTTGGCTCCATCCTTGCACACTTTGATGGGGTCTTCCCATCCCTTTTGTTATTATACTTTGTCCATACTATCTTAGAAATCAAAGACCCACAATAGTGTTGAAGAGCATGACACTAGAAGGTAAGAAACCTAATCTTACCATGTTGAGGTTATTTGGTTGTCTAGCTTATGCTCATATTCACAAGGAATAAAGGAGCAAGCTTTGATTGAAACTAAGAGGCTTATTTTCATTGGATATGAAGAAGGATTGAAGGGGTATCTACTTTAAAACCCAAGAACTAATCATACAATACATCATAGGGATGTATTGTTTCATGAGGAGAGTAATTGGAGAAACAAATATAAAAAGAACATCACACAAACAGTAGATACTACATCTATTTCTATATATGTGTTGGTGATAATACAAATGAAGCATCATCACAAGCACACAAAAAAGATACTTGATCTTGAAAGTAGAGAGGAAGTGGTACCTTAAGTAGACTTGGGAGAAGAGGTAGGTGGACTACTTGGTGCTCATTAGGAGACTTTTCCAATGAAAGTTTAAATCATGCGAATAGAGAAGCATGGTATATCTTGTGATGCTCACGTTCCAATAATTGATGATTCTTTAGAAGAAAATGAAACTGCTCTAGAAAATCTAATAGAACAAATTTTCAAGTTCAAAGGTTAGAGGTTAAATACAACTAATGTATCTCTACCAAAAACTATTGTTATGGAGGAATCTATCTCTTTTTTTATAGATGATGAACCCCCATCCTATGTTGAAGCATCATAAGATCATATTGGAAGAAGTGGGAGCATGCCATACTTGAGGAGAAAGAGTCTCTAAAAAAAAAATTTTAAGTGGAAATTTGTAAATCTTCCAACATGAAGAAAGACCATTGGTTGGAGATAGGTATTCAAGGTGAAGGGAGGAGCTACATGTCATATTCTAAAGTATAAATAAAGATTAGTCGTCAAGGGACAATCAACAAACTGATGTTGATTACCATGAAATCATTGGTCCAATGATATGATTCTATTTGAATGTTTTTAGCTCTAGCACCTAAGAATAATTGGGAGATAGAGCAACTAGATGTGAAGATAGCCTTCTTGAATGGAGATAAAGAAGAAATAATCTACATGGATGTACCATATGGCTACTCCTCTTCAAATGGGAAAGTTTTCTTGCTTAAAAAAACTCTGTATGGGTTGAAGCAAGCCCCTAGGAGTTGATACGAGAAGCTTGATGCTTATTTGAGGGTGCAAGTCTTCAAGAGAGTGCACTCGGAGTGTCTACATCAAGGATGAAAAACTCTACATACAATCTATATGGATGATTTGTTGTTGATGGGGAAGAGAATAAGTGTTGTGAAGATTTTAATATCTTATCTTTGTTCCATTTTTTAAATGAAACTCCTTGATCTTGTGAAATTTCTGATATGCATCCACATTGACAAAAGTCGAACGGATGAATTTTGTTGAGCCAAACCAAGTGCATTGAGGGGGTTCTACATATGCACATAGGGTTTCTATTCCCTTGGAACATGGTTGCAGGTAAAAAGAGGAGATGAATGAAGCTAGCAAGAAAACCATTGAAGATTTGCAATTCCTTTATCAGAGTTCCATCACGCTAAAGATGTCTCAAAAAAGTACCAAGATATTTGAAAGTCAATCAAGTATCTATTTGGAGTACATGATGTTAGGATCTGAACCTATTCTTAAAGATTTTTCTTATGCTAATTGGGGTGATTATTTGGACAACAATATATCCACTAGTGGTTATTTTTGTTTACTTTGAGTGGTGGAGCTATTAGCTAGGGAACAACATAAGTGAGTATCATTATCCACAAAAGAAGATGAAAATCATGGCTTCTTCACTAACTGCTCAAGAGCTGATTGGATCTATGAGTATATTGAGTGAACTACCTTTAGTTCAACAAGCTTCAACAATAATGATGTGTGATAACACTATTGCAATCATAAAAAACCATGTTCATCATCCTCGTACTAAACATATCTCTATCCGTAGAAGATTTGTTGAGGAGGAAGAAAAAGAAAAAATAGTTAGACTTGTTTATTGTTCAATAGAGGACAATACTATTGATGTGCTAACCAAATCACTCTCAAAAGAGAAGCATAGGAAATGTGTTAAAGAGATGAATATGTCTCAACATTAAGTGGAAGTGTTGTGAATTAATCTTAGAATCAGACCATAGTAGTAACTTAGTAATAGTATAGCTAAATTAGATTGACTATAAGTTATACAAGGTATATAGTAATTTACTTTAGGGTTACCTTTTGGGCGAAGGAATCACCAACCACTATGGATTAGGTTTTCACATTTGTGTGTCTAATCTCAAAGTTGAACATGAAAACTGGATATATTGTTGCGCAATAAGTAAAGTAATCATGTGAGAGAGTATGTTTTGCCGGTGTTCATGCACTAATCACACCTATTAGCTATGAGATTAATGAGATATGTAATCAAGTGAGAGAGTTCGTGTTGCCAGTGATCATTCATGCATTAGTCACATATATTACCTGTGAGATTACTCAGATGTGGAGATGAGGATAACAATCTAAATGAATATGAGTTGGAACTTGATTCAAGATCGGGAGTGATACATTGAAAGTTTTGCAGTCATGAGTTTTGCCCATGTAAAGTGCAAGAGAGTCATTTGGAAATGGATCATATATATATATATATTAAAACCATGATATGCCAGGCTCCTTAGATGTATCGCACATGTTTAGCTGGTGACACGAGACCCCCACAAATCTATGATGTGTAGATTTTATAAATATTCGAAGAGGAGCGCACATTCCAAGGCTCACAAGGTTCATGACTTCGTGCATGTCCTTTTTCTAGAGACGTTTCATTGAAGTCAGAAAGTCACTATAGTCGGAAATTTCAGGAATGAGAGGAATTCTATGGGGCCGCTTCATTTACCACAACATACCCAAGGGATTCAGAGAAGTCGAGCCAGGCCCAATTTAGTTTCAATTCGCAGTCAATTCGTATTGAAATTGTCATCAGTACATGACAGTCGACAGAGGTTGCAGATCCAGAGAACATACTTGGACTAAGTACAGTAGGAAACATTTCTCCAAGATGACAAGTGAAAAACAGGAAATTAATGAAATTCATTAGGGTTTCGGATGTGTGCATCCGTGCTCAAAACTGAGGTTGAAAACTTTATATATTGCTGCGCAGGGAATACATGTTGATAGTGATAATTCCCTGCGGCAGTGGTCCCACCTCTGGGCTGTTAGATTAATGAGATGTGGAGATGTGATAACAATCTAGATGAATTCGAGTTGGAGGTTAGATTCAAGGCAAGGAATGCTATTTTGTGAGTTCTGAACTCAGGAACTTTGTTCAGAATCTACCTGCGGGTTTGATTGAATGTGGGCAAGCTATGGCAAGTGCAAGAGAGTCCAAATTCGTATTGAAATTGTCATGACCACATGATAGTCCACAGAGGTTGAAGATCCAAAGAAGGTACATGGACTACTTACAGTATAAAACTTTTCCCCGGAATGAAATTCTGTGAACCGAGTTCTTATAAGCTCGAAGTGAGGCATCGTAAACATTCTAAAAAATGTCCCTAATACTGATATCAGGTCCTTCTATCGAACTGAAAAAAATGTGTTTGTTTGATCCTCTGTTCGTCTTTGTTACATGACAGCATATGACCACCATGGGATCGTCGTTTGTATTGAGAAGAATATGACTGACAAAATCTGGTTCTTGCGCTCATGACCCTTCTGGCCTAGCAACGTCCTATAACTCCATACATCCCGTACTGATGCTTCACGACCCAGTGTGAGGTTGATCAAAGACAATGGCACTAACTGATGTACCCAGTGGACCTTAAGTTTGCTTCCTGAGAACAAGTTAGTACAATCCTCTGTAGGCGTGCCATCTCTGCTGGAGTTGCATCCACAAAGGTGAGACACCACAAACCCCACTGTTGAGCCTTGAATCAAAAACGTTGAAGTTGCATTTCTCCAAGGACTGCAAGAGCAAGCCGGCTGGAACCTGGGTCGAAGAAAGCAAGCCGATTAGATGGGATCCTCCGGTAGACTTTGTCACATACATGCATAATTACAGGAAATCTGGTATACTTGACCAGGCAAAGAGCTGGAAGAATTAGACGTTTATCTGCATAAGTTGAACAAACTTGTTATCAGAAGAAGAAAAGAACTCCTTATCGTACCGCAGGAAGAAGTACAGTCACTGCTCCTTTTGGCACCGTGCTGGTAAGACCCCGTGCATGAACTAGATGTGCATTGGCAAAAGATGCAACCTGCCAAGTTCATCACATGTATAAGTAGTCCGATAGGTTCAAATGGTTTGGGACTTGAATGTCCTGAAACGATCAGGGAAGATAAGTGTTGAAATTCTAAGTTCATGGTGCTAACATCGAAAAGGGCTAGTCACCGCATTAGATAAGAACAATCTTTGAAGAATTTGGGTGGACACAGCATGTAAACCCTATACATTACTTTCAGGATATCTCACCTCATGTACTGCATCCGCAAGAGCTTCTCGATTTTGTCCTCTGTATATATCCTCTTGAGACAAACCATGCTGCTCAGGTAAACAAGTTTGTTTCAGGAAAATGGTAATATTCAGCTCATGGTTGGTCAGTATGAAGAAACATCAATATATCGGACTACTAAACCGTGAAGGAGCAACTCAATGAAAAAACAGCTCTGCATGTGGTATCTTCCTTAAAGCTAATTCCATTCATGCTTCTGTGATGTAGATTCACATTAAAGAGAAGATCATTAGAAGGCCAGCAACCACAGAACAGACT
Source organism: Marchantia paleacea (assembly GCA_014180765.2). Lineage (NCBI taxonomy): Eukaryota > Viridiplantae > Streptophyta > Marchantiopsida > Marchantiales > Marchantiaceae > Marchantia > Marchantia paleacea. Next base: position 86,490 of record MUAA02000019.1, on the reverse strand, counting down.
CGCATTTACCATGTAGTCTATCTTAAACTGGAAACTGCATGATCCATACTGTACTGAAGATCGCTCACGGAGCTTTACATGTGATTCAAATAGCTTCTTGTCTCTGGTATCAAAGCAGTCACTCTAAGGTATACAAGAGGACTCTGAGACTAAATCTCCAAATAGCTGTAATCGTGTTTCTAAACTATGTCTGATTTTTTTACCCACTCTGAATTAGTATCTTTACTTCTACCCTCTAAGAAACGTCATTTAAATTTACTTGTGGAGCTGTGGCAGCTGAAACGTGGTAAATCAAAAGAGCATGATCTGTCACTAACCTTCGCAGCTATGTCGATTGGAATGTATGTTCGGCGTCGTGAGCCATGGACTGGAGTGCCTCGAAGCAGTAGTCCAATGCCTGTGGCCTTGCCTGCGCATCCAGGAAATATTTTGATTGAGATTTAGAGTACGTGACGTAAACAGCAAGATGGACATCTTTGGTAAGAAACTTTTATAGATTTCTTGGACCTAAGCCTAGAATGTTAAAGCCATATCCTTCTTGTGCGTCTACCGAAGATGATGTCATACAGAACTTTCTATGCTCACATCTACTGCCTGAAATCCATTAAAAAATAGCAGACATCAGCAACTTCGGTGTTTGTAAGTTGGCTGCATCACAAAAACTTCCCGTGGTCACAAACTAAGACCTACCAATGTGCGAAGCAGCATGATCTGCGGCTGTGCTGCGAATCCCGGCTGCCTCTAATGTAAGATACAAAAGCACAGATGCTGTGTTCTCTGCGTATCTGTCCACCAGAAATCAATATCCATGAGAATATATGAAGGACTGGCCGTTGAGGTACTGACACTCAATGAAGTTAATTACGTCATTATCCATGGAAACCTCCGACCAAGGGACAGACATGATGAGTGAATCAGGTCAGGCAGAAATTATCAAATCTGAATACAAGTAGGTCCGAAGAGCTCATAGTTACCTGTATAAAAACATTAAAGAAAGATGTAAACACCACACTCTAGGAGAACAAGAAGAAAACCCTAATTAGTGGATTTCAATAGCTTTGTTCCTAAGCACAAGCAATGGATGTGGAAGACATGGAATTGCAAAGCAGACTTGAGAAATTTAGAAATTACCCATAAGTGAAGACGAAAAATTACCGTTCAACCTCCGCCATACTAACAGGTGGAGCAGTTGCTTCCAAATCAGTTACCTGCCCATATGCCAGCACCCAGAATCCATGAAGAGAAAATTAATAAGACCACCAACAATGACATCTGCAACTCACATGAAGAGCTGAAACTTATCCTATCCATGAACCCTAAGAAGTGTATGTTGTAAGTAGAAGAAGGTGCAACCAGTGCCGAGAAGAATTAATGTTTGCAGAGTGCAAAGGTAAAGGTCAAGACATACCCGAGCCTCGATGAGGCGTGAAAACCACTGCTTGCTTAATCTATGTTCAGCTAAGACGGAGCTGAGCGCCTGTGCTACTGGATGTTCCACAGGTGTTTTCTGAGTCCAGAAGATAACGATGATTCAGCGAAACAGTTTGTACATTCTGGCTCTCGAAACTTACAAGATGAGAAGCTGGAAGCAAATACGCAAGGCAAAACTTACCTTATATATTCCATCTACAGTATCCTTCCACCAGAAAAGGCGCATCACTCCAAGCTGGATCTCGCGGGTATTATCACCGACCTGCAGATAAATACAGAGCAATGTTGTTGCACTTAGCTTACAAAGGCTGGAGTCCTACACAGGACGATGCATATTAACATAATTCCCAGAATGTGAGGAAACTCACTCTTGCGGTCTCCACGTTAAATGCTCGAATAGCAAAGGCCGCTCTCCGTACTTCCGGAGGTAAATGCAGCAGACACAAATAATTTGAGTAGTCATACCTCCTGCACGTAAGCTCGAATATTTAACCCGTGTTGGGTTTATTGAAATGATTGATGCAAAAACTCTGCATAAGACTATTGATTTCCCCGTTCGTCCCACATTTTCCATTCGTTCAGGAGTCCATCAAAACCTCCAGAATTTGCTACTTACTTTATAAGCAGGTACAGGGCCTTGGCAATCTGAGGTAAGTGATCGGAGGAACGAGCACAGACGCAAAGTAATAACCCCTAGAAAAGACGCAGTATTCCAACTTGTGTTCTACAACTCCATGTTGCTTTAATATGCTCAAAATGGTTCACATGAGAAGTAGGGAAAACTCAGAAACTGAAATGCCCAATCCCCATTCCCCGCTTTCAAGTCACCATGTGTGCAGCATATACATCTAAGGATGCCATATGAACAGAAATCTGACCTCACTTGCTGGACACAATACGAAAACGCCTGTCTTGCAGCTGCTGAATTTGTCATGGATTTTTGAGTCAGCTGCCCTGATCGTCACAGGGGCCACACAATGCTGTAGGAATCAACACATGTCAAAGTAAGCACGGGCCTGCTCAATGTAACAGTGCTCCAATGTGTTCTGACTTGGATCTTATTTCTTCTTCACGCTTCAGTAGCTCGCCACTGCAATCATTCCTGTCTTACTTCACATTAGATCCAGAAGCAGGTCTACGACAACCTTAACTCTCTTAACTCTACTCTAATTGTGGGAACTCAATTCTGTCCCAAATTCCGAATCTGAATTTAGAGTGCCGACGAAGAGCTCGAATGCTCCGAAACGGGATATATTCTCCGGGAGAGAAAAAGAGAGGAGAGGGAGAGAGCACAAGAGCACCTGAGTGCAGAAAAAGGAAATGTGAGCTCCAAAACCTCTAGAGGGACAAGAGGAAATTGGTCGATCTCGGCGCGAATGGACAGTAGATCAGCAATCCACGTACACAGCTTCTGGAAAGCCAGGAGAGCGAGCAGACACTGAATTCAGGCTTAGACGAAGTCTGGACTCTGGCACGGAACGGAGCGGATGTACTCAAGGAATATCCAAAACCTCCTACGTGTGCTGTGCACACGCCCTCTCTCCATTTTCGTCACACAGGTTCTTCCCCAGCTCTCATGCTCCTTGGAGTCTTGGTCGATGACACGTGTTTCTGCAAGTGGTTCCTTCATTCTTCCGAGCTCATGTCACATTCCCCCTTCACGCAAGTGGAAGAAGAGTAATGTGTGATACCTTACGAGCTATTCTATTCTCTGAAGTGAGCATTTAGTGGTGAGCAATGGGTAGGTAGGAAATTGATATTGGTGGAGGTTAGGTGTTTAAATCCTTAACAATTCATTATTATTGTATTCAATTCTGCCAAAATTCATATATTTTTACATTCATTATCATAATAGACAGTCCATAGTCATTAGCCAAGCACTCCATTAATCTACTTTGTATTTTCTCATCAAGGAAAATTTATGCTTTGCTAATACAATGAGTTGGTTAGTGATCTCCTTGCCACCTTAGTGTTACATAAAATCTTCTAGTTCATGTGCATGAAGAGAAATATAATTGAAATAGTGTTAATCAAGAGATGGAGATGTACTAAGAGTTAATTTTACAAGATTTTCAGTTTCAAGTGTTGAGTACCAATGTCAGGATTTGAAACATGATAGCCCATAAATTTACCCTGAAGTTGAATTTGATGTTAATGAAATTATCTAAACTTCATTTTTGGAAAGAGTAATTGTTGACTCAAGACAAATAAATTTGAAGTATAGAACTTGATTTGAATATCGACATCGCTTCATGAAAATTTATTTATGAGTGAAGCTTTGTAAGTTTGCTTAAAGACTCATAGTGTTGTCTTAACACTAAAGTACAATAAACTACTAATTGTTAATCCTCATCTACATTGGAATGAATCCACTATGAGAAGTTGGTTTGTCGAGGAAATTCAATTCAAGCTAAGTAGATTATGGATGATCTTATCAACAATATACATCCACAAGCAAAGAGTGTTCAACTTAAATATATGAAAAATTAATGAGTCAATCAATAGTTTATCACCCTTTTTGAGTCTTAAGGTAAATATGGCTCTATATTGAATGTTGGGATAATTCAATGTTTCCTTAGGTCTGTGTCAAGAACCAAATGACTCAATTTCATATATTCTTCTACCGCATGTAGCTATATTGTTATTAATCACTAATCCAAACCTGATTTTTTCACCATTACAAAAGGTTTGAGAGATCATTGATTTAATTTAAGACATAACCAAGGATATTTTAGTTATGTGATTTTTAAAACTTCAACTAGGATTTAATAGGCTAGTGAGATGCATATAAAGACCTGGAGTCACTAGAACACAATAATACTATATTTTAACATCTGAAAGTTAATGAGATGCTCTATAAATATTTTAGCTTATATTTTGAATGATTCAATTGCATATTGCTCATAAAACTTACAATCCCTTTTCAATATCATTTTGATTATTAATAACAATGTAAACATTTAAGCAAAGTTGCTCCAATCATCAACATAGAGTTGAGCCAGTGGTATTGATTGAAATATAAAGACATAAAAAATTGATTATTTTTTATATATAACTAATTTATAATGGAATTTTTTTATCAAAAATATAAGACCAAATATTTTGAAATGATTATAGCCATTAGTTTGGGTCAAGTGTATCAAATACATAAACCAAAGATATCATTGAAAAATCACTTCACAACTCTTAATATACTTTGACATAAGATATGGTTTTCATTCCAATGATATTCATATTATGATCTTTATTCTAAAAAAAATGTATTTCATAGTTTTATAAAGACCGACTTATCTTGTCCAATATTGTATATAATTAAAAATAATATTTTTTCTTATGTTAAGGATTGTAAATTCATCATTTAAAGTACTTGTCTAACATTAAGAAGATAAATGGAATATGATTACTAAATAACTATAGCTAGAGAATGCTACTCCAAGGTTTGGCTTTGGGGTTTAGGTGGATTTTATGTTTGCAATGTATATTTTCATGCACGCCTCTTGTCACTAGTTTCATTTTGAGCAAAATTCAACATGGAAGTGTATACTTATGCTAGATGTATTTCACTATATAGTGCCATTACACATTACCAAATGGTCAAATGGAGGACAAGTTGAAGGTATTCTTCTACCAAGAGTAAATTGCATCTACATTCATCTTGTTGACAAGCTTGAGTTAAACTTCAATGTCCAACAAGTTATTCCTTCCATCATGTCTAATTTAAAAAAGTAAACATAAACTCATGAGTCTTATCTTTTTGTGAAGAAAAATTTATAGTAAAAAAAAAATTTTAATGAATATTTCCTTCCCAATTTTCTCATGTTCAATCGAGACAGCAATAACAAATCAAAAGCCTAGTTTGGTTAATGTCCCTTAGACAACATCATGTGAATCTCACATTACCAAAAACCATGACTTGAATTGAATCAAACGTGAATTGCATGGATGATAGAATCCAACTTTTAAGCAATATTTAAGCCAATGATCACAGTCTATATAAATTAATTATTGATGACTGATGCGGTTTTCTAGCCTTCATAAGCTTTTTAACTTATTTTTAGTTTTGTATAATTTTTTTATATTGAGTTAATTGATAATCTTGTTTAATTGTGGATGAGTACAATATTCAAATAAGAGAATATTTTAGTATTTGGCTTAAGACATCATCAATTAGGGAAAAGCATGTTCGGACAATTAAAAAACAAAGAAAAACATTGGTTTTAGTTCGAGTGACTTAGAGGGTACTCGCAAGATGGAGGAGAGAAGAAAAAATGAGAGGAAAAATGAGACTCTTTTATTATATATGAGATGCTCTAGAAGAAAAATAAAACACAAACCGCCAAAAATTATCAAATTATACAGAGTTTTTTCTTCTCTATATCTCTTCTCAATATTCATCTTGTTTAATTAACATTGCGTAAAACTTTGCCCATGACAATAAATTTTGTCAATCATGAGATATGAGAGACAAAACTCTAAAATCACTAATTTAATGTCAAGTTATAATGAGAACATTATTTTCTCTTTACATTTTTTGCATCCAGCTGTGGATAGGAGTGTATAGTGGGAGCTTTTGGGGTATCATCCAGAGAAGCTATTATATCTTGATAGATTATTTTTCTATGTAGAGCTCCACATATATTTTTAGATGATTTGTTAGGATGGTTTATTAATATCTTAGAGATTGCTTTCAAGCACATGATCTATCTAGTGATTTTATGAAATTGTTCCACGTTGTCGTGTTGTGACACAACTACTATGAGAAAATGATGACGTGTGTCATCTTCAGAGCTGTTGTCATGATAGCGAAACTTTAGGTTAGGATAACTAACAACATTGTAAGGCTGTTAAGAGCCCACCGTTGGATCAACTTTGTAGGGTTTGGATTTTGAAAAGGCTCCAAGAGATATTATCTTGGATCTTATTAGATATAGAACGCAGTCGGGGTGGAAAGGGTATGGGAGAAATTTAGACACATCACCTTGCTGACTAAGGAGCAAACCTGATCGAAGTGGAGTCAATGTAGGACATGGATAGAGAACAACATGATCCTCCAAATGTACCGATGCCTAGTCCATTTGTGATCAACATCCGGTGTCTTCATCGTGATCACTTTTGGGTATACTTAACCGGTTTCAAGTTGTCATTTTAACTTTTATTAGTGACAACTCCTATTGTGTATAGGATGTCTAAGTAATGTGTTTAGTATAGTTGTAAAGCTCTAAGTTCAAATGGAGCTAAGTGGCCACACTAGAGGTCAAAATAACACTCTCCATTCTCAATAGTCTAGGAGTTTTAGCCAATGAGGGCACTAGAGCAATTTCATTGAGGTTTTGAGAGGTTTTGGAGATCTTACATGGAGACATTCGAAGATTGGAAGAAGGGTTGGAGAGTTGACGGGACGAGCTACAACATGGGCTCAAGGATGGATGGATTTGAAGCGTTTGTCAATCTGAAATGGTGATTCAAAAATAAAGAGAGAAACTTAGAACTTTGAGTGTATTTGGGGTGTTTTTGAGAATCTTATGAGGGTTTTCAGAGATCTCAGTCAACTGAGATATAGTTTAGGACTTGGGCTTGTGTTTGGATCAAAATTTTGACTCCATTAGATGAGTTTTGAGTATTGAGTGATAGGTTGAAGTTTGTGTATATAGTCAGAGTTACAAGATTGCACTGACTATCATGAAATTAGTACATCGATCATATCTTTTGATATCAAAAAGTTTTATTAATAAAATTTCCACAGTTGAAGTTGGGATGATAAGCGAGCTTCTCATGAAATTTGAGAGCAATTAAAGTCAAGGATTGGGATGTGTGATGGTTTTGGTACACATAGGTCTGCATATTACCTTGTGATACAGTGTGTCAATCGACAATTGTTTTGAGAGATCTAGAGGAGAGAAACATATGAAACTTTTCCAAGAGATTCAAAGGATCGTGGAGCAATTTTTTGTAATGTTTAAGCGAGAGTTATAGGTCCGATCATTGGATATCATAATCTTCTTCCACTGAAGTTTAATGAACTCGAATAATGAACTCGAATGTGGAGTGCTAAGGAGATGAAGAAGAGATTGTCAACTCACACGAGGTTCAAGAGGGTTCTTCTACAACCAGACGCTCATATGTTCTTAGAGCGAAGAAATGTCCATGCGACAACGTGGTTGTAACCAATCTTGGTTAGTCATAGTTAGTTTAGCCAAAGCGTAGAGTGGTCACCAGATCACAAAAAGACAAGATAGTGGTGTGCACTATCCAAAAAGTAAAAGGGTAAATGACGAGGTGGCTACCATGCATTGGTGGATCAGATTGTGTGCTAGACGTCTGTTAGGAATTGGTTAGGATAAGATAACAAAACATGCAACCTACGCATGTTAGCCATGTGGCATAGTTTGGATTTCGGACTCCTCTAGTCCTACAAAGATATAAAGCAAGGAGAGGTCTTGAGAAGACCATTTCTCATCTTGGAAGTCAATCTGGAGTCATTGCCTTCAGTGTTACAATGGTATCAGAGCAGGCTTATTGTTCCTATGAGTGTGGATCTGTAAGACCCAGGGTTGTACATATAGGATAAAATGAAAGTATATCTAAATTGTGCCTAAGTTTATCTTAGTCATGACTATGTTTAGCTAGTTATGGTTAAGTTGGAGGAAAATATAGAGTAACTTTTGGTGTGGTAGATAAGAACTACTATTTTGTTGTTTAGTATGAGTCAAGGAATAGATTCCATCACATGGGTATCTTGACTTCCCTTGACTTGGACTAGTTTTCATTGGTTGGACTTTATGAAGACCCTTAAATCTAGGGGCGAGATTGACTTTATAACACTAGAAGTCAATTAGGGAGTAGTTGGGCTTCTAGAAGATCCAAGTGGACCAATTGCATGTTGCCATGTACCCTTTTCATTGGGGTTTGTGATCTCTACCTCGTTTAAACTTGGTAAGGGAAGTTACATGGTGATTACTTGTAGTTACTAGGGGTAAGATTCTAAGTAGTATAAATAGAGAGGTTGAGAAGCACCTCTCAAGTAGTTTTTCAATGGAAGTTAGTTTTGGGAGGAGATAGTGTGGTGATCTTAGTTTTAGGGAGCTTGGTTCTTGGAGATGTCATGTTCGGAGTGGAACCTTGATTCAATGAAGACTTTGATTACCAAAGTATCCCTTTCCTTTTGAGTGATATCTTACTCTTGGTGATAATGTGCATAATAGAGCTTGGACTTTGAGAGTTTGTGTAAGAGTGAGCAATAGGATCATGGGCAAAGGGTGGGACTAAGTCCTTCTAGATTCATGATGAGCTTCCAAAAAGCCATCGGAGGTAAACCTGAGTGAGAGTCAGCCGAGGAGGTCACATTTTTGGTTCCGTTGCGGGACCTCGCCTAGAAGGAGAAGAGATGTTCCGAATCCAGTTTATTGCCCGTGAGAGCGCAAACGATGAGAACTCATATGGAGAGGACTGTGGGGGAAGAGCGAACCGAGATCATGATGCATAGTAATGTACCATTTGTGTATCCGGTAGTGTTATATGATAGCCTGGAAGTTATTTTGTACATTTTGTTTACTTAAGTGTTGTTTGGGATGAGGCGAGATCGCTATAGTATGTATTTGGGAGGAAAACTTTATTTTCCAAAGTTTTTCCGATAATTTTATTGATTTTAGATTAGTAGATGGGATATGTTTTGCACTTGAAATAACAGTCATATCATGTCTAGATCAAAAGTTATGATGTTTAGAATTTGCTAGGTCTTGACAGGTTTTGAAAGATAGCTCTCGGGAAAAAGTGTACAGAGCTTATCAATTCGTGCAAGAATTGAATCAGGATTTGAAACTTTGCACGATTGTATATCAAGAGCTAAGCTACATGTGGGTTTAAATTTCGTTGAGAGATCATTTTTATAGAGAAAGTTATGATACCTGAAGTATAGGGGGTATAAAAGTGAGCAAAACCGCTTTTACTTTTCAGATTTACTTTTTCTTGTTTATGGTCATTCCGAGAGAGTGAGTGCATGAGTGTTTTGCATAGTGAGGATGACTTGACACTCATTGGAAAATGGGAGATCAACCTCTTTGGAAGATCCGGTTATCTAAGATACCTCAAAGGCCGGACGTGATTGTTTCAAATGGATTCGAACACGAGGGAGTTCGAGTGGAGTTTGAAGAGAGGACACTAAAAAGTTCCCCGAGAGCGAAACGTGAGAGTTGCTTCTATTGTGGAGAGGAGGGACATAAGCTTGTGAGTTGTCCTTTGAGGACCAAAGACCGGAGGTTGAGAGAGAGAGACAAACGTGGGAGAGCTAAACCTTCATCTCAGGACCATCATCTCCCCATGAATCCAAGAGTAGAAACTATTGTGAAAATTGTGGAGTGACCGGACTTCCCTTAGGACACGAGTGTAGTGGCGTGAATGCTCTGTTGGAGTCACTAGTGGAGGGCTTTGAAGATAAATTGAGTGCAGATACCGAAAAGTTGAAATCTACATGTGGCTCAAGTTCTAATCAAGATGGAGATCATTTTCAGAATGATCGAGAAGATGTCGATGAGGGTAAGGCTCATAGTGTGTTTAGGAGAGGAGAGAGCCATGGCAATCTTGGACCAACCAATTCCGTTCATTTTGCCATTGATGAATTACTCTAGAATGGAGCTAGTTTTGTTTGTGTTGTATTAGGGAGTCCCGTATAAATTTCCAACAACAACGACAAAAGGAGTTGGAAATGGGGAAGCTTCCGGTGTTCTATGGGAGAGAAAGAAGATGTAGAATCTTTTGTGAGAGACTTCAAGAGGGCATGCATAGGAAACAATGAGAGAAGGAAACCCGAATGGGCTATCCTTTTGCCCGACTTCTTGGAGGATTCTCGTATTTGAAGTGGTACAATGAGTACAAGAAGGAGCATGTGGAGGAAGACACTTGGGAGAGTTTGACGGAGAATCTTGTTGAAAACTTTCTTCCGGATGAAAGTTACGAGAAGTCGATGTGTGAAGTCACCTTTTTTTGAAGCAAGGAGAGAGTGAGAAGGTGAGATCATACGTAGAGAAACGGAGAAGCTAGAGTCACGCTTTTCGTGTGGTGTTGAGAAAGAGTGGAGACGAGGTCGAGCCAACCATGGTGGGGATTGTGGCGATGTTGACAAAGAACTTCATTGGAGGTTTGAAGCCTCAGTTCGAAGCAAGGTGAGATATGAAAAGCCCTCTTCTAAGGTTGAGGCTATTCGCATTGCTATTCGAATGGAGGAGAGCCTAGAAGACGATGATTCTAGCTTGGTGGCTAGAGAAGCATCACCACCGTTGTGGTTAGAATGGCAACTCCCTTTTGTTGTTCTTTGCTTGAGCAAAGAGTAAATTCTCCAAAGGTAGAGACTTGCACCATGAGTTGAAATCTATCACGTAAACACTCGCCGATCTCAAGATTAACGTAGTACAACTATGGGAGAGGAGGAATCGAATGTAGGGGAGGATCTAGAGGGTATGGGAATTATCCTCCAAAAAAAAAATCCACCACAAGGAACTTCACGGTTTCATGCTTTTAGTTGTGGAGGCCCTCATTTCCAACGGAATTGTCCTAATCCTCGACCACATGATGGAGTTAGACACAACAATTTTACTCCCGCTCCAAGTCAATCGAAGGATAAGGGAGTAAGCGTCTATTGATGTGTTTCCTCATCGGTGCACGTTTGAGAAGGGAGAGAGCTCTATAAGTTCCGTAGTTGATATTCTTGCACACGAGAAGAAGAGAGCAAGATTTGCGAGAGGAGTCCATCTCAATGGAAGATCAACCAAAGCCGAGCACTCGATCCAAAGTGTGTGAGTCAACCGAGAAGCACCGAGGAAGAAGTTGGGAATGGATGATTTCTCCATATCATCTACCCAACTCAAATACGACGTGGTGGAGGATGTGGGGAATCAAAAAGCCAATATAACTCATTGGCCAATTGATTGCTCTAAATCCTACGATAAGAAAGGAGTTGAGGGGAGGCCTAAGCTCCAAAAGGACCAAGAAGCGGCGATCCAAGGGGAAAGCTTCCATGGCGAATGTTGGAGTAGGAGTGGTGGATGCCGCCGCCTCGGAGGTATGCACTCGAGGCTTCAAGATTGAAGTACGCATTAATGGGCGTGATGTTTCGGATGTACTAGTGGATGGTGGATCTGCGGTGAATGCCATGTCGAACGTTTGTTGAAGAAGTTGGGGATGGAGCTTTCAAGACCTTCCAACATCATTGTTGGGATGGCCAACAAAGCAAAAGGTGCGACCCATTGGAGTGGTGGACAAGGTGGTGGTAAAGCGTGATGGGAGTTCAAACCTTGTTGTCCTTTCAAGTGCTTGAGGAGGCTAGCTACGACTTGTTGTTAGGAAGACCTTGGTTGAGGGCTGTGAGGACAACTGATCGGTGGCATAAGGGTTACCTTCAGTATAGGGCCGAAAAACCATCGAGTGAAGGTCCCTCTCACAAGTGGTGGAGGAGCGCCTGCACTGGATAGACCTCGAGTGATTACTCAGAGTCTGAGAGTGAAGAAAGTGGCAGTTTTTCAGAGGTTGACACCAACATGTCGACCGATGAGGAGACATCATCTGAAGATACCTCGGACGATGATGTTCAAGTTCAAGTTCTTCTTTGCAATGGATTTACTTCCTAGGCCGGGGGTGGTGAAAGATCCCGACAAGATGAAGATTAGTGAAGATGAGATAACTCCACGGCTCTCCACTCTCAAGTTTGGTCCCAAGGTTACTATGGAGGAGAAGTCAAGGTTCTTGGATATATTTCAAAATATATCCATGTCTTTGCCTTTTAGCTACAAGGATTTGAAGGAAGTAACCTTAGAAACTCATCGCATTGAGTTAGAGGAGAAGGCTTCGTCCCAAAGACGTCGAGGAAACAACGTCGGATAAATCCACCAACGGCTGTGGTGGTCAAGGAGGAGATCGACAAGCTAAAGGATGCGGGTTTTATCTATGAGGTAGAGAATTCTGAATGGGTTTCTCCTATTGTGATAGTCAAGAAGAAGAATGGTAAGCTACGTGTATGCGTAGATTACAAGAAGTTGAATGTTGTCACAAAGAAGGATTACTATCCTTTACCTTTCATAGATGAGATTCTAGAGGAGGTGGCATGGCATGAATGGTATAGTTTTGGAGATGGTTATAGTGGTTATAACCAAATTCAAATTGCTCCTGAAGATCAGCTCAAAACCACTTTTACCACGCCATGGGGGAACTTTTGCCTTTAGGGTAATGCCCTTTGGTCTATGTAATGCTCCAAAGAACTTTTCAGAGGTTCATGAACAAGGTGTTTGAACCTTTTATTGGGAAATTTGTGCGAGATTTCATAGATGATTTTTGTGTTTTGGGAAGAAGGAGGATCATTTTGATCATTTGATCAAAATTCTACAACGGTTGGAGAAAGCCAAGGCCTCGCTCAATCCAGAAAAATGCATTTTTGGATGTGAGGAAGGTTTGTTGTTAGGGCACATCATCTCCAAGGATGGGATAGCGGTGGATCCAGAAAAGGTGAAACGCATCCTCGACTTACCTTTTCCGTTGACGTTGACCAAGTTGAGGCGGTTCCTTGGAATGGTGGGATACTATCGACCGGTTCATCTTTTCCTTCTCCAACAAAGCTTATGCCTTGACGGCTTACATGAAGAAGGGGACGGATTATGATTTAATCCTCAAGGATGGAGAGGCAGCTGTGGTGTTCGAACTTCTTAAGAAGGCGTTGGTAACGGCTCCTATTTTAGCCAAACCAAATTGGGGTATACCTTTCATTCTCTACACGGATGCATCAAACATTGCTATAGGATGCACTCTAAGCCGCTTAGATGAAGATAGCCATGATCATCCAATTGCTTATGCTAGTAGAGATGGATGGTGCGGTGAAAAACTATTTAGTGACCGAAAAGGGAGGCTTTAGGCGTGATCTTCTCACTCAAGAAGTTTCGACACTATCTTTTGGGAGGGAAGTTTACTATCGTTCTCGACCACAAGGCTTTGAAGTACATTTTCAACAAGCCTAATGCCGAGGGTAGGATAACAGGATGGAAGTTGTTAATGACGAGTTTGATTACATCATTGAGGATCGACCGGTAAGAAACATGCCAATGCCGATTTGATGTCTCGAGCATACGATGAGGAAGGAGATCAACTAGTGGATGATACATTTCCGGATGAGGATTTCTTTGATGGACACCATAACAAAGGCACATTTGAATACAAGGGGATATGGGATTTCATCTCGGAGGAGAGTTTCCCAAGGCATGCATTCACGGGAGAGGAATGCATTGGTGAAGCGATGTGAACCTTATACCATCATAGAGGGCGTGTTGTTTCATCAAGGAGCGGATGGACTACTTTCGGAAGGGTTGTTGGAAGGGAGGAGTCAATTCAACTTATGAAGGAGTTTCATGAAGGCTCGGTATGTGGAGGACACTTTGGGAAAGGTAAATCGCATTTAAGATCCTAGATGCAAAGGCTATCATTGGAAGGGCATTTTCAAAGATTGTGTGGAATTTTGCAAGAGTTGTGATGTGTGTCAAGCTTTTGCTAAAAAGTTCATGAAAACCCCTCCTTTGACATCGGTTCCTTTTTAGGTCCTTTTTGAAAAATGGGGAATAGATTTTGTAGGACCCTTGAATCTTACTCCTCGGGGTAACAAGTTCATTGTGGTAGCTACGATTATCTAACCAAGTGGGTAGAAGCTAGACCTCTAAAAACTACTAGTGAGGAAGAAGTGGGTAGATTTACGTATGAGAGGATAACAACTAGATTCGGATGCCCTCTAGAAATTGTATCCGATAGAGGTGGTGAGTTTGTTGGAAGCATTATACAAGCCATGCTAGGTCATTTCTCCATCAAGGCACGGGTGACTACTTCCTACAAACCAAATGCTAATGGGTTGGCGGAATAAACCAACTATACGCTTTGCATGATGTTGGCCAAGGATGCGGATATGGACGGGAGCAAGCAAAATTGGGACAAGAGGTCGCATGCTATCTTGTGGGAGTATCGGACGACTTGGAAGACATCAACAGTGGTACTCACCTTTCCGTATGGTATATGGTGTCGAGTCAAAGCTTCCAATTCAATTTGATTTGAAGACCTTCTTAACTATCCAACGGAAGTTAAAGAGGAAGAATGGAGTAGAAGCTATCAAATCAAGACGTCAACAACCGTTGGAGCCGGAGGAGGCTCGAAATCAGGCCATGGTACATGTGGAGCGGGCTCAACAATTGCGTAAGAAGTATCATGATAATCGATTTGGGACGAAGAAGATGAAGATTTTCAAAGAAGGTGATTGGGTAATGCTTTATGACTCCATTAGATATAAGAGAGCAAGAAAGAAATTTCTTCCAAAGTACTTTGGTCCTTTCATAGTTCACAAGGTGTGGGGAAACTTTACTTACGATTTGAAGGAGTTGGGAGGACGACATTTTGACCGGGTGAATCACGACAAGTTGAAGTCGTTTCATCGGCGATCAGATTCTTTCACTCAGGGACGGAGTGAAATCTTGGTCCGGGGTAAATGTAAGACCCAGTGGTTGTACATATAGAATAAAATGAAAGTATATCTAAATTGTGCCTAAGTTTATCTTAGTCATGACTATGTTTAGCTAGTTATGGTTAAGTTGGAGGAAAATATAGAGTAACTTTTGGTGTGGTAGATAAGAACTACTATTTTGTTGTTTAGTATGAGTCAAGGAATAGATTCCATCACATGGGTATCTTGACTTCCCTTGACTTGGACTAGTTTTCATTGGTTGGACTTGGTGAAGACCCTTAAATCTAGGGGCGAGATTGACTTGGTACACTAGAAGTCAATAAGGGAGTAGTTGGGCTTCTAGAAGATCCAAGTGGACCAATTGCATGTTGCCATGTACCCTTTTCATTGGGGTTTGTGATCTCTACCTCGTTTAAACTTGGTAAGAGGAAGTTACATGGTGATTACTTGTAAGCATCCCAGAACGACGCTTCTGGTACCTCAGATCCGAAGCAAGGGGCGACAAACAGTACATCTAATACTGCCCTACGAAAATCTGAGAGAGTTCGGCATCCTGTTCAACAATTTATGCATGAAAGTTTCCTTGCTGATCATCATGCATACATGACTCACGTTCTTGCTGAGCCAAAACCGAGTACGCTTGTGGAGGCGATGAACAAAAATGAGTGGATTGAAGCCATGGAGACAGAACTTGCTGCACTTTGTCACCAACAAACATGGGAATTGGTGGACTTACCTCAAGGTAAGAAAGCGATTGGCTGCAGATGGGTCTTCAAGGTCAAGCGCAACTCGGATGGCACTGTATCTCGATACAAGGCCAGATTGGTAGCCGAGGGCTACGCACAACAACATGGAGTGGACTACGAAGAGACGTTTAGTCCAATTGCCAAGATGGCAACCATTAAATACGGTGGTAGCTATTGTTTGTCAACAAAGGGATGGCGATCGCATCAAATGGACTTCAAGAACGCCTTTCTCAATGGAGATCTCGGCGAGGAAGTCTACATGCAACAACCACCTGGTTACGAAGATCCGAAGTTTCTTTCCCGCATTTGTAAGTTAAGGAAATCCCTCTATGGTTTGAAACAGGGCTCGAGAGCATGGTATGAGAAAATCAATTCCTTTCTCATGTCTCTTGGATTTGTAGTCCGTCATTCCGACTCATCCCTATCTTTGCATGAGATCGGGAGTTCATGTAGTGATGATTTCCATCTACGTAGATGATCTTATTATCACTGGGAACCATGAGGAGATGATTTCTCGCATCAAGAGTATCTTATGTTCCGAATTTGAGATACAAGACTTAGGATATCTTAAATTCTTTCTTGGTGTGGAGTTTATCACAGAGGGAAAGGATATGTGGCTAATACAACGCCAATATGCTTTAGATAAGCTTAAGGAGTTCAAGATGTCTGATTGTAAACCAATAGACACTCCTCTACAACAAGGTCTAAAGCTAGAATTAGACGATGGAGAGTTACTTGCAGATCCCCGCATGTACAGACAGATGATTGGGAGTTTGATTTATCTGACTATCACTAGACCGGATTTGAGCTATCTTTGTTGGTCTAGTCGGTCGGTTCTGCATGCTCCACGGGTACCGCATATGATGGCGGTTAAGCGGATTCTCCGCTATGTGAAGTCCACACTTCATTTTGGACTTCGATACAGATTTGGAGGTGAGCTGAACCTGGATGGCTACACCGATGCTAATTGGGCAGGAGATATTTTTGGCAGGAGATCCAGGTCTGGATATGCGTTTGGACTTGGGAGTATGGCTGTGAGCTGGGCTTCTAAGAAGCAACCGACCGTGGCACTATCTTCCACAGAGGCAGAGTATCGTGGTGCTATGAATGCCACTTGTGAAACAGTTTGGCTTCGTTCCTTGATTTCTCATATTGGAGTAGATTATCCTAGTTCTACAGTTATCCTAGCTGATAACATTAGCAGCATGATGTTAGCCAACAATCCTGTTTTTCATGCTAGGACAAAGCACATTGAGGTGCACTATCACTTTGTTAGGGAGAAGGTCCTTTCAGGTGTAGTAGATCTTAGATATATACATACAGGAGATCACGTTGCAGATATCTTCACCAAAGCTTTGCCTAGAGAGTCGTTTGCTACTTTTCGACATTGTCTAGAAATTCAGGATGTACAGTTGAGCTTGAAGGGGAGTGTTAATATCCCAAGCTCATTGAGTTGATCTAGGGTTGTTACGTACCTATGGTACAGATCTGTTTAGGGCTAACCCGAAATTAGGGTTTCCTTGTACTCACCCTATATATATACAAGGGAAGGCAAAGCCTTCCTCATCTCATTCATATACACTCTCTCTTGTCTGTTTGGTATGCTCTTGTAACACTAGGGAAGTGAGGAGAGACCACTCGAATAGCTCAAGGAATTCTGAAGTTGAGAGATTCCTCAATGGTTTCTCTTTCTCTATATATAGCCCTCAAAAAGGTACAAACAAGATAAGGTTACACAACCACCATCCACTCAATTCCTCGTGGATCGATGATGTGGCGGTCATCCCTATGAGCACACGGATTGCTGACATGTACTCCAACTAACACACTAACTAACACACAAGAAACACAATCTAAAGAGCACACGGATTGCTGACGTGGCACCTTTAGATACTCCACTAATAGTCAACTCAAGACTATATATCTCCTCCTTGCGTAACCTCTACTTTAGTTCTCACTAACTAAAGATGGCTACAAATCTCCCTCCTTTTAAGATGCAACGTCCTCGTTGCTCACACGTTCAAACTCTTGAACGATCAAAGGTGCATTGGCTAAGTTCTTTGCCGGTTCCCAAGTTGATTCATATGATGGATATCCCTTCCATTGTACCAAATACTCCGTTTTTGGGTATTTGTAACCCCGAATGTGTTTTTTGAGAATCTTGTCAACCTCGAATTACGCCTTGATCGCTACCATAGTAGGTAAAAGGAGGAGGAGTTCTTTGGATTTGAAACTGCTTGGGGCGTGGTACATGTTTTTCGCAATCGTGACACATGAAATACGGAATGTATTTTCATATACAACGGGAGCTCTAACTTGTAAGACACCTCGTCCACACGTTTCAACACCACAAAAGGACCGATGAATCGAGGGTTAAATTTTGGTGTTCCTACAAGTGACAAGTTGGTAGTCGATAACCAAACTTGATCTCCTTCTTGAAAATTCACCTCCCTTGCGATGAGCATCTGCATACTGCTTCTGCCGATTTTGAGCAATGGCCAACTTCTCTTTTGCTTGATGCGGTCCTTTGTGTATGTGCTCCACAAAATCATTGATCGCCGCAACTTTGGTTGAAAACTCCCGACCCTTAAGAATTCTCAACAAACCTGGAAGGTGTCAAAGGATGAGCACCATACATCGATAAAAATGGATACACTTTTGTGGATGCATTAATGTAATTGTTATATGCAAATTCTACTAGAGGCGAAAGAGTATCCCACTCTTGTTGTTCCTCCAATGTAAATGCTCGCAACATATCCTCTATAGTCCTATTGGCTCTCTCAGTTTGTCCATCACTTTGCGGGTGATATGCGGTGGACATCGCTAACTTAGTTTTGAATAAACCAAACAAGGTTTTCCAAAACATACTAGTGAACTGAGTTCCTCCGTCTCGATTAAGACTTTGCTTAATCCGTGATTCACAAAAACTACATCTAGGTACGATGAGCAAGTTGTGGTGCCGTCCATCCTTTCTTTGTGGTAGGTCGGATGTGTATCATCTTACTCAATTTATCCACAAAGACCACAACCGAATCATGTCCTAAAGAGATTTTTGGTAACTCACATACTAGATCCATAGTAACATGTTCCCATCGTTGTTCAGGAATGGGAATAGGTTGTAATAAACCTGCTGGTTTTTGATTCCCTGCCTTATTTTGTTGACATGCGACACAACTTCGAACATATGCCTCCACATCTTCCCGCATCCTTGGCCAATAGTACACTCGTTGTATGCTCTCCAAAGTCTTTTTCGGCTCCCACGTGCCCCCGCAATGGTCAGATCGTGGCCTTCTGACAATATCATTGTGCGTAAATTTGGGTCTTGTGGGATCCATATATGCTGCTCCTGAAATGCTAGACCTCGAACCTTCCTTGCCGTCTGTGCCTAAAGTGCTTTCATGATCTCCTCATCCTCCTTTGTTGCAGCCATCATTTGAGACCACCAATCAACTTGGATTTTCACCTCTGTGATGTTGTTGAGACACGGCATCCGAGTGAGAGCATCTGCAAGTTGTTTCTTGCCCTCCACATACACTATCTTCATGTTGAACTGTTGACGCCATTCTGCCCATCGAATTTGTCCTTTGGAGAGATCTTTCTGAGTTTCCAAATACACCAATGGTTTGTGGTCGGTTTCTACCACAAACTCCTTGTCTCCCAAGTGA
This sequence comes from Marchantia paleacea, assembly GCA_014180765.2. Lineage (NCBI taxonomy): Eukaryota > Viridiplantae > Streptophyta > Marchantiopsida > Marchantiales > Marchantiaceae > Marchantia > Marchantia paleacea. The sequence continues at coordinate 67,171 of MUAA02000019.1, read as the reverse complement.
TGCTTCCAATGTTTCGTGGCCAGAACAATGGCTAACTCCTCTCGTTCAGTTGTGTGATAGTTTTGTTCTGTAAGACCCAGGGTTGTACATATAGGATAAAATGAAAGTATATCTAAATTGTGCCTAAGTTTATCTTAGTCATGACTATGTTTAGCTAGTTATGGTTAAGTTGGAGGAAAATATAGAGTAACTTTTGGTGTGGTAGATAAGAACTACTATTTTGTTGTTTAGTATGAGTCAAGGAATAGATTCCATCACATGGGTATCTTGACTTCCCTTGACTTGGACTAGTTTTCATTGGTTGGACTTGGTGAAGACCCTTAAATCTAGGGCTTAGATTGACTTGGTACACTAGAAGTCAATTAGGGAGTAGTTGGGCTTCTAGAAGATCCAAGTGGACCAATTGCATGTTGCCATGTACCCTTTTCATTGGGGTTTGTGATCTCTACCTCGTTTAAACTTGGTAAGAGGAAGTTACATGGTGATTACTTGTAGTTACTAGGGTAAGATTCTAAGTAGTATAAATAGAGAGGTTGAGAAGCACCTCTCAAGTAGTTTTTCAATGGAAGTTAGTTTTGGGAGGAGATAGTGTGGTGATCTTAGTTTTAGGGAGCTTGGTTCTTGGAGATGTCATGTTCGGAGTGGAACCTTGATTCAATGAAGACTTTGATTACCAAAGTATCCCTTTCCTTTTAGTGATATCTTACTCTTGGTGATAATGTGCATAATAGAGCTTGGACTTTGAGAGTTTGTGTAAGAGTGAGCAATAGGATCATGGGCAAAGGATGGGACTAAGTCCTTCTAGATTCATGATGAGCTTCCAAAAAGCCATCGGAGGTAAACCTGAGTGAGAGTCAGCCCGGAGGTCACATTTTTGGTTCCGTTGCCGGGACCTCGGTCTAGAAGGAGAAGAGATGTTCCGAATCCAGTTTATTGCCCGTGAGAGCGCAACGATGAGAACTCATATGGAGAGGACTGTGGGCGAAGAGCGAACCGAGATCATGATGCATAGTAATGTACCATTTGTGTATCCGGTAGTGTTATATGATAGCCTGGAAGTTATTTTGTACATTTTGTTTACTTAAGTGTTGTTTGGGATGAGGCGAGAGTGCTATAGTATGTATTTGGGAGGAAAACTTTATTTTCCAAAGTTTTTCCGATAATTTTATTGATTTTAGATTAGTAGATGGGATACGTTTTGCACTTGAAATAACAGTCATATCATGTCTAGATCAAAAGTTATGATGTTTAGAATTTGCTAGGGTCTTGACGGGTTTTGAAAGATAGCTCTCGGGAAAAAGTGTACAGAGCTTATCAATTCGTGCAAGAATTGAATCAGGATTTGAAACTTTGCACGATTGTATATCAAGAGCTAAGCTACATGTGGGTTTAAATTTTGTTGAGAGATCATTTTTATAGAGAAAGTTATGATACCTGAAGTATAGGGGGGTATAAAAGTGAGCAAAACTGCTTTACTTTTCAGATTTACTTTTTCCTTGTTTATGGTCATTCCGAGAGAGTGAGTGCATGAGTGTTTTGCATAGTGAGGATGACTTGACACTCATTGGAAAATGGGAGATCAACCTCTTTGGAAGATCCGGTTATCTAAGATACCTCAAGGGCTTGGACGTGATTGTTTCAAATGGATTCGAACACGAGGGAGTTCGAGTGGAGTTTGAAGAGAGGACACTAAAAAGTTCCCCGAGAGCGAAACGTGAGAGTTGCTTCTATTGTGGAGAGGAGGGACATAAGCTTGTGAGTTGTCCTTTGAGGACCAAAGATCGGAGGTTGAGAGAGAGACGAAACGTGGGAGAGCTAAACCTTCATCCGGGACCATCATCTCCCCATGAATCCAAGAGTGGAAACTATTGTGAAAATTGTGGAGTGACCGGACTTCCCTTAGGACACGAGTGTAGTGGCGTGAAAGCTCTGTTGGAGTCACTAGTGGAGGGCTTTGAAGATAAATTGAGTGCGTATATACGAAAAGTTGAAATCTCCATGTGGCTCAAGTTCTAATCAAGATGGAGATCATTTTCAGAATGATCGAGAAGATGTCGATGAGGGTAAGGCTCATAGTGTGTTTAGGAGAGAGAGAGCCATGGCAATCTTGGACCAACCAATTCCGTTCATTTTGCCATTGATGAATTACTCTAGAATGGAGCTAGTTTTGTTTGTGTTGTATTAGGGAGTCCCGTATAAATTTCCAACAACAACGACAAAAGGAGTTGGAAATGGGGAAGCTTCCGTGTTCTATGGGAGAGAGAAAGAAGATGTAGAATCTTTTGTGAGAGACTTCAAGAGGGCATGCATAGGAAAACAATGAGAGAAGGAAACCCGAATGGGCTATCCTTTTGCCCGACTTCTTGGAGGATTCTCGCATTGAAGTGGTACAATGAGTACAAGAAGGAGCATGTGGAGGAAGACACTTGGGAGAGTTTGACGGAGAATCTTGTTGAAAACTTTCTTCCGGATGAAAGTTACGAAGTCGATGTGTGAAGTCACCTTTTTTGAAGCAAGGAGAGAGTGAGAAGGTGAGATCATACGTAGAGAGAACGGAGAAGCTAGAGTCACGCTTTTCGTGTGGTGTTGAAAAAGTGGAGACGAGGTCGAGCCAACCATGGTGGGGATTGTGGCGATGTTGACAAAGAACTTCATTGGAGGTTTGAAGCCTCAGATTCAAGCAAGGTGAGATATGAAAAGCCCTCTTCTAAGGTTGAGGCTATTCGCATTGCTATTCGAATGGAGGAGAGCCTAGAAGACGATGATTCTAGCTTGGTGGCTAGAGAAGCATCACCACTGTTGTGGTTAGAATGGCAACTCCTACTTTGTTGTTGCTTTGCCCCAAAGTAGTAAATTCTCCAAAGGTAGACTTGCACCATGAGTTGAAATCTATCACGTAAAACACTCGGCGATCTCAAGATTAACGTAGTACAACTATGGGAGAGGAGGAATCGAGAATGTAGGGGGAGGATCTAGAGGGTATGGGAATTATCCTCCAAAAGGAAATCCACCACAAGGGAACTTCACGGTTTCATGCTTTAGTTGTGGAGGCCCTCATTTCCAAATCTAAATTGTCCTAATCCTCGACAACATGATGGAGTTAGACACAACAATTCTACTCCCGCTCCAAGTCAATCGAAGGATAAGGGAGTAAGCGTCTATTGATGTGTTTCCTCATCGGTGCACGTTTGAGAAGGGAGAGAGCTCTATAAGTTCCAGAGTTGATATTCTTGCACACACGAAGAAGAGAGCAAGATTTGCGTGAGGAGTCCATCTCAATGGAAGATCAACCAAGCCGGAGCACTCGATCCAAAGGGTGTGAGTCAACCGAGAGCACCGAAAAGAAGTTGGGAATGGATGATTTCTCCATTTCATCTACCCAAATCAAATACGACGTGGTGGAGGATGTGGGAATCAAAAAGCCAATATAACTGTTAGCCAATTGATTGCTCTAAATCCTACGATAAGAAAGGAGTTGAGGGGAGGCCTAAGCTCCAAAAGGACCAAGAAGCGACGATCCAAGGGGAAAGCTTCCATGGCGAAATGTTGGAGTAGGAGTGGTGGATGCCGCTGCCTCGGAGGTATGCACTCAAAGCTTCAAGATTGAAGTACGACAATGGACGTGATGTTTCGGATGTACTAGTGGATGGTGGATCTGCGGTGAATGCCATGTCGAAACGTTTGTTGAAGAAGTTGGGGATGAAGCTTTCAAGACCTTCCAACATCATTGTTGGGATGGCCAACAAGCAAAAGGTGCGACCCATTGGAGTGGTGGACAAGGTGGTGGTAAGTGTGATGGGAGTTCAAACCTTGTTGTCCTTTCAAAGTGCTTGAGGAGGCTAGCTACGACTTGTTGTTAGGAAGACCTTGGTGAGGGTCTAGGACAACTGATCGGTGGCATAAGGGTTACCTTCGTATAGGGCCGAAAAACCATCGAGTGAAGGTCCCTCTCACAAGTGGCGGAGGAGCGGTCTCGCACTGGATAGACCTACGAGTGATTACTTCGTAGTCCGAGAGTGAAGAAAGTGGCAGTTTTCGAGGTTGACACCAACATGTCGATCGATGAGGAGACATCATCTGAAGATACCTCGGACGATGATGTTCAAGTTCAAGTTCTTGCTGCAATGGATTTACTTCCTAGGCCGGGGGTGGTGAAAGATCCCGACAAGATGAAGATGAGTGAAGATGAGATAACTCGACGGCTCTCCACTCTCAAGTTTGGTCCCAAGGTTACTATGGAGGAGAAGTCAAGGTTCTTGGATATATTTCGAAAATATATCCATGTCTTTGCCTTTAGCTACAAGGATTTGAAGGAAGTAACCTTAGAAACTCATCGCATTGAGTTAGAGGAGAAGGCTCGTCCAAAGACGTCGGAAACAACGTCGGATAAATCCACCAACGGCCGGGTGGTCAAGGAGGAGATCGACAAGCTTAAGGATGCGTCTGGGTTTCATCTATGAGGTAGAGAATTCTGAATGGGTTTCTCCTATTGTGATAGTCAAGAAGAAGAATGGTAAGCTACGTGTATGCGTAGATTACAAGAAGAATGAATCACAAAAGAAGGATTACTATCCTTTACCTTTCATAGATGAGATTCTAGAGGAGGTGGCAGGTCATGAGTGGTATAGTTTTGGAGATGGTTATAGTGGTTATAACCAAATTCAAATTGCTCCTCAAGATCAGCTCAAAACCACTTTTACCACGCCATGGGGAACTTTTGCCTTTAGGGTAATGCCCTTTGGTTTATGTAATGCTCCAAAGAACTTTTCAGAGGTTCATGAACAAGGTGTTTGAACCTTTTATTGGGAAATTTGTGCGAGATTTCATAGATGATTTTTGTGTATACGGGAAGAAGGAGGATCATTTTGATCATTTGATCAAAATTCTACAACGGTTGGAGAAAGCCAAGGCCTCATTTCAATCCAGAAAAATGCATTTTGGATGTGAGGAAGGTTTGTTGTTAGGGCACATCATCTCCAAAAGATGGTATAGCGGTGGATCCGTAAAAGGTGAAACGCATCCTCGACTTACCTTTTCCGTGACGTTGACCAAGTTGAGGCGGTTCCTTGGAATGGTGGGATACTATCGACGGTTCATCTTTTCCTTCTCCAACAAAGCTTATGCCTTGACGGTTTACATGAAGAAGGGGACGGATTACGATTTAATCCTCAAGGATGGAGAGGCAAAATGGCGTTCGAACTTCTTAAGAAGGCGTTGGTAACGGCTCCTATTTTAGCCAAAACCAAATTGGGGTAAACCTTTCATTCTCTACACGGATGCATCAAACATTGCTATAGGATGCACTCTAAGCCGCTTAGATGAAGATAGCCATGATCATCCAATTGCTTATGCTAGTAGATAGATGGTGCAAGGTGCCGAGAGAAATTATTCAAAGGATCGAAAGGGAGGCTTTAGTTGTGATCTTCTCACTCAAGAAGTTTCGACACTATCTTTTGGGAGGGAAGTTTACTATCGTTATCTTGACCACAAGGCTTTGAAGTACATTTTCAACAAGCCTAATGCCGAGGGTAGGATAACCGATGGAAGTTGTTATCGACGGAGTTTGATTACATCATTGAGGATCGAATTCCGGTAAGAAACATGCCAATGCCGATTTGATGTCTCGAAAGATACGATGAGGAAGGAGATCAACTAGTGGATGATACATTTCGGATGAGGATTTGCCGATGATGGACACCATAACAAAGGTACCGGCCGAATACAAGGGGATATGGGATTTCATCTCGGAGGGAGAGTTTCCCCAAGGCATGCATTCACGGGAGAGGAATGCATTGGTGAAGCGATGTGAACCTTATACCATCATAGAGGACGTGTTGTTTCATCAAGGAGCGGATGGACTACTCGGAAAGGGTTGTTGGAAGGGAGGAGTCAATTCAACTTATGAAGGAGTTTCATGAAGGCTCGGTATGTGGAGGACACTTTGCGTGGAAAGGTAATCGCATTTAAGATCCTAGATGCAAAGCTATCATTGGAAGGGCATTTTCAAAGATTGTGTGGAATTTTGCAAGAGTTGTGATGTGTGTCAAGCTTTTGCTAAAAAGTCCATGAAAACCCCTCCTTTGACATCGGTTCCTATTTTAGGTCCTTTTGAAAAGTGGGGGAATAGATTTTGTAGGACCCTTGAATCTTACTCCTCGGGGTAACAAGTTCATTGTGGTAGCTACAGATTATCTAACCAAGTGGGTAGAAGCTAGACCTCTAAAATCTACTAGTGAGGAAGAAGTGGGTAGATTTCTATATGAGAGGATAATAACTAGATTCGGATGCCCTCTAGAAATTGTATCTGATAGAGGTGGTGAGTTTGTTGGAAGCATTATACAAGCCATGCTAGGTCATTTCTCCATCAAGGCACGGGTGACTACTTCCTACAAACCAAATGCTAATGGGTTGGCAGAGCGAACCAACTATACGCTTTGCATGATGTTGGCCAAGGATGCGGATATGGACGGAGCAAGCAAAATTGGGACAAAAGGTGCATGCTATCTTGTGGGAGTATCGGACGACTTGGAAGACATCAACAGCAGTACTCACCTTTCCGTATGGTATATGGTGTCGAGTCAAAGCTTCCAATTCAATTTGATTTGACGACCTTCTTAACTATCCAACGGAAGTTAAAGAGGAAGAATGGAGTAGAAGCTATCAAATCAAGATGTCAAAAACCGTTGGAGCCGGAGGAGGCTCGAGCCGTGGGCCATGGTACGTGTGGAGCGGGCTCAACAATTGCGTAAGAAGTATCATGATAATCGATTTGGGACGAAGAAGATGAAGATTTTCAAAGAAGGTGATTGGGTAATGCTTTACGATTCCATTAGATATAAAGAGAGCAAGAAAGAAATTTCTTCCAAAAGTACTTTGGTCCTTTCATAGTTCACAAAGGTGTGGGGAAACTTTACTTACGATTTGAAGGAGTTGGGAGGACGACATTTTGACCGGGTGAATCACGACAAGTTGAAGCCGTTTCATCGACGATCAGATTCTTTCACTCCGAGGACGGAGTGAAATCTTGGTCCGGGGTAAATGTAAGACCCGGGGTTGTACATATAGGATAAAATGAAAGTATATCTAAATTGTGCCTAAGTTTATCTTAGTCATGACTATGTTTAGCTAGTTATGGTTAAGTTGGAGGAAAATATAGAGTAACTTTTGGTGTGGTAGATAAGAACTACTATTTTGTTGTTTAGTATGAGTCAAGGAATAGATTCCATCACATGGGTATCTTGACTTCCCTTGACTTGGACTAGTTTTCATTGGTTGGACTTTATGAAGACCCTTAAATCTAGGGGCGAGATTGACTTGGTACACTAGAAGTCAATTAGGGAGTAGTTGGGCTTCTAGAAGATCCAAGTGGACCAATTGCATGTTGCCATGTACCCTTTTCATTGGGGTTTGTGATCTCTACCTCGCTTAAACTTGGTAAGAGGAAGTTACATGGTGATTACTTGTAGTTACTAGGGTAAGATTCTAAGTAGTATAAATAGAGAGGTTGAGAAGCACCTCTCAAGTAGTTTTTCAATGGAAGTTAGTTTTGGGAGGAGATAGTGTGGTGATCTTAGTTTTAGGGAGCTTGGTTCTTGGAGATGTCATGTTCGGAGTGGAACCTTGATTCAATGAAGACTTTGATTACCAAAGTATCCCTTTCCTTTTGAGTGATATCTTACTCTTGGTGATAATGTGCATAATAGAGCTTGGACTTTGAGAGTTTGTGTAAGAGTGAGCAATAGGATCATGGGCAAAGGGTGGGACTAAGTCCTTCTAGATTCATGATGAGCTTCCAAAAAGCCATCGGAGGTAAACCTGAGTGAGAGTCAGCCCGGAGGTCACAGTTCAGCTGCCACCAACTTTCGGGAGAAAAAGGCAACCGGGTGCCAATCATCCTCCCACTCCTGTTGAAGAATTCCACCCACTGTTGTACCTGATGCATCAGTAGCCAACTTGATTGGTCAATTAGGATCATACCACTTGAGAATAGGTGCATGCAAAAGAGCATCTTTCAATGCTTGAAAGGCTAACTCTTGTGTTGTTCCCCATCTCCATTTTTGACCCTTTCCTAGCATAGATGTTAAGGCTTGGGCAAGGCGTGCAAAAGCTTTAACAAATCTATGATAAAATCCTGTAAGACCTAAAAAACTCTTTAGTTGAGTTTGATCCTTTGGTGTTGTCCATTTCTCAGATGGCTTCTATCTTCTCACTCATCACTTGATTCCCTCCGCCGTGACTCGATGGCCTAAATAATCTACTTCAGATTTGCCAAATTCACACTTGGAAGCTTTAGCATATAAATCATTCTCTCTCGCAAAACCCTGGAGTACCTCTTGTAAGTGTCGCCTATGATCTTCTAAGGTTGTACTATATACCAAAATATCATCCAAAAAAGACAATAACATTTGTCTAAATAAGGACGAAAAATATCATTCATTAATCCCATGAATGTGGCAAAAGCGTTGGTGAGACCAAAAGGCATCACTAGATACTCAAAGTGACCATACCTAGTACGAAAAGTTGTCTTATGAACATCTTCATCAAAGAATTCGAATCTGGTTGTACCCGCTCCTCAAATCCAGTTTGGTGAAGTACTTCGCTTCCTTGAAGTTGGTCAAACAAATCATCCATTCTTGGTAATGGATATTTGTTTTTCACCGCTTGTTGATTCAACCCACGATAGTCAATGCACAATCTCATACTCCCATCCTTCTTCACAAACAAAGACAAAAAAATTCCATAAGGTGAAATGCTTGGTTGGATGAACCCTTTCTCCAACATCTCCTCCACTTGAGCCTTGCATTCTTCCAACTCATTGGGCGCCAATCGGTATGGAACTTTGCACGTTGGAGTGCTTCCTAGATCACCTCAATCTTGTGATCTACACGCCTTTTAGGTGGCAACCCCGCAAGTAGATCATCCGGGAAGACATCCCGATACTCAAATAATATCGCTCAATGATTCCGAATGTATAGATTGTCCTTAGAACCAACAACATCTCTTATAAGTCCCAAGAAACATACATCACCTCTAGAAATGGCAGCCTTTACCAATCACAAAGAGAGGTAGTTTTCTATCTCGAGATCCGCTTCTATCTCCGTGAAATCTTCCATCCACTACTTTTTACTACTTTCTTCCTCCAATCTACTTCTGGATTATATTGCTCCATCCAAGGCATTCCTATGATGACATCATATCGAGCTAATCAGATTACTCTCCATTCAATCTCTTCCTGGTACCCGCCTATGGCTAGTTTTACATTCCGTACTAACGTCTCAATTGGTTCAGTTTGCCCATGTGGCAACTCCACTTCCTCACTCACATCCTTCATCAAACTCAATCCTAATTTCATTGCAACAGATCGTGATAGAAAATTTTCTGTTGCTCTAGGATCAATTAGGACTCTCACCTTGTGTCCTTCCATCATCCCACCTGTGACAATCAATCGTGCTTGTTTCTTGCTCCCTCCATGAGCTTCCAATCGTTGTCTTCTTCCAACCCCACCTTTTCTTCGTTTAGTGGAACCAGTAAGGCCGCGAGGCAAGTTTACTGGTGATCTTCGTTTCCCTGCAAGATCTCCTCTTCATTGTCGTACTCCCTTCCTTCTATGTTGTTGAACGGCCTTCGCAACATAGGTCTTCCTCCGGGTGGTCCTGATCGAGTTCTACAGAACTTGGCAATGTGACCTATCCTCCCACATGTATAGCATTGACGATTGTCACAAACCCCCATTCCTCCTCGATTAACTGTTCCATTATTTGCAGGAAGATCCGGAAAATTTGGAATAAATGGTCGACGATTATCACCTCCATACCTAGGCGGTGGTCCTCGTGGTGGTGCATATCCTTCCCTACGTCGAAGGTTTCCCAACTCCATGGGTGTTGGGCCAAGTGGTTCCCGAACATTGCTTGATGGTTCACCGTGTGTGATCCCATAAGCACTTGAAATCCGTTGAGCAATTGCGATTGCTTCATTCACTGTGGATGGATTACTCACCATCACCTCCTTTCGCACTCTCTCCTTCAGACCTCGTTTGAAGACATCTAAGGCTTCTGCTCCACTCATATCCATAATGGATACTTGAAGATCACGAAATTCTTCAATGTATTCATGTATGCCTCCTTTCTGCTTCAAATCCCATAACTTCATTCTCACGGTTTGAAGGGAATCCACCGCTTGAAAGTTCTGAAGAAGTCCCTCTTGCATCCCACTCCATGAAATAGAAGTACCTCGTTAAAGAAAGCATTCGCTCCCATGTAGTGTACCATGTAAGAGCCTTTATCCATGAGGTAAGACCGCATGAACATTCCCGCAAAGAAAATCAGAAACATGAAAATGTGATAGATGTATATTCATCCTCATGATCCATCCCTCCAAAACTCCCATGGCTCTACTGCCCTTGTAGGCTTCCACCTTACATGACTTTCCCATCCGAAGTAAGAGATTGGCTTGATCTTCCATCTCTTGAAGTCGTCTCCTATTTGCCTCTTCGTTAGCAATAGCAATTAAACTATGGTTGAGATTGAGTCTCTTGTATCGGAGTTTCCACTTCCATCTCATCAACTCTCTCTCTCTCTACCTTCTCACTCTCTAATGCCGAGATCTTGTCCTCCATGGCTTGTTGCTTTGTATGTCCATCTACAATAGCTTTTCTTAACTGTTTCATTTCTATCATGATTGAGTTCAGAACTTCACTCATAGAAACTGATGCTTCCATACTTCTCCAATACTCAAACTAATACAATGTAAGTATAATAACAATCCAATCTCTCAAAATAGGGATCACAAAAGGCCGAGGTGATCCTATTACATACCAGTAGTACTCTTCACCATAATTCCTAACAATAAAGTCCCTCCATACTCTCTTACGTCGGGTAAATTGTTCTGATTTCTACATACGTGTTGAACGGAACCGTGCGGGTGGTTCACGATTCAAATCCATCCAACATTCAAGATAGAATGTAAATGGTACAATCCCACGCTTCTCCATAACTAACAATCGGAAGTATCATTGGTATTGGTGATGCCATCACTCGAGCCATAAAATCTGCACCCCAATTCGCCACAAGGTACACTCTGAAAACATCATTCTCCATGAATCTAATATGGATGTTGAATAGATTGGGAAATGGAAAGTTCGGTGTGATTTCTCTCTCAGCACATCCATACCGCAAATTTACGGTTTTCCCTTTCCCCTTACCCTACATGCGGATCAATGACCTCCGCCAGCCTCTATAAAACTCTCAAGAACTTAAAGTTATCATCATGATCTTGCTATTCCAAGAGGGGTAATCCACACTCAAGGAAAGAGCAAGTTCGCTCTGATACCATTGTAACACTAGGGAAGTGAGGAGAGACCACTCGAATAGCTCAAGGAATTCTGAAGTTGAGAGATTCCTCAATGGTTTCTCTTTCTCTATATATAGCCCTCAAAAAGGTACAAACAAGATAAGGTTACACAACCACCATCCACTCAATTCCTCGTGGATCGATGACATGGCGGTCATCCCTATGAGCACACGGATTGCTGACATGTACTCCAACTAACACACTAACTAACACACAAGAAACACAATCTAAAGAGCACACGGATTGCTGACGTGGCACCTTTAGATACTCCACTAATAGTCAACTCAAGACTATATATCTCCTCCTTGCGTAACCTCTACTTTAGTTCTCACTAACTAAAGATGGTTACAGCTCTCCTCTTCTTGGAGTGATTCCTGAAGAGTCGATTTATCAACAGAATCTAGAAGGACTTAATCCCACCCTATAAACATGACCCTAATGCATCTCTTACACAAACTCTCAAAGTCCAAGCTCCATTATGCACATTCTCACCAAGAGTAAGATATCACTGAAAAGGAAGGGATACTTTGGTAATCAAAGTCTTCATTGAATCAAGGCTACACTCCGAACATGACGTCTCCAAGAACCAAGCTCCCAAAACTAAGATCACCACACTATCTTCTCCCAAAACTAACTTCCATTGAAAACTACTTGAGAGGTGCTTCTCAACCTCTCTATTTATATTAGAATTTTACCCTAGTAACTACGAGTAATCACCATGTAACTTCCTCTTACCAAGTTTAAACGAGGTAGAGATCACAAACCCCAAGGAAAAGGGTACATGGCAACATGCAATTAGTCCATTTGGATCCTCTAGAAGCACAACTACTCCCTAATTGACTTCTAGTGTACCAAGTCAATCTCGCCCCTAGATTTAAGGGTCTTCACCAAGTCCACCCAATGAAAACTAGTCCAAGTCAAGGAAAGTCAAGATACCCATGTGATGGAATCTGTTCCTTGATTTCTACTAAACAACAAAAAAGTAGTTCTCATCTACCATACCAAAAGTTACTCTATATTTTCCTCCAACTTAACCATAACTAGCTAAACATAATCATGACTAAGATAAACTTTGGCACAATTTAGATATACTTACATTTTATCCTGTATGTACAACCCTGGGTCTTATAGTTCATCTTAACCCTATATTGAGAGAGAGTGGACGGAGGCGAATCATGAAAGACACTTTGAGAGAAATGATTCAAGAGTTGAGAGATTTGAGAAACGCATTTGAGCAAAGCCAGGCTCAAGTACAAGAGTTAGCTCAAGAATTGACAGCAGTCAAAACAAGAGGAATGGAAAATGAGAGAATGAGAGAAACTAAAATGGAGATAGAGACATCACCATCAATGGTGGAGAGTGAAGAAACAATGAGAGCCCAAGTAGCACAACGAGTGAGAGAGCTAGATCTTTAGAAATCCATAATTCTGAAGATGACAAAAGGTTGTAAGATAGAACCTTACGGAGGAGGTCGGACCATGGGAGTGTTGGAAGGTTGGATTGAGAGAATGGAGTACCATCATGCTTTGTTCAATATCAACGATCACATTGCAGGTCTTTTTGTTCATACTTTGTTGTTGGAGAAAACGTCTACTTGGTTTCATGGTTGGATGATGGAGCTCAATGAGTCAGGCCAACAAGTTAGTTGGAGTGCAATGAAATGAGGACTTCTTCAGAATTTTCAAGCAGTTGATCCCATAAACACGGCACGGATGAGGTTGTGGAAACTTGAACAGAAAGAAATTGTGGAGAAGTACATTGAGGAATTTTGAGATCTTCGAATTCAGATACGAGATATGAGTGGAGCTGAAGCCCTTGATTTATTCAAGAGAGGGTTGAAGAAAAAGATTCAACATGAGGTGATTCGGGACAATCCAAGCAATTTAAACGAGGCTATTGCTTGTGCACAATGAATGGCCAACGTCTATCACAACGGTGGAGAGGTATCAGTTCCCATGAACTGATACCTCTCCACCGTTGTGAGAGATTAAAACTGTTTCCAAATTTTAATCTATTGAGGATATTCATGTATGAACTTATGATAATTTTCCATTGGAAGATCCTCTAATTACTAAGATAGTTCTTTTCATGTCATAAATAAACTAAACAACGTAGGATTATGCATATGCTATAAATTGCAACATGAGTCAAACTCATGGATGAAGTCATCAAGCTTGATTATATCCATAGTACGAAAATATTGTTAGAGACCCTTGGTGGATCTATTCATATTCCATAAAAATGGTATGACTACACACTCCAAGATATCATCAAGCTCAAATACTTCAATCTTCAAGTATGAAGTTGGGCAATAGATGGAGGAGAGAAGATTTCATTCCAAGGGGAGTGAACGCACAAGGAGGAGATCGTCGTAACTCGAATCCTCATCGAGAAACAAATTCAAGAGGAGGAGACGAGAAATGGGGCAATGCTATAGTTGTGGAAGATTTGGTCATAGTGCCATGAACTGCCCTTTGGCAGTTCATGGCACTATGACCAAATCTTCCACAACTATAGCTAGGCCTCCCAATCGACGAGCTCTTAACAATCTTGAAGGTGAAGATGAAGTGACCGATGGCAACCTGGGAAACAACGAGCACCATTAACCTTGCATCGCGGCCTTCCTGGTTCGATAAAGAGAAGGAAAAATGAGAGAAAGATGAGAGTGAAAAGGTAGAGTTGCCAAATGGGCAAACAGAGAGCATTGAGAGCATTCCTAGGAAAATGGAGTTGAAGATTGGGCAATACAAGGAATCGTTGGAGTGGAGATTAATTCGATTAGCTCGTTATGAAGCTATTTTGGATATACCTTGGATGGAAAAATCCTGAGGTAGATTGGCGAAGGAAGATAGTAAAAACTATTAGTTGGAGGATCTTTGGGGATAGACTTAGATCGGAACAAAAAAACTTACCTCTATACGTGATAGGAAGAACCGTTATCAATCACAAAGATGTATGTTTTTTGGGTCTAATAAGAGATGTAAGCACTCCAAAAGAGTTATCTTTTATACATGAGGAGTTAACTTGTATCTTGAACGAATTTCAAGATGTTTTTCCAGATGATCTACCTCCAGATTTACCACCAAGAAGGAGAGTGGATCACAAGATAGAGATCTTACCAAGAAGTTTTCCTCCTTGTAAAAGTCCCTATCGACTTGCACCAAACGAGCTGGAGGTATGCAAGGCACAATTGGAAGAGTTGTTGGAGAAAGGGTTAATCCAACCTAGTGTGTCACCATATAAGCTCCAGTGTTGTTCATGAAGAAGAAGGACGGCTCCATGTGGATGTGCATTGATTATCGTGCTTTAAATCATAAAATAGTGAAAAATAAGTATCCATTACAGTGAATGGATGACTTATTTGATCAACTTCATGGAGCTAAGTATTTCACCAAACTTGATTTTAGAAGCGGATACAATCAGTTCAAAGTGGCTGATGAAGATATACAAAAGACAGCTTTTAGAACTAGATATGGACATTTTGAGTATTTAGTTCTGCCATTTGGTTTAACCAATGCTGATGCCACATTCATGGGACCGATGAATGATATTTTTCATAAATATCTAGATAAATCAGTGATTGTGTTTTTAGATGATATCTTGATATATAGCAAGTCCCTACAAGATCATCAGAAACATCTACAAGAAGTATCCAAGTGTTGAAAGAAAATAAGTTGTATGCTAAGATGTTAAAATGTGAGTTTGGCAAAAGTGAAGTAGATTACTTAGGCCATAGAGTTAGTGCAAAAGGCATCCAAGTCATGAGTGACAAAGTGGAAGCCATTCAAAATTGGAGTGCTCCAGAGAATCAGACTCAACTACGTAGTTTCTTGGGTTTAACCGGTTTCTATAGAAGGTTTATGGAAGCTTTTGCTCGTATTGCTCAAGCTTTAACAAATCTCTTAGGCCAAAGGCAGAAATGGCAATGGTGTACAACTCAAGAGATTGCATTTCAGGCTTTGAAGGATACGCTTTTACATGCACCAATCCTTAAATGGTATGAACTAGGCAGACCAACGGAACTTGTTACGGATGCAACAGGTGTGGCAGTTGGAGGAGTATTACAACAAGAATGGAAAGATGAAGCTTTTGCCGATGGAGCAAAATTATCATACCACAAAGAGAGAGGAGTTAGCCATTGTATTGGCTACTAAACATTGGAAGCACTATCTCATAGATAAGGAGTTTGTAGTTGAGACAAACCACAAGCCTTTGGTTTATTTAGAAACTCAAAAGGAAATCTCAAAGCGGCAGATTCGTTGGGTTGAATGGCGACATCGTTTCAATATGAAGATCATGTATGTGGAGGGGAAGAAGTAGCTTGCCAATGCATTGACACGAATGCCGTGCATTAATCACATCACAGAGGTGAAGATTCACTCGGAATGGTGGGAGAACATGAATCGAGCTACCAAGGAGGATGAGGAGATTACACAAACCCTTCAGCAAGGTAGAGCACATTTAGAACGTGGATTGGCATTCTATAAGGGAAAGATTTGGATACCCTCAGATGTTGCTCTCCGTACAATAGTGTTAGAGGAGGCACATGATTCAGCTATTGCTGGCCATGTAGGAGTGGAGAAGACCATTGAAGGCATCCAGAGGGTATACTTTTGGCCAAGACTAAGAGATGACATCACCAGCTATGTTCGAAGTTGTGTGGCATGTCAACAAAATAAGGCTAGCAATTAGAAACCAACAGCTCTACTACAACCTCTACCAACACCAATCAAAAACCAGATCCCAACAAAGTGGATGCTATTCAAAGGATGCGGGAAATCTACAACTCCTTGATAGGTTTTAGGCAATTTTTAGATGTTGTTGTGTTCTATCCATATGGATTCCTCAATATGTTCATATAGCGGATCCATTATATGGGTTGTTAAGGACAAATCAGAAGTTGTATGGAAGAATAGACATGTAGAGGTCATGAGAAACTTGAAGAGGTATATGTCATCACCTCTGGTGTCGTGTTGTGACGTGGTTACTATGAAAAGATGATGACATGTGTCATCTTCAGAACTGTTGTCATGACCACGATACTTTAGGTTAGGATAACCGAGGACGCATTGTAAGGTTGTTAAGAGCCCACGGTTAGATCGACTTTGTAGGGCCCGGATGTTGAAAAAGCTACAAGAGATATTATCTTGGACCTTATCAGATATAAAGCGCGGTCAAGGTGGCAAGGGTATGAAAGAGATCTAAAACATCACTTTACTGACTAAGGAGCTTATTTGATCGAAGTGGAGCTGACGTAGGACATGGATAGAGGACAACATGATCCTCCAGATGTACCAATGTCCAATCCATTTATGATCAACATCCGGTGTCTTCATCGTGATTTTCGGGTGTGGTTAGTATATCAATTTGGAGATAACTTTATGCAACAAATGTTAAACTCTCCAAACCCTATTATTCTTCCAGTTGTTTCCTACGGCGCGATTTGGGACCTAACACTATATGTTTTGATTTAGTTTGGGGGCTATGGATCTGAACTTATCAGTAGTGGTGGCTTTCAACACGTGGGTTCCAATCCATCACTATTGTTTATCGAAAACATGCCATATGGAGTTGATCGTTAGTAATTTTGGCGAGGAGTATTATTCTCAAGTTATAAACTTCCCGATTCAGTTTGTAGTTCCGTTCATACTTAACCGATTTCGAGTTGTCATTTTGACTCTTCATTAGTAGCAACTCATATTGTGTATATGATGGCTGAGTAGTATGTTTAGGATAGTTGTAAAGCTCTAAGTTAATATGGAGCTAATTTGGCCACACTAGAGGTCAAAATGACACTCTTCATTCTCATTGGTCTTGGAGTTTGGATCAATGAGGGCACTTGGGCAAGTTCTTCAAGGTTTTGAGTAGTTTTTGGTAGCCTTTCAAAAAAGGATTCAAAGATTTGAGGACATCATTGGAGAGCTGATAGGAAGAGCTACGACGTGAACTCAAGAATGGATGAATTGAAGGGTTTGGTAATCTGATATGGTGATTCAAAGATAGAAAGGGAAATTTAGACCTTTGAGTGTATTTGGGGTGTTTCTGAGAAACCTACAAAGGTTTTGAAAGATCTGATTCAGCAAAAATATATTTATAACTAAGCTTGTGCTTGGATTGAAATTTCAACTCAATTGAATGAGTTTGGAGTACAGAGTGATAGTTGGAAGTTTGTGTACACAGTATGAGTTGCAAGATTATACTAACTGTCATGAAGTTAGTCCATCAATCATATCTTTTGCTATCAAAAAGTTTCATCAATAAAACTTTCCACATTTGAAGTTTGGATGATAAATGACCTTTTCTTGAAATTTGAGAGCAATTAGAAACAAGGATTGGGATGTATGATGGTTTTAGTACACAAGGGTCTGCAAATTGCCTTGTGATATAGTGTGTAACTCAATAAATTTTTTGAGAGATCTAGAATAGAAAAATATATAAAACTTTTCTGAGAGAACAAAATGATTGTAGAGCAATTTTCTGTGAATTTTAGGCGAGAGTTATTGGTCCAATTATTGGATATCATAATCCTTTTCCGCTGAAGTTTTATCGGTTGTAATGAACTTGAATGTGGAGTGGTTAAGAGGAGAAAAAGAGATTATCAACTCACACGAGGTTCAAGAGGGTTCTTCTACAGGCTGACGCTCAAGCGTACTCAGAGCAAAGCAATATCCATGCGACATAGATTTTGCAAAGGATAGAATATCTTGGTAATAATTCAGTGATATTGATGATGGATACTAATCATATTGCCATAGTATGGGATGTGGGACAGGATGACAAAAACAAAGGAAGTAGATTTGTTATGAGGTTTGGAGCCAAGATCTTGAGTAAGAGACAACAAAGTTATCCTTAGATGAAGAAGGAATTGTAGGGTTTTGTTACAATCATGAAGTCAGAAAGTAACTTCCTGATTGGGACATTTGTGATTATTGAGACAGATTGTTTATCATTGTTGATGATGATCACCAATTGCAATACACTAGATATTGCAATATTGAGATGAATAATATACATCAAGACACTTAATCCTGAGTTCAAGCATGTGACAGGAAAGGATAACAAGGTGACAATTATGTTGTCAAGAGCTAGATATGAGGGAGAAAAAGAGATGATTGATGATATTGATGATGTATGAATGACATTTTATTATGTGGCTCATCATCAAGGAGTAACACAAAATTTGGACTTGTTTTTTGAAGATTTGTATGAGGGAGAGTGGTTAGATATTGGAAAATATCTTAGCACACTTGCACGACAACACGGTTGGAGTGATCGCCAATTCAAACATGTAAGAAGGAAAGCTTGCAACTACATGTTACAATATGGATGCCTATGGAAGAGACTGAAGCGGAAGAGTGACATGCCACATCGTATGATTTGTGGAAAAGAATCTCAACATGAGTCGATCCATGATCAATTAGTGCTAACACCGGTTCACTGAGATCCCCTAGCTTCACAAGGGTTTCAGTAGTCGCCCTTGCCCAATGCGATCGGGTATAGTGGCTAGACACTTTCACATCTTCTCCTTTTTCCTCATCCTCAAAGCGAACCTTCTGAGATTTCACTCCACAACACTCTACCAACGCATCTTCTTCATCCTTTGATACCTTTGTACCTATAGCATGAAGTAGAGTAGTCTCATTGGAAATTTGCCGTTGTCGCATGGACATTTATTTGCTCTGAAAACGCCTGAGCGCATGGCTATAGAAGAACCCTCTAGAACCTCGTGTGAGTTGACAATTTCTTCTTCTTCTCCTCATCACTCCACATTCGAGTTCGTTATAAACCGGTAAAAATTCAGCGGAAGAAGATTATGATAGCAATGATTTGAACAATAACTCTCGCTTAAACTTTACAAAAAAAATTTCCACGATCCTTTCAATCTCTCAGAAAAGTTTCAAATGTTTTTCTCCTCTAGATCTCTCAGATGAATTGTTGATTTGCACACTGTATCACAAGGCGATATGCAGACCCCTGTGTACAAAATCTCTCACACATCCCAATCCTTGACTTCAATTGCTTCCAGATATTATGAGAAGGTCACTCATCATCAGACTTGAATTGTGCAAAGTTTTATTGACAGAACTTTCTGATATCAAAAGATATGATCTCCGTACTAACTTCGTGACAGTCAGTGCAGTCTTGCAACTCTTACTGTATACACAAACTTCAAGCTATCACTCCGTACTCAAAACTCATCCAATTGAGTCGAAATTTCAATCCAAACGCAAGCTCGAGTTGTAAACTATATCAAAGTCAACTCAGATCTCCCAAAACCCTTGTAAGATTCTCAGAAACACCTCAAATACATTGAAAGGTCTAAATTTCTCACTCTATCTTTGAATCACCATTTCAGAGTGACAAATCCTTCAAATCCATCCATTCTTGAGCCCACGTCGTAGCTTGTCATGTGAGCTCTCAAACCTTGTCTTCAGATCTCCAAATGCCTCTCTGGAAGGTCTCCAAAACTCCTCAAAACCTCAAAGGAGTTGCCCAAGTGCCCTAATTGGCCCAAACTCCAAGACCAATGAAAATGAAGAGTGTTATTTTGACCTCTAGTGTGGCCAAATTAGCTCCATTTTAACTTAGAGCTTTACAACTATCCTAAACACACTTCTTAGCCATCCTATACACAATACGAGTTGCCACTAATAAAGAGTCAAAATGACAACTTGAAACCGGCTAAGTGTGAACGGAATTACAAACAGAACCGGGGAGTTTATAACTTGAGAATAATACTCCTCGCCAAAGTTTCTAACAATCAACTCCCTATGGCTTGTTTTCGGTAAGAAATAGTGATGTATTGAAACCCATGTGTTGAAAGCCACCACTAATTGTAAATTCAGATCCATAGCGCCCAAACTAAATCAAAATGTATACTGTTACATCCCAAATCGCACCGTAGGAAACAACTGGAAGAATAATCGGGTGTGGAGACTTTATCACTTGTTGCAGAAAGTTATCTCCAAAATGATACACTAACCACGCCTAAAAGTGATCACGATGAAGACACCGGATGTTGATCACAAATGGATTGGGCATCGGTACATCTTGAGGATCATGTTGTCCTCTATCCATCTCTTACGTCGGCTCCACTTCGATCAGATAAGCTCCTTAGTCAGCAAAGTGATGTGTCTAGCTCTCTCCCATACCCTTTCCATCCTGACTGCGCTTTATAACTGATAAGGTCCAAGATAATATCTCTTGCAGCCTTTTCAACATCATGACCCTACAAAGTTGATCCAACGGTGGATTCTTAACAACCTTACAGTGCGCCGTCGGTTATCCTAACCTAAAGTATCACCATCATGACAATAGCTCTGAAGATGACACATGTTATCATCTTCTCATAGTAGTCGCGTCACAACACGACACTGTTTCCTCTTGATGATATGAATGATAACATCATGAAACTCCCTCTTTGCTATTCCAAGTTTCTCCCTCAAGTTAAACTCTACCTTGGGATTCAAAATCCTCTCCTCCAATACTCCCTTCAAATCTGTTGCTTCCTCAATATCATATTGTAGTTTGTAAGCTGGTACCTTCCCCTTGTCCCTTTCACTCGCTTTGGTTCTTTCCTTCGACCTCGAAGGACCTGCTTCGTCCATAGTGTGATCAGGTGGGAGAGGTGTATTAGGTCTGATACGTTCTCTAGCCACCCTCTTCAATGAGAGTCCTTCGTCAGAACCCTCCTCTTCCCTTCGTCTCTTCTCTTCTATTCCACCGATGCTTCATATTGAGTCTTAGCAATATAAGCATGAATCGACATGGTTTCTACTGGATCTTCCCATCCAGTAGTACCACGAATTTCCGTCGCTGTTCTTAGAAGAGTCTCCCTAACTATCTTCCCTTTCTTCATCATAGCGAGAGCACTTGACCATAGGCCATTAAGCAGTACGTGGCCTTCAAACTCCTCTCATGCTTCTCTAACCTTAGCACCATAGTTAAAAGCTAAAACCACACTAGCGAAGAAGGGAAATAAGCATTTAGACATCTTTGTAACTCTGGACTGCAGAGTCCGAAGAGCATTCACCAAGAAGGCAATCGATTCAATCTCAATTCCTTCATAAACCCATCACATCACCAATTTCACAGACATAGCAAATGGAATTCAAAGAATTTGCTTTACTGATGGGATCTCTCTCATTACAAGTTTGTGTCTCGGCGAACACCTCCTAGAGTACTTCGATGCTACAGACAAAGCTCGCTCGTGGATCTAATATCCGGTAACTTCACGGATACACGTTTCGCCGACACAATGTCACCGCAACACCAGCCCTCGAGTGCTCGTTTCACCCCCGACAACAATTTGCAATCCAACAATTTGGACACTTGCAAGGATGGAAAGATCCATCACTTTATTTCCTACGACTATTTATAATGAATGTTCTAACTGCTACTCCTAACCTGCCAAGCTAAATGCCTCCCCTACACGGATCGCTCTCTCCTAAGTCTTCTACTTTGATCTAAGCCGCTCGATCGCACTTCTACTGCTTGCTTGCGTGAATGCATCGATTCCTAACTGCATTTCTTGTACATCTGCTGCGATCTCCTGTCGATGAAGAGCCATAGCCTCTCGGAAATCCCTACCCAATGCCTTGTACATTTCCTTCCTTCTATCCTTCGAGTCTCCAAGATTCTCCATCGCTGCCACCAACTGCTCTAACCGATGCACTTCAACTCGTTCACACCGTGTGAATAGATGTTGCGCACATCTGTTAGCAAGGTTCTCTAGCTTCGCAGGTACCTCCACATCCACCTGAATCAATCTTCGTTTTAAATCCTGCACTGTCTCCCGAAGATGTGCATTCTCCTTCTCTACAAAATGGATCTCCGCATCCCGAATACGACAGATCTCTTCGTAGGCCTTCTTCGCCTCTTCAACCTTCTTCTCCATCTCGGTTTTCTCTTTGGACAACTTGTCCACGTTCTCTCAAACTCCTTCACCGTGATGGACTGATCCTCCTTTCCCAACGCCAGACGGTTCATCATTTGAATCAATTCCATATACCCGTCCGCTTGAGGGTCCCACCCTGGCATATACATCGGCCCCATCTCGTTCAACTCTAGCAATACTGGGACCACCACAGCTTCCAACTTCTACGACAACTGCAACACCGATGCCATGGGTTCTGCAATCTCCTTCGAGGCTTTCGGCCCCGGCTTCACGGCCATCATCTTCGGTCGAGAGGACTTGGCCGGTCCTACTTCTTCTATCTTCTTCTTGCCTACATCTCTTCGTACCTGTAGAGTGGCAGGGGGACTCTCTTCCACTATTCTCTTCCTCTTTCTCGACGTCCCAATCACCTCCGTGTCCCGAGTCGATCAGGCTTGTTTGTACCGGCCGGTCTCACTTCTCCCCTGCTTCTCTTCTGGCTCAGAGATGCACTCGTGCCTAGACTCCTTGTCGACCCACTGCTAGCGTTGTCGATGTCCGCATCCAAGTCCGACAACCCACTCTCCAACCAATACCACTCTCCAACCTCTCCTTAGGCGTCAACCACTCCAACTTCGCATACAGGTGTACTAAGAAAGACGAGAGATAGACTACACTCTTATCGTCTTCTCTTAGTTTCGTTGCCATGGCTTGCACATTCTTCGCAAAGATCTCTCCCCAGTTCACTCGGATAGTACCTCCGATGAACCCTTTCACGATACTCACCTTATGCATACTCACATATGTTGTTCTCTGCAGCGAGAAAAGCTGATTCAAGGTAAGTGCCACCTTTCTTCCGAATACATCCTTGATCAAGTCAAGCTTGTAGCCATTCGTCCCCTTCCTCTCCCTAGGGTTGAACCACTTCCGCTCGTCGCAGGTGAACGCCGTATGCACTGCCGATCCCTCCCAATCGACTCCGTCTTTTTCCTCTTCGTGATTGTGTCCTAAAGCCTTCGCCCATAGCCTCGCATCCCACTTCTCCGGATGCACTCTGCTCCCAATTGCTGTCAGCGGCTTCCCTCGCCGGACTCCATCGCACAGCTTCGGGCATACATAATCCCATCGCCATGACAAAAACGCTCCATCGAGGTTCTTCAACCTCAGCAACTCCGCTGGAGTCCAATCCGCCATCAGAATAAGCGGTCGAATTCTCCCCATCGTCGCACTTCTTCCTGCCGAAACTCCTCCGGCTTGACGCTTTGACATTGCAGCTAGCTTTCTCTCTCTCTGGCCGCTCGGCAAGTTCTTGGCATCGGCAGTGCATACGGCCGATTCCTCCCAATCGACTCCGCCTTTGTCCTCTTCGTGATTGCATCCTAAAGCCTTCGCCCATAGCCTCGCATCCCACTTCTCCGGATGCGCTCTGCTCCCAATTGCTGTCAGCGGCTTCCCTCGCCGGACTCCATCGCACAGCTTCGGGCATACATAATCCCATTGCCATGACAAAAACGCTCCACCGAGGTTCTTCAACCTGAGCAACTCCGCTGGAGTCCAATCCGCCATCAAAATAAGCGGTCGAATTCTCCCCATCGTCACACTTCTTCCTGCTTGAACTCCTCCGGCTTGACGCTTCGACATTGCAGCTAGCTTTCTCCTCCGCCGCAAGTTCTTAAGATCGACTTCTCTCAACAATTCCTCAATCCGCCGCCCAAATGCGCGCTTAAACAATATATGTTTTGATTTAGTTGAGCATTATGGATCGGAAATTGCAAGTAGTGGTGACTTTCAATATGGAGATTTTGATTCATCACTATTGTTTACCCAAAGCAAGCCATATGGAGTTGATTGTTACGAATTTTGGCAAGGAGTATTATTCTCAAGTTATAAACTCCCTAGTTCCGTTTGTAATTCCATTCATACTTAGTTGATTTCGAGTTGTTATTTTGATTCTTTATTAGTGGGGGCTCATATTGTTTATATGATGGCTAAGTTACGTGTTTAGTATAGTTGTGAAGCTCCAAGTTAATATGAAACTAATTTGGCCACACTAGAGATCAAAATGACACTCTTCATTCTCATTGGTCTTAGAGTTTGGACCAATGAGGACACTTGGTCAAGTTTGGAGAGAAACATAAGAAAATTTTCAGAGAGAACAAGAAGGTTGTAAAGTAATTATGTGTGAAGTTTGGGCAAGAGTAATGAGTCCAATTGTTGAAAACCACAATCTTCTTATGCTAGAGTTTTACCTGTTACAATGAACTCGAATGTGGATTGGTGAGGAGTAGAAAGAGAAAGTATCAACTCACATGAGGGTCAGGAAAATTACTCTACAGCCATACGCTAAGGCATTCTGAGAACGAAGCAATGTCCATGCGACATCGTGAGAGCCTATTATAGTATGCGACATGAGGTATCACTTTCTTTATCATATTGTGTAGACTGTTGTAGTAACATATATCCATTGTGCAATCCATAGTAGAGCTAGGTGATGATTCTTCCATGCTCTAGTAATGTGTAGACTGTTGTATGTAAATAGTCTGGATATTTTAGATAGAGTAGTAAACATTTCCCGCGACGCTATTGGGGCCTTCCCCTTTGGTTTCATCCATACAAGACTTGATTGGGCTTCCATCCTTTTTGCTATATTGCTCGCTACTCCCAAGAAGTTTGCAAATTCGGAGGGGTTAGCTGGTCCAAAAATGGGGATGTTTACAGTTGCCGGGGTCTGAAGTTGTGGTCCCACCAGTAGAACCCCAGTCTGATAACGAAGTCAACTGAAGATGCCGGCAAATTGGCCCCATGGACTCTGAACACGATGTCAGCAGACATTCCTCTACATTGTCGGCCAAAAGTCGGGCGGTTTCGCGTAAGAGTAGATACTAAATGCATACTCTACTGTCGCCAGATCTGGTGGAAAGTGAAAATTCGTTTAAGCGCAATGGAGACTCTGCTCCTTCTCCTTTAGGGTTGACAAAACCCTAAACGGAGACTCTGTCCCAGACTCGGGTAATCGAAGATTCGATTGTCACTCTTCCGACCCGGTGACGGACGTTGAAGGGTAATTCGAATTTCTGTTCATCGGCGAGCTCGGGTTGAGTGATCGTGCGATCTTCATCTGCAGAATTTCAGCAGCTTCACCAGATCAAGAAGAGGAAAAGAATTCGGGATCCTCTTCCCCGTGACTTGGAAATCGTTTGATCAGTCGGAACAAATTGAGGCTTTTTATGATCCACAATTGTATCGCCGGGAAAGAAGATCGTTTTCTTTTTATTATAGATCAAGTCTGGACTCGGCATCTGTATCGTTCCTGTGCTGCGACAATATCGTGGATCGGAGCTGGAATATAACTTTTGGAAAAATCTTCCTACCGAAAGTTTGATTCGGATATTACTGGAGAAGCAAAGGGGCGACCCGGAGTCCTATCTCTCGTCAGCATTTTTGTGAGATTAGGCTATCAAAAGATGGATGGTGGAATTTGAATTGAGGAAGGAAAATTGCGTGCATTGAGAAAATGTCACGCTGCCAGGGGAGGGCCACTTGGTCCGCAATTTCTAGGATCGCTAGCTCGGGGGAACGTTGTTGGTTCTCGAGGCCGTTGGAACAGAGATCATCAGGCTCCCGTTTTGAATTATGGAGCAGATTTTCAGTGGTGGCACCTGAAATTGACCAGACCGATACAGGGTCAGTTGTATCCCCGTCCAAAATCCGCAATGTTGCAGTGATTGCCCATGTCGATCACGGAAAGACGACCCTTATGGACCGAATAATGCGTCAGTGTGGAGCAGCTGTTCCCCACGAGCGTGCTTTGGATTCAATCTCACTAGAAAAGGAGCGAGGAATTACGATCGCGTCCAAGGTTTTAATCCCACCCAAATACTTGGACTTTTACTGAATTTTGCACGTGATCGTCGATGGCCATAATTGACTGAGAAGCAGCTTACTTAAATAAGGCATTATTGTACTGGAGTATGGAGTATCCAAATAATTTGGTCCCTGGACCCGATCTTAAGCTACCTCTGTTGTCACTGAGCTTTTTCCTGGTTGTCTGAGGACAGCTCCGTTCTTCTCGTCTCGATCGAACTTGGGAATGGGACTGAACGTATTTGGATATGCAGGGAACTGAATAACACTTTAATCTGATCACTGGTCGTTGTCACTTTTTTATGACTCCAGAATCGCGTTTGTTTTGTTTAATTTGACACATTTTTCGTGCTTCGTCTTCCATTTGTTCGTTCAACATATTTCAGTGGAGCGGGTGACAAGTTTGGCGTTTTATTTTCTCCTACAAATACAACTACAGTTTCATGTATGATTATGTGAAGTTGAAGAAGTTTCGTGATACTGCAGTACACGTCGATGTCATATGGTGGAGTGGAGCTCAACATGTTGGATACACCAGGCCATGCTGATTTCGGTGGAGAGGTAAAACCTACTGCTATTGTCGACGTTCAGCTGCTAGATCTTGCAATGCGAGTTTAGTCTAACTCAGTGGATTTCCTCGCATAAATACGGAAGAACTTGTTCTTGTTTTTGTATTATGGTTATAATTGTGGAGGCAAGTCTCTGAATTGGTCGTAATTGCTGAATAGGTGTCAATCTGAGTAAGGTGGTATTTAGTCCTATGGCTGTGAAATGGGTTATGAGGATAAGATTTTTAATCATGAAGCAAATGAGAACAGGTGGAAAGGGTGGTAGGGATGGTGGAGGGCGCAGTCTTGGTGGTAGATGCCGGAGAAGGTCCACTCGCTCAAACAAGATTTGTCGTTGCCAAAGCTTTGGCTCGTGGAATTCGCCCTATTCTTCTGTTGAACAAGGTGGATCGCTCGTCAGGTAAGTTTGACAGGATTCACGGCGACCACAGGTTTCTATATTCCCTGTAACACGAAATGCCACGTGTAGCTTTCAAGGAAATGTCCTCGCTCAGTCTTTTAAGTTACTCAATTTTGGTCCTAAGTAGTGCTGTACATCTGTAGATAAAGTGCTGCCTTTTTCGGCACAGGCTGTCTTTTAGCTCAAGGCAGTGTACGTTGAAATGTATGATTTCCTTACACGAGATTCTCTACGCAGTCACACAAAAAAGATGTGGAGAGGTGGAGAGCATGATTTTCGACCTCTTTGCAAACATGGGCGCTTCAGGTATGCTGTGAATCTTCGTTGTGAGTCCTAGCATTTATAAATACACAGATTATTCGCATGAATATGACGAATTGGGTGTGCTGATTTTTCTGGTTTACAGCTTCAACTTTTCGAGACCAATATTCAGTTAATGTCTTTCTTGTAAAGCACCTAATCAGGGACGTTGCACGCTTCATTTTTTCCCGCAATATTGTAGATGAACAGCTTGACTTCCCCGTCCTTTACGCATCCGCGAAGGAAGGATGGGCATCAAGGGAATTCACGAAGGGAGGTACTGTGGAGGAGAACAAGATGGGAATGGGGCCCTTACTTGATGCTATTGTGGAGCATGTTCAGCCTCCTTCAGGAGATTTGAAGGCACCTTTTCAAATGCTGGTACGGCTTTTTGTTAAAAGTCTCTTCCTTTGCGATATTTGTTGCTTGCTGTGCATATATGTATATTGTCAGTTTCTAATTTTGACGCTATCAGTTGAAACTACTTTGCTCTATCTTTAGGACTCGTATGTTCTCTACAGGTGTCAATGATGGAGCGTGACCCTTATCTGGGTCGTCTGGTGACGGGAAGAATTGCTTCGGGTATCGTACGGGTTGGAGATAGAGTGCATGGACTGCGGTGGCATGACAACGTCTGTAAGCCTGTAGAGGAAGGAAAGGTAATATACTCACTTGTGCTTGAAATATTTGTCACATCGAGAGATCTAGGGTAGTATATACTTGAATCTGTACATATTAAGGATTGTCATCCCTTCTTAGTCTGTAGAAGTTGATGAGTGTACGTACGTACGTTAGGGGTTAGAATGCTCTGGACCTATCATGACACTCAACCTCATCTCTGATTTGTTTTGGAGGACCTAGACCTGCTAAGTCGCTCTCTGCTAAGTCTTAAGTAGCTTTGTTGACTACCAGGGCCTGAAATATTCTCTGAAGGACTTTTCGAGATAACTCTTTTCAACTAAAGCAGTTCTATATCATCGATTCTTACTCTGTAGTCTCAAGCGTTCATATATTGGTCTTCGAACAGGTGGTTAAGTTGATGAAAAAGAAAGGGACTACGACTGTTCTGGTGGATTGTGCCGGAGCAGGCGACATCGTGTCTATCGCCGGTCTTAGCCAGCCATCTATTGGGCACACCATTTCAACCATCGAGGTGAGGGTTGAAGGTTTCCTGAAGGTGTGGAGAGAATGGTGTCTTGGATACTGGTGGTATCTGTCTCACTGGTTCGAGATGGTTCTAACCAGATTTTTCTTTTCAAATCAGGTCAGCGAGGGCCTTCCTGCAGCTCCCATGGACCCCCCTACTATCTCAATGACTTTCGGTGTGAATGATTCTCCACTGGCAGGTCGAGATGGTCATCTGGTACGAAGCCTATGAGTACTATGAGGAGTGAAAACTTTTATGGCATGCAGTCTATGTGTGGTGGGACCTTTCAGCAACTCTGTCTTTTTGTCCAAATAGTGGTGAAGTTGAAGATATTGGAGACTGTCAGTATACTAGGTAGTTTCCACATCAATGGAAAACAATGTAATCAAGCGACTTTGTTGATTCTTTTTTACAAAGGGGAACACTTAGCAAATGCTTTTTGGTTGTCGCGAGCAACGTGTGAACTCGATGGCTTGTGAGCTCATTATTGGAGGATGTAATTGCTGTCACAGTTGACAGGGCCGAAAATCGGAGAGAGGCTTATGCAAGAGGCAGAGAGCAATTTGTCCATTGCTGTGGTACCAACCACCAGCCAGGATGCCTATGAAGTACAGGGGAGGGGTGAGCTTCAGCTCGGTAAGCGTTCAAGCTTTGTTCCCTTCGTTTGGTCGCATACTAAGGACAGTGTGCAACTCCCATATCTCCTTCTTACAACGTAGTGTCTAAGAAGCAATTTTGGGACGCATTGTGCACGATTTGAGCAAGCCCCCCGTCAGATAAACAGGGAAGACTTTGTAAAAGACTTTTGTAGACTTTGTGAAGACTTTTGTAACGTCTTCAGATCTTACTTTGAAGATTTATCTCAGAAGCTGGGTTGTCATAAGAAATTCACACACGTTCGGAAGGCTGTAGATTGCTACTGTTTATAAATCATAATTTGGATTTGACTTATGTTAAGAAGGTTATCATTATGTATGAACGTCCTGCTGCTTAACCAACAGCGAGCATGTTCAATGTGCAGGTATTCTTATTGAAAATATGCGTCGGGAGGGTTTTGAGCTGTCAGTATCTCCTCCAGCTGTAATGTAAGGCTAGAAATAATCATTGCCCTTATGTTAAGGTTCTTTTCTCGAGTTTTTGAATGTTCGACACTGTTGTCATCTTTCTCCACACGTAGTTCTGGACTGAAATCTATTTTACCATCCATCAGCCTTTAGACATCCACGAGACTAATCCATCAGATACCTAAGTACTGTTTTTGAGTCACTTGTTGGCAAAGAAGTGTTTCCCTTTGTTGAGCTATAACGTTTCGGTGTGACACTTTCAGGTACAAAACCGAAAATGGGAAAACACTGGAGCCGATTGAGGAGGTCGTTATTGAGGTAAGAATGTGCTTTCGGTTTTATTATTTGACAAGGGTGTATGCTGGCCTAACTATTTTACAGCTTAGAGGGTGGACTCGAACAGATTGAATGTAGACGCTGGTAAATTCACGGACCTGATAATTATCATCCTCTATCAGGTCCAAGACGAGCATGCTGGGGTTGTGATAGAGGCGATGTCACATCGTCGTGGAACTTTGCTAGATATGGGGCCATGCGCCGAAGCTGTGGGGAGGACTCGCCTCATTTTTAGCTGTCCATCAAGGTACAGCTAGAAGGAAATGTCTCATTTATGGCATGAGTTCAATGGAGTTTCATAATTGTGTCTCTCCTCGACTGTGACCCCTCACACTTGTACCTTGTTTTGAGTCTGAAGACTTGCCACTTTTTGTTTGGCAGGGGACTAGTCGGATACAGAAGTGTGTTCAGCACGGATACGCACGGCACAGGCTTCATGCACCGAGCGTTCTTACGTAAGCAACCTTTGTTTTGAGTTGTTTATAGAGCATTTGGTCTTTCTACCTTAGGATCATGACACGAGATCCGTTTTAATCTTTAAATCTTCTTGGGTTGCACGTTTAAATTCTTAGTTTTGTGGAGTTTGAAAGTGATCGATATCTGAAGCAGAAACGCCTAACTTCTTTTCTTGTTGATGCAATTCCAGAATACGGAAAATATCGTGGTGCGCTTGGAAATGTTCGTAAAGGGGCCCTGGTATCTATGGCGACGGGGACCATCACCGCTTATTCTTTGATGAATCTTGAAGCACGTGGTATCCTATTCGTTCAACCTGGAATGGAGGTTTGCCCTTAAATCACCTTATTATTCTTGGATGTTCAACGTTATTGACGTGCGAGCAAATTTCACGTCTGTGTAGCCGTGCCTTTCCAGAATAGGCAATGTGCGCAATATAGTGCGCTGAGAATAATATCATTGTTTGCAGACATACGATGGGATGGTTATCGGCGAGCATTCGCGCGACACTGACTTGGAGGTGTGTAGTTTGTCGTCATTATGATGTACTTATCTTGTTGATTTTCGTCATACACTGATTGCTTGTTATGACGCAGCGAGTTACTTGTATTTTGATTTGAGTTTTGGTGTTCGTAATTGCCTTACAGCTCAATCCTGTAAAGTCGAAGGAACTTACCAATGTTCGAGCAGCAAGTAAGGATGAAAATGTTCGATTGACACCACCACGACAGGTATAGCCTATGTTACATTCTTCTGGGTCATATGATATCCCTATTCTCACCTAGAAGGCCTAATTGATATGTTTTACCAGTATCTTAGAATTGAGATTGTTCACTGGGTCCAAGCTCTTGATATTTTTTCTGCTTGTACAGATATCTTTGGAAGAAGCTATCGGCTATGTTGTTGCAGACGAACTTATCGAGGTAAGTTTTCATTTTCTAAGGACTTCTGGGTTTTAGACCAGGAGTTGCTGCAAGCAATCCCAGAGAATGGATGCCCTACTTCCGCTTTGGCCCTTGTCTTAATAGCTGAAGGACCAGCCTTTTTAGCATGTGTTGTGGGGCTTTTCTGTCAAGAAGTGGGAGAGATTAGAACTAATGCGGTGGAACCCGACAGTTTCTTTAAAGCTTGTGTAGAGGTGACATTGCCGGCTGTTTAAGCGATATATGATGGATGAGCAGCTCATCCATCATATATTTGTTGTAATCTAAATTTTGTCGTCTTTAACGGTGTACAGGTTACACCCAAAGCTATTCGGTTAAGAAAGAAAGCCCTGGATGCATCGAAAAGGAAAACTATCCGTCGTGTTTTAAAGGACAAATAATAAGATGTTCCTGAACTTTGTAGTCGTAGAGGAGTAGCATTATTTAGAAACAGATTCTCAGAAGAGCGTATCGATGTATAGGGTAGTTGATAGTTTCATTTGAGTGGCCAAATGGGCATCTTGGTACGTAATCATGGTCCTTTGGTTTCTTCAGATCTGTCTGAATGTTGTCAGTTTTCGGATCATGGAGCAGCCAGATTTTTTGCCGTTCAAAAGGAGGAGGTAATGAGGGTGTTACCTAACTTCCTCCAGTAAGATCTTGCTTACGTAAACCAGCAGATCACATAAGTAGGATGATCATGTACAGAGGCTGACCGAAAGTTGGACAGTTCGTGTATTAAATTATCCCAAGTTACAGATGGTTTGTTCGGAGGAAGTTGTGCCACCTAAATTTTGGCTTTGATGGTTGGCGGTTACCAGTGATCTTTGGGTATTGGCTAAATTGCCATGTTGAAGATACATGGCATTTTGGCATTAATTTTGCTGTATGTGATTACGTGACGCATGAAGAGAAGCTCCAACTTTAAGATGGCCTGGCTGTGCATGTATATGTAAAATTCTTTACTTTGCACATGACGTCGCTCTCGTCCTTTGGATTAGCTTGGTGCAAGAGTTTTTGGAGCCATGTTGAGTTGGATTATATGGTGATGAAATTGATAATTGTTACTAACTTTTACCATAGGTAAGTACTAATTTTCCTTAGGGTTTGGTAGCTATTAGTCAAGTGAAGATTACATTTTCGAGTTAGGACCTCAGGTACAAGTGTGACCCATGAAATCAAATCTGTATATATTGCTAGTATATAGATAAAAGTACACACTTTGCCAGTGATCATTTCATCAAGTAGTGATCACACCTTTGAGAGTTGGATTGTTGAGAAGTGAGGAGTTAGCACTCTAGTTGAATTTCGAGTTTATCTCAATTCAAGAGTGGGGAATGCTATCCAGAGCTATCTTAGTGTTGTTCTCATAACCCACGCGAGGGTAAAGGGGAATGGTAGCAAGCTACGGCTAATCCAGTAGAGTCAATAGAGAGATAAGTAAATGGTGGTGATACATCTAGAGACATACTAATCATATCCTACAAGGGAATTCATAATATTAAAATATGGAGTAGGCTCCTATTTTCAGGGACAAGATAGAACAGGAAATTAATAGTGTACATCATTTGCCGGTACCCAGTGCGTGGGTGACTTTATCCAGCACAGGGAATTTTACAAGGTAGTCAATTATGCCATGAGCTGCAGATTTTTTTTTTAGTAGCTGACTTATATGCATCACTGATATTGACTTTCCCCTGGGCTATGAGATTGTTCAGTATTCTTTGAATGTGCGTCAAGCTAGCGTGGCCCGAAGTGGAAGCAACATGTGGGTTCAGACGGACAGGAAATATTCCGAAGGAAGTACACAACAATTGTTTGTGTATAGTTTGATGCCGAGCGGGAGATCGCAGTTGTGCTGCCGAGACAAAGTTGGGAGGCTTTGCGATCCTTCAGCTGATGCCGACCATATGTACTTGGGCCTCACAGTAGCTTCGCAAATCATCGTGGCAGGTCGTCTCATACACCTTGTCCGAATGGGGAGTTTTGAATAAGCCCATATTCTTAAGCCTTCGAAAAACACCCAGTCATATGATGTACTTTCAGTATTTGATCTGTATCTCATGTTGCACCAGAAAATACAGCCATACAAGTTTCATCTGTCTATGGAACCATAAAGCTGGCAGTATTTTACCAGAGACCCGTAGAGAGGGTGAACATTATCTATAAAATTACATTTGCTCCGTAAAAAGTTTTATGCGGCATGATAAAACTTCACCTGTCTATCCTCAAACGCCCTCTTGGGACTTTTACAGTAGTACTTTCAGCATGCGCGTTCTCCACTATTTCCGACAATGTGCGTATCAAAAGGCTGCCTCACGTAATAGAAGACCAGCTTCTCTCCTCTTCCGGAAGGACCTTCATGAGAGGCCACTCATGAAGGTGCGGATGCTTGAGTTCTCCTGCATGCTGTTGTTACAGATAGATTGAACTCCCCCATCGTTGTAAAGCTGTGATCAGCAAACACACACGTCTATCAGTGGTTCAACATCTCCAATTTGAGTTCAGTACAGAAGACAAAGTGGACCCGCAGTAGATTTGAAAATCAAGCGGAAATTGGTCTAGTTCATCTGAAGACTGGGCCGAGTAAAACAGATTACAAAGAACACAGCATTTGTAAGCCAGTCAGGTTTATTACACCGAGAACAAATGCGCAGTATAAACATGGGAGTTGCTAGCACCACTAATCAGCCCAGCAGAGAGAGAGACATAAGGGTTGGCACCGAAACGCTGTGAGGAGGACGGCTGCCTGGCTGGCTACAGCTGGCGATTTAGTACAATTCTACCACTCGGGCTAACTGGGCGCATACCTGCGCTTTTCTAGAAAGCGAGTGATGTTTATTCCTACTTCACTACTACGTACGTACACTTTAGTATATTTTGTCCGAAACACCACTAATCAGCCCAAAACGAACACGATGGTACGGACTTGGCCCTGCCATGATTCATTCCTTGACCAGGCGGCTCGATCGCGGTTCCTTCTCGAGTATGTGGGCTAGCTGGGCGCATTGATGATGTCGTCAATGTGGTCTAGTATGGCCTCTGGCCAATGTAATTCCCTGGAGGGTTGTAGCTGCACACTGTGTAAGTTCCTCCCCCGGGACACTTGGAAGATGCACAACCAACCTTCGCCGTAGTCTTCCAGACAACCTGTAGTTGAGAAACCACTGATTACACACTGCCAGAAATGATATAAAGTTCTTAGACCTACTCTGATCATGATCTGAGTATGTTCTTAGCCCATATAAATGCAAAGCATTGGGTGGA
The DNA here is from genome assembly GCA_014180765.2 of Marchantia paleacea. Lineage (NCBI taxonomy): Eukaryota > Viridiplantae > Streptophyta > Marchantiopsida > Marchantiales > Marchantiaceae > Marchantia > Marchantia paleacea. The sequence continues at coordinate 32,620 of MUAA02000019.1, read as the reverse complement.
AGAGGGGATTAACACGCAGATGTATAATGTACCTGAGTGTAATGCCCACACATCTCGCCTGCTTTGCATGTGTTCGATGCGTAGTAGTAGAACGGCTTCTCGTCTGCCCAGGCCTTGACTGCATCCAAGGGAGTGCTGCTCCAGCTGGCCCAGTAGATGTTCTCACCGTATGGGCCCATCGAGTGCTTCAGCTGACAGTTGTTACGGGCTTGATTGTCGGCCCACTTCTGAGCGTACTTGGCCAGATTCCAGTCCCATGACAAGTTGGCAACGTTGACCGCCTTACGAGCTGCATTGTGTGGATCCACAAACTGTTGATCCCATGTCAGAGCAGCGCCTGCTGTGCCGGCAACGGCAAGCAGAACGAGCAAAACTGCTGTCGAGCTCGAGGCCATCACCGCCAATGTGAAGAATCTGATTCTTCTGTTCTTCTTCTTCTCTTCTGATGATCCGAACGGAGGAAGCGATGTTGCCAGAGATCCGAGCTGAAGTTCTTATACCAGCACCAGCTGGCTCCTCATATCTCGGCCTTTCATGTGAAAAGTCAAGTGGCATATTGGTCGGAGACTGTAGACGAGAAATGGAAGATCATAAGACTCCGAGTCTGGAGGTCTGGCGCTGTTTCGAGCCGTCGTGCACGGAAGAGGCTTGTGTCCGAAATACGCTCCCCGCGAGAAGTGGGCATCAGATGCTGGAACGCCGATGACTGGATGCTAGTCAACTGCAGATCGTGCATGGCATGGGGAGCGAAACCGGAAGTTCGACAATTTCTCCAATTTTTTTATCGTAAACGGCTTGCCTCTTCTCGACGATTGCTCTCAAAATAGTTTCCGCATAACACATTCTGCTCATGATCGGTCCTTGCATCTGCCGAAGTAAATGACTACTAGTGGGTCACTCCTGCCTAGTCCATCGGCTGCTCCTCCAATTTTCCTGCACGAGGCTGATCAATCGGCACTTCGGTAGCTAGCAACCCGGCGTGTGAGGGCCTGTCAACTTGCATGCCTTGATTCCAGCTTCTCAACCCCTGCATGAAGACTTGTGGCCTTCAGACCTCTTCTCCTTCTTGTCCACAAAACTCAGGGGTTTGTAAGACTATCTCGTAAAGCCCGGGATCAACCGCGAGGAATCGTGTTCAGTATTCTCATCGACAAGTGAGTGGATCATGGCTTGGGTACTTGCCTGTTCAGTTTGGCGGTACGGACTAGTCCTACGTTGATACAAGCCATGATGGAACCGGTGGCGAACATTGAGGGAGAGCAGCATGCTGAAGAGCATGCACACAAACAGAGAGGATTAGGAGTTCAGCTTGGAACTAGTACCTGCTCCTGGGCCTAACTCATCTTCCTTCGGATGGTGGACTCAGTCGACTATGGAGCAGTCAGACTGATATCTGGGCGGTTTAATGGTCTAGTTTGGATGGTGACTGCGGTACTGAGTCGTGTGATGCGCAAGCCTTGACTGTCAGCTTCAAAAAACTGCGCTTCAGCATGAAGCTTGGAGTGCGAGCCTACTCATAAAGTTGTGGGGGGCTGTGATGAGTAAAAGCACTGACTGCGTTTGACGCCGGTTGATCTGAGACTTGTGACAGATTCGTTGCCCCGGCTCACGTGAGTCACAAGTTTGTCACGGCGCATCTTCTAAGGTTGATCCCGTGATAAACCTCTGGTTCGACACTTTCAATATAACCAGTTCGCCCGTGAAAAATCCAGACACACTAAAATAACAAAAAGGATGGGAAGACTAACCATTTCGCACCGATGGCACTTTTATTCAGTGCAACACGTGCAGAGCTGGGGGACAGAATGAATTGTCACAAGCCGTCGATCGATGGATGGGGATTGTACGAGCTTCCGAGCAGACAGACTTGCTCTCTCCAACCTCTTGAAGTGAATCATGAGGCTTTTGCAGAGATGCAGTTGACAGTACCCCGGACTTGGCACTTCTGTTACCGGTTACCAGTTCACAAGGACACGTCCCATCGTCCTTTTTATTGCATGTGTCGCCCGTTCTCAGTGTAGGATCTTACCCACAACCTTGTAATCTGAAACCTTACCAGGCTGGCTGTACGATGTCCACACAATGCTACAAGCTTCTGCATACCAATCTATTGAACTGTCAAGAACCCTGTCAAAACCACTCGTGTCTGGGAAAAATTGCGCCTAGCGCAAAGTCTTGGAGCTCCGAACGCAGTCAGCAGTCATGATCCAAACTTGAGCCGAAAAACCCGAGACTCGGCGCTATGGAAGCGAGAGGAAGAACCAAGTAATAAGGCGAAAAGGATGGGAAGATGGGAAGGCGTAATGGAAGTAGAAGACATGATAGTGGGCACGCGCTCAAAGCGAACTCCCAATTTCCCAGTCTGAGAGACTTTGATCTAGAACGTCCCGCCCTTCCGTGACAGGCATTGGTCGGCCGGGTCACCTGGGTGACTGGGTCTGTAAGTCTCCAAGTCACCCGCGTGACTTGGACTCTTGGAGACCCAGGTCTGGAGTTCAATATCTGTTGGGAACTCCACTGGCCCAGGGCCCATACGACACTGAGGAAGAACGGCTCCTTGTGATGAGTTTTCACGACATGTTGAAAGAAAGGTGTTGATAGAGTCCTATCTTTCCCATGAGCCTAAGGGAAGTGCACGACAAGGGCAAGTGGAGTGAGAGGAATTTTGTCCCACTAGAGAATGGCCATGCATTGTAGTGGTGTGGAGCTTGGAAGATATAAAGTCTTTAATGTAAGCTGCAGTCACAGACTCGATGCCAAGGGGGGAAAAAAGAAGACAAACAAGGTAAGGTGGCCATTTGAGGATAGAAAATCAAAAGTATAATCTTGCTGTCAAAAGATCGTTGACTTTTTTTAGATAAAAAAATGTTAGATAGAATATCTAAATATCTAGACTCAATACTCTAGATTCTCTCTAACTTCTTATGAATGTTAAGAATCTTAGATCTGATTTTCAACTGATGTTGACAAAAATTTTAACTTGAATTTTCATTTCTAGAACATTTTCAAACTAAATGAACTTGAAAGAGCAAAAGTAAGAATTAAATCAGAGTAAAACCTCTTCATTATCTTCCAAGTAATTTTAAATTATAAATTTATTGCACAATAAAAAAAATGAAAAAATTAAAGAAAAAATATCACAACTTATGTAGCGGCATCTCTAGTTAGGTAGGTGCGCGTATGCAAGAGCAGGTACATCAGTTTAGTAAATCAAAAGTATAATCTTGCAGTTAAAAGGTCGTTGACATTTTTTAGATAAAAAAATGTTAGATAGAATATCTAAATATCTAGACTCAATACTCTTGATTCTCTCTAACTTCTTATGTATGTTAAGAATCTTAGATCTGATTTTCAACTGACAAAAATGTTGACAAAAATTTTAACTTGAATTTTCATTTCCAGAAAATTTTCAAACTAAATGGTTTCATGGTTAGTATGTCTATTTTATAATGATCTTTTATATTAAAAAGGGGAACCCGCCACAACCAACACCAATAGATGCAAATCTTTTGAGGCTAGAAGAAAACCCACAAAAGAGCATGGAGCGGGTTAACTCCCTCTTTCTCTACCCCACAAATCTGAGAATTTCTTTGAGTTGCTACGCAAGAGAAAAACCCTGTGTGTGTTCCGCTTCCCATGCCATTTATTGCTCTTCTCTTTGTAGCATATTATTCTAAGAGAGCTACTAGGCAGCTTCCTGCATGTGTACTTATTACTACCGTAGAGATTCTAACATTTTTCTAAAGAAGAAAGATAAAGCAAAAAGCATAGGTAGACCCCATAGAGCTAGACATGGATGAAACTAAATGGGTAACATGGGGCTAGGCCCCAATAGCATCACAATGAGAAGTTTGTAGTCTACCACCTAATATATCTGAAATATCTAGGCCAAATGTTCTACATACAATAGGAGAATCCAAAAAAGTATCACGTTCCGTGATTGCTCTCCTATGGATTGCACCAACTAGTGCTATGTGCAAAGCAATGAATACATGTTACTTAAAAAAGCTATACAATAAACTAAAGAGAGTGATACCCACTGTCGCATAGTATGGTATACTCTCATGCACTCTCTCATGAACAAAGAGATTATCTTTCTGCATAGCTCTATACTTGGAGACATTGGCTGTTGTCGCTCCACTCGCCTCCCATCCAATAGGATGAATAATCATCCCCTCCAAAATACTGTCACGTGTAGAATCTGTAATCACAACATTTGCAACAGTAACTTGATTCTCATGAATCATGTAAAGGTCTGGCGTGACCTAAATCGACTGCAAGACATACCAATGTTCTTCCATATGAGGTCCCATCCTCCCATGTCATAGCAAACATCACATTCCTAATGATATCAGGGGTAGCTATCCTATATCTTTTGAATGACAAACGAGCAATATGGACCCTTGCTACATCTAAGGTAGTATCACACTCACAAGTGATAATGAAGATGCAGATGGATGGACCAAGTCAAAGCGGAACCTCATCAATGTAGAAAAGATAGTTGGTGCGAGTCAGAAAGCCATGATGCATAGTCAAGCCAAGATCCACAAGCATGCATCCTTGTCGGAGCAAGAGCATAGACCGGCCCTAGTAATACAAGGAATGGCCGGATCCATCAAAAGAGAGTGTAAAATATGTTGAAACTGTAAGTACATTAAGGTAGACTATAGACCTTTAGTCCAATTGGTGGATAAAGAAAAAAAAGACAAGACTTCATGTCCTACCTCCAAGGATAAAACATATATTATCTATCGTAAAAGTCATTGTAAAGGAAATGACCCCCCCCAAACAATCCATGTCCCTCATATATATCTCAAGAATGGATCAATTTGCAATCATAAATAAGTAAAATAACAAAGGTCCCGAGAGTGATCAACTAGCCAAATATGTTATAGGTGTCATCTTCTCCATAAAAAATAAACCTACATCTCCACACAAAATCGATTGAGATATCTGTCTCCATGCTAAATTTTCTGTTATACACTCGAAGGTTCTTTGTTCGATGATGTCATCGAAGATGTCCATGATCCTCCTATCAAATGATATCAAGTGTGATATGAATGCAGATGAAGGAGGAACTATGTGAAGTAATTATGTGGGTTGATGAGTAATAATATAGTAGAGTATAATAAACATCATATATAGATCCTCTAGTATAAAAAGGTCATCTACATGCAGAATATTCTTCATAAATATTGTGTCTAGGTAGCGTGAGACAAAGTCCTCAATCCTACTAGCACTCCTAGAATGTGTAAGTTGTCTAACAATATCATACATCCTTCTAAAATTTGGAGATGAGAAGGAATGCCCAAAGGAGACCATGCCCTACACTTTGACACCTTGACTCTCAAGCCTACAGGATGAAACTCGGTAGTCAAGAAATCAAGGACTTGTCTAATAAGGTCTAAAGGGCCCACAATGTGTATATCATCCATTAAGGAATGGAACACACAACTTGATATGGACAAAGCAATAGAAAAAAAACCTCTATAATGAGCCATGGCAAATAAGAGTCCTCTCAAAGGATCTCCTTATTAAATACTAGTGACGGAATGTAGAACGGTGACTCTCTCGTGTGAAAAATAATACTGAAGAGAGAAGAATGTGAACCGTAGAAAGATCATATGAAAGGTGAAAGGCTCGACAAAGGTCCACCATCCTCTCTAAGCTCTCTACAGATAGATGCATGTGAAATATTATTAAAAGCCTTCTCAACATTCACTTGCAAGACAACCCAATCCGAATAGATGTCTAGAAGTGCTCTAATTTCTAATGATACCGTCTCACATCTTCTTGCTATGGCGACACCAAATTGGTATGGAAAAAGATGTTGGAAATAGAAATGATATTGCAAAACCTCGGTATGGCTAACAAGGCACAATAACGCTCTCCCAATATCAACCGGTCCAATGACTCCCGCATCTTTCTCCATCACGAGAAGCTTATTAACACCTAGCACTAGATTAATTGATAGTAGGATCTCCCCTCTCACAACTAATGCAATCACTTTGAACAATTTTGTGAAACCATTAGAGGTATTTTCTACCTGAAAGTAATCTCTAAGATTCTCATATATCATCCTCAACAAGATTCTAAGGATAGGCGTGGGGTTGTACCTAGAGAATACGCAAAAAGCAATCTATCAAGTCATAATGCCTCCTCTAGTTGATACTTCCAAACTTGTACTTGTCCTCCTTCGTCCATGGATGTAAAAGGTGTAAAAAGAAAATAGTTATTTTAGTAGAGCTAGCCATAAAAAAGGATGAAGGGCATATACGGCTCTATTATACTCCCCAGTCTGTTCAAAAAATCTACACCGTTGCAATTGAGCCAAATTTGCAGTATCATATGGTTGAACCTGACTCCTAACCTGTATAGTATGTACAAACTCCTCATGCAATGTAGTCCAATCCCCTTCTCAGAATCTCTGAAATCTAGCTGCCACCTCTGTTGAGAAACCGACTCTTCAGGAATCACTCCAAGAAGAGGAGAGCACACCAAAGGGACAAGAGAGAGTGTACAAGAATAAGATGAGGAAGGCTTCGCCTTCCCCTGTATATGTAGGGTGAGTACAGGGAAACCCTAATCTCGGGTTAGCCCTAAACAGATCTGTACCATCGATATGTAACAACCCTAGATCTACGGCCTGTAGTCATCAAGCACAGATCGACCTATATCAACTAGATGAGCTTGGGATATTAACACTCCCCTTCAAGCTCAATTGTACATCCTGAACTCCTAGACAATGTCGAAATGTAGCAAACGACTCTTTAGATAAAGCTTTGGTGAAGATATCTGCAACTTGATCTTCTATATGTATATATCTAAGATCTACTACACCTGAAAGGACCTTCTCCCTAACAAAGTGATAGTGCACCTCAATGTGCTTTGTCATAGCATGAAAAACATGATTGTTAGCTAACATCATGCTGCTAATGTTATCAGCTAGGATAACAATAGGACTAGGATAATCAACTCCAATATCAAAAAGCAAGGAACGGCCAAACCGCTTCACAAGTGGCATTCATAGCACCACGATACTCGCCTCCGGGAAGAGAGTGCCACGCCGATGTTCTTAGAAGCCCGACTCACAACCGCACTCCCAAGTCCAAACGCATATCTAGACGTGGATCTCCCGTCGTGAAATATCTCCCGCCTAATCAAGATCGGTGTAGCCATGCAAGTTCAGCCACCTCCAAATCAGATCGAAGTCCAAAATGAAGTGTGGACTTCACATAGCGGAGAATCCGCTTTGACCGCCATCATATGCGGTACCCTGTGGCGCATGCAGAACCGAGTGACTAGACCAACAAAGATAGCTCAAATCCGGTCCGGTGATAGTCGATAAATCAAACTTCCAACCATCTCGGGCTGCATACAAAGGGGATCCGCAAAGTAACTCTCCATCGCCTAACTCTAGCTTTAGATCTTGTTGGAGAGGAGTGTCGACTGGTTTACAATCGACATCTTGAACTTCTTAAGCTTATCTAAAGCATATTGGCGTTGTATTAGCCACATATCCTTTCCCTCTGTAATAAACTCCACACCAAGAAAGAATTTAAGATACCCTAAGTCTTGTATCTCAAATTCGGAACATAAGATACTCTTGATGCGAGAAATCATCTGCTCATGGTTCCCATTGATAATAAGATCATCTACATAGATGGAAATCATCACTACATGAACTCCCCGATCTCATGCAAAGATAGCGATGAGTTGGAATGACAGACTACAAATCCAAGAGATATGAGAAAGGAATTGATCTTCTCATACCATGCTCTCGGAGCCTATTTCAAACCATAGAGGGATTTCCTTAACTTACAAACGCGGGAAAGAAACTTTGGATCTTCGTAACCAGGTGGTTGTTGCATGTCCTCGCCGAGATCTCCATTGCGAAAGGCGTTCTTGAAGTCCATTTGATGCATTCGCCATCCCTTGTTGATAGCAATAGCAACCACCGTACGAATCGTTACCATCTTGGCAACTGGAGTAAACATCTCTTCGTAGTCCACTCCATGCTGTTGTGCGTAGCCCTTGGCTACCAATCTGGCCTTGTATCGAGATACAGTGCCATCCGAGTTGCGCTTGACCTTGAAGACCCATCTGCAACCAATCGCTTTCTTACATTGAGGTAAGTCCACCAACTCCCATATTTGTTGGTGACGAAGTGCTGTAAGTTCTGTCTCCATGACTTCAATCCACTCATTTTTGTGCATTGCCTCCTCAAGCGTATTTGGTTCTGGCTCAGCAAGAACGTGAGTCATGTATGCATGATGATCAGCAAGGAAACTTCCATGCATAAATCTCTAAACCGGATGCGGAACTCTCTCAGATTTACGTAGGGCAGTATCAGATGTACTGTTTGTCTCCCCTTGCTTCGGATCTGAGGTACTTGCAGTGTCGTTCTGGGACGCTTCATCCAACGGATGAATATCGGTAATCCGTGGTGAGGACATCATATGTTGCAAAATAACATGATCCTCAAGACTAGGAGTCGGTCTGGATGGTGCTCGATGAACTTCATCCGTAGCAGCTCAAGGTACAGTAGACTCAGCTCTAGACTGTGTGACTCCAGAAACTCCACTTTGTAAAGGTATAGTGGACGGACTCCTTGGTGCAATTTGAGCAGGAAGAGTGGGTATGACCGGAACAATCGTAGGTGCATACCAAGATTGCAACTCTTCAAATACAACATCTTTACTCATATAGAATTGCCTAGAGGAATGATTATAGCATCTATATCCTTTCGTATCTAAGGCATATCCAAGGAAAATACACTTCTCAGCTTTCGGATCTAGCTTCTTGCGCTTCTCATCCGGAATGTGTACATAACAGATGCAACCGAAAACTTTCAGAAATGAGTAATCAGGCTTGTGGCCTGTGAATACCTCCATCGGGGTCTTGTTGTGAACTGCTATCAATTCATCAAGTACACCGCAACGGAAACAGCTTCTGCCCAGAACGGTCTAGGCAGGTTCTTCTCGTTCAACATAGCGCGAGCAGCTTCTGCTATGTGACGATTCTTCCTCTCCGCAACGCCATTCTGTTGTGGAGTATAACTGCAAGTCTTCTGACGCTGTATGTCATGCTTAAGTAGATAAGCAATGAATTCTCCAGATAGAAACTCGCCACTTCCATTAGAACGTAGACAAAGGATAGATTGTCCAGACTGTTTCTCCACCAAGGTGTGGAAAGTCTGGAAAGCTGACAACACATTTGAAGAGCTCTTGCTCTTAAGGAAGTAAACCCAGGTGTAGCGAGAGAAATCATCAATGAAGGACAAGAAGTACTCAAAACCAGATAAACTTGGTTGAGAAGAAGTCCATACATCTATGTGCACCAACCCTAGAAGTTTAGTCGCTCTCCTACCTAATACCTTAAAGGGTTGTCTGGCTTGCTTGCCGAACTAACAAGCAAGACACACCGCAAAAGGGCTTAGCGTATGAAGTTGGGCAAACCTCGTGACTAGATCTGAACTCGAAGAGTCTTCGCTTTTCTGAAAGTTCATATGCCCAATTCGCTTGTGCCAAATATCTATGTCAGATACTACAAAGCCACTTTCTGTAATGACAAGAGTTGGCTGTTTATTGACATTAACTGTAGCATCTAGCTTGAACAGTCTACCACTCCTGCTACCTCAAGCTACGACAGTACATGTGGAGTCTTCAACAAAGCATCCATCTTTGTTGAAACGCACTTGGAAACTTTGTTCTACCATCTGTCCTACTGATAACAGATTTCGAGTTAGAGTAGGAACATGTAAAACGTTTCCGATTCCAAAAATATTAGATCTTGGAATATCAAGCGGAATTTTACCCTTTTGCTTGATCTCGTGTTTTGTATCATCTCCAATCACCATGAAATGAGGAGTTTCCACAATGTCGAGCGACGCAAACCATTTTTGATGCGGCGTCATGTGGCTGGTAGCTCCGGAATCGATCACCCAATCAGACAAAGTGCAAAAAGCAAAACTAACTGTGTCACAATGAGTAGCTGTTCTTCAGCAACTACATGATCCTATTGGCCTGAAGCGCGCAGATCGTTCTAACGTTTGTAACAATTTTTGGTATAGTGGCCATTTTTGTGACAGTAGTTGCAGGTGTTAACCTATATACGGGCGGCCGGTGGCGCACCTGGCTGGTTGGGCGCCTTGTTCTGCACATGACCTCTACCACCACCATATCCGGCTCCTCTGCCACAACCTTTGCCTCGACCTCCAGAACCTGCAAAAAATACACATTCTTGCGGGCTCGACGAAGCACTAATACTTGCCGACTCGCACTTCTTCTCCCAACATCATTGGGACCAGTTCGTCAAACTTCGGAAGAGGTTCTCGGGTCGAAATTGACGTAATGAATTGCTTGTACTCGGCAGGCAGTCCTTGCAATGTCGCACCGATAATCACGGTCGGATCAAGTTGAACATTGACAGATGCGAACTAATCTGCCAGTTGTTTGATGTGATTGACGTAGTCATTGACACACATCGAGCCTTTCTTGACCGTATTGAATTGCTGCAGCAATTGCAGCTTCCGAGCTTCTGTTCCCGAATGGAACATCTGTGACAACGCGTCCCAAGCTTCCTTGGGTGTGTCACAGTCTTGAATGTGACCGATCATCGACCTTGAAATCGTGAGCGCAATGTAGTGGATGGCTTGATACGATCACTTTCTCCACTCACGCAATGTCTGCTCGGTGCGAAGATCACCAGCAACCACGATTGGTGCTTTCTCCTCCCCGGTCACAAGCTCCCATAGCCCTTGACCTTGTAGGAAGGTCTTCATTCGAAATTTCCACGTTTGGAAATTATTCTTGTCGAATTTCTCTCCAGTGATCATGCTCACGGATTCTGCCATGGTTGTGGTCACGAGCGGAAATCACGACCCCCAATACGGCAAGTACCTGCACAGACACAAAACGAACACAAAGAACACCTCTGCGACTATGGCGGAAAAAATAGTTCCTCTGCACCTCGATCAAGAAACATGCAAAACTCCAGAAATTGGCAAAATGCGCATGTCTTGATCCGCAGACGAAGAATGAAATGTGTTCGCGATTCGCATGCAAGATGCACGCATTTCTAAGCGAAAAACGACTATAAAAGCTCGGATTGAGCTGAAATTTTTCGTGGTATGAGCTCTAACAGAGGAGAGCAAAGTTCTATTTCTACCTCTTTGAGGGTTTCTACCTGGGCAAAGGTTTAGACTTTGCTCAGGCAGAACCCTCAAATCTCTAAAAAACCTCGTTTAGGCCTCCAAACATCTCCTCAAAGATTTTGGAAAAAGGCGATAACTATCACCAACAACTCCAAATCGCACGAAAACTTCATGGCTATCAAATTTGACCATTCTGCGCAAGACAAATCCCTTGAGGGAGTTTGGCAATCAGAAATAGGTCGAAAATGGTCATCTTGACCTCCAAAAATGCGATTGAAGATTCTGAGAAAACATGAAACGGTTCCCCAACAATCCAATCACTTCAGCGGGACAGCCTCCAATTCTGAGGCACACTCCTCACTGATTTCCAGCACTCCTCTATGTCTAATCTACAAAACTAATGCTCCCACCATGCTCTGATACCATGTTGAGAAACCGACTCTTCAGGAATCACTCCAAGAAGAGGAGAACACACCAAAGGGACAAGAGAGAGTGTACAAGAATGAGATGAGGAAGGCTTCGCCTTCCCCTGTATATATAGGGTGAGTACAGGGAAACCCTAATCTCGTGTTAGCCGTAAACAGATCTGTAACATCGGTATGTAACAACCCTAGATCTACGGCCTGTAGTCATCAGGCACGGATCGACCTATATCAACTAGATGAGCTTGGGATATTAACAACCTCCCTATGTTCAACACATCCCGTCCCCTAAGGATAGGCGTGGGGCTATGCATAGAGAATGACCAAAAAGTAATCTATCAAGTCATAATGGCTCCTTTGACTGATACTCCAAGACCTCTATTGATCCTCTTTCATCCATGGATGGATATAAAAGACGTAAAGAAGAAATAGTTACTTTAGTAGGACTAGCCATAAAAAAAGTATAAAGGGCACTTGCGGCTCTGCTATACTCCCTAGTTTGCTCCAAAAATCTACAATTGTTGCAATCGAGCCAAATCTGAAGTATATGTGGTTGAATATGACTCCTAACCTGTATGGCATGTACAAACTCCTCATGCAATATAGTCCAATCCCCTGCTCAGAATCTCTGAAATCTAGCTGCCATCTCCCTATGTCCAGCACGTTCCCTCTCCCCATCCCCCTATTATTAGTATAACATAGACATCATCATGGAAATAAGAGAAACAAAATCCATGCTAACTCGTACATGAGATCATGTGCCAACCAATTGACCGATAAGTAAAATGATCATCTAGCCTCATCATGCAGTGCACAAGGGAGCCTATGCAATAAGTATGGACATGAAAATTTTGTCTTAAAAAGCCCAATAATAGAACCTGATTAGGATGCTAATCACACCCACGACCCGATCGATATATCAGGAATGATCAACAAAGGGATCGACGTAGTCTAGGTGATCCTTGAAGTGACAAATATTGATGTGCTCACCCACCTCACTTGCGCATCCTAAGTGATCCAATCATAATCTTTGTGCATTTTTCCATTATCTTTTCATGGTAATCAAAGTTGGTCGAATGTGACCAAATTGTGAAAAATCTAATTGCAAATCATATGGCAGTTAAAATCTGTCCATGAAAGTAATATCTATTAATGATGAAAAATGACTTAAGATCAAGAAATAATGACCATCTCCATGAAGGTCAAAATCTGACCAAACCTTTTGTACACCATAGTGGTATGAACATCATTATTATTGCACAACAATACATGCATCGTAGACATTGAAAATCATAGTTGGAAAATTAGGGTTACCAATTTTTTTGTCATTTTTCTGCCCAAAAAGTATAAAAGGAGTGTCAAGAAAATCTTTGTGGTCATTTGATACAAGGTTGAAGAACAAAGGAGTGTGAAGAGTGTAGTTGGACTTGCATAAGATATTTCTAAGAAGTGATACAAAAGCTTATACATTTTTGTTCAAGGTATCTTGCAATGACTCATAGTCGTATCCAATTCTTAGCTTAGTATTATTGTCTCTGGAGCCTAGCATTCTGTACTCAACTTCCTTTACTTCAGCATTTTGAAGTCATAGTTTCAATGTACTAAAAGAAGTATTGAACTGTCTACATGAATGTGGTAGGAGAGTGCAAAATGCATTTTGGGGACTATAGTAGCTTTCTTCAAGTTATGAATGCATTTTTGCCTTCTAAAGCATTTAAACATAGGATTTTGCATTTGGCTAAGTTTAATTGTGTCTTAGAGGATGTTGACTTGTATTCAAAGGAGAGTGATGACAATGAAGAGATCCAAGGCAAATCAAATGATTTGGTCACAAAAAAAAATTATGATACAAATATCACTTCTTTAACATTTTAGAGTGATGAGTCATTTGTAGCATTCTTTGTTTTCAAGGGCAGTGGTATCCATAATCAAATAAAGAAAGTCTTCATAAAATAAAAATATGTATTGTGTGAGACCAATAAGAAGGGTAGTGAATTCATTACACCAAAGAAAGAGAGAGTTGAAGAGCAAGAATGATGGAAGTAGATTACCATCGAAAGTCGACATGGAATTCGTAGAAATTCAATCCACATTCGTATTTCAAACAACTTGACAAGGAGATTGTGTGGGAACAAAAACAAGGATGAGGAATTGGTAGCGAAGCTAGAACCAAGTTTAAGCTCACCGATGGAGGATTCCATGGAGTTGTTAGATAGTTTTATGAATGAAGAGGGTCATGACAGTTCAAGGTTGAGTAGGGCTGAGTGGGAATGTGTTTCACTCCACGCATATTAGAATTTCATCTTTTCATTTCAACCATGAGACTTCTTTGCGTGAGAAAATTAAAAAAATATCATCTAATAAAAGTAACAAGTCCAATACAGCCGAATTTATCATTTTTTGGGGAGATATTACCGCGAGATGATTTCTACATGAGTTCAAATTGAGTATAGGTTAAAAAAGCTATTTAAAAAGCGCAATGTAGAAGAAATAAGGATTTCACACGTAGACTTGATGCTTGAAAAGTGAGAAAACTTCTTTAATTTAAATGTCATCTATGCCAATGTTTTGTTTTTCTAGGAATGATGATGCTGAAAAAATGTCATAAATGATTCTTCTGTTTAAGAAAAAAAATAAGATGTCTTCTTTAGGCAACATTGTGGAAAGAAGAGTGAAAAAAACCTATAGTTGTACAAGATGAATGGATGATTTGTGGATTGTTACGCTTTCAAGAGGTATAGTTTGAAAAATAGCTGATTATTACGACTAATGTATGTTAATGATCCAAAGGTTATCAGATAGCATATGACACGAATTCAATGGAAATTCTCTTGTGTGCAAAAGGGTGGTGTCAAAATTTCTTCCATAAGAACTTGAAATGACGTCCAAACAAAGCATATTTTATTTTTCTGACAATAACACAAAGAAAGTGGAGGGATAGACACTGATGGGGTACTCCCATATTTGTATTTATGTGGCATCTAGAAAACATGCTTCCAACAAGTAAAAATTCCAGCCATAAATTGATTTTCCTTGTGCATAACTTGTACCAAATTGAAAGGCAATTGTGACAAAATCTTTTTACTTGAAGAAAAGAGTACAACCCCTTCATAGGCTCATGGACTATCATCTACAATAAGTAGATTTGAGATCTTTGGGTTGAAAATTGAGACTTTGTATGGAGGAAATGTTGAAATGCAAATGAAGGTCCCTCCAACATATTACCAAGCCAAATAACACAAGCACTGAAAGCCAGAACATATGCAAAATCTCCACTTAGTAAAGAGCTAAAATTGATAATGAACCGCACCAAAGTGCTATTTTTAAAAGAATCATTCTAGCTACCTTCGCTTTTCTCCATTGTAGCAAGAGCACTTGACCATAGGCCATTGAGCGGTACTTGCCCTTCAAACTCCTCTCCTGCTCCTCTAACCTTAGCATCATAACTAAAGGCTTCAACCGATGCCACCGCATGTGCACTATAATAATCATCCATAAGTTTTCTCATGCCTCATTTATCAAAATTGGTTTGGATGATCGCTCCAGTGTCCTTAAGGACTACCTTCCCTTCTCTCCAAAAAATATCTTCATTTTGTAATGTTTGTGCAAAATCTTGTCAATCTCTTCGTGCATGATTAGTGTTGTTAGACCATATGCACCGTTGCACATAAGCTTGTTTGGTGAAAGGCTTCTTCTTCCCTCCCATATCTTTCCCTTCCAACATTGCAAATTTGATCTTGAGCTCCTTCATCCCACACATGATCTCATCGATGCATGATTTTTTTTTTCTATAATTCACAATCGGAGCTTGAACGTTGGAGGTTGGAACCATTTGCCTAGTAATAGGTGCTAGAGCAACAGAAGTAACAATCTGAAGAGGTCTTCTCATTTCAATCTTCTCTCTCCTTCTCTCCTTCTTGGCCAATAACCCAACTGCCTCCTCAACATCCTTCCAACTTCTTGTTAGTCTTTTTTACTCATTCTTGTCTTCAAGAAGCAATTCTAGCTTCTCTTGCAACTCAAAGTCTACAGCTCAAAAAAACAATTCAGTTTTGTATGATTCCAAAATGATCTTCTCGAGTTGAGGCAATTGTGAGAATTGTCTTTCAAATTCCCTAAGAAGCTGAATTGTTCATCTAGGGATTTCTCATGATGTCTAATCTCCGGCACCGTAGCAAGACGAAACATTTCTATCATCTGTTTCTCAGGCACACGGTTCAGCTCCATTTCCCTGACGTAGTACCTCAAGTACTTTGAGACATCCCTCTTGTCAAACTGATCCATCTTTCTCACCACAGCTTGCAACGCCCTTGTGGCTAAATTCTCCCTTCGATCATACAATTGTTACTGTTGTAAAAAGAGAGTGAACATTTGAAACATCTCTAATGTTGCCGGATCAAGGTGCACCTTAGGTACCTCACATGCTCTGCTCAACCCCTCCCCACTCATTGTAATCTTCTTTGTGACCCCGAATAACCACTCAGCTTGTTGCTAATATACAACCGTCTTGATCGTCGATCCACCAATCCACCAAGTATCCAACCTTGTGCGGCTACCTAAACTGATCTAAACCTAGAGTCACGTGGTATGTGCCTAACGGATTGGACGACCTAATCTGCCATCACCTCAAGCACTCTTCGGAGAGTTGGCTATCACTTCCCAACTTCTCACAAGAGAAATACGCAACATGTACTAGAGTGATAACTGGTGATCAAGTCCGGAGCACTTCAAAAGAATCAACTGCTGTCGCATGGACATTTCTTCGCTCTGAGAACGTATGAGCGCCTGGCTGTAGAAGAATCCTCTTGAACCTTGTGTGAGTTGACAATCTTTTCTTCTTCTCCTCAGCACTCCTCATTCGGGTTCATTACAACTGGTAAAACTTCAGCGGAAGAAGATTATGATATCCAATGATCGGACCGATAACTCTCACTTAAACTTCACAAAAAATTGCTCCACGATCTTTTAATCTCTTGGAAAAGTTTCATATGTTTCTCTCCTCTAAATCTCTCGATTTACACAGTGTATTACAAGGCGATATGCAAACCCTTGTGTACTAAAACCATCACACATCCCAATCCTTGACTCCAATTACTCTTAAATTTCATGAGAAGGTCACTTATCATCCGACTTCAACTGTGAAAAGTTTTATTGACAAAACTTTTTGATATCAAAAGATATGATCGATGTACTAACTTCGCGATAGTCAGTGCAATCTTGCAACTCTGACTGTATACACAAACTTCAACCTATCATTCTGTACTCAAAACTCATCCAATTGAGTCGAAATTTCAATCCAAACATAAGATCAAATCATAAACTATATCTCAGTTGACTCAGATCTCTCAAAACCCTTGTAAGATTCTCAGAAATACCCCAAATACACTCAAAGGTTTAAATTTCTCTCTCTATCTTTGAATCACCATTTCAAAGTGACAAACCCTTCAAATCCATCCATTCTTGAGCCCATGTCATAGCTCGTCCCATCAACTCTTCAACCTTGTCTCCAAATCTTCAAATGTCCCCTTGGAAGGTCTCCAAAACCCCTCAAAACCTCAAAGAAGTTACCCTAGTGCCCTCATTGGCCAAAATTGCTAGACCAATGAGAATGGAGAGTGTTATTTTGACCTCTAGTGTGGACAAATTAGCTCCATTTTAACTTAGAGCTTTACAACTATCCTAAACACAATACTTAGACATCATATACACAATATGGGTTGTCACTAATAAAAGTTAAAATGACAACTCGAAACCGACTAAGTATACCCGAAAGTGATCACGATGAAGATATCATATGTGGATCACAAATGGAATAGGCATCAATACATCTGGAGTGTCATGTTGTCCTCTATCCATGTCCTACATTGACTCCACTTCAATCACATAAGCTCCTTAGTGAGCAAGGTATCTAGATCTCTCCCATACCCTTTCCACCCCGACTGCATTTTATATCTGATAATATCTCTTGGAGCCTTTTCAACATTCAAGCCCTACAAAGTTGATCTAACGGTGGGCTCTTAACAACCTTACAATACCGTCGGTTATACGACATCGTCCACAGCTGCTTCTTACACCAAAATGTTTTCCTCCGCTCCCACCATGCAAGTTTCTTGTTGTGGCTCATGGAGGTACACTTGTAACAACGTAATGAGAGCCTCTTGTACTTAATTAATTTCGTGTACTCCAAATTAAGCGTGAGTTTGGATTCTATGTTTAGAAGAGATATATTAATGGTGGTAACAAAACCTTCATATTTGAACGACCGCTTAGAGTAACAAGTCGTCTTCGTTTCACCATTTTGTTGACCACAAACGGCCCCATAAGTTGTAAAATGTAGAGAAGAAGGTTTTTGACCAGCAGTTTGACATCATTGATGAGCACAATGATGATTTGCCGTAAGTTATCATGTTGTTGTTTGTCGAAATCCAGGGTGTACTTATTGATGGCTATGAACGTTCGTGCCACAAACAATGCAGATAATTGAAGAAACTAGTTTAAAGAGAAAAAAAGAGAAACTAGTTCAAAGTAGCGATGGACTTACCCGCCGTCCACTTTAATGAGGTGACTTTGAAGCTGCGGAAGTGGCTACAATAGTGGAGCGTAAAATGTCCCCTCCGCTGATTGAAAGCCTTGAGCGAAAGGCGAAACTGCGGTTCATGCAGCTTATCTTGGAAAGAGATGACTAGTGTGTACTTAAATTCAGCATTGAAATTTATGTGTAAAATATCCTTAGGTACTGCAACAGTAGCTTTGGTGCCATATGGTGTGTCGGAGGTCTTGAGCTTGTACTACGGTAGCACAAAATCTAGTTTATTCTTTACATAGACAATCAGCATCACATAGACGATCAGCACCCATAATACCTAGGTGTTTGAACCGAAGTCCAAACAATGCAATGTTTTTTCTAAATTGATACTATTAAAAAATGCATTTGAAATGCATGTACTAGGCGAAATAAGTGTCAAATAGGCCATGATTCCAACCTTGGCCATGCTTTCAGAACATTCGTCAGCTAGCAGGTTTGCTTGGGTAAAGTGAGATGTGAGCCGCAGTCAATGGTCACGGCTATGGCCAAACTGGGCTAAGCGGAACTTACTGCCCAACAGAGTCAACCCTAAAAGCAATTTTCTCGCTACTGACTCCCAGACCCAACCCTTCTCACCATCTCTCCACTCAGTTGAAAAGACAGATCTCTCTACATCGTGTCAGTGGACAAGCATTATTCCTTCAGAGTTTCAAATATTTCAAGCCCGAAAAGAAAAAATCCATCAGGTTAACCTAAACTTTTGTTTTCTTGTTCTTTTCGACCTCTTTCGACCTGGATTTCTGTCGTATTACAGGTACTGATAGCCCGGAATTGCCCTGCGGTGGAGGCAACCGGGTCCTGAGTTAACCTGAACCTTGTGCCTGTATCTTCGTTATCTTATCCGAGTGTCGAGATTTCAGGCAGTGTTCTGAAATTACCCATGCACCCATGAGTTCATGGTTGCTTGAAGAGAACAAACTTTACCTCTTTTGTCTCGTTCAGCTTTTCCACGAAGGTCAAGGCAAAAAGTTGGGATGAAACACTTAATAGCCTTTAAAAGGAGACGGTATTAAATCACCCAATCTCAGGTATGAACATGGAGCCTCATGGAGGGCGGGAGGTAGAGTCGAAGCTGTTGATACATCACCAAACCAGAATAATTGAAGATATGTAATGCTACAATAACTTCGAGATATAGGCGTGAGTGTACGTGTTGCGATTTAACGACTTGCTGCTTTCCACGCACTCATTGCCTGTGACAGGTAAGGACCCCATGTCCCGGCGAGCACTATCTCGTTCCTACGGGACAGCCCGGCTATTGCATTATCCGTGGACTTGACATTTCTCTAGGCCCTAGAACGGTCTTTCCACGCAAATTGACGCAATCATGCTCCGAAATATAGCAGATCACCGAATATTTCAGTGATCTGTTCCCTTGTGTGTCAGTGCCTGGCGTACAGAATGGCGTGGCGACTCGGGTACGAGTCGCCACGCCTGATCTTGCACTTCTGATCCCCTTTCTGAATTATGACAGCAGAAAGGATGGGAAGACCCCATCAAGTCTTACATGAAGTAAACCAAACGGGTAACATGGGGCTAGCCCCAGTATGCGCGGGTATACTTTAAGAGTTGTGAAGACTTTGTCCGCGAGAGGCAGATGGTGCTCCTGAGGTTTGTGAAGTGGAGACATGCATCTTGACTGGACTCTGAAGTTGATCGAGTGAGAATGTCCACTTTATTGTAGACGGGTTGCAATTGGTGGTAGATTTTAGCTAACTCCACAGTTGTTTAGTACTCAATGCTCCAGTTTTTTTTGCGGTTGATGAAGTCAACTACCAGATTCAGTACATCCTTCGCGATTGAATACCAAGTTCGTGTCCACCCGGAAGACCGTGGATCTGAACCGGTTCCAAGGTAGAAATAATCACACCGTATGTTTATACGCTTTCAGAAGTAGTAGCATTTGTAGATCCATGGAACTTTTTTACTTTTTTTTTTTTCAAATAACACTAAAGTAACCAAAAGTATGGGAAGACCCCATCAAGTAGTACAAGGATGAAACCAAACTTGTAACATGGGGCTAGGTCCCAATAGCATCACAATGGTAAATATTTCATGCTGCACCTAAGACATCTGAACTATCTAGGTCAAAGTTTACAAACAACAGAACATTTGAAGAAGTATCACTTAACATGATTGCTCTATATTGAGCAATGGAAACACGTTGACTAACATAAGCTATACAGTAAGTTAAATAGAGTGAAGTCCCCTTATGCCTAGTATGATTGGCTCTCGTGCACTCCCTCACTAACATGTCCAAGTCTATGTCCATAGCTCCATATAACTCCAAAACTATAGGAATAAAGAGATGAACTCTTTGCATACCCCTATACTTGGAGACCTTTGGCTACTATGGCTCCACTCGCGCCCATACTCTAGGATGGGTGATCATCCTCTTTGAAATTATGTCATGAGTAGGATCGGTAATCACTACGTCTACCATAGTTACCTGGTCCTCCCGAACCAAATGTAAGTTTGCCACAGTTACGTGTTCTCCCAAACCAAGTTTAGGTTTGCCCTAACCTTGGTCGACTGCACATACAAATGCTCCTTTCATGTAAAGTATCCAACCTCTCACGTTATAGCAAACACCACATCCCTAAATGGCATCACGGGTAGTTATACTCTGCCCTCTGAATGGGCAACGAGTCATATGAACACTTGCTGCATCTAAAGTGATACCACATTCACATGTGAGTAATGAAGATGTAGATGGATGGACCAAGCCAAGACGGAATCTCATCATTGTCGAGAAAGTAGTTGGTGTAAGTCGGAAAGCCTTGATGCATGGTCAAGCCAAAATCCATGAGCATGCATCCTTATAGGAGCAAGAGCATAGACGAGACCTAATAATAAAAGGAATGGTTGGATCCACTAAGAATGAATGTAGAGCATGTTGAAATTATTGGTCCATCAAGGTAGACTATAGACCTCTAGTCCAATCAGTGGCCAAAGAGGATAAAGAATGGAGCTCATGTTGTATCTCCAAGGGTAAAACATCTCTCGTATGTCACAATAGTATTTGTAAAGAAAATGATCGTGTATCCACATCCCTTGCATATATCTCAAGGATGGGCCTATATGCAATCATAAATCTAGAAGATAACAAAGGTGTCGAGAGTGCTCAACTAGCCAAAAATGCTATACGTGTAGTTTCTTCCATAAAAAATAAGCCTAGCCCTCCTTACAAAATCAGCAAAGATGTCTATCACATCTTTGCCATGCCAAATCTCGTATCACACACTCGAAAGTCCCTAGTCCTATGATGTCAACAAAGATATCCATGATCCTTCTATCAAAGGCTGTCAAACGTGATATGAATGTAAGTGAAGGAGGAATCGTGTGAAGAAGTTAGGTTGATCAACGAGCAATATTTGATGAGAATATACCGAACATCACATGCAGATCCCTTAGTAGAGGAAGGTCATCTACATGCAAAAGATCCTTGGCAAGTGTAACGTCTAGATAGCGTGAGACAAAATTCTCAGACCCAACTAGCATTCCTAGAATGCGTAAGCTGTATGTCGATGTCATACATCCCTCTGGAAGCTGAAGATGAGGAGAAATGACTAAACCCTACACTTTAACTCCTTGATTCGCAAGCCTACAAGATGAAGCTCGGTAGTCAAGTAATCAAAGGTCTGCCTAATGTGGTATATATGGCCTACAATGTGTGTATCATCCACTAAGGGAGGGAACACATAACCTGACAAGGCCAAAGCAGTAGACAAAGGATCTCTATAATGAACCATGGTAAATAGGGATCCTTCCAAAGGATCTCCCTGTCGAGTATAAGGGCGGACTAAAGATTGGTGATTCCCTCCTCGGAAAAGCTATGTTGATAAAAGAGAGAAGAATGTGAACCGTAGAATAACTATACGAAAAGAATGAGGCTAGATAAAGGTACATCATCATCTCTAAGCTCTCTAAAGACGGATGCACGTGAAACACTTTTAATAGTGTCTCATTTGTGCTCTAATGCTCAACTATACCGCCTCACATCCTTCTAATATGGCGACTATATACTTGTGTGGACAAAGGTGTTGTTGGAAGTGTGAACGATGCTACAAGACCACGGTACGACTGACTAAACGCAATAAGACCTCCCCAATAGCAATCGGTTTAATGCCCCCGGTGTACTTCTCCATCGCAAGAAGCAGACTAGCACATCATCCAATCCATGGAACCACATGCTGCTGTTTCTTCCAAGTTACGGTATACATGTCATCGACATCAACAATTTCATCCTGATTCCATGGATCTGAATCCGCCAGCTTCATGCTTTGGCAATTATCTAAATCTGAAGCTCAGGCCTCGAGAGTTTTCAGCTTGAATGTCCAACTGCAGGAGAGCGCCAGACTTGATACACCTGAAATTGTCAATAGCAGATCATTTGCAGTATCCCATTTCGGAAAGAAAGACCAGATTGTTAACTCTTGTGGACGAAACAAAGCAGGTAAGCTGAAACACACAAGTTTGTTTGTTGATAGCAACGTAGGCCTCCAGAGGTCAGCAACCCTTCTGCAGCTCAATGCATCGGTGACGGCAACTCCCGGAGCTCAACACACTGAACTCAGTAGATGGGAAGAAAGTAAGTAATGTACAGTAGTAAGCTGCAGCTTGATACGGAGACCAACGTATATGGGGACAACTGTAGCCTAATGGATCTAAAAGTAACAAGGTGCCAATAAGGCACTTTTAGTGATCGATCTTTGTCTTGGTGTGACGATCAGCGCAGCATTCAGAACTTCAGTTGAGTTCGTTGAGTTCGTTAGTCTCCTGAAGAGTTTAGTGAATCACATCGGAAACTGCAAACAGTGAGCTCGATTATAACAAACAAAACAATGGAAAAGCTGAGTACGAAGACTTCAGTCTGGCTAATTTCCAAGTAAAGGACAAACTTTGGTTCTTTAATTTGTCCCCATACAACCAGTTGATCTTTCTCACATATTCTCAGGATGTCAATTCTGAATACACCTTGTACACCTAAAGTTCACTAATAAGAAGTTGTGAATGAGAATGAGAAGTTGCGCGCAGCAGACATTAGAATATTGGGGTAGAGAGGTTGAAAAGGTCGGATCTTCGCGGCTCAGTCTAGGTGCCACTCAAGGTTGGAAGGAGGTCGAGGCATTTCCTAGAGAGCTTGCTTCAAGTTTACTAGGATTTGGAGAAAATTTGCCTGCTCGGGGGCTCTCTCAGACAGGCCAAAAGATGTACCCACTTGCACCTTCAAAAAACTGCCTTGGTTAATGCAGGGATTGTAATGGCGGATGCCCGGAAGGGTCTTTGGAGTAGAGCCCTCTCCATGTTTTAGGAACCCGAATTTCGGGTTGGGTCAGCATGGTTGGGAGGGCGGTTCCACGTGTACGAGCTCATTTCATGTTGTTCCTCTCCCCCGTTCTCTTCTCTTACAGTTTCTCGGCCCTCGCGCTTAAAAAAAGCAGACCCATCTGGCCACAAATTCGAATGTGATGACGTGCGACTACCCGATCTTCCCTAACTAAGCACTTTGGATTAGCGTCGCGCTTGGGCTACTCATCATTTGTTATCATTGTCGCGCTCTTCGAAGCAATTCTTCGGACAATTTCTGGTATCTATTTTCCAAAGAGAATAGGCCATCGCACGCGTGTCTCTGTTTGTATTGCGCACTTCTGTCCCATAGAGCTTTTAGCAATCTTTTTGCAGTCACTTTGAATCTGCTTCTTTCATTTTTCTGGTGGAAAGCAATACCAGACCCCTTGTGGCCGCAACCTTTTGAACGAGCGGGATTTCCATACATGTAACTCATCCGTATTTCCGCCACCTTTGCGTTGAGTATTATGACAACCGAAAAAGATAACGGAGAAGGTTACGAGTCGACTGTAACAGCTTACGACTTGAAAGTCTTAGGATTACTTTCAAGCTAAACAACGTTGTCAGAATAAGATTTGCAGTTCATGGATATATTTAAAGATATTTTGATTCTACAAAAGCGTAACATGTTTAATAAATTTTAGCAGAAATTCAACTGATAGTCAAAACTTGTTGGATGTGTACTTTACTGTAAATAAGAATTTATATTTCAAAGATATTTCATATCTGGTGAAAATATTTGGATATTCACACATTCAATTGTAAAACATCCCAGAATCTCAATAAGTAGCAGGATGCAATCAAAGAAGTTGCCCAAACTCACAATAAAATATAGCAAATCAAAATTTTTTATTTTGAAATATTCCGCTTTTTTAAGGAATAATTATTTTATTAATAAGAAATTAATATTAATAATTAAAAAATCTATTAAGAAATAAGGTTATAAAAAAGACTGTTAAGTAGCTCTCCAAAGAGCTACTTAACTCAAAAGGTGTCGAATTGAAGAATGATAGGAACTTTTGTAATTTGAAAATATCTAACTACACAAGAACCCAATTTCATAAACAATCATACCACATTGGATTAAAAATCTTGCTAAGGAAATTTCTAAAAGATAATCTCCCATTAAAAAAAACAAACAGAATTTCCACGTACTGAATTAAGATAATTTTTTAAAAATCGAATGTATTTGGTTCCAAACCTCTTTGATAAGAAATGCACTTAACAAAATTTTCAGATAACGATAATTTTCTATTTTGTCAAATCTATTGAGAAATCCTATCATATTTACTTAAAAACAGTTACGATGTATGAATTTCATATTTATTTAAAAATATTAATGAATATTAGTCTGGAGTAGTTAAGGAACTCACTTATTATATGTTTCTTTATTTCTGACTAAATTTTATTATTAAGATTATATTAATAAAGGTTGATATATCAACTAATTCGTAATTTACAAGTACATTCAAAAGTTAAAACCTTACTGGATGAAGAAAACGTTTGTAATTGTTTTGGTCAATTTTTAATTTTTAATCATATAATATACAGTTTTATAATTTTCTGAAAATTGGAATTAACAAATTTCTATACATTGTAATAAATAGTTCAACAAACTCAACGCAACCTTTGTTCTTTTTAATCATGACTTAATACTTTTTTAAAAGAAAATAATTTTTAAAAATTAATTTTTTTTAAGAAGTAGATAAGAAATTTATCCCTTTATTTTTGGGAACTGAGAAAACCTTGATCTAATAAAATAAATGTGAATAAATGTTCTTATGTTTAGTTCAAGAAAAAGATAACTTGGAGTTTCCTTGGAGAAATTTTGCTTCCAAATTCTGTAAAATATTTATTTGATGGTTCTGATTCTTAAAGTAACATGATTAGATTCAGTTTCATAACTTTAATATTCATGTAAAATATAATTTAATTATAAAATATTGAACTTTTGGATATTGAATTTTGGTTTTTCAGGCAATGAAACACAGGCTATAACTGCTTTAAAAGATTAATCAATAAAATTATTACTTAAGCTCTATTTTTTGTATTTTATTATAGAGAACTGTGAAACACGAGTTGAACACTATTATAATATGCTCTTGACCAGAAAGATTTATAATTTTTCAAAATTCTGACTGCTGATTCTTTGAGGACCAGATAAAGTTAATGTATTTTGAGCCCATCGTTCTGGAAAAAAACGACTCGTTGAGAAATTCCTACAGATGGTAGAAATCAACCCAAGTTATAGTTTACGAAAATTCATCTCTTTAAAATTGAATGGTTACCGTAGCGTTTCGAGATCTTTACACTCGCCTCGACCTCATCCGTATTTCCAGAAATTTGGATATCTAAACGAAAATTTTACATCAATATTAGAGCTATATTAGTATACTGAGTATTTGTCTTGGTTCTTCTCCGTTTGAGAAGCTAACTTAGATCTCGTGTCCATATGTAACGAACTCCATATGGACACAAGGTACATGTGAAATAGATTATGGAACGGAAAGTGATATGTGGTGAAATGAGGTTTTCGATTGGTATAGCTTGGAATTTATACCAACCGCACATAAAAGAATAGGAGCAACACATATGTCGGCAATTGAGGAAATGTAACAAGTCATGTAAGAGACAGCCCACGCCCAGGTTTTTTCATGTCACTTCTACAACCAAGGCACCTCATAAGAGAGCAAACGAAAAATGGAATTTTTCCATGATTTTGGCAGGGAGTTTGTGCCCGTGTCAATGTAAAGCTGACGGTCAAATTTTTACATTATTACAAATTTGAATACGATAATAAAGAACTTTTTTGGCAACTTTGAATATCATAATACAAAAACAAATCATCTCTTTTTGACAAAATATTGATGAAGTAGTGGATTACTCGTGATTCCTTTAATTTAAGCGGGCTCTTGTTCCGCGGTGGTCAAAAAAAAATAAAAAACCTCGTGGTTACTGTTTGTAATCACATAAAGTTTATGTTAACAAGTTGATTGAATGGCCTTGATGTATAAAAACCACAAAATTCGTGCTCAGGATTCAAGTGAACTGCGTGATTAGAGGTGGAAATTAAAGAGTTATCGGATACAAGACGTGTAAGGTCAAAGTGAAGGATTCCAAACAAGAAGTTATATTTTCCATCCGGGTAGCAAGCCTATGTGCCTGGAATTTATTAGCTTTTATGTTCTTATGATGGTGTTTTTAGCATCCGTTTTGTGTTCCAAGCGGGTATAATGTAGTGCGATGAGGAAAAACGCAAATGACGACGTCATCAGGCTTCTTTATATAGCTAATCCTCATCATTAGAACACTCTTCAGAATCGACTGAGTCCGGGATTTGTGGAGAAGCAGACTAACTCCTACTGCACACTTTGGTTTGGTAGATTTGAGTTAAACTTTGAAGTTCGAGAGCATTTTCCCCAATCTGGTTGACTGAGGAGTAAAAAAGTGGTCAGTCGGGGGCCATGCCTGTGAACTGAAATGAACTGACACAATTCTGGACAACCGTTACTAACTTCACCGTCGTCTCTTCTCGTTAAATTCGTTTAAGTCTTCACTTGATTCAGGTACTGGGTGTCATGGAAAGCTGGACCTGCTGCTGCTTGCGAACAGCTGACTCAGCAAGCAGTGCTGGATTTCTGGTCCAGCTGATCTTGTCCCAGTTCAGCTCAGAAATGGGCAAATGCTAAACTCATGATGTGATGCCACCGGAGAGCAAAGTAGCAACACCTGAGACCACTGGCAGACAGTAGGAGCTGCTGGAAACTCCAGGCAGTTCTCTCTGATAGAGTGCGTCATCCTCATATGAAACTTGCTTGCTCTCGAAGTTTACTTTGCTCTCAACAGTAAAGATCTGTGATTTGCAATCACTGCCCTAGGTTTTGTGCGTTGTACTGCGAGTAGCCACGGAATGACGAAGGGAGTTGCGAAGTAATTTTGTTCAGAAAGGTTACTGCTCCATGTTCAAAGGAGTAAACTCCAATCATTGGAGTAAAAATCCGGCGACGCGAGCATTTTGTAGGCTTTTCTAATTCAGGAAGTGTCATGGCTATTCTGGCTAAAAACTGCTGATGTTGTTAGTCTCGACGTCGTTACGTTGCTGCCCTTAGTTCTCATTTATAAGCGGCTCACTCGATTCCCGAGCGCCTTCTTCGGTTCCACAGGGAAATTGGAACACCAGACCCACGTAGCAAAGGTGCTGCAGAAATGGGATCACTACATGCACCCCTCGTAGCAAACGAAGGAGGCTATGGAAAAGTCGACGCTGCAAAACAGGAGGATCACGAACATGCAATCGATCTTCCCCACGATGAAGAATCTGAGAAGCTGCTTGCGTACGATCAGAGCAAAAAAGAATCCTGGGAGGAGGAGCACGTCGGCACCAGCTCATTCTGGCAGGCGACAACGAATACAGTTGCACTCTTGTTCGGTAAGTAACTAGAATAAGTCTGTTTGCTGCATGTGTTAGGCGAGGTGTTACTGTCTGTGATTGCTCGTGTACTAAAGTAATTGGATTCAGACCCGCATCTAAACATTCCATCGACTATTCACGTGTTGCAGGAATGGGCATGCTAGCAATACCTTACGCAGCTCAACAGGGAGGGTGGACGAGCTTGAGTCTCCTCCTCGTCTTCGCCTCTATGAGTTGCTACACGGGGTATTCACTGGGAAAGTGTATGAAGCTAAATCCACAGCTTGTGAGCTACCAGGATATTGCCGGATCAGCCATTGGAAAGAGAGGGAGATTTTTCTTCACTATCTTCCTGTACATCGAAATCCTCGCCTGCTTGATCGGTTTCGCCATCTCTATCGGAGACAACCTTGCCCAAATTTTTCCGGCTCTGGACATCCATGTCTCCGGGTTGCATCTGAAACCATCCCAATTTCTAGTGTCCGTTGCTATGTTGATTGTTTCTCCCACGGTGTTGATGCGAGACCTCTCTTACGTGTCCTACCTCTCCCTGGGAGGCGTTGTGACGTCACTGATCATTGTGGGAGCCGTGGCATGGACGGGCATATTCGGAGGTGTTGGATTCACTCATACGATTCCAGTTCTTCATCTCGGGAAATGGCCTTTTATTCTCGGATTGTACGCGTACTGCTACTCGGGGCAAGTGATCATTCCAAACATCTACAGCTCCATGAAGAACCCGTCAAGGTTCTCTTCGGTACGGACTCTCGAATCTTCCCACCTCTTTGTAAATCTCTGACGCTGAAAGTTGCAGGCCCGTCGTCCTTTGAAGTGAAGGACTGGATGTCATTAGGGAATCTGTGTCTGGTCCTCAGAAAATCTGGGAACCTCAGAATATTGTGACTGCAATGTGCAGCCTGTTTGAGCCACTTACCCGGATATTGTAAGCTTTCCAAAAAGGCAACGCCATTAGTGGACCCGAGAGACAGTTTTAGTGCTTATAGTTCTAACGAACTGTACTCCTTGATGGGGATTTTGCGACTGCAGATGCTGTTACTGAGTTTCACCATTGCGACCATTATCTACGGAGGACTTGCAGTGATGGGAGCTGTGATGTTTGGAGACCGAACGCTTGCTCAAATCACGTTGAACATTCCAACAGATCTGAAAGTGACCACCGTTGTGCTTTGGACCACGGTAGTGAGCCCTCTCTCGAAATTTTCGCTCGGCATAGCACCCATTGCACAAGAGCTGGAAGCATTTCTCCCCTGTAGTTTCGGTTACAAAATTCTCTTGGCCGTCGGATCTCTCATTAGACTCGGCCTTCTCTTCCTTATTCTTTGCGTCGCCATCGGCTTCCCTTATTTCGGCAGAGCGCTCGCCTTTATCGGCTCGGCAATCTCCATAGCCATGTCTATCATTTTTCCTTGCGTCTTCTATCTCATTCTGCACAGAAGAACGATGACGAAGGCTCACATTGCGACCAATGTCATGATCATTGTGACGGCCTCTGTATTTGCCATAGTGGGTACGTGGTCGTCCACAACGTTTTGAGTAACCAGTCCTCCATCAGCATCACTTGACATATTTAGCCCTGTCCTTGTTAGACGTGTAGAGCATCCTAGACTAGAAACCGGCAATAAAAATTGCAGCTTCATCTTGCAGAGCTGGCTGCCAAGGTTCGGATTTTGAGATTATATTATACAACCCCGTTCCATACCAGATTCAGGGGAAGAAGCAAATTCATGTGCCAACATCTTACAGTTGTAACATACGATGACGACTAGATCCTTCTGTTAGCATAAGCTCAGGCTCAGTTGCTCAAAAGCCGTTCCGGGCCACAGGCTCACTAGGCAGAGGAACGGCGATAACGGACTAGATGTTTAGAATCAGGGGCAATAAGCTGTTGGAGAGGCCAGGGCGGAATTTATGATTCAGTTAGAAGTAGAGAGCTAAGATTGTACCAATAGACGCAATTCTTTCTTCGTGATGCAATACAGGTAAGTGGAATTTACAGTCGAAGGTCATACAGAGCGTAAGTAGTCTTGGCTTTATAAAGTAGATAGTTCCTAAGGCGAAGATGTACATTTTTTTTATTAATATACATTAAACTTTGCACTCTTTCTGAAAGATGTGTCGCAGCCTGAAAGAGTCTACACAGGCTGGAAATGGAATGAAATCACCAACGCAGTTCCAATGCACTCTACACACACGTCAATGTCTGGGATCTGAGAACATAAAGAGTCGCTCTTGTCACCTTCCCATGATGTCCTTTCTAAACTCAGATTCAAATGACAATATCTACCATATCGCCACAAGTATATGTGTCATTTCAGAATTTCAGAACACTTGCGTCTTTCATTCTAAATAACAGCTGAAAGAAACACATCACATATCACACCCGCACACGCACACGCACGCACGCACGCACGCACGCACGCACACGTGAAATCAGCACTTAATGGCGTTATTGTCGTGTTGTTGCAGATTCATGAGGCGATGTATCCAGTAGAGGCAAAATCGCCAGTAGTGTATTGACGTAAATGGAATGATGCACATGCCTTAATTCAATTCACATCGTTCGACGTATGTGGTTTGTGTGTATGTGATACACACATGCAGTCAAAAGCGTCTCTACTTTTTCGACGTGTAACAACTTCCTTTGTGCATGATTCAGAAAGTGAAGATAATCCGATCCGAACGTTCGGTCAATATGTTACGGTATTGTGAACATTACTGAAAACCTGAACAGTTGAAGCAGTGGTCATGGGCAATGATTCCGACCTAACAACTTAGTAATATCCTTCCGCGATACCAATGAATTATTGGACGAGCAAAGGTAGAATTAGCAAGATAACTCGCGCTGTGTGGGCTTGCATGAATCGACATTGTCGTTTCTTGTCGAGGGCCGGTGAAAAGCTGAGAAGGAAGCAGCACTCTGCCGATGTCCAGCAACAACGAAATTGCATTACATTATTTGACTCCTGCAGGTAGACGTCGGTACACATATTGACTCCATACTGTGTCCACCAATTTTCTAGTTGAGGACTACAGCGAAGAACTTTGATGATGACAACTGCAACCTTGAACTTCATTTAGGATCGAGTTCGACTCGATATACTGGAGTATCGGAAAGTTTCTCACCAATGATCACCAAACGCCTTGAGTGGATGTTTTGATTTGACCGCCTGGGTTGTGAAACAGTGCTTACTCAAGTGGATACAGTACAGCGTATATGTTATCCACACTGTAACTACACAACAAGCCTCATTGATCAGTGGAACGTGTTCTAATTACAGTAACTTACAGTCTAAGCATATATGCAAGGAGACCAAGTTGTCGAAGCACAGATTGTGTACAGATTTTTTAGGGGAGTTACAACTTGGCATGCTGGCAGCAAGCATCCGAGTATCATCGTCCACCACATGCATGCACGTGAGCATCTGATGCTGGAGCGAATCGATCTCAATCTTTACATACCTTACTTCGACTTGCAAAGTGGCACTCACGTGGCCAAGAGACTCAATTATAATTGTGGGGAGAAACTGCTCCGTTTTTATTATCAGAAGAGATGACACGAGGCAATCAAATTCGACTCTACTGAACTCAAAAAGTTTGATTCTTTGAAAGAAAGTGATTCACAACATTTTCTGTGTTCTGCGCGATGTAACATATTGTTTGAAACTTTGTTTATATCCTCTGGTTAGTGTAAGACAATGTGGCTTTACCGGATTTTAATTTCATTAAAAGAGTGTTAGAAGCTATCAATTTACACTCATCAGTATTACAATCAATCAATTTTTAGTATATTGTTCCAACCGAGTTGGAAAGATGATTGATCGATTAGTTGCTCTATATGATTCATTCACTATTGTACATATGTTCTGCATATCAATAACAGCCACAGGAGTTTGCTTGAAGATTTCATGGTCTGTCCTATGTGGGCCTGGAGCAACTCTGAACTCTCTTATAAACTTATACAGTACTTTTAAAATTGACAATCAAGCAAAATCTGATATCAAAAGAAATTTTAGAATTTATTTGTGGAAAAATGGAAATATTCTAAATAGAAGTAGGATGTTAACATCATAAATTGAGAGCAGAAGTTTATGTAGAATCAAAGAGAAATATAAGCAATTTAAGAAGAAGCATGTAACTGGTTAATATCAGTGTCACTAGAAAAAATGATTGTGAATTTACTTGGAGTAGATAAAAGAATTAGAAAGGTATTGCTTCATGGATTAAAAATAAATCTATTCAGGTATATTGACTACACAGCAGTGGAGGAGGGTTACTCTACATGAGAACAAAGAAAAGATATTATCTAATGTCCAATAAAATAGAGATGAATGAGCAAAATTTTGAAAAAAGTGACGGTTAGAGTTTGCATTTCACAAATACATCAGAAAACTAAAGTTTGTTTAAGGAAATTAGTTAGACATTTCTATCCTAATGCAAGGAGTGTATCATGAGCATTACTTCATAAAGTTAAATGTCTTATATGTGAAAAAACAAAACTTCTTAGCTAAGGATAAATTTCTTATATAATATATTTGTACAGTGTAGAGATAGTAAAAAAAAGTGAACACTGCGAGTTTTGATTACTTTGGATTATAAGAAAATTGAGAAAAGTCAGAGGTCTTGCCCGAACTTTAATATCAAACTTGGAAAAGAGCAAAGTTGGAAACAAAATT